>OY101431.1:22470548-24984861 GCA_956483605.1 Tuberolachnus salignus | reverse complement strand
TAACTCTCCCATAACCTTTAAAATTTTGTATAAATACTCGTCTCAAAATTACATGAACCATAGTTGTCTTTATTAAATTTTTTGTTTTTACAACTATACTAATACATACAAGAGAATTGTATCAGTCAGTGATAATAATAATAAGGGCACGGTCAGTTTTATTGCATATAAGGGGATAGGATTACAAATAACTGGACATTTTCAATCACACGGTTCAAAAAGCACGGGTATAAGCTGATTTTTCTTCAAAATGTTTTACACGCTTGAAATAAAATTTAAAAAAATTGTACTATTATTAAATCAACGATGTTAAGATGGATTTAATATGATGATTATTTATAATCTGCAGTGAAACTAAGAAAATATATAATCCCGATTTATAAAGCTAAGGTTTAAGAGAGGGTGGGTGGCGATCCCCCAAATGTCGCTCCTCTTAACTGCCGCAAAAAATATGTTTAATAGAAAAAATATAAACTCTTATTATTTGTCAAAATGGCTAAAATGAGTTTTAATTAAAACAAGAGACCAACTTGAAAAACTAAGAGACCTGACTCCGCAGGGTATTCCGGGTTAACCCGGCAACCCTTGTGCATACAGCTTATGAGGACTTTTGTGTCGAATTGTCAAGGGATTGAGAATTTATATCCACATAAACCTAAAAAAAACCCCTAAAAATTTCAAATAAGCTATAAAAAACTATATAAAAAAAAACACAAATATTTCAAAAATTATACCGCGTACAGAAAATATTAATATTAGTATTCAGTGACAATGTCGTAGAGCTTCTACGATTATCTTGCACTGAATCACAACAAAATCGCATTGTCCACGTCCCCGATATGATATAAAATATTCTCGTTTTTCATACATTTTTTATTTTATTTTTGTATTATATAAGTGGAGACCAATATAAATATATGTCCAAGCCCGAATTTAGGGTGTGTGAATGTAGGTGGGGAGGTAGTGTAATACCCCCCAACACACACTGATTTGTTTCATTTCAATCGTCAAATTTGAAATTTTAACACGGAAATCGTCTTGAGTAGGAATTTTACAAATCGTCAGTTATTGTTTCATCTAGGTAGTTGTTCAAATAATAATCCAATACATTTATAATAATAATTTTTATCAAGTCTAGTTAGGGACTTGAATATTGTTTAATATATTTAACACGTCACGATTCTATAGAACAAATTAAATATCGATAAAAACGACTAATCAAAATAATTTCAATTTGGGATAAGAACGGAATAACACGCCATAGAGTAGGTACTCTATGCAATAGCAGAATGATAACGTCAACGTGCCAAATTACTTATCACTTACCAGTTATGTTATCATGATGTTTACTCGGTTTTATTTTTATCAAATCGTTTATCATTTATTTAATTTTCAATTTTGTTCGGTTTATTTGAATAATATTTGAGTAAATTTAATAATTAAACAATGAACAATTGAGAGAGAAAAATAATGAAGAAACAGTGTCTATCGTGCAATAGTGTTTTTGACCAATGATTATAAAAGAAAACGCGAAATAAAACAACATGCCGGTTATAAAAGAGTGTAACCGGTCAAGCATTTTGGGGCACCCGATAATCCATTTTTAGCTGCATCATGACAAAACAAACAAAAAAAACCACTCAAGTATGTACATTTTTATTTATTTGAATGTTTATTATACTCATTGAACTTAGTATATAAACGATTTGTTTAGTTTCATAAATCATACATTATGTCTATAAATTGTGGGAAATATTATCTCCGTTTCGTGCAGTAGAACCAGAACAAACACACGAATCAGTTTTAACAACACTAAATCCCTTGGAAACTAATTGTAAGAAAATGTATTTGGCGTTTTCTTAATAACCAGTCGGTAAATTGTATGTTTTATCCTCCCCACACCCAGCCGTCTGAGAAATGCATGATCCTGTGTATGTCAATAACAGTTACTCCAGTGTCGGCCTGTTGATGATCGCTATAAGCTATATTACACGTACTCGTTTGATCTTTTAAGTCTTTCGAGTCTCTAAGCTTTTCCTGCTCTCTAAAATCAATTCCGATAATCTCACGGTTGTAACTATACGCTCTCCGGGTTTACATAAAATGGACGCCGGAAATATTGCCGTCGGTACTTACAGCACTGCAGCTATATATTTTACAGTCGTCGATATAATTATGTTCTCGTATTTCTATTTGTTTCGGCGACCGTACGCCGAAACCTGTACGCCCCGCTGCCCGGATCGAAACTGCCAGAGGTTACATTTTCCTCTTTGCCGAAGGTATGCCAACAATACGATTTCTTTGAATCGTCTAACGTAACCGAATGTATGCAATACATTTAACGTAACATATTTTTTTGATTTTTTTCTTATCTCTATAGTATTATTAAGTTGTTGCTTAAAAGTTCGAATTCATTTCACGTTTCTCCTGTTGTATCATATGTTATCGCATTATCTGGGTTAAAAAAAATTACAGATATTAAAGATTATTCCTGTAAAATGCAAGTGAATAGTTTCCGCGGTATTATCGGTCTCCGCCATAATATCAGACTGAAATGTGACAAAAGTGTCAAAACGCCGATAAAAATATATATACGCCTCCCCTCGTGGTTTTGATTTTGGCGTGTAAATTATTTTGCTCCCCCCCCCCTCGTAGATTTGTACCCAACCCAGTTGCGCCACCGATCACGACCGACATTCAAAAAATGTTAGGGGTCCCTACAGTAGTTATTTTCCACCGTATCACAACAAAACAAGGAAAATCTAAATGAACAGAAATCCAGTTTTTTCTAAAAAAAATTTCTAATGCAACGACTAGAGGAAAATTTACTACCAGAAACTCCCCCGCCCCCACCGAATTCGATAATCGGAGATTTCTGGTCAAAATTAGTTTGACATCGGGAAGGAAACAAAAAAACTATTATAGTTTTATTTTACCCGCTCCGTGTTGCCGAATCTAAAAGTACAGAATCTTACTATCTGATAGTGTAAGGGGACGAGAAGAAAAACAAAAATGTTACGTCGATCGGAAACCTTGCGGTTTATACCAATATGATTAGAAAAAAATGTTAATACGTTTAAAAATTAAATTGAAAAAAAAAATTGTTTCCTTGGTACGTGCAGAGCACGCTGCGGGGAAGTCCGAGACGATTTTTAAACGTATCCTGCGGTTGAAAATATGTTATTAAACACGTTTTCCTTGTAAAGAATGTTAAAAAAAAAAAAAATAAAAATGAAAAAAAATACTTGTATTTGTCCATAAAAATAAAAATAAAAAAAAAATACAAAGTTTACCGACACCGGTACGTGTGCGTACATTGTGTACGGTGTAGCATATATTGGCGCGTGCAGAATAAAAAAAAAAAAAAAAAATAAAAAATCGCGTGAATATTTTTCCTATAAAGTTTTGTACGCGCCGTCGGGTATATATATATATATATATATAAAAAAAAAGGGAAAAAAAAGGAAAATAATAATAAAAGAGAAAACTCATGTTCCGACCTATGGAATATATGGATGGTATACACGTACGCATAACACAAAATTTATACGATGAAATCCTCGAGGATTCCGTGCACGGTCGCGCCCAGTGTGTCTTTCAAACGCGCACCGTACAGCATATATTTGTTTAAAACAAATTTAAACGATTCGCTGTTCCGTTAAACGAAAACAAACCGAAATAAACCAAAAATACCTTAAACGTTTCGAATAACTAAAACGGATTGTTTCCTTTTGGAAGCACAGGCGCAACGCGCGGTGACAGATTTCCGAATTTGCGTAGCGGCTCTGGAGAGTTCGTATACTGGTAACGTCTGGAATAGCATTCCACTCGCGGAATTTCGTGTATAGAGTAACTAGTAAATATGTATAAAAGTACGCGGTACTATACAACCAGATTATAGTGACGGTCGGCATCCGGAAAGACATGTTGGATATCGGGTCGTTTTCGATTATTTTTACACATCTCCCGTCGCCGCGGGCCCGCATATTGAGAAAGATAAATAAATACAGTCCAGGGGCTGATGGACTGATCGATCGTCATTAATCCGTACGGTAATGTTTTTTTTTTTTCTTTTTCTTTCCTTTTTTTTCGTTACACTCTTCTTCGATTCCGAAGGCTTAAAACCATAGGTTATATATATATATACACCGTTCACTGTGTTTTTATTTTCTTAAATTACTACGTACCGTTCCGTACCGACTTTTTAGATTTTTTTCGTTTTCCCCGTTGTACTCGCCCTATCTCGGTAGACTTCTCCGAAGTAATATAAATAATAAAGTGGAATTGTTTTCGGGCAATTAGGTGTAACCGGCCGACTACGAATATCACGGAATACCACTCACCAATCCACTGGTCCACCCGATTAAAATAGGTTTGGGATATTTAGCCCAAACGATACCCGGGAACTTAATATCCAGTTTATACAGACAGGGAGTGATTGGCATACATTTTATTTATGTATTTATACATAATACATTATATGTATCACTAGAAGTCTTATGTGGGGGGAGGGGCTGGCTAGAATTATCTTTCCTGTTAATATTCCTCCGGGTCCGGGTGTCTAACGAAAGTATATAATATCTTTGATTTATAAAACATTTTTAAAAATTATTTCATTAATTTTTCTCGTGCCTTTTCGTTGGGCCAAAAAAAAAAAACTTTATTTATTTAAAAAAATTACTTCATTACACTGGACTTTTTGTTTTCTACTACTTTAAAATGCCTATAAATAACTCAAAATCGCGTAGAATACTTTCTACGCCTAGAAAATACTAATATAAATATTCCGTGAAAATTTCATGTCTTTACTATTATTTTTTTAACCGACAAATAATATAAAATCGAAATTAAAGGGATCGTTTCGCCGCATACATTTTCGCGTATTTCCTGCGGCCCATACTCGGTCAACGGGCTACCAGGAAGTGTCCCCGGGTGTCGTTGATGTTTTTTTTTTTTAATTTTCTATTCGATTTGTGTACACGACGTGAATCTTTTTAACACGGCCAAACAAACACTCGTTTTGTCGGTAGACAGTATTAACCTACATTGAAATTTTGATTACAGATTCGCGCAATTCTCTAATATAGAATTATAATCTAATCGCGGAGGGGGGGGTAATAATCTTATTTAGTAAATATAATTCACCTCAATCCCCCGGTCGTTCTGTCCGTAATCACTAATTGGCAATTACTACGTCCAGTAGCGCTAAATATTTTGTCGGGTTTGACCTTTTCCACGGGTTTCGGTTTATTCGTCCCCCTTTGCCGTTTGTTGAATTTAAATTAGGACTATGACCGCTTATATAGTCGACGGTTAGCAAAATAATTATCTCCGGAAAATTGTGCACGAGAACGTGTTAAAAGTGCGAAATCTCGATGGTGTACGTACGTATAATAATAGCGAGCAGTAGACGATTTTCTACTCAAATTATTATTACTCATATTCCAAATACCCGTATAGAAAGTGCATTGCGTATTGTGTCGCAGGGTTTTAATTGGAAGAAAAAAAAAACCCCGTATAAATGATTTTATCGCGAATTCGTAATATTATCGGTTATTTTCGTCTGCGGCGAGGATGACTGTAATTGGCAAGTTGATAAATTCGTAAACTCAATCCCCGTTCTCTTACTTACTTACTTGCTTACTTACTTACTTACTTACTTACTTACTTATTTACTTACTTACTTCTTTTGCAGCTACCGGACAACGGGATTGGTTATAAACTATTGAGATTATTAAGAAGGAAAAAAATATTTATTCGCAAAGATCTCGCCAATTGTTCTCGCTACGGTACCACAATGTACGAGTATATTATAAATAATTATTTGTAAAAAAAAATAAAAAAAAATTCAAGGTTTTCTATTCATCGGTTATGATATGACAAGAATTATTTTAACCGTAAGGTCGTCAACTTCGCCCGCTCTCCCCGGAAACGCACTCGCACACTTGTACATAGGTGGACCCAGTTTTACGTCATTACGTTTTTATAACAAAAGGAAATGGTTTTGAACCACCTTGGACACGTCGCATTTACTAACAATATATAGTTTTCGGTCTAGACAAAATGCATTTGTGTAAACTTATACGAATGCGATTGGATTCGTGTTTTTTATGTAAAAAAAAAAAAAAAACCGGAGAACTCGATTTTTAACGAAAAATATTTACCAATAGTTCGTGTCGGAAGTACAGGGACTAGGGAAAACAAAGGCGCATTGGCCGTGTATTTACTTAATAAACTAATTCTAAATTCAATAATATCGAATATCGTTTTTTTTTTTTTTTTTTTTTCTATGGGTTTTTGGATTACATATACATGTATATTTTGTTTTAATCTAAATTGTATTGTACAAACGAGAGGACCCCGCCCGAATTTTTTACCATAATTATAAAGCGTATTTAGCGTATTTAATTTTCACATCGTATGCGCCATACACGTCTCTTTCGTAATAATGCAAATATAATATAATACTCCGGGCTTTATATTTCGTCCTTTTCCACATATTTTTACATGTATTTACGTAATTTATCTAAATTTCAATACATTAATGTATGAATATAATATAAAATAATATATAATTTATTATATTTTATATCTGAAAATTGGTGTCCTACTTTTGTAAAAGCGTCGTTAAAGAAGTATGTATACGACAAACGTTGTTAATTATAGTCGATTTTATTTTATCATTATTACCAATTATAATACAACTAACTCCCCGGGGGCGCATTTGAGAAAACAATTTTTTTTTATTATTTTTTTTTTTTTTTTAACTTTTTATATCAATATACTTAAAGCACTAGGTACTTACAATTTCTATCGTATAGTATAACGTCCCGACTTCCGGTACGTAATTGCGTTTTTATTGCCATTCGCAAAAATCGATGCAGTATATAATATTAATATTATTATGCGTGTATTTTGCATACAACTATATTGCAGTATTGCCTTGAGAGTGCATATAATAATGTTAGTACATTATTATGTAACCAAACATCATTATGAGTGAATACGATTTGGCGTCGTACATAATATTATAACAAACGACTAAAAATTTAAAAAAAAAAATAATAATAATAAAACAGATACTCGAATCCGGTGTGTAGTCGAACACTTAAAAAATGATTTATTGTACTCATGCAATTTGAATTATTCTTACCGACAGCAGCATAGTCGAAATGGATGAATCAACAGTATTTGCAATGACGGTGTTGAACTAGGCAAGTGAATAAATAATGATTCTTTAACTCGTCAATAAAGAATAAGGTGCGTGCCTTTTTGAGTTTTTCACATTTTGACTAAAATAATAAAACATTATTAAAAAAAAAAAAAAAAAAACCAAAACCTCTTCGCGTAACAGTAGGTAGCCGTTTTATTAAGAGCCCGAGGATTATTTTAATTGTTCTTGTAAAACAAAATGTAAGTACTACAACACGTTTTGCACGTTTTAAAGCTCTGCAAACTTAAAGCAGTTTTCTTTCTATTAGGTTTTATATAACACGCGAAATACAAGTTTCGTGCAAATTTTAACACCTCAACACTTCTATGAGGAAAAAAAAGATAAAAATAATGATTTAACTTCTGACTTTTTTCCTATTATTATTATTATTTTTTTTTTGGCCAAGTAGAAAGCATATACGCGGCCAAAATATTTTTTATTTAAACATCGAAAACTCTCGAATAGCTTTATATCAGCGGTTCCCAAACTGTGTACCGCGGCCCATACAAAAAAAAAAAAAAAAAATTATATATTTTAAACAACCAAACGTAACCTAAGTGAAGAATGTATTAGTTTTACTATCATGTGTGCTTTTTTTCTGTCTATAAATAACTTTTCAGCCAGAAGTCTTGCTCCGATCATTAACATCATCGGAGGTGATTGTTTCTGGTAAACATTTCGTCTAGTTGGCGTCTATTGGACATCGATTTTTCCTTTTGTTTTTGTTATTTTTTAAATTTTTTAAAAATTAGAAGAAAAAAAATGAAAAAAAGAGAATTTGATAGGTAACAAGTTTCTGTTGATTTCGATTGAGGATTTTTGTTTTAATTTAGCACTTTCTAGACGTGGGGCGATTTTCAAAATATTTTATATTTTCTAGTATATTTTGGTTTTATGCGCCCCGTAAAAATGCACAACAATTCGGTCCAAGTTTCACCATAAGTTGTACCGAACGGTATAAAATGAATTGAGCGTTGTGTCGTTATTTATCCTTACCTAAGCGTTTCAAGTTTGACAAATTTCCTCGCGGTTTTCACCGGAGGGCACCGCTGCTCAATTTTCGTCTAAACAAAAAAATAAAACACCGCCGTCTAAAAATATAGGGAACCACTGGTCTATGTGAATTAATCGAAAAGTGCCGAAATCATTTAAAAATTATTCCTGCGCGTCAAGACAACGCTATAAAATGACGTTAAGAGTTACACCGCGACGTTAAGACTAATAAACTACTCGACGAATGTGCGCTTTGAAAATTTAATTTGATTTCCTCTCCGTGAAAATTAAAATGTATGAACACGCGACACACGCACACACACACACACACACACATACACATAAACACACATACACACACACACACGGGTATTACCATTATTTAATCAATGGTAATAGATTCTAAGTGTAATCCTATTATCTTTAAGTCTGCCGTGGGCGGGACGACGGTCACGCGGTTTGAAACGTCCCTTTCATTTGTTTCACGTGAATGCGTTTGTATTACTAGAACGCCCGTCGAAAAGAAAGAGACGGCAAACGTCGCTGTGCCGGCCCCTTAAGGATTTTATTAATGACAAAATAGTGGCGTGACAAGAAAATCTGCCGCGGTCGTCCCGTCACTTATTTACCTACCCTATTTTACGCCAGGCGTGGTCTTTTTGGTTGTATAGATATAACATTTTGAAGATAACCGGTGCATTTTACTCTAGATAGGTTTTTTTTTGGTGGGGAGGGTGGCGGGGAGATTGGTATAAAAAAAAAAAAAAAAGATACTTTTGAGGGCAACTGGTATATGCCCGTTCGGACAGCGTGCCCGGCATGGGAGTGTTACAGAATAGCTTCAACAGAGAAAGGCTTAATATTAATAGGGCGAAGGCGAAATTAAAATTAATTCGAAAAATAACGTCCAGTGTACGTGTACGTGTAACGTCGAGTTATTCGGCTACTGAAAATATTGAAAAATTAAATGATATTGACGTAGCGCTTGACAGAGTCTTATTGTTGAATTATAATGAGTCGTCTCAGCCCAACAGAGATTTTAAACTACATACCCTAAGTATCGCGTCTTTATAGAACTAATGGCTTTTCCGCTATATAATCAGAATCTAAAACAGGACATTAAAAATACGCTTCTACTTTCACTCCGTTTTGTAAATATTCAGAACGTCCTCGTTGTCAACGTTTTAACTTGATCTGGATCCCTACTATGGCGGATCGCGGGAATAAATACGCCACTAAATCCCTACCGTCGTCACTGCTCTCTGTGACAATGCACATACCAAAGGTAAATTTCCTATGCGCCAAAGTACAGAATTTATCTTCTGAATTATTTAATATCAAAACGAACAGGATCAGAAAACCATAATCTTAATATTAGCCCTTTTTTAACGGTTGACGAATATTCAAAACGTTCATGCTATTATTTAACTATTTATAGACATTATAAGTTATCGAGTCTTTTTAGTTTTTGTTTGGTATTTTATTTGGCCTATTAGAAATTCACGAACATTTGACAAAAAATCGTAATTAATGGTGAAAAAAAGATATATTGAGCGTATTTTAATGTATTTTTTTTTATATATTTATATGTAAGCGTTTAAAGTGCTAATTTTCAAAATACGATTAACTGAATTTCGCTCAGAATCGTTTTTTCGTTGACAACGGTTTATCGTCGCGTACCGATATAATTTAAATTCCCCTCTACCTTCCAGACTTCACGGCTACAACAGGGGGGTCTGTCCCACAATGCGAAGTATATAATCGCAGCAATATTTTTTTTTTTTTTTTGTCATTTTTAATCTAATTCGGAATCGTCGATTTTACGTCGTAAAATATTCTCGATCGAGCGCTTAATGTTATATTTTATTGCGCCGTTCTCATCCTTCGTGTATTACATAATAATAATAATAATAATATTATAGAATGTGTTTATCGCCAATGAAACGTGGTAAATACCATCGAATGATCGTTCCGTAACGCCGGACCAAAGAATAAAAAGCAATAAAATATCGCAAAAAAAAAAAAAAAAAAATCGAAAATTAATTTTTAAACCGGGATTATTGCTATCGGACGATTTCGTCCGATTGTATAGAAACGCGTCCGCTGTAAAGAGCCGTACGGATATAATGTCGTATATACGAGGTGTGTTCAATAAACACCCAGACAAAATATATTAAAAATTATATTTCAAACTTACAAACTATTTAAATGCATAGACTTCAAAATAGTGTCTTTTAGCTTCTATACCAGTGTTTCCCAGAGGGTGTGCCGTGAAAATTTAAAGGTGTCCCGTGAAAACTAGAATTTTTATTTTAACAAATTTAATTATGTAAAAAAAAAAAAAATAGTGTACATGTTCAACTAAACACCTAAACTTTAAATTCTAAATCTAAATAAGTACAATTTTAGTGTGAAACGTGTACTTAATGCTGGTTGCATAATAGTTGCAATAGTTCAATTTGAGGAGGAATTGACGATAAACATACTCGTATTTTTTGTTCAACTGATAGAAGTCGTTCACGTTTCTTATTTTTAATATTAATTAGTACGGAAAAACCAAGTTCGCAAAGGTATGTTGTAGGAATTGGTAACAATCTTTATATTGCTTTTTCAGTAATTATCGGATACTCGTTATTAATTAAAGTCCAAAAATGGATAAGTTCATTAAATTTTAATTTCAATGAACGATCGATCGAAGTTCCAAAAGTTGATCTTGTTCAATTAATTTTAAATGAGATATAGCATCTGATGTTAGTGTAAAATAATTGTATAGCCAATCATATTCGTCAACAAACAATAATGGGAAATATTTTTTCATTTTTTTTTTTTTTTCTTTTAAAATTATTAATTATTTAGTTACTTATCCGTGTGGATCAATATCTGCTGTTAATTGAAATATTTGTAGTTGTTTTCTTTTCAATATTATTTATCAAAAGTGTGCCGCGAGTTATAGAAACTAATTATAATGTGCCACGATGGAAAAAAGTTTGGTAACCGCTGTTCTATACAATACTCCCAGCGGTCTTTCCACTTTTGAAAACACCATTGAATTTCCTCCAAAGTTATAGCCTTAGCTCTTCTGTCGCGCTATATCTTTTACATCTTCGAATCTCTGACGTTTGAGAGTAGTTTTTAATCTCGGAAACAAACAAAGAAAAAAAAAAATTAAAGGGAGCTAAGCCAGATGAAAATGGTAGTTGGAAGTACCACTGGTATATTTTTGGATGCCAAAATATCACGTATGGAAAACGCTGGTGCATTTTCATGGTGCAAAAGCCACGATTATAACATCCCCGCTACTGGCCTTTTACGGCGTATTTTCTTTCTCTTTTTCTTACTAGTAGTTGTTTTTAGAAAACTTAATTTGCCGTCTGACCTGTAGGTACTTCCGTAGCATTTTTTTAAACAAAATGTAATACACGCGCGTTGTTCCGTAATATTAACCATCGTGAAATTGTGATTTTATAAAAAAAACGACCAACTTTGAACGCGCACTGTCAACGACTGAACGGAGAAAACGATTTGTATTATATATATACTGAAATAATGGTGATAATCTGTAGTTTATTTTGGTAGGTTAACAACATTGAACGTTTTTTCTGTAATAATTTTAGTCCGAGTATTCATTGGACACGCCCAATTAATATATGCCGACGAACAGCCGCGAAAAAAAAATAAAATAATTTCGATTTTCATTAAAGTATCGCGGATCTAATGGTGGAAACCTCGAGTCGTAACGCTGATCGCACCCTTCCGCGGTGTATTTTCTATAATAAATTGCGTTCGGTCGTAACGGAAATACGACGGTATTATTGCGCATTAATTAGAACCGCGTTTCGGTCGCCAACCGTTTTCGAACACAATTATTATTATTATTATTATTGCGATTATTCGTTTAACCTCAACGAACAACAGCGGCCCTCGGAATAATAATAAATTAACGGGTTTATGCGAAACGAATAATATACGTATAATATTATTTTTATCGAGTGCGATAAACCCGCGATTATGCTAGTAAATCATACCACTGTCGCGGCCGCGAACCGAGCATAATATTATCGGTCGGTTAAGGCCCGGTAGCAGTCTCCATGTACGTCCTATCTTTTAGTACTGCTCGGTAAAACTTATAATTTACGACGGCCGCTAGCCGATAACAGATCTAAACTACCGGTGGCGTGTACGGGTAAGTTGGTATTAGTTTGTGTGCGGCCAACAAATATTAGACGTTACGCGTTTATAAACGTTTAAAAAAGTGTAAAAAGTGAGCTGGGGGAAAAAAAAAAAAAAACAAACAAAATACCGTAACAAAATAGCCGTAAATTAAAAATAATAATTTTAAATATTCCGCGTTTTAAAAGCGTAATAGCGTTTAGTAAAAACCAAGAGCTCCAGTTGCTCTGGAAAATAGCTAAAAATGATCCGAAAATTGAACATTTCTTAAATAAACGAACTTTGCTATTTCTTCGAATCCGGGTGACGTAACACCAACCGTCAACAAAGATAAAACAAAAAACTACAAAGACGTAATCGAAATCATATACGGAACGATTGACATCATCTTTACGGATGACAAACATCTGATACCTATTAAAGCAAAAGAAATATTTTTTTTTTTTGTATTACCCAAATTTGCTAACTATAAAGTGGTATTATGTATAAATATGCACTTAAAACCGATAAAATGTGGATTAAAAAAAAAAAAAAAAAAAGGAAAACAGCGAAATAAAAGTTTTACTTTTGAAGTATCTGTTACACGAATTGAATTATGTACTCAAAAAGCATTATTATCTTTGATCGTCAAAAAAAAAATTTAAAAAAATAAAATATGCACTTTGTATCGAAATCCGTGCCCTAATTATAATAGTACCATCTACAAAAAGCGTTTTTTTTAGGTTTTGACTATCTTTGTAGACATTTTTGAGAAATAAAAGATACTACATAACCTCGTTAAGGTTATTATTAAATCATCGATACTTGTATTTATTAATAATTAATTATGTTCTATTACGAGTAATAATTTGACGACAAATAAAATAATATTACGTCTCGGATTACAGTTGAGAATTCTGACGTAAAACCACATTTGGAAACTAGATTTTTTTACTCGCCGATTTATTATTATTTTATTGATAAAAAGTATGTCTAGCCGCAATGCACGAGACTCGATGGGTTTAAACAATTTCATTATCATCATACTCTAAATCGTTAGGCGTGCTGGGAACACCACGTGAGTTCCATAAGAATTTCTTCGCTGATATATGGTTTTTTTTTTTTTTTTTTTTTTTATTTAATACCTAACCTTTTCGATTGCCAAGAAAACGTTTGACAACTTTGGTTCGAAAATAGTAATGTCCACGCCCGCCTCGAACATTCCCGGCGATCCAATAACTCGACGAGAGTTCATTTCGCTCAAGTGTCTCCCTTGGAATTCGGCATTTCGTATTAGCATAAATACTCGAGGTACTCGTGAAAATTACGATTACTGCTTGATTAACAAAAATGATGTAACGAGGTTACGTTCTAGGTCATTTTTAAAAAAAAAAATAAAAAAAAAAATATATGTATATATTAATAACGGCTAATAGAAATATTCGTATGTCAATTAAAACGATTATTATTTTTCTCTACACTCCGCCACGTATTTAATCTTCCGGACTTACTCGCCAATAAAATAAATTCCATACGAAATAGGGGCACTCCGAGGTGTTATTAGAACCAAATACCATAATTTATTATTATAACGGCCGGACGAACTGTACGAGTGCGGGACGCGTAAGGTTAACCTAGCGCGGTCTTCTCGTTCCGATCCGCGTCGGGATCGTATATAAAAAAAAAAATACGAAATAAATTTAATACACGTAGGTACACGGCGATGCTCCGGCGCGTTTTATACGCAACTACGGCGGAACATGAATATATATTTATATATAAAAAAAAAACAAAAAAAAAAATATAAAAAACAGTAACCACAAATTTCTTGCTTATCCCGCGCGGCGACAATGGACAGTATTTGTACAGTATTCCGCGCAAAAGCGGTCGAGCGTGGTGGGCCGCGGGTTTGCCGTGCCCTTTTACGTATTTTAAAAAATCTACGGTCGTGTACCGTACACGGGGAAAACATTTTTTTTTTTTTAAATTTAATATCGTAAACGTTTGTTGCGCGTGTGCCCAATTAATATAAGCGAATGCGCAGTGCCCCCCCCCACCCCCACCGGGTAGGTACGTATATAAATACGCGAGGTATCTGCGAACGGAAATTGTTTTTATAAAATGTGAAAACGTAATTTTAAATCGTTTTATACGACGACCGGCGGCGAGCGCGCGCGCGATAGTCGACGTCAGCTCGTGTAGAAAAAAAAAAAAAAAAAGAGGAAAAAAATACTAAAAAAATATATATGTCTAATAATAGTTTCTGATACACACATATTATCGTTGGCCATAATAATAGTCGTCGGGTAGTCGTCGCTGCCGCTGCCGGTCACCGACGGCGCCGCCGCCGCCACCACCGTCGTGTTTCGCACAAGTCCTTATCGATTTTTTTTTTTTCCTTTTCTTTTCCGTCGCGTTTCGGCCGCGGCGCGGTGTGGCACGCGGCTATTTTCGATTGCCGCCGATATAATTGACGCTCGGCCCGGCGTCGGTATAAATTACAGTACTAATAGGCAGTGGTTAAAGTGGGAAAAACTTCGACGGACGACTACGACAATTATTATTATCGACGATTTTACGAGCGTCCAAGTGCCCCGCAGCCGGGGAGGACGTGGAGGGCACCCGGGGGCACGTGTCCTCGCGCCGAATTTTCCATTGTACTTTATCATCCTAAAAAATAAAATATAGACACCCATAATGATTAGTGCACCCCCCACCCCCCACCCCTACATTTTTTTTTTCTTCAACATTTTGAAATATGTGAAACAAGAGTAGTTAACAAAAGTTGTTGTTAATAAATAAAAAAATAAAAAAAAAAACCCGTGGTGTACACTGAATAGTTGTAATAATTATTATTTCAAGGGTTCAAATTTTTTAGCGCTAAAAGTTACTGAAATATGCCGTAAAACATAACAAATAGCAAATTAGAAAAATATATTTATTTTTTCGTTTGATTTGATGTTTTGAATACTGTTCTATTAAGTAACCCTGCCAATACGCAGGGTTACTTAATAACAGATAACGGATTCACATACGAGTATATAATACGGTTTTCTATTTTTTTTTTTTCTACAATATATACGAGATTTATGAAAAATGAAACGTATTAGCAAAAAAATAACACCAAAACTTGAAACACTAAAAATCTAAAATACTTTATATATGCAAAAATTAGCAATAATTGCATATTTGAAGTCCCTAGTGCTTAAAACAAATTTATAGCTCGCTCTGCTATTTTTATCTGTATCCTATAATAATTAGCAAAAGCTATAAAATCCTAGCCCTGATTATTATCAATTACACGGTGTATCTCTCTGCGTCGTGTTATCAAATTAATGGTTTGGCACGCCACAAATGTCTCGTATCGTTTCTAAGGCCTGATTTACAGATTTCGTGGCCGAGAACTTTGATCTTCAAAAAGCCGCCTTTCCCATTAAAAAGAAAAAAAAAAAAATGTATATTTTATTTCAAAAACTTTATTGTAACTTATAAGAACATGGATATTTTCTACGTTCCTTTGCAAGTTCATCAATGACGTTGTCGTTATACGATTATTTTTCAGTTATGCGATATGGTACAACAATAACCAATGTCAAATTGTCAAATTTATCTTGAGTCAAACACGATCTCAAACGAGTTTTAATGCATTTGAGTGCTGAGAAAGAACGATCACCACTACAGTTTGTACAAGGCATGGTTAAATATATCGATATCAATAATACCAATACCTTGTTAACGCTGAGAAGTTATCACTTTTAGTAGATATTTTTTGTTTTTATAATTATTCTTTTAATCGATAGAAAAATGTTATGTTCTAAAACAGCATTTGATCTATAAATATAACGATTCGAAACGAGACCTTTCAAAAATGGAGATGACTAGTCGCCAAAGGTGTCTACTCGGCTAAATCGGGGCCTGATAGTTTCATAATATTTTCTTTCGAATACAATTTTTACATAACGTTTGACTTCAATATTATTTTATACTTCATGTATGCGGGTACATAAATAATATGCACCACTTTAGTGACGATAACTAACGCGTTCCCTCGGAATTCGAAGACTTGAACAAAAGTGGACTGATAATCTTACGTTAAATATGAAAGAGCACTCCGCCCCCCCTCATTTTAACCACTTTAACCGCGTACGTATATATTTTACATATGTAATTTTCTCGAGCACTTTATTTGACTATTATAATAGTATAATAAGAGGTTTGGTTAGATAAACGGCGTATTGGCGTATACGAATACATAACGTTTATAATAAAACCGAAAGTAATATTAACCAAACGGGTATAATCGAATTGTATAAATACAGGGCACGATTCTTCTGGTGTATGTTCAATAACTGCGACGAAAATTTTAGGGTTAGATACGATTTTGGGTTTTTTTTTTTCTCCCGGTCTTTATACACGCACGCCCGCCGCTCGTTTAAACGATCGAATATTTGTAAAATATTTTTTTTCAAAATGTTACCGTCGTCCCGTATAATATTATCATAACCGTATTGAAACACGGTGTTCGACATTCGATTTTCTAATCGTCCGTCCTGTATTATTAGTGTAAAAAAGGTACGAGCAATATCCCACAACCCGCCGGTATAATTTAAAAAAAAAAAAAATTAAAAAAACGTTTATAACAGGTGCAATACATTATTTTTTTAGTTACACCCTCGACTCGGCCGATGTTACGAAATTAACGTTTGACGGCGATTAACGAATATGACTTATTACATCCTAAACGGCCCGCCCTCGGCTATAATAATAGCTGCGCAAGTCATTTCAAAGCCTAAAATATTATTCCTTTCGACCCCTTATTGTTCAGACATAATAATTAATTTTGTTTAATATTTAAAACCGGCCGGAGGTTGTATATATGATTATACCTCACTGTAGTTTAAACATCAAAGGAACGACACAACAAAAAAAAAAAAAAAACATATCGCCAGTTTATATATTAAATACCTGTAAAAAGGTTTATGTATATATACGTCATGTTTTGTTTTTACGAGTTTTACCCTAAAAGAAAAAAAGAATTTAAAAAGAAAAAAACACTCAAAAAGAATAATAACCATTTGATTTTTCAACACAATATTTTCGTTTTGTTCTTTTCGTTTATGGTTAAGGTTAGTCAAGTGTAACTAACTAAACTATGTTAAAGTCATAAAACATAAACGAATTTAAATAACCAAGTCCAGTAAAAAGTTACTTAATTTGAAATTTCCACCCGTAAACGTATTTTGTACTCAGATATTTATAGGCTCTTTTAAGACTCTTGTAGGCATCCCATAAATACTTGCCCGTCTTGGTTGGCATTGTATGTGAATTAAAATATTTAAATACTTGATAAATGCTCTGTAATTACAAATTAATATACAATTTCCAATTCAAATTTATTAAAAAATGTTACCCCGAACTCCGCTCAAGATCGATTTTTGTTTGCAATGATTTGTCGTTGCATACAGTACATTAACTTAGTCACCTTCCATATCTAAGGAGAAGAAGAAGACCCTACACATATCCTACCTTCCTAATTTCTCGCCTACGACAGTAGCCTAGACGACAAGTGTAGGCTTATATTTACTAATAGGCGTGTAATTAAGCTAAAACACCCCCCCCCTCTCGGCCGTATTTAAGTCGGAAATATATTAAGCATACACTTAACAATGTTTCGGGGTTTTTTTTTTATAAATTGTGTAGTTATATAGATGATTCTACTTCATATTTGATATTATTATTGTCTAACGTGAAGAAAATATTAATACTGTATTACTATATAAAATACTCCATAATGGTTATTGGTTATTTCTTCTATACCGTATACCAGTGGTTCTCAACCGGAGTGATATGTCACCCTTGGGTGATCGAGTGTAGGGGTGACACGAAATCCTCGGGGGAAAAAATTGAGAATTTTTCGAATTAAATCGTATTAATGCAGTTGCCGTCATGTAATGGCCACCGCCGTCAGTACAACGTAATAATTGTTCACACTAAACGGCATAGGTACCGAAAAATTATTATCTTTATATTAAGTCTGTTTATATTTTAGATCCGATAAATACGTCCGTTCGACAACGTCTCGCTTTTTCCACCATCATCTCTCGAATTTCCCAACTTTGTAAAAATCACCTGGGTCAAATTTCTCATTAATTGTTCAGATCTTATACAATTATTATAATTTTTCAATATTCTTGTTATTTTCTTTTTTTCAATTTAAAATATCGATGTTTGTGCAACACTAAAGCTAAAATAAAATATGTAATTATTATTTTTCTGCGTACTGTTTTTTTTTTTTTTTTAAGAGCTTTATTATGTTTCTTCTTAAATATACATCGTAAATTATTTAATATTCTGATGTTAGGGAGACGTAGTGTTGGATTCTTGTAGATAAGGACGACACAAATCCAAAAAATTTAAGAACCACTGCAGTATTCCGTGATGTTGGTAACCCATGGAAGCACCGGCTCTCACATTGTTATCTATAAACGACGTCGCGGATCGTCTCGAAAATTCTAGAATTTGTTAAGTGATAAGGATGTGTGACTCTCCCCCTCCACATCGCCACCACCACAAGTTGTATTTTTTAAATATAAAATTAAAACACCCTCTCCCTCTTTAAAAAATCCCGGCTACGCGTCTGCTTACTTACACTATCCTGCACAAGGATCACCGTAGTGACTGACGAAACAAAATGCCCGAAATCACCGGGTCTTTTTTTCATTTATTTTTATTTGTCGCCCCTCCCTCCCCCCCCCGATGATTAATTTAAACTTCGTTTCAATAATATTTTTAAGAGGTGTATAAGAGTGATTTTATCCAAATCCTATACGTGTGTCATTATTTGATGAGATTAAGTTTGTTTAACGTTTTATCGGTTATGGTACGTTCAATACTGGGCGTTTGAAGTGTGCGTGTACGAGAAAAAATATATTAAGTACAATGTGTACCCCGCGCGCGACGTACCGAAGGTTAAAAACAACTCTTAACGAATTACACAACGTGAATTATAATAATAACGTACGTAAACCAAGACTGGAATATTTAATATAGGAATAATTTAAATTCTCAAGTAATGACCGAGTGTACTACTCGATGAAACATTTTTTCTGGATAAAAAAAAAAAAAAAAAAAAAAAAAAACATTTACTTACATAGCAAAAAATGCGATACGATATATCTACTCGTATATTATATATATAATAAAAAAGGGAAAAAAAAAATGAAAAGAAAAGCAATCTGGTTAGTGATTTGGTTTGCCAATATGTAAAGTACTATCGGAGGGAAAATGATGCGGAACAATACATTTTATTATAAAAAGGAACGTAAAACATTTTTTGCTCTCTCGTTCTTTCTTTCAGCGTTGTATACTATAATAGCTTTGTATATATAATACGGAATATCACAGAGTAGTCGAGAAATAAGTAGTCCAGGAAAATCTACATAACCATTTATCAAACAGACGTGGAAACATAATATCTGCTACTTTTCGCCCGCTGAGCGTAAGTTAATGCGAGTTAACCCGCGCTGCAGAGTGACTTGTAATTTATATAAGAGGATCCTCTCTGAAAAGGAACGGTATACCTACCTACGTACTTAATTTAAAGCGTAAAGATTTTTTTTAAATTTTTTTTCTTTTTTTACTATATGTATCGCTGCACAATATCGACTCGGCTATAGAAATTAGCGAGAGTAGTACACGTACGGTTAGGAGACGACCCCGCGGGGCAACGATTGAAACCCGTGATAGTAGGACACCGGGGCGCCCGCGAAAGATAATATACTACCCATACGATTTCGAGAACTCAATTATACATTTATCGAGACTAGTGATATTTTATTTTTTACCGAAAGCACATTGTAATGTCACGACGGTATATACAATTATATTCCGAATTTTATTATACTATGACGAGCACTCCAAAGTATAGACCGGGGGGGGGGGTTGGCCAACTAAAAGAGACTCACGAGCCGTACGACATAATGGAAAATATGTAAGAGCCAAGAGCAAAATCCAGACATCAAAAAATTCGACACGCTACAAATCCGTTGCGTGTAAAAAATTACCTTATCATTTAAATATTATAAATTCTAAAACACTATATTTTTTTCTGTTAACTGTATCAACTGAAATTATATTTTAATAATTATTATTACATTTTCAAATACATATTTTTATATTAATATTAAAAAAAAAAAAAAATGTTTTATATTAGTAAAACAAATATTTAGCGGTTATATTTTACAGTATGACACGTACCGGTAGTTCGGTTACCCCTGGTATAGAACGTACGTAGACGTAGTGGACAAAGATTCGACAATCTGTATTCTACTCTGCATAGGAATCATAATTCCGTCGGAAATCGTATTTTACTGACGTATACGACAACAAGAATATTCATTCTAGTTACAATTTCCACACGGTACGGTACGGCAAGACCGCGTTTGCAAACGTGTCGCATATGTGCGAAACACGGAAAAACAAATTAATTAATAGCATAATATTATAATAATATTCGGCATTTGTTACTATTAGAGTTGGGCGGGTTTTGGTTGTTTGCAATCGTGTGGAGACGAATTCAAAAGTCGAATACTCAACTCACCCAGACCTGTTCGTTCTCGTCTTTCCTAACAAAAAAAAACGTCACCGTTGTTCAGGCGCGGAATGGGAACCAAATTCAGGCTGGGAGATTGCAATATATCCAGGCCATCCAACATTTATCACCCAATAAAATACCAAATAAAAAAAAAACAACTGTACAATAAACCCATAGTATTATATTAAAAAAACATATTGTTTAGTTCATTGACTTTATTACTATTTTAAACTCCCAGTAAGTGCTAATAAATTATTTCCATCGCTATTTTGTTAAACTTAAAATTATACATCATCTACAGCAAGGGTTCTCGACCTTTTGAGGTTTATGCCCCCTTTTATACTACTGTATGAGTTCACGCCCCCCTTCACTACTATACGATTAAAGTATGTTTAATATTTTATATATATACAATACATACGTCATAACGTGTCGTTTTTGTTAATATATAATGGATTTATTTGTATAAGAATACAAATATTATTCCAATTTAAAATTAAAGTTAAAACTAATTAGTATTAAATCTAAGGTTAGGTTAAGTTTTAAATTAATTAATCAAATTTTGAATGTTTGGCGACCGTTGTGATAATGCGCAAATCAGATCCACTGTCCACGTCCGATCGTGCTCGAAATTTTGATTTTATGTAAGCAAGTGCCAAAAAGCCAGCCTCGTAGAGGTAGGCAGAGGAAAACTACACCTACAGATTCGCAGCTTCATTAAAAACTTCTGGGTCCTACAATCTAGCTTGTGTACCTATATACTATATACTCGAATATATGTATATTGTAATGTACTGTATAGTACATATCAGTGTTTATAACCTAACAGTATTCTCTGATAATTATTGAAGATAACGTAAGGGAGCGTGCCCTCCAGGTTGAGATCTCTCGATCTATACGAAATAGAATTAGTATTTAAATGAAATACACCGTGAACCTATTCACAACAAAAGGTTTAAAGTGTTGGGTTGATTTTGTTGAATCGAAATTTATCGGAGATAGTAAACAACAAACAATCCATCACAGGCCAGCTAGATTATTTTCATTTCAAGACCGGCCACGACGCCCGTGCCATTGTTCAGGACAGTGTCGAAGTGGACCCTCGGAAATCGATACGTCGTTATTCGCAACGATTATGTATCTCGAAATAACTGTCGCAGCGAATTCTGTTGAATAAATATAAATTCAATCGACACGAGAATTGATGAAATCTATTGAGATGGAAATGGTCCGTATAACGGGTTATGGCGAGACCAAGGAGCTCGAACGAATATTTGTCGAGACATTTTCGTTTTCAGCGAATACGTGAACAAACAACGGCCGTAGTGTTTGGGAACCTTAGAAAATTATACGCATCCGAAAAGAATGACTGTTTTGCGGAATAGGTTAAGTGGACTGGGAAATACATTCGTTGAAGATGTTAAAGAAAACACTACAGCCACAGACCGGATTTTTGTACAGCTAACAACTGTAAAACATACATTTAAAATGCTGAAATGTGCGAAAACGTGCCAGAGTACATTTTTGAAGCATTAGAAATATATATATTTAATCTGATTTAAAACATTTTAATAAAAAACGTATTATCATCTAATATTTCCAAGTTTTTTCTGTGGAATTGTGTCATCTATCACTTTATATGTGTTTTAGTTGTGAAAACACCCGTACAACATCGACATTTGTTATTGGACATTGTTTATAACAGCTAAAAACGGCAGGATCTATTTTTAAATTGACTTCGTTTCCATTTAATGAAGCATTGGATTGTTTTAAAATATCGTATCCGAGATTTTTATTTTATCAAATGCCGATTTCAATTTGTCATAGAGTATTTGCTTTCGTTTTCTATTTGCTTCAGTTGTTCGTCACCTACTTGTTCGGTTACCATTTTGCTTTTCGAGTTGTATAATGGAATAAAACACGAGTGTATTATATTAACTACGGCTGCTAGCTAATATAATATACCTGTAATGACAGATTAATACGAAAAATAAAAATACGAATTCGTGCATTTTAATGCAAAAACCCCGAAACGTGTGCAATTCTGCGCAAAATAAAATTTCGTTTAACTTAATTAAATCCTACTTCGCGTGATTTGGATTTATAACTTGTTGTTTCGGAACCCCTATAATAAAAATATGCAATTGAACAAACCACGTTTAACGACTTTGCTGCGTGGCCTTTGAAAATCGAACGAGTTATTACGTTTTTAAAACCGACGTTGTTTTCGCGACGCCGCCTTTAAAACCAACACAGGATTCTCTCTATTCGCCGCTATTTCAGAGCCTAATTTTGTGTGTAATACGACACAGTGTGTGTAATACACAATCCAATGTGTGTAACCCGACATTATAAATTATGTATAATGACTAAATATTAATTCCGGCACTCAAATTGTAAAAAAAAAAAAAAAAACCCCAATCTAATATACCTAATACGATAATCGATAATTGATTGTAGTGCATTTTTGAGATTTAATATTCAAACATTTTACTTAAATATTTTTTTTTTATACTACACAACAAGTGTCCTTATTAAAAAAAAACAAACATTTTTACCTACCGCTTAATTAAGTCTAAGAATAGTGTGATGGTATAAAGTCAAGGAGTAGTACATTATATTTTGGAGTCTCTGCACGGATCTGCTGGCGCTGAAACGAAAAAATTTGTAGTACAGAAAATTACAAAAAATACGCCCTACGCCCTTTCTACTGTAATAATATCATATTTTATTATAATTCACGTTTATTCTAATACAATATTGTATTATTTATTAATTATTTATACACGTTGCAGTAAAATGTATTATTATTACCGTTTGTTCTTTCGTCTCGAACACCCGTTGGTCAAAGACATCATCTAAATTATTGTCGTATTGAAATTACCGATTCCCGACTTACCACCACGGGCCGTACCGCTTTTCTTTTTTTACTTTTTCTAATAAATACGACACACTTTGCAGTACAACTGGAAAACCGAAACATTGTCGCTTAAGAAATCGGAAAGCATATTATTATAGTTTAATATTATATCAAATCGTCTATACGAAAATATGTGTCGAGAATATTTGTTTTTTTTTTTTTGTTTTTATACATATGTGTAGTAGGTATACAAATACGCACATTTGTACATGTACGCAGAAAGCAATCATCGAGACAATGGACACATTATTGTGTTTGTATTGCCGGGGCGTCGAAGTAGATTCGTATAAGTATATTATGTCGGTAGCTATTTAGAAATTAAAAAAAAAAAAAAAAAATCGAAACGATAAACGTTAATGCCCTGTTGGCAACGTGCATCAATATGGCCTAAATATACAGGGTAATTTTTTTGGCCACGAAACAGCGATTTTGTTTTGTTTTTTAATCTTCGGCCTAATTCGGTAAATCATTTTCGGTATTAAACACTATGCGATCATACTACGCTTTCTGATTTTCAATGACGAAAAACGCGCAGTTTCTAAAATCAATAAACACGATGTTTTTCTTTTTTTTTTTTAATCATTCAAGTACCATTTAAAACAAAAACGAACACAAAAACAATATTTAATCGAATATACACTAAAAATTCGATAATTGTAGTAAAATTTCGTAGGAAATTTCGAAAAAATGCATATTATTTTAAATTATTATCTGTCCACCGATGACAATGTGTATTATACCATTGTGTATCCGGTTATCATTTGTACGTATGAAAAAAGTGCGATTTATGATCATGAATTTATCTTTATTCGATTTGTTTTTTTTTTTTTAATAAAAAATTCGATTATAATGGCTTTAATCGTGCCAAAAATATAATTACGGCGCGGAAGATATTGAGGATTATAAATTGAATGATTTTAAATTGTTTTAAAAATAACGAGTAAAATGTTCTATATAAATATATATATATTAGAATTTATTGGTTTTACTACGACATAGTTGTTGTATGACGTGTGTCCACCGGAAGATTTGCTCCAATTGCCGAAATCCGGAAGTGTTTTTTTGGCTGGTTTAACATTAATTCGATATTTCCTTTATTTTCGTCCGCCGCGAGACGGCAGCGGACCGTACGTTTTTCCTGAAATTTCCCAACGAGTATTATATTACCGAAATATACGATGTGTTTGAAAAAAAAAAAAAATAAACATATATGCGCCAAAAAGAAAGAAACCAAAAAGAAATGTTATGTTTCGTTATTCCCAAACGTTACGACGGAACACGATAAGCCACATTAATCCGAATCACTTGTCCGATATACCGGGCTTGGCTTTAGTAAATCCACACAGATTTAACACTCGTATTACACTATATAGTTAATAATAGAGAGCCCGTAATAAAAGATCGGCCTCCGGACCTTTTATCGACGAATACGGACGCTGGTATATCGTGTAATTTTTCGTTTAAACATTGATGTCGGCGTGGACTAAATAGTCATAGTTACCGCAGTAATCAATAGGCTCCTCCGAGACTTATTATATATTCAAATAATTATGTTCTGTGTATTTAATAAAACGTTTAAATAGCAAAAATTTAAATCAGCGGCGTAGCTACTATACATTAAAGCGGCCCGAGGCAAAATATTTTTCCGCCCCTATAATATAAAATAGAAATTCTACTCTTTGATCTTTGTCATTGAAACCATGCTGTGATCGTATTTTGGACTGAATAATCGTGTTTTTTTTTTGTTTTTTTTTTTTTTTTTTGATAAAAAAGTTACAATATTACATTAAAAATGTCGTTTTAATAATCCTAAATTAGATTCATTTACATTTCCATCATACGAGTACATAGGTTTATGTGTACTTTATATTTATATCTATATCTAATATATTTTTATGGTAAAATGTAAACCTAAACCTTTCTTTTAATTTAACAATAAAAATTTTGTTTGCAAAATATTAATAATAATTAAATAATAATAATAAAAAAAAAATAACATAATAAAAAAAACAAACTAATCAACATTTTATTTACTTGCTTTTCCCTTCGGCAAAAACATCAATAAGGGTATCAGAATTTAATGTTTGCGCTCTTTCATCATATTGTCAGTTCATCGCTGCAGTTGACATATAAACCGCAGTCGATTAAATTAAGCGTAAACAACTAGCTATTAAGCCTGTTTCACATGCACGTTTATATTGATTCAGTTTTAACCATAATTTGTCGTCTATATTGATTCAATTTTAACCATAATTTGTCTACCAAATACTAAACAATCACTAGCGTCCAAAAATTTGATGACCCGACACAACTACCTCTGTTGCCTCAGCGGTAGCTGCATGCCACTGACCAAAATTAAAACAGTAAAGAATATTGTTTGGACGGACGATTTTATCGTCGATTAAAATTTGATACATATTAAAATGTTTTAAACAATTAAATTTTGTATCATAAAAATGCGCAATATTCAAATCCCGTATTAATATCTATTTTGTAAATGTATTAAGCCGGCCGAGTCATTTAACGACAGCGCGTCCGTGATAACGACCACGAAATAGATGAAATCGGAACTGTCACTGATAAGAAAGTTTTTTTTCTCGAAATTGATTCGGTATGATTACGTTTCTATATGAAAACGAATCGAGTCGGTGTGTAAAAAAAGTCCTTTTTGATATTTCCACTTTTAGGCACGCTACTGGCCGTTAAAAAAAAAAAACCATTTTCATAGAAATTCAAACCGGAAATCTGAAAATTATCACCAGGATTACACAGTTATAAATGGAAATGGTCGTACACGAAAAATAGATTGTGAAATTATTAAAGGTTGAAAAAGTGAACATTTTCACCTTGATAGCCATACAATGGGCTATTAAAAAAAAATAATCTTGCATTTAATCCGGCCTCGAATATCAGAGTATACTCTATAGCCAACGTCCGTTGTTTCGAAATCCCTGACCAAGGGGCCACGTGAGTCACGTAGGTTCACGTTTTCCCGTTCGGGCGTATCTGGGTCGCCAATTTCCGATTCGCCGCGAAACATCGATACGAGTCTGAAATACCGTCCATTATTACATATTAATGTTATTAATCGTTTGTGTTTTTTATTTTATTTTTTTTTTTTTTTTTGTGTATAACCACCTCCTCTAGAGGAACGATTCGCGTAGAGTTCGGACATCCCCGCGGGTCCGCAATCTACAGGTGCGCTGCGGCCGCCGCCGCTTGCTCAAACAATACTATCGTTACCCGCCTACAACTTCCCGGTCGCCGGACATAAAAATATAATAATAATAGTTAAAATGACAATAACAATGTGATATTAGTACTCGTTCACACGATCCCAAATCGGCCGTGTTTTGCCGTATCGGTTATTTTACCGTACTAAACCAGTGGACAATATAATTTAGACCGGGTACGCTCCTCAGACGTTACGGTCTTGTTACTGTGTGCCATAAAATTACCGATTGGGTCGATTTCGCTATTAGGTTTTTTTTTCACTGCGAACCGTTTTTGGTCGTACGGTGGAAAAACCTATTCGGTTTATCGTATTTATATACACTGCGTCCATTTTGACGGATAGAGCGACGTTTTTTCGTTTGTTCGTTTGTCTGCCAATCAACATTCTTGTATTTTAAGTGTTTCAAATACAGTTTTACAAGTGCGCAATTGCGATAACATAAATACTGAAAATCGTATATTACCATTGGTTGAAACAAGAGCAAATCATCGGATGCGTTATAAGGATAAAACATTGAAATAATCAGCGTGTAAGGAAATATATAGTGTTTTGAAACAAGACCTCTCGGTATCGGAACAAAAAGAAAGGCAACGCGTTAGTGAGTAATTATAATTTAAAATATTGCCTACAGGAAAATAACCGTACCGTCGTCTGAACAGTACAACCGAAAGACACGGCGAATCGTGAAAATCGTGTGAAAATAATAAACCCTCTTGTAATGAACCCGCCCGATCGTCTTGTAATAATTGTCGGACTTGTGTCTGGCGTTTTAACGCACGAACGTTGCATGTCGCGTGAGTATTATTAAGTTCCTCCCGGCGAGAAATACCGTAACCTGCAGGTTTTTTTTATTATTATTATTATTTTATTTTTTTTTTTTTCATATAATAGTAAACGTATTGCTAATCATTTTCTGCGTTTTTTGAAATATACGAGCATTACTACCCGGTGCAATAAGTCAGTGCATAACGCGTGTTACTACGCACGCGTCGTCGCACGTATCGTGTTTTACGTATACACAGGAATGTCCAGTTATAATAATTTCAAGTATACATGACCGGCGGTTGTTAGGTTTTTATATATATATAAATAACGAACGAGATAATTTACGTTTGTCTCAACGATGGAATGCAATTTTTAACCGTCGCTGCAGCTCTCGGTACGTCTGTATAATATTTAAATATTTTATCTATAGATTTACGTTATTCGTTATTTACCTTATACTCGGCGGAATATTACATAGCAAACAACTCGTTATAATAATAATACATAGATATATATATATACGTATATATTATATATAAAGCGAGCTGCGGTTTATCATTGGCTCGTCGATATATGTGTATAGGCGCCTGTAATCGTTATGCTGGAGTTTTTATCGACGACGACGACGACAACGTAGTAGTCCGTATCGTTATACTATGGGTTCGGGAAATATCATTCAACTTATTATATATATATATATATATATCCCCTATACCCCCCCTCTCCCCCAGGGACTAAAATTGTGTGTAATACGAAATGGAAAAGTGTGTATAAAAAGGTACATAAGTATTGTGTAAAAAAAAAGTGCCCGGTGGTGAGGGAGGTGTGCCTAAAACCTCTCCTTGAAAAAGTGTATAATACGAAAAGAAAATTATTAAAAAAATGTATTTTTTAATGCCTCCCTCCCACAGCCAGCAAACAATCCCGTTATCAATGATAATATTTCAATTTTCTTCGCCGTTGGTAATTTAATTTTCGTGATAACGGTTTGTATTGAACCGTCCGTAATCGTTATCAAATTTTCGTTATCATACAAATTTTAATCTATTGCCAACCGCTATAATATTATAATTTTGCTAAAATAGTGCCGACCGTAAAATTCGTCGGCTAAAATATAGCCCTCCCCCCTCCCCCGTATTTAGACAAATAATAACGCGAACCATATGGACTGGTCATTAAATACGATCGGTTAAAGACGGTTTTTAATATCACTAGATTTCCAAAATCTTTTTATTATTATATTCAATCTATCGAATAAACAAAAACTAATAACAAGCATTAACTTATTTATATAAAATTATAATAAATGTCTTTCTTGTTCGATAATATTACAAAATAGTATAGATATATTTTTTTTAAATAACATTTATTTACGAAACAACATGTTGCATTCAAACAACATTAAACCGTAATATTTTAATTATATTCAAAGTAAATAGTATTATGTTAATATTATTATTATTATTTTTTTTTTTTTTGATATTTATTATAGTAGTGTCTGTTGTCTTTTAAATAATTGTATGGATTTTTTTTTTGTTTATTCGTTTAGTGTTATGTAGCGAACTTCTAGGGCTCGTCTTTCGTATGGACGCGAGTACACTTAAGTAAACTTCAACTGTAATTTAAATCTTTAATCCTCGAATTATATTCGCCTTAGCACACTACACAAATAATAACGTTAAATAAAATTCTGTGTACAAAATATAATTGCCTTTTTATATATATATATATTTATATCATAATGTTCATTTTTAAACTAGGGGCCGATTCTACCGTCCTTAAAGGCTTAAAGAAGTAAAGAAGTTATCGGTAACTTGCCAAACAGTTTTACTACTGAACAAGCATATTACATAAAGTTCCGTCGAAATGAGAGAAACACAGATCCTGTTATTATCTTCGCGATAATTTTTATTATAAAGTGATTTTACAAAGCGTTTCGAATTTCGCGACGAGATTATTTCACAGATACAAATTCAGAATAATTATGTTTTGTAATTATGATATTTTATCTGACGAAGAAAATGCTGTTGACGATAATAATCTTGAATTGTTTGCCAGCAATCGTCTTTCTGCTGTTTCCAGGTTTCTCTGTTCTCAATAATAATGTTTGTATTTTTCAATTAAACTAACCCGTCAACTTCCTCGCTGGTAAACATTTTTCGAACAAGAGGTTTTAATATATAAAATATAAATACAAATACAGACGAAAAAAAAATAATGGATCGTGATTTTACGAATACAATCGACGCAGTTTTCGATTGTTACTAACAACATTTATTATATTTGATAATACTGCAAAAATATTGTGGCATTAATATCAAATTAAAAACTTATCTTCTGGATAACAATTCAAACGCAACTTATTGTTTGTGGTACGCATATAAAATAAATACCTTGGATATCAACCTACGTTATCTATTAGATAGCACTATCAAATATTTTATCTACGAGTATACGTAATAGAACCGGCTCTTGGTAATAAAACTAAAGAAATATTTAAATATTTGTTCAACGTTGAATTTTATAACAGGTGCAATAAACATTTTGGTATGTGCAGCTGTCCATCCTGCCCATCACATGCTGGAACCGACACTGCTCATAACCACATATAATCGTAGAAAAAGTTAACAAAAATAAAAACCAAATATTCATAGTAAAATGCATGATAACCGAGGATATTATTGAAAAAATCGGAAATATTACAAATTAACACTAATTAAATATATACGAACTAGAGACTATGAAATCTATGTTCAATAAACTAACAAAAAATAAACTTTTAAACAATCGATAAATAACTTTAACTTTCAATATTTTGAATCGTAACCTCGATATACCAACAGTATAAATATCGTAGTATAGTGAATTTGTGACGTAATTATTTTGAAAACCGTTATTTGTTTTATAATAATACAACGTAAAAATTCGAACGTGTAATTGATAAAACGGTTACGAAAATCTATTTAAAAATATTAAAATAACATTACATACTAACAGGTTCTATTTTTACGAGTAGTACGACATACTTTGCGCAATACGGAATCTTAAACGAAAAAAACAAGTGTGCGGACCTATTAACTCTTCATTTAACAATCGATATTATCGTGTATATTTTTTAACGAATAAAAATTGAAAAATCCATAATTAATATTATTATTATTAATACAGTTTTTATAGTGATGATTGCTGATAATTAAAATAGATTATCCAAATGGGAAGTGGTGATGGTAACTAATACTCGTTGACTCGTGAGCCGTTTAAGCCGTTCGAGGACTACAGTAGTGCCTCCAATTCCAGATTTAGGAAATTGTAATAATAGGAGATTAAAGGTATTTTTAATTTTTTTTTTTTTTTTTTTTTTTTTTTTTCGTAATAAATTGAATAAAACCGTTTTGGCCGAATAGAAATGCACGGAAATTGTACACAAGGTCCATCGTAAATTGTATACCTATAACGGTGAATAGAAAAATAAAAATGAGGGTAGTGTAATAATTCTGTTTTATAAGCGTTTGAAGTGCTAATTTCTATGAAAATCCTAAAATTGACGGCATTTCAAAACACGATTGGACTGAACTTTGCTCCGAATCGTTTTTCGTTTACCAACGATTTATCGTTGCGTACAGATTTAAATAAAATTCCCATCTATATCCTACCTTCCCGTCCACAACAATGGTTCACCCATGGTTCAAAGTATGTCCATCTTTTTTATATTATATTTTTTTTTTATTTTTTTATACGTTATCTATAATATAATAATAAAATAAACCCGTGCCGCGGCTGGCATTTGACCTTTCGATCCTTGCCGGTCGTGTGACAAACATTTGTTTCCTTATTCCAAACACTCCACTCGTGTTACAACATTCCACGGGTTTCTTCTAACTTACACAATAACTCCAGACTTTTTACGTTTTACGGTTTTACTCGTGTTGCGCACGGTATATTTTAATTTAATTTGAAATTAATAACTAAAATGCGTTTTTTTTTTTTTTTTTTTTTATTAAAATAATCGTTATAAATATGTAAAAATAACATGTATAGATATTTATTTTCAATATTACTATTGGCTTTTTGTCGGAACCGGCCGTGAAAAAAACATAAAACATCTAAATCATATTCGCGGTAAGGTTACCTAACCGATGGTAAAGGTTATTGTTTTAAATCATAAAATATTTATTCACATGTTGACATTTTTGTATTATTTTCTATTTTACAAAGTTGTTTCAACACAATTTAAAAATGTTTTATTTCCAGTGTTGGGCATTATCCAGATAAATTATTTTATGTACTATTTTTACTATGTGTGCTTTTTTTCTGTCCGTTTTAACAACTTTTCTACCAGAAATTTCGATCCGATTTTCAAGTGGAGCATCTTATCCGAAAATATTTTGGATCTAATTGGCGCATTAAGAGGGGGTCGTTTTTTTTTTTTTTTTTCGTTTTATTTTTCATAACAATCGGGAATAACGTAATTTTTAAAATATAAATTAATAGATGAAATTTATTTATATATACACAGGTAAATTATTAAAATTTAAAAACGTAATATTTTTTTATATCTAGAAAAATAATGTTAAATATCTTTATCTAGATAATTTACACTTTTGACGTCTTCTTTGATCTTTATTTCGATAGAAATTTTAGTTATCTCTGCCTAACGCTTTCGATTTCAATGTTAGTATATAACATAAAATTGTTAAAAAAAAAAAAAAAAAAAAAAAAACCTGGGTACCGACACTAGACGATTCGGACGGATCGTTGCGCGCCGCAGTTTAAATGTTGGTATAGTGCGTAATTAAAATTATAACACAATTGTGTAAGTACACATTTATTTAATGCCATATGTGCGAATATTGTGACCGAAAAACGAGGTTAACCAATACAGGTGTGCGTCCCCTCACACGCAAAAGTTGAACAAAATATGTACATATATACACGTATATTTATTATATTATCGTATAATAATCTACTTGGATAACAGCTTAAATTATTAAACACTAAACGATATTATGTACAATTCGCCTAGTTGACGTGTCGTGACGTATGTAATACGTATTCAAATGGCACGGTGCAAACAAAACAAATTTTAAAAAAAATAATAATAAATTTCTTATATCTTATATAATAAAACTACTGATTTCGGTTTGTTATATAGCCCCGGTACGATTTGCGAGATTTCCGAATAATTCCCGTCCCCGTTTCCCGTTTTTTTTCGTTCAACGTGTCAAACTAATCGGGAGTCGAAAGTTTTTAATTTGTTTTCTTCGTGTGGTCCAATAGTTTTTCTCCGGGCTTTGCCGCTTTTCGTTACAATTAATTCTGAATTCTGACACCTCAGTAACGAAATGAAAAAAATAAATAAATCGAACTAGAAATATTTTTAAATATTTACATTTTCACATTTTAAACGATATTTTTGTTAGTTATTTATATTATTTGCAATCAGTTCCATTATATATGTAACAATAAAAAATAAAACATCTATTTAATCTAACAACTACTTATAATTTTAATGTGTGAGGCGATTTAAATATCTAACAATTACAATCGGACTCACCACAGTTAGTTAAATTTCAAAAGAGCATCAATAATACATTTAAAAAAAAAAAAAAAACCTAGTCATTATTTTAAAATGGATCTTTCCGTAGTAATGGCGGCGCCAATTGGAGGCCGACAATTATAAGGTCAGGCCGTACAAAAATAAGATTTCAGCCTTACTCCAAAAAAAAAAAAAAATAATAATAATAATAATAATAATAATCTTAAGATGTTTCATTACTATAATTAACACTATGCCAATAATAATGTTAAACTAAAAACTACTTTAAAACATCTTTGCGATTTTCATGTGCATCGGGAATATTATTGTTCATTATTTGATCGATATCTATAACAATTGTAACTATGGCGTTGAACTAATACATAATTCATATTTGAGCATACGGGACACGAGCAGATTGTTATGATTAAGGCCGGGCCGACGACGGCAGGGCCAGTCGTGTTCGGTTGGGGTCACGGCCCCCGGTGCCGTCCTTGTACCGGCAGTCGTCTTTCCGGTCGAATTTGTTTATAACGTGCGTTTATAAGTTGGATCGGATCACTGAGAAATACCAAAATTGATAAACCTTCGACGGGATTTAGTCCGAGAGAGGGCTCGAGAAAACGGCAGGAACCGCGTTCGACTGATTTCATCGTGGTAAACGGATTGTGGTTCAGTAGATCAGTATTCGCCGTGGACCACGTTGCAAATGGACATTTAATTGTTTTACTGGAAAACGTATTGTAATTGTTTGTTTGTTTAGACATTTTCAAAAAAAAAAAAAAAAACAACGTATTTATAGCGTTATGTGTTTTACTAAAACATAAAAATTGGCACGGAAATCCGTTTTTCCGGAAAATATTATTATTATTATTTTTTTTAAATTTTTTCTTTTAAAGCCGCTCTACACTTTACGCGGTTTCGCGGCCGTGTGTAATCGCGCCAAATAATAAACACACTCGCGCACACAACTGCCACGGCGGTTTTTTACGCGATTTAAATGCCGAGAAACGTATTAACATCTCTCGTTAAACGTAGACGTTATAACGCCCGGTACATTATTATGTTGTGTTTGGAATTCTCGACGATTTATATACCATCTTAAATATTTACGTTTGCGATGGAGTGCTGTGGCGGTGGCGGTGGCGATGGGGTGCTGTGGTGGTAAAGAAAAAAAAGTAATTTATTATCTCCGTGTAATATAACCTATTAATATAATCCCCGAGGTTTTAGACGACGCTTCGTTTTTAATCTTCTTTCGTCGGGCGGACCGGGTAAAATCGTATAATTTTGACGAACAAACAAGTGTCGACGTTGGCCTTTCACAATTGATAATTTACGACCGATAAAACCCCGTAGGTGTACACCCGTGGTACGACGATAAAGAGTTTCAGATAAAAACACTAAACACACAATAAAAGTCGATTGCCCTTTAGTCGTTAAGAATTAATAAGCCGCCCGACGTGATTACATATATAAATCTAAACGCCGCCGCCGCCGTGTCGTAGACACTTGTGACTAAACAATATTCTTCTTTATCCTCATCCGTTAGACATTTTGTTTGCCCGGGCGTTTTTAATCTCGTGTATTTTATAGCCAATGCTTACGGGACGATAATATATGACTGACGACCGACAGCGACAAAATGTCCATATTCATATATGTATCGAACACACCAATGGTATCGTGGTATCTTTGAATAAAACATTTAAAAAAAAAAAATAAAAAAAACGCTGAATTTAACTACAGACGTGGGTCACGATAAAAACTATAAAAAAAAAACCGAAAATAACGTTGAAACGTATGATGTAATAATAATAATGTTGCTCGACTCAACCGAGTATAAACAACGAACTTGAAATACTTATATTTTATTATGAATCGCGTGATATAATATAAAACGTATAAATCGTTGGATCGGTCGACAAATAGTACTAAAATACAGTAAATCACTTTAATAAAAAACAAAAAACAAAAAAAAATATAACGCACTCTGCACGTCGGGTGTCGGTATTGACGAAGGCGCTTCGCTCGTTGAATAGGTTATTCTTGGTGGATGCAGTGAATTTCAAAGAAACGATAAACCACTTCTTTCAATAAATCGATTCTGAGCAGAGCTTCAATGCAGTGACTATTATTGTCAATTTCATATCATATATAGTATGTTTTATACTATAAAACTTACGATGAAACAATTGAAAAATGTAATATTATTTTGAACAGCTATTTTCGGAATTATAAAGAAATAATAAAAGTTAATAAGAGTTTGACGAAATCGTGTTTTTGCCTTTTTTTCTGTCGCGATAAAAACCTAATAGGTATATTGAAAAATAACCTCACTAAGGTACCAACTAAACGAAATTCACCACCGGAAACGGTATAAGCTGTGTATGAATCAGATGAAGTTTTCTGGTAGAAAAATAAAAAAATAAAAAACAAACTTCATTGTAAAACCACAAGACCCCTTGCTCCGCTCCTTATCTAAAAGTAGCGGATTCAAATAAAAATACTGTTTGTGATGTATAAGGAATCTAAACCCTAAATTTTATATTTTTGCTTTTTAAAGCATAGTTTAGCCGTATGCAGCTATATAAAGTCATATTTTATTCATATCTGAAGTTAGGGACTTTTAGCATTTGAATATTTTTGTTGGAAAGATTGAAAAGACAGAGTCGAATATAAACACTAACTATTATTTTGCTTTTCAGAATATATTTTAGTGCATAATTGAGTGTATTTGAAAGTATATTTTCGCGTGCATATTTCCACGGTTTTTTAGAGCTAAAAGTCCCCGAGCCTACTAGCCAGATATAATATCGCGTGCGTCATGTGCGCGAGTCGTTTTTATGACTAGCCTACAAGGACTACGTATATACGTATGGGTAATAATAATTTATTCACGAATTAATAAATTGTACTATGATAAAGCTTCACGAAAACATCACAATTAATTTAATAAAATACTGGTTTATATGGCTAAATTTAAATAATACAACATTGTGATAAACTCTATGTTGGAAACACGAATATGATTTTCATAACCAGCTACAAAGAATACGTAGATGCTTAATATTATATTTGAAATAAATTTAAAGAAGACATTTCTCGATTCTAATATTACTAGACGTGTTTCGGGAAATAATAATTTGGAAGAGTCGCTTCTTATACATGAATGCATAGTAAAGGAAATGGATTTTAATAATACCTCAGACGGATTTGAAAAATAATATTATTTTATATATGTATTATATCTATATGGTGATACAGGTGTATTATTTGATATCGATATATTTTAGACGATAAATAAAAATCAAGGAAACTTTCGACGTAAACTTCTTTAATCTTTGTCGTTTCAAAACAAAATCTCTTCTTATTCCGCTCCGGTTTCCCGGTCTCTAAGGACCGTCCTTAAATTGCTTTTTGTTTCCGGATCGCACCTCCGCATCCTATAATCGCACACTTTTTTTTCACACATTTATCGCACACAACATCGGCTCGAGTCGTACCACACCCAAAAAAAAAAAAAAAATTAGGGCTATTCGCGCCTGTGTACGTATTACCCCGGGTATGTACGGTTGGATTGTACACGTACGCAAACTTTGTGTTTGAAACTTTAATTTTAAATTGCCGGCGAAAGCTTTTACATTGCTTTAAACATTAATTAACAATAAATAAACAACATTTCCGCGTTAATGAGAGTGCTGAAAGGGAAGCGATTTATAGCGAGCGGGCTGTATTGCCTATCTATCATCGGGCTCCGTTCAAAGTCAGCCGGTAAATTATACGTTGCATATGATCACACGTTATGCTCGATCGGAATATCGCATTTTTAATCGACAGAAGAGACCGCCTTATGTGGTTAAACATTATCGATATTAACGGTAGGCGTACGTAATTGTAATTATTTTTATAAAATATATTATGCGCCGTCGTGTGTCGTCGTGCGTAACTTATTACGTCCATTTATTTTTAAAATTGTTTACGAACATATTGTGTATTCGCCCAAAACAAGTACCTCCATTATACTCATGTGTTATTCCCGAACTATCGTAATGTAATTTTTCTTTTTTTTTTTTTTTTCTTTAATAATAATTATTGTTCTACGCCTTTAAAGTAAAACGCCAAAAACGGTATTATACGCGTATAGGTATCGTATTTAACGGAATTATTCAACTCGCCAATTATTTTAATAACGTCCATATTATATTGTATAATTATAATTTCGTTTTGTTTTTTTTTTTTTTTTTTGCGTTACACATTTAACGAATAACTTAAACGTAATTTTCTTATGAGTTTCTTGTAAGTTTTCTTACGACACTCGTCTTGGTAACGTCTCGAGTAGGTGCCCAAATAACTAGTAACTTTATATTTTAAGTTTATTACATTTCGGAGTATGTAATTTAAATAAATCAAACAAAATATTTAATTACGATATTACACTACACCGGATACTAACAGGAATTAACTACTCGGCATAATCCCCGACTACAGTATCTTTAAAATAAACGATCGAGAATTTAATCCCGATAAATTGCCTACGCACGCGTCACACACATAATATTATAATGTGAAACGCGTATAGTCAGACGTTATAAGTGCGTTCATTGTATACAGTGTGTTTCATCGTGTTTGTCCGCAAACAATTTTTAAATGGGAATTTTTGTAAATTACGATTCTATAAAAATATAATGCCATACCGCCGGAGTAACGAAATTCCAGAACGCAAATACCTAATATTAGACAAAAGGTACACCTTATTAAATAGATTTAAAATTAAAAATCACATTACATGGCGTTATTTATTCTAGAGTTATATAAGTACAATATCGCATGTCGTGCATTAACTATTTAGTACATAATATTCGTAGATAAACACTCACGTTATAGTTTCATATCTGTCTTTTGTTGTTGTTTTTATATAATCGAAGTATGCACTAGAATTACTCTTGAAAACGTACAGTCAATAAGGACCAAAGTTATAGGTCTACGACCAATAATCCTTTAATCAGACGGTCTGCGATACGTACAAAGCGTAATTTAAAAACTAAATACCACTCTAGCGATAAATCTCAATGTTGCATTTTTAAACATACCTGTTTTCAATAAAATAACGTTTTAAACGCGGAAATTTACACGCGAGATTACGAGACTGGTGATCGTAGTAATATTATAAACAATGTGGTTTACAATTCGCGTATTGGAACATATTTTAGTTATATGTCGACGACACGTTCGTTTTATTCCGAGGATCAATATTAGGCAAGCAAAATTTTAAACAACACAAACTAGCGAATACGCACTACTCGGTAAAACAGGGGCAAAGGAGGCAATAGCCCCACGGGAAAAATATACCGAGTTTAAATCGTACCCTGTAATTTGCATGTTGAATATTGAAACAAAACTCGAAATAATCGTTTTGACAAACAATATGGACAAATGATTATAGGTCAACAATAAAAATAAAAAAACCTATTAAAATAAACATTTTGACAGATTGGAGCAATATTGAACAACAAAAAAGCTGTATCGTTTTATAAGAGCGTTTTTAAAATATTTATTTAAATTATCAATTAATAAATATATTTCTGAAATAATTTTTAGATTGTTAAATTACGTTATTTCCGATAAGAATGCCTTACACGCATATTCAGTTCTCGCAGTTGAAAAACCGTTCCGGCATTGAGACACAAATTAATAATTCCTTAAATTTTCTAGAGCTAACCGTGGATATTGCCAATAGTAAATTTGAATTCAGGAAACCTACCCTTATAGACGCTACGAACGCCGCATGTTTCCAATCATCCGTATTCTCTAAAGGTTACATTTTTCAATTCGATATTTTATAAAATTGAGCGTAACCTACACGGTAAAAATAATTATCGCCATGAACTCTCAATAGAATTATCTATGATATTGTCTCTAGTCATAAATTTGATTTGAAAACCATCAAAAAAAAATAATCCATTTTTGGTGTAAAAGTTATAATATTTCGGAACCCTACTAACAATATCGTTAACTATTGTAGTACGTACGAAATACCGTAATAATATTATCCAATAAATTCGCTGATATTCTTAACAACAATAGTAATAATGTTAGAGTCGCTTTCGGGATTAATAGTAATTTAATTAAACTTATAAATTATAGTGCCCGGGGCTTTGCGAAAAGTTCTCCTTCTTTTGATATCGCCGGTGTATATAGAAACTAAAATTGAATTGTAATACATTTTATATTGGAAAAACTAATAAGAACTTTGCAAACTAAGATACAAAGAGCATATTTCCGAAATAATAAGATTAAAGAGACGTTCTCCGCTAATTTTAATTTCGCGAGGCGTGTTTTAGAAAATAATCGTGCCGTTGATTTTGATATGAATAATGACTTAGAGATTTCGAATAGACAAAGTTTACATTACTTCTATATTTATATATATATATATATATATATATATATATAAAGGTATTGGTAGAGTTGTGTATTTATAATAAAGTTAAGGAAAATAATATTCTATTCCGGTATTTTCTAGATAATAAATAAAACTCCGTGAATCTATGTCGTCTCGTCTCGTATTACAATCTTCTCTTCTGATAAAAATTAATTTACTCTTAGTAAAAGACATTTTCTCTATGTATTCCTCATCATGAATTTTTAATTCAGTCGCGAAACATTATTTTTTTTTTTTTTTTTTTTCCCGTTTACGATGTTACGATATTACCTAATGATGATTTTTGAAATCGGAACCGGTCGTACTCACACGCAACCTGTAATAATAATACTCCAGGTTTATTTTATTATTTTACTAAATTGTTTTTTTTTTTATATTTATTTAAATATTTTTGTTTTTTTATATATATATATCATAAATATTTTGTACCTAAAAATGAAATACTGTTAATATTACGTAATATGCCTGTAAATTATGATGGGCGTGCACATACCAGTAAACTGCTATTCGATATCGATTGTGGTATCGGTATTTTTTTTTTTTTTTAATATCGGTTCACGGTTTTTTTTTTTTTTTAATAATATATGTGTATACAATCGGCTTTATCGGTTTTATATCGGAATACCACAATAACATAATAATAATAATAATAATTAATCTTAAAACCGAATAACCCCCACCCGGCGGGGCGTTACCAGTACTTATTTTAAGTTCAGCCTAGTCTATCGAAAATCCAAATCGCAAAATATGTAATACTGTGTTATTACCGCGCCGATAAAGTTATATAACAATATAATTTGAAAGCCGTCATAAAAGTTTCGTTTAAAGTATTTCCGCGTTGTACGATTTATTAATTCACGACGCCGCGCCGGCGAGAGTCGGTGAAAAAACCTACGGAAATATGAACAGCCGGCGCTCGGTAATCGAATTTTTGTAAATATCTACTGGCCTGTCAATACTATTGCGTAATAGTGCAATATTATTGGGGCCGATGCGATAATAAATAAAAAAAACTTAGCGAATCGCCCCAAACATTCAAATTGAACATGTGATATGAATATGAAACGCCGCCGTCGCGATAATTTCGTCGTGTCGGTCGAACCTTATAAATATTTCAGAGTCGAGTAAACATTTTTAGAAGACGGTCCTTTTGTATATGTGAAAAAAAACAAAACAAAACAATTGTCCGATAATGTATAATTGTTTTAATGAAATACAATTAAAAACAAACAATAAACACGACGTGTCGAACAATAATAATTGTCTTGATTTTTTTTTTTTTTTTTTGCCAATGTCCGCATTAATACTGATAAATTTAATCGTTTTGCACGTTCGTTCTCACGATTAATCGTGAAAATCTCCCATCATTGTTTTTCGATCGGTAAACGTACGCACGCACGCACGTCAATTTTAAATAAGCTCAGGGTACACTAGACTGAAAATACTGTACGCATTATTAAACCGCAGCTCAACCCTACAGTTGAAATGCACTCCACTTCTATATACGGCTATATTAAAACCGCCAATGTCCGGTATGGACAGCTGCCTCTCGAACAAATATTAAAATATTGCAAACTCTTCGAAATAAATTACAAATAATAGCCCTAGAGGCCCCTCGGCACGTGAGAAATAAATAACTACACGGCGATACGGGCCCGCCATCATAACTATCAAATATGGACAACACAACGGTTTAAAAATATCCATGGGAAATTGCACAGCGCCGTACTAAAAAATTGGCCCTAAAGTATCCGCGTAAAAGACCGAGATTGAAACCACGACTACCACAAGGATATTCCACCGGAAGAACACTCGTAAACCCCGACTAAAAATCGGATTCCTATATGTAAACTGCAATTCGACGTTGCTGAAATACCAACCGTTTGGGGGGGGGAGGGGGGCCCGTGGAAAATTACACCCATGACGTAGATACGTAGTTTACAGGAAATAAAACAGCGGCGGCGGCGTGATATCTTACACGTCGCCGTTATTGCGTGTGTACACGGGTATGATTTTGAATTTGTATCGCGAATACAATAGACTCCGATAATAATTGTGTCGCCCGAACCGATCGTGGCGTCTCCCGGCCGAGCGACAAAGAGTAAAAAAAAAAAAAAAAAAAAAAAAACCGAACGACTACTGACGACACGACGATATTCAGTACGCGGCGTTGTAACACAATCGTATCGCAGATCGTGCGCGGTTACCGACGACGACGTCGCTTTTGTTCGTTTGCCTATTTGTTTATTAAAAAAAAAAAAAAAATATATATATATATATATATTACTATTATTACGGACCACTTCGTCGACTCTCCGGCTGTCGGGGTACGAATATATATATATATATATTGCGAAATATTATCGCGTTTGATAAAATAGTCGTAATAGTCGACAGTCGTCGTGGGGTATCCACCGCGTTATTGCGACTATTATCGTTATAATTACTATATGCCGATCGGCATCAATTTATACGGAAAGACCGGCCAATCGGGTTTAATGAAAACATTTATAAACCGGTCGGGTTTTTTTATTATTATTGATACTATTTTTCTTTAACCGTCCGTCGGGCCCGACGCACCGGCGACGATTTTTATCTAAAACCGCCGATGTAATAATCGGGCAAAACGTTCGCGTTGCCGGGCGACAACGAACGAAAATCTACGCGGAGATTTCGAGCAAAAATCCGAATTCGGTTGTTTTTGTCGCGGTTCGGCGTACGGTGTTTCGGTATAAAAAGTTTTTTTTTTTTTTTACGGTCCCCCGGCTGCACGAACACCGCGCAGAGTGTCCGTCCGGACCGGCGGCGTAGGGGTATTTGTTTTTTTTAGCCAACGCTCAATTTCAAAACTACGGGCGCGCGTACGTGTATAGTAGTGAACGTTATTTATAACTGGTCCGATTATACGCGTAGATCAAACGTAACGTATTTTTTTCGTTTCTAATCGATATTTTTATCATTGTGCAAATATGACAAATCGCAATGAAATGTACAAACGCGGTAGTTTCGCCATTTTCGTATATTTTCCGTCGATTTCGTTTTGCATTCGAACACGCGGATTCGCGTACGACACCGTCGTAGTTTCTCATTCTCCTATTCGTCATTTTTCCGCGATTGATTTCGTCACATACTCCGTCGAACCGATTTGTTCGGAAATTCAGTACAATTGCGTCTGTCCGATTATTCACACTCACAAACCAATCTCGATCCGTACACCGGGACATTGTAATCTTCAACCGAAAATGATTTTCGGTTCATCGTTCATTCATTAATCGTCCATTAGTTGTGATATTTTACCATATTTGGCGTCGATATCCGGGGGACGCCTCGGCCGAACGGAACACGTAATTCGGTAAATCGGCAATTTTGACTTTCAAAATATCATTGTTGGTTTTCAACCGTCGGTTTACTGCGCCGGTTCGATTAATAGCGGTAAAAGCCGACCGTGGATTTCTGTCGGTTTTCTACAACAACGTTCCTCTAAACATTATAACGAAAAAAAAAAAAATAATAATAATAATAATAATAATAATCGAGTTTGATTACTACGCGCTCGAATAATATTCACTAACACAGTCCCGGCACACAGCGTAACGTTTTTATTTTTATTTTTTTATTAAAATCGACGGTTATCGAATAATAATATATCTGTACATAAATCTGTACTACAAGCCCCCATTGATAATATTTTATACCGCCGTATCATCAACTATTAATTATTCTAGTAACTCAGTTCTATATAGTTAATCATAATATACAAGTATTATTATGTTACGGTTGTTTTTATGAACAAATGCGGGTATATTAATTAAAAAAATATTATAATGGTATTATTGTTGCGTTCATATCGACCGTACTGCAATTGGTATAGAATTTTTAATCTATTAAGTAATAACAGTAACCGTAGTTCGGTGCTCGAAGTGGAGCTCTTCAGCTATTTGTATTATTATTATTATTATTTTTTTTTTTTTAGCATCTTACCCTCACTAATTATTCCTATTGAGACGGTACGTCTCTTTTTACAAAATAATGATATTTTCAAAATACACGCATAATATATTGTAAATATTCTTTTATACAATTTGATATTTATTCAGTTCAGTCATAAATTATTGTATTATTTGTATTGCGCTTTTGCCTTGTGAGTTAATAAAGTGAGTAATTTATCCGTGTATATATATATATATATTTTTTTTTTTTTTTTTACAATAATAAGAAATAACTTTTTAACGAACAAAATTAATAAATACGCAAACAGAACCGTAGCTCGCGGGAGTATTATTACGAGTACAGTTTTTTTTTTTTTTTTTGTCGAAACAATTGAATATAAGTCAAAATTGAAAAAAAAAAAAAAATTAAAATATTATCGTGCGTTGATATCGACCGAATCGCAATTAGAGTGTGTATTAAGTAAAAACAGTTACCTATAATCGGCGCTCGAATTTGCATGGGGACTCAGGGGGAACATCTTTTTTTTTTTTTAGCGTCTCCTTACTAATTACGTACTCCTATTGAGACGGTTAGTCTCTTTTTACAAAATAATGATATTTTCAAAAAAAAAAAAATAAAAAAAATGACGCATTGTCAATATTCTTCTCGAGAATTTGATATTTATTTAGTTCAGTCATAAATTATTATTATTATCTATATCACGCTTTTGCCTTGTGAGATAATGAAAGTGAGTAATTTAACCGTATATCGTGTATTTTTTTTTTTAACAAAGCAAAATTGCGTTTAAAAAAAAGTAGTATTTTTATTCTACCTTCAAAATTACATTTTGTCATTATATAATACATTTTGAAAAATTTGTGTGATCTTGTCTAATTATTCACACTATTTGTGCATTTAATAATGAAATTATGAAAATAGCACATAGGAATTCCAAATTGTTCGATTAATCGAACAAGAAGCTATAGTTAAAGGTGCAATAATCAAAAATGACTTTTACACGGCTGCTGACTCTGATACTTTCGAGTTTAAAATTGCGATTTAAAAAAAAACGACCACCTTATCTAATGGTTTTGAATTTTTATGCGGAAATAAACTGTCTTCAATGGATCTTGACGAAATTAAAAAATGGACAAATGTGACAAATACGCCAAAGATCTCAATGGATTCGACAGGGTTTGCCCGTAAACGGAATGTTTTAAACATCAGGTCAATGCTATGATAAATCAATTCCAAAACGGTTGCACCTATTGATTTATTAAAACTAATTCATACACAAAATGTACAAGATATTTATCCTTATAGATAGAAATTGCGTTTCTCACCATTCCAGTAACAACTGTTAGTTGTGCGACGAGTTTTTAGTTAACTTAAACCGATAAGAAAAAATTACTTAACATCAACGGTCGGACAAGAGAGAGAGAGAGATTAACGAACACGGCAATTGTATCCGTAGTGCACGGGTTCAATGGAAACATTTGAAATTCGAAAAAAAGGTTAACAAATATATATCGTCACGTCGGTTTTGTAATTGTTGAAAATACGGGTGTTTTGTTGGTTTGCCGGCAGGTACACCGAGTTATTCGTCTACGTTCGTTCGTTAATTATCGAATATCGAATTACCCAATGTGTTCGAAAAATCGGTGTAAACCATCAATGGGCGTGTGCGGGTTTTTTTTGGGGGGTCGTGTCGGGTTCGATAATAATTGCTGGCGGACGGGTAATTTTTCAACGCCCGACGACCGGCAAAGACTATGGCGTATACACGAGGATATTTATACGGTTGTCGTTACGAATCATTATTATTATTACATCTCCGAGCAAAACGTATGTGTGTTTGACATAGCAAAACGACGACGACATCTGCCATTACGTATAACAATATATCTAGTTATGCCACGTGCCAATTTGTGCAGTATTCGCGGCGATGCACGTGCTGATTTACGATGCGTTTTATTATACTGGTACCGGCGCGCGTAGTGTACATTGTGTACGCAGTCGTCGTGTCACATTATATTATGCGGTAATGCGGTATTGAAAACGAAACGAAAAACAAAATTGTTGTAAAAAAAAAAAAAAAAAAAAAAAAAAAAAAAAACACACACGACTACCGGCTGCGCGACAAAAATAACATGATCGGAAAAAAAAAAAAAAACCCGGATTGTTTTGTTTAATTAAAACGACAATTATTCTAAACACACCTGGAAATCACCTTCGAAGTAATCCCCCTGCGAAGCAATACATTTCTTCTTTTGCACATTTCGAAACGCTCCTTCCTGGTAGGCAACACTTAAGGCAATTGTCTTTAAGACTGTTTTCCGCATTTTGTTTAATATCGACAATCGTTTGGAAACGACGTCCTTCGAGCGTTGACTTCAACTACTCAGGAAACGATAAAAAAAAAAAAAAAACAATCACATGGATCACCAGAACAGGCGAGTTTGATTTTTGGCTAAAAACTGACGAATGAACAATGAGCTGTGGGCCGGGACATTTTCGTGATGCATCAGCATCCCGAGAACCACTTTTCCAACTTTCTATTCCCTGTTTTCTTGTAAATTTTTCACGTAACATTTTCATGATTTCCGAATGAATAAATAAAATGATTCACTGTTTCGCATTACCCCATTCGCGATTACCTATCCCACGAATATCAACAAATGTGATAAACATGGTCGCTTTCGCGTTTTGAAATTCGTCACACGACTAAAACGCGGTTACGTAAAAATGCCGAGAAACAAAAGATAAATATCGTTATCGGTTTCAAACCGACACTCAACGACAATCGTTTAAAAGTTACTTTATCGATGTTTCGCTATCTGTATCGATATAAATACTATTAACGCAATGCGAGTATTTTTTGATCGCACCTCGTACCTTTATACGTATATCTATACAAAAAAAAGAAAGAAAAAAAAAACCTTCTCCCGATAATATACCTAATAGTATTATGTTCTTGTCGCGGTATGAATACCGTCGCCCGCGACTGTTTTAAACATATTTTCACCGGAATCGGGTGTAATCGTGCGGTATAAAACGCGCGGCGTTTGATGGATTGCCCTTGTAAAACCCCCGTCGTCTTTCCGAATAACGTTTAAGGACGAAATTGAAAAAAAAAAAAAAAAAAATGAAAAGGATATAAAAAAAAAAGGTCGAATAAACGTGTCGAATAAAATTGAAAATGTCGTCGTATAAACTCGGGGACTTACGATGATGTGTAAACGCGTGACTCAATATTATATATAGTAAACGTGCGTAAAATATAAATAAATAATAAATATAACACTACACACTGCTAAAACACCGGTATCGTTTTTAGTTTACACCGGTTTTTAAACGATAAAAAAAATATCGTATTATATTATATTCGACGTGCAAACGGTATTTACCGAAGGGGCGGGCGGAACAGTTTTCGGTCAAAATTTACAGTATAAATAATAAAAAAAAATATTTGTTTTTTCACTATAATTGTCAAATATTTACTCATTTTTATGGTTTATCGATTTTTTTTTTATTTTTTTTTTTTAATAATACAATAACAATTGAAATCGTGTTTCCTTTTGTTGAACAATACAAATTTATCAAAAATTGTTTGTTATTAAAAAAATTATTTCAAAATCGTCGATCACTATTCACAAATTGTACAGCGTTTGTCTAAATTCGTAGTAATTATCTACTTAAATTGAGATTAGTCGTCAATCGATAGCTATCGTTTTTTTTTTTTTTCTAAAAAAATGTCTTAAATTTTTACATCGGTGACCAATGTCAGTGGCGTCGAATCAGTATTGAAACGAGCCGGTTAATAGTCCACACTGCGGTCATAACCACCTATTTAACTATACAAGCTGAATCGTGAATGGATCAATCCCTTCCCCCCTCCAAAATAGATATATTTTTCATAATTTCTCGATATTGAAACTATTGTAGTTTTATTCATTTCGTAATTTTATTACTGTTTCGTTCTATACACGACCGGTGTATTAAATATAATACGCGTTAACACATCATGCAAAAGTCAAAAAATTTGTAAGAAATCAATATACAGCGGCGTAACTGTATGGGTGGCCACAGGGGGAGAAGTTGCCCCCTGAAATTGTATCCCTCTCCCCTCCACAGGGTACGGTAGCAGTACAATTCTCTAAATCTTTTAAAATAAATATACATTAATTACTTTTTTTAAAAGTTTTTTTTTCCCTGAAATTATCGAATAAAAGTTTATGTAAGTTTATTTCACGTTTCTCCTGTTTTATACTTTTTCGGCGCGTTGTCAACGTTATCGCATTATCCGGGTTACGAAAATAATAAAACTAACATTGTAACAATGTGACGTACGCTTTCGTTTATGTTTCGAGTTTCGTTTAACTCTAAGCCAATGAAGATGTTGGAGTTAGTCTTTGATTAGTTCGTATACATCGAATACAATTATATCAACACCGTCCCTCGTGGCTGTGATTTTAGTGAATAAATTATTTTTGACCTTAGTTCTTTTACCCAGTCACGCCACTGTCCGTATACATTACGGTAGCTCACGCTTGAAATACACACGAGAGAAATCTTATGAATTACGACCGACCTAAAAAAAAAAACCATCCGAACCCCGTGAACTGGCGCCACCGATGCCAGTTCAACAGTAGTATATATATATATATATTTTTTTTTCTTTTTCCAAAACGGAAAAATATTATTTACCACGCACGCGTCATCGGCGGTTCGATTCTCGTTCTCTCTTCTATTCCGTAAAACAAAATCCACAACCGTCGCCACGTTGTGTCCGTACGAACGATGATCAACCGATGCAGCGATTACTCGGCCGAAGTGAAAATTTACTTGTCGGGCGCCTAATAAGTGCGGAATATTAAAGCACCAAGCCTTATGGCTGGGCACACACCTAAAGAGCAAAACTGCTCCGCGCAGCTCGGAACAATTTCCATTCACACTGACAAAATAGAACAGAACAAGACACAATAGTTCTGGGTTAATTTTTGTTATTAAACACCAGTCGTCAAGATGAGTTCTGACGAAGACGCCGTCGTTGTGCCGCTTATCTGGCAATTTTTATTAAACAGCGAAAGCAGTAAAAAAAAAAACCGCAAAATTTGGACGCATGAAATAAACAAAAAACGGTTAGATAATAATACGATTTTAAATTTTTTGGCCGAATTACGCGAAGACGAGTTTAAATTCACAAAATTTCACTCGCATTTCATTCCATAATCTATCTTGAACCAATCAAATTGCTATGATTATTAATCGTAAAATAAACAAGTGACTTTGGTTTTCGTATTTCGTTCGGAGCAAAAATAGAACCGGACCGATCAAGACCGAACATGTTTCGTTTCGTCTTGTTATGTGTGTGTTGATATTGACTGATAACGGAAACACCCTTACTAAGCAGGCTGGATGAGTGGAAAAAACTGATAACGGACACCAACGGTAAAAGATGGACGGAACCATCAGAAGGATTACCTCCTGGCAACTACCTAGACCGGCCGGTATGGAAGCGTAACTGAACCAACTGCGTGTTGGTGTAGGACGGACAAAAGAAAATATGAGAAAATGGGGATATGGACCTACTTGTCTGCCCACGAGGGCCAAGCCCATGTACACACGGGGATCTTATGATAAGCAACAAGAAGGCGGCAAATACAGCCGTATACTGGACAAAAGAAAAAATATAATTAGTGCATATGCATTATACTTATTATCATTACATTATAGAGTGTTGTTATTATTATTATTCATATTTTACTTATTTGATATTATTTATTTAGTTTTGTTTTATAAGTTACACGTTTATTTTAATTTTAAATATATGATGCCTGACACGAAAAAAAAAAAAAAAATCGACTGATTAGTGTGCGGGCGCGTCAATTACTTTACACGTGTGTTCTAACGATGTCCGAACAGCTCCGGGCCGATCCGGGCGGGCTGCTCGGAGCAGTTTTGCTCTTTAGGTGTGCGCCCAGCCTTAGAAATCGGCCGAACGGAATTAAATATAATATTATAATTAACAAGGCCCGCGATATATATATATATATATATTATTATACCAACTAGTCTGGCGAATTCCAAACGATTTAATAGGCGTAATTATATAACGGTTAAACTAAATCGTTTTAGGTATCTACTAATTATTATTATTATTATTATTAATTACGCTTGTCGTACCTACCGGCGCGTTAATTTTATTCTCTCAGTTCTCTCGGTTATTATTGTCGCCGTTGGTTTTCGATTAAATGTTTCGTGGTAGACCCGCGTGTAATTTAGTGTATGTCACCCTGAATCACGTTAGTTTGTAGTTAATAGGCGGGTAAACCCGAGAAAATCGAATATGTTTTTTTTTTCTTTCCCAACCATGTCGTATTCGTGCCTGGGACCGAAAACCATAGTGATTTTTACGGTTCTGGTTCCGGTTCTTAAAATTATAAAATAAGGGTTCTTAAAAATTCATAGTTATTAACCCATTACTTATTAGGATATATATTTTTCTTCTTTTTTTTTTTTAATAATAAAACACTACCAACAAAATAACACATTAAAAAAACAAGACAACATAAGTAACGTAAGGTTACTCGTACGCGTCACTGTGTCCTGTGCGTTCAGCTATTTCATAGAACCGATAGGAACCTATAAGAACCGAAAATATTTGTAATTTATTTAAAAGGTACCCGGTTTCTTGAATCGAGAGACATGGGTTTCAAATAAAGGTTCCATCAAGGTAATATAAATTTTCTTCGGTTCCAGATCCGGTTGTTTCGGTTCCGGTTCCAGTCTCCCAATTGTGATTTTATTCGTTTTACAATTTATTAAACTGTATCCTGTGCGCGGGGTGATTCCGAATAAATTCGATATTTTTCGATAAAAGAAAACGATTAATGCTCAGAGCGTGCCCCTCACGAAGATTTACTCATTGCAATATCGCTTGAGATAATGAAGGGAAACAAATTATGTTGTATATATATATTTTTATTTTTTTTTTTTATTATATATATACGACTTGCAGGAATAAGGACTACGAACATTCATATTTTAATTTAATTTTAAAAAAAAAAACTTTTTATTTTATTATTTTCGAACAATGTGAAGATTGCCATTTTATAGAGTTTATTATTTTTGTGAAAACGTTGACGTTTCAAATTTGTATTTTCATTAACCTCGTGTTTTTTAATAATGTTTTTTTTTTTTTTTAGTTCAGATAAAAATAATGTGTACTAATCGTAATATTGTTTTATTACTGCACAATAGTACATTGATAAACAAAACTTATCAGAAAACGAGGTAAGATAATATTACGAAACACTGCACAACAATACCATTGTATTAAATTTTACGCTATTTTGCTGTAAGATAAAATGTAAAACAAAAAAAAACATATTAAAAATCACGAGTTTCGTGAAAATAAAAAGTCGAAACGTCAACAGTCAAAAGAATAGACTCTATGAAATTGCAATCTTCAAATTTGTCGAAAATTATAATATTTACTACTTTTTTTTTTTTTTTTCAACTTATTTACCAAAACATAAAAATGCGAATTGAAATATGAATATTTGTGTCGTAGAAATATCCATTATTAAGTACATTGATAGGAAAAGTCACTTATAATCATTCAAGTGGTGGTTAAACAGTGAAACATACAAACGATAACTATGTAGTAGGTAATAATAGATAAATAATACACAATTGACAGTGCCGTTTAATTATTAAATATAATTTTTAATGCACATACCGTAATACGTGTTATTACTATTATATACGTTTTATTTTTTTTTTTATTGAAATATAAGCTGATTAGATTTAAAAAAAAATAAAAAGTTTTTCAAACGAAAATATCTGGCAGTTTACTACTAGACGGGATTATACCATCATAAATCCCGCAGATAAAAAAAAAAAAAAAAAAAAAAATTACAAGCGTTCTACCGGTGCCGAAGCGTGTGCACAAACTGATGTAATTTCTAACGAAAAAAAAAAACTTTAGTCGCGAAAAGAAAATGTTACAAAGTATCTTGTTTTTTTTTTTTTTTTTTTCTTAAACGTATCCCATTATCTTTCGTTTATAACAATTATTATTAATGAAACGCTCCGATACGCATAGACGAGAATTTTATCGTATAATACACAAGATACACGGATACTTTTTGTACAGTACTGTGTATTGCCATACGAGATACAAATGCGTATCCAAGATACCTAATTATATGAACACCGCGTATCGAAGACGCGGACGACCCCGAAAAATAATGTGAAATTTATTTATACACATGTATGTTTTGACGAATTGTTTTTTAAGTTTTTTTTTAACGTATAAATTTTGTCTCCTCTCCCCCCCACACACCACCCCAACCAGAAATTTCACCCATTACTCTGGAGGTACTGTGCCCATCGCCGAACATATAATTATATTAGCTGTCCCACGCGGCTCTGCCCGTGCCAGTATTGAACGAAAAATAATATTTACATGTTTTTTGAATAATTCAACGGGTCATGATTAGAGCAGAGGACTCGTAGATCTAAAAAAGCACTAGATATGCAAGCACACACGCACTAAAAACATGCTCGAATATTGTTATGATTTATGGAATCGTTATCGTCCTGTTAGGAATGTTACGGTACGTAGACAACGAGTTTACTGTTTATAAATAAAATTAAATACTGGATAGTTAATCGAATCGGTTTTCAAGCGTTTCTAGGATAAACGTGCGTCCGCGAACAGTCAACAACTTATATTATATGATAAAAATTAATTTAAATTCAACAATTTTGATTATATTATTAACTGAAATAAAATCTCCGATGGAGAATATATTGTGCAAATTATTAATTGTGTAAAATATTTCTCAAAAAGTATCAAATGGAAGAAATATGCCCTGAAAACAAGGGGGAAAAAAACCCTCAAAATATGCATTTTAATGCAAAAAAAAAAAAACAAAATTAGAAAACTATCTTTGTCTTAGCATAAAACGTATTTGTTTCTTACTCTGCTATATTTTGATAGTGTAAAGAAAATATGCAAATGTTACAAGTCCTCTGTCTGGCCATAATCAAAAGCGTCATCGTTAAACGCTTCCCGTGTTCTGAGTGTAAACGTCTCCTTTCCGACTGCCGTTCAGCATTTAAAACACGCCGTCTTTGCGCCTCCGCGGCTATCAGAGACCAGTCGCGTGACGTTCAGCGGCAAAAGCCTAACGGGTCTGAGTCTGCCCTTCGGGCGCTTGAGTTCTCGTAATCTTCGCGGTTCGGGCACGGGCAAGACAATATCAAATATACCTACGACATGTTCTCCATCGGAAATGATCGAAACAAAAAAATCTCGTCGAAAGTTGATCTTTTAGTATTTCTGTTAAACAATATAACATATTACGGTCACCAAGCGTTTAGTAAAATAAGCTTTTAGTAATTTTCGTTAGCTATTCACAATAATTTTTTTTTTTTTTTTTTTTATCTGTGTCGCTAAGGTAACTATAACCAACAATAAAATTTATTTAATTTATTAATTTATTTAAAAATAATTCCGAAATACCGAAATTCCCGTGTCAGCCAACGTTTAGGGGCTGAATTCCGGGATAAAATTTAGCCTATGTTCTTCCTCAGAATATGTAATACATCTCCAGACCAAATTTTTTATCGGAATCTGTTTAACGGTTTAGGCGTGAAAAGGTAACAAACAGAGTTTTTTTTTTGCTTCTCAGTCTAAAATGCCTATACGCTATATAAATGGTGATAAAATGAAATCACTTTGCCCGGTGCCGGAACGGCTTTCGAGGGGCTAAAATTTGCGCGTAAATCATTCTTACCGAAAACAACTAATTTTATAATCTAAAAATTATTATTTTTTTTTTTTTTCTAACGGATAATAATTGAAATAAATATTTTAAAAAGGACTTATTGTTAAAAAAAAAAACGACCGAAACCCCGAACATATGTTAGCGTCCGGGAGGGGCGGGTCTTTGAGCTCCGGGGAGTTTTTCACTCGAGGTCGATTCCTCCCATTGCCCTCTGTCGTCCGGCAAAATTGTCTCTATACGGTTTAAAGGGAAAATCCCCGGTCCAAGTGTTCAGTTTACGGAGTTGTTCAGAGTAAATAACACGTCCGTGTCCTTTTTACCTTTTTTTTGTTTTTTTCTTTTTTTTTTTCCATAACAATTTAAAAATTAATTTCGCATAGATATTTTGCCGCCCCGGGCGTGTGCCCGCCTGTCCCACCAAATACGGCCCCGGCAAATGGCACAGAGTTTTTTATTTGTTTTCGTCGAGTACGCAGTTTAAACTCGAAATAACAATACGACTCCGCGATAAAAAATATATTATTTTACGTTGTCGAATAAAATATTCAATATTATAATATAATAAAAAAATTACCGGACGGTAGAACGTCTGACGCGGGGTGGTTTGCCCCCCCAAAAAAAAAAAAAAAAAAAAAAAAAACGTTTTTCAACGGGCGCCCGTGAACGGTGCCGGTGTCGTATTATAATTTCGACGCCCTTTTGAAATAATTTCACGTTTTACCGACGGTATGGGTAGAGGAGAGAGAGTGAGCCCGTCGAAATTGACGAAAACGTCGCGTCGGGACCCGGGAGTGATTGATTATTAACGAGAATCGCCCGTAATATTATAATAAATTTGTACAGTGAAACCTTCATAGCCATGGGGGACAGTGAAACCTTTATATAGCCATGGGGGACAGTGAAACCTTTATATAGTCATGGGGGACAGTGAAACCTCTATATATAGTCATGGGGGACAGTCATGGGGGAAATTAATAAATTACCACTATTGAGAAAACCTCTGCGCAGTGGACGTTTTTCAGGGATTAAAAAAAAATGTCCACTGTACGGAGGCGCTATAAGAATATAAAAAATTAATTATTAAGTACACATTACATTTCGGTATTACTCTATTATAAAAAAAAAAAAAAAATGATTATTACTGTACTGTAATGGATACGCATGACGGTGTACAATTGACAAAAAAAATCCGTTATTTTTTTTTTTGTGTGTGTGTTTGAGTAAATGCTCTTTTCTGCTCTTCGCGACGGATTTATGCCGATCGGCGGCGGTGTTCTTGGTTTTTTAATTATTTATTGTTAACCAAAGTTCTCCGCGAGACTCATACGCGCTTTGTCGGGTCGTCCGGTTTCTCATTCGCTCGAACCGTCTCCGTTACAATTGACCGCAACCGAGACAATGCAATTATTATTTTACGGAACACGAACGAAACGCGTACAGGACAAATGCAGTATTTTTTTTTTTTTTTTTTTCTTACCGTAAACATTGTCGATGTGTACCGTGGTATGCGCTAATGGACACGTTTGTGATAGGCGAATTTTAATTTCGGTACGGGGGGCTGTTTTCAAGTGTCTTTCAGTGTTTCTGCTATACTATTCGGAGTTTATAATCCCTAATCGTGTTTTTTCTTTTTTGTTTGTTGGGTAAATTAACAGTGTCCACCATTTGAGGGTACGCGTGGGCTTTTGACAGAGGCGGCGTCCGCGTCGTACGCACGCCGCCCGGTACATATACAGGGTGCGTACACGCGTGTATATACATATACACGCATATATATATATATATATATATACAAATACATATACATATATATATATATATATTTATATGCATTTAACATTGTATGTATATAACGCGCGGTATCAAAATATGCTAAGATCAATATTGCACGCACAAGTTGCCGCGGGCACGAAGGTGGCCGAACGCGCGTCCGTCGACCGCCGACGGCTCGCGATTCCTGGAATTTCCCAATACGTTACGCGCTCCGGTTCCGCGCGCTCGCGTTTACTGTCGCCGCACCGTCGCCGCCACCGCCGCCGCCGCCGCCGCCGCCACCGACGAGTAGTAGTCCGCCCGCCGCCCGCCACCCGGCGACCGCCGCCCGTCGCACAATAACCGCGGCGGTCCCGTCGACCGCCGCCGCCGCCGCCGTTTCGGCGTCCCCGTCGCCGTCGCCGCTGCGGTCACACCGCCAACAACACACGCCGACGCGATAAACGATTGAATAATACTCACCGACCCCGGGGCGAAAACATTTAATAATATTATCGTTATCCCGACGGCCGACGACGATAATAATTCCGTTATTATTATTATTTCTATTATAATATAATATCGTTACGGCCGATTAACCCGCGCGACGACACCGTCCGCGTTTCGCGCAGACGCTTAATAATATCGTCGGTTTACCCGTACGTGTTTCCATATTAATAATAATTTCTCGCCGTATTTTTATTAATCGCGCGCGCCCACGGGATCGCCGCCGTACGCCGATGTCAACCGGTTACCGCCGGCGACGTTTCGATAAACCGTCGTTTTTGCGCGCACGTGGCCCGCGCTACGCGCTGACTCCGACGACCGCGGAATGATGTCCCGCTGAAACCGGTCCCGCGCCCGTCTCGCCAGCCGACACGCGCGACACCGCGAGCCCCCGCCGCGACCCGCCCACCCGGCACCCGGCACCCGGCACGCGCGCGCGACCACGCTCCGCCGGCCGAATAGATAACCACGGTGGTACTCTTTCGTCTGCCCGGCCGCGCGACGATGATTTTTCAAACGGCCGCCGTCCGCTTCACTACTGCTGCCGCCCACGCCGCCGCCGCCGTTTCGCCGACTTCGTCGTCTTTCTCCCGAATCCAAACGCGCTGCAAACGTAAATAGTAAGTACAGGCGCTTGGCGTTATTATTAAGGGCGTTTCGTAGATACGTATGTATGAATGGCGGCGTTGTGACCTCGGGCGGCAATATCTTGGCGATGGGTGGCATATTTTAATTTTAATTTTTTTTTTTTTTTTCTCTCCTAATTTTGGTATTTGTATTTATTTAAAATAATTTTATGAATAAGAAGGATGGCACTAGGACAGAACACGTGATCCGACTAATTATATATTGCCTATTAAAATGTATTAATTTTTTTTTTTTACAGATTTTTGTTGTTTTTTTTCCGGGGTTGTTGAGTGTTAAAAATCATTATGATCCGGGTCGCCAAATCTCTAAATTCGTCGTCGCCCGGGGTTTCGCACTAGAGCTTTTACCGTTTCCCAATTTTACATCTCTTGCTCTTGGCTTATTATTTAATTAATAAACGCCCGCCGTTATACGTTATATTATAAATATAATCCCCTCTAAAGGTTCAACTGTATTAACTTTTCGATTAGTTGGTTCGCAACTAATTTAATCCTAAACTTTTCGATAAATTAACCGGCGTTTTATTAACGTCAATATTAATTATAACGATAACAATCGTGTGCCCTCGGACACGCTAAAACCTATCGTTAAAACAATATGTTTATTCGTCGTGTTTCGCCATTGTGTTATTGTTCTTCGGCCCGATGATAAAATATTTCGATTGCGTTATACCTACACGCGGTCGCACAATTTCCGTTGCGCGCTCCTAACACATTTCCGATTTTACGATTTGTTATTTAAAACAATTACTGGGGTGAGCCGACATGACTTATTTTCTTTTCTCCCGGTATTTACACTGAAATAAACCGACCGACGTACCGTTTGAAAACATTGTTTTTCCGTATTCCACAGACGTTTTCGCCGGGTTTTCTCTAAAATTATCTGATCAAATAACGATTTTGATAATCCTCAATATCCGCTGGTACTCCCCACTAATAAAAATGACTTAATTTATAACGACTGCCCGAGCAAATTATTATTATTATTATTATTATTATTCACGGTATCTCGTTTTGAACGATGCTAAATCGTTATAAACATATTTCCTATTTTACGATTTATTATTTAAAACAATTACTGGTGAGCCGACATGACTTTTTTTTTCTTTCCTTCCGGTATTTACATTAAAATAAACCAACGTACCGTTCGAAAATCTTGTTTTTCCGTATTCCACAGACGTTTTCGCCTGGTTTTCTCTAAAATTGTCTGATCAAATATCTGTTTTGATAATACTCAATATCCGCTGGTACTCTCCACTACTAAAAATGACTTAATTTATAACGACTGCCCGAGCAAATTATTATTATTATTATTATTATTATTATTCACGGTATCTCGTTTTGAACGATGGTAAATCGTTATCGACTATTCAACCCGGCACGCAAGTTTTGAATCGAATAGATTACGAATCGAGATGTTTTTCAACGATTCTTTTAACGTCAGAGTCCTATAACATATCCTACATATACGATATTCTCAAAAATGTATCGAGAAAAAAATAACAAAAATAACGAAACGTCTAATTATACTGTAGAGGATTTCAATAATAGTGACACACGCGGACGATGGTAATAATAATTAGAATCACTATTACCTCTATACCAATATTTTGTTTTTAATATTTCGAGCCTCGATAGGCGAAAGGGCGTAAGCGACATTTTGACAATTTTGTTCATGAACACTAAAAAGGAAAAGTTTTAAATCAAATTTAATATTTGATGAATTTTAATGATTTTTTTGTTTTTAAGTTTCTATATTTTGTTCAGCAATAAGTTCGAATGAAAAAAACAAATTTACAACCATTTCTGCTTTAGACTCAGTCGCTTACGCTACTCAGCCGTGTCACTTAAGCCATTTACGCTGTCAACAAATTTACCTCATTAGTTTCGAAACTTTTATAAGGAAACCGTGCCATTTACAACGAAGTAGTCTATTTACACCTTTTTATCGTCGACAAAGCTGATTTTTCTGAATTTTTCGATATCAAATGGTAATTTCGGCTAAACGTGTCGCTTACGCCCTCTGATCGTTTTGTTAGACATTTGACATTATTTTTGAAGAAAAATGTATTTGGTGATTTTTAAGGGTTTATCGGGACTTCGGGAGGAGGATCTCGTTTGTTAACTGCTGACAAAAGCTGAATTTCTGAATAGTAGAGGTACTGAACGAAAAAAAATCTATACGGCGGTTTGAATAGTACGGTAATTATTAAAACATTTTTACCGGCATATTTTCATTTGGATACACTGTGCGCCGATCGAAGATACAATACGACTTCGTTACCTTGGAGTTTTGTCGAAGGTTATAATAATATAATATAGTAAATTATTCGACGAATGCTCGTTGCCCCCATCACCGGCATTTTTTTTTTTTTTTTTTTTTTTTTTAATAATTTTTTACGTGTCTGTTTTACCGGATCAGACTAATCCCCCCACACCAGCCCCCGTGCATAGGAGTTCTCACGTTGGGTGGAACTCACGGCCTTTTTTTCCTTATATATTTTCTCGTTAATCATATATTAAAATAATATTTTCTAATTGTTTTTAATATTCCTATCGTTATCCGTTCTTTTTAGTAGTCACTATGAATCTATTGAATATTTATTTTATTTTTAGACTAGGCCAATCGGAAAAAAAAAAAAAACATGTCGTTAGGAGGTCTTCGTATACAGCGGAAAAGCGCCCGTTCAACCCGAAGAGGTTCAAATAGATACGATTGAATTGGTTTTTTATAAATAGATAGATTATATTCAATTGACTGTTGACGCGTTAACTTTTTAGTTTTTCCCCGAAGTGGTGCGGGGAGGGGGAGGGCGTAGCCCCCGAGGCTTTTCCTGCAGACGAAAAATAAAAATTTCCTCGGCTCCCTCCCCCCTTGATAACAAATTCCCGAGACGCCACCGCCCCTCGGATCGTCGCCGCCGCCTACAATTAAAAATTGTCGATTTAAGTCCCGGTGTTTCCCAACATTTTTACCACCACTTGGAGAATTTTTTAACGGGCCCGCGAACCACCTCAATTATAGGAAAACTAGGAACACCTTTTTTTAAAAAAAAAAAAAAAAAAAAATGTGCATTTTTATCACTTTACATTTACAGTGTATTAAATTGAATTGTTTCAATATAATATTAACCTAATGCAATTTTTGTGCTCGACTTCCTTGGACCAGTTTATTGAATTTACGTACTGTTGCCCGTGGCGTAATGTTACCTAACCGATTTTTACGGTAAATTTCAACAGAAAATAATAAAACGGAGGCAAGCGGAGAAGAAAATGCCACGGGGGCGGACCGGAGGGGACGCGGGCGTAAGAACGAAATTCTAATATTATTAATCCGGACGGTCCGTTATTCGGGACCGGGCACTTGACCGTTCGACTGTAAAATATGAATTCCGATCATTACGTGACGACACCCGGCGGCAGAGGTGGTCGTCTGCATAAATTCACCACTGCCCCCCCCCCTCCCCTCCACCCCCCCGGAGTGGGCGGACACTATTCGCGTGGGAAACACGACGAGGCGACACCGAGGACGGCGGGCCCGAAATGTCGACGCGCGTGCATCCGACCGGTGTATCCGGGCGCCAAGGGGTGTTCGCCCGTCGAGTGTTGTCCGGGCGAGTGGAAACGGTTCAATACGAAACGTAAGGATACGGGATTTATTTAGAAAATAAAACGTCACCCCCCCCCCGGCGCGAATACAAGGGCGCGGGCACACCGCCCGGGTACGTGTCGGCGTGTAATACATATAGACGTAATTCGTTCGATTATCTTATAAAGAGACGGAGTGCGAACGTTACAATGGTGTACGGGTGGTGTCCCGCGAGATAATATCGTGTTCGGCGTACCGGTGGTATTATCGGCACGGGTGTATTACGCAACAGACGGCGGTGTAAATCCCGATAGCTGGCGATATATTTATTATTATCTGCCTACGCAGATAAAAAAACAAAAAAAAATATGTTCCGTTGACGGCAGACGCCCACGCCCGTACTCCTCGAATTATTACAATACCGTCGCCAAAAAAAAAAAAAAAAAAAAGAACAAAAAAAATAAAAAAACAACCACCAGCTTAAAAAACCCCGACCGTCAGCCCAGAGGCTGAAATATACGTTTTCCGCGCTTGATCGCCGGCGGTTTTTACGGTGACGATCGTTTTCGGGTTGAATTTTAAACCGCTCCCAGCCCACGCGGACACTTTGGGAGTCTAATCGAAAACCGCCACTGCGCTTTATTTTAAACTTTGCGTTACCTTAAGTCGGTGGTATTTTTAATCCGTACACATAAACGTAATGTACAGACGACATTACAATAAATACTATCAAACCGTGAACCTAACATTACCCATTGGACGGGGTCGAACGCAGGTTTTGGGAGATCAAACGTCCCCCCACCCCGAAATATCAGGACAAATACAAAAAAATAAAAAAAAAATTACCTGACTAATAGTTATTTCAAAGTTTCTCGTGAGATTTACAAATAAAATATATTAATATATACGAGTAATAAAATATGACGTTTTTGAACATTTTACATCGTACATTTTTTTTCACCCCCACCCCCTTAGACATTTTTTCCTGCGTTCTCCCCGGCCTATGGATAATGTTGCGCGAGTGTCGAATGTATTAAAATTAGCGTAAAAAAATGTTGGTAATATTATGATAAGCATTTATTTTATATTTTTACGAAATTTCAAAATGTGTAAATATATTATATGAATCAATCGAAAATGAAACGAAATGAACAGTCTTATTGACTGTAAAAATAAAAAACAGTTACTACAGGCCATTACACACTTTTTAATTTCGTATTACACGCTCGGCATTTCGTACTACACACAATTTTAGTCCCTGTCGCGTCTATTTCAATTTTTTTTTTTTTTTTTTTTCCCCCGGGTTAAATTGAGTTGGCGATACTGTTTCGCGTAGAATTTTACGATTAACCGTTCGGTGTGTTCAAATTTTTAATAAAAATAAACGGATAATCGAATGATTGATAACACGGCACAGGTGTACAGTTAAAATGTCAAGACAACACCGCCTAATGTACTTCTGGCCTTTAATTATAATATATCTGATCATTATTAGTTACTCAATTGACATTTATTTCATAGCTAACGACAATGAACTCGTAGAGATCCAGACGATTAAACGTGGTGATAGATCGTGTTGTAGAAAATAGATCTATTATAGGTAATCACAGTTTTATTTGCGGTGTATTCTCGAGATAGCCTCGTGTTGCCGTATTAATTCTACGAGATAGCCACTGTTGAACTGTTGAACGGATGCATACGACAACACTACCCATCTCGACCATGTACGGCAATTAGAAATTTCTTTGGCCGTTTTTTCGTTGTAACTGTCAAATCCGATATCTGGTCCGATTAACTGAAAATCGATCGAAAACTCATGAGCCGACACTATTCACCGTACAGAAATCGGTTACGTTGCTCGCCCGGGAAAGTCGAGAAAAATGATATACGCGCCGGTGTACGAATAAAAATCGTTTAAACCCAGTCCCGATTAGTAGTGGGTTTAATTATTTTGTTTTTCAATCGCCCAGCAGTCGTATCGTTCAGAATACGATTAAGCAAAACGATTTTAACGAATTTCCGACGATTAATTCGTTAATCAATCAGCCAGCCAGCGCGTTCGCGTTTAAAAGCGTAACGACGCGATTTTCATTCATTTCTTTGTTTTTTTTTGCCACCCGAGAGTTATTTTTCTCCATTTCAATCGTCCTTTATTCGTCCTACTTTATATGCAGGGATACACGGAAAAAAACGTTACGGCCCTCGTCCTTTTATACGTTTCGCCGTGGCATAATCGTCCAGTAGAGCGTAGTGACGATTTAGTAATTCCTCGCCCGTACAGGTCCGTCGGTAGAATAAACAACTGAGAACGGTATTATCAATACGAAATTTTTTTTTTTATTTTCCCTACGTTGCCCGCGGTTTTATCGTTTTTCTATCGAAAGGTTGAGCACGATATTTTATACTGGTGCGGTCCGAGCCCGTAATATTTATTATACGGAATATTTCTTCATAGCCAACCGAATTAATAAATAAATATTACATGTACTAGTGTATTAATAATTACCTAGCCAACCCCTAACGAGTTTGTGATGCCCCCAGATATTTCCTATAGGAATTGCACCCCCGGTCGTAGACCGCTAGAAATACACCTACGGCAAGCTTAAGTTAAGTTTAAGATTTCAACGAAAAAAAAATTAGCGTTTTATTTTATTTATTTACCTGTGTACGGTTTGGCGTTTAAATCATAGCTTCCCCCCTCCCATCCGAATGCTGTTTTTAAAAAAAAAAAAAAACCATACGCGGAAGCAAGTCCGGATTGAGAAATTGCGAATTTTCCCGACGGGTCGGTCGTCGTTAGGGCAGCTATGACATCATTTTTTAAACAAATACAAATTTTATTTGTTTGTGTTATTATTAATTATTTATTTTGGTTTTAGTGTTTTCGGTAATATTTTAATATTATGTAGTCGAACAATTGAAAATCAAAATAAATTGCTCCATAGAAAACGTATGTTATTAGATCGTAGGTTCGGGTATTGAATCGTTTCAACTAGAATGCTCTGTCGTATTAAATTAACTCGGTAGGTATTAAATGCACAGATAATAAATTACTTTAAAATCATCAACTATATGGATACTTATAGTAACACTATGTTAGGATCACGGAGAGTATTCTGAATTCGTGTTAAAAAGCAAAATGTACGAAATTTTTATTATTTCTTATTCTCTGCGAAAAATTATGTTATACTTGAGGTGTTATTGTCGCAACTGAGAAAAGCGTTGGGAGCGCTTAAAACTCCCAGAATTTATATAATATTATATATGTTTAAATGCGTGGGATGATTTGTTGAAATTTCAATGGGTATTGATACTATGAATATAGGTTTATCACCCTCCCCAAAAAAAAAAAAAAAAAATTTTACTCTAGTTGCCCTTATGATTTGCGGTTTGATTCATATTTCCCGGGCCGAAAAAATCGCCATGCCGCGAAAGTATAAAAAAGTTAAAAAAAAAAAAAAAAAGGTCCTACGTGTTGTAAGACAGTGTTGGAAAAGTTCTTTTTAAAATGGAACGGCGTTGCCGTTTCTTTTAAATTTTATTTTTACAAGCGATTGTCAATGATGTTTTGTTCGCGGACAACTTTTCAACGAGAAATAATAGTCCAATTTTTAAATTTTTAATCAATTTAAATTTATTGAGTCCCGCTAAAGTGGTTACGACACGTTATAATATTGTCGGTTATTATTTTAAACCATAATCATCTTGACACCGTTTATATGACTATTACACCGAGTACACAACCGTGGTTTATATTATATAAGATATACGGTGCAACCTTGTATGTTAATAAAATGAAAACGTCGGGATTGCGTTATTGCAATAATACGAGTATCATATTGCGGTAATTTATTAGTAACTGACGAAGTGATACCAACGCTAAATAATTTCTAGACGTAATTATCACGTCTAATATAACGTGCGTTTCATTTTTTTTTTTTTTATAATAAGAGGAACGGTAATTCGCGTTCGCGTTCCCTCATAAACAGAAACTCTCCCGTGCCTACTCGTCCCTGTGTAAAGAAGCTCCGCCGTTCCTTCACGACGCCGGTACAAGAGTACTAAAAGGTGACACAAAATAATAATAAAAAAATACGTCCAAGTACAATATTATAACGATGATTGTAATAACGACGACGGTTTCGATTTCTCCAGCGATTTCTAATTTCCAACATTATGTTCATAACATAATACCGGGGTACGAACACAATAGAATATCTTTATTGTATACAATATTATTATATATATATACGAGTGTGTGTGCCTCCGTGTGTCCATTAACGCGGTTCAAAATTACATATTCCACGTAACACGACTCTATATAGGTGTAGGTACACGATCGATAACAATTGAAACGTGTATAATTCGTGCACTATATTATCGTAACCGTACGCTATCTGTATATTTGTGTCGTTTTATTTGTTAAAAAATAAAAATAAAAAAATAAAAAACTAGAACGAAGAAAGGTATATATATATATATATATATATATAGCTACGAGGTGTGCGCGTGTATACCGTATTTCCATCTGGTATAATAACAATAATACTATTATATGCCTATAGAGAGACCTGCCCACGCCAACGCTTTCACTGATCACGTGTGTACGACATTACCACTATAATATGATAATGGTAATAGTAATAATAGTAATATCTTAACGGGTATATCTCGTTAAAAAATAAATAAAAAAAAAATTTTGTTTTAAAAAAAACACCGTCCATCAATCTTATTATTATAATATTATATCCTCCGGAGCCGGGGTCTCCGACCTTTTTATCTGAGATACGCCTCGGCATGGCGGGCCAAATTTTTAATTTTTTTTTTTTAAAAGAGTGATGGATAGGCAACGGAACGGTAGATAAATAACAATTATTTTATCCGACTATAATTTTACAAAGTTAATATTGTTGTTTTATCGTGATGAGTCACTGTTGCTTAACGAAAAGTTGGGAATTGCGCCTGTCTTCTTAAAATTTCGCGGTAGTTTGGTTCAAACGAGCAGGTTGTTCGAAACTAGCAGCGGCGCTCGTAAATGTTCGTCACTTAACGCGGTTCTAAACTTTGACTCGACGTATTTCATTTTTAAAAAAGTTTGCTCACATAGGTGAGTAGAGCTAAACATTGAAATCATTTCACGTACGCATTTTTTTCCGATATTTGGAAAAGAGCCCTCTGGCGAAACGGCGTAAAATTGTTGCTGTCTGGTTTCTTTGAAACAGTTTTTGGGCTTTGGTTGTTTGATGTGAGTGAACTCGGTAACTTCAAGCTGAAGTTCCGCTTGTAAAGTTCCAAACTGTACGGCGAATGGATTTTCGAAAATTCGAATGCGCTCAAATCGAATTATCAAAACATCAGATAACTTGGCGGGCCTGTTCAAAAAGCTTGACGGCCCGTAATTCGGAGACCCAGACTTTTGGTTTTTCTTTTCTTTTTTTTCTTTTTTTTTTTTGGTTTAATATTATACATCAATATTTAAATCTCTTCGCTCAAAAAAAAACGATTTTTAACCGCAGCGACGACACAGTATATTCTTTATAACGATTTCGTAACTGGAAAATATATCGAATAAGACTGCGCGAAACGCGGTAAAATTCGATATTTTTAAAATAATACGAATAATGATTTAGTAACGTCTTACTATTAATATAAAATAAATATTTCGGTAAGACGGGGAAAAAATACAATATTTATATTATTGGAACCAAAAACAGCATAAAATGCATTTTAAAAATGATGAAAAACATGATCAAAAATCGTAATAAAATATGAGAAAACCCGTTATTCAAATTATGTTCTAAGGTAAAAAAAAAAAAAAATGAAGAGAAACTATATCGTAATATCGTGGAAACGAATACATTGGATTGCTAAAAATTGTCGAGTCGCGTACTCTATTGGAACGGGTATGGACGGGAAATTATTTGTTTAGCCGATCGTACAATATAATAATGTATATTCAATCAGTCCAACAATTATTATTATAAATAATATATTGGAGTGTGCCGGAGGACAGCCGGGGTCCTTGGAAAGTCAAAGAAAAACGTTCGCGAATTTCTTCACACCGCGCGCGTTGTTGTGCGCGTTTATATTTCGCTCCCGGAACGGTTTTATTTATGGGACAACCGTCGTAAAGTCGTAACCTTTTCTCTTTTGTTACGGCGAAATTCGTGTGCATTTTGCAGTATACGCTCAAAAACAAATTTATTCAATTTTACGGTACAACGGCGCGACCGCATAATTAATGGCACCGCACAATTATAATTATAACACCGAGAATTTATTACGAACGTTCTAGACACCGAACATCCCATATATTTCAGTACCTACTCGCACATTCGCGATTTGTCGTACGGTTGGAAATATGTATAAATTTAGATTCTGAGCGGTGTACCGAGCACCGTATTAATATTGGTCCGTATTAATATAATATTATGACGCGGGCTTTCCGTCTGCGAACGAGTACCGATTTTTACCGGAACAACAACGTATTGTCCCGATCGGCAAACTTTCCGGGAGCTTTTACCGTGGAATTTTCCATCTAAAGAGTCGGCCGGCGCATTGTGAAGAACGTTTTTGTTTTAGACAAAATTAATTACTCCCGTGTAACTCTGCCCAATATTATAACTGAAATCTAATCTAAATATTTACACAACGACTTTATGTTTACATAACGGTTCGCGTCGTAAAATCTACTAAGAAACAACCGTATATACGCCTTAACACGTTTTCGCCGAATACTGTTTAAAAATATTTCGGTGGTTTTTTTTTTATATATATTTTTCTTTTGTTTCGTCGGTTTAGATTTATTTTGGCCGCGTAGAGATATGCTCGAAAATTCAATGCAACGACCGCCGTCAATTTGAAATTTAGATTTACAAAAACATATGTTTAACCGAGCTCAACGCCGTATTTAGAGGGGGGCCCAGGTGGGCGCATGCCCGGGGTGGCAAAATATTTCAGCGAATTTTATTTTAAAAATGTAATGGAAAATACAACCCTCTCGTTTAATGATATAGGATTTTTCGTATTCAGTATTTTTAAAAAAAAAATGCATAATTAACAATCGGTTAACTGATTTTACTCAAAAAATGATAACATTGATAACTGGATATTGAACAATACGTGAAAAATAAAAATAAATATGCAATAATGATGCGCTACTCTCCTTAACCTTCAATTTAGCAGATCCATTTTAAATATAAACTGTTTAAAAAAAATGTATGGATAAAAAGTCGTTTATAAAATACAATACGAACGACATTAAAATATTCTATAAAAAAATAAATAATATTTCCTAACAAACGAATGGCAAGTCGCATAAACTATGTTTCATTAAGGGCACATTAAAAAATACTAATTGCAATTGATAACCGAAAAAGTATTAATTACGTTTCGCAGCAATTGATGTCTAACTGTTTAATACGAAGTTAGATTAGTTTTTGAAAATAAAATACAATTTGTCGACAAGTTTCTTGGAAATATTCGGTATAATTGTTTGAATATTATACGAATTAATATCGATATCGTATAAGGTTTGGGAGGCGTAGAGGGCGTGGGGACACTGCTTAACCCTCTTCTTATTTATTAATTGTCTAGATTTTAATATTGAAATACATATTGCGAACGTTACTTTATATTTGTAGACAAAATATTTAAGAATCTCGATCGTGGTCGAAACAATTGTAATTTTGATAATTATGGTGTGTGCGTGTGAGTATGTGTGTGTGTGTGGGGGGGGGGCACAATTTATGACGTAAATTCTATGCCCGGGGGCGGCACAATTTTAAACACGGCCCTGACCCGAGAGCTCCGCGCAGATCCGTACCGTATTTCAGGATTTAAACTCAATTATCCGCCTATTCTACCACCGTATTAAACAAACATAACGGGACACATCATAATCATATATTGTCTCTAATAAACCTATAGTGATAATAATACGTATCACGACATCGCTGTGGCGAATGAAAAAAAACCGTCCGTTAAAAGAGTAGATTTCGAAATATTTAAATTCTCAAAAACGTCGGTAACATTTCATCGCGTATACAATTCTCTATGACGATGGCGGACAACGATCTGGTCGATCGATCTTCAGAGTTCAGAGTTAGTAGGCAGCTTTCACTTTGAACCGGCTGCGGAGAGTGAAGGACGTTTGGATAAACAACAGAACGACGGAAAGGAAGGATATCATGAATAATTTTTGTTTTAATATTTCCTACTCGTTGAAAACAAAAAAAAAAAAAAAAAAAAAATAATAATAATAATGTAAAACTTTAACGACGATTTTGTTTTATATTACCGTCATTATTTATTTATTTGAGGATTTTAAACATTGTTATTTTATATACGGTTTGTCTTTGTGTACACGAGTGGGTAGGACGTATTATATTATATCGCCGTGCAGCGCGTATAATTTACGAGACTCTATAAGGTATACCACCTTAAAAGCCGCTCAAAAGTGACGTCTACAAAAATAATATGTTACTAAGTAAACAGAGAGTTTTTATTTTTTATTTTTTTTATCGATCCGCCGTTATTTCACTGCACTTTAAACTGGGTAAAAAAAAAAAAAAAAAGAATAAAGAAAAAGAAAGCATTTTCATTATAGCCGCCGCCGTGACTGTTTATACTCTGATAAAAGTAAAATAAATATGTCATTAACCGTAACCCTTATATTATTGTGTATAAACTGCACAGTCTGCCTGCGCATATATTCAGCGACACGAGTCTAAAATTAAAATAATGATTTACTTTTCTTTCTCGATGCACGTAAATGTATAATTTTTTATTATTATTATTTTTTTTTTTCGAAACACGCGTAATTCGTACTCTAGTAATTCGTGTATACACTTATCCGTACAACAATACAATTTAAAATAATACGATACGCGGAATTTAGAGAGGAGGGCGGAAAAACGTTTACCATTTTATTGAGTATATACCGGAGTTCACAATATCGTTTTATTTTAACATAAATCGTACGCGTGCAGATATTGTATACCGGTTTTTTTTTTTTTTTTTTTTATCTTCTCTATAAACAGTATCGTACTTGATACATCGTTATTGGCTATACGACGACGTGCGTAGATACTAGAAAGCAAAAAAAAAAAAAAAAAAAACGAACGAAAATCGGGACATACATCGATAGGCCGCGTCGTAATTTACACTGCACGCAACGATACAGCCAATCATAAAACGATTCCGGAAACATGGTTTGGAGGTTAATCGTTTTTTGATAAATTTAAATTGAATTTAATTGTATTTAATTAGTGACTGGAAATTGCTAAACCGCCACAAGCCGTTATAAGCTACTAACGAAAAAATTTCAAATAGTTATAATAACAACAGTAAAAAAACGCACATCATCTGTGACGTATACATGGTTTTTGAAAGTCTCTGTCTCGTCCAAGGACAAATTCTCACCGTCGTCATGCACATCTCGGATAGTTTGGAAATTCTTATTATTTTTATTAAAATAATCATAAGTTATCATTTTCGGCTGGTTTTTTAAATTTATTAATAATTAATTTTATTGTCGAACATAAAGGTAATTATGTTTTTGCGTAGGTTTTTTCTCGATATTTTAATTTTCAAGCAATATATGTACGAGTTATGAGTATGTGAAATATTACAACTTAAAAATGCCCAATTTCGCTTAAAAATTAAAATGTTATCAAAAGTATTAATAACTTTCAGTTATAGACAACAATTGTTACTTGTTTTTTTTTTTTATATTTTATTTTAATAATTCTTACTATATATTATAATAGATAATATTATATAATAATATAATGAATCGCGGACAATTCGCCGAGAGCACAATATTATTTAATACGGTAAAATAAAAGTAAAATAAATAATAAGCAAATAAATAAATAAATAGTTTGAGTGATACGGCGATGTGGAATATGTTTCATCTGCATGCGATTACAACTTTCCACGAGTGGTGAACATTTCTTTCGGTCGAATATTATCGGATAATTCTATCCCCGCGCCAATAAAAATGTTCGTCCATCACTCGAAATTCGATAAATTACCCGTAGTAAACCGCTTAATGATTTCCGATCGGGGGTGAGAACGTCAAGGCTACTCGAATTTTCGCGCTCGTCGTCCGTTTTATAATGAGCTCAATTTATGTGGGTTTTAACGATTGTACAACAACCCTACGGCCCGACGAGAAAACCAACCGTTGGAAATTTCGGAAATAATTATACAAAATGAGTACAATTCGTTGGGCCTTGAGAATACCTATACACAATAGTGTACTCCTATCGGGTGCCAAGAGTACAGGTTACGATGCATCTAAAAAAAACTCGATGTTGTATAGAATATTACAAATCTCCTGAAAAAAAAAAAAAATAATAATAATAATAATAATTGTATTTGTTATATTATGCGCGCGCCTTATCAAATATATCGTATTCGTGTATACCTATACTTGTTTGCATTGTTGGACTGCTCATTGTAATCATCGGTCGTTGTGTTTGCTACGGACGTAAAAATAAAAATAAAACATTTGTTGTTACAACACGGGTCAGGTTAGGTTAAAGAACCGTACGAACGATTGTGTATTGATACCGAATGCTACGGCCACGATACGCCTGCTACAACAATACTGTAAATACTCAATAATCAAACCTATATTAAAGGCTTACGATTCTCGGTTAAACATTTTTTTTTTTTTTTAGTTGAAAATGATTAGATATTACTATTAACCCGGGTTTTAGGTACAAATTTGTTGTGATTTACACGACGGTATTGTGGTGAACATTTTAACTGCTAACGCGCGTGACGCTCAATTTTCTTTCAATCGACAAATAAGACTAATAATATAAGAGCGACTTATGATGAACTTTTAACAAATGTAAAAATATCGACAATGTATTATGACGTAATATAACCATTGTGTGACTTGTTGGTATATAACAAGGTACAAAACTATTTTTAATCATACTTATAGGTTAGTTCAAATCTTGGGAAACTAGTGGTTTTTTTCAACTAGTTTAATGGTTAAGTTACTTTAATATAAAAACTAATAAAGATACAATAGAAGTTAGTTTCTAACTTAGTCGGTAAAAATATATTACTTAAGTTCGAAATTAGTTTTTTTTCATAATTTAAAATATAAATTTAGAAACCCGTAACTAAATTATTGGTGATAATATATTAATTTAAATTGATTTGATCGTTTGATCAAATGTTTGAAGTATTAACTTTAAATTATTGCGATTACGGAATTAATTTATAATCAAAATACCCATACAGTGTACAACAACTAACAAAACAATAAACAAAATAATATTCTAATGTTCTTTGGATTAATCCATTATTCCATTTAGTCCATTTAATCCATTACGCCATTAGTCCAGTGGGCGTTACGGAAAATTTTTGATTACAGAGAAAAACTAAAAACGTTTTGTTTTTAACGCGTTAGATTAGATAATTTCACATGTTCAGTTCAATTATAGTTAAGTTAGAACGTTAACGTGAATTAAAACCAACCAGTAAAGTTAGAAAGTTACATCAATAGTAACATTCCTATTTGACTTAAAATGTCTAACTAGTTCGGGCCCAGCTCCTGGATAATTATATAGGTACTATACAAAAATATTATATTATACAAATTTACTAAACATTTTTTTTTTTTTTTTTAGATTGATTTATCAACATTTAACAATTAACTCCGTTTTGTATTATAATTTTTAGCAAATTTATTTGCTGCATTATATATGAATATTTAAAAAAAAAAAAAAACACACACATAATCTTTACACTATATTTCACTCCGAAACCTTACGTAAAATATGTAGTAGTTGCGCGCAAAGTTGAAATTTTGATAAAATTATAATATCATCATCATATAAATCGTACCTATGACGCGATGTGTAATAAGTAGCTATCTATTTTTTTTTTTTTATTAAACCTTGTTGTACGATGCTCGTATTGTCACAATGTTCATGTATTTTCTGAATAAGAATAAGAAAGTATATTTTGCTACTTTTGACCATTTTTGGTGTTTAGGTCATTTTATTAAGTATTTAGTTTATTTTAATTTTTAGAGGACATTTGTTGAGTTTTTGTATCCAAAATTGAAATTTTATATTAAGATTTTTACTCGCAAACATGATTTTTATATAAATATAAATAGTATAGTGTAACTAGAGATGGGATTTTGATGTAATTGCATCTTTTTTTTGGGTGTTCCAAAACGTAGGTCCGTAAATAGAAAATGTGTTTTGGGTGATACTGGTTATTAAAGTAATTTTTATTTTGCATATTTGTGCGTTTTTTGATGATATTACGGCATTTCCTAAGTTTTTAGAGAATTTTTGATTACAATTATTTTAATCAGTGAACGTAAATTTGCGATTATAGGTGGGTCCACATCGAATGCGCACCTACGCGAAAAGCGGCCAGTAAAATTAAAAAAAGTTTAAATAATAAAACGTATTTTTAAATTATTATTTCAGAATGAATGATTAAAAAGTAGTTAAAAGAAGCAATTAAGCCGGAAGATTATATCCACCGAATGGCGTAAGATACTGTATAAAAAACCTCACTTGTAATACATTTTTATTACCGTTTAAGCTATTAGAAATAAATTAAAAGGCATTTTTGAGTTATTTTTTTTTTTTTTTTAGGGCATTCAAATTCCAGCCGTAGTAATACTACGAGTTAGTATACGGTTTTTAGACGAACATCTAACGGTCGATTAAATATTTCCGGAGCGCATCATAGGTTTACGATGATTGTTGTTTGTATTTTCTCGGAAAACTACGTTCGGCCATTTTGTAAATTGTTAGGCACGGAGATGGCGTACGGATACGTACGTTGGATAGGTAATTTTTCACGTGTCCCGGTCGAATGTATAATAATAAAAAATGAATAATTGACGTGATAAATCATAAGCGAACGTTTGTATTTAAATATTATACGCATCACTCGTAATTTGAACAGGTATACTAATAAAAAAAAAAAAAAAAAAAAAAAAAAAAAAAAAAACTAAACCGTGTGTAGTGGTCGAACAATCGGTTTATAAGAAAAATTTTTTTAAAAAAAAAAATATACTATTATCTATAACATTGTAGCGTGTAATATATATTTTTTTACGACCGTCCGTATAACTTCCACGGATGTGTGTAACTGCATGAACTCCGGTATATTCCGTGCGGTTTTCGTGGGTCGCCGGATTTTTAACAAAAAAAAAAGAAAAAATAACGATATTTTTTGATTTGGTTTTTTTTTTCTTATTAATAATTCTATCGTCATTTACGCGGGTTTCGGTTTTTCGAAATCCGAAATTCGGCTTTTCGACCGGCGGCGGTACTCGTCAACTATTATAATATTACATCGCCAATGTAAATATTTAACGACCGCTTCAGTTTGTCCGGCGGACGGCGGTGTTCGGTTGCCGTAATCTCTCGGTAGGGTTTAAACGGGTCGGCGCGGCGGGTCTTAAAGACGCTTTCGGTGCCCCTCGACACCGGGCGGTTCCCAAGGTTTTTACGACCGCCGCCGGCGCCGTTGGAAAACAGTTTCGCGTTTCGCGCAGGCCTTCAATCCGCCCGCCCGTCCGCCCGTCCGCCAGCCCGGCAGCCCGGCAGCCCGCCCGCCCCCATGTCGAATTCAAAGCTAAACGAATATTTCTTTCCCTCCGAATAAAACAATTTAATTTCCTTAACATTTCCGTGTCTCTCCGTTGGAAATCGACCCGAGGGTACCGCGCGGCGTGCGCTTCGGGTAACCGTTTGCAGTGTGCGCACACCGCCGGGTTGCGGATACCGCACGCCGCCGTATACGGGATACGGGATTAGCCCTCGGACAACCTGGCGGTCGCCCGTCACCTCCCGGATACGTGACTGCATTTATCCCGCACGGGACAATATGAATATCGACTTCGCTCAAGAAACCGTCAGTACCGTTGCAAAACGTTTTCCTCCACTGTGGATTATTATTGAATCCCCCCCTCTCCCCCCCGAACTCGAATAATAATAATTCGTCCCGAGTTGACGTGACAGTGCTTACGAACTGTAAAATATATAGGAAACACTTCAAAGTTATAAGTTAAACTTTTCACTATGCGTTTACCGTGCCGGGACCGTTAAACTGATTTTGAAAGGTTATTAAAAAAAATATAAAATATAAAATTCCTACAAGAAACGCAAATATTTCAAAAGAGTTTAAAAAACGTTATTTATTATTATTATTATTATTATTTTTTTTTTTTCAAACTACTTTACAATGGCTTTTTTCACGTTAACAAAGTTCGTAAAAAAAAAAAAAAATACGTGTTATAGTAAACTTATAGTAAATTGAACTTACAAACATCGGTAATTGCATAGGATCAAAAACTTTGATCGAACGAATATATCGTTACTTATACCATTACTAATAAACTTCAATGAAAACGTCAAATAATATTTGAAATACAATCCACAAACACTTATTTAAAAACTTTACGATTTTTGCAATTGTTATGATTTCGATGGACGTTTTGCGTCTTTTTTTTTTTTTAAGTATTTAAATACTTTGTTGTTGTTGTTGTTGGTTTTTTTTTTTTTTTTTGTTTAGAGCTATAAGGCTATCTAGTCCGAACTCTCCATGACGACGCGTAATGTGTTCCCGCACAATTCACCACTATAACAATACAAAATAAATGGATAATCGGATAAATAATAAATGAAATATAATGTGCGGATTTGCGTATACGAATGGTATTATAAATTTGTTAACGGTTTTTGTTGTTTCCTTGTTGCCGGTGGTTCGCTTACCTCAGACCGGCCCGACTAATGGCCTCGGTACCGTAGTCACCCTAATAAAATATTAATAAATTATTGAACTGTACTATGAATGCGACCGTAATAGCAGACGTACACTGTTTATGCGCGTACAGTGCGTTCGAGCTATAGAGACGCCATTTGTAATTTGTTTTTTATTTTTTTTCCCCCCCGTTCGATTGCGTCAAGTCGATTTTGCATTTTTAGATTTTTTTTTTTTTTTTTTTTTTTGTCTTCGATTTTGCACGCGATTTGCGTACGTTTAAAACACATTTTCGAGTAGTCGGTACGCGAATCGTACCCCGCGATTGTATGCGTTCGGAGTTGACGCCGCAAAACGTGTCCGCGTCGAATTCGGTCGAATGTCCCTACGTGTTTACAGCAACGGCGGGCACTTGTATTTTATTATATCAGAACACGTGCGACGACGTCACTTATCGCATTTGTTAACGAGACGACTGGGTACGTAATTGCGATAAAAATGAGAAGAATAAAAAAAAAAAAAAAAAAAAAAAAATAATATACATATATGTATATTACGCGCTGGTGAGTACCAGTAACGATGATACATTGTATATTATTATTATTATTATTATTATATACAAATCGGTTTGAGCGAAAATTCTCGAAATACGTTTAAAACCGCCGTTACAATAATGACGCACAGACTCGCCAAATTGGGTTAAACGGTTAATGTGCGTACATAATAATATTATCGTACACGCCGCGCATAGAGCAATATCGAATCACTATTTTTTTTTTTTTCTTTCAAACAAGGTTTCGATATAATCGCATTTGCCGAGAAAGACCGGCCGTGGGTGGGGGGGGGAATAAAAAAAAAAAAAAAAAAAAAATGTTTGCACGATTTACTTATATAGGTATATATAATATATATATATATTCAGTTTCGTGTTTACCTCTTGTAAGTATATCATCTATCCGATTACACGATTTATAACACACACGCGCGCACTGCGAGGCAAAAATATAACCGTAAACTTTAAACGCTAGAAGATAATATTATATTATGTCTTTTTTTCTTTTCCTAACCTCCTCCTCCTCCTACTCGTTCTCCCACCCGCCGCCGTTGTAGACGTTTATTATTTAATGTTAACTTTGATTCGTTTTTTTTTTTTTTTTTTTTTTTTTTTTATCGGAGATATTTTATTATTATTATTTTATCATTTTCTTACCAAACGAGTTCGTAATATAATAACGCAGGTACAACAGCGTACGAATAACGCAATACGAGTAATAATATTCGCGCCGGTTTGAAATCACACGTACGGGATGTCGTTTTATTATTAAACGGATTCGCGATATCGAGTCCGTGTTTTCTATCAAATTAGACCGGCCGCGTGTTTTGGATGATTTTCCTCTGCCAACATTTTCGGAAACCTTACGAACCCGTTTACAGAATTACTTACTGTTAAAAAGACATTGAACTTGCTTTTTTCTTTTTTCTTTTTTTTTCTTTCAAATTACTATGCCAACACTTGACAAGTAATTTTTACATTTGAAACTCTGGTATATAGATGGTACAATAGATAAATGATTGAAGGCAATTACTTAATACTGAATACTAACAACATTTATTATAAAAATTACCTTCTTATATTATTAACATTTAACATTTAGTCAAAGTCAATTTATTATTTATAAGTCAACGAAAATACTATTTTTTTTTTTCAAGTCGAATGGTGCCCAGACATGCTGGACACCCACCTCCCTCCCAAAATACACCACTGAAATAGACCTATATTACGCCTATTTAACTGACCGTCTTGGTAATCAAATACATTTTCTGAAAATACGCTCGAATTCGTCATAAAGATTTACTCGAAAACGATTTTTTAACTATTTTGAAATTTAACTCTTAAACACTTTAAATTATGATTTTTTTTTTTTTTTTTTTTAGAGTTTCAAAGAGTATTACCGTTCAATTTACAAAAAGTGGAAAAGTCGCTTTCATACATACTTCACGACGAATACAAATATGTTTTTGGAAGTTTTTTCCGATAACTAAATTGGTTGGTACAGATTTCACAAAATTGATACTTTTAGACGAAAAAAAATCCCTTCTCGGCCATACTATAGTAGTTGATTAGTGAAAAAGTCTTAATGTTAAGATGGTCATGATGAAAATGTAAACAATTTTCTCAAATTTTACAAAATCGAAGAAAATATGGAAAAACCGGTGCCTTTTAAGTAAAGGTTATAAGAGAGTGGCCCTGAGATTATTTGGATCAATGGATATAGACGGTGCTATATTGTGTAATTTTTCGTCCAAACACATGTAATGAGCACGGACTAAATAATCAGGTAATTAATGGACTCTCCGACTTTATTATATTCAAATATATAATGTTCAGTATATATTTAATAAAACGTTTAAAATGCAAAAATGTGCATTGAAATAGTTAAGAATATTGAAATTTGATTATTGATAACGGGAACCATTTAGAAATAAGGACACCGGTGGCCATTCTCTTGTTCTAGGCACTTTGTTCTTAAGTATAAGTATATCTGCCTATATGTTATTTTGGATGTAATATAAAAATATCGTTGTCGTACGCAAAATCGATCATAATATACAGTGTGTGGTTTCAATGGATATACAAGAATACACATTTTCAAAACATCATATAATAGTATTGTTCAAAATTTACATTCCCACAAACGGTAACACTTGTTTTTAACATCAGATTCCGAATGGTCGAGTTTTTTTTTTTTCCGACAACTTTCGACTAATACAATAGATACAGTCGTCTACGGTTAATTTTAAAAAACCTTGATATTTTTTTTCTCACGATTTTCCTAAAAAATTATTAAAACGTGCGTTGTAGAAGTTCACTTATAATCATTTCGTCATAAAACGCATATTCAGCGTCTTCGTTTTCAAACCCACGATTCAGTCGATCATTAAACGAATATTTTCAATATTCACCGATATCGCCCGAAGTGATAAGTTGTTGATTTTTGTGTTTTATACAATTCTATATATATAGTATATCATATGGGTACGATTGAGACGAAATTTCGACTACGATAGCATAATAATATTATTACCAGACTATAGCGAACCACGGTTTTATAAATATATAAACTAATGTTAACTTATTACAGTTGTTGCATAAACGTTATTCCTCAAATGTATAAAATCTATTCCTGAAAAATAATAACACTTTTTCCGTCAACGGGTTTTCGTGATTTTGGTTTCGGGCCAATACGTACGATAATATATAATAATACGTACGTTATTATTTTATTTTCGTATACGTGTACAGCCATACGCCGCCGCCGCCGCCGCCACTCGATAGAATAATGCGTTTTGGGCATTTCGACATTTATACAACGCGATTGTCGGGGGCGACATACATAATAGGATATATGCATACAATAGGGACAATCATAATATTATTATGTTATACGTATTATGTTACAACTCCAAAAGCAATACGTTTTTTTTTTTTTTTGAGGTTTAAGGATGTTTGAACTCGCTCTTTCTCTCTCTCTAAGGCCGCGCGTTCGTCGTTATTATAATGGTCTGAAGTGGTGAACGCTTCCACGCCACTTCACGCGTTGCGGGACGGACGAGAGAGAAGAAAAAAAATACAATTCGTTTTCCTGTGCGGGTGCGCCGGAACAACAATATATAGATTTCGATCGTGACCTCCCGTGATTCGTATGTTGAATATTGAAACAAAACTCGAGACAATCGTATAACCCATGTTGACCAGTTGGACATTCAAAAATCGTATTTTCCGGTGTAAAGCAACATAATATTCCGTTATGGTAAAAACAACGATTTCGAGCAGTAATGACCTACGACAATTCTTAAAATTTTTATTCCTGCCATACACAATGTTATTTATATCCTTAGAAAAAAAAAAAAAATACATAATTGATGATATTTAAAAGTTAGTTGTTATTGCCAAACAATGGTCAATTTAAAAAAAAAAAAAAAAAAAAATTAAGAATTTGTATTTAATAACTTTTTGTATCTATTGCTTTGTTTGTTGCAAGTTCGTCCTCCAAAAAGTGATTTTATGCTTGTGTAAATAATAATTGTATTATTATCTTAGGAACGCTGAACGAATTGTATAATTAAGAAGTATACAATTTTAATTTTTAACGTACATTATATTACATTACATGTATGTACGATTTTTTTTTTTTTGTAAAATTAATCGGCCTAATGGACTTGGTCGGTCCCGCTAAAAAAAATGACTTCGCTACGGCCCTGGTGTTTGTGGTTGTGTGTGGTAATGAAGCTGTACAGACGATGTGGAAAAAGTATGTTTTAACTCGCTAAATGAAAATCCCAACGAGTTGAGTGTGTGTAATAAAATTGAATCTAACCCATTTGAATAAGTTAAACAATCTAATTATATGTACTGCGAGCTTGAAAGTTGATAGGGCCATTAGGGTCATGGGTTCTGAACAATATAGGAACGTAAAACGTACAAATAAAAAATAAAAATTATAAAACAAATGCGAGCTGCCTTTTATATTCGTTTAACTATTTACTACGTTTTTTATTCGGTCAGTATGGAAATTTACTTCTAGGCCTTCGGGTGTTTTTTAAAACAAGAAACAAAAATAACGTGTCCCCCAGAAATGTCTACCGATATTATTATACATTTTTAGTCATTATAAAGACGGAAACCTAACAGAAAAAAATCTCCCAATTGTCCACCGATTCTCCCTCCCCCACCCATTTATACGCCACTGGCCGGCAGAATAGTACAAGAGTTGAATTACAGCGCGTACAATTTTTTTCCGAAAATTAAAAAAAAATTTCGTAATCAAATAATCCGCGTCGAACTTTTTTTGCCGGTCATATATTTCACGGATTTTTCACGGAAAACCGATATTATCGAAGGAAACCCTCCGGAGTAACATTTATTCCGCGCGTATCGAGATTGTAAAAATCTATTATGCATGTGTGTGTCGGGTTTCTTTTTTCTTTTAATGTCCGTAACCGTTTTTTTTTTTTTTTTTTTTCGGTTCAATCCCCCGAAACTTTTACAATCGCGTGTGCGACGTGCACCGTCCGCGAAATCGAATTAATCAGAGAACCCGTCGAAAAACGTTATGTAATATTTACGATTTTTACAAAACATAAACGAAGTGCCGGGATTAAGTGCTTCACGGGCCTTAAACAAATAAGTCAGAAGGACCTAATTGCCAATAAAGAGCGATAAAAAAAAAAAAATAGGTAAACACCTTTCCTTGTATCTCAGCCGTGCCTTTGAACTCACGTTTTATAATTTTATTTATGAATATAAATAATATTTGATACGTAATCATGTCAAATTGATAACATTTTATTTGTCTAATAAATACTAAAATGTTTAAAACACTAAAATACATTTATATTTATAATTAAAATTAACCGCTGTCATCGTCAACCCGTTCATCGTCCATACATAATTCTTTTTTTCTAGCTTATTCATTTGATGCAGTTCGGATAACATCGTTCAAGTCTAGAGATTTTGTACAAATTCACTGTCGATGCTCGAAATTCCAAACATTCAGCGGATTATTTTGTAATAGTGAAGACCGTAATGCGATTTTTGATCGTTTTAATCGGGAAAAAGATCTTTCACCGGTACAGTTAGTACACATACGAAACAATTATAGACTTAATAATCCCTTCAACGTTTGGAAATCTCTCGGTCACGTTTAATATTTTACTGTATCGTTTTTAGTACGTATAAGATAGGTATAGCTGCGTTCGACTATTTTTCGGCTAATTTATTATTATTATTATTTGTATTATTATTATTACTACTATTGGACGAATTATCGACGACCGGCGCGCGGAATCCGGCCATAATCGCGAAAATATTTTTAAATGTTCTCAATACGAAAACAAAAAAAAAAAAAAAATACCGGCCATTCTACGGACCGATTTTTTTTTTTCGAGGACGTTAAGCAGCGCTTAATTTGCTTGTATGTTAATCGCCGGCACTGCATACGCATACGGGCGTGACGCGTGACGTCGTCCGCTCGTATACGTATACGAATTGAGAATATTATTTAGAAAAAAAAAATATTGTTGTCGAATCTTTATATTTCGACGAACGGCCGCGGGATAACGATGTCTGACGGGCACGCCTAAAACTATATGGGCTAACCTGCGGGACAAAATAAAATGTGGAAACGAAATGTATTATTTAGAGTGCGAAATATCGTGATCGTGACGTACCGCGATACATCAGGCCATCAGGGTAATGGAAAATTCGACAAACGAAATATTCACCGGGACTTACGAAACGACACGTGCGCTCCGCCGCCACCGCCACCGGCACCGCCACCGCCGCCGCCGACTCCGGTCGACCGTGAGAACGAATCGTAAGCGAGCGTCGCCGTAGGCAATCGGCGAGTGTATTTTACGATAATTATAATAATAATAATAATAATAAAAAGACCGAAACGCATCCCCGGGGTGCGCCCACTGTTGTAGGTGGAAAGTCGGAAATTTAATCTATATCCGTACGCAACGACAAAGCATTGCAATAATAACGAAAAACCGCCCTTGGCAATGTTCGATTAATCGTGTTTTGAATTTAATTGTAAATTATGCGATTTCCGTCGAAATTTACACTTCAAACACTTACAAAACAGAACCGTTACATTACCATAGATTTGTATTCTTATTCGCCCGTCAAGTACAATACGCGGTGAACCGTATTGTGTCAAATTTGCGTGCGTTTCTGTTCGGCCAAAACGGTTTTATACGAAAAATAACTTTTAATTGCCTATCTCAACAATTCCGAAATGACCAAAATATATTGAACATTTGTCCGCGTCTAAAAAAATACAACGAAATTAAAAAAAAAAATAAAAAATACTACCTCTTCAATGTACCTACAGGATTCGTAATGCTTTCAGAAAAGGCGCTACACTTGAAAATCGGAACAGGACATCTGGTAGAAAATTGTCCGCGGACGGAAAAATATTAAAATATAATAAGGAAACACGACATTTTAAATTTAATACATTCTTCGCTTCGCTATGAATCTAAAAGATACTACGCTCGTAGAAGGGAATTAATCTATATTTATACGTAACGATAAATCATTGCTAACGAAAAACGATTCTGAACATAGTTCAGTAAAAATGTATCGATAAATTACATATGACAATTATATCAATTTGTAACTACAAAATTAACTACAATATTGTTCGTGGTTTTAACGAATTTCTACATGAAAATTTGAACTGAAACGCTGATAAAAGTTAATTACCTACAACATTTTTACCCACGTAAAACGTAAAAACAAAAACTCAACGATTTCAAATAGTTATTATAAAATAGCTCTAAAAGCGCCAAAAATAATGCTATTAATTGCTTATATTGCTAATATACTGAAATGTACAACAAACTAAACAAAATACCGTCAAAGTCTGAATTCAAACGTTTAAAAAGAAAAACCATGACCGCAGATTTTCAATATTTTCATATAGTCACAAAAACAACGCGTATGATGAATTTTGTATTAAATGTTTGGGCATATTTGTAAAGCCGAAACATTTGTATCCATATGGAACTAAATAAAAGCTAAAAAAACTAGAAAATTTCAGATACATCTAGCTATAAATAACTCAAAAAGTGCCAGAACGTTTTGGAAAGTGTACCTAGTCTAGAACGTGCCAGTATAAAGGAATATTCGGTGAAAGTTAAGTTCTCTACGATTATTCAATCGTTTATAACAAAAAAAAAAAAAAAAAAATCCTAATCGAATATAACGAGAAACCGCATTGCGTAAATATTCCTAGTGTTATCAAAAATTACCTCTCCAGAACACCGACCACGTAAAATTTTCTACCGGAAATTTCCTATAAAAATTTTTTTTTACGTATACACAAAAAAGTTTTTTAAAAAAAAACAAACCACGTCGTGTTGTATAAATATTATAGTAAAACCAAGGGCTAAAGTGTAGGGCTGGTGGTACTCCCTATCTCTGACTGCGCTTAAAAAAAAAAAGTCCTCTTTGACATATTCTTCAAAGGAATCTGAATCTTAAATTGAATCAAATAATATCTTGTTATAAAAATCTTCTTTGTTCGAAATAATTATTTTTATTTGAAATCGTTTTAAATTTTATCTACAATCGTTGTATTATATATATTTTTCAATTTGATAAAAATAATTATTATCGTGTCATAAATTAGATATTACTAGATTTTTTTTTTTTTATTCACGTGTTTATTTAATAATACAACAATTATGAATGCTCAAACAACCATACTATTCATATTTTTTCAAATATCAAAAATGAAAAATTACTATTGCGTATACCTACAAAAGGGAACGCCAAAGAAAATATAAATTACGTTACTATATTATAATGATATATTTGTTCTTTATATTAAAGAAATGTACGTTAGTTTTCGAGCGAAGCGATAAAAAAAAAAAATGCGTGTTTCGGTTTGGCAAATTAATGAACGACCGACCTATTCCTTAACGATTTGTTTGTTCGGGACAACGCCGCGCGGTACGTTTGAAATAAACTAAGGGTCGCACAGTGTACCCTTTGCTGTTTTGTGTCACTTTAAAAGCCTTCCAGTAAAACCAACGTATTTCTCGCCACGCTAGAAATCTTATGAGTAGAGATAAAGTCAGGATTTCTCACGGGCCTTGGCATTTAATGCGCCTCCGGAAACGGTGAAAACGACGATTTTGAAAGAGAAAAAATGAATCCAAAGACTTCAATAAAACATTTTTTTTTAGTATTTAATATTCTAGTAATTCAAGCTACGGAAGTTTAGTAGAATAGTGATATGTATAGTATGATTGATTTAGACCCAAGCATTAAATGATTTGCGGTGTGATCCGTAACGACTTCGATGTTTTAATAGATGAAGTTAATTTAAAGGTTTTAAAATGGAATATTATATCAGCATTTTCGAGTAAAAGAACCAAACATGTAAAGCGTTTTCGTGATGATGTTTGTTGGGATCAACGACTTTCAAATGGAAGGCAATATTTTGACATTCGAGTTTTATGTCGGTGCATTGGTATTGTTGTCACACAGCTGCAAGTACGATTTGACGGGCCTTAATGAAATAAAATATTTATTTCGTTGTACATTAAATGTCGGGTCGGTTTCTAAAGACGTAATTAGTATTGGTGCGATGAATTTGATGATTTTTACTCGGCAGAATTAACCAATCAAATCGAATCTTATAAACTGTATTTGATTTTGAGCTTAAATCATATTCTAGTGTTATTGATATGATTAAATTATTGGTAATTGAACATAATAATCTCACGACTAGCTTACCGGCATTATAAGAGGCATTTTACTTATTGTTCGACTTAATTTTAATTTGTATGCGTTTACCTCACCTACTTGTAAATATATCCAAAGTGTACGAGTGTATTTGTTATTTACGTACGCACGTCTTACTACTCGATGTTGACCTTATTTTTCTTTTTTCAATTCCGTTCTAGCCGCAGGGCCTCCGTAAAAATTTTGTCCACGGATCTCCGGGACTCCCGGTACCGCCACCGCGAGTATATTATATTATTATCACAGACGTATTTTATATTGTTATGTGCGTACAGTTTGTCCGTCGTCGTCGTGTACGACTTGTATATTATCATATGTATACGAGGTCTATTATATAAAAAAAAAAAAAAAAAAAAACGAGTATTATAGACATATTATATAGCCGCAGATTGTAGTGTAGGCCGATTTCCCCACTCCATACCAGTATAACATCGTCCCGGTCACCCATCGAAATGACGTATATAATATACTAATATGCGAAAGAGATCAACGACCCGAGAGATCTGCAGCAGCAGCAACACCGGCAACAGCAGCAGCAGCAGCATCGGCATCAGCGGAGAAGACGGATCGAAAAGACGATAATAATAATAATAATAATAATAGTGCACTGTTATTATGAATACCCGGTTGATATATTGCAGAAAGTTATAAAATTGTTACGGCGCGGTGGGAGTGAGCTGGGTATGAGAAAATAAAAATTATAAAAAACCGTACGGGTTCGTCCGGGGAGAGAGAGAGAGAGAGAGAGAGAGAGAGAGAGAGAGAGAGATTGTCGTCGATCCCGTCGAATCGCGCACGAAAAGAGACCGGGAACATTAATATTGTTGTTCATATTATTATGCCACAGCTTTTCTCCGTACAAATATATTAACGAACAAAAAAAAAAAAAAAAAATAAAATAAAATAATATATTATTTACGAAACGGTTATAGGTTAGGTTTGGCGTTTAAGTGAACGGCACATCCGCGTCCATACCGTCTCGGTTTGACCAAACGGGCAACATAACGACGTGATTCGTCGCGTCCGTATAGGTCGAAATTAGAATAGTGAAAAAATTGTACACACACTCCGGATATAGGTAAACAGTAGTCGAATCGAATAAGTCACAAGGAGTATTGCACGCGATTATTAAATTAAACACGTATCAAAAAAAAAAAAAAATATATATATATATAAAAATTTGAATACAGGAACAATTGAAAAATACAGAGACGCGTAAAAAATTGTACGACAGTACAAAACAGTGCGGGCGAAACACGAAAATTCTATGCGATAAACAAATTCAAAAGGGAAAACAATGCATGAGCCCAAAATTATATTATATTCTAACGCAAATCGATATATTTTATTGCTACTGAAATCAATCTGAACGTTAAAATATTACTAAATGTATTTATGTAATTGCATAAATCTCTCGGAGAATAAAAATAAAGAGTTTTAGCGAATTCTTTAATTTCATGATTGTATCGTGTGTATTTTTTTTTTTTTTTTTTTAGCTGTCTTAGTTTTGCGTTAATGCAAAAATAAAGCCAATGGTACCCACCAAATTGTTCCTCGAGCATCATGGTCACTTTGTCTGAAGATGGAACATAATATTAATGTTAATAATAAGATCTATTAAATGAATAAACAATATTAGTTTTAAAATATGACTATTAAAATAATAACTATTAATGCTTGCCTTTTAATGATTTCATTTTGGTATCTCGTAACTCTTCACTTAAGACGTTGTTGCAGTATTTTTATTTTATTTTGAAAATGTTTTTTTCTCAGGCATTCCTATATTACACTGAACACTTTTACAACGCTGACTTTCATTATTTCAATCCTGTAATAAATTAATTGGGTTGTCATAAAGCATTTATATAATTTATGAAATCATTTATTAAATTCATCTAACGCGGAATTCGCATAACTATTATGCTTTGCTGATTGTTTGAAATAAATTTTCGATATCAAAATGGACACGTTTGGCAAAATTCGACTTTCGATCAAATTGTTTACGTTTTATTTCCAACAATGCTTATAATACGCTCTTTATACCTGACATTGAAACTCATAGAAGTTTAAACGTTTATAGTCGTTCTAAAACAACAAATCAAATAATACAATTTAAAATTGAGAATATTTGCGAAGGTTATAAGTGACTTTTTTCTAAAAAAATTATCATACGAAATATTATAACTTTTTTTTTACCGTTTTTAGACGATTTCATTAATTTTTAGTCCGTATTTGTGTAATAAATGATAGGGGTTAATTCAAAATATTATCTCGAGTCATTTTGTTTTCGTAAAATTTACTCACTTCAATAGTGAAACTTTTATTTTCCGTTTTTAGATAATCGTATGGCGGTCGGATGGAAATTTGAATAAAACGGCGATTAATTTTAAAAATCGTTATGTTCAAACTTGTAGCCAAATAGGTCGTATAGTAATAATGCAAATTTAAAATGATAAAAATAAAATATTGAATATTTTCCGCGATACCTATTTAAAACGTCGAGAATCAAACTATTGGTAAATAATGTTTTATTCGCAATGCTGAATATTTGTCTTTTTTTTTTTTTTTTTTTTTTTTTTTTAGGGGAAGAAGAGGCTAACCGCAAATGAATTGGTGAATTCCGACACTGATTTAATTTTTCTTGTTTTTTTTTTTCTTTTAGAACGTCGATATATTTTCAAATTGATAAATGCGCAGCGTTTTTAATGTGTCGGTCCTGACTCTATAATTTTTAATTACATTTCACCAATTCCGTAATATATTTTATTAACTGATTAACTTAACACTGGCCAATATGTTTTTTTTTTTACTTAATTATTTTACCATTGGGAATTGACAAATCTATAAAATAAACGTTTTATTCTGGTTGATAAAATTGAAAAAGCGCTCCGACCAAAAAAAAAAAAAATAAAAAAACACACTTGTTTATGAGTTCAAACATATTTTCATTTTATTGATTAAGTGAGGAAATTATAGGACTATTAAGTGAGGGAGAGTCTCATCGAGGAGAAGGTCATTAAATGGTAACGAAATAATTTGTCAATTTCTAATTAATTTTGAGAAAATTCGGTAAATCTATTTGCAGGGGGGCCATCGTAAATCGTGCGGATTCCACATTGTTTACGAGCACAACGTCAACGATACGCCCCAATTCGATTGTTTCGAGTTTTGTTTCTTCGGTATTCAACATGGAAATTATACGGGTTTTACGTTAAACCTATACATTTCCGGCGACCCCGTTAGATAAGGAAAAATAAAAATCGCGTGGTCGGCCAGCTTATTGTTTGCCGGTTTCCGGCGCTCGGCGAACAGATATCGATTTTTAATATAAACTCTTCGGTACTTCAATAATGCATATCCGATGTATTTTATAAAGACTATTTTATTGATTCGTGTACCCCGGTCCGACACGCGCGGTGACAGCGGTACGAGCATTACGAGATCAACCGCAGCTTTACCCGTAGGATTTACGTAATTCCCCGGGTCCTTTAACCATACGATAACCATGACCACCGGTCCTCGGGAACTTTATGCGTTTGCATATTTGTCACCGAGCCGCATATTAAAATTATACGGTTCGATAGAAATTCGTTTTGCGTTGCAATGCGTACGATCGAAATACAAAAATGTACGTTGCACACTTAACGAAATGAATGGCGGGGTCGGCGTGTTTTAACGATTCCAATAACGGTAATTAATGCATACGAATATGTTTTCGTTTCAATCGACGGCAACCGAATCAATCGGTAATTGAAACAGTTTTAATTTAAATAATTTACAAATAAATAGTCGCAGCGCACCTCGTCTATATTACCAATAACACCGCCGAGTATCGTATATTTTTTTTTTTTTTTTTTTTTACGATCGGCCCAGTCTTATTCCCTTATAATTGTATTTTTAGTTTTTACCAAGAGTCATCGTCATCGTTGCCGTCGCACGCCGCCGCGGTGTGAAAATAATTTAATTTTTTTTTTTTTTTAATAATAATAACGCGTTTTTGACGTTTATTCCCATATAAATATGTTGCATGTTTAAGGTTTTTTTTTTTAGTGCATGCGTATGCTCATGTACCATTGTTTTTTTTTTTTTTTTTTGTTAGTGCATTAAGTTCCGAGCCTTGATTATAACCTACCCGTACGAAGGGGGTGGGGTTAATGGGGGTAAAGATTTTCCGATATTAAAATGTACATAAATAATTGTCCATCCGTATCCGCCAATGCGAAAAACCGTAACATTATTATTATTATTTTCAAATAAATAAATTAAAACGCTACGAATACGCGGGGACCTACGTGCAATTTTAATAATACGAAAGCCGTAAATATCGCCGTGATAAATACAAATCGAAACGTACGACCAGACAACGATCCTCAATATTCTTTGAAAATATTGTATTTGGTAAAAAAAAATTATGAAAATACCAGTTGGTACCAAAAAAAAAAAACCTCGTAAAAATGTAAACTTATTAATGCATAATAAATGTATTTATATAAGTTATAAATAAATAATAACTCGATGGTGAATAAATAAATAATTCGTAGAAATCGTAGACGTGTCCGCGGAGGCCAAAAACTTGTGTACATTCAATTATTATTATCGTAAAAAACATATATATATATATTTTTTTTAATCTCTATATTTCATAATACATTTTTTTTTTTTTTTTACTTTTATCGTCTCGGCTCTTATCCGTGTACACGATAATTGATAAAATTATCATATTGTTCCGCAGTACTTTAACTACTCAACAATGGTCGTATCCCCTTCGCCTTTTGGTCTTACCAAGAGTTTCGAAAATATATTTAACTCGCGCCTCTTATGCTAGAAATTATAAACTTGTAATTTTCTTTTTTACATTTTTCAATTACATTTATCACAACAACAATTGTTTAATTTAATTTTCTTTTAAATTTATCTTTTACAAGATAGCTGCCATCGCCCGGCTTGGCTCGGGTCAAGTATGTTGGTTATCCGGAATCGTCTGGCTGTCCCGCACAGTCCTGCTTGTGCATATTATTAAACGAAAATTATTTTAATATTCAGAGCGTAGTGCGGGAGATGTATTGGTTTTATTACGATGTATGTATGTGTGTGTGTATTTTTTTAAACAACTTTTTAAATTCCATATTACTTTTAAAATTTTGCTTGATTTTAAATTTTAAGTTTCAATTGGCCTTCGCATCAAATATTCCTAGATACACCATGTTACGTGTTTCACCGTCTGGGGCCAGCACAAAAAGATTTCGTTTGCATGAGAAACGTGACAGAGCCACGTACAATTGGCCATGGGAAAAACATGGGACGGTTAGGTCTAAGCCCCTGCAACGTTTAATGTTTTGCCCAGTGCCACTGAAAAGCATAATTTTACGGGAAATTGGTGCCGTCTAAACTGGAATGGTAAATCTACCGTCGGTAGGTCGGTTGGATTGGTTGGTATCATTGGTATTCTAGGGATCAAGTCCGTTTTCCCAGCTCCACAACCAGTAAGGATCGTACACTCAAACAGACGGTTTTTAAAAAAAAAAATAATAAAAATGTATTCCTCGATTCGTTGCAAAGGAAATCGGACCTTTGATCACGCGTAAAAACGTTCACTGTTATTCGGATGAACTACATGTTCTATCCTCTCAAGGGCATCCGTTTTTTTATTTTTTTTTTTTTTTTTTACTCCGGTATAACCTTCAACGGTGGTTCCTCGGTTTCTCCGTTGGAATTTGTTGGTAGATTGTCTACGTATGTATCGACCGGACCGAAATCGCTTCACTTCATTTCAATAGTCTAAACTAAATGTACCTCGTCTGTTTTGTCGACGTTCCAAATTATTTTGTGCGTAAGCTTCAACTGAGCGAGTCGAACGCGACTGTATCCGTTGTTCCGGAGTCATAATGGATCGGGTTTGGGAAATTCTTATTCGATTTGCCCCCTAAACGCTGTCCACGCTCTTCGTCGGTTTCATTAACACCGACGACCATGTACACGACTTGTAGAACGATTTTTTAGTAACTAAGCAACGATAGTTTCCCTAGCGATGTATTAATAATGATCTTATACCATCATTCAGCCATCCAAATTTCCGACTTATCCCAATAATTTTCTTACATACAAACCTTGCCCCGGCAATTACGAATACAACAAAAATGAAAATCTGCCGTTCTCAAATGAAGATCTTATTACACACGTGCGGCAATTGATTTATTTATCTTTTGGTATTTTTTTCTTTTTGTTCTCGTCGTTTGTTCAATAGTTACTTCCCTCCTCCCCCCCACCCACCTCACCCTTTTGACGACAGACGACGTTTTGGAAATATTGTACGAATATTTATTTATGTAAAAACGCGTGAAATTCGAAATTTCCATTAGCGACGTTTCTTTGTCAGACATTGCGTGACCCGTCGTGTCGCGTCATTGTATGCGTTTAAATATGCGGATTCCATAAATTATTATATTTCTGACCAGCCGAATATACAGAAAACACGCGAATGTTTTAAATACGCCGAGTGGGTTCCGGCACCTCTGAATTAATACGAACAAGTCGCCGCGGCCGCCGCGATTGGCCGCGCTATCGTCGTCGACGATGCCATAGAGAACGATAATACCGAGGTTATAATAATGTACGCGGGACGCGCGTGTACCGCAGTTACCACGCATACCAGTTAACCCGTATGAAAACGTTTTACACCCATACATGACCGGCCTACGCCCGTCCATTTTACCGACAACGTCGGCCGCCGCCGCCACCACTGTTGCCCTCGGCTCGCACCCATAAGACGGCGGCGGCTGCGGCGGCGGCGGACGATCGCGTCTTATGCAATAACGACGTAATGTTTTCGGTTCGCGCGTAAATACCGTCCCCCTACTGCACCGCACGACGACCCGCCACAAAGAATTACCGGGCCCGGTTCCGGTGCCCGTGCGTGCGCGCGACCATTGTAGGTACAAGTCGCACCTGCCCGCGGCGGCGGCGGCAGGGGCGACGGCGGTCGCCTGCGGGGAAACCGTTTCCATACACGTACTCGTCGTGTACCACTCGGCGTTTTTACTTATTTTTTTTCCTCCGAGAAACAATATTATTATTTTTCGACAAAGGGAACGAATATAAAAACGTTCAACAGAATATTATATCCCGGACATGACAATATCCCGTAATATTCTACCCGCCGGCCGATGCGCAGGGTTGCCGTGATTCACCGTGGTGCTCGACTCCCACGGACCGCCCGTGGAGCGGGACGAATTTTCGGTAGGCCCGCCCGGCCTCACGTGTTCCGGAATCCGAACGTTCGGACTAATAAAATGTTCGGACAAATATAACATAATAATATTGTGTTGGTCGTGTAAATAAAAAATCACATAAATACATAACCTAACAACGAGACTAACAACGTATTTATGTACGCACGACGTGCGTGCTATCGAAATCCTTATTTTAAACGTGACAGGTAAACATTAGTGTATCGGCCAAATGCACCGCGAACGAAAATTCTATACGAGTAATAGCTCTTGGATTATAAAGTTTTCGTTTGGAGCCATCAGGTATTATCGGGTCGAAAATCTGTTCACAAATAGGAACATATAAAATAAGATAGGATTTAGATGAGGGGGATTTTCATTTATTTATTTCTATACTAATAGACGCCAGGTTTTAATGTAACAGTTTTTCTAGGTTGCTTTTCTATAATTTGATAGAAGTTTCAAAGATCCTCGTCTAGAAAAAGTTAATATTAAATTTCCGTGAACGTTTACGGTTATTTTTAACCGAATTACAGCAAAAATCGAAAATAAAGAACATTTTATTCCGGTACATTATGCCGTTATTCCTACGTTTCTTTCCGATTTTTCCAAATCATTTGGAAAACTACAACGAAAATCAGAAAACGATCTTTTCAATTCATCTACTAGATCCAAAATTCTTTCAGGAAAGACGCTACATTTAAAAATCGGAACTGGATGTCGGGTAGAAAAGTCGTCCACGGGCGGAAAAGATAAAATAAATGTTCAAAAATACATCAAAATAAAATCAACACATTTATCGCTGCGTTCTAAATCTAAAAGATAGATCTGAGTTCATGGGCGGGCAATTGTTGTAGGGGGTAAAGTCGGTTAACAAAGGGTAATTTCATTTTATAACTGTACGGATTGCCGAGAAAAAACGATTCTGATCAAAGTTCGGTAAACATATCATAATAAATCAAAATTGAAAATCGTATTAAATCGTAACTACAAAATAATGATGTCGTTATTACCGTTGGTTTCAACGAAGGTGATGCGAAATGCCTTTCGGAAAAGGCGCTACGTTTGAAAATCGGAGTAAGGTTTTGTCGTACGCGAATTCGCTCAGAATTTGGAGAAAAAAAAAAAACTGCATCTGTCAATCATCGTAAACTAGACGATTCGCGGCGTCTATACGTTTTGAAAATTGTCCCGTTCGTCGGTTGATATTTTTTCCCGCGAGTTTTTCGAGTTTTTCATTGGGAAACAACCGTCAAAGGAGAAAATTATTATAATGCGATCGTGGGAGAATCTCTCGCGATATATTTCGAGGCGTATTACAATTTTTTTAAATCTTGCCTTCTACCTCCCCCCTCGAATCGAGCTCCAGAGTCCGGACACGCCGCTATAGTTGATACTATACGCGTGTTTCCCGTAATCGTGAGTGCCCCCCCACACACACGAATTATTATTGAAAAAGACAAAAACTCCAGTGGACAGTGAACCCGTTAAACACAATAATAATACAATAATAGTGTAAAAATTATAATTCGACGTGACCTCCTCGCGGCGAATGACCGAACGGACGGAGACTCCGCCGGCCCGTGACGGTGCAGACGAACTCGTCTCGGCGCGAGTTTGTTACGCCCGAGAAATATAACCGGATCGGGAAAATAAAACGGGAGGGACTAGTATAAAAAAAAAAACAAAAAAAAAAAAACACAGTGCAATAATACGCTTAAATAAAAAAAAAATTAAAAAAAATTAGCGTCCTTCGCAATTATTGTAAACCCGACCTCTAAACCCCCTTGAGCGCCCCACCACCACCCCGCCGTCCGCCGCGACCATTACAAAAAATTGTTTTACCGCGATGTGTGTGTGTTTTGTTTGGTCAATACGTTTTTTTTTTTTTCCCCCCGTACAAATTAGCCGGATGGTTCGATATTAGAGGTTTGTTTTTATTGCAAAATCGATTATTTTTAATTTACACGTACTTTCCGCGCGACGCACGGTAAACATTCATTCTTAAACGTGAAATTAAAAAAATAAATATATTTACGCGCAAGTAAGTACGAAATAAATATTAAAAAAAAAAAAAAAATGTATTAATATTGTATGATTAAACACAAATCTTACCGACGATGGTTAAATTTAAAAACAAAAAAAATTACGTTATTATTCGGCTTTTCATAGTACCTTTCATGTACTCTTTAGTACATCGAAAACGCGAAAATATATCGAACTGCCGCGCTGTAAATTACATAAAAAAGAAAAACAGAAATCATGAATTTTAAAATTGATAACCTCAAATTTGATTTCAAGGACCTTAATAAAAAAAAAAAAAAAAATATTCACGATCCGCTAAATTGTTAGTTTGTTTTTCTTTCCTTCTCCCCCCCCTCCCCAACCAAATTCGAACACCGAACTTTAAACTATCGTGTTTTTTTTTTCTATACATAAATAATGGAGTATATCGGATTTAGAAATTTCGGCTGCATAATCCGAAAACTATATACATTTATATATATTTTTATTTTTTTTATGTTTTACCCTATTCCGTTCAATATACCCGCTACAGTGTAGGTGCACAACCTAATCTATTATTCAATACGTTCCGCCTGTATACTTATTTCGTGTTTGACAAATGAATAAATAAATACAGTAGGCAGGTCTGCCTGCCTGCCTGCCAGCCTGCCAGCCTACGCGCACGACGCGGTCTGTGTCATGGTCTAATCGGTAGGTAGAAAAAAAAAAAAAAAGTGGAAAAATAATGTCAGAGGAGAGGGGCAATATAACACACGATACTATTAACAATCTAAACTAGTATTATTATTTTTTATTTTTTTTTTTTTTCCATTTATTTATTGTAAACGTCAAGTTTAAACTCGTATTCGGTGAGTGTGTAACACGTAAACGGTTTTATTTTTTTTTTTAAATATGTTCTTTCGAATTTCAATCTCTAGTCACCCCATACATCGTAGGTTCTTAACCGGTGGTCCGTGGACCCCATTACGAGTCCCCGCAGACGGTTACTCGGGGGTCCACGAAGTGGCTGTGAGTTTATTTATTTTTTTTTTTTTTTAAACAACCAATAAAGAAATCTCCACGAAGTAAATACAACGATTCAAGGACGAGAAGTGACACTGATGGACGCGTCCGAAAAAATTAATGTATTTGTAAAAAAAAAATTACCCTGTGATAAATAAGGATTTCAATCGGAAAATTTAACAAACTTTCCAACACTTGAACGTGGACTTTCAAGAAAATAATATTGCTTTGTCCAGCTCCGTACAAACACAAATTCGTTTGAACAGTTTGGCGTACTTAACAATTTATTTGGAGATTATTCCGATTCTACATATTCAAAAGCAAAATTATGGTTACGCTATCCTTTTTTTGTGGACTTAAAATACTGTTTGTGATTCAGACCTCGTTTAAGTTGAATTGACTGATTGAAGATCAAAAGAAATAGCACACCACGATTTTCAAACAAAAATTTGAATATTGAATTGCAGTGTACGTTGACGAAGGCTCATCCGCGAGCCGTACCCGGGGAAACGCAATTTTTGATTCCATTCGCCACTACATATCTGCGCGAGTCTGGATTTTCTACAACGGACACAATTAAAACGAAATCAAGAAACCGATTGGACTTCAAATACGACATTGTTCCATACCGTCCCAGATTTATAGGCGATATTTCAAGCAAAACAACAAGCTAATTTCGCATTAAAATTCATATGTACGGTAAAAGGAATTATTCGCAATAGTTTGCTGGTGCATTAAATAAGTCTTAGTATTATGGTTAAAAAATAATAATAAAAATACAAATTTGTATTGTTTTTTTTAATTTTTTTTTTTTGGGGGGGGGGAGATGGGGGTCCGTGTTTTATACTTGAATGTGGTCCATGCCCCAGAAAAGGTTAAGGACCCTGTATGGCATGTATCATCTATCAGCTATATATAAATATCGACGTGAAATCTCTCTATAAATTCGAATTTCAAACGTACAAATTATTACTATTAGTATCCGTCGGCGGTGCAACTTGGATTTTTTCGAGGTGTGTGTCCGCCACTGGAATACGCCACTGGTGTCCGCCACCGGCGTATAGCGATATCTTTTCTCATATAATTTATGTAATTGTCAAATGTTGAGGCGCGATAATTTTCGTATGTAGTAAGCTTAGGAAAAAAAAAAATTATCCATTACATTTCTATAATTACTGTTCGGTGGGTGGGACGATGGGTTGTCCAGACGACCAAAACACCCATACCCCCCTCCCCCCACACCCTCTTGGTTGCGCCACCGAATTTTTTATTTTTTTACCTCGACTCGAAAATTCTCAAATTTGTCAATAAAATCTTATTGACAAATTTGAGAATTTTAAAATGCGTATTATTTATTTATATCCTCAAACAATCATCAGCTGGCGGATACCTATGTTTTAAAAAAAAAGAAAAAGAAAAAAAAAAATGTTTTATTAACAATCGAGTTATAATAATAGCTGTACAATTAAATACTGTACGCAAATACTCGTCAAAATGCCGCCGCGTTACATCCGATATCTCAAACCGAATTAACTTTAAATCGATATTATAATAATATATGCAAAATAAATAATTTTAATACTTCGATAAATAATAATTCTGTAAACTATTTATTTTATTTATTTATGTTTAACCACTGGAAATGTAATGACAAACTCACGCGCTTGTTTTTTTTTAACGATTTAAAATAATGCAATTGCCACAGCGTTTTCAATACGGATGTGATGATAGTCTATCTCGATCCATTGTTGTACGCAGTGGCGTAATTTTGAGGAGGTGCTAAGGGACGTGGGAGGCTCTTTCCCTCTGACATTTATGCAGGTATTATTTACCCCCCCCACCACCACCCTCAGTGCCGATTTAAGGTTACCAAATAAATCATTTTTTTAACGAAACAATTATTATGAAAGACTCGTGCATTCATACTTAGCGATTTTATTACCCCAGGGTAAGGTATAGAAAACAAATTCTAAAATAAACTTATTGTTATCATTTGTAACAAAATGTAACGTTGTCAACATATAAATATATGTATAGGATAAAAAATATTATTTTTAATACCTGTCTGTCTATCTATATTAGATAAAACTTTGCTGCCCTGGGGCAATTGTCCCCTTGCCCACCGTTAGATGCGGATCTCCACCCCACCCCCCCTCCGGGTATAATCCACATTTTTAAATCGTCTAAAACAAAGAAGGAATGCAACACGTTAATTGTTTTTTTTTTTTTTAATATTCATATAATATAAAAATATTTTATTTCTCAAATTATTTCAAAAAAGTTTATACATATTTCACGTTTTTTCTGTCCTGTGAAATGTCAACGTTATCAACGCATTAAAAAAAAACTAACATTAAAATAATGCGATGTATTCTTTCGTTTATTTCTTGAGTTTTTGTTAATTGAGCGATTAAGTCATTAAATTAATTAGTCTTTGGTTATTTTGTATGCATAGAATACAAATTTATTTGCACCGTCCCTCGTGGTTTTGATTTTGGTGAATAAATCCTTTTGCCTTCCCCTTCCACCCCTAGTTTTCCGCCCAGTTACGCTACTGATTGTGTGCGTCCGAGATTTTATACGGTAGAAAAGCTCATTTCACACGAAGTAAACGAACTCGGCAAAACCAAAGCAACTAGAAACAATTTAATTAATTTCGAACAAACGGTTTTACCTAATTAAATTATTAAACTCAAATATTGCGGCAATTTGATCCCGCAGATTTTACCAACTATATACATCAAATTCCCGACTTCAAAGACTAATATTTTCATTAATCAAAAACATCAGATCCAATTTATAAATTCATTTATCGTGTTTACAAATTATATAAATACGGTTTTTGAACCTTTTATGATATGATTTGTTTTAATTTTTCTTACGATTGATAAAATACACGACCGACTCGGCGTATTCGAGACTTCTATATAAAACTCTCTCTGTTGCTCAGGCTAATACTTGCGATTTTTCAACATCCAAAATTCGATTCATTCGGGTGCTCTAGCACTAACCCTGAATTTATGCCACTGGAATCAGATTAAAAATCTGACGTTTGCCCAGATATTCGTTAATTTGTTTTGCAATAAAAAAATCTCGTGTTTCCATTATTACATTACTATTTTAGAGATAACAAAATCGGATTCGCTTGTACGTTTGTGATCAAAACGTACTAAAAAAAAAAAAAAAAAACAATCTTCGATAGTTAACGTAAAAAATGTATTATTTCTTCAAAAAGCGTATTGATTTTTTTTTTCAAAATTAATTCCAAAGATATGCATAAACACGTCGACACGATTATTTATACAAATGATAAACTTATATTATAGTGTTAGTAAATATAGTAATTAATATGGCCCAGGATTTCGATGCAAAGTGCATTTTTTTTTTTCATTTAAGCCAGTGTTTTTTACCGGAGTCCTTAAAAAACAAAAAAAAATAAAAAAATTCTCGGTGGGCCAGGAATTTTAAGTTTATCCTAAAAACGAATAGAAAATCCGGTACTGGCACATTTTTCATTATACATCTCAATATTCAGTTGTAAATCGAATTATTTATTGACACATGTTCACGTCCAAAATAACACAATTGACGATAATCAATAGGAAAAGAGGAGATATTAATTTATATTTCATTTCATATACGTTACATATTTTAGATAAATGTAAAGTTATTTTTTTTTATTCAATTTTTATTTATTACATTGCCGGGCCGGTTACTAAATGATCGCGGGACGTGGTTGGTCACCACTGATTTAAGCGATCAAAGAAGACAACCGTTTCCGTGTTACACGATACGTGTAACGGATACTTCAAAACTAAAACGTTTTTTTTTTTTTTTTCTTTTGCATTTTTCGCCGTTTTCCCTTATCCTTTTGTTAGTTTTCGCAGTCCACATCATACGGTTTAATAGTTTATGTTTAGACAATAATTCGAAATATTATTTCAAGGATATTTTGTATTCGTGATATATTGCTTTAATTGGTTTTAGGTGTTTTTTCCATCCATCGTACAACAGATTGGCAATCGTAGTGTTTATGATTTTTTTGTTGTTCTCGTATACGTTATTAAACGTATCACTCGGAATCAAACGAATAACAATTCATCGGTCGGTCGGTGTTACATCGTCAAGTAATAATTGTATTTTCGTTTATTTTTTGAGAAACGTTCGAAAAATTTTGGATCATTATTATGGTAAAATGTATTTATTTTATTTTTTTTTTTACGGCGATTTTAGCCATTTATCCGATAATCGCATGATAGCTTTAAAGCCGGCCTTAGGTTTCGCCGTCCATAATCGCTAGTGATTTTTATTCTTTTTTTTGGAGGGGGGAGTGGGTATATGAAAGTAAAACACATTCGTTTTTTTAACGATAAACCGTTAATTTTAAGGATTTTCGCTTTTATTATTAAAAAAAAAAAAAAAAAAACGATCCCTCAGTTTTCTTTAAAAATAAATAAAAGTACAAGTCATATTTATAACCGATACACTACCGTACATTGAAAAAAAATGTATTCATCATACGTTTAAAAATATAACTGCATAATTCGAAATCTATCAAATTAAATTTATTTTACGAGCCTTTTCTTGTGCAAAACCGATCAATTAATTTGTTAAAAACTTCCATCCTACAACAGAAATCACTACAAGATCGGGGGGGGGGAGCCGTCACCGGCGTTAACCTTACCGGATAAAAAGTAAAATATCAATTAAATCAATTTGGATTAAATTTTTGTCTCGGTTTCTAAAAAAAAAAAAAAAAAAAAAAGAGGGCCCGGAAATACGGCACGGGGTTCGTCGTATTCGTCGATATATCGTTGCTCTGGTGCCCATATAAAATCGAATATGGAAAATCCGTAAGCTGCGTACCGGCCTTGGGACAGTTCTGATCGGGGCTATCGAATCCGGGCCTTGGTAATCAGTCGATAAGTATAATCGGGCGATCGCGGCCAATCGATATTGGAAGGCGGGCCAGACGACAGCGGTCATTTCAACGCGTTGATATACTACGTAACCGCCGCGGGATTAAAATTATATTTTTATAACGATTAACGTTTTCGTATAAATATTACAAGTTTGAGAGGTTTTTTTTTTTTCGTTTTTTTCGAGGGGGCGGACGGTAGGTTTCCGTTATGTTTTTGCCGTTTTTGTTTCCGGACTTTTAACATTTCAAGTCGCAAACGTTATGCACGTCGAATCCAATGACGTTACATCGTGTATAATTATTGTATTGTATGACGCGCGAGAACGGTTATCGCTTTTTCCGTTCTGCGAGACGATTGCGTAATTTTTACGTTTTCATACCGGCGAAGAAAAACACACGGCGATATGTTATTATTTTAATGGCGCACGGGTTAAAACAATACGCGTTTTATATATTGAGCAACGTTATTGTTATTATTATTATTATTTAATTTCCTGGATAACGTAAAGCGATTCCTGGGAATATTTCCGCAAGAACTGCGGTGTTTTCCGTTCGGTTTTGTTGTAAGTCCGGTTGAAAATAATCGCGGGACACTTGAAATTTTCGCCGAACGAATGAGTTCGACTCATTCATAACCGGATTTTTTTTCTTTTTCGGCCATATGAAATTTTCGAGGTTTTTTTTTTTTTTAGTAATTATTTGAATCAAATTTTGGTCGGTTTCTAAAAAATGCACGGGATTCGTCTTGTGACCTTATGAAAATCTGTAGTTACATTTAATAAGTAAAATAAAATTTTTTTTCAAGTTAGTTAAGTTCAGATTTTTAAAAATTATCGTAAACAATTGAAATATTTTGCGATTTACGAACGAATAAAAATTCATCACGGTGCCCCGTCAAATGTCGTGCGTATTTTCATAAGGTTCTGATAAGCCTTTTTAAAATGGAGATTTCGGTTGGCAATCAATAAATAAAAAAATCATCACAACACGTCGCTATTGACTCCGGACTACGCTCGATTTTGTTTCAAATTTGGTAAAAATGCTTTTGAACTGATTAAATTAGCTTTTGGAGATGTTTCGCTAAGCCGTCGTGTAACTTTTGACCGGTTTAAACGTTTTACAAAAAGGTCAAATATCCACGGGAGATAACCATCGTCCTGGGCGTCCATCAACATCAAAAACAAATGAACATCATTACTTTTGTTCGAAACCGGCAGAGAAAAGTAGCCAATGAAGTTGGCATATCAATTGGTACTCGTCATTCGCTATTATCAGATGAATTGGGTATGAAAAGAGTGTCCGCAAAATTAGTGCAAAAATTGTTAACCGATAAACAAATAGAACATCGCATTGAAGTGTGTGCGTGGAACTAAAAACTAAGGGTTTCTAATGACCCTTAACCTTTACACAATCAATTATTACGGGTGATGAAACATGAATACATATATATATATGATCCCTAAACCAAAATTCAATCATCGCAATGGAAGACCGAAAATTCACCTCGTCCAAAAAAAATGTCGTCAGGTCCGGGCAAACATCAAAGGAGAACGTCCATTGTTTTTTTCGACTTTAATGTTTTAGTCCATTACGGGTTTGTACCTACAGGTCAGACAGTAAATCGAGTTTTCCATAAACAAGTAGTGGAGAGATTAAGAGAGAAAGGCCAGAAGCGTGGAAATCAAAAACGTGGCTTTTGCACCGTGACAATGGACTAGTGGCACTTAGCATTTTACATACGTAAATTTTTGCCATGCAAAAATATACCAGTGGTACCTCAATCCACCGTATTCACCTGACTTAGGTGGCTTTTTTTCGTTTCCGAGACTAAAAACTACGCTCAAAGGTTAGAAATTTGAATACAGACGTTAACGAAACCATCCATAACGCGTCAGAAGAGCTAAAGTGTTTTAAAAAGCGACAAGACCGTTGAGAGAATCATTGTCTAGAAGCTAATGGACACCATTTTGAAGGCGATCCACTTTTAAATAGTTTGAAATATAATTTGTCTGGGTATTTATTGAATACACGAGGTATTACGATTGATGGTTTTTTTTTTTTAGATTCCGGGGCGCGCAAGGTAAGTGTGTTGCGGTTTTCAGCAAAAAAAAAAAAAAAAAAAAAACCGCGCGCGGTCGTGTTTTACACCCAATTATGTCCGAATCAACAACGGATCCCGGATCCCGATTACGACGACGGAGTCGCTTGTCCGTTTAGGGTGGTTCGCGCGGGGCCCGTATTATTAATCGGTGTTTACACGGACCAAAGACGTAACGCCGACGGACTAACAGGCCGCAGCCGTGGCCGCCGTAGTAGCCTGTTGTATGCGTGCGACGTGTCCCGTGTAGTAGGCATAACCCGGTCGTAAACGCAATGCTGTTGCAGCAGCAGCGGCAGCGGCAGCAGCAGCAGCAGCGGCAGCAGCAGTGGCCGCGGCCGCCGTCGCCGTCGCCGACGCTTCGTTACGATGACGTAGACCGTGTGGCACGCGGCCGTTGGCGGGGACCACGAAAGAGGGTGAGGTGGACGAGGGGGGAGTTACGATATTATTCACGGTTTTTATATGGCGGCCGGTCGCCGGTGTGCGCGCGTGCGGACGTCCCTGTCCGTGTGCGTTTGTATGGTGTGCGCGTGCGTGCGTGTGCGTGTGTGCGTGTGTGTGTGCGTGTGTGCGTGTGTGTATGTGTGTGAATGTGTGTGTATGTGTGTGTGTGTGAATGTGTGTGTGTGTGTATGTGTGTGTGTGTGTGTTTGGTGGCCCCGAGTCCCGACGACAGTTATTATTATTATTATTATTATTATTGTGCCGCCGCCGCGGCCCGCCGACGAGGAGATTATCGGCGGCGGTCGGCGCGGAGCGAAGAGGGAACAGAAAAAAAAAATAAAATGAAAAAAAAATAAAATGAAAAAAAAAAAAAAAAAAAAAATAATAAAATAACCGGCCGACTACTACGACTATACGACTACGACGACGACGACGAACCAGTATTACTACGACCGCGACCGGAATCGTAACCGCCACAGTCTCGCCGTACTCGCGGCCGTTTTTTTTTTGTTTTTTTTTTTTCCCAATTTTTTCCCTATTTTTTTTAAATTTTTTTTTGTATACTCTACACACGTATTATTATAATATTAACCGTCCACGTTTTAACCGCATTCGTCCGACTATTACCGGAGAGTCCGTCGTCGTAATATTTATAATATTATTTAATAGTTTTTTTTTTTTTTTTTTCCCCACGCTTTATATTATTTATTTAAAATGTCGACTTAATTATTATTTCATTTTTTTTTTTTATTTATTATTATTTTACGTTTCTCGTCGGCGCGCGTTAAATAGGTAACCGTTCGGCCGTCACCGTACACCGCGGCGTACCGTCTTACGCGCGCCAGTGTGCTCCGTTTCGCCGTCGTCGACGGCCGCCGTTGTCGTCGTCGTCGCCCGTCGCCAGTCGTCGTCGCCGCCGCCGCACAGCGCGCTTTTACCTTTTTTTTTTTGTTTTTCTCTCTCTCTCTCTCTGTTCTCTGTCCGGCTCGCCGGATTTCGTCGACACTGTCGTCCGCGCACCGATCGCACGCGCGCGCCCGCTGCTGTCCGTTCTTCTCGTCGTCGTCGTCGTCGTCGTCGCCGCCGCCACCGCCGCCGCCGCCGTCGCCGTCACCGTCATTTGAAAATGTCCCGGCAAAACTTTTGATTTTCCGCGCCAACCGACAGTATTTCCAATATCGCAACGACAGTTTACAATAGCCGATAATTGGCCGTGCGACCTTGCAGGTAAACATTTCGATAGTTTTTCGACAAGGACGCTGCGCCGTTACTTGTATTAGTTAATATATTATAGGCGAAATTACGCCGTCTAATTATTTATAAGTCAGGGCAACCCGGGTACCGACCGAGTTTTTCAACGCCCGTCGTCCGCGAATATTTTTAATTTTAGCCGGCATATTAAATTGTGTTACGAACGATCGTTTGAATAATAATAAAAAAATGTATATTTTTATTATTTTATTATCTAAAGTATTGTGTTAAGTATGGGTTAGATATTTTGTGGTATAGATGTTATACACACACACACACGCAAAAGGCTCGTTTTTTTCAGTATTTTTCAGACGCCCGGCCTTTGGCATTTTAACATTTCACAAACGCGTGATATTCTCGCCTTTTTTTTTCAAATCGTAACATTGGAAACAATCGTTCGAACGTCGAACAAATCGCCAAATGTGGCGATCGCAAACAAATAAACCTACGTCCGTTTAACAACGACCGCGTGCAATAAATATTTATTCCCGGCGACAGTGTACAATTGCGATTATATATATAAAAAAAAAAAAAAATTAATAATAATACCGGCGGGCCCTTGCCGGTCCGGAGACCATTTTAAAAGTATCGCGGGGCGCAAACGACGCCCCCGCGCAATTGCAATTGTGTCCACCTAGGCGGAGTTTTCGATCTCGGGTTTCCGTGGATCGCGGATGTAGGTTACGCTCAAAAAAATAATAATTTAAATTGGTTTTTTTTAACATTAGGAGTGAGGTGACGGGGGGGAGGGGGAGGGGGATCTCTTGGATTTTATTTTCTCGTCTATTATATCCGACACCCGTTCCATTTATCGACTGTGTTCGCATAGCGCTTATTATTATTATTATTATTACACTGTTATTATTTCCGCTTTCTTTTCGCAATAACCACGATGATGTACGCGTCATACCTACAATACCTACCTGCTCGCCGTGTCGTCCGTCGGCCGTATTATCGAGAGAATTTGTCGTCTTCTTCTTTTTTAAAAAATAAAACGTCAGCCGGTGATCTTTGAAATCTGTCCTCGTTACGGCCGGCCGGACCGCGGTGGGGTGGGCGGGTGGCGGCGAACGCGGGATACAATTTCGGAGGGGTTTTTCGATATAAAAAAAAAAAAAAAAAAAAAATCCTAAATATCACATATTTTTATTAACTCTTCGGGAGATACTCGCGTAGTATATTATTATATACGGCGGTTTATCTATTTTGTTTGTGAATCTCATGGGAAACTCGCGAAAAAAACGCAATTTATTCGTTACATTTTCCCTGATATTTCAGGGGATGGTGGGCGGAGGAGGATCGAACCCCGTCTCTGCCTTCGCCCCCGGATTTGTCCGTTGATAAATTTATGTGTATCCGATTTCGTTAAAAAAAAAAAAAAAAAATTTGGAAAATAAATCGTCGATATATTTACGGGTTTCTATAGAGGCAATAAAACAATAAAATACCACGACCGTTTTAAATTATAAATAAATAAATAAATAATAATTCCGACGAATCGACGGTAGTAATGGGGGGGGGGGGGCGAAAAAAAAAAAAATACGTATAATACTCAAACGAATCCGCCGCGTAGCGTTTATTAAACGAAATTAAAAGAAGAAATGCCTTTGTGAACGCCTAAAATTAAAAACGCATTCCATCGTAATAAACTCCTGGCGCGTATTTCGACTTTATACGCTTCTTAAAAAATGCACATCCCAACGCCCGTGGTAAAATACTTTTTCGATGCCCCGGACATTATTTAAGCTTACGCCTCGCGGTCACTTATACTTAATACGATTGGTGGTCATATTACCCATAGGTATGTGACGACTACAGATTTTTGTTCACCAGCCGAAGTATAGGATTTAATACGGTTCTACCGGTGTGTTTGAAATAATAAATTATTTTGCACGTATTTCGTGTTTCTCTTGTGAATATTGGCCGTCCGCCGCTTTTCGCGCGGCATTTCGTAATTGTATTTAATAAGCGGGCCGAGAACCCTCTCCGGTTTTCGGGCAACGGCAAACAAAACACAAAAAAAAAAAAATGGTCCGAATATCGAATAACGTCTCGCGCGACATTCGTCCGAAGAGTTACCCGGACCAATTATTACGCGATCGGATTCGTCGGTCTTTGGTATTTTTCGACAACATCGCGAGCCGGGTGTTTGCGGGGACCATTTGTAAACGAGAAAATAAAACGGCCCTTGGTCACTGTGTGAAATTTCTATTATCGCCAAAATATCACCCGCACATAGGTAGCCGCAATCGATTATATTTCGATAATATTTTATCACGAGTATCCACCAATATATTGGCGATTTTCGTGATTACCAACGCGGAAAAAAAAATACCGAATCGAGAAAATATTTTCAACTTCTATTGTGGAAAAATATTTTATCTAAACCCTGTAAAAACGTATCGTGTAACGTTAACAAAACAAACACACACACACAAAAAAAAAAAAAAAAAACGCGTAGAGCGTTTGTTTTTACAATAGTCTACGAAATACACCGGGATCTAAAAGTATCGCGAATTCGTGAAAAACGGTCGGCAAATGTAAAATCCGATCGCGGGCGGGTATCCAAACAGTCGCTTATAGACTCGTATTGTATAGGAACTAAATACAATACGTATATCATTATTTCCGAATTTTTTTCCCGATATCCAACAGTGGCCTACATTGGCCTAATCAGTGGCCGACTTAAAAAAAAAAAAAAAAAAAACCATCTTTTTGTTGACTAATAAATAGTAAACGTTAATAATATAAGAAGGTTAATTTTTTTAAATAAACGCTTGTATTCAGTAATAACCTTCAACTTATCTGTAATGCTAATACCAGAGTTTCAAATGTAAAATTACTCGTCTCGAGTGTCTGTATAGGAATTCGAGAACAAAAAATAATAAGTTCAATGTCTGTTTTTTTTTTTATCAGTAAACAATTGTAAAAACGGGTTTGTTAGGTTTACAAAAATGTTGGACAACCTCCACCCCGAAAATGCTTCCAGAATACACCACTGGCCCGAAGTTTTTTTTTTTTTTTCGCAAATTATCGGTCTGAAATATGATGATCGTTTACGAACAAATTTTACAAATGTAATTTATAAACGTCTACTCGCATACCTATGTCTAGTTAGTCGCAAACATTCGGATGCCAAAATACAGGATATTTATAAGGATTGGCGTAATATACAGCCGCCTACGTATACACGAATAATAATTGTAATAAAAAAATGTATATATTAAATTTTGGAAATGTAATACACACCGCAATAACGCACTGATATCGACAAATAATAATATTTTGTTTTTTTTTTTTTTTTTTGCTATCTAAATATATAAATATTTAATACGCAGTAGCAAAAAAAATTGTAAATAATTAATTATAAAGAAAATACGATTTTCTCACCTCTCCTACACATTTGAGTAGTCCATTTTTTTTTTTTTTTTTTTTCGGGCGTTGTAATTTAGAACCATACACATTGTATTCCGCTGTAGAATTAATTGAAGTTAGATTAAACTGCTTGTTGGACAAGGTGGCATTGACGAAATTGATCTATACGAATAAAAAAAAAAAAACTCTTGATTTTTTCTAATAAAACCCTACCTAGTTTGAACAGAACGACACAGTTTAGGTGAATTATGAAAAAAAAAAAAAAATAATAAAAATATTGTCGTTCTGTTTAAACCAGGTAAGGTTTTGCTAAAGTAATTTAAAAAAAGGTTTTTTTTATTTGTATTGATTAATTTCATTGGCCCACTAATCAAAACGTCAAGTCATTGGAATTAAAGAAATGTGTAGGTACAAAATATATACTAGAAATAGGTAACCACGTGCTTATTAGTAAAAAGTAATAATTTAACAAATAGATAATATGAATACATTTGTAATAATACATATACAATATACATGTAAAATGAATACAAAAGTACATGTGTATAATATATGATATTATAAGCTTGAAACGAATTAAACAATTATTGGGTTAAGTTTAATCACATGAAAATGTGTATAATTTTTGTATTCTATCTAATAATTAATTAAATAAAAACGTTCATCTAATCTAAGAGGAAATAAAAGTGATTTTATTACATTTGAAAATTTTATTTAACCCAAACAGATCTTAAATGGGACAAGATTTAATTTAGATCATCCACAATTCAAAAACAATATCAGTTGATTATGTTGCGTATTGATAGGTTTGCTAAAACTATTTTTTTTATACATAATATTGTTAGAAGAAACACATTTGTTTTTCACTGGTAAACCAGTGTAACTTGACGCACTTAACGCACAAAATTAAACTATAGTTAGCTAAAACGCAATATGTCAAAATTAAATTTTTTCCACTTTTTAACTTGTAAAAACAAAATATATTTTCCATTGCTCAGTTTTATTTCAAGCATTATCGCGTTTACAAACTATCAATGTTATAATAGGGATTTTCTCTGTTGCAGGTATTTCTAATCAAATACAATGGAAGTATTAGTTACAAAAGAAATCGATGACTTTTCAACACTGTTGAAAACGGAACAACCCGACGAAGCCGAACCTAACGCCGTACAAAATATTGAGAATGGTTTGATTGGTGTTGAGAGTGCGAATATCATGAACATCGACCAAGTCAATAACGATGATATATCTGATGCATTAAACACAATAACCAAATGTTTGGACGCTCCAAAAGTATTATCTGATTCAGAATTAATAGTTCATGATTTACTGTTCGACATGAAATCCGATGAATTTAACTTGCTAAATTCTGACGACAAAACCACCATAGATTTTAATATGAAGCCCTACACAAACAATGACAAGAATCTATGCATGAGCTTACCCACGTCCACTTCTTCTTTCAACACTTCTAACGAAACTCATGTTCTTTCGAGTACAGATGAAATGATTTACTCGGACGTTAACAATATATTTATGACTGGTAAAAAACGTGGTTTTTCAATTGACGACATTAGTAAAGACGAATCGTCTCAGAATAGCCAAAGCATGTCAACGTATCCAAATGATTATACGTGTTTTTTAAGTGAACAGGCTGATACTATAAGCAATTTAACGCCTTTCAAAAGAAGTAATAGTTATTTTTTCGATTCTCCAGTTAAAAAGTTATGCACTACTAAATTGTCTAGCGAGGAACCATCCAGTAAGGTGGCTAACGGTTCTTTGTACACGAATGAAAACGATAATAAAATATACACCGGATTTACTAGCATTCAAAATGATCTGGAGGTGGATTGTTTACAAGACCGCTATGATGGCAGCGATTCTGGATTTGGATCAGAACTGGCTGAGGATAAAAACAATACTAATCCAGAAGCATCGGTTTCAACGATTTTACCGTATAATAATGAGTTTTCGTTGAATCAAGAATCGAGCTTCGAAGATTTACAAAGAACTTCAAATGAATTCTTATCGGCAATGGAAGTGTTAAAGCCAAAGTTCGCTGATTCTATTCTAGACACAGGCCCATTGGAAATCAGCAGTAGTAGTAATTATGGGATGGTCAAGGGCATATTGAAACACCACAAAACTATCAATTATGGCGATTTAACGTCCGACGATCTGATACTGAAGAAACGTAGAAATATCAATTTTGCAAATGTTACAGTCTTCTATTTTCCGCGGGTTCAGGGATTTACATGCGTTCCATCCCAGGTAATAAAATTTTATGTTATTAACGAACGAAGATATAATTTGTTTATAATTTGTTTTATACAATTTACGACAATTTGTAAAGTTGCCGGGTAATTTTCACATAGACTTCCGATTTTTAAGTAATTTATTTTATAAAACAGCGATTGTGAGTGTGCACAAAAAAGAATAAAAACAAATTCAAATACCTCTGCCTATTTCGTTTTTGTTTTTCAAAATTACAAATCAACGAATGTTGTAAATGATAATAAAATCATAGTAAAATATGTATAAGTATAAGTATTACATCCATATTTTAGTATTCGACTCGAAGCAACCGGCGGATATAGGGAGTTTATGATAGTTTAATTTATGACCATTTTTTTTTTTTCCTCGCAAACACTTTCCGAGGCGGTTAATATAAATACGCACAAAGTGGCGTGCAACATCTTTGTCGTACATAATGATTTGTAATTGAACACAAATAACACACTAAAGAGATCGTTTTAACGTTTTATTATTCGGCACCCTGGAAATAACAGGGAAAAACAAGTGCATAAATTTGAATTTTGATGTCCACTCGGCAACTCTTGAGCTCTGTTTTCCCAGTGCAATAAATCGTGTGTTCAAATATAAAATTACAATAATAGTACGCGAAATCCGCGCCGGGGCGTTTAAAAGTAAACCGGCCAGTTTATATTTATTTAACTGTTTAAAAATAATTTGTAAAACGTTCTTATTTAATTGGTTAGACTCTTCTTAATAGGACGCCCACATGTGAATTATACATAGCTGTTTTTCTAAACAATAAAGTTGCAGCCATGTTAGTTTAGTTTGTTTTTTGAAAAAGCTGTAACTTTTTTGATTGGCAACATTTTAGTAAAACGGCGACGTACAATTTTTGTTGTTTGTGCTTGGAACCCTTAAATTCTACTCAAACGCGTCAATGTTTTCTGTTTTTACGTAACGCAATTTTGCTATGTTGCCCGTTCTTAGATAAACATTGTTCATTTTTTTTTTTTTTAGGGCGGTTCGACACTAGGAATGACAAGAGTACATAGTTCATCGCGTGTTTTTTCACTACCCGAATATATCGCAGAACAACGGAGAATACGTCGTAACATGTTCCAATTAAGTCAATCCGAAGTGACTGGTACCAACAGCGAAGACAGCGACAGCGACGTAGGTCCGGTAGACGTCTACTCCGAATCGGAAGCCGACTTGGATTCGGACAGCAATGGGAGTTTTTTACAAGTAAATATTAATCTCGTCCCGAAAATGAACATTTCAATTCGGGTTGTACTGTATGTGTATTTATTTGTTCTATACACAGCCTGTGCCCACACGACAAAGACGCGCTTTGTTGAAGGCGGCCGGCGTTGAAAAAATCGATTCTTCAGAGAAAGACGATTGCAAGAACATAAGGTTGTCCAGAGAATTTTGTGGTTGTTTGTGCCGTGGTTTTTGCGATCCCGACACGTGCGCTTGTTTTCAAGCTGGCATTACATGTCAAGTAAGAACATCGTTTGATACAAATTTTTCATTTTTTTTTTTATTTTATATATATGTGTGTGTATCGTATAGGTAAAATACGTTATACAGGGGATCTTCAGAATTTAAAGGTTTTACTTTTTAGTGTAGGAGTTCATGGGTTAGGTTCAAAACTATATCATATAATTTGGACGACCCTGTGTATAATATTAGACCCAAAGTAAGTACTATTGAGTACTATTGGGCAATATTGAGCTGTACATTTAATGCTCGTAGTAAGTTTGAATCGGCGGTGTAGGTATAATATACACAACTTGAACGGTGACCGACTGGTGGAATAATGAATAGTGATTGTCCACCGATTACATTAATTCCGAATGAATTTGAAATCCGCGCAGTTGATTGAATTCGAACATAATGTCCGTAATGTTTCTCGTGTTTCAGGTTGACAGAATGAACTTTCCATGTGGTTGCACGGTAGACGGCTGTGGAAATTCTGTTGGTCGCATTGAATTTAATCCGACGAGAGTTCGGAAGCATTTCATTCACACGATAATGAGACTGGAAATTAAAAAGAGAGAGGCACAAGAAGAAGAGAATTGCAATAAGCTGGCGATGTCATCGCCGGTTTTGTCCAATTTTTCCTATCACGATTCCAGACATAACATGCAACCATATTATCAACCGCAGCAGCACTACGAACACAATTTAAACGATTACAGTTACCATTCGTTCATGCCGGTTTACGAGGGTCATCACACTACTCCTGAAGTTAACCCAACAAACAATTATACATTGAACAATTCGCAGAGTTTATACGAACCATACCAGTCTTTTCCATCGTTCATGCCTATGTCACAGGACAGGCTAAGGGGGTCTTTTTTAGATCACAAACCCGAATCGTTTACCGACTTATTGCAGCCATACAGTTTACAAGGCTTTGAAAGTACCGACTCGCTTGGCATTCCTAATATTCCAAGTACATCTGAAAAAGATAGTTTCGATTTAGAAACCGATAATTTAGGAGAAATCATAAAAAACACGATCGTTGAAAGTGTCAATTCATAAAATTCCATTATCTGGCAGTTTACTTAAACAACAAAATAGTAACGTTATTACATATTAATTTTTGTATAACTAAAGCAGTTATATATTTTATTCCATCTCGATAATAAATCAAACGACTTTTAGGAACTATCACTATTATTTCGTGTTGAAGATTTTCAACAATTCAATTTTATAAAAATAAAAAAAATAAAAAATGTTGAAAACTGGTATAAATTAATCAAAACTTGTCTTGTTTTTAAATTCGAAATACATGTTCACATATTTAATTGTATTGCATGTTATTATACCAGTGCTAACATAATACATACATCTGACTTTACAAAAATAAATCATTACGATTATAGTACTTAAGGTGATTAAATGATTCTTTTGAATATTGATTACATAATGAGATCTCGTATTGATATTTATATTATTCATCTTGTGTTCCATAATTAGATAATTTTTTTTTTTTTTTTTTTCTTAGATTTGCATTATTGCAATTACAAAATAAATATAATTTTAATTACTCTACAAATAATATAATAAATTATATTAAAATTTTTAATGTTACTGTTTAAAATAGTATTATTAGACAATTAGTCAATTGTATGACTTTTATAATTTAATTTAGGGTGCGAGGGAATAAGCACATAGTGTTTAATTAATTACGTTGTTATACGTTTAGGAAAAATCATCTAGAATTTTTTTAAATCATTAGAAATGGTTTTTTTTTTTTTTTTTTGAGCACACTGAATTGGGTGTTTTTTTGCAATTCAGTATTCTTCTATATTCTATTTATAGCTGTGTATATAAAGCAAATTATGTTATTTATAATTGATCTTATTAGACAAGAGCGGATTGGCCATTTGGAAATGTCGCAAAAATGCCATTATTTTTTGTTCTAGAAAAATGCCGTTATAAATTTAGCAAATTTTATACATTTTTTTTTTAACACTCAACTTAATAGATTCGACAGTAAAAACGAATATAGGACCCGTAGTAAATGATTTAAAATAATTAATTTGTGTGTTTAATAACTACCGAATTAATTTAATACAACTCTATTTCGTGTCGTATTAATTTTATTCGAAATAATTAAATACCCGAACCTCGCCATAATAACTTGAATTCTCTATGAAACTTTTGTTCCTTTTTTTTTTTCTTCAATTGTTTGTCTGCGTAATATTATCGTAAAACACGTTTACCTATATATTTATTTTATTTATTTACATAATAATATAGCAGTTTACGCGAAGAAACACATTTCCCAATAGGCCGATCCGCCCCTGCTTATAGAATATAATATAATATTGTACTATTGCGAATAAGTTAAATTAATTTGTACAACAGTAGATGTTTGTTAATGTTAAGTTAGTAGTAGTAGTAGTAGTAGTAGTAGTAGTAGTAGTAGTAGTAGACATTTTCGCGTAACTCGTTTTTTTTTTTTTTTTTTTTATGATAATATCGTCTTTATAGTATTAAATTGTATTTATTATTTTTTATTTTTTTTTTTCCATTTCAAATTAACATTTTGTGTATATACATTTATTTTATTTTCCCTCCATCGGTTTTCGTCCGTTAATTTGTATCGATACAATCAATATTTCGTTGACGGTATTAACGTTTTTACTTTTTATTTTTACAACGTATTATAATAAACTATTGAAATAATTCGAATCGCGGTGCCCCTCCCCCCCCCCCGGGCGGGGAAGTCATAATTAATTTTTTTTGACGCGTTTGTCATGTTGTGGCAAAACTTACATTTATAGTACAACGCGAATATAAATTACAGACAAATGCGCATTCTAGTTTTTTTGAAACAGGCAAGGGAATCAATGCAATGTGCAATGTATTTATATTTGATTAATTAAAAGGCGTCTAAATATACGCTAGTGTTTTTTTTTTTGTTATAATAATAATCATAATCGGTTTGTTTGCATAGGATTTAAGTAGAACTTAGTTGAACTTGTTATTAGCAATAATTTTTACAATATTATCGTAATAAAACTCATTGTTAAAATATTATTAACAACAAAACAAATGTACAAAAAAAATATATATAAATATATATATATATTTTTTTTTTTTTCTGACTATTAATCATTAAATAATTTTTGTTTTTTTTTTTTTTTCTATTCAACAGTGTTATTATAGTTTTTATATTAGCATTTTTATCGATAGACAATGCCAATTTCGGCGGTATTGTATTTTATTTACTATTGAATAACCGTATATATTATATTAAAATATTAATTATTCATTAGAGTACATAGTATTTATATTTATGAAACGAAAATGACTAAAATGTCCAATTGTACAGGTCATTAAAGCGCCTTAACATAAGATAATATAATCAATAATAATTATAATAATAATATTAATAATAATAATAATAATAATAAGAAGAAGAAAAAGAAAAAGAAGAAGAAGAAGAAGAATAGTTTTAGCTTATAATATAATGTTAAGCTTTTAGTATTTTAGTGTATTGTTGCAGTAGATTGTCAATTTAATCACGATTAGTGTACCCGTGCTATAATCATATAAGTTAATTTGCTGTACTATTAACATATTTATTCTAATAATAACTATCAAGTATATTACGCTTTATAATATTTGTTGTCTTTTTGAATGCTGGCGGTATTAATTCGATTCCGAGCGAAGGAAAAAACTTATTAGTTGTATTACGATGAGTTCCTTTTGTCTATTCAAAAAAGACACTTCTGCCGGACATCCTGCTCCGATTTTTAAGTACAGATAACTTTTCTGAAAGGGTTTTGGACCTTGAAGATGGTGCGTTAGAATAAGTCGTTGTTTTTCATCGTAGTATTCTTAATAATCGGGTGAAAAGCCCCGCAATAACGGTTTCTTTTTTTTTGTTGTACCCGTGTTAAAAATATTAATCGTAAAGACCTGTAATTTTCACCGAATATCAGTAAGAGTACTTTTTAAAGGCGAACAAACGTTCTGGCAATATTTGTACAATTTATAGGCATTTACAGTTCACTAATTTCATGGATAAAATTAATTCGGCTTTATTTTGTTTTGCATTTCGGTTAAAAATCATCACTCGAAATTTAAGGTTGTATTTACACTTTTTATTTTTTGTTTAAAGTTCATATTTTGATGGGTATTTGAACTTTATTTAAAATTACTATCTTAAGACCGCGATAGCGACTATAACCATAGATTGTAAATACTGTAGATTAGCCCGGCGTAATATAAATCTGCGTCTATTGGTGTGACGATATGATTTTTATTTGAACGTTTCGAATATTATTATTATTTTTATATATATTTAAAGCCTAAAAGACGTTTGATTTAAGGAACTTAAAATCTGAAAATGCATTAACCGTTAATTCTGAGCGATACGTAACGATGATTCATAACTTTTTACATCACAACTTGCCCTTTTCCCATTTAATGAACCATAGGCGCACAAAGTGTCAAAAATCTGGGGGGAGGCCTTAAAATGTTTCAAGTTTCTTATGTAATCGTACATTATTGCTCATCCATCATCGTCTAGCAGTATGTATAGGATTTCTCTAAAGAGAGATATGGCTAAAACCCAAAACATAGTAGAGTACCGATTAAATTACTTATTTTTCTTTCTATACTTAAAATAGACAAATAATTAAATCTTTCTTCTCCCATACAACTAACCTAACAAATTTTTAATACGTCTCGTTGAGGAAAATGATACGCGTTCGCACTTTGCTGACATTATTGGAATAGTCACGGCGATTTGTAACAACTTGTACACATTTGGGTAGATATGTTTTTCAATTGCATTCTTTAAATCGTTAAAATCAAATAATGTTTATTTTATTTTTTTTTTATTAAATAATTGTGTGTAACTACCATTTCAGACCTTAAACTGTCGATTGAAATATCCACAACACCCTGAAAGGAGAAACGAATATGATAATTATAAATCTTGCTACAAATAATTAACTAATTTAATAATTAGTTTAGATAATATATTATTTTAGTTTTATATTATAACTGATTAAATTATGCTCTACGTTAATTAGATACCTTATAACGACTAATGAAGTACAATGAATTTGTATAATCACAAAATAAACAAAATGATTCAATTGAATTTTTTTCATTAATAAACTTTCATTTGGATATCCGTATTTTAAATTAATAATTAGGCCCTCCTCACACGGGGATACTCAAAAGAAACTGCAATTGCTTAGGTACTAGGAGACTGGGTGACTAAGCAACTACAGTTGCCGGTTATCTTCACACACAGTATACTAAATTTTTGTTTCTAGTTTTTTAAACTAGTGTCGCCCTACTATTTTGACAATACAGTTCAGTTTTTCGTATTATATGAGTACATTGATATTTATACAGGAAATAAATCAAAATAAATACATTTTTTATAATGTCTAGTAGTGATTCGAGTAGCGATGAAGAAATTATTCTTTATCATTACTATAAACACCACTTAAACAAACGCAGAAGAAAATATTGGATCAATCCTTATATTGAAAAAAATGTTAACTGCAGATTATTTGTTGCTGCTAAGGAATTACAGGAAAGTGACTCCCGATTTCTTGCATTCTACAGAATGAGAAAAGAAACTTACCTTCAATTAAAAGAAATTATTTGTCCTGCTCTTCATTACACAGACACTAATATGAGGGAATGTGTGTGCCCGGAAGAAAAACTATTGATAACACTAAAGTAAGAATAATATTTAAATGATGTATTTATTTTATATATTAATATATAATGTATAATTATACAGCTCGGGATACTTTTCAATTTGTTGCACAAATTTTATATTAAAATTTTGATCCATGTTATATTATTTTATTATAGACGAAATAAAAATTATCAAGCAACTCGATCAACCAAAGTAGCGAGGAGACCGGCATGTCTATAGTCGCCAGTTGACTAGTCGCGTCAGTTTATCAGTCGCGGCGACTTTAGTAGCGCTGTCTGAACGACGCCATTCAAACACACATGCGCAGTTGCCTAGTCGCCTAGTCTCCTAGTATCTAAGCGATTTCAGTTTCTTTTGAGTATCCCCGTGTGAGGAGGGCCTTACAGTATCCATGGATGCGTACTCTTGTGAAGCAGAAACTTCTGCTCCTGTAGTTGTCGTTAGGATCATGGAAATTGTTTGGTTCCCTTCCTTGACGTTTTGATCCTTTTTACCAAATAAGCATACGATATATTGTAGTATTACATTATAAACTTTATTATTAAAACATTATAATACATATTATATAAAACAAATTAACCAACCGATTGACGGAATTTGTACACATACATCATTTTTTTTTCAGCTGTATGCATTATTTTTCTCCACAAATTTTAAAAATCCATCATCAGATCTTAAGTTTTCAAAAGTTGTTATGACACCAATAATTACATTTTTAGATGAACCAAGAGTTGCAGTTTTATTTTGTAAAGTATTACTTAAAATATTTAAAATACTCAACACTTAAAATTCCTAAAACAATATTTTAAATAACTTATATAGACAGATATCAGTATAAATTATTTTTTATAATTATTATTTACTTATAGCCTGAGCGACATCTTTATCTGCTTGTACTTCTATTTTAAAATTAAAAAAAATCTACTATAGCTGTATAGTTGTTCAGCATGGCTTCACCGTTTTTGTAACATCTCGTATCACAAATTCTTAAAATATTATCTTTTTTTATTCCTAGTTTTGACTGGATTTCTGATAATATTAAATGGTTAGGACGTGAAAAGTGAATAAATACAGCTTCCAATATATTGAACACATTACGGGCACTCTAAACATGTGTATAATATAAATAATTTATTTATCAACATTTAAATAAATAATATTGTAAATGAGTTTTTACAATATTCTTATTTTTCCATACTTTTATGTTTTTACACATTTCGACTACAACTAGATTCAAACGATGTGCCATGCAATAGATGTATATTGCACTAGGATATAATCCCTTAATTTTGGCTTGTACACCGTTAAGTCTCCCAGACATTATGCTCGCTCCATCATAAGACTGAGTTACTATTTTAAGAGTACTTATATCAATATTTTGAGCCTTAAAAAAATCGGTAATAGCCGCTAAAATAAGATTTGCGTCCTGGCCACTTGAAACATTGACAAATCCTATAAAGCGTTCATATACTTGTAAATCAACTGCATATCTTAAACAAATCGAACGTTTTTCTTCTTTATAATATCTAACCAACCACATACAATACGATATTAGTGATGTATTTTAATAATATTATTAAAACTAAAAGTATACTAAATAAGACAGTGTAAATGCACGTGTTATTACAATAATGAAACTATATTCAATATAAGTAAAAAAAACTTCTAGGAGTTATTTAATATTACCCGGTTCATCACATTATGGCAAAAAAATCAACATTGACAATTTGGTATAAAATTATCTCTTAAACTTCATCAGCACATATTATTATCAGCTCTTCTTGGACTTTCTAGCTGCTTAAATTAATTTTTTGTAGATAAATATTATCAAAATTAGGATCATATTTTGAGAACAGTTTACATTATTCTTTAAAATTACCTGAACACGTTTAATTTGTATTAATAATTGAATCTAACAAAAAAATATTTCATATAGTTTTTTTAAAATAAAAACCTTGATTATTAGAATCGATTGATTCATTGTAGCCTCTGAAGGCAATTCTTTGTTTTCCTAGGTAGAAAGCTAAATATCTATTAAATGTAGTATATAATTTCAATATTTGGTGATTTGTTGTTGATGAAAATAACTCATTTTTGATAATATTGAATTTTACTGCTTTTATATTCGGTCTATTTTGTGAGACTATTTAAATGAATTTTAGTAGATTCATGACATTTTAGTTTAGAGGAACTCAACAAAAATAAATAAATCATAGGTATATTATATTCAGTTATTGAAAACAATTAAACATTTTTCATAAAATAATAAATATCGAAAACCAACAAAAATATTAGATAAAACAAAAGAGTTTAAAAATTAAAATTTCTTGCCTTTTTCCAGTTAGAAAATCCAGTAATTGTAAAAGTGTTTTCTGCATTTCCGTGGTCATTTAAAAAAAATCATGCAAGCAAATCAAAATACGGCATTTTTTTTGTGCTATACTCAAGCCAATCAAAATGTGTATAGTGAACTGGTGTCAATGAACGATTTTGTGTGCCAAATTTGATTTTAGGATAAACCTAAATAAAAACAGTTCATAATCAAAGAATAGTGTTTATAACTTCTCATTATGTACAATTGTAAATTAGTACAATTTGTAAGCCAAAGCAAAAACGTTTAACAAAATATTAATCAGATCTTAATGTATGTGTGTGTAGCCGTGTAGGTATTCGCAAAAAAGTATATTATTTATTGTTTGTCCATAATCCACAAATCTATACTTTGGTAATAATTTAATTGGAAAGTGTATACATAAAAATAAAACTCAAGGGGATTGGAGTGTGGTCAAGTCTAAGGAGAACGAATTGGGCAACAAATGTGATAGGAACATTTGGGTCATGTCTATGCGTGAGAAGTAAACGAATGTTAATGTGAGTCAGGCACACACCCAGGATTTTTGTTTGGAGGCTTAAACATTTTCCTTATACACAAGTAAACAATTACCACTAATTTTTAAATAATCATTTTTCTTATTATTACCGCATAGTCCATAATATGGATTTAATATTCATAATTATATTAATAACTAAATATGATGATAAATCTATTTAAAATGCAAGTTATCTGGATCCCTTTTCGGAAAAAACAGAAAAACTTTGGATTCTTTAACACGTATTTCTCGATGTATCTCTCAGCCGTACTTGTACTTACTGGTAACGTTGCAAATATGTTAAAAAGTTTAAAGACTGATTCAAATAGGTTTAAATCACATACATTTAAACCATCAATTGCGTTTAGTGGTCAAGTACAGCAACAGTTTTTGAATTTTCTATACCGAAAATCGAATTCGGCGTTTGCGACAGAAAAACTATTTTGTTGCATATATTTTTCATAGAATTCGAAAAGATGTTTAAAACTCGAAATTCGTTCATCTGTGTGACTGTGTCCGGTTGGTAAATGACATTTAAAACTGAATTGTCCAAACGTGATTTGCATGCCACAGACAGCCGACAGTCATAATTATTCGCAATTTATTATCGTAGTTATCAATCAAAGTGGGGACGGCTGCCGATTTAACGTAATCACTAGTACCGCTAGAATACCGCTAGTAAAAAAACGAAAAAAAAATGTTTTATTTAAAATATATATATTTACAATCTATACACACAAAGTATAATTAGTAAGTGTAGTGGCTATTTTGACAATAACATTTATATTAAGAGTAGGAAGGCTCCCAGCAGTGCCACCTGACATGAGTTGAGTAGTTTTTAGTTAATTAAATTTTTTTTTTTATTTAAATTTGGAGTAGGTCTCTAGGCCATTGCCTTTTTAACCTTCTAGGGATAAGTGAGGCAGAGGATAGATTTTTTATTAATGGGTTGGAATGAGCGTGAAGTTTTAAATGAAATTTTTTGTAATGGGATTTGGCCAAGTCGTTGAGGGTTGGTAAGTTCAGGTCTTTATGGAGGTTTTTGTTTGTTACATACCAAGGGGCAGAGGTTATTAAACGTAGGCATACGAATTGAAATGCTTGCAAGGTTTTGGTGTTTGACGGTTTTACCGACCCCCATAGTTGGATTCCATAGAGCCAAACCGGGCGAATTATCGATTTGTATATCGTAAGTTTATTATTTAAGGAAAGTTTCGATCTTAAGAGGTGTCTGAGGAGATGTAGTCTATAGTTCACTGATTTGCGTTTTTGTTTGAGATGCGAGCTCCAGTTAAGGCGTTTATCGAATGTTAACCCTAGGTACTTAACTTCGTTTGATGAGGGAATTACTTGGTCGTTAAACGTGATAGGTGGGCAAAAAAAATAAAATTTTCAACGATCGCCACAAACCTTATGGACGTACCAGTTGTTCAACTGTTCATGTGCATCTAACGTAATTATAAAATTTGGAAAAAAAACGCCATCATCATTCATCGTTGTAATACTATTATTTGTGACGATATACTGTAATAATGTTTAATTTAATGTTAAAAATAGTTAATTTTTTTTTGTTCACCCCTCCGCCACCCTGGGTGTGAGTGAGATTGAATCGAGTACCGTCACCTTCCGCACCATCAAAGCATTGGGTTTTTTTTTTTTTATTAGTTTATTGCAACGATATAATAAGATATCTATTTGCATGCTGTACGAATAATAATAATTATTAATTATATTACGTATCGAATGTTGCTGCTGCCAGACAGGCGTCATACTTGACTAGATTTTTACCAAATACTTTTTTTTTTTTTGATTATAACGCCAATTGAACCGTTGAACTCACGCCCAAAAAATGAACGGCACCAACAAAATGAACTGCCGTACAATTTGTATAATATAAGAGTTGAATATTATTTTTTATTTTTTTTTTTATTTATTATAATTATAAAATGTTTCAGCACACCTAGTGCTATTACAACTTTTAATTTTTACAGTTTTATTTGTTACACATTTAGATGATTATAAATCTATTAATGACATAATTATTAATAGTGAGAATATTATTTAATTTTATTAGTATAGCAATAAATGTTTGTTTGAATATATTTGTTTTATCGTATATTTTTTTTTTTTTTTTTTACTAAATAAATATGAAAATAATATAAAGTCGTTTTCGTTGATAACCCGAGGCAACAGTCTTTCCAAATAAAATAATAATAATATATACGTATTATTATTTTTTTTACTCTACTGTTATGTATCGCATCAATATTTCCGGTTTGTTTTTTTTTTTTTTTTGATGTTTGTTAAATAAGATCTTATTTTTTTCTGCGCACATGGTGCCCAATCGTATTTCTGTCCCGTAATTGTAACAAGAGAAATCGAACGATTTCGATCGAACATTTTTGTCGAATGAATAAAATACAATCGTGAACAACCACAAAATATAATTTAATACGCGTCGCGTTTTATAAACGAGTAGTGTGGTGCACAATTATATTATTATCGCCAAATATATTTTGGTCTATAAATGGTTTTCTTATCGGTATATCGTTGACACGATTAATGCGGCGGATATCTAACTGTCACCGCGGAATGCCACTCGCACTCTCAAGTACATGTCAACACCGATTTGTTCAAAAATAATGAAACCCAATCAATATATAAGTGCGACCAATAAGACCAATAAGCCCGGTTGAATTGCCGGGCTCGAGATGAACGGATTTTAATGTCGAAAACCGATCCCATTGTGTATACTAATTTTTTATGTTCCGATTTTCGATATTCAATTTTATCGTTGAAATATTGTTAGTTAAAAAAAATGAGAAAATTTCCATTTTTTGCAAGACCATACACATGGGGGGGATTTTAGTGGTGAACACTCCCCCGACACCCCGGAAATTTTTAGTAGGTTCAAGGTTCACTTAGATTTATGATTTAAAATTGTATTTCTATTTATTATACAGTTGAGAAGTTTTAAATTATTGTATTTAACCATTTTTTTTCATTATTTATAGTTTGTATACATTATGGCAGCGGTTCCCAACCTGTGCACCGCGAGCTTATTTCAGGAGCACCGTGGCTAGAGAGTAAAAAAAAATATTTACAATTTATTGTAGTTAAAAAAAATTGTTTTACGTATGAAATTACTTAGTACACTCGATATATTTAATACAGTGTCATTTAATACATGACAAATCTGCCAAACATTTATCTATAATTCCTTTGTCAAATAATACTGTTACACGGCGAATTGAAGATTTGGCTAGCAACGTATCAGAAACACTTGTCTCTCGTATTAAATACACAAAATTCGCACTACAAATGGACGAATCAACCGATATTGCTGGTCTTGCTGTGCTATTGGTGTTCGTTCGTTACGTAAACATGAACTCTTTTGAGGAAGATCTTTTATTTTGTAAACCACTTCTATCTAATATGACAGGGGTTCAAATTTTCGGTTTATTGGATGATTTTTTAACAGAAAATCAGATTCCATGGACAAACTGTATCGATGTGTGTACTGATGGTGCTAGGGCCATGACAGGCGCAACAGCTGGAGCAATCGCTAAAATAAAGGAGAAATCAAATGAAACTACTAGTAGTCATTGCATACTTCATAGACATGCTCTAGCAATGAAAAATATTCCTCTTTGTCTAAAAAACGCATAGGATGAAGCCATAAAAATAGTCAACTTCATCAAGTCACGTCCTCTGAAATCTAGACTTTTTAAAATCTTGTGTGACGACTTGGGAAGTATTCATAATACGTTACTTTTCCATACAGAAATCAGGTGGTTATCTTGCGGTAAAGTATTAACACGGTTAATGGAATTAAGGGCTGAAGTTTCTTCATTTCTAATGGACCACAACGTTACATTAGCTGAAACTATGAATGACGTGACTTGGCTTTGTCAGCTATCGTACTTGGCAGACATTTTTAACAAAATTAACGAATTAAGTCTTTCTTTACAAGGAAGAACTTTGACAAATTTTGATGCGAGCTCCAGAGTATGTGCATTGAAAAGAAAAATTGATTATTGGTCAGAGTGCATATTTAAAAGAGAGCTGGAGTGTCTTCCAATAATGCAGGCCTTTTTGGAGGAAAACGAATTGCAAGCTTCCATTAGCATTATTAACGAGATTTCTGAACATCTCAAACAACTGAAAAATTCATTTAATACATATTTTCCTACAGATTGAGAGGTGTTTTTAAAAGACCGTGAATGGGTAGTTAATCCATTTTCAGTCTGTGGAAAACCCTCAAGCTTGTCTTCAATCAAATATGAGAGTTTGATCGATATTACTTCAGATTTAACATTTCAATCCACCTTCAGTAGCAATTCTTATGTTGAATTTTGGCTAAATTTGAAAAATACAAGTTTTGATAATTTGAGTCAAAAAGCAATAACAATACTCCTACCTTTTGCTACTACATATTTATGTGAGACAGGATTTTCAGCCTATGCGGCTACTAAAACCAAATACCGGAACCGTCTTAATGTAGAACCTGACCTTCGTATCCAACTGTCAAAAATTGAACCAGATATTGCAAAACTTTCAAAAAATAAGCAGCCACAAAACTCTCATTAATTTTTAACTTTTAAAGCAGTATTTTTTTTTCTTTATTTTCAACCATAATATTGTAATTTGTTTTTAATATGTACAATAAAATTATTTAAATCGGTCAACAATGAAAACAAGTGTTCATTTTTATCATGTTTTTCATAATATTCACAGAGGGGCACCTAACTAAATTTGGAACAACAAAAGGGCACCACCGACTAAAAAGGTTGGAAACCGCTGCATTATGGTATTATATTTTGTACTGTATAATATTATCATTAAAATAATAATATAATTATGTATTAAAAATATTTTAAACCTCCCTCCACGAAAATTGATCTTGAATACGTGCTTGATTATTTGTATACCGAATTGCACATTTCGGAACCTTGAAAATTAGTATACACAATTGAATCTATTTTCAAAATTAAAATTCGTTCCTCTCAAACCCCGCAATATAACGAGGCTTATTGGTCGTTTTACGTGTTTTTTTCATCCTGCTCCAACCACCTGACTAATAAACAACTGAATAATTATTAATAATATGGAATAAGTTGGTGATTATTCAGTTTAAAATTTTTTATATTTACTTACCTTTAAAATAGGTTTTTTAGTGCTCGGGTCTATATCCTCAATATCTGAATTTAAACTACTTGCAAATGTTAACCTTATAACTGAACAGGGTTCATCAACAAGTTTGTTCTTGACGTTTTCTGTTCGAGTACAACACGGATCTGGAATCTGGATCATTTACGAGTTAATAATTTTCATTTTGAATATCCACAGTGGATAATCTTCTTTTTTATTGACTTGACGGAATTTAAAAATATCAAATACTTTTATTATATTCAATGTTAGAAAAAAAAAAAAGAAAAATATTATACATGAACAGTAAACAATATAAATGAAAAATGCTTACGTCCATTTTATTACGGTTTTAACGACAATTTTTATCTACGTTGTCCAATTTATACTGGGTTTTTTCCATTCCTCAATGACATTATGTTTTCGATGAAATTGTTTATCGCACAGTATTAAAACTTAATTTGATTTCTCTACATTTCCAACGTAAAAATAAATACAATATGGAATATTATAACTGATAATCAGCAACGGGCAAGCTGGGGCGGCCTACGAATAAACATTAATACATTTTTTTTTGTGTTGGTAGCACCAAATATATTTAAACTTATAGAAATTTTAGCAATTGGTTATTTTATTATTGGTGTTAATAATTTTAATAGGCTACAAGTAAAATATGGTTAAAAACTGAGGGGGCCGTGGATAAAACCGAGGGAGCTAAGTCCCTCCAAACCACCCACTCCCTACCATAATTGCGCCTATGAAATGAACACACGCTTTTCCAGCAAAACGGAGCAATAAGCTACACAGCAACAATTTCGGTTATTTTCACGGAACGGGGATATCCCATGGGGGCCATGGCCCGCTCGCACTCCAGATTTAATGGCTTTTTTTTTTTTTTTCCTATGGGGGTTCTTTAAATCGATAGTGTTTGAGGCCCAATCCACCGGGAACTATCAAAGCACCGGGTATTTAAACACCCAACTACTGTTTTTACTTTAGGCGTTATTAATTTAATTGTCACAAAAACAGTACCCAGTCCAGAGGTACTTTTGGTGGGTCGAATAAATAATTTTGAAATTTTTTTTTTTTTTTTTCGTTGTACAGAAGAAAACTCGAATCATTACGGACAATGATTTTCCATCGTGTTAAATAATTAAATATTTATTTATTTAATTGATAAATGTATTTTCGACAAGAATTTCGTAACGTTATAAACATCGTTGACAAAATCGCAGGTCGTTAAGTACGCGGTGAAAATGAAAAATATTTTTCGAAAACGGTGGAACAGTTTGGGAACCTCGTCTAGAATATTGTATTATCGTTACAAGACCGAAAACTCGTACGAACAGACGAATCGCGAGATCGACTGGCCCGTATCGACCGGCGTATTCCTTATCGGTCCGATTTCGTGTTTTTCACAACACACAAATACTAAGAAAAACACACCGATTAATCATCATTTTAATATCGTTCCGTTTCTAATTCTGGACAATTAAAATTAAATATTGTACAGTAGGTACAGAATTGTTATCGTTCGCCGCGTCCCGTATTGTTTGAAAACCCTTTATTATTATTATTATTTTTTTTCCCCCCCCCCTTTCAAACGAAACACGCGGATATATATATACGTACGCGGAATACAATTATAACAAACCGCGCATTTTCGGCGGGACGAGAAACGGCCTGAACCTACGAAATACGCAAAATAATAACGATTAAGCGCTACGAAATCCTACGTATCCACCAATCACACCATGGCCGTGTTTGGTGTAATTATCGGATAACACGTACAAGTGCACTACCCAAAGTCAAAACCCACGAAACAATAATATTCCGCGTCGGCGGCGTTGACGAGTACGGGCGATATTGTTAATCGGTATTATTATTGTCGATTGTGTGGCATAATAAAATCGGTCGCGTTCGAGCCGAACCGGCCGGCAAGCGGCGGGGGCGCGGGGACACGGGCTGGCGATAATGAATTTTAGGTTATGTTCTTAATGGTTTCAACGTCCGTTGCGTACGCGGGTATAAATAATAATTATTGACGTTGACAATAAATAAATTATCGCCGTACGGTCCTGGCGACCGGTGAAATTCCCCCGCGGGACAACCGGCTGGGCCGCGTGAAAATCGACCGCAAACCGTCGGACGCGCGCAATTAATACGGTTGGCGGCGAGCGACGGCAAGCAACACATAGCCGTTTGCCCGTGCATATCCGATAATATTACGTTAATTAAATTATTATTTTATAATTCTGTGTGCCGTTTCGCCGTCGTCCAATAATCACCGGAAGAAACGGCGAGACAAACGTCTCCGGGGACAGTCGGCGCCGCCGCGGCCCGTCCGCCCGGGGGGGCACCGTGTATAAAAATAGATCGCCGAAACGCAACAAAAGTCGCAGCGAAACCGTTACGAAACTATTACGGCCAATCGGATCGCCCGTTATCAGACAACCGTCGCCGCTATCCGTTATCGCGTCTGTTTGTTTAATAATTGCGGCGGACGTTTTATTGCGCTGCGGGCATATTTATTCTTCCGAACGTCGCCCGGCCGACGACAACTGGTGCTTTTTCCGGTGTCCGATCCGCGCCGCCGCTCCGGCTCCCGCCATGGGCGACGCCCACGAGGACATTTCCTTCTCCAGCACCACCTGGGATATTATTAACGAGTGAGTTATTTAAATAATATATATTTGCCCTCCCCCTCCCTTTTTTTTTTTTTTTTTGCCCCTTTCAGTTTTTACGATTCGGCACGTGTCACCTCGACAAACCCAAGTGGCCGGGGCCCGCTGTTATTTCTATAAAACTCGCCGGGTCCCTCTCCCCCCCCCCCAACTAAAACTTTTAATTTAATAAATTTTAACGATAATAACATTTAATTAATTCAGCGGATGCGAGCAAAATTAATGTAATTTTTGAATTATAAGAGTAAAAAAAAAAAAAAAAACCGCGTGGTGTGTACCCTTTTGGGTGGGAGTTGCCACGCACAATTCAATGCTTTGAGACCGCGATATTAACCAAATTCATTTTTATTATTTTTTTTTTTGTTAACTATTTATTATTTTAAATTATAGAACATATACGTATTGAATACGATAATAGTAATATTGAATTTACAGAGTTTATACGGTTGACATATATGTACCCGTTTTACAATATATTTTAAATTTTACAATACATCAACTACGTAAATTCAATAAACGATTAATTCGATTGTAATATATTTTTCTGTCTTTTTGGCCAGTTTCAGTATCTCTGTTTTTCCCGTGATATATATATGTGTGATATTCCGAACATTTTGAAATTCAATTTACGTTGAATGATACTTTTTACAATTTCTATTTCAAGACGATTGCGTTCTTTGTTTAATCCACGGTTTACCAATGACAATATCCTTTCAACATTTGCGTTATGACTAGGAAACGGCATAATAAGTATTGGCGCATCGAAAGTATATTGCGTTCTTTTCTTACCAATACATCAGTTGTAATAATAATGCAGTGTAATAGTTATTATTATTATTATCATCAAAGATAAACTGCAACCAGTCCTATATACGAATGTGGAAAATCGCTTATAAACACTATATATAATCTATGATCTTTTGTTTACGTTTAACCCGGACTTTTAGAGTGTCTAATGGGACGACCGGGACCAATGTTATAAACCGGTGACGTGTACCGGGACGTATGGCAATCCTACTTTAGGGCTTGATTACAACAGTGTAAACGAATCCAAATTCGTTGGGTGGTTCTCCAGAATAGTGCAGTGGTACAGACAGTGATTTTTTATTTTTTTTTTTATAATAATATATGTAATCGTATTGATTAAAAGTTTTTGTATTATAAAAATGTACATACGGTTTATGTAAAAAAAGGCCCATTTTTAGGAGGATTGGCCCGTGAGTCCTACTGGCCTTTGGCACACTAAAATACGGTAATAGTTCGAGTTTATTTCATCAAAATAATTCATAATATTATTTAGACCAGAGATCAATAACAAAATTTAGAAATATTTCACTATTCCTCTGGGACGTGACACAAATACCGACAATCCTGTATAGTATTGTCATTTATTACAATAAAAATGAACAAAGAAATCAGTCGGACGCCACTAAATACATGTATTCCGCCAAGAATATCTTAGTTAGTAAAAGAAATGCAAGTCCAAAAATCACATTAAATTGTTTTTATACTTACATTTTAATAAATATAATAATATAATGTACATTTTTGTATAATAGTAATTTGCATTAAATTGTTAACAAATATAAAACTTTTGTTTTAAGTATGGGAAAAACAATAAGTTTTCTAATAATATTTGTTGCTATGTCTGTATATTATATATACCTAGTTAGTGTTGCCACAAGCGATCTTCACTATCTTTCCCCATTGAATGCTAATTCAACTGACACATTCTCACCACCGCCGTCTGGATATTCTTCTCTTTGTCCTCTACATATGCGGTCTACCCAAAAGTATTTTATTTTGTATGGTTTCAGTTCTTGCCTTTAATCTGTAACTTACCTACTTATGCAGTGATGAAATAATCACATTTTAAATGTTGAAATTCAGAAAAACTAATCTTTAAACAAGTAACATATGTTTATATATTTTTTAATTTATTGTTTATTGTCTAGGATTGACAAATTTTTGGAAGACTATAAAGAACCTGATACAGAAACCAACAATCAATTGAATACTAATTTGGTACTTACTCCAGTAAGTAAATTAAAATATGTAATTACATATGCAAAATTACCATAATAATATACCAGCAATTATTTCTAAAAAATATCACTTATAAATTGGAATAAGAAAATTGAATTTTTTTTTTTTTTGATTTGTGATTTCTTTCTGATTTTTAAAAAAAAAAAAAAAAAAAAAACTGCTATTATTACAAAACCCAGTTATTAGATTACCCATAGTTTAGTAATTACAGAACAACAAGACATTCTATTGAATGCCGAAAACTGCCAGGGAAAGTGTAAATTGCATAAACATTATAATATTATATGAGGCAATGAGTTTTCCATTTAATCCAAATTACTCACTGCCTCCATAAAAAATGGATTTATTTTACAAAAAATAAAAAATCATATTTGTTTCTACCTACTAGTAGAAAATTAAATGACACAAAAATATGCCTAAATAAAAAAATATAGGTATTTGTGTTAAAAAAAAAAAAAAAACAAGTGTTGTACTAATATACTTCACCCAATATGACATTTAAATTTGCTTTTTTGTAACAAGTAATATTGTTCTATAAATACCAGAATTGATATTATATATGCAAGAAACATTTTATTAACAGTATTAAATGTAATGTATATAATATATAATTTGTTTTTGAAATTCATTCTTAAAAAATTAAAAATATATTTGTTATAAATTATATATATATATATATTATTTAAATTACAAAACAATCTGTTTGCAATTTTCTTTTCTCATTCTTTCGAGTACCTATCTAAAATAGAAAATAATAAAATATTTTTTAAAACTACATATACATTATATTTTGAGATTGTGTTAATATTAGGAGTATATTTATATGTGTTGGTGTACCTAACAAGACACAAACTATTATAGTATTATATTAAATATTATAATATATTCTTATTTTTCACGAGTACAATGACTTATAAATGAAAAGATAACCATAGCACCACAATTGTTTATTTATGTTTAAGGTCCAGATTTGTGTATGCACTTAAAAAACTTAAAATAGTATCCATTCATGCCTTAAAAAATCTTTAAATATGCACTTTTTTTTTTTTTTTTTTTTTTTTTTTTTTTTTTTTTTTTTTTTTTTTTTAATAATATGTAAAATTATATTCTTACCCAAAATATATGCATTTATATATATTTTTTATCTTCCATAAATATTAATGCAATTCAATTAGATAAACTTAATAGTAACTTAAGTAAAAATATATCCAATAAATAAAACAAATACTTAAGTTAGGAATAATAATAAAAAAAAAATGAGAATGTATTAAATCCTTTTATAGCATTTCTTTGGTAAATACTATTATTAATAACAATTCAAACAATAAAAACATAATTTAGTTAAATAATATAAACGTTTTATTGATAAATATGATTTATGATATTTACTTTTTATAAAATAATTCACAATAATATATTTGTCCGTGTGTTCAGGTGTCATATTATTATTTATCCTTCTATCACTTAATATATGTTTATAAAGATTAACCCCTATCTTTCCACATTTATTGATGTCAATGGCGTATACTTCATATTGGCCACAGAGCAAATAGTGAAGTTTTCTGGAAACTATTTCATTGTTTCCTGATATAATCAATCCGATTTGTTCCAATACTTAAAGTCCTTTATTTTTATGATATAATTGAGATATTATAGTTTTCATAGTTGAACCTTTGTCACCTTGTATATTTCATAGTTCTGAAATAATATTTTTTCATAATTTCTAATGTTTGTAGTAAAGTGAATGTAGCATCTTCTAATTTTTTTCGCGAATTACGAAATGATACCGGTGACTACTGTGTAAAGAAATGATTAGCGATTATTTCCGACAACACTAACATACAAAATATAGTGGTAAAAATTAAATTTCATTTCAATTACATTTGACCACGTTGCGATTAACGAGATAAAATTTTAACAATAACTATCCAAAAATAAATGACACGGAAGTACAATTTATTTCCGAACAATACGTTATGAACTAATAAATCATAAATCAATCTAGTTTCTATGGTGAAATAGAAATAAAATAATTGGTTTCATGAAATATGCTTAAATATGCCGCCATCCCCAAAATATGCATTTATATGCAAAATAAAATTTTTTCTATGCATTCTCTATTACACAAATTGTCCATATTTCTTACTCCCATCAAACTGCATACACTTATTACAAATATGTAAATGCATACAAATCCGGACCCTATTTATAGTTTTTTTTATTATTAGTTTCTAATTATTAACTATGATAGATCAAGAGTAAAATTACAAGAGTAAAAAAAAAAAAAAGAGGTAAACGTAAACAGTCAATGAACCATAATACAATGGTTAATGTAAACTGACCATAGTTAACATATGCTTAATTGAATTAAATTTAAATTGTTAAAATTTTAACAAAGTTAATCATATAATAAACTGTCAGTAGGAAGAAATTATAGAACTCTTCTGCAGTCATTATCATAAAATATTGTAGCTCTAATAGATGATTTGATTTTACAGGTATAGCCCACACTTTATATTCTGTAGTTTGAGATTATCTTTGTTTTTCATATCATATCATATATTATATTATATTTGTATTTGTTCTTAAGTGTACCTACTACATTTATTGCAGTAATTTCATGTCTTATATCTCATTCAAATGTTGTAATTATTATTATGTTGTTTGTATTCATATTTGTATTGGTTATGAAAATTGAGATTAGGTACATTAAAGTTATAAAATAATTGTGGTCATCTGATAATGTCCAATGTGTCAAGGTTTATAATTTTACATATTTAATATACAATTTTCTATATTGTTAATTGAATAGTAAATAATAAAGATTGAACTATATTGTCAATTGAAAAACAAAAAAAAATAAAATGTTTAAAAAATAAGAAGTATTTCATGTACAATGTGTATTATATCTATTTTAATGATATTTTTAGAATGCTAATAGTTTGACTCATCACTGTTCCGCCGAAAATGATGAAGTAGAATTTATTGGGTAATATATTTTCGATTTAAAATGTTCAATAATATGATTTGTTTATAATAATAATACATTTTAGTGAAAATGCTGCAGTTTTTGAACTGCTAGAAGACACCGATCAATATGGCATTTATGAACACAATCCAAATGAAACTAATTGGAATGTGTTTTATAAAACACTTCCTCCTGTAAGTGATTTATTTGCATTTTAATTGTTTATTTTTTTTAGAAAATAGATCCCATGTTTAGTATGAAACTAATGATATGGCAATATCAATATTATCATCAATTACAGAGAACCTTTGTTCAACTATTTGTCTTAATAATAATTATCAGTAGGTACCTAGTACCTCAAAAAACTGGAAAACTTTTTTTCTTCAAATATTGATTATAGAAACTAAAAAAAAAACCCATTAGTATTATATAATATAAAAAAGTGAATTTCGTTTAAATTTTTGTCTCGAAAATATGTGTTTTTAAAACTATTGTAGAGCACATTGAAATTCGATTTTCGTAGCATATGAAACAAAAAAAATAAATACGTATATAATAATATTGTCAGTTTGACCTTGGATTTTATATTAAAAGTAAAACAAAAATGTGAATCGAAAACAATTTTTTAACCTACACGTTTTCGTATTTATTTTAAGGGCACACATGAACAGAACATAAAAAAAGAACCAGGAACTGAATATATAGAAGGTAATTAACAATATTTCCATCATTTGCTATATGTTACTGAATTTGATTGCATTATATTTAATTTAATTTATACTATCGATACTACACTAACTAATTAATTAAAAAAAAAAAAAAAAACTAGTAGATCAATGGTTTTAAATTTATTTGTATAGACTTGAAATACTATATTATTTTATAGGTATATTATAAATTCGACAAGGTTATATTTTATTAATAATGAATATATTATTATTATTATTATTATTATTATTATTATTTTTTTTTTTAGATAATTCTGACGGCATCGATAATTATGCAAATTTATCATCTTCCAGTTTTCAAAATGAAATAATGGTAAAAATGAAATCTTTATTAATACTCGACCGTATATATTAGTCGTAGTTTCGGTAACATCTGTGAATAATAACGATTGATTCTCTAACCCCCCCCCCTCCTAATAATCCAATAATAAATTGTACAATTATTCGATTACTGTAATACAACACTTGTCTACTCTTAGTCAAAGTTACGGTGTGTTCAATAATATTAGAAAAGGAAACCGGTTGTTAGTATTATTATTATACGAAAATAATAAAAATAATTTCCAGTATTTCAGTGCACAGCCAAATTCGTTAATCTTTATCTCAAATCGTATTCAATATTTAACGTGTATTGTATAAAAATCTGTAAAAAGTCACACGGACATTTGAATTGAGAAAATTGATAAATTGTGCGTGTGGTTCAAACCGGAACAACGGCGCCTATCGTTTGTTGTTCGCGTTGTTGAAGATCGAACTTCAGGGCGTCCAGGGTTTCTTTGAAACATTTGAACGAACCAGTCACAACAACGACTTAAAGCATTCAAGTTTTCTATAGCTATTAAAACACTGAAAATTATCTCTAGTTTTCTTTTGGTGTATTGATAACGTTACTGATACCCTGAACAGTTTTTCTGAACACGACTCGTATTATTTGTACACAACGCTATATATACTTGTTTAATAAAGTACCCACTCGTAACTTTTCAGAATACAAATGTCAATCAACAAATAAAAATTAAACGTGAACCCAATACTGATGAATCAGCTGTTGAAAGTCACGTGAGTTGTATTAATTAATAATTACTATTCGCATTAATATAGTTTATCCAAATCGTGTGCCACGTATAATTAATACTCGCATAATTAAAACCTATTTGGAAAGTGCGTATCCCGTGACCTCTCGAATTAAGTACATCTAAATGTGTGTTGACTGGGTGTAAAATCAATTGGTTTAGAATTTAACCTGTGTGTTAAATGTGTGTTATGGACAAAAAAAGAACGGATGTACTTCGAACCATGGGTGGACCCACCACGGTTGTAGGTGGGAAATTGGGAAGATAAGAGAGATATAGAGGGGAATGTAAATTTATATCAGAACACAACGATAAATCACTGCAAAGGAAAAACTATTCTGAGCAAAGTTTGATTAATCATGTTTTGAAATACCATCATTATTACGATTTTCTTCAAAATGTTAACTTTATACCATTAAAAAAAAAAAAAAAAAAGAATGAAAAGTCACATCGCTCATAATTTGAAAAAATTACATTATAACAGATATTAAAATCAACATCCGAAATATTATCACATCACATTTACTAATAATCTAAAATATTTTATTGTAAAAAGACATGTGAATGTAAGAGTCAAATAAATGTTATTATATAGAATTTTCTGTGTAAAATATTACACTGTATTATAACCTATTGTAATAAGTTATGTATATAAACTAAAACTTTAAATTAGACAAATGCACATCGCCTCCAATTTAGTTTTAGTATGTATGCATGTAAATATATTGATACAGACCTAATAACTTCACTAATAATTTTATTTTCGTAAATTTCAAAGCTAATTTTAACTGAATTAACAATTGATTACCCGTATAAGACCATGTCTGTTCATCCTGATAATTTAACATTATAGTTGTTTAGTAATTTTTTATGCATGATAATATTATGAACATCTTAAATTTAATATTCCACAAATAAATACAGTATCTAAATATATTAAAAATGCATGGAGAATCAACAAATTAGCATTCCTCCTTCATTGTTTGATTGGTTATTTCTTAATTAATAATCATTATAATTTTTTGTATTTTTGATATATAGAAAAACACATATTTAAAACAAACACCGGTTGAAACCTTTTCATTTGGTAAGTGTGTGATTATTTATTAATCTTCTTTTTTGCATTTAAAAATGATACAAAAATAATATATGATAAATAATGGTTAATGATATTATATTTTTTTAGATTCGTCTATAGGTGATATATCTTCAAATATTGAAAAAGACAATGTTTCCGTTTGTAATGATTTTACCAACCAGGTATATATTCCATTTTTATATAAATATTAAATAGTCCAAAGATTTCAATTTTTAGATCCTGATCGGTTTTACATACCATAGTTATAATTATAGTGTGTTTTTTTCCGTTTGTGAACAACTTTTTTACGGGAAAACTTGATCCTATCAAAAAACGACAGAAAAGTTATTTTGTTGCATATCGGATTTATTCGGTATAATGGGAGGACATTTTCCTTGTAGTTTCTTTAATAATAGATAAAAACGGGAATATAATCACGCAATAACGATATTCTGTTATTTACGATTTTCTTTTATTTTTGTAATAATTTATAATATTTTCATAGAAACTTTCTAGATGGGTTAAAATTTTTAAAACAAACTGGCAATTTTAATGTTATTAATATTTTTTTTCTATTACACAAATAAATATGGTATCTAGATATTTCAAAGAATGATGGGTTAAACACAAAATTAGCACTTCTTCTTTGTTTGCTTGGTTATTTTTTTAATCTTTAATTATAATTTTTTTGTATTTTCAATTTATAGAAAAACACAGATTTTAAAGAAACACCAGTTGAAACTTTTTCATTTGGTAAGTTTTTGATTATTTATTAATCTTCCTTGTGCATTTGAGTATGATAAAAAAATATTATTCGATAATTAATGGTTAATAATGTCATATATTTTTTTAGATTCTACTATAGGTGATATCATATCTTCAAATATTGAAAAAGACAATATTTCGGTTTGGCGTGATTTTACCAATCAGGTATATAATTGATTTATGTATAAATGCATAATAGTTCGAAAATTTAAATTTTTAGATCATGTTCGGTTTTACATACCTAAGTAACATGGTGTGTTTTTTTCCAACTGTGAACAACTTTTTTTTACCAACAATTTTGATTAAATCAAAATACAAAAGAAAAGCTATTTTTGTTGCATTTTGGAACTATTTGGTACATTGAGAGGTCATATTGCTTGTAGTTTCTTTAATAATGTAGATAAACGGGAATATTTACGCAATAATAGTTGTATGTTTTTTATGATTATGTTTTTTTGTTTATGTAATAATTCATAATATAATCATAGAAACTTTTTAGATGAGTTAAAATGTTTATAACAAACTCGCAATTTAAATGTCATCAATATTTATATTAGACAAATAAATATGGCATCTAGATATTTCAAAAAATTCATGTATAAACAATAAATTAGCACTCCTTCATTGTTTGATGGGTTTTTTTTTAATCAATAATTATTATAATTTTTTGTATTTTTGATTTATAGAAAAACACAGATTTAAATGAAACACCGGTTGAAACCTTTTCATTTGGTAAGTTTGTGATTATTTATTAATCTTCTTTTTTGCATTTAAAACTGATACAAAAATAATCTATGATAAATAATGGTTAATGATATTATATTTTTTTAGATTCGTCTATAGGTGATATATCTTCAAATATTGAAAAAGACAATGTTTCCGTTTGTCATGATTTTACCAACCAGGTATATATTCCATTTTTATATAAGTACTAAATAGTTAAAAGATTTCAATTTTTAGATCCTGATCGGTTTTACATACCATAGTTATAAATATAGTGTTTTTTTCCCTTTGTGATCAACTTTTTTACGGGAAATCTTTATCCTATGAAAAAAACAGAAAAGTTATTTTGTTGCATTTTGGATCTATTCGGTACATAGGGAAGACATTTTCCTTGTAGTTTCTTTAATAATAGATAAAAACGGGAATATAATCACGCAATAACGATATTCTGTTATTTACGATTTTCTTTTATTTTTGTAATAATTTATAATATTTTCATAGAAACTTTCTAGATGGGTTAAAATTTTTAAAATAAACTGGCAATTTTAATGTTATTAATATTTTTTTCTATTAGACAAATAAAATGCATCTAGATATTTCAAAAAATTCACGGATAAACAATAAATTAGCACTCCTTTGTTTGATGGGTTTTTTTTTAATTAATAATTATAATTTTTTTGTATTTTCAATTTATAGAAAAACACAGATTTTAAAGAAACACCAGTTGAAACTTTTTCATTTGGTAAGTTTTTGATTATTTATTAGTCTTCTTTGTGCATTTAAGAATGATGCAAATATAATATACAATAAATAATTGTGAATGATGTCATATTTTTTTTTAGATTCTACTATAGGTGATATCATATCTTCAAATATTGAAAAAGAAAATATTTCCGTTAGTTGTGATATTACCAATCAGGTATATAATTAATTTTTGTATATATACATAATAGTTCGAAAATTTAAATTTTTAGATCATGTTCGGTTTTACATACCTAAGTAACATGGTGTGTTTTTTTCCAACTGTGAACAACTTTTTTTTACCAACAATTTTGATTAAATCAAAATACAAAAGAAAAGCTATTTTTGTTGCATTTTGAAACTATTTGGTACACTTGGAGGTCATATTACTTGTAGTTTCTTTAATAATGTAGAAAAACGGGAATATTTACGCAATAATAGTTGTATGTTTTTTATGATTATGTTTTTTTGTTTATGTAATAATTCATAATATAATCATAGAAACTTTCTAGATGAGTTAAAATGTTTATAACAAACTCGCAATTTGAATGTTATTAATATTTTTTATTATTAGACAAATAAATATGGTAAATATATATATATATCTCAAAACAATGAGCACATTCCCCATCTTTGTTTGATTTGTTATTTCTTAATTAATAATTATTATAATTTGTTGTATTTTCAATTTATAGAAATACTCCGATTTAAAAGAAACACCGTTTGAAACTTTTTCATTTGGTAAGTTCGTAATTATTTAATAATCTTCTTTTTCGCATTAAAAGATGATATAAATATAATATACGATAAATAATGATGTCATATTTTTTTAGATTCTTCTATTGGTGATATCATATCTTCAAATATTGAAAAAGACAATATTTCGATTTGGCGTGATTTTACCAACCAGGTATATAATTGATTTTTATATAAATACATTATAGTTTACAAATTTCATTATTTAAATCCTGATCGGTTTTACATACCATAGTTATAATTATAGTGTGTTTTTTTCGTTTGTGAACAACTTTTTTACGAGAAAACTTGATCCTATCAAAAAACGACAGTAAAGCTTTCTGTTGCATTTTGGATCTATTCGCTACATTGGGAGGTCATTTTCCTTGTAGTTTCTTTAATAATGGAGAAAAACGGGAATATAATCACGCAATAACGGTATTCTGTTATTTATGATTTTCTTTTCTTTTAATCAGTGTTGTGAATTTAATGCACTAAAAAACTATTAAACATGCATTAATTTTTCGAAAAATCACAAAAAAAAAAAAAAAAGTTTTAATAGGTAATAATTTTTATATTACATTTTATTGTAATAATCATTTTAATTATCATTAGTATTTAACACCTAAAAACGAGTTATTTTTTTTAAACCAGTCTTCTCCATCACCTATTACATTAAATTTTAATTGTTTACCTAAAAAGTAATTGTTGCATTGTACAATGATTGAAATTTATTGAGATTTTCAAACATGAAATTTCTCATATTTGGTGTTCTAAAATCGGCCAATGTCAGGGCAAACTTGTAATACGTCATGTCGCTACCCATATTTTTTTTCCTGTTACTTTTTGTCTTATTTCCGTTGTAACTTCCCGGTAGTAATAATCAACATTTACTTTACGTAATGTTGTTTGATTTGGTAAATTTTGTTCCGTATATATGTCCAAAAATTGTTTCAAATTTTTATTACTTAATTCGTCATGTGGAATGATCGAACTAAGCAGCATAGCTTTACATAAATTATTATTGAATGATTGTATTTTTGATGAGGATGACGAATCTTGTGAAATAAGCTGTTGGATTTTTGTTTTGTTTTCCGTACGATTGTCACCTTTAGGCTAGGTTCACATGAGAGGCGTTAGACGCGCGTCGGACTAACGCGCGTTTTTAGTCAGTGTTCACACGAATTACAGATTTTACGCGTTAAGCGCGCGTATAACTATAGTCAGTCGTGTTTTTTTTCCGGCGAAGATGGACGTAGCAGAAGCTGTATGCTTATGGACCTTATATAGACGAATGCAGCGTCGTAGGCAGAGAAATAGGAAATACTGGGTTCATCCTATTTTAAAAAACAGACTAGGTAGTAGGTTAGAAAGTAGTTAGAAGTACAAGCTTGTACATCACGCTGTATCCAAGTTTGAGAAATTATGAACTAAAATTTTTTAACTATTTCCGGATGTCGATTAAATCTTTTGATGACTTGTTGGAGCAAATCAAAGAAGAAATTGTGGCTGACGAAAATGCACCTTTCTTTTTTTCCTCTGTACTACCTTCTTCAGAAAAAATGAGTACTATTTCTTCCCAGGCATTTCTTTTTATTATTTTATTTGAATAATCACGACTGGTCATGTCCCAGATCGAGGGCCTTTTTTCGATTTCATCGATGAAAAATTCAGTATTGAATTCTTCCATTGTAGACGAAAAACGACGTAACGCCTTGAAAAACGCGTTGCAACTGAACACGTCAATGCAAACCTGTACAATGTTCAAACGCGCGTCAACTTGGGCTGACGCGCGTTGACAGGTTTTTTGCGTTATCGCTGCGTTGAACGCGCGTCGCCATCCAACGCGCGTTACCATGTGTACAGTTAACAGCAATTAATAGTAATTGTAAACGCGCGTTTAACGCCTCTCATGTGAACCTAGCCTTACTGTGCTATTCTGTTGCTTTGTGTTGGGTTGTGGAGAAACGTTTATCACTGGAAACTTTGATATTGTACACAATAGAATTTTATTAACCATTGTAAATATGTTTTCAAATTATTGAACGTACATTTTTAGCCCGTTCGAATCCGACGATTTCACTTTTGGCATTTTAAAATAATATTTTCAAAATATTTAATAGGAGATCACGCACAATAATACGAATACCACTCGCACAACAGCACAATAGCGAAACACCTGAATAACGTGATGGATCGCATCAAACTAAAAGCCGTAAAAGTCCGTATACGTGTTGTACAGTTGTGTATAATAGTGTACGATTTGATTTCAGTATATTATTTATCGACTAGGCATCTTTAACATTATAGACACGAATGCGTAATAATATAATACCCGAGTAAAAATAGATAACCTAACCTAACCCGGGTTGTAATTCATAAAATAATCGTAGATCCTTTCTACACGGGGTAATATTTTTGAAATATTCTAGAAATTTATGAACTGTTTAAAATTGTTGATATTTTTCTTTAGTTTTTATTTGGATTACATTTTATGTTTGGTTACCAAAAATGCGTAGACACTTAATATAAATTTAATTCCTCTGTGTATCCTAACTTTTTCCTGTAAACCGTGGCCTATCCATGAACAGTATCATTATGTTTTATTGCCTTAATTTACTTTCTTTTCTTTTTTAATACTCAATCTTGTTTATTATTTTATTTTTGTTTTTGCCGTTATTTTGTCTCATTGATTAAAACTTCCATTTTTCATTTCCATTTTTACTTATCTTAATTTATTGCTTGTATTCAACCGCCATTTTTACTATATTTTCACTACCAAAATAAGGGCAACAAAAAAATAACTGTAACGTAACATTTTAGAGCTGCTTGTTTCTTAAATTGTCAACAAAATTAATACTCACCGAGATAATGAATGTCTTTTGGTTAGTTGATCACCCTGTATGAATATATAATAATTTACTAATAATATACATTGACCGATCACCTTAAAAGTATAAAATATAATTTTAAAATATATTATATTATTATTTATTTTTAGGCATTTTTAGTAAATAATACAAATCAAAATATATCAGTAATGAAGGAGAACTTATTTCCAAATCTTAAGAATTCTGCAGTAGAAACTAACAAAATCCACTATTTATCGAAAATACTTTCTTCTGGCCAAACATCAACTACTTTATCTACTTCATCTACTTCTATGGCCAATACAAATCGTTCAGAGGTTGATGTTCATAAAGATGATATAAAAGACTATGATCAAGAATTAAAGAAACCATTATTTTCTGACAAAACATCAACTTCCCCATCAAATTTAAACTGTGAAGATAATGAAGATCAGGATGGTATATTGAAACAGTCATATTCTAATAAACCATCAACCAGCAATACAAATTTTAATCCTGGATGTTCAGTACCTTACAATCCTGAATATCCTGAAAATTACAATAATTATGAGACCAATTGTGTAGATCAGGTTAGCATACTTCTATTGATTAAAGGCTAAATATGATATGTCACAAATGTAAATTTATCCAGAAGAACCATTTAAAGTTTTCGAATTGTCAAATCCGTTTAGTTTTTTTTTAAAATTTAATTTTTATCATACATATATTTAACCTAGATACTTAACTAGGAAATAGAGTGGACTTATTATAAACAATAATCTTTTTGTATATTGGTACATATATGATACGTTTAGGTATAATAATTAAACTATTAGAATTCATTATTATTAAAATGTTTAAAAACTGAATCTTTTAAAAATACTGTTTGTGTTTAATACAATGATAGTTTTATTTACTTTCCTATGCGTGATCAATATATTCAATGATTTTTGTTGGTTATTAAACCATATACTAAGCTCTATAGAGTTTACTATCTGACAAATTATTTTTGAATTGCATGATAATAACTGGTGCGGATTTTCGAAAGTTTTTTGAACATTCAAAAATATGCTCAGTTCATAAAATATTATTATGTAAAAATAATACAGTTCTTATCATTTTGTACACATGATATTTAGCAGAAACGCGAAAAGAAAGGACCATAATTTCTCATTTGGACTTATAAAATTAAAGTGGACATTATATTTAAACTTTAATATTAATCATATGTATAAAATTAGTTTTATTTAAAAAAAGTTTGTTAATAACTTAAACAAAGTATTTCTCTTTATATTAATTTAATTTTGTTTTATACAGGACACTAAACAAGATTCTGAATCTATTGCACCGAATCAGTACGAACAATGTAATTCGTATATTAGTAGGTATTCACAATCGTGCAGGAAGCAACAGGTAATATTTTAAAGGTATATTTTCTTTAAATAAAAGGACGTGGTCAACCGTTTATGAGTATGATAAACCATGGTCTACTTTGCTTGCAAATAAGTAGCTACGAAGTAATTTTAGAAAAAACATACTATGAAAATAAAAGTATTTAGCATTCGTTCTCTTTGTACACCGCGTCCTCTTATCTAATAGATATAACTTAAATTATTTAATATATATATGTTTATAATTGTATCTATTACCACAGAAAAATAATAGAAAACCATTAAAAAAAAATAAAAAAAGACCAATGAGAGAGAATAAGAGGTACAAAAATGATTTTGTAAAAACATTTAGAAAAAACCTAGGGGCTAATTCAAAATGTTTGACATCGAATAAACTACAAAGTTTTAATACGCAATTTAACAAAACGAACACCAATGACATCCAAACAATACCAGGTATGTGCAAAAGAACATTATTAACTAATACTTAGATCGATCTCCTCCAAAGGCCTAGAAATTAAATTGCCATTTTGATACAAAGAAGTGCCACCAAATACCATATAACTTAAAATAAAAAAAAAATTATTGACTGGGGTAGCTGCACTATCATGGTAGAGATAAAATGCGTTAATTAATACTTTTGGGTTAAAATTAAAAACTTTTTTTTATTACGTGTTTAGGAAACAAGCAAGAAAATTCTTTTGAACGGAATGATATTGAAATACAAAATTTGCATGCCGAAACAAATAATACAAAAAACTCTCAATTTTCATCAGCAAGTTTTCCAGATCGCCCTTTAGATAACCATCAACAACCAAATTTGCCATTTACATCAACCTTAAATAAACCGTATCAAACTTCGTCTATAGAAAATCTTATACCTAAAAACGTTATAGATCTGAAAGAATACGACGAGCAAGTCACTAACAGATCTAAATTAAGGAATGTACCGAAAAATGACCATGAAACACAAAATTTACATACAGAAACAATAAGATCAAAACATTCAACATATAATAAACCGTATCAAACTTCATCTGAAAGAAATCATAAACCAAGACACTTTTTGGATACAACAAACCCCAACCAACAGGTCACTAAGAGTTATAAAACACGAAGAGAACCGAAAATCGATCATGAAATACCGAATTTCAATACTGATTTGAATAGTTCAAAAAGTTTAACTTATAATAAACCGTATCAAGAGTCATTTAAAGATAATCTTGAACCTAAAAATGTTATAGATTTGAAAGACTACGATGAGCGAGTCAATAACAGATCTAAACAATTTATTGAACCGAAAAATAACCATGAAATAAATAATTTACATACGGAAACAAATAATACAAAACCTTTTAAATCATTATCAGCAAGTGTTCCAGAACGCTCTTTAGATAATATTCAAAAACCAAATTTGCCAATTGCATCTACCTTTAATAAGCAACATCAGACTTCATCTGATGATAATCATAGACATAAAAGCGTTACGGATATAACAGACAACAACGAGCGAGTTACTAACCTATCTAAAAAATGGAATGAACCGAAAAATGACTTTGAAACACAAAATTTGCAAACAGAAACAAAAATATCAAATCATTCAACATATAATAAACCGTATCAAACATTTTCTGAAGATAATCATGAACCTAAAAACGTAATAGATTTAAAGGACCACGACGAACGAAACACCAACAGATTTAAAATATGTAAAGAACCAAAAGATAACTATGAAATACAAAATTTACATATGGAAACTAATTGTTACAAACATTCTAAATTTTCATCAATAAGTATTTTAGATAGCAATTTAGATCATTTTCAACAACCAAATTTGCCAATTACGTCTACCTTTAATAATCTATATAATACTTCATCTGAAGATAATAATGAACCTAAAAGTGTTATGGATCTCTCAGACAACGAGCGAGTTACTAAAAGATCAAAAAAAAGGAATAATCCGAAAAAAGACCATGAAATACAAAATTTGCTTACGGAAACAAAAAGATCAAAGCAGTCAACTTATAAGAAACCAAATCAAACTTTTTCTGAAGATAATCTTGAACATAAAAACGTTATAGATCTAAAGGACCACGACGACCGAGTTACTAACAGATATAAAAAATGTAATGAACCCAAAAATAATCATGAAATACAAAATTTACATACAGAAACAAATAGTTCAACATCTTTATCAAAAAGTATTCCAGATCGCCCATTAGAAAATATTCAACAACCAAATTTGCCAATTACGTTCACCTTTAATAAGCAATATCAAACTTTATCTGATAATAATCATAGACCTAAAAATATTACGGATAAAACAGACAACAACGAACAAGTTACGAACAGATCTAATAAAAGGAATGAACGGAATAATAACATTGAAATACAAAATTTGCATACAGAAACAAAAAGTTCAAAGCATTCAACTTATAATAAACCGAATCAAACATTTTCTGAAGAAAATCTTGAACCTAAACACGTTATAGATCTAAAGGACCATGACCGAGTCACTAACAGATCTAAAAAATGTAATGTACCGAAAAATAATCATGAAATACAAAATTTACATTCGGAATCAAATAGTTCAAAACCTCAATCTTTATCAACAAGTGTTCCAGATCGTCCTTTAGATAACATTCAACAACCAAATTTGCCAATTACATCTACCTTTAATAAGCAATATCAAACTTTATCTGATGATAATCATAGACCTACTAATATAACAGATCTAAAAGACAACAACGAGCAAGTTACAAAAAGATCTAAAAAAAGGAAAGAACGGAAAAATGACCTCGAAACACTAAATTTGCATACAGAAACAAAAAGATCAAAGCATTCAACTTATAAAAAACCGTATCAAACTTTTTCTGAAGAAAATCTCGAACCTAAACACGTTATAGATCTAAAGGACCAAGACGACCGAGTCACTAACAGATCAAAAAAATGTAATGTACCGAAAAATAATCTTGAAATACAAAATTTACATTCAGAAACAAATAGTTCAAAACCTCAACCTTTACCAATAAGTGTTCCAGATCGCCCTTTAGATAACATTCAACAAACAAATTTGCCAATTACGTCTACCATTAATAAGCAATATCAAACTTTATCTGATGATAATCATAGACCTACTAATATAACAGATCTAACAGACAACAACGAGCAAGTTACAAAAAGATCTAAAAAAAGGAAAGAAAGGAAAAATGACCTCGAAACACAAAATTTACATACAGAAACAAAAAGATCAAAGCATTCAACTTATAAGAAACCGTATCAAACTTCTTCTGGAAATAATTTTGAACCTAATAACGTTATAGAACTAAAGGACAACGACGAGCGAGTCTCTAACAGATCTACAAAATTTAATGAACCGAATTATAATCATGAAATTCAAAATTTACATACAGAAACAAAAAGATCAAAGCATTCAACTTCTAAGAAACCGTATCAAACTTCTTCTGAAGATAATCTTGAACCTAAAAATGGTATAGATCTAAAGGACAACGACAACCGAGTCACTAACAGATCTAAAAAATGTAGTAGACCGAAAAATAACCATGATATACAAAATTTACATACGGAAACAAATAATTCAAAACCTTCTCAATCTTTATCAGCAAATGTTCCAGATCGCCCTCTAAATAATTTTCAACAACCAAATTTGCCAATTACGTCTACCTTTAATAAGTTATATCAACCTTCATCTGAAAATAATCTTGAATCTAAAAATCTTACAAATTTAACAGACAACAACGAGCGAGTCACTAACAGATCTAAAAAAAGAAATAAACTGAAAAATGACCAAGAAATACTAAATTTGACTACAGAAACAATAAGATCAAAGCATTCAACTTATAATAAACCGTATCAAACTTCTTCTGAAGATAATCTTGAACCTAAAAACGTTATAGATCTAAAAGACTACGACGAACGAATCACTAACAGATCAAAAAAATGTTATGAACCGAAAAAAAACCATGATATACAAAATTTACATACGGAAACAAATAGTTTAAAACATTCTGAATTTTCATCAATAGGTGTTCCAGATCGCGTTTTAGATAATTTTGAACAACCAAATTTATCAATTACGTCTACCTTCAATGAGCAAAATCAAACTTCATCTGAAGATAATCATGGACTTATAAATTTTATAGATCTAACAAATGACAACGAACGAATCACTAACAGATCTAAAAAAAGTAATAAACCGAAAAATGATCATGAAATACAAAATTTGCATACGAAAACAAATATTTCAAAACCTAAATCTTTAGTAGCAAGTGTTCCAGATCGCCCTCTAGATAATTTTCAACAACCAAATTTGCCAATTACGTCTACATTTAATAAGTTATATCAACCTTCATCTGAAAATAATCTTGAATCTAAAAATCTTACAAATTTAACAGACAACAACGAGCGAGTCACTAACAGATCTAAAAAAAGAAATAAACTGAAAAATGACCAAGAAATACTAAATTTGACTACAGAAACAATAAGATCAAAGCATTCAACTTATAATAAACCGTATCAGACTTCTTCTGAAGATAATCTTGAACCTAAAAACGTTATAGATCTAAAAGACTACGACGAGCGAATCACTAACAGATCAAAAAAATGTTATGAACCGAAAAAAAACCATGATATACAAAATTTACATACGGAAACAAATAGTTTAAAACATTCTGAATTATCATCAATAGGTGATCCAGATCGCCCTTTAGAAAATTTTCAACAACCAAATTTATCAATTACGTCTACCTTCAATGAGCAAAATCAAACTTCATCTGAAGATAATCATGGACCTATAAATTTTATAGATCTAACAAATGACAACGAACGAATCACTAACAGATCTAAAAAAAGGAATAAACCGATAAATGACCATGAAACACAAAATTTGCATACAGAAACAAAAATATCAAAGCATTCCACTTATAATAAACCGTATGAAACTTCTTCTGAAGATAATCATGGACCTAAAAATTTTATAGATCTAACAAATGACAACGAACGAATCACTAACAGATCTAAAAAAAGGAATAAACCGGTAAATGACCATGAAACACAAAATTTGCATACAGAAACAAAAAGATCAAAGCATTCCACTTATAATAAACCGTATCAAACTTCTTCTGAAGATAATCATGGACCTAAAAATTTTATAGATCTAACAAATGACAACGAACGAATCACTAACAGATCTAAAAAAAGGAATAAACCGGTAAATGACCATGAAACACAAAATTTGCATACAGAAACAAAAAGATCAAAGCATTCCACTTATAATAAACCGTATCAAACATCTTCTGAAGATAATCATGGACCTAAAAATTTTATAGATCTAACAAATGACAACGAACGAATCACTAACAGATCTAAACAATTTATTGAACCGAAAAATAACCATGAAATACAAAATTTACATACAGAAACAAATAATTTAAAACCTTTTAAATCATTATCAGCAAGTGTTCCAGATCGCCCTTTAGATAATATTCAACAACCAAATTTGCCATTTACGTCAACAAATAGTACACCTTGTAATACGTTAACTGATAATTATTTTGCCCCTAAAGTCATAATGGGGCCAAATAATTTTAACAAAAATGTTATAATTTCTAATTCATTGAATGACCCAAAATTTAATCCCGAAATATCGGATTTGAATACTGATACAAATATTTCAAAACTCTCAACTTCTAATAAACCGTGTCAAACTTCTTCTGAAGATAATATTGGACCTAAAATCGTTATGGATCTAACAGACAACAACGAGCGAGTCACTGACAGATCTAAAAAAAGGAATAAACCGAAAATTGACCATAAAATACAACATTTGCATACGGAAACAAATAATTCAAAACGTTCAACTTTTAATACATCATCTATGAATAGTAATAGACCGGGACACTTTTTTGATCCAAACGATATTAACACACAAGTCAATATAAGATCTAAAACAAGGGATGTACCGAAAAATGACAATCAAATACAGAATTTGCATACTAAATCAAATAGTTCAGAATCTTCAACTTTTAAAAAATTAAATCAAACCTCTTCTGAAGAAATTCATGGAAATAAACACGTTTTGGACCTAACAAATGTCAACAAACAAACCACTAACAATTTTGAAACATTAAATGAACCGAACAATGATCACGAAATACTGAATGTGCATACTGAAACAATTACTACAGAATATTCTCATTTTATATCAGCAAGTGTTTCAGATTGTCCTTTTAATAATTTACAACAGCCAAATGTGCCTTTTACGTCAACCTGTAATGAACCGTTTCAAACCTTATCTAAAGAATCTCATGGAGCTAAACACGTTTTGGATAAAACATACTTCAACAAACAAGTCACTAAAAGTTTTAAAATATGGAATGGTCCGAAAAACGGTCATAATGAAATACATAATTTGCAAACTGTAACAAATATGTCAAACCATTCTCAGTTTACAGCAATAAATGTTTTAGGTTGTCCTATTAATAATTTCCAACAGCCAAATTTGCCATTTACGTCAACAAATAGTAAACCATATAATACATTAACTGAAGATATTCATAATCCTAAACAATTGTTATGTCCAAATGACTTTAACAATCAAGTTGTTATGAGTTCTAATATTTTGATTGAAACGATAAATGATTATGAAATACAGAATTCACATACCGTAACAAATAGTTCGGAATATTCTCAATTTATACCGGCAAATGTTCCAGAATGTCATTTTAATAATTTACAACAGCCAAATTTGCCATTAACGTCAATAAATAGTCAACCATTTCATACACTAACTGGAGTTATGTATGGACCTGGACACTTTTCGGATTTACCTGATTTTAACAAAAACGTTCAACATAAACAAGTTTTTAATGGTTCTACAATATTGAATGAACATAAAAATTTATGGAAATCTACTGATTTAGTTGAACCATTTATTAAATGTGATGCTTCATCAAATGACCATGATACAGAGGTACTATAAAACTTAAATATTTTCTATTAACCACTGATACTGATACTTTATTAAATTATTTATAAAAGAAATAACATTTTTTTTATGAAATTTTTAAGTTTTATGATATATATATTTTTAAATACCTATTATTATTTATCAGAGGTTTATTTTTTACACTCCTGTAGAATCTTCCACAAGAGAAAACAGATGTATTAAATATAAATGTTCAGAAGTCTTTACATGACAATGTTAATAAATCATCTACAAAAGAATTAGTGCAGGTTGAATACAACATTATAAAAGATGTAAGTATTGTATTAAATGCATTTGTTAACAATGTTATTTTAGCTATATCCAATTCAGGGTCTACGTTAATTTTGCATATTTGTATAATATAAAATTATTTTACTAAGTGAAGTTATAATTATTTTTTGGCTACTATCACAATGTCAGATCCAAAAATCTCTTTGTATGATTTAAAAAAAAAAAGAAGTGTGCTCATGTTTTCATGAGCATACAACAAATGCACCTAATTATAGATGATAAACTAGGCAAAAGATGTGCATTTTGTTGGTTAGAATAACAGTTGAATTTTGTTAGTCAGACTAATAATTGCATTTTGTTAATGTTAGACTAACAATGCATGCCTTCATGTTCTTAATTCAATTATGTATAGATAATTAACAATTTATTTGTATGTTTCATTATTAACTATTTACGTTAGTTGACTATTATTAATAATAATTAAACTGTCTTCATCAATAATTTATTTTATTTTAGTATTTATCTCCTGAAACGCTGGTTGGCTGTACTGTTAAATTTTCATCCAGGAAATTAGCAAACACTATGATAAGAGACGAAATTGAAGTGGTTTTGAGCACACATGGAGTGTTGGAGGTAAGTTATTAATTTACAGAATAATTTTTTTTATATGTATATATGAAAATAAATAAATGTATATTTTTTTTATTTTAAATTTATTAGTAAGTTGTATTTTTCTATTTTAAATAATTCTAATACTATAGTACTACAGTTTATTTTAACATTTTTTAGTAATCCTTAAAATATCTTTGTTTTTTTAAATGGTTTTGATGTATAAATAGATGTTAAAAAATATTTATCCAGCAATTTATTATTAATAAATTACTAGAATTTTATATTGAAAAGTCAAATTAGTGGGAGAATATAAAAAATGCATTCTCTTGTGATTCCATTAAAACTTAAAATATTAAATAATAAACTGTCAGTAGCTCGGTATTAAAATTGTTTTGAAAACTACATAATTATCGAGTAAAAAATGTACTATTATAAATTATTAATAAGAATATATAAAATGATAAAAAAACCACCCATAAAGATACAATATTTTATAACTATTGTGTTAACTTAACACGAAATATGTTACATTTTATTTTATTTATTTTTTTAATATTTAAAAATACATTTTTTACAATATTGACAGTAATTTATGATGATGACAATGTGACAGGATAAACTATATGGAAATTTACTTTTTTTTATTCTTTTTAACTAATTAATACTAATAACCTAATTTATATATACTTTGTTTATTTAGAATTCATGGTGGACCCCAGATGATTTGTATTTTGTGACATACAAAACAAGAAGTATTGCCCAATATGTGTTTAAACTATATCCAAAGAATAGGACAAGTTCATATTAATTATTACAAATAAAATCTTAATTTTGTATTTGTGTAAAAACATTGTTTTATTGTAATAAAAACAACCATATTCACTAATATACTTTAATAACTAAATATATTAAATAAAACCAATTTCCGATTATTTTAATTTTTAAAAACAAGAAACATCGCCAATAAAATAGAGGTACTCATGTGGAGTTAAAACACTATGCACGCCTAATGTTAATGATTGATGATTGGCGAATTAAAACGTGTTCATAAGCGATATGAGTAAAAAACCGTGTTAGTAATGATGATACCAAAGTATATATTTACCAAAAAAAAAAAAAAACCATTTAACTAAATGTGACGTAATTTTATTCTTGACATTTCGTCATATGTTTGTCTTTACATGTATTCCAAAAGTTTAATAGTCGTCCATCTTTATTACTACAAAAATGTCTAAAATCTTTTAACAGTTTATTCTGGAATTCTTCATCGCCAGTCGCGGGATTCGACCATTTCCATCTACGACTCACCATATGATTCCAGGCCCAGAGATATCCGACCTAAACGAAACGATTAATTACTATTTTTGTAAACTGAATAATATAATCTATCACGTAATTATGGCGAGCAAATCATTTTTAATTTATACTCGCGTTTTCCTTAATGGTAATAAATATATTATATAATAATATATATTTATATTATATATTAGTATTTTAATACCATTTACGTTTTCATAAATGGTATTAAAACGAGTGTGTTGACCCACCCGTTTTTCAATGTTTGGATCGTTATCTTTGGGCACCCTGTGGTAAACGTGTCGTGTTATGTACTCCATGTGAGGGCTCAACAGCGATGATTCCAGTTGATTGTTGCCCGCTTCTAGTTCACTTAACCCCTGTTCGGGAGAATCGATTTTCTCTTTTATCTCGTCAATTAAATCGGAGAGTATTAACACGAACACATTTCCTGTGAACGAAAATTAAATACGGTTTTGTATTTTATGCAACCGTATTATAATAATATAAAATTACCAAACTCGGTTACTAACCGGTCAGATGAATGTATTGGTTATGATACGATTCGGGTCCATTATTTGTTTTTGAATTGCACATCACAAACCCGAACCGATAGAGTATGCTTTCTTGAAATAGTAATAATCTCTGGGACCGCGAATCTTCTGGATATTCTTCACGAACATGCAAACATTTTTTAAATAGGTAATGTTTTAGTGTGTTATGTACGGAATCACCTAGGACTCCCCACCAATTCAAATGTGCAAAACACTTTTTTCCCTGGTTGATTTTCCAAATTTCATCATATTTTAAAGAATTTAAAAATTACATTTTTTACTCATAGGACGTTTAAACAGACCTTCAATAGGTGGTCGCGCGGGGTAAATATATAACCACTAATTTTAAATTATGTTTAAATGTTATTCTGGGTGGTGTATGACTGCTGACATTTTATCTATCTTCTATTTGTACATCATTATTAGATAATATAATAAAGTCGGCGACTGTGATCGTGTTTTCCATTAGTATGTGTGTGAAACACACCAGCATTTGAAGTGCAATTTTGCGAATGCCAACGTCATAGAAAAACGACACAAGTGTGCACTAATTGCGCAAAACTAATATACAGAGATCATTTAGTAGAAATATGTCCAAAATGTTTTTCTGATATGCGAAATATAATTATGCAATTTGTGTAATATTAAATTTGATAAAAATAATATATCTTTTTTTCTTCTTTTTGGTCTTTAAATTAACTGAAATAAAAAATGAATAAATGTTATATCTAATTATGGACAATTTTTATTCCGCGCGACGATCTACTGAAGGCTAAGACTATGGCTGAGCCCAATGTTGTAGGTTGGAAGTTAGGATATAGAGGGGAATTTAATTCATATGTATACGTAACGATAAATCACGGTTAACGAAAAACGATTCTGAGCATAGTTCAGTAATAATGTTTCGATATAATAAAATTGAAAATCGTATTCGCATAAATCTAAAAATAGCACGCGAAATAATTTTAAACTGGAATTTATCGCAAAAAAAAAATAAATAAAAAAACCATATTTCTTTAATAACACATAATATGAAATAAAACCGTTCGCCTCTTTAATTCTAATTATTTATTTTTTCCTCCTTGATTATTGGAACACTCGATAAATCGAAAACCTATATATATATATATATATATCGAATTTTTAATCACCAGTGACTACTGTATTAATATTCTGCGATAATTTCAGGTAGCTAAGATTTGATTAATCTAATTCCAATAAAAACACTATAAACAATAAAGAGTTTTTTTCCTGTTACCCAATAAAACTATAACGGAAACCGCCGCCCCCTCCTACTATCATCATAAAGTCGGTACAGACTAGGACTAAAATACTTTCAGAAAAGATGCTACACTCGAAAATCGGGGCGAGACTTCTGGTAGAAAAGTCGTTTACAGACAAAAAGGTTACATGTACATTAGTAAAAACTACTGACTATATTTGGTAATGCAAAGGAAATCAAGTATATTATTATGTAGGCATTATAGAATTTGATTTCTGTGTACTTTGGCGCCCATCGTTTTGTCATCTGTATAGTTTTAAACGTTTAATAGCGCGTTATAAATAATCGAGTCGCCTAGTTTAGTTTTTTTTCCAACGTTATTACAAATTGTTGACTGTTTTTGCCAGGACAACCGTAAATCAATGCGCTGGCGGTTTTTGTAAATCATTCCAAATAACGGCGGTCCCCGTATATTTACCGTGAAATAAGCTATTTTCGCCTAGTTTCAGAAGACATTCCAAATGTAGCGGTACAAAAACGGGACCGCGCAGCGGATCAGACTTGAGTGTATATGGTAGGGCGAACGGGTCAGCTGGCAACGGTATCAATTGAAAGCCACCAGTTTGTGCTTTTCGTGCCCATGTGTATATCTAATATATAATAATAATAATAATAAAAATAATATAATTAATCGACGACTGAAACTCGAGGTACGAGGTATTTTACCAAATCAGCCACAACCGGGCCAGACGCCGCAACCCACTGTGCTATAATTTCGTATGCGTGATCACAGCGATAGAGCGATTGATAACGGGCATGGCCCCATTCCACGCAATCACTTTTACTATTGACATCCATCTCTAAATGAGCTTCTTTGTACCACGGCACTGAAACAAAACACGGAGAACACGATATTATTGAAAGCCGAGTACATATGACTGAATATTTGCAATCAAGACCACCTTCCCGCTTGGGACTGTGTTTAAGTGGTTCCGTCGATGTCAGGGTTTCCATTAAAATATCCGAATCGTCCGGATACTGAATGGGCTCTTTGATTTCCACTTCGACCCATTCATTTTCGAACGCTTGAAAATCATGTTTAGGAAAAGGAGCTGTAAATATAAAAAACCAATTGTAATCAACAACACGATTAACGTTATGTAATTAAAATAATAATTTAAATTACATTGGCCGGTAGGCGAATCGCAAGCTGGAAAATAATATAAATAAAATCCGTCGATAAACGGATGAGACGCGTCGCCGGATGCGTGGCATATGAATCCTTCGTTTAGAATGTCCTAATAAAATATAGTAAAACCAGTGATGGAAATTAATATAAGGCAATATAAATTATAAATAGACAGTTGTGGTGCTACGATAATCTTATCGCGGACGTATATATAAATCATAATAATGGTATAAAAATAATAAACAATATAAAAAAAAAAAAATAATAGTATATTATACTATTCAATATTTGATAAAGACTAAAGAGATATCAAAGTAAATAGGAAAATACTTTTTATTTTATATGCATACAACAAATGTCTCATATTATTAACTACGTAACATTTAAATTTTACTTGGCAATATTTTATTATTATCTATTTGGATGGGTATTCGAAAGTATGAGAAAAGAAAGTTGCAAACAAATATAGATTTTTCTTTTTAATAATTTATATAATAACATGTTTTTTTGCTAAATATAATAATTAAAAATCTAACTTAATATATTCGAAACACGAAGTACTTTAAAATTTTTTAATAACGAATTTCAAAAAAAAAACAACAAACAAACCATATACGTTTTACACGTGTATATTATCCATCCTGATATAAACCGAGAAAAAATATATATTTAAATGTAACCTGTAAGCGTTGGACGGTTTTGCTCCTGCTGTTGAACGTTTTTATATTGTTCATGAACCATCTGATCGCATCGTTACTGACAAATGTATTTTGCGGTAAGCCCATGTGTCTGTTCACAAAACCAATACCGACCTGTGTATTACACATTAGTTCCACTAATTCGGCATTCGATGAACTCTCTTTTATGACCAATTCCGGGTTTAACAAATACAGCGGTTTACTAATAATTAACACCATAATAAATGATACGACGTCGAAAATACAATATGCCGGGCGTTAATTCGTAATAGTTAACAATATAATTTATTTTTTACCTATCGTTATCGTCGCTAATCTCATCTGGAACGTTGTTTTCGGGAAATAACGGTAATGCTGCTTTAGAACCCGACCTAAAACAATATAACAGTACACGATATAATAAACGCACTGGACGTGTTCATATCTTAACGACAATAAAATCTACGATAAATTAAAATTAAAATAAAATAAAAGCCGGACAATATTTTACACCGTGTCCTAGGTGGTCAATCGGGAAGGTATACTGGAACGGGTGAATTATTTTATAAACTGAAAGCGACGATATAAATCGTGACGAATTAAAAAAAACGACACTGAGCGGACGGACTTTAGTAAACTGTGATTGTAATATTAGTTGCGGTTTTTTGTTTTTTTGCTTTGTGACCAAGATAACACAAACCAACAAAAATAAAATCGACGTATTTTCATTTATAATCAGTCGTTTTTAATTTTTTAGAAAACACTGCCGGGGGGGGGGGGATCTATACAAATTGTTCAAGTCTGGCAAAATATACGCGTCTTTTTTTAGGGAATGAGGACACGAAAATATCGGATAATTTTTACAAACAGAAAAAACGTTTTCCAACATCTTGGTAAAACTCAAGAATCTAAAATAAGTAATTAAATATTTATAAAACAAATATATATTTTATACCATTTAAAAACTAACAAATAGTATTGATTTGTACAAACCTCGATTGTGGTCTGTCAACTAAACGCAAAGAAGACGAATATGAGTTTGCACGATCTCTATAAGGTGATAATTCATTTGCACTCTACAATGAATGGAATTAATGTTAAATTAAAAATATTTAGAAAATATACATAATGTATGATAAACGATAACTAACCCTGAGGCTCGACGATGATCGTTTAACACGATTTACCCATGTTTCGATAAATTTAACAAATTTATGGGTAAAACGAATCTGCTCTTCTATTGTAGGCGTTTTATATATATCGCAGTAAAATGAATCGTCCAAATGGCCCATAATAATTTTTGTAGCTTCTTGGCGCCAAGGAAGAAGGTACATACGAAACCTCCAATATTTCAATTTCTGTAAAATAATTGACTATTAATACAAATAATATTATTTCCTAATTGTTTTGTATAGGTGCCGAAGTCGATTTTTCTTACTAACTGACATTATGTGGGGTTAAGTAAAAATACAAAGTAAATTTTAGCACACAATTTGAGTATATTAGGTAGAATAATACTAAAACATATTTCTTTTCGCATCCAGTGTATACAAATCTAACCTCGTGTAAAGCATAATCCATGTCTCCGCGAACGCATAAATAATGATCCATATAGTTCCAATTGAAATTTTCTAATTTTTCTGTAATAAACGAAATCCATGAAATTCCATACATCGAATGATCTGGAGCTTGAAAACGATAACGATATTGGATTTCAAACGTGGCATATGGAAATCTAAATATTAAATAATAAAAACCAAAACTATCAGTACAAAAAATTACATAATTACATTAGATTATTAATAAATATATTTAGGTAATTTATTGTATGTCTGCAGTAGTTGTTTTAAAAATACCACTACATTAGTATTTTTTGTTTTCGTTTTATACTTAAGGATTCTGAGCAATTATTCTACAATGTGTTATTTTATTATTCGGGTATATGAACTGCTAAAAAAGTTCAATAAAACAACTTTTCAGTGTTATTGAATATGGAGATTGGTTTTTTAAATTCATACAATTATTCTCTGCAAAACTCACAAATTGTCAAAAAAGTAAACAATAAATTCTGAGCTTTATTAGGGATATCGATTTTTTGATTGCTTTTAACACTTGAAAACAAAAATATTCGCTTGCATACTTTCTACTATTTATTTTTCTTAAAATATAACTAGTTTTCTTTCTTATGACTTAGATAGAGGACCAAATAGAACAATTTAACTTATTATAATATTTTAAATAAATATAATATAATTTACTTAGGCCTATATCGTGTCACTCGAATTTCTGAACCGCACAAGGTTAGTGTGTGTACTATTCTTCCAATACTTAGTCGCATTTCAATAAACGGTTCAGCAATAGACTGTGTCGGTCTCATAACAAGACTGTTAACCTTTTTCTTCTGATCACTGTTTTCGGCTCTGTTTACGACCAACTGGAAACCCTGTTTCGTGAAAAATAAATATTTGATTAACTAAAACAGTTTATGGGCGATGTATAATTTTTTTTTCAAACCTAGTATATAAATGGTATATGAAATTGAGAAATTCAAGATAAAGTACACTGAGGAATACTATCACTTTGTGTTTGATATTTGCAATAATAAGTTAGTATAATGCAATATTATAATATTACAATGTCAGTTGGCCTTATACAATATACAAATAGTATTTATACAACTTATACATGTTTAAACATTTTTAAACAATTCAATTAATTATACGTAAGTACTTGAGAAAAAATTTAAAATAAATAAAATAGTTATGATTAAGTTTAGTAAAACAATTTCAAAATAAAAATATGCAATTAAACATAATATACAATTATAACGAAATAATCAATATTTGTTTAAAATTGTATTTAACATATGGGGTTTATATATATATACATATTGACAAAAATTATGTAATAGAAGTAGAGAATTAATTAGAGAAATTAACAATTTGTATTGACCGGGCTTCGATTTGATTTAAAATCTGTATTTAATATACATATTGAAGAACTATATAGGAAACAGAGTAGTATAGAGGCGTAATAAGAAGGTCTCTGTTGAGCTTAGTACAGGAGTAAAGCTACCCAAAAAGTTAGGCCATTAGAGTGGGCAGAAATTGTAATATTTTAATTTATTACAAATGTGGTAGTAAAAAAAATCATCAAAAATACAAAATATTGACTGAAAAAATTTCTAGCTAGTTACAATAATAGAAAGAAATTGATCATTGTCCATACCAATGTGATATGTATCATGTTTCATGTAAATTTACCAACTAGCAATTGTAGATACTTACTTGTGATAGACGCTGGTACACCATTTGATAAAAAACTTCCAAAGTATCGAGTGGTGGCCGATAAACAGCTCTTTGCAAAGCAACGTCAGCGTTTACATCTTCGGGTAACAAATTATAATTGGAAAACACATAAAACGATTGAAGGCTTACATCATCAGGAAAATAGTCTGTAGTTATTGGCAAACATGCAGGAAATACCATTGACTTCCAATCAACAACTGTTAAAATATTAATGCAAATATGTACACACGAGAGATATATTGCCAATTGTTTAATTTAACTTTAATTTAAATAGAAAAACTAAAAGTGTATGTTAGCTAATAATAACTGTTCTTAAAAAAAAAATACTGATTCAAATATTTATTTATAATATAATTAAAAGACTAACACAATAATTATTCCAGACAAATAAATGTGTAATAATTAATAACAAAAATTGTCATAAAATAAATTCTAATTTTAATTAACCATACAAATGACAATACAAAAGTGAATGTTAATAAGTTTTAGTATAGGAATAGAGAAACAATTACACGGGCAAAAAATATAATTATAACGTTTTAATAACTAAAATAATGTTTAGTTAACACTTAATTTTTTAAAAAAAAAACTGTATTCAATATTTTAATTTGACTAACCCGATGTGCATCTATTTGTCGATGACTCAAAAGAATCACTTGATTTAAAAGTACGGTTTATATTTTGTTTCTCCTGAATTTCTTTTTTTAATGATTTTTCAATATCAAAGTTATTAACTAAATAAATAACATAGATAATTAGTATGTAATTGTGTATGATAAATATGAAATATGCAAAACATACAATGCAATTTTTTTTTGTTTAGATTTTTAACATGGTTTTTGTTATATGTGCCCATGGCTGGGGTATCAAGAAATTCAACATTTTCACAAGATGACTTTGAATTTTTTGTACATTCTAAACAATAATAATAATAATAATAATTTGCATTAAAAGTATGACTTTTTCTCATCCAATAGTGTGGATTGTTTACTTTCTGGAAACGTATGACTCCATCTTCTTCGATTTGATGTCAACTTGACTATGTATTGCGATTTGTCAAACGGATTAATAAGACCCGGTACCCTATCAAGTTGTGAATTGTCAATTTCTTTGGTTTGCTGATTACCGGGTTCATTTTTGATAAATTTTCCATAACTTTTCAGGTCGTCGTCAATGCTCCGGCTTCTATTTCCTAGAATATAAATTGCAGAATTGCATAAATTTGGAAAATGACTTTAGTTTTTATATTTTTCTTGAATAATTACTGTTAAACTGTACTCACTATTTAATTGCGGCAAATTAATAAATTCGTTGTGATTTTTTGGCGGAGGTGTTGTACTGCGTTGTTTATGAGGAGATAGACTACAGCTTAAAGAAAGCAATTTATCAGAATTCACATCAACACTACACGTACTAAATTTTTTCTTTCTTAAAGCGCCGGTTCCATTAATATTAATAGGTGGTAAAATGTTATTAGTGGTACTGAAAAAAAAAAAATTAATATTTTCCAAGAATTAGACATTTAAGACCATGTAAAACTAATGACATAGACTAAACCATACCATCCCCCCCCCGGCCATTAAATGAAGGCTATTACATAATATTATTATAAAGAGGAAACAACTTTCAATGAAAATATGACTGTAATTTTTTCAGTTCCTCCACATACAATTTTTACACTTATTCTCCCTACCCCTCGCTTCATTATAACTTATATTTGGTAAGTATTATCTTCGAAAAAAAAAAAAACCTCAACAGTACCTATCATGGGAGCCTGTAGTATTTAGTCTCCAAATCAATGATTTAGTTCTTCCTATTGTAGTTATTAACCATTTACAATATTACTATCAATATTTGAATTAATTTAATATTTAATAAATAATTATGATTTTAACAGCATTTGTATTAATAATGTACAACTAATATGTTTATATACACGGTATTTTACATACATAAAGAAATGCATTAACTTACTCACATATAGGCGGTAAACTCTTATTTTTATTATCAAACAAATTCGCATCATAATTCATATAGTCTTGTATGCAATTTGTAAATGTTTCACACATTGAAGCCGGTAAACATTTTGATGTTACTATTGAACCCGTTTTTGGTCGGTTTAATACAATATTTGAAAACTGGTGAGGTACTTTTATGCGAGGAATAAACGTTGAGTTTGGTGGCATATGTTTACTCCTGTAAAAACTAATTTTATATTTTTTAGTTATTAATTGTAAAATTGTAATGCTAAAAAAAAAAAATAAAAATAAAAAAAACAATCTTCTAGTGTTAAATTATACTAAAATGTTTAATGTAAATTTAGGGATAACTGTAGTTCAAAAATTCTGATCAAATTTTTGTAAGATTTTTAATTAAATTCAAAATACAAATGGTTAAACAACCTTAAATTTATCCAGTGTGGAATACTGCAATCATCTCCTAAAGATTCATCGCGATTTTGAAACTGAAAAAAAAAAAAAAAAAAAATTATTGAACACAATCTTGCAAACATTTTGTAAAAATCATTCTTCTTGTATTATATTAATAAAATAATAATTCACTTTAAAAAAAATATATATATCATACCTGTAGTTATGTCTTTCAGGTTTGGACACGATAAATACAAAAATAATAAAAGTAATTATTGATTAATGATAAATAATTATCTTTTAAAAATATAAATTGAAGAGAATTTAATAATAAGACATATTTTAAATAGTCTATAAATTCATAGAGGCTCTAAAGTCTAAAGGACATTATAAAAAATATCCACAATATAAATTATTGAATATCTGAATAAAATAGATTATAGATTTAAAAAAAGCTAGTTTAATTTTAGTGTAATTATTTGTTAACCATATATCTAGTTGACAAATTATTATCTTCAATAACATTTTTAAAACATACTTAATTAAAATAGTATAATGTAGATTTATCTCACCAGAAATAATGGAACAGCATACAGTGGCTCTTGACCAACACAGATTAAATCAATCCCTACTCCATTATCCATAATTCTTTGTTTTGTAATGTTTGTTAATTGTCTATCCACATAAAATTCACCCATACCAGGCGATATAACAATTACTAATTGACCAGTCCGATCTAAGCTTCTTTCGATAAAATGTTTTTCAAATACTAATAACAAAAATTTAAAACTTGATAAAAGGAAGGAAAAACTGTTACAATTAATTGTATCTTTTATTTTAATTGTCTATTATTAATATAGTTAAATTTAGAAAGAGTGTGGAAAGCACATTTTGATACATTTGATTTCAACTGAAAATAAACCTTATATTAAATGTTCAAACTTTATAATTCGAGTACAAGTATCAATGAGAATTTTAAATCTATTTTGTTAAGTCTTTCATACTTTTTCAAAATTATCGAGAAAGTTATAAACCATTTCAAAAATCAACTAAATAAAACGAAAATGCTACTAGAAACCTAGGAACGCTACACCAGTTATTCACCCGCATAGCAAAAACATGTTTACGCAGGCAGCATAGAACTCGCTTACTTTTGATATTCCAGAGGGCAGACGAGTTAAGTTTTTGAAATAATCGTTATATATGGAATAATGAAAAAAAAACCTATATTCTTTTTATAATAGATGATTTTACTCTAAAACCACAATTAATCGAGTTCTATTCAGTCTGCATAAGCATGTAAGACTGAGACAAATGCTGGTGAGGCGTCCTCTAACTCTTAATGGTTGGTCTAGCACTATCAAAAAAAAAAAAAAAAAAAATATAAAAAAAAAAATGATTGATTCAATAATATTTATCTACTATATATATATATGTACTTTAAATACCGTTTAATGCCATATTTAGTACTTCAAGAAAATTTCCTTGAGAAGCTTGTGATAAATAAGCTTCTGGTATTGAATCTGTGGAAACACCAGATTCTTGAAGCACTTTGTGATGATAGTTTAATACGTCTGTTTTGTATGTATAATAAAGACGATTGAGTAACATTAAGGAAGCTACAGCCCAATCTTCATAGCGTTCATTTTGAATAACAACTCTAATAAACAAAACAAGATATAAAAAAAATTTAATTTAATTTTCTATAACTTTTTAATCATGCGATTATTAGCTTAACCATATATTACCTATTTTAGGTACAAAAAGTCACTATACTATTTAAATGCTAGCAAATTTTTGGCACAACTATAAAAAGTAAAAATACATTGAGTTTTGTAGTGGAAAGTGTTCTATTCTATCACAAACAAATTATATGTAAAATACATATTTATTTATTTACCTGTAAAAATCTTCATAAAAACGATTTTTAAAATCTATTTGAAGACATTCTCGCATAGCTTCAGGAAATTCTTCCAATTTTTTAGCTTTGTAAAATACTCGTGAGAATACAACAATTGTAACTTCGTGATTACTGCCAAAATACTGTCAATATAAAAAAAAAATAATAAATTAAAACACAATTGAGTACAACATTCGTCAATACTGAAACTGAATATATTTCCATAAAAATAATATTAAAACTCACCTTCCATTTGTCAAATAAATCAACTAGAAAACCATCAACAGATTTTTCAAAATAAGTGTCACCCAAAAAGTTGAATTCCCACATTTCAGAAGTCATTTGAAGAAATATGTAGACCATACTTGTAGCTGATCTAAATATAATCTAATAGATAAATATGTATTAACTATCTAGTTATCGAAATTGTATTGTAATAGTAATAACCGGGGCTTGTGACTTGTAGTTTTTAAAGTGTAATTATAAGCGCAACAATATATTATTAAACCTAAGAGAGTTATTTAATCTGTTAGAGTCACACACTTCACAGTCTAAATGACTGGGTTTTTAATTTCTTCGTCAAACATTTTTATACCAACGTGTTGTATTAACTTCGTTAAATTATTGTCCTCTAAATATTTTATATTTAAGTATAATAAATTTTATTCTTACATTGACATAAATAAAATACAAATATTCAAAGTCTACAAGTCTTACACCCGTTATAACAGAATAAAAACCTTTGTGTTATGGCCGATAACTCCGCATAAAACGGCATTTCCTTTTCTCCACATTTCATAGATTTGTAAACGCGTATATCCGCCGCAAAACTCTATTTTTTTATTAATATGCACACAGGTGTTGACCAATGAATTTTTCAAACGCCACATTTCTGATCGGCCCAGATACTGATCCCTGAATATCAATTCAATTGAATCTAATACCACAGATTCTGGACTCACGACATTTACTGTAACTTCACTGTATGCACGCAGATGAAACATAATTGCTATATTATGTTCAATGCTTATTGTATCTGAAAAGGAAAATATAGTAATAAGTTCCAAGTGCACATTTTTATAGATTAATTTCAATTGATGTTGATGATTGGAGTAAGTCCTCTGGTCGATATTAACAGTAAGAAAAATATCATCTTTTAATGGAACAGATAAAATTAAAAAGAGTATCCATTAATTTATCATTATTTTAATTAGGTTCTTGTATTATATCTGGCATGCACAGATTGCAAATTGTAAATCAATTTAAAACATGACAAATAAATAATCAAATCTTTTTTTTTTTCTTATTAAAATAATGATTTGAGTAGTGTCAATTATTAATTTTAAATAATATGACAAAAATATAATTTATATATTTTTTTTTAATTTTATTACTTACAAATTGTTTTGGCTAATTTAATTTGTTGATTTTTATTTTAAATATAATAACAGCAAATAAGTGAAAAAATTGTATGAAAATAAATAAATTATATGAACACAGTTCTGATATAAAATTAAACGTTTTTTTTTTTTTTAATTTTAATTAGAAAATAAATCATCTATACAAAAAAAATGCATAATTAGAATAAGTGAGGGAGAAATTAATAATAGGCGTGAAGAGTAAAGAAGAAGTAGTATGAATAAAGAACCCATCCATTAGTGACACTTCAGTAGTTGAGGATTAAATTATATCAACGTAACAGTATTAAAGAAAATCACTACACCATGTTCTCTTTAATCTGTGACGGGGATTGCCCGGAAGTATTAGAATGTGTACATTTTTTATAAGAGAAGTTGTTGTGAGAGGTTAGTTTGAAGTAGAATCTATTGTAAAAAATGTTGGCTTCTTCGTTAACTGCTTCGATATGGAAGTCGCTGTGGAGAGTACAATTAGATACGAAATGAGGAGCATTAGTAATTTTGCAAAGTGAGATATTCTGAAAAGCTTGAATTTTGTTGGTAATGGATTTTGGAACCCAAAGTTGGTGTCCATAAGTCCAAATTAAACGTTAATTACAAAACAAAGGTATTGATTAAATTTTGTTTCAATATTAAAATAGACACCTAAAGGAATAAATTAATAAATTATCAACCTGATCCTATAATATACGAGTGGGTAGGTTAGCACTTACCTCTGCTTTTGGCGTCGTCTTTAAACGCCATAAATTGTAGCAATAGCTTGTCCTGTTGAGAATCTGCATGATAAATTTCTGCGATATCACCTTTGACTACTTGAGGGAAATCTTTACAGTTGACGATGAGTTCCGAATCTAATATCGAGAAACGATGAAAAATTATATATCGTTTAGCGTCGGGTACATACTACCGCGTTACAGCGGTACCCGGAGTTTACTTACTACTGAAAGCCTTTTGATGCAGAAACAATTTATAAGGCTTCATGGTAAATACGCATTAGATATTCGAATAGCGAGTTTTACATATTATATTATTATAACGCGTGAAAATTGGAATAGTTTTTTGAACGTGATAAATTCGCATTCGACAAACGGAATGAACGGCTCGTGGAACAAAATATCAAACGGCATACATTTCAAAAGACCACCAACAAAAATCGAAACGACCGGATTTCGGTTAAAGGATAATGTTTACTTACCGTTCTTATCCGGTGATACCATTACCATGTTATCGATACCACTGATAAGACAACGCCCATATGGTTTATACCTTTAAAAATCGATTGGCTAGCCCTTTGTTCTACTGCGCATTACAAACGTCGTGTCCATTTTCTTAGTAGGTTACACCCGTGTACAATTAAGTTCAACAAATTGTGTTGTTGAAACTATACAAAGACGAGATATAAAAACGCGACGCACTGTTGGTAGACCGCTGTTACAGACGGTAAGTGGGGACTGGTCAGGTAGTATGTTTCTTTCTGAATCCTTCTAGTAGACGACGCACCGCAACTCTAACTGCAGAATAGGCGAAGCTGGTATTATATCCGTTTTATGATTGTTGTTAGGTTACGATTTATATTTTTCATACTGTAATCCGTGAATGTCGATTATGTTATCGCTGGGTATTCGCATGGCGTTTGTTTTAGAGCTTATTATTTTGTAGTTTTTTATTTATTATTTTTTGTATAGTTAAACAAGCATATGTATTAGTTGGTCTAAAAATGAGTACATCTAAAAACAGTTGTTCTGTCGTAAGTTGCAACAATACGTACAGAAATACTACTAATATCAAGTTTTATAATTTTCCAAACCGACCGTACGAAAAAGAGACCAAAGACCGTTGGATTAAAGCGGTTAATAGAGACGAGTAAGTTACATTTTTGTATTTCTTTAAAACGCGGTAAGTTTTTCGGTTTGTAAATGCGTACGTGTTGGTATTTTTATTTATTTTTAGTTGTAATGGAAAACCTTGGGTGCCAACTAAAAACAGTGTCATTTGTAGTGCTCATTTTGTCGGAAATAGGAGGTCGCACGATCCAAAAAGCCCTTCGTACATACCAACCATATTTCCAAAAGTGCACGGAAAAGAATTGAAAAATCATCAATTGCAACAGAATCCAAGATATGATCGTGCGCTTAATCGAAAACGACTCATAGTAACTCAATATAGATCAAACAATACTGTAAATCAAAGTTATGTGCATGGTTCATTTAGTATTTGTACACAAGTAGCTTTTGATGTACCCAGTAATAATTTTGTATTTAGTTGTGATTTTAATGGTAGTAATGCTTGTACTCAGGTATCAATTCCTAAATCCTGTATGATTGTTAATAAACCATTAATGGTTGAAAAATCGTGTGGCTCAGATCCAGCAGACTTCCGTTTCTCTAAACTTTCTTTTCATGGATTTAATTCAATCATTTCAGAAAATTCTTTACAAGACCTAACTGGCACTAATTTTGAAATGTTTAACTTTCTTTTGTCCATATTGCCCCCAAGTCTTGGATTAATTATCAGTAAAGAAAATACTTTATTAATATGCTTAATGAAACTAAAACTCGGATTAACTGATTTATCTTTGAGTGCATTTTTTTCAATTCACAAAACAACAGTTGCTAAAGTTTTTGTAGAATGTTTATTAGTTTTAAGTCTGAACTGTAAAAAACTAATTTGTTGGCCAAGCAGCAGCGATATGTTAGAATCTCTACCGGAAATTTTTAAACAGCACTACCCAAATTGTAGGTGCATAATTAACTGCACTGAGATTAAAGCAGAGCAACCCACAACTAAAGCACAAAGATTGAACATGTATTCAAAAAATAAAGGGAGGTATACTATTAAGGTGCTTATTGGTATCACTCCAACTGGATCAGTTAGCTTTTTATCCAGATCATATGGTGGTAGTGCTAGTGATAGTTACATTACTTATGATTCTGGTTTTCTAGATAAAATTAAGCCCGGTGACCAAATTCTTGCAAATAAAGGGTTTTCTGGAATAGGGACGGGGGTTGATGATCCAAAAAATATACTGGTAATAAATTCTCTTCCCAATAATGGTCAATTAAGTCAAGAAGATTTACTGAATACCTTCAATGTTGCTAGTATAAGAATACATATAGATCAACTTTTTGACAGATTAAAAAGGTTTAATATACTTAATGAAATACCCACTGATCTATTACTGTGTATCGACAGTGTTTTATTGATGTGTTGTGCTTTACTCAATTTAAAAGATTTAGTTCAAAAACACAGAATAGATTAGTCAGCTAGTTATAATTATAATAACAATAAATAAATTATATTTTCGACTTATCATCTTTATTAAGTAATGTAGTAAATAAATATTTTAATATTGAATCTAAATATAGTATTTTAAATGTATCAGAAAAAAAGATTAGTTTCATTTTCCAGAAACATGGCCATTTAATTTTTAGTACTTATATTATTTCTCTAACATTTGATATCAATTATGAGTAGTATAAATTAAACCACTTTTAACTACTTTTACCATTAAATGTGAAACAGAAAAAAAATCAAATGTTTGTTTTATTATCCATCTGTAATCCATATTAAATGTTACTGGCTCCTTTTCTTTGAGTAACTTCCTCATTTATTAATTTATTTTTAATTTCCCCAGATGCAATCTTTAATTATATCTTTTTATTTTATGAGCTTTTGAACTAGCTGCAATGCGCAATTTTCAGTTTTCTGACCATGCAATATTTTGAAACAGATTCAGTGTTTTATTTAAGTTAGTTTAATTTTTTCATTATCTACATAAATATGTTTATAGTAAAAACTGTGCTCAGTCATATTGAATGAAACACTACAGGGTCATTTGATATTTTATAATTAACATATTTCTTAATAAGAAATTAATTAATTAATTGCGTTCATTTTTTAAATGTATTTCAACGTTATCATGTATATCATTCAATATGTTGGAGTAAAATAACTTCTATCTATTACATTATATTGACAACATTTTATTGATGTGTTGTGTTTTACTGAATTTAAGCAATTAATTTATAAGACAATAAATAAATTATATTTTCGATTTATCATCTTTGTTAAATAATGTAGTAAATAAATATTGTTATATTGTATCTAAATATTCTATATAAAATATTTTAATTGTATAATAAAAAAGATTAGTTTCTTTTTCCAGAAACTTGACATTTAATTTCTAGTTCTATCATTCAAAATCAAACGTTCTGGAAGTATAAATTAAACTACTTTTAATTATTTTTAACATTTTACGAGAAACAGAAAAAATCAAATGTATGGTTTTATTCATACAAATATCTAGGTAAAGAACTCGATATTGAAAGAACATTATGATATGACATTAATGAATAAAATAGTTGTGAGTTGTTTAAGTACTTAAAAACTATTTTGTGGAGAAAAGTTAGACATTTGTTCTATAATTTTATTGAGTTTATTTTAATTTTTTTTTTTTTTTTTTTTAATATGTTAATCAATTTTAGATTCTGAACATGAGATGAATGTATTGTTATATTTTGACTTGTATTTTTTTTTCCGTCTGAACAACTTTTTTACCAGAAATCTTGCTTTTTTGCTTTTTTTTTTTTCTTGCAATTTTCAATTGCAACACCTTTTCTGAAAGCATTTTGTATCTAGTTATGTGCATTGGAATGGTCATATTTTGATTTTAGTTTTTGTTTTCTTATTAATTGGGAAAAACATAGACCCTTTAAAATTTTAATGAAAATCGTATAAATCAATTAATTTTAATTATAATCTTGCTATTTTTCATAGTTATAATTTTTAACAGATAGTTAAAATAACATTTTACGGTTTACTCTTCGTTTAAAAAAAAACCATATTTGTAAATAAATTAAAATTGGCGTACCTAGTAAATATTTCAACTCAAATTTAAATTGATCTTATCAAATTTTAATGATCCATTAATAAAGTCTTTATACTTGACTTTCAATATTAAAATTTTTACCATAACATCAATTAATACTATGAAACTTTTCTTTGAGAAAAAATACCTACCCAGTGTGGCTGGTGGCGCCGAGTCAGTTTTGAAATGGTCATCCGATCAATAGTCATAGTAGTCGTTACCACTACCTGCCTATATAATTGTATGATGACCTATGTCTAACCCCCTCTTGTTTTTATTTATCAAAATGACTCGATATTAAAAATGTAGTTTTACTTATTTCGTTTAATTTTTATTACAAATATTTTTATCGCTATATATATATATATATAGGTGAATCACATCGTATGTGGAATCATGATTTCATATTATTTCGTACTATAACCGCAGAATACGATTAATACTAGTAGATTAAATACTTGAGCACGCGCTAACACATTAGTCAAACCTCAAAAAAAATGTAAAAAGTCATTTTATATTACTATAAAATCGTATATATTGTAATCGTATTGATTACAATAAGGTCTAGTAATTTGTAGCATTCGCATCTTTTTCCTTGATATTTTGGCTAAAAAAAAAAAAACAAAATTTTATCCAACTCATCACAGAGTTCAAATATAAAAATGTTTGTTGCATTTGTTTGCATTATCTTACAACTTTTACGAATTTGAATGCACTTTTTATACTTAAGTTTATTAGCTTTTTTTTTATTCATTTTTTTTGTTAAATTATTTGCATGTTCGACATTTTAAAATTGTATAAACAATTATTTGTATTTAGATTTTTTACAACGAATTACAACATACCTTATACACTTTTATTAATAGGTACCGACATATTTATCAAATTAAAGTAAAATTATCTTAGACGACGTAATTATAGGTACAGTTATTTAGCGGAATTTAGTGTACACGGTGAAATATTATCAATTTAATAAAACAGTTTTTCATTTATTGTTTCACATAGATATTAAATTGTGATTAGGTGTTTATAGTATTAATTTTTTTGAACATATGAAAACGTGTTCGTCAGTAGGTTATTTTTCGGTTTAAAAAACATTTTCAACTAAACTTTTACATTTTCTTTAATAGCATTTTCATGTTTAAAAATATATTTTTTATTTTTCGTAGCATTATTGTTAAATTTTCAATCCCTTTTCTGTTGGTTTTTAGTGCATAATTTCTCTAGCCCTAATTGTAATCAATATTATAGCCTATGTTTAAATACACAGAAGAGAAATCCTATCCTAATTAACCGTATACGTATAGAAACCATTTATTTCTACAAGGCCTGCTCGTCCCGGATCGTTCAATTATATTTTTTAACGAATTCAACAAATATAATGGACTGATAAAATTATATAGGGCCCCGACCGGATTCAATAAAATCTGTATACTAATATCTAGTTTTTTTCTCGTATTTTGATTATTCAAAAAATAAAATAATCGATTAATCGATAAAAATACATATATTGAAAAATCGGCCAATGTGTCTAGATTATAATATATTCTATGTTACAGAATCTTAAGTATAAAATCCAGATCAGTGAAACAGAACTAAAAATGCAAAATTTATGACTAAATTAAAAGTAAACTATGACACTATGAGTATATTTGATTTATTGATATAACAAAAAAAAAATTATCGGATATTCCCCCTGAACGAAATTAGAGAGAGAAAATTATGTGTCCTTCCTCCCTACGGTTAGAAATAATAATGTAGGCAAGTATATTTGTATTCAAAGGACGAAATTAAAACTGCAGGTTAATCAAAATATATATTTTATTTATTATAATAATTTATGTTTCTAGATATATCATTTATTATCAAAATGGGGGTTTTTTATTTTATTATCAATATAAATTTTTCCAGAAAATGTAGAAGTAGAGTACATATACATATTACACACACACACACACACATATATATACATATAAGCACACATCATAAAATTTATACCTACGGTCCGTCCTAAATTTGCCACCACTTCTTCCTGTATTTAATCTTCGCGAGGACTGTCCGGCACCTCTTGCACTTAATCATGGCACGGTGGCGCTTCATATATCTGAAGAACACCACGAAGCAAAACGGAAAACACGTGCCGAAGAGTCCCAATTGTTTAGTTGGAAAATATTTGCTGGACTTCACCTTCGGGGTACCCTGGTAGCCACAGTTCAAACACAGACTGATTCTTTCCTCCAGGACTCTCGGTTTGCATGTCGATTCAAATACGGTCGAATTCATCTCGAACATCTGATTTGTAAAAAAACACGGTTCATGCAACGTGTTGTATAGTACATAGCGAACTTGCTATTCAATAATTCAATCGAATTCTAACCACCGTCCACCTATCTAGACGAATCTAACAAAACCTTAACACCTATAGGTTTATTTTATTTTTTTCCTAAACCACTTACCTACAAATGAACCGTTGTTAAATTTTTATTATTTTTTTTTTTTCCCGTGTATCATATCAGCACACCAACCGGGAAAACTGAGGTTCGCGAATTTAAAGCCCGAGCTTATTAGTAAAAAACGAAAATAAAAAATCCCACGCCAATAAATTACAAATATATATATGTATATGTACCAATTTTTTTTTTTTTTCACTACCATGCAAATATTATATTATAATTATTATTTTACTGCAAAATATTATATTTACTTTTGTATTATCGTTAACGTTCGAAACCAATCGTCCAATCGATGTATCGTGACGCGCGAGTATTTTTAATAATTAATGTCTGTTATTTTACATCACCGAACGAGAGTTATTTTACGTCCCGAAGTAGGTAGGTTAAATCAACCGAATATTTTATTTAAATATATTTCTCGTAGCGAAATAAATGGTTTATAACGTAATGGCGATTGCCGAGGTTACGCGATACATTGTGTGAGAAACAAAATCGGATTATATTATCACGAATGACTATGACGATGAGGCCTGCACACGCAGCAATAGGTACGTGTCGAGCGATTTATGTAGTGGTTTTGTCAATATTACAATAATGGTGATGGTAAATTAAATAATAATAGTAACCCCAACGCGGCCAATGGCTTTTACGGCCAAAACGTATTAATTTAGAAAAGCGAAAAAAAAGACTAATTGAAATTTCAAAATTCTGTTTTCAAGACCGGAAATTAAAGTAGGCATAAGCCTTACTGATGTTCGAAATTTCAGAACTCTACGCCTATGGGAAGTCACTTTCTATAGACACTATCTATAGTGTCACTCTTTGTTTTATTAGCATAGGTAGATTATCTTGAATTTTATGGTACGAAACCATAGATATGTATGTATGTATGGCAGGTGTCTACCACATAGTTATTATATATGATACATAATATCTTTGTATCTATAAATCCATTAAAAAAATGTATAGGTGACGAATGTAAGTAAATCAAGCGGACAAAACAATTTTAAAATTTTTAGTTAGGTACATATAGGTAATTATATTTTGTTCTAGGTACCAAAATATATTATTAATAATTGTATAATGTTTTATTCCTGGCTACGTCACTGAACACATGCCATACCGTTTATAATCACCGTGTCACTGATATACTGCAGATAACTGTAAATAGAAAGAAAAAAAACTAATCCTTACAAAAATAACAAGGTTTACGAAGTATGCACAAATGCAACTTTTGTTATTATCCATATAAAATATAACTGCATGTTGCAGGTTATACAATAAAAATACACTTTTTTAGTAAACTGTTATGATCAAAAATCATAAACGTGTACTCGTTGTTTTGTTTAATTTTTCATAGTACGAAATTTATACTAAATATTAATGATAGAATATTTTTTACGTATCATAGGTTAATGTGCCTAAAACTTAATGTTTAACATTTACGTATATTAAATCTATAGTCCGGATTTATTTAAATGTTTTGGCATATCTTTATTGAGTACATACAGTCTTATGGGAGTAAAACAAGTAGACGATTTATTTAACTCAGAGTTCATGAAAACGTTTTTTTTTTCTTTTTTTGCATATCTAAGAATATTCCATGGGTTACGAAATATTTAGCTAATTTAGCATATTTTGGAATATTTTGTAAATTGTAAAATATATACTTATTTATTTTAATTTTGAAATTATTATTATTAACTTAAAAAATAAAAATGTTTGAATCACTTTTATGATTAAAAAACTAAACATGCAGCGATAATATTATTATGTCGCCATTATAAAACTTTGCTTCACTATAATTAAAATATATCAAAGGAATATTGTTTTTTTATAGGTGATATTGTTGTTGTATATTTTTACTGTTACTACTCATATTATAGTACGATTATTCCATTATGCAAGTTTATACTTCACTCAAACGACTATTGTTGAAGGAATATTGTACGAAAAAACAAATATTGCACATTAAAACATATTATTATATTGATGTGCATTGATTATTTTTTTCTAATTTTGAAGAGAATATTAGACGAATATTTGAAGGTTTTTTTAGAGAATATTAGAACATCAAATTTTTGAGAAGTTTTAAGAGAATATTAATCCGGGCTATAATTATAACACACATTGAATAGATATATATTAATAAATATATATATGTGTGTACATATGTTTACTGGGATATCGCAAAGATACGTTTTATTTGTGGTTTAGTTATTATTATAACTTTGTATGTACAATGTTTATTTGTTATTCGCGAACTCTGCACAATTTGTCGTTATACTTGTTATTTCTTTTCCCGGTAAAGTATTTGTGGTTTTTTTTTTTAAGTGCATTCGTTAATTATTGTTTGTATTCAGAAATTTAGCTATTGTGGTTTTGCGTATTTTAGAGTCGACAACAATAGCGTGTGCGTGTGTAATTATTAATTATGTGTTACACGAATGCTTAATATCGTGTCGACGTGTTGGTGTTTGCCTGTATCGCCGCAGCGTCGGGCACCCGGCCGGTATCCCCCGCATTAGTTTGTACGCTTGATAAATTATTATTATATTTATCTTATTTATTTATTTGCGTATAAATAATATATAAATATAAATTGGTTTTACGTTATTTTGTGTTAAAAACGTTTATAAAACTTAAGCGTTTTATGTTATATTTTGATTTGAATCATCGTCACTTGTTCGTTTTGTGTTATTCGCATTTTAAACATTTTAATAACACTCGCACTTATTTTCGAAATTTAGGCTACGATCGAATTCAACCGATCCTATCCTAACCTAATCTAACCTATACAGACGGTAGAACATTATCGCCAATTGTCGTCAACCGTCGGATGATAGTCTCGAATTTAAATATTTATTTAATTTTGTTTCACTTGACCCGCACTGTTTTAAACATAGTTTCAATTTTTACACCTAATGCACATTACAACATATTGTTTTTTCCACCATATTACGAACCTCACGGCATGTAAATGTAAATGTGCGTTTTTTTTTCCAAATTGGTCCTATTAATTACTATAAATAAATTTACCGACACTATTACATCCAGCAACAACGACAAATATTTCTCACGAAAACACCGGTAAAGTAAAATGTACTATAATTGTATAAAAAATTACCTGTATTTTTTGCGTTGAAAATCTGACGTAAGTAAAATTTAAAATAATAACGTATTGTACCCACGAATAATGTCTGCGAATACAATAACCGTTATATTTCTATTATTTCCGTGTGTTTTTTATGTTATTTTTTTTTATTTTTTTATTTATTTGTTGTTGGTTTTTTATTTTTTTATGTTGATTTTTTTTGTTTCATAATATCAAAACTTATTTTCATATCGTGGGCACTGGGAATATTGATAATAATTGGAAATTTACATGTCATCATCTCAATGGCGTGCTCAGCTATTTTGTATGAGGGGGGGGGACAGAGAATGAACTGTATTTTGTTTTGTTGTCAGTCATAAACACAAATTTACATATTGGCGAACACATAGGACCATATAAATATTTAATTAGGCCCCCCTCTTCAGAAATCTTAATGTTTTTCCTCCTATGTGTACACATTATGGGTAGGATAGTATTTTAAGAGTAAATTAGTTGACAATTCTATGTCCAAATTTACGCACATTTTTTTATGCATGAAACTATACACTATATAGGTAAACGAATCTAATAGATAAACCGTTTAGTTTTAAATATTTAGACTTATTAAAATTATAAAACTAGTCGAAATTTTCTTGGTTTTTTTTGATATTTCATCTAAAACTTCATCTGGTGTAACATTGATATTACTGACCGGCGCATTAAAAGAAAAAAAGAGGTCATGGAGGGGTGTGTGACACCCTTGCCCCCCACCCACCGTGAGCACGTCCCTGGATCATTTTACCGCCTTAAATGCGACGAGAAAAAACGCGCCATCGTCTCAGTTTGTATAGTGAATTATCAGTACACTAAACAGCGTTCTCAATTCTGTCTATGTACCCTGATGATTCTACTATAATCAGAATTCGGCATGGCGCGCTGCTCCTTGTACACGAAATCCTGACTCTGTGTACGGCGACGATCAATTTGGATTATTAAAATTATTATTTATTTTGATATTTTTTTTTTTCCATTTCTAATTCTGTTTATGAACGATTAATTTCGAGCCCCGAGTTTTCTTAAACGTAAGTACGTCGATTTACATACGTATAATCACTTTTTTCAATCTATATATCGCCTAACGATACGTTATTAGAGGTTGTGCGTATTGTGTTTTCCACGATTGTACGTAATTACATTATACATCATACATAATTTATTTTTATCAGGTGCAATTTGATTCGGTCGACTATCCATTTTAAAATAAGGGAGATGTCAAGCTCATTTCAAAATCCGGGAACGACATCCCAGAATGCCAAGGAAAAATCACGAGACTCTAGTAAACCAAAAAATGAAAAAGAGGATCTGTTTGATTCCCAACCAAAGTTAACAAAAATTGACCATGATATTAAGATTCCAACTAACAAGACTCCAGTTGATGAAACACCAGTTAAACAAACTCCAGCTAAAAACACTCCGGCAAAAATGATTGTAAATAAAAATCCTCCAGGAATCAGGATTCTAAAAAGAAAGTCTTCAGCTGAAGAAATTCCGGCAAAAATGATTGTAAATAAAAATCCTCCAGAAATGATGACTCTAGATGGAAAATCTCCAGCTAAAGAAACTCCGGCAAAAATGATTCTAAATAAAAATCCTCCAGAAATGATGACTCTAGATGGAAAATCTCCAGCTAAAGAAATTCCGGCAAAAATGATTGTAAATAAAAATCTTCCAGAAATGATGACTCTAGATGGAAAATCTCCAGCTAAAGAAACTCCGGCAAAAATGATTGTAAATAAAAATCCTCCAGAAATGATGACTCTAGATGGAAAATCTCCAGCTAAAGAAACTCCGGGAAAAATGATTCTAAATAAAAATCCTCCAGAAATGATGACTCTAGATGGAAAATCTCCAGCTAAAGAAACTCCGGCAAAAATGATTGTAAATAAAAATCTTCCAGAAATGATGACTCTAGATGGAAAATCTCCAGCTAAAGAAACTCCGGCAAAAATGATTGTAAATAAAAATCCTCCAGAAATGATGACTCTAGATGGAAAATCTCCAGCTAAAGAAACTCCGGCAAAAATGATTGTAAATAAAAATCTTCCAGAAATGATGACTCTAGATGGAAAATCTCCAGCTAAAGAAACTCCGGCAAAAATGATTGTAAATAAAAATCCTCCAGAAATGATGACTCTAGATGGAAAATCTCCAGCTAAAGAAACTCCGGGAAAAATGATTCTAAATAAAAATCCTCCAGAAATGATGACTCTAGATGGAAAATCTCCAGCTAAAGAAACTCCGGCAAAAATGATTCTAAATAAAAATCCTCCAGAAATGATGACTCTAGATGGAAAATCTCCAGCTAAAGAAACTCCGGCAAAAATGATTGTAAATAAAAATCTTCCAGAAATGATGACTCTAGATGGAAAATCTCCAGCTAAAGAAACTCCGGCAAAAATGATTCTAAATAAAAATCCTCCAGAAATGATGACTCTAGATGGAAAATCTCCAGCTAAAGAAACTCCGGCAAAAATGATTGTAAATAAAAATCCTCCAGAAATGATGACTCTAGATGGAAAATCTCCAGCTAAAGAAACTCCGGCAAAAATGATTGTAAATAAAAATCCTCCAGAAATGATGACTCTAGATGGAAAATCTCCAGATAAAAAAACTTTGGCAATAACGATTTCAGATATAAATACTCCAATACAAACTACATCAACAAATCCAAGTCTATCTCTATTAGTGAACTACCAAGATGGCAAAAAATTAAAATTAAACTTGGATACTTCATACGAAGAATACAAGGAACTATTTATTGCGCTTGAAAAGATAAAACCCATTGGCAATGATAATAAGACTCCAGCAGAAAAGTCTCCTGATAATAAATTTCCTACTCCAACAAGTTCAGTGAAAAAACGTGAAGAAATAATTGCATTAGCTAAAAACATTCCAGTGTTAGAAACAGAGAAATTAGATCAAATTATGCCGGTTACTCCAGTAGTAGAATCACAAGATTGTTTAGTCAATCCCGGAATTGTGAAAACAAATTTGGTCGCCTCAGACAATAAGAGTACAGGCGAGGGTACAAGTCGTGATTTGGTTGTACGGAATGATGCTTCTCTTGTCCCACAAAAATTACCTATTAAACCTATATTAAAAAAAGGCTGGATAAATGGTAAACCATACTTGGCAATTTTTAAAGGTAAATTGTGTACATATTATATTGTAAATTTACCATTGAAAGCTATCGTGTTTATCCTTTATTTTACCTATTAATTTTTATATTTTTGTATCGGTTCACATAATTCGTATTATTTATATAAACAGAATTAATTTTTTCATTATTCTAATTATATTAAGAATTTTTTTCGTTCAAATTTCATTCTTAAATACGAAACCTAGTTGAAAATTAAAAATAAATAATAGCACCCACTAATTATACGTGCAATCGTTTTGGTCATTAAAACCATTCAAATTTTAACCATATCAAGTAAAGATTATGGGTTTTGGCCATGTAAAATTTGTAAAAAACGACAAATCGACAAATTGGATACCATTTTAAAGATTAATTTTCCCGCTTTTGACGAATTATTAATTCACAATTGCACACTTTGTTTTTGGGCTCAATGATCAATAATTAAAAAATATACATCTAGATTTTACTAAAAAAAGTTTTTCAAATGCGTTGATTTTAACATGTTCAATAAAAAAAAAATAAATATCTGATTTCAAATAATTTTCTAGCGCTCAACAGTCACTTAAAATAAAATTTTTTTGGTTATCGTTAATTTTCCTTAAATAAATATTTCATTTTTTTTTTTTTTACATTTAATTAATTCCAGTGTCTAAAATCGTATACAACAATAATAGTTTTCCAATGAAATTGTCCTCTACAATATCGTGCACTTATATTCAATAATCCGTGTATGTATGTTTTAGGACTTAATTTATTTATTGATTATGGTTCAAAATACACCCGCACTTGTGTCAATACACTTAAATATTACATCATATCATTAGGTGGTGAAATTGAAAAATATTTCAATAGAAAAGTAACAACTAAATAAATTATTCAAAATATAATACGTGTATATTATATAGATATATTTTTATTTTATCTGATTTTTGTAAAGGTAACTCATGTAGTGTTTTGTGATGGCTTACCTAAAACATACGATATAGCGATATCACGTAATATTCCACTTGTATCTTCAAAGTGGGTGAAAAATAGCATTTTGTCCAATAGGCTATTGGATACAGTCAACTATCCGGCTATTAATTTGGAAAAATATTCTTCCAGGCCACAGAAGACTAAATTTAAATACAATGTAAGTAAATCGAATTAGTTACCTACTTGTGTATTTTAGTTCTCCAATTGGACTTAAATTAATAATTATATTTGTATAGGAACTTGATTTAATTTCAAAAAAACAATATTAAAAAAAAAAAAAAAAATGGTTTATTTTAGTTTCAGGAAAACAAGTTATTACTGAAATCAGACTTGCATAAACTGGACAAAAAAAAAAGAGTCGAGATATGCTTAGCCGAATGTATTGATTTTATAAACGGTATTATGAATACTCCTAAAATAAGAATTGGTGAAGAATATGATAAAAAACTCACCATAGAAACAACCCAACAAGGAAAATCTATAGACGAAAAAGTAAATCTCATTCTCTTGATTAATTAATAAAATTGGCTTTCAGGGGTTTTGAAACGGAACGGGGAATCCTTTATATTTTATCTAATATGTTGGAAAAATCGTAGTAATTTAGATCATTTGTTTATTCGATCGACATAATGAAGCGATAAGAATTCTGAAAACAGATTTGAATGCCACGCCATTTTTTCGAATTTCTTCCGTCTTAAACAGTTTTCTACTAGAAACCGTCAACAACATCGGGAATGGTTTCTGGCAGCAAATTTTGTCTAGTTGGTTCATTGTTGGGATACATTTTCTTTTCTTTATAGTTATCTTTAAAAAAAAAAAAAGTCGGAAAACGAGAAAATGTACGCAATAACGATTTATGTTAACTTACGACTAACTACAATATTGTCTTAATATTTTTAAAATTGACCGAAACGCAGATGAACAATTAAAATTAGGATACAACTGTAGTATTATGTTATTAATAATATGTCTTTCTCTTAGGTTGTTACTACTCCGCCTACAACAAGTGCACCGAATGAATCAGAAATGGATGATCAGGAAACCAAGCCATCTCCACTGCTAATTAATGTTATAAATACATTAGCAGTTCATTTGTTAAACGTTTATAACAGTGACAGAAAACCACGACATGGAGGGAAAAAACCAATGCGCTTCGCAAAGTTAGTTGAATTATTTAAGACAGTACTTAAACCCGGTGAAAAAGAGAAAGAATTATCTCCCGAACTCAATCTCCAGTTAATAAAGATCGAAGATTATCTACAGCTGAATTTTGAAAACAAACAAAAATTACGTAAGGTATTATTTCCTTCGTTATATCCAGATTTACTTAACATCGACAGTGAACCATCATTAACATTGGAAAAATAATCATTTCAATAGTCACAGTAGTCGTAAAATATAGATTTTAAATTATATTAAGATGATTTCATATCATTTAATTACATTCTGCTTTAAACCTCCAATCTTTGCTTATTTTGCTTTTTTACATTTTATGGTTTCTAAATAACTTAACTAGGTATCCGAACGTTAAAACTTGTGTCTAACTTTTAAGAACAAAATTGTTTATAGTAATAAACTATTCTAATATTGTTCTTCGGTGAAATTAGTATTTTATAAAAGTTGCATAATTAACATTATATCTATCGGTTTTATATTTTGTTTTATTTTTGCTAAATGTCTACCTGCTTTAATAAAGAAAATAAATGCTTTAATTAATTTCATTCAATTACATTCTGACTGAGTTATTATTTATCTTTGTTTGGTGATATGCCTAAACCTAACCTAACCTATATTAATAAATATATATAACACAATATCTTATCTGCAAGACTTAATTTGTGTTTTAATATTAGATACCACTAGTTAACAGAAAGCGTTTGTTTATTACTGATTTACAATTATGTCTATGGCGTGCTAAGTTAAAGTAAATAATATTAACTTGACACAAAAGCCTATGAAAAGGTATATATAATAAACGTAATAATATGTATGCAACTATCTTTGAAATAGCCCAAAATTGAAAAATTGTTATTTGAAAATTAAATTTAAATTGTATTTTAAACATATTTTTTGTGTGCCTATTTAAACATATTTTAACATTTTAAACTAAACCGTGTTTAAAACCAAAAAAAAAAAAAATGTTAATAACTACTAAAAGCGATTAATCAAGTTAGAAAATGACTTACGAGTAACAGTGACGGGCCTCCAAAAATTTGTGAGCGTTTTTCTACTTTAACGAACAAATTATGTAAGTATGCATGAGTTATGCATCAAATTTGAAATGACTTTTTAGGTTGTTAAATTGCCAAACGTTTTTCTACTTTTACGGGCGAATTTCGTGTGCTTGGATATACGGCCAGAGCGGGTGGGTTTTAGGTCAGTAAATATATTTTGACTCCACTGTAAATACTTACACGACTATTAATATTTTTCTGGTATTACTTAATCTATTATGACTCGTAAATTATAGCGAATTAATACAAATATTTTCGATTTCGACAAAATCGGACAAGCGTATGGGCCAACAATGCTCAATAGGACAGTGAAGGATTTATTGGTTCGAATAAAATCGGCGAATCCATACAAAATGTATCGGTAACATATACTGCGGCAAATGATATTGCTATTATGTATTTATATATTGCGGTTTGCAATATAAAATGTATTTTATTTTTGTGATAAAAATTGAAAAAAATTAACTATATAATTTAGATGAGACCCCAGTACATAATTTAGGAGATGGGCCCCGTCGGTATATGCCGACTAAACCACCGTTAAATTTGCCACTGCAAACAGGACCAACACAATCGTAATAGAACCAGAATCCAAAATTATCCAAGTGTATGTAAAGCGTGTGTTACTCTATATATATTATATTCGTGTACTTTATATGCGTGTGTCTAATAATAGTTATGAATAACGCGATGTACATTTGAAAGCAATTATTATAATAAACCGTCATCGCGTTAAAAAAAAATAATAATTATTATAATGGAAAACTTTTAGATAATTATTTTTATTTTTTTATATATTTCGTGTTACTATACGAAAAAAAAAAAAAAAAAAAAAAAAAAATATTGTGTTAATACGTTTAGGTGTCTAAATATATATATATATATATCACTATATACGGTGTCGGGTATACAATTAACCTTGTATTCGAATGTTAGCTGCGGTAATTCACGGATTCAGTCGATTTAATGCCTGTAATCAATTTCGGAATAATATATTGCTTAGGGAGGACAAAATAACGATAAATCGCTTCGATTAATATAATAATATTCAATATTAATATATTAATAATTCTTTAAGATAATATGATTTCATGTATATATGTACATAGATGAAAGGAGTATTTAGGATTTTGTCTTGGGGTGGGGGGATGGGATATATGTATTTATCCAGAGGTCACTGGCTCCGATCCACTCACCCCTCTCAAATTGTCTTAAATTATAGTAACTTATTGACATTTTAAATACACAATAGTTTACCACATAGGCACAATCCCCCTCCGTGAAAAAATCTTGCGAAAATTACTGAAACTATGAACACAATATAATTCCTGGGGATGCAAAATAGTTTTAAAAAAAAAAAAGTTCATGCACCCCGTGGATCCCCCATATCCCCCCATAAATACGCCACTGACATAGAGTCTAAAATTAAAGAGGCTCTCTATATATTTGGTACTCACCCGTAAAACGTAAAGCCAATGGTTCCAAACACAATATGTACCGGTAGATAATATAGAAATATTTTGAATATTGCGAGATAAAAAATTTAACCTCGTAAATAGTTTATCGTGACTGGTTATTATCGCAATGAGGTTATGAATTATAAACGAAATAATTAGGTAATTATATAGATAAACACTAAAGGAAAGCGTTCCAAAAAAAAATAAAAAATATATATATATAATATATAAATGTATAAAATATTAACACAGACCATATTATTTTTTCCATCGCAGTGGATTCACTTTGAAATGTAATTTATTACTGTATTATATTCCGGTAAGATAATTTTTAGTAGTAGTTAGGTGCCATATTTTGTTGGGCGTAATTAATTAATATACAACGTGAGTATGTAAAAATAAAATAAAACTCCATTTGAAATCATCCGATGCGATAAGAAAATAATTTATTCAATTCACCGAAATAACCGGCATAATCAACATTTTTATGAAAATTATTAAAAAATTAAAATGTTCTATTTTATTGAGATGAAAAAAAAAAAATGATACGTTTTAAAATCCAAAATTAAAATACGAAATTTCGCAAGTAGATAACAAACTGTCAAGTAATATCAAATTTTTGATAATTTAACTTAAAATAATCTATGGAAATTGTAAAATGATCACGCATGATCTATACATTTATATTGAACGATTTTTAAACACTTAAAACTCATAATTATCACGGATAGTGCGTTAACTATTATCGAGATTTAATTTTTTTTTAAGTAATTTATAATACTTTTTTTGGATGCCAACACAATTTTAATTTGTAAACGACAACTCCTAAAAAATTTGAATGTATAATATTATACTTTTTATTTTACATTGTTCGCAAAATACATAACGTTTAAAAATTCGATTATTCGATGAGACGCTTTTGATGTAGTGATGAACCGTAGAAATGTAATTTAGTGGTGACAACTCCGGCGACCCGTTCGTATTACAGATTAAAAAACCGATTGAATAACAATATTAGATAAAAAAAAAAAACCAACTTCTGACCATTGTTGATAAAGAAAAGTTCTTCTTTAGTCCTTAGGGCCAGACCTACAACACAGTGCCCGTCAGTGGCGGCTATCTTTTAAATTAAAATGAGTTGCTAAATACACTGACACAGCAACAAAACCCATTTCAAAATTAGATTTTTGTTGATATTGGTATTGTAAAAATACCGACCGCTATATAGACATGTGATACTGAGATCTATATCGACTTATTAGCGTACCCAACGAAAAATAAACATTACAACTCATAAAAAAAAAAAAAAAAATATAGTTTCATGCGATTTCCGATGCTATTGCAGCCGTTTAAAAATATAAATTTTATCAAGGCCATACCTGTGGGGGGGGGTCCGGACCCCTTCCGAAATGTCTTGGATATTTTAAAAATTATTGTTTATTTTTACACCAACCAAAATATTTTCAGTCATAAATTTGATTATCAGTTTATTACCGTTAAAATGAACTATTTATTATTTTATATCATACCAAATATCAGAATTCGGTATTGACTAAAACTACAATATACAAATGTTTTGGACCCCCTTCGAGTAAAATGTGTAATAAGTATCTCATAAAATTTCTCACGACCAAAATTACGATAAAAACCAATAGACGACGGTATATGAGTGTAGTATACGTATTATTTGTTTAAAAAACAATTTTACTGCAAACAATATATGTTGCCCATATACTTACAATATGTATGCGAAATACATGACACGCAACTTAGGCTATACTTGGGCTAAATATGATCCGTGTGTGTTCGTAAAACATATACCTAGGTACCTTAGATAATATCGTCTACATTCCATACACAGTCAAGCGATATTTATGACGACAGAGCGCCCTATCAGAATTTATAATGTTGTAATATTATTGTAATACGGGGACACTCTCGGAGGTCGGGCGGCGTTCACGGTTGATAATAAATAAAATAAATTAACATTCTTCGACGCCGCGGGCCGTAATGAGTATTCATCTATTCGATATCATATACGCCACTATTAGAGTAACCTCTACCGCTATTACAATATAGGTGTAATGGTACACGTACCGAGTACACGCCGTATAAGATACAGAAGCATTTTTTTTTTTATAGTAACATTGAATTCGGCTATAAACGAATGACGTTTAAAAATTGTGTTTTCGAATCGTACGACGAAAGAGCCGCACCGGGTAGAGGCGACTTGTCGGTGGCATTGCAATTGTGCTTAGCGGGCTAGAAATATATGAAAAGCGGGGAGGTTATATTGGGTTATTATTATTTATTTTATTTTTTTTTTTTTGTCAATACTTTACATAGCTTTAAAAATACGCTCACGACACAACTGGCCACAAGCAAGAAGTATACACGGGGAAATTCGGTTCATACGCCGAGAACAACGTATAAATCAATGCGATTAAAAAGCGATTCTGAGCGGAATTCGGGTAACCGGTAAGGTTAATTATAATTAACTATGGTTGTTAATAACTATTGTTTTTTTTTTTTTTGGCCATGCAGCCGAGGTAACCCGGAAATTGAAGAAAATAATACCCACGTATAGTCGCGTTTGTTGTCAGTTTTTTAATATTTTAAAAAAAAAAAAAAACTATCAGAGATTTAGATAAGATTTTCTAACGCACGCATTGCAATACACCATCAGACGGATGATCCGCATCATTTAATGTACTTCGTGAAATTATTGGAGCATTTTTACTAATCGAAAAACTGTATTCCGAAGTAAAATAATAAAAAAAAAAACACGTTTCGTAGTAGCGGTGGATCCAGAGTTGAATTCTGGGGGTTCGGGGAGCTTGCTAATAAAAAAAAAAAAAAAAAAAACTAGTTGAAAAAGTAGTTGCACCGCACCTAGCTCTGATAAAAATAATAAATAATAATAATTTTTCTGCAGAGTAAACAACGATTTCGTAGTCGGTTTGATAAAACGTTATTTTATCCTTCAAAGCGATAAACGTATAGGTACACTTAATATTCTTAACGCGGCAATGAACACATCGTGAACATTATGCGCATATACATATATATATATATAGACATATAGAGTTGTGCAGGTGCAGTAATTAAATGCCAACATTCCAATACGTCCACTCCTATTTCCGGTATATAGTAAATTGAAATTGTTTCGAATTTTTTATAACGTAAAAAGCTATATGACCAAACCAACAACAATATGTCTTAAACAATTTTTTTATGGCTTTTATCTGTCCCTTTTGAATCGGGACAGATTTTCAATAAAAAAAAAACAGGATGTTTGTAGATTTTTATTCTCGTATACGAGTAGGTATTTAATTTTTTGTAAATAAATAGGCATATAGTTGCAAACAATTTTTTTTTTTTGAGAGTATTAATAATACGTGTTTGTATTTTCAGTACAACCGTCTGAATATATACGTTCGAAAATTATTCGAATATATCATACGAGACCGATTTAACATATCAGCTATAGGTTCCTGTACAATTACGTATAATAATAATCAATAAGAATCCGGCGATTATATTTGAACATACTCGTCACCGTGACGGTTTTAATAGGCGGAAAAAAATAAACACTTGAATTCAAATCATGTGTTAAATCAAAGTGGACCGTGTGACGTCACACGGGTTATCGACAAAAACGGATGACCGACCCGACGGTTTTTTGGCGGCTGGCGGAACGGACGGGAATTTCTTACGATCAGTGGCGGGTCCAGAGTTGATTGTACTCCAAATGCTTATAATAATTTACAATCGTTTACATCTCGAGGGGGAGGAGATAACGGTAAGGTATCATCCGGGTTGGTGGGGAGGATGGCGAGGACTCCGCCGGTCTCTCCCTCGGGTGCCGCCGTTGTCGATCAGTGGCTGCGAGACCGCGACCCAAATAACCAAATAACCGGACCCAATTTTTAAACTCCAAACGTTGTAGTATACAAAAACTGGCCGGCCTCGCGTATCGCACGCCGATTACGTACAGGTACGGATATTCGCGCACTTGACCGAATCGAATTACCATTATCGTATCGAATTTATACGTATAAGTACACACTCGCCTATTGTTATTGTTCTAATATTTTATCGTTGGGTAAAAATATATTCGGCCACCCAAACGACGCCCGCTACACGCTGCGCGTACGTAAAATAGACCGCTTGACGTTTGAAATATCGCGCAATACAAATATTACCGATATACAATTGGTATTTCAATAATATATTTATACAAATATATAATATTACTGCGTCGGGTGATCCATCTGATTTTTTTGCTCGAAAATATGTTTTATACAAGAGAGAGACTCCCGTCGACCATATACGTAGATCTCGGAGTGAATCGATTTAAAAAAAAAAAAAAAAACATTTTTTTTTTCTTTCCCCCTCCCCCCTACCCCCCCAAGAAATAAGGAAGGAGAATTTTTGGAAGGTGAGTCAGCCGAACAACACTGCCACGTCGAGCAAAGTTCACGTCGGTCCGTTTTGTATAATAATAATTTAGACTTCGACCGATTTTAAAAATGTAATATACATCGGCCCACGATTATACTGTAACCCCGGGGTTACAGTATTTTCGTCATTACTAATCTAATACGAGTACCTGACGCAACAACGTTAAATATGACTAGTGTTTGATGGATGTATGAACAATGTTCGCCGTTTCGCAGTTATACTCGTATTTTTCGTGGTTAGGTACATAATCGCAATACGCCCCGTAGAATGTTTTTCTATTTCCAACAGAGCCAGATACAAAAAAAAAAAAATTACCGAAATCCGACAACACTACTGTCGTACGATGCACGAGAGTTTCCGGCCTCCCCTTCACCGTAAAGCGTGTTTCGTGCATTTTAACCAGTGGTTCTCAGCGTAGGCAATATCGCCCCCTCCCACCGGTGGGCGGTGAAGAGATTCTGAGGAGCGGTGAACTTGTTTAGAACGGTAGCGGGGAGGTAAGCAAGTCAAATCTTGTCGGATCTACAAAAGAACAGTAAAATTTCTTTTGACGACACAAAAGTTTACTACAAACACCTGGAGTCTTTGAGTAAAGATTTTTCAAAACGTTTTGAAGATATTTTGTCCCTGGAAGTTCCTCAATGGGTCGTAAATCCTATGGTGAATATTAAAACAGCAGATTTACAGATTCATAGAATCAATAGATCGAACTTTCAACTAATGTGATATTAATAGCTAGCTAAAGAGTTAGTGAACACCTCTCAGAATTTTGCCTCCAATCTACCATCAGTCGCGTCTACCCTGGATTGTGGACTGTCGTAAACAAATTATTAATTGCCTTCCCTTTATTTTACCTCGTTGAGCGAGGATTCACTACGGTGACGGATCTAATTACATAATAAAGAAATCGACTTGACATCGTTAAAGGAGCAGACCTATGTCTTCGTCTTACAAGCATTGAACCCAACGTATAAAAATTGGCTTTGAAGCACCAAGTACATCCAAGTACATCCATCCAGTGGGGATCATTATAATATATTGTTACTGTTATTAATTGTTTCAGTTATACATTTATATTTTCTATTCAATTTTCAATTATACCATTATTGTTTTTTTTTAATTTTTTTTTAGGTGGTGTTGAAAAATATTTTGCATCTAAAAGGGGCGGTAGCTTAAAAAAGGTTGAGAACCACTGATTCTGATACAAGTCTGCGTATAATATTTAAAATTAAAACCGATCGTATTGTTTGTTAATTAAGACTAGTTAATTGGTATAGATGTATGCAATTTATCGTTAACAATTTGTAAAATGGCACGAGCCAAGATCCCTCTCGTAATCAACCACTGACCTTTCGTCGCGATTACACGCCGGCCCGCGTCACCGTGTCGATAATGCCTTGATGAATATTGATCCATAATATTTACGCATTCCGTTGATGACTCGTTTAATAAGATTGTATTAATATTGTTACGTTTTAAGCCGCGTGTTAGTTAGGCACCTAAACCTGGACACTGGCAGTCGAACGCCCCCGGCCATAAATGCCATCACGGTTTAAAATATCTCGCAATCGAATTTTCCCGTTGAAACTATTGAAATCGATCGCATTTTCATTTCGCAAACTTCGGAACGCGTAGTAAACTTTTTTTGGGTTCATGTGATGAACACGCATTTTGTCCTGATCGCCCCTCATTTGTACACCACTGCGTCGGCCGGGCGCAAAGTCAGGATTTTTCAAAAGGGGAGATGGGTGTTTACTTTTATATTTCAAAACACATCTTGTGGTCAGGTTAGGTTAGGAATTTGTCGCCCGGGGGCAACAAAAAAAAAAAAAAAAAACGCCCGAATTTAATACAATATAAAAACAATTTAATTTTTAATTTACAATTCAGTTTTTTCCGCAAATTCTTTAATTATAATAATTGATGCTGGACGTTAGTTCACTTTCAATGTTTAATACAGCCAAAGCATTTAGGCGATCATTATTCATTATTACCGATCTAGAATACGTTTTTATAATAAATTAGTATCTATGGTGTCGCCACAATGCCACTAAACTATTAATTATCATCTCACCTAAATCTCGATAATAGGTTATAAAAGTATAAATAATAAAATATTAAAATAATATTATGCGTACAAATTAACTGAATGAAGTTTTATTAATGAAATTATATATAAAAAATTTAGCCACCCGGAGCAACAGTTCCCTGTTGCCCTCCTAAATACGACCCTGTTTGCGGTTGTGGTAGAAATGTACTTACATAGGTTACCATCGCGGCATACGGTATAGAAGATATCGAATATTTGATATATTGATATCATCAATTTTCACTATAACTACACATTTTATAAAATTAACTCCCCTCCCATTTTTTCAACATTATTTAGTATATACCTAAAATAATTCTGGCTTAAATATTGCCTGGGGAAGAGGAAAGAGTGGTTTTAACATCCAAAACAGCCCCCCTAGCTATGCGCCTGGCATCGACAGTATAGTCGAAAATCCGGATTTTTGGATTCCGACATTTATTGTAAATCCGGATTTTTATCATTACGGTATTTAATATCGTGATTTTAAATTTCTCATTAAACTATTATTATTATCTTATTGTTAATATCATTAAATGTGTAATACATTAAATACGTTTTTACAATTTAAAAATATGACAAATAGAAATTTATTTTAAAAAACAAGTTCAACAAAAATAATCATACACATAACACTCTAATTTATATAATATATTACTAGCTGACCCGGAAAACGTTGTTTTACTGATACAAATTTCGGATTTTGGAATTCGAAACATAAATTTTCGGATTTTGAAATTCGATAAATACATAATATATATATATTTTAAAATCCTAAATCTGGATTTTTAGATTCCAAATCCGGATTCATTTGATTTTCTGGATAATCCGGATTTATGTCGCATCACTAAAAACTATTAGCTACAGTAGGCGGCTATAGGTACTAGTGAACAACTCTACACGAGCAATCCACTCAAATAATTAATTTTAGTAGTAGGTATAATATATGAAGGTATTTCAAGTGTCTTCGAATAACACGCATTAGACCAGACAAATATGCGGTCCGAATTTTTTTATATTTTTTTCCAGAAAAGTTGATCGTGAACTCGCGCGTAAAACTCGTTATTGATTTTTGGCATATATTCATACCCGTATTCTATTTCCTAGCGAACGTTCCAAACACACGGTCATATCTGTCTGTATTGTTATTACCTATATCGTCGACGGTCATGCGATATGAATATTATTACTAGTTATGAATTATTATCGTGACGAATATTACAATATTTCGCGGACTCAAACGTGACTTCATCCGCCTACAACAGCTACAACAGTTGTGTAGAAAACAAATTTAAAATACGAATACATTATTCGTTTTTATCTTCTTCTTCTTGGCTTATTAAAACTGACCATTAAGATCATTTGCCATTTATACTGTCCCTATCCGCTGGTTTCTATTCGTTGCCGTGCTGATTCTGTACGTGAGATTTATACTTGTCAGGTCTCCGTGGTCTCCTTGCGGGCCTTTTTTCCGGTCAGCTTTCCAGTCAAAATTGTTATGCCTATAAATTGTTCAAATATAGCCATACTGTTTTGAACGTTTGTCCACCTTTAGAATAGACTAATACCAATATTCTGTGATAATTTCAGGTCTTTACGATTGTTTTGTAACCTAGTTACAACAACAACAAAAAAAAAAAAAAATCGAAATCATTATTGAAAAATAACCTCCCCATTGCATCTACTGTAGATCTAAAATGCTTGCCAAAAAAGTGCCTATACTTGAAAATCGGAACAGGATAAGCTGTTAGAAAAGTGGTTTACAGACAGAAAAAAAATTTAAAATAAATAAAAACAACACCGACATTCTTCGTTCAGAATCTATAACGTATAAATTAATTTAAATTTCCAAGTAGATGTAGTAGATATGTTAGAATGTTGGTATTGTGTTATAAAACTTTATATATTTATACACTATATACTTACGTGTATTTATAAATTAAAAAGTTGCACATATATTGTAGTAAACGTTGTCTATACGCGAGGAATAAAATTACTCACGGTCGATGACTAATTTAATTGTGTTATCACTATAAAATGTATCCATCTAATGCATAAATTCGAGCTAATTATTTAAAATACTTATAAATATTATCTGTACGTATAATGCGGATATAATAATTTATTATAAAAAAAAAAAAAAAAACAAATAAAAACATACAGTTATAGATTAGGTTTTTGCGTGACTACTGATATTTAGACCACCAATTATAATTACGGGTCGGTATACATTAATATAATTACACCAAAATAGAATATATAATATAATTGGTACCTATGAAAACGTTAAATTTATTACCGTTGAAATTTATCTGTATTTGTTTTTTTTCATTAAAAAAAAAAAGACTATGAAATTAAATTTATTATACGATTAATAAAAACGTCTCTGTACATTTTCAATGAGAGCATGGACAATATTCGTATTATTTCGTATTACAATAGAATATAACGCACGTGCAATACATCTTTTTAACGAAAACGTTATTTTAAGGCGTCACCTAAACCCAGTGACAATGTTTTTAAATTAGGTATAATAATTGAGTATATCTGAGTCAAATGGTATTCTAAAGTAGTGATTTTGGACATTTATCAGTTTGAAAATCGCGTACATCCTAAGAGAAATCCTAGCAAGCGTATCTATATGGAAGTTTTGGTTTTCTGAGCTCTACTCAGAACAGTTTTATACTAATGCAGTAACACAATAAAATCGTTGTTCCCGATATTATATTCTACAAAAAAAAAAAAAAAAAAATACTGGCTATTGTGCTTTTGCGGTCTATCTGCAGGAACATCATAATGTAAGTATGAACCTTACGAGACAATGCAGATAATAATAAATATATTATTCGTATTACAGTGGCGTGTTTAGAGATTTTGTCATTTTGATTTTTGATTTGAAGTCGTATTGTATAACTTGTAGACAAAAAAAAAAAAAAAAAAATTAAAAAAAATACACAATATAATTTACGATTCGATAATTTCGAAGTCAAATACCAATACTGTTAGTAGTATTAGTTTGTTTAGGTGCTAATCTAACCTCATTATTAGTAGTTCTGAGATTTGTGTTGATATTATTAGTTACAGTGGATAAATGTCCCTTAATGTGGGAATTTCGGGACAATATAAACATAAACACCGAAATTAGTAATAAAAAAAAAACTTCGGTTTTCAATTTCGAAGTGAAAATCAGTTTTTTTTTTTTTTTTTTTCCGAAATCTGTATTATTTAAGTTCAATGTCAACATAGTGTCCGTACCTATACGAAATTCTATCTAAATAATCGGTATCCATCAATTAATCAATGTAATAGAAAATCCTTCCTGGTGTATAATCGCCTTATATAGGTACATCGTCGACTATAATATATCGTTTTAACAATTTCGTATCTATGAAGCTGTTAAGAAGGTCGTCGTCCTTACAAGTAATATTCAATAATATTTAATATTATTTTCTTTCGTGAAATGTATAAAACATATATAATCATCCTATATTAATATGACCTAATAACATACGCATTATATTGTATGGCGTCGTAAATATGTACGCACTTAATTGATTGTAAATCTAATGCAGTATGGTTGGCGCATTATTCGTTATCATTAAATAAAACGTAAAATCATTGCTAAGAAAAAACAATTCTGAGCGAATTTACTAAACGGTTCAGTTATTAAAATGCCGTAGTTTTTCAAATTTGCACTTATAAAAAAAACTTATAAAAAAAGTTAATAAAGTACGCTCAAATTGTTTTCTTTTTCATCTTGAAGTACAACTCATGATGAACCTCACGTCATGTGTTTATGTATTTCTTTTCGGACAAAACAGTTGTATTCGATTAATTCAAAAAAAAAAAACTTAAAATGCCTTTAAACAATACAAATACGGCCGGAACGTCTTAAAAATTTGTTCGCGCCTGGAAATGCCTAATATTAATATTCTGTGAAAATTACAGGTCCCGCGATTATTTTCAACCGCATTACAATAAAAGGAAAAAAATTAAAAATGTATTTACGGTAATGTAAATAAATAATTTTCCCTATTTTCCCAATTATTAAGAAAACTACAACGAAAAAACAAAATATGACCTCTCTAGAATGCACCAACTCTAACCAAAAAATGTTTTTGGAAAAGGTGTTACACTTGCAAATAGGAGTAGTATGTCTGGTAAATATTAGTTGTCCACGGACGGAAAAAAAAAAAATAAAAAAAATAAAAAAATAAAAAAATATACACATCATAGTAAAATCTCTGTTGATTTTTTTTTTTTTAGAACCACGAATAAGGTGTGTACGACTACTATTAATACCGTGTCGTCTATATAAAGTATAAATAAAACAATACGGTCCTTGTATAAACCTGTTGCGGTGCTCGCTATAATAGGTATTCGTCAGTGCACTCTAAAAACCATTCGTATATTATTTAGTCCATTCCAAATTATTTCGTTTTTCGGTTTGTAAATAATACGAATATTTATGTTCCCGAAGGCCTGACCTAATCTGAACTATACGTACGTCGGCTTTTCGTGCGACTAAAGAAATACACATACTATGACGATATCTGCTGCCAAAAATGCGTCATACAAATATGATTTTTATTTTTGTTGTGTTGTGTTGTTAAAATATGTTCTTTGTAATGCATGTAATATTCATCGTCTTACTAGACAGAGGCACAAAAATAGTAAATTTATTCTGATGTTTTGTTCCGCGATTGTATTTTATACTAACAAGTAATACTATAGCTATAGTTTATTATAGTTATAATAAATACTATAAATTATTATACAGTATATATGGCTAGGTATATGAATATTTGTATTATACACAGTGTTCGAATTGGGAAAATTATAGTAGGCGAGAGGGAACTCTGTCGAGTAAAATAAAAATAATAATAACAATAATATCGTATATTGCAAAGAAATTTACCTCAGATGCCTCACTAACGGTTATTGTTAAACACTACGAGTACTGTATACATAATTACAAAAATATTATATATTTATATACGCAATAATGTTAACGGACGTGGATTTATGTTTACTTTAAATTATTCATACGGTATATTCCAAACATTTAGTTGTCACTTTTAAAGAAAAAAAAAAAAAAAATTTTAGTAGCTATATAAAATTAATTAAAATATCAATTTCGTTTAATCGTACACTACAGCTAGATGTATACACGTCATATCGGAATAATATATGGGGGAAAAAAAAATATATATATGACCTTTTATTCGACATATTTAATCAATATAAACAGTGAATTAATAATTTATTTTTATTTTATTTTTTTTTTTTAATGACTCAAAGCGTATAATGAATATTTCGAATATTGTAAAAATTGTTACATTTGATTCCGATTTTATCGATAAAAAAATAAACAAATTATTTCTGAAATTAGCCCTTTACCACTATTTTCCGTCACAGTAAAATAAAATATTCAAGGATCCCAAATAAAAAAAATAAAAATATAGTAGTGAATCAGTACCGCTCGTATATATACGACTGCTCCCATAATATAATACGTCTGTGCTTACGTCATAAAAAAAAAAAAACAACAGATTTTATGTACATAGTTCACGATTCCTGTATACCGCGTATACTTTAAACCTAAAAAAAAAAAAAAAAGAATGTATTGTTCCATTAATTTATTGTTTTATTTACTGTATTATATTATACACTTATTATTTATTCATTGATTTGTACCTGCTTATATTTACGATTTACAAAATAAAACAGCGATTGAAAAACGCTTTACCGCGTATACCTCCTGTTTTATTACAATTTATTTGCATTTCCATTTACCGAACCATTTTTATGGTATTTAATTTAGTCACCGACGGCCTCGGCTTTGTTTATTTGTATACATAACATACGTGAAGTATATAGAATAACTAGTTTAACTTGAAATATAGGACCTAGGATAAAATATCGCATGAATTTCAAATAAATTCGCAACAGTTATTATATACTGACATACTGGTTATATTCGAGGGGGTTTTTTTTTTTTTTCTTTTTTTTTTTTTTTTTTCGTTTGTTTAAACATCCGAAATCCTTCCTCGGCAGTAAGGGGAGAGCGTGGGAACAAAGGGGGAAAAAGTTCGAGGCACCGATATGTCCGACAATGTTTGGCGACTGTTAAACGGGGTCGCGGTTCTATTGCGTAGTACGTTTTATTGTTTTGTTTGAGTTACGCAATAACGATTTTTTTTTATATTTTTTTTTTTTTAATTGTAATTTTACTAAATAGGTACACAATATATTATGATATTTATATTCGCTATATAATGTAATATACATATATATATATATATATATATATATATTATATGCATTTTTTACAATGCAAACGTAACACGTGCGATAAACTGTATACGTTATCGATATTGGCCGTAGAGATCATTAAATTCGCATTTAATTTTGGAATAATTGTTGTTGTTGTTGCGTTATTTGGTAATAACAATATTATTGTGTTTCGAACGTACGTTTGTGTTGCAAAAAATAGATTTTATTTTTCGATTGGAACAAGCGCTCGCATTTGAATCTCCGCTACCACGTCCTACGCACGACCGAACTTTGCACACCTTAAACCGTCATAATATTATTATTGTCGGTTGTTAAAACGATTCATTATTATTATTCTCGGACATTTTGGAACAATGTAAATGTTTACGCAGTTTTATTACGTTTTATTACATTATAATTTTATCATTAAACTACGATTAAGATTAAATCCGGACATACTACCGCCTTCCACACCGCGGGCCGTAGGCGAGAAGCTGCAAAGGTGTATTGGAGGACAGGGTAATCTACTGAAAGTTACGATAAATCGTTGCAATCAAAAAACCTATCCTGAACCGAGAACGTTCATTAATCTGGTAGGTGTTTCCCCCTCCCTCCATTCTTGGAACCAAAAAGTAACCCAGAAATTATTAACAAATGTTTTTATCCGAATCATTTATTGTATGGCGTGAAAATATGGAAATATCGGAGCTTTTTCATATTAATGGAAAATGTGTCTAAAATACCATTAGAAATGTTAACCGAAACAATAAGTTCCAAAAGTACATGCAAAATTCTAAGTTCATAGAATCAATAGTTCATCACACCTCAAACAAATTATAATTGTAATTAATTCGTATTAACTGTAGTTAGTGTTAATAGTTTAAATTTTATTAAAAATTAAAATATATTACTAACGTTATACCCGAACAACCCGGATAAAAGGGAATAAATACTAAATTTCTTTTTATTATTATTATTATTATTGTATATAATAAATATTTGTAATAATCGTCATCGATTGCCATTAAAAAAAAAAAAAAAAAAAAACGGTTAAATTGTGCGTTCATTTTTTCATAAAACCTATGGGGAAAAGGGAATAAATCAGGGGCACCAGGGGCGACGGTTTTACCCTTTACTTTTAAAATAATCCCGACTGGCTTGCCGAAATAATGTACTTTTATAAATAATTTATACATGCAATTCTAAAATTGTTTCGGCCAATCGCTTTAGTTGATTATTATTAACGATTAAATTCATTCAATCGCTAACAATTTGAAAAGTACATTAGTTAATTAATTGCTATTATATGAAAAATAATTGTAATGACGATTATAAAAGGAAAGGAGAGAATATATATATATATATATATATATATATATAATTTAATATTTCACCGTATATATATGTATACGGTGAAATATTAAATTGGACCTGATGTAAAAAAGACCGTGTAACCGGAAACAAATACTCAATTGCGACCACTTCGTAAATACGTCCCTAATAATTGTAACCATTTAATTTACAATGCGTATTATATTTTTTGGATCGTGTAATTTGTCGTGATATCTATATATCATATAATAAAAAAAAAAAAAAAAAACCAAAATTAAAAATATTCATTAATGTGTAAATAAATACGAAGAACGATGTATCATAATACAAATATTTATTACTATATTAATGAACAATGTACATAACCAATAGTCAATTTAGATTTAATCATTTATTTAACTATTATAACATATTTCCTAGTAAATCATATAATTATTATAGTCAATAAACTATGACACGACTAGGGACGATAACCAGATAATAAAAAAAAAAAGAGCTCAAAACGCTCTCCCGCGGGAACATCGTCGCGCAGTCTTCCAGCCACAATTGCGTATAATTGTAATGAACGCGAGTGTATGATGCTCTGGACGATTCTGCCATTTCTAATGTGAAAAAAAAAAAACTATCGTCTCTACGCCGTCGTCGTTCTCTTTAATCGTCAAAAAGTGTTCAATAATTACTTAATTCAACATAATTCTATCTCCGAACAGTTTCCAACTGCAGCAGGTAATATTATTCTATTATTATATAAAAGCTCAATCTAATATATTAGCAATAGGTTTTGTTTTTACAGACAGTTGTGTTTCACATAAAAATGTTTTGCTAAGAAGGACAGTAGTGTTCTTTATAGATATATGTTTAGGTTGAAATTAGGATTCGCGACCCCAACTATACTTCCTCTTGCAGGAAAAGGTAATAAAAATAATAGGCGTTATATAACGCCTATATGTAGATTATAGGTCCAGCTATCTGTGGGAGAACCTGATCAAGTTTCACACAATGTTACTTACCCATACTCCCCCTTAACATACCAGCATAATACTAAGCAATAAACTACCAGTCATACCCTTTATATTATTTTTTATTACAAAACAAATAAACGATACCTACCCGTGGAATTAATTGTTGATATTTGTAAAATTGTTTTTTTTTATATATATATATATTCCTATAGTGGGAATTGTAATGACAATATTCATTATACCGGAGATACAAGATAAATAAGAGAGCGGGGACGGCCATAGCCGTTAAAAAAAAAAAAAATATTTAAAACTCGGATAAAACAGACGAGTAAAAAATATCTACCGTCTTATTTACCACAGTCTAAATAACGGGCGACGTGTAATAATTACGTTACGTGGTAGGCGTTTATTTTTCAATCGATACGGTTCCGTTTTTTCGACAAAACAAAAACAAAAAAAAAAAAAAAAAAATCATTTTTGAATACGGAACGCTAACAGTGTCCTCGTAATTTTAGAAATTAAAAAAAAAAAACCGATGTTTTGTTTTTAAAGTACAAAGTACTTTTGTAATTACCTAACGTAATTATTAACGAGACGGCAACCCTGATCGTGACCGTGTTGCGCGCAGAAGAGACGGAGAGCTCTCCGCAAAAACAATGATAAAATATTTCTATAGTATTTGTTTATTATACTCGTTCGTAACCGGTCTAACCATCGCCGCCGCCGCCGCCGCCGCCGACGATGACGGTGACTGCGGCAGCGGCGGCTGCGGCGGCGGCGGCTGCGGCGGCGGCGGCTGCGGCGGTGGCGGCAACGGCGGCGGCTGCGGCGGCGACGGCGGCGCAGTTACAACGGCCTCATCAGCGCACGCGCGTGCGTGAGTTTGCCGTCGAGTGACGCTCGCGGCGCGCGCCGACGAGTGCGAGACGCCAGGCGAGCCGTACCCCCGCCGCGGCCGCCGAAACGACAGTACCGACGCCGTTACAGCAATATCGATTTTGTCCGCGTTATCACAGTGCTCACAGTGTGTTCGTACCTCTACGCCGTACAACAACGTCTTGTTTGTAATAATATATTTATTATTTTGTGTACTCGCGTACCCGATCTCCCATCGCCGCCGCCGCCGCCGCCGCCGCCGCAGCTGTCGTCGCAGCCGCCGCAGCTGCTGCCGCCGCCGCCGATTCGTTCCACGATCGCGTACGCCGCAGGTGCGCCTCCCACGGTGCGGCCCACAGCGGCCAGTGTGTGACGTACGACGACGCGGTCCGTTCCTGCTGCCCCCGTCAGTCCACGCGCTCGCTACGTAATCCCGTTTGCGTTAAACATTTTCAATCAATACGGTAGGTGCGAAAAAAAAAACGAAAATTCCAGTCAATCCGGGACGATTGCAATAACGAGCGCTCGTGAATATCAAAAATGGTTTAGTTGGTCTACCGATTTTTGCCAACCGCCGTCGTCGATACGGAAACGACAAAAAAATTATAAAATGATCGCGCGGCCAGAGAATAACCGTTCCGTGCCATAGATAATAAACAGTCGTCGAGCGTTTTGCAATTTTTTTTTCGTTATTCTTTTTAATTTCTCGTCTCGGCACGATCGTTTCACTTTGTCACCGTTGCCCCGCCGCTTGTTGTTTCCGTTCTTACTTTCCGGGTCGTCGTCCTTATCAAAATAATATACAGTAAAAAAAAAAACAAAAAAATTACTTCCGCCGCCGATTATTTCAGTATGCGGTTCGGCCGACGAATTGTAGAGATCATACACACGGATCCGGCTGCTGTTCCTATATAAACCCGTAAGTATCCGATCAACATCGGTTTCTAGTGACTCTTAGACGAACTAAACCGTCATTGTTTGTACTAAAACCCAATGAATTATAGGTGGCTTAAAACGGTATCGCGGGACGCCCGCCGAAACGTTCCCGGAGCCTGTAATTTCGTCGACGGTCTGAGTTTCGTTTCGCGAATTTCGCATATCGCGTACCACCACCGCCGGGGTCGTCGACGTGTGCGCCATGTACACGACTGCAGTAGAGGTACCTTTGTGCACTGTCGGTCCGACAGTATGTTTGCCCTAAACGACAAATAATACGATTATGTTTTATTCTGTTTGTAATCGAACAACAGACGGAGGGTGTTAGAGAGTTTTTCGGTTTAATGATGGCAGTTGTGGTTCCGTATGTGTTTTTTTTTTTAAAAAATACACACCATTCAAATGTAGTATTATTGCATGTTTCCGTTCGTTTTATTTGCACCTATTCGACACGCACGCAGAACTGTCTTGTTCAAGTGTGCTGTGAGGGGTAGGTTAGATTGAAAATAATCAACAATACCCATTTCAAGACAATGTATAATTACTATTTTGAATTGTATTTATTGACAATAGGCATGCAATTACCTACACCGAAATAATTTGTAGCGGGGTTATAAGTGTGGTTGTACTACGACAAAATATTATAACAACCCTTAATTGTATATGCTTTTTTTTTTTTTTTTACGCATAGTACTCTGTAGGTATTATACTTCCTTATTAACTTCCATCCAATATAATGTAATTAAAATGAAACTAAAAGCACTGTCATATTTTATACAATACTAATTACTATTAATTGATATTAAACTATCAATTGTTAAAAAAAAAAAAAACTATTATTATACACTTATATACATAACCAATTTAAATTTAAATTTTCTTTTTACTTAGTGCATATGCATTATTTTCTATTTAACAATAAGAAAAATATATTTGCAAGTACATAAATTAATATTTAAATTTTATTTTTTATCAAATTTATCTAAAAAAAAAAAAAAAATTGTCTGATAGAAATATTGATCATTAAATCAAATATCAAATAAAAAAATTTTATTTGTTTTATATGCATATATTATCATCTCTTGATTATAGTATAGTCTCTATTAAATATTATAATGGTCCTGCTATTATTTAATATTGGTTTGCTAAGAAACTTATAATTATGCACATACCTATTTATCTATCTAAAATATTAATTAGAAATTTAAATCTACAAAATATTTTTTTAAAAATAGGATACAAATTTACCCAGATGGTAAATAATATATTACTGGTGAATATTGTGTACACTCAGGGTTGATTAGGTTTTGTACAATAGGATAAAATGGATAGACAAAATTGGACAAAATCAAAAAGTTTAATTATTTGGACAAAATCATAATTTAACACAAATCTTGAAAAGGTAACTAAATAAACTGCATTTCCATAACTAAAATGAGTTTATGTTGGTTTATTTGTTCATATTTTTTAAATATCAAATTTAAATGTCCTGTTTGTCCACTTTTTGACAGAGTCTTGGTCAAAACCAGATTTCAGAATACCACAATTTCCTAAAGATTATCAAACATTTGTACCCACACAGATTTCTGTTAGTGATTTACCACTAAAATTGTTTTAATACATATTTTTCATAATGAATGAAAGGTCGATTGATTATTAATATTATTTTAAAATGATAATTTGTTTACCTCATTTCCTGTCAGATGACAACCATTCAAAACACTTACATGATTTGTGTGAGTCATTTGTCATTATTAATTACTACCAAATTTAAAATATATATATGTACACTTGATTTAATACCTACCTACATATTATTAGTATTTAACTATAATTAGGTTTAATGTTATTTTAATTAACTTAATTCATGTGCAAAAACATTAGACATTCTGTGATATAGGTATAGTAGTTGGGTTATCTCAATTTTATTAGTAGTTTGGTGTTCAAAACACTATCAAGTACCTACATATTAAATTCAATTTTTACATCATGGCATGATAGTATGATGTGACTACTTAAAACTATCAAGATAATTTGTTTATGGATTTCATAATTTCTGAACAATTTAAAATTAATTTTGGTAATATAATTACCTACCTGATTATAATTATTTTATAGAAATTTATATTTTAAGAGAATATATTACCCTTGTTCTGAAATTTACATGTTTGGCCTAATTGGTGGAAATGAGATAGATTTTTTGGAGAGGCTAAAATAATCCTACACAATGTGTATGTATTATAATACGGACTAATTATATAAAACATCTAAGTATTTCATAGGAAAGTATCGAATCATTTTTTTTTTTTTTGGGGGGGGCCTAACCCCCTGGTTCCCCTATATCGGTCTATGCCTGTGGAACTTTATGAAATATGTATGTAGGTACAAAAATGTAATATTTAGTTTTACTTTGGACCTACCTGATTTTAAAGCGAATTTTCTCTTATTTTTTTCTGAATACCTAAAGTAACAATAATTTCTGGTACCTATCTATAATTGTGATTGTAATTAAACTAGCTTTCTTATCTTTTAGATACTGAGTGAAATTATTGGTTTTACTATAATATATGTTTTTTTTCCTCTGTCCGTTAACAACTTTTTCTACCAGTTTATCTTGCTCCGATTTTCAATAGTGTAGCATCTTTTCTGAAAGCATTTTAGATCTATAGTTGGATTGCATTGGAGGGGTAATTTTGTGATTTTCATTGTAGTTATCTGAATAATTTGGAGGAAAAAAAAGAGAAAATATACAGCAAAAATGGTTTCTTTATTTTTGATTTTTTTTTTTTTTTTATTATAACTCTGTTAAAAATAATTGTAAGACTTGTAGTTTTCACAGAATATTTCCATTAGTAATTTCTAGAGGTGAACAAATACATTCTGGCCATATTTGTACAATTTAAAGGCATTTTAATTTTTAGAGTTTTTTTATTTTTTGTTTGTTTTATATCGATCATAAATTTGTTGGTTGACCAGAAATGCTTGACATTTTTACCCGAGGTTCATCAAAAGTTGTACTTAATAGTACAAAAAAAAAAAAAAAAATGTAGAGCGTAATATAGTAGTTTTTTTTTTTTTTTTATAGGTTTAAAGTTAAAATTTTAATGAATATCTTAAAAATTACGACATTTTGAAACATTTTGACATTTAGATTAACTGAACTTCGCTCAGAATGGTTTTTCGTTAGCAACAATTTATCATTGCCTACAGATATAAATTAAATTCCCTCTATATCCTACCTTCCCAACTTCCCACCTACACCAGTAGTCCACCCGTTGTGTGAAGTGTGTGTGTGTAGTGTCTCAGTTTTTTTTTAAATATTATTTACTATTGTTGTATTGCACTTACTTATATGATCACTATTTAAAACTGTATTAAATTCGTGTTGTTTTAAATATGTACCTACCAATTTTCATTTATTAGCCATAATTAAATTGCTTATAGATTTCATATTATCACCTCGCTCGATTATTAAGTAGATATATATTATTTTTATTATTTTACAATGAATGTTCGTTTTAACATATAATGGAGTTTTGCGATTACATAAATGTGATTTATGGCTCTCTTTTTTTTTATGAGTATTATATTATACAAAACTCATAGTTAAGGTTAATAATGCTATTACCGAAAAAAAGACTTGGGTTTTATTTTAAAATATGTTTTAAGAATGATTAAAGATTATTTACATAAAAAACCTATTGATATCTTTTTATAATAGAATAATAAAATATTTCGATTTTCAGTTCAGATATTGATGAATAGTTGTGAAGTAATTGTTATTTCTAAAATTATTTACAACGTTTTACCCAAGTCTAATAGAATCGTTTATATATTTCTGTGTTAAATAATTAGTCAATGATTAATAAAGTAAAAGGTCTGAGTTGATGAAACTGGATACGGGTTGTATCTACAATTATTCGTTTTGATATGTCATGCAATTCTATTGAATATTAAGGTTTTTATTCATAGATAATGATTTTCAGTAAGAAAACTTGCCTGCTTTAATGTTATACAAAACAAGTAATTTTTATATAAACTAGCGTTAGTGCAAAAACAAGATTAACCAGTGACTGGAATCACCATACTGTGATCACGAAACTAGATGAGGCTATTTATTTGTTTTAATATATAATAAATACAATTTGTAAATATATTACTAAAATTTCAAAATTTAATATAAGACTACAGTATGAATATAACAATGTCTAATTTTGTATAATTGTTTACGTCCAAACACTCAATTATTATAAGTATAGAGTATAAATATTATTATAATATTCTGTAAATACTTCTTTGATTTTTGGATAAAACTACTTGAAGTTATTCAAATTAATAATATGCACGTGTCCCAACCTATCTTAATTTACTTTTGTTTATTTTTGAGTATGAAGCAGAAAAAAATAATAGAATATTTGAGCATGTCAATAATAATTTTATAGTCAATATTTATTAGTTTTTTAAAAATAAAATGTACAACAATATTTAACATTTTATTAATATCTACCTACTTACCTATCATTAGAAATTAATATGTAAGTAAGTTTCACCCGAGATGAGATAAATAATTGATAAAAATAGTAATAGTTACTTTTTTTCTGCGATAATTGAAGTACATACTTATAAAACCAAAAAAAACGATGCCATTGGATCTTTTTTATTGGATAATTGTGGTTATGTGCACAACAAAATTAATAACAATATGCATATTATAATTTATTTATGAATCATTATTAAAAATTCTGATTAAAATATTGATTTAGTAGCTTAATTGTCTAACCGATAATTTAAATTAAATAATTGCAAATACTATAATAGATCAACTAACATAATTGATTTATAAATATTAAAACTATTCAATTAATTTGCTTACTATTGAGTTTTTAGATACTAATACCTAATTATTATTACCAGCATTTTTAAATACCTTTCGTACAAAATCAATCTTATATACTTTTAATTAACTATAATACACCTAAGTAGATCAGACTGTTCATACCTAATTATGAATTACATGTTTTGTACTTAATTAAACAGGTAATTAACTAGGTTCGCTTAATATCCAATTTGATTATAAATATATTATCTAAATGTTAATTAATGTATTTGAGTACATAATTTATCTTGTATTTATCTCGAGTGTTTGAACATTTTCAATTCTTATTACTCAGTCTTTTATTATTATTTTTTTTTAAATTTTTTTTTTTTTTTTATCAGTCGATGACTATCAAATAAATTTCGTCATTCATTCACAATTCACAAGTTCGTAAGCGCAATATATTCTTTATAGAATATATTACATTGTTTCGGTTTTACCACTATGTGTACATGCCATCTGATCAAATGATAAGTGTTAACTGTTAGAAATGTAATTTTGTTTAACAATTTCTGTTAAAATTGGGTAGGAAATATGCCGGATTGACATTGTAATATCAAAACTAATATTTTATATTAAAATCGATCATTGTATAAAGTAAAGATAATGACTGCCACTAGAATGTTAAATTTAAATTTTTTTTTTTATGTTGTTTTAATTACTCACTAGAACCATATGCGCTGTACATTTTATATAATAATGTATGCTATATATTGTAAACAATTGACGCAAAATATAACAATTTTTTTTTTTTTTTAATACGTTTTCCACTGACAGTTTTATCAAACTCCGCCTACTATAAAATGTTTTAGTTGTTCAATAAAAATATATCTATTTTTTTATTTTTTATTTTTTTATTAAATTACTCAAAGTAGTTTTTTTTTCAATGTTTTAAATAGGTTTATATATACTGAAAAATGGACGATACAAGTATAACAAACGAAATGATGAATGGTCCAGAAAGAGACAAATGCAATTATTATAACCGGACAAGAAATAGACTTCTTATTACAGCCTATGAAGGAATACCTGAAAATCTTTTACTCAACGTCTTGGGATGTCTTGTAAGTATAAACAATCGTTTATATATCAAGTATCTACCTAATTTAATTGTATACTAAAATGTGTACGTGTATTTAGATTTTAGTTCTATTTTTTGCATTCATGAGAAAAAGAGCTTGGGATTATGGTCGATTAGCTCTAGTCAATAAAGATTATGAAAAGTATGTAAACGGTTTTATGCTAACAAAATGTATTTGTACAGTTTTTTATATGATAATATATAGGAGTAAAATATTATAGGAGGGGAAATTGATAAAATATGCACAAAAAAATAATTTAAAAACGAAAATATAAAAAATTTGAGATTTATGTAAAATTATTGATTTAAAAAATCAATTATTCACTGTTTAAAATACATTAATTTAATTAAATTTTATTTTAACTTTAATTTAGATAATCATAATATTATGCTAAAAACAAAAATAAATATATTTAATACAAAAGTATTTTTTTCTTACCTGGTAAATTGTTAAATTGTACAACTAATGTTGTTTTGATATTTTAGTTATTGACTGCTTGTCAAAAAGTTTTTGCACTGATAAAATCTCAATTATTGGATGTTATTTAAAAAATATTAAATCTTTTTGTAAACTCTGAATTCAACTTTTTTTAATATTAAACCGAATCTATAATTTGTGAAATATGTACAAAATAACCAAATAAGCATCTGTGTTGAATATCGTCAAAATATGCAAAACTAGATACATATTTAAACTTTTTTCTTGGGCTATAACTTAAATTTGTAACTTGGTTTGCTATATAAAATAGGGGCTCAGAAAGTAAACTATAATTTCCCACCCTTAATAATATTTCTTTAATATGTTATAGTTCACAATTTTATTATTATTTTTTTGTTCCACTATTAGTACAATTTAAAATATTTGCTTTATTATGATACTATTTTAGTGTGAATTAAATATAATATATAATTAATATACAGGTCCGTATATAATATTGTAATATGCATATCAATTTGTTTTTAAAACATTTACAACCCTGTACCTACCTTGGTGCGATTAAATTTTATTCATAATAACAATAGGTTGATATTAACTATGTATATATGGGAAATTGATATTTTTAGTTTTGTGTCTTAATTTAATATAATTATTATTGTATTTTCCCTATGCATAGGTTGAGTAGTAGCGAGTAAGTCACATAATCCTTAATTTAGTTTTACTAACAAATCCTTCCTTTTCCACTCCTGTTATTAAATGTAATATAACATTTTATTACATATCAGCATTTTATATTATATATGAGGTAAACCACCATTTTTGATTAAATGGTGTAATCATTTTCATTTTGTTAATCCATATTCCTATATACTTTCAATATATAATATATAGAAGTGTACTAACAGATGTTTTATTATTTTCTGTCTTCTCTAACTAACGTAATAATAATTTACCGTTGTACATTCCACTCAGTGGCGGATCCAGAATTAAATTCTAGAGAGGGTGGGTTAAAGTATTTAAGGTTCAAGTATTTAGTTAAGTATTTATTATTAATTTTTAAAAAATATTATTCGTTGAATCATTGTTGGGTACTGTTGAAGAATTTATATTATTCAATAAAAACGTGATTGGACCACAAATTAAAAAAAAAAATATATGGTCTTTGAGTATTAATCATAAATAAACTAATTAATATTCGATTGATTAGGTGGTCTCGAATATTTTATGGTACAACCGACGAAAATTCCGAAAGTAACATTGAAGACGGGAATTCAACTACTACATTGGACAACTCGATGCCTGTAGACAGGGGTCTCTTTTCCTGGTTTTTAACAATCATACAACTTAGGTGGGCACAATACATTTAAAATCAATGTATTTTTTTTAAACATCTATTTCAATGAACTGATGACTATTCTAACGTTGTGTAATAATTTTAGAGATGAAAAAATTCTACGGAAATGTGGTTATGACGCTGTTCAGTATTTATCGTTCCAGAGACACATAATGGTGTTAATGGCTATAATTACTGCAGTTTCTTTAGGTGTCGTCCTACCAATAAATTTTGGCGGTCAACTAGAAGGCGACGAAAGGTCGTTTGGTCATACTACAGTCAGTAATCTTCACGCCGAGTAAGTTTTTCCAATATTATTACCCTCAATAATAATTACAGCTTTTCTTGTCGATGTTACATTACACAACAAATAATAGTTATCTTAATTTATTGGCGGTTTACAAAATCAATTTTTGGTGAATTCCATTATGGATTAATTTTTTTTTTTTCGATTTGAAATAATAAATTATTTCTTCAACTTCCGATAAATTTGTATTAGTTTTGTATGTTAAATTGCATGTGCTTAATTTAAAAATTATTTGATTTTTATAGTTCACCGTGGCTATGGGTTCATGTAACTATAGCTATGTTATACTTTCCATTAACAATTTGCATAATGCGACGTTTTTCTGTAAACCTCAAACTAGAAGAAAACGGGGAATGTTGGTCACGTACATTGATGATTACAAATATTCCCAGGCGAAATTCTGACATTAACGATCTGGACAGGCATTTCAGGTTGGTTTATTAATATTATTTGTATTTAAATCGCTATTAATTTTGTGAATATATGAAATTTACTTTTAGAGAAGCATATCCCGAGTGTGAGGTTGAAAATATTCAGCTCGCTTACGATGTCAACAAAGCTAATGAACTGGATAGAGATATGTAAATATAAATATTTATTATTTATCTGTGTATAATTTTATGAAGTTTATATTTATTTTATAAAAAAATATTTGTTATTTATATTTTAAAATTGTTATATATATGTATAGGAATGCTGCAGTACAAGCAAAGCAATATTGTGAAAATTATTTGAAAACTGTGGGAGAACGGCTTACTGTTCAACCTCATATTTGTGGTTACATTTGCATCTGTTGTGGCTTCTGTGCTTCTAATAATTTGGACGCCATCGATTATTATTCTGGAGAGGAAACGCGATTAAAAGCAGAAGTTAGTTGCTCATAGCGGTATATCAATTTTAATGTTATAAAATCTAGTCGTTGGAGACATTTGGGTATTTATTTTCATTCGGGGTAAATCCATCTTGCCCATCTAGCCTTATTTTTGTTTGTTTTTAGAATGATTACAAATTATTCACATCAAAAACCTATTGATATCTTTTTAAAATAGAATAATAAAATATTTCGATTTTCAGTTCAGATATTGATGAATAGTTGTGAAGTAATTGTAATTTCTAAAATGATTTACAACGTTTTACTCAAGTCTAATAGAATCGTTTATATATTTCTGTGTTAAATAATTAGCCAATGATTAGTAAAGTAAAAGGTCTGAGTTGATGAAACTGGTTGCGGGTTGTATCTACAATTATTTGTATTGATATATGATATAGTTTTATTGAATATAAAGGTTTGTATTCATAGATAATGATTTTCAGAAAGAAAGAAAACTTGAATAAATAAAAAAATATTATATCTTGCATAGAATTATTTCTTTAAATGTTGGATAAAACTACTTATAAAATTATAAAAAAGACAAAGATGGATCACAATTTGAATAGCCATTCTTTAATTTAAAATTATTTTTCCTAGATGATTATAATTTAATTATATTTTTCCATTTACTTTTATTTATTTATTTTTAGTTAGAAGCAGAAAAAGAATCGGCCCTAAAGCGACCTTTAGGTATAGCTTTTGTGACTATGACAACAATTCATGCAGCTAGACTTGTTTATCAAGATCATGTATACAAGTTATCGAAATGTGGTCGTCACAATCCACCTACGAGTTCAGTATCTGGTCTTCTTCAACCATACCGCTGGAGAGTTACTTTTGCTCCTCCGCCTGATGATATATTTTGGTAAATATTTATTAATATATTTTACGAATTTTGCCTACACACGTTATTATTGTATAGATAGTATTAATTAGTACGCATTCAAATATGTTATTCTCAATTTGTGGATTCATTCGGATAATTTAAAATTCAATTTTCTGTTTCAAAATCTACATTATGTTTTTTTTTTTTTTTTGATCATAATTGTTGAAATTTGTATGGGTACTTCTAATAAGAAAACATATAAACTACAGCGGTTTTAAAATTTTTATTAAGATTGCAATTCCATGATTTCCATTATTGCTTCAACTTAAAAATAATAATAACATTTTAAGATTAAACTAAATGCTAAATTCTATTATCAATACTTAATAAACATTTCTGCAAAGAAATAATAAATATATTTTAATACTGTGTGTTTTTTTTTATGAATAGAATTAGTTGTTATTACCTTTTTTTATTATCGGGCAATTAAAATAAATAATAACAATAAATATATTTTAATACTGTGTGTTTTTTTTATGAATAGAATTAGTTGTTATTATCTTTTTTATGACTATATATGCTTTAACATTTTCTTGGTCATCTACCCATTTTTATTTTTGAAGATAATATTATATGTGTACATTGATATATTGGACAAATTATTAATACTGTTTTTTAAACCATTTTTAGGGAAAATCTGACTGAACCATCTCACAATCGATATTGTAAAATTGTATTGACCAACTCGTTTTTAATTATAATTTTATTTTTTTTGACGACGCCTGTGATCGTTTTAAATGTCATGGACACTCTTAAACTTAGAGAAATCGAAAAAGCTGTGAGTAAAATATTTACGATTTTTCAATATTTGATATGATGAACATGTTAACATTTTATTGAAATAAATGTTATTTTGCAGAGTCCTATCTTGTCAGAATTTATGCCTACATTATTATTGTGGACTTTTGCTGCATTATTACCGGTAATAGTTATAAGGTCCGACCAGTGGCTTAGCCATTGGACGAGATCTAAAAGAAACCATTCCATAATGCGCAAAACGTTTGTTTTTCTTCTCTTCATGGGTTTAATATTGCCATCTTTCGGATTGACAAGGTAAAGTATAATGAAAAGCATGTTGTATTGTTATAGACATATTAATAAATATTTTATTAATACATTTAGTGCCCAAGCATTCCTAGAGTTTGCATTTCAAGCTGGCATTCAAACATACCGTTGGCAATGCGTGTTTTTGCCAGATAAAGGCGCCTTCTTTGTGAATTATGTGGTTACGTCTGCTCTTATTGGAACCAGCTTGGAACTGATACGGTTTCCTGAGCTATTTATGTATGCTCTTCGGTTGTCGTTATCAAGGTATATTCACTATTAAGTAAAGGAGTAAAATCAAATTTTCATTAATTTTATTAATCTTTTTTCCACAGTAAAATAAAATAAAATTATATTTAAAATCAATTAATAAGCTAGCCAATGATTATCAAAGTAAAAGGTCTGAGTCGATGAAACTGGTTGCGGGTTATATCTAAAATTATTCGTATTGATAGGTCATGCAATTCTATTGAATATTAAGGTTTTTATTCATAGATAATGATTTTCGGAAAGAAAGAAAATTTGCTTGCTGCTATATGATATACAAAAAAAGTAATTTTTGTATAAACCTAGCGTATGCGCAAAAACAAGATAAACCTGTGACTGGAATCATCATACTGTGATCACGAAACTATATGAGGCCAGTTGTATGCATGCAATGTTGAGTCTAATCTTTAATTTACTTTAAATCATAGTAAAAATCGTTTGCATCATCTGATTAGGAGAACAATCATTTTACATTTTGTTTGTGGTATTTTAACTAAAACTTATTTCATGTTCTGAACGAAAACTTTTTTTTTTTCTTTCTATTTCTACAGTAAATTGACTCAACGTTTTTGTGTATCTAAAGTAATTGACACAATATATCGTATTGTACTTTAACAAGATTATTTTTAAATAAATCCCTAATAGGTTTTCAAGAAAAAATATATTAACTATATTAGTTATATCTAGATGATATAACTATATTAAATATTACGTTCTACTACAGGAAATCGTTTATGTTTAATCCTGATATTTACATGATAATGTAACTTGTGTAAATTTTTGTTTCTAGATCTAAAGCAGAATCGGCTAGTGCAAGAAGATTAATTCTTTGGGAATTTCCATTTGGTGTTCAATACGCCTGGATGTTACTTATATTTTCTATTGTAACTGTTTATAGTCTTTCCTGTCCTCTTATTACGCCCTTCGGTGAGGAAACATAATATAAAAAAATGACTTAATCACTGTATACAAATATTTACTGTCGGTTTTTTTTTTTTTTTTTTTTATCTCTTAGGTCTTTTGTATATGGTAACGAAACATTTTGTCGATCGATATAATATTTACTTCGCTTACGGCAAATCGAAAATTAGTAAACGTATACACAGTACTGCTATTAATTGCGTTATGGTTTCCATAGTACTTTTACAAGTCAGTTTCACTTCCCTGTCAATGTTGCGTCACGGGCTTCACGATATTACTTTATTTGCCCTGGTTGGACTCGTGGTCACATTGACGTTTACCTTATCTCAATGTTTCTTCCGACATTGTACAGCATGGAGCCCTATACAATATCAAGTAAAGGAATTTCCCATTATCCAATTGAAGTTATTTATAAAAATACGCGTTTATCCAAATAGGCGAGAAATCCGTGTACAGTTCAACCCAGTCCTGCTAGAAGGCGTGATCATTCACACGACAACGACTATATACCCGAGGTACTACGTCCGTCTTTAAAGTCTACGGCCACGACTTCTCTAATCACATTGACACTCAACGGTTCTGGCACCACGTTGAATGACTTGGAAATCGAATTGAATCACAATGTCGATGGCGACAAATCAATCAATCATCAACCCCATACTACAGTTATTATAGAATCTCAAAATCACTGTAATCAACTATACCAGAATTACGACTATAGTCAAACAGTTCCTGTATAATAAGGTAAACCAATTATAACTGTTGTTTTTCAGTTATCATAAATTAATATATATTTATTGTTTGTTATTTTACAGATGCTTGTTCCATTTTTTTTTTCTATTGTGTCTAAATAGTATTTTGTATTATAGTCTAATTAAAAATATCTTAGTTTATTAATTATTGTTTCTATAAATTATTTTCCAGTACTTAACTAACTTACTAAAGTTCATTAAGTAAATTACATCTGACCATCACTTAAGCTGTTTAACTGCTGTTTAACATAATACTATAATAATTAAAATTGGATACTGTGTTAGATACAATTAATTACAATTTTAGACAAATTAAACTGTTGTTTCATATATAAGTTTTATTTAAGTCAATCATCATTTTATAACTAATGAATTTGTGAATATTAGAATATATTTGATACTGTACATAATAGTTATATACAAATTATAACTATTAAGTCACATAATTGTATGGCTATGAACAGATTTGTTAGCTTAATTTAAAGAAAATAATAATAATAATAATAATAAGTTTGCTGATGATCAGATATTTAGATATTCAATCATGGTTCCTTTACCTATTATATAAATATGTTATTGATTGATATAAATTTTTTTTTTAATGTATATACATATATATTAAATACAATTCAAAATGTTTGTAAGTGCAATTTTTAAGTTAAGTGTTACATTGCTGCATAGCTATAAAACTATATACAACACTACCAGCACATTTAATTAATTGTTTCTAAATTTTATGAAAAAGTCTATTTAATCGAATTCTTTCTACTCAAAAAAAAAAATTTTCTAACTTATGTATTAAATACAGCAAATGATAATATTATTTTTGTACAATATTTTCTTATATATTCTTATATCATTGGTAGATTTTTAGTTTATATCGTATATTCTGTACTTTTTGTAAAATTAGAGGAACTGATGAAAATGTATTGAATCTGTGTTATGTAAACTTGAATTTTAGTTGTAGTGGAATTAATGAATTTGCAAACTGATGGTGGAAAATAATGATCAATGATTGAAAAAACTGTTAAATAATGTGCAATACAATTTTATGACATTTGGTTTACTAATTCGTTTATTAGACCAGATAAAATAAGATTTAAATGATCTCTGAGAATGTTTTTAAATTATTACTTTCCACTTGTGATGTAGTTCTGTATTTTATGTTTAATGGAGATAATTGTTTGTGTTAGTTGTACTAGAAAAATATAAACTATACTATTATGTTATATTAGTGAAAGAAATTATTTTATATCTTAAGGAACTAACTTTTACATACCTATCATACTTAAAAATATTTTGTTATTGTTTTGTTAATATAATATCTTTTTCACAACTATCGTTGGCTCAATATTATGAAATATTCAGCAATAACTAAGCTTATAACTATTTTTAAAAAAAAACATACTTTTGTAACTTATGTATAATATCTTTAATTTGTTATAATACTAACACCACAATTGTATGTGATAACCATTCTACCAAGGCTGGCTTATAATGTTAATGAAATGAAATCTTGAGATTTTAAACATTTTTTTATACTTTTAATCAATATATTATAATCTTAGATTTTTAGTGTGTTTCTAGTCTAATAAAAAAATTTAAAAAAAACATTGATGGTTTAATAGACAATTTAGTATTATTTTTATTTTGTGTTTGTTTTTTTTTAAATTTATAATTTTAAAAACTTGTTTGTTTTGGTTAAATGTTAAGTCATTTGTATTGTACAATTATCATCTATAATTTTACTGTCTCCAAGAAAAAAATTTGTATTTCTTAACAATAGTATTAATAACTTAACAATACACATGTACAAATATTAATTTCTTAAATAATTACATTTAATCAAAACAACAACATAACTAACATCACACAACAATACTTATATACATGTATATTCACAAACATTAATAGATTTGTATTCAATTTTAAATTTATATATTTACATGTAATTTTTTTTTTTTCAATCAATTTTTTACATATAATATTATATTTAGTTTGTGTTTTTATGAATACGAGTTATTTTTTTTTTTTTTTTTTTTTTTTTTTAACTAGTATGAATGTGTTTTGCTTACGAATCTCTTAAACATTAAAACTAATCGAATTGTGTGAAGCATTTAAATAATAATAATAATAATTATAAAAAAAACAATGTTTGTTTGTATTTGTCCAGATGAGTAATAATAATAATTGTCATGTATGAATTGGCGAGGGCGTTTATTAATTGGTAATATAATGTGATGTCGATGACAACGAACTATGGGCTACCATCTAGCCCAACATAATTTTTTGTCGTGCCATTTTGTCATTGAATTTAATTCCTTAGCGTCATATTGCATAAAACGAAATTTGATTTTTTTTTTTTTTTTGCAGGTCGGCCTATTATGATTCTGTATGCCTTGTATGATATTTGACTGATAAAAAAATAATAATAATAATAGTAATTCAATTAATATTGCGGTTTTTGTGATCAACGATAAGTCAATGTACTGGGGACACGGAAAAGTAATATTGTGGACCACTTAATAAAAGTAAAAAAAAAAAAACAGTAATAATTTATGTTTAATTAATTTCTTAACTAAATGTACGTATTTTTACGATATATAATTGAATTAATAAGAAATATAAATGGATAAATTATAATAAAATTTGTATAATTAGTATAAAAAACCATGCCTTTATTCAATTTTATATTCGTATCTAATAATTATTATCAATAAACGTCTGATAGAATTATAATTATTTTCAAACTGTTACTCGCCCTACTTAGTCTATAAATTCGATTATTGCTGCTTTTGACATTTCTTGTCTTAAAATCGACCGAAAAGAGGCCAAAGGAGATTCTTTGAACATCTATAATATAGATGATAATTTAATAATAGACGATTTCAACTTTTATCGTTGTAATTTAATTATTAATATTATTATACATAAGTTTTATGTAATTTATTGACTAGGTACATATGTTTTATTGGTACACCAATGTATCTAGAATTTAACAAGTCTAATTAATTGTTTACGATTTATAATAAACGTATCTAATTGCACTAAATGGGCGCCTCGTGTGGGGTTCATAGAAGGCGGGGGCACAAATATTTCCCCCTTTTCTATTAACTTCACAACTTACCGCCGTCTTACCAATGTCTGTCGATATTAAATTTAACCCAAGCCTTGTATTATGCACAAAAAAAAACTTTTAATACACACTTCTGGCGGTAGGTATATGATACTACAAATATTTAATAAAAACAAAATTATGGTGTTAAAATAAATTTTATTTTATAAACATAATAACAATATTTAGTGATCACTGTAATATATCTGTAATATTTTTTCACTCCAATTCGATACTTCGTGAATACCTTAATGCAGTGGTTCCCAGATCTTCTTAAGCGGCGGTGCCCTTCTGTGAAAACAACGAGGAAATTTAATCTAAAAAAGCTTATAAGAAAAAATAACGGCACAACGTTTAATTTTTTCAATACAATTTAGTACAACTTATGATGAAACTAATTTTTGTGCGTTATTTACCGGGCACATAAAACGAAACAAAACTCGAATATTCCTTCTTTTTTTTTTTCTAAATTGCACCACATTTAGAAAGTACTGAATAAAAATAAAAATACTGAGTCGAAATCAACAGATACCGTTGCCTATTGCAGCGTTTTCTTTTGATCCGGTTTTTCCAAATTTTAAAGACAAATTGTAAAAACAAAAGTTTACCTCTTTAATGCCAACCAGATAAAATGTTTGCCGGATACCACCTCTGACGATTATTGACGTTAGGAACAAGTGTTTTGGTCGAAAAGTTATTTACAGACGGAATAATAATGCGCACACGATAGTAAAACCAATACATTCTTTGCTTAGGTTTGGTTATTGTAAATATATATATATATATTTTTTTTTTCGTATAGGCCGTGGTGCCTCTGGTATAGGCTCTTGGTGCCCCTAGGGCACCGCTTTGCACAGATTGGGAACCACTGCCTTAATGACATTTTCATTAAAATTTGTTATTTGATTCGCAATTTTCTTTTCAATCGACCACACACATCGCTAATGAATTCAACCGTTCTTCTGGCAAAGTATTTCGTAGAAATGTTTTTTATTCTCTTCAATGTCCGCTTCTGCTGATGTCATAGGTATTGTTGTTACAATACGTCTAAGTTTAAATGTTTCTGAAAATATGTGTTCCGAGTTGTTGTCAATAATAAACTGTAAGAAATTAACAGAACCCGTTACGTTACGAAAATCTGTTCGTTTATAAATAATTTCCAATTCTGTGTTGAGTTTACTTTTATTCGGAAAAAGATAAGATCTAATTGTATCGTCAACGTATTGTTGCGGGAAAATGCTTTCATAAAACGTAAAATCTGTGGATATAAATTATTGAGACGCATTTAAATGAACTTTATAATCGAATCTGTCTTTAAAACAATCAATAAGAATATCACAGACTTATTTCGCAACGCCAATTCTCGAAAGTAGTGTACCATCAGGTCATTATTTTGACACTGGGTTATTTCAATTGGCATTTCATTTTGAAAATGATCTGAAATTTTGCGTTTCTTTTTAAATATATGTTCTTTTTTTATTTTTAACTATTTTCTAAAGAAGATAAACTCGAAAAGTTGATGTTCAGCAAACGTCCGTACCCACGGTGGCAAATAATAATAATAATAATAAAAAATTATTTATAAACATACAACTTTTACATTATAATAATACGAATTATTAATTATTATTATATTATATTATATTACGTCTTATAAGACGATGCGCATTGAAAATACAAATTAATAAATTGTAATATTGTCTATTGTATGCAGTATACACTAGTTTTTTTTTTATAACTTTAAAAAAATGTATTTCTACAATCTGTTACCATCTTGAACGATGAGTGTAAGTAATAAAGGATTTTAAGTCATGAACGACGGAGTAAAGAAACCTTCCAGTGAAGGCACTTTGACAGTTAGTAGTTAATTATACAATTATTTTCAATATATTGACAAATTGGGTATTTTTTTATTTTATTTTATGAAAGTAAGTCCCGACACGTCCGAGTAGCCGCCTTTTTAACCTTTTTTTGAGGATTACCAGGAATATTTGCTGATGCAAGGCTCTTTATTAAGGGATTTGTGTGGTTTTGAAGATTTAAGTTAAATCGTTTGTAAAACGTTTTTGCTACATCTTGAACAGAGGAGACGCCAAGATCATTGTGTAGGGACTGGTTTGAAATATAAAAGGGCGTTTTGGTTATAGCTTTGGTTGATGATGACACTAGATAACACTAGTTAATTAAGTGTTTGTTCTATGCTACGTCCATGGCTCGTAGATCGTAGTGATTCTCAACCGGGGTGACGTGTCACCCTTGTGCGATGGTTCGAGTGTAGGGGGTGACACGAAAAGAATAAAAAAAAATATGAGAATTTTTCGAATAAAATCGTATTAATATGCAGCCTGCCGTCATATAATTGCCACCACCGACTGAACAACGTAATAGTTGTTTACACTAAACGACATAGGTATCGCAAAATTGTTATCTGTAACTCTGTAAATACGTCAGTTGGTCGTGCGACAACGAGTCGCTTTTTCCACCATCATCCATCGAATTTCTCAACTTTGTAAATAACACCACGGTCATATTTCTCATTAATTGTTCCGATTTTATACAATCATTATAATTTTTCAATTTTTTTTTTTTCAATTTAAAATATCAATGTTTATTCAACGCTAAAGCTAAAATAAAATGCGTAATTATTATTTTTCTGCGTATTGTATTTTTTTTATTTTTTTTATTTTTTTCTAAAGAGCATACACGTTTCTTTTAAAATGTCCATCGTAAATTATTTAATATTTCGATGTTATGGAAACGTACAGTGTTGGATTCTAGTGGTTCGGGGCGACACGAAACCAAAAAGGTTGGGAACCACTACCGCTGTAGATAGTGGCTTAGTGGCTTGCGGCTACAGCCGGCGGGTTACAATTGAAGACGATAAGACCGAAGATTCGAGTAAATCGTAATAAAAATAGATTCCGGGCACGAACATAATAATTCCTGTCGATAAGCGGGAGAAATCTACGGCTGTTAATATTTTTAGCTGTACGTTTAAAGTGAACACCCCGTTACTGAGTAAAAACAGCCATGCAAATTTTTCAATTAAATTTTTAACAACATATTTAAGCGGAAAAACATTCGCGCACAGCTATTAAAAGTCGGTACCGGTCTCGGCTTGAAATAAGTAGAGCTCTTAACCGTCTAGCAGTAACTTAATTGGAGCCAAAAAATGCACAAACTTATTGAAAATAAGCAGGAACAAATTTGATCCCGTCAAGATAAACATGTATAATACACTTCACTGTAAAAAAAAAATCAGTCGACTCAAAATCTCTGGATAAGGACCTGAGACATTAAGTGTTTGCACTACAAATGTATAAACTTTATACTATGAAGACTATAAAAGTATTGATGATATTTAGTGATTCCGTGAGGTCCAAAAGGTTGGCGTCCGCTGATTTAAACAATACATTGGATACGTTAAGTGCGTAAAAACGTAACGTTTTTAACGTTTAAACATTTAAAAGCTTACTCGTATTTTATGTTGTTAAAAAATTGTCTTTAGAGGGTACCATCGCTGGATGATTTCCCTCATCATGTGATTCATGTTATTTTTTTTTATGTATGTATATAGTATTATATCAATTATCAATTCTGCTTATTGTAAATATTATACAGATTGTAGATTTTAAATTAATAAAATAAAAAAAAAAAAATAAAAAAAAAAAAAAAATAAAAATTGTCTAAACTAACATAGCACACTGGCCACACCCGGCGTGTTAAATAAACCGCGATTAATTTTATTTATTTAACTTAATCTACACTGTACGATGTACGCGTGCAAAAAAAAAAAGAAAAAACCACTGACGATAAATACGATATTCGTAATTCGATAACGCTTAAAAAACAGTTTAATATCTATGTGAAACAACTGTTTTATTATAATGATGATATTTCACCGTGTACACGAAAAATTCCATTAAATAACTGTGTCTGTATAATAACGTCGTTTATGCAGATATTTTTACTTAAATTGTATTAAATATGTAAGTACCTATTAATAAAAGTGTATAGGGTAAATTATAATTCGTTGTAAAAATAATGTAAATCAAAATATTCGTTGATACAATTTTAAAATGTCGAATATGCGTGTGGTTAACGAAAGAACGAATAAAAAAAAAGAAAAAAAAAAAGCTGTCACTAAAGTACCAGAAATGCAAAAAAAAAAAAAAAAAACGCAACAAACATTTTTATATTTGGACTCAGCGGTGAGTTTAAACGAGTTTAAACGTTGTTGATAAGTTTAACAAATGCGCTGAAGTATTGAGGAAAAAATATGCGAACACCACAGATTTCTTGCCATGTGCCGGAATTGTCGGGACGCTATTGTAATCTACAAATTATTATTTTGCCAATAATATTTCAAGGGCTTCTCTACGCCGGCTTCCGCAATTAATCCAAAATTACTGGCACAGAGTGTAATTTCAACATGAAATTGTGTAGCAAAACGTTAAAAGTCTGTTGTTCGCACAACAAACGTCGACACCGACAGGTGTTAAACTCGCGCGAACAATTTATAAGACAATAAATATATATAAAAAAAAAAAAAAATTCGTCGTACAAGAATAGGACACATGACGATTAATCGCAACAACGAGCAATATGTGTAAAATATATTTATTACAATAAAAATTATAATATATAAACACAATATTATCCTAATTACAACAAATGGACGGTTTGTAGATATAGGTGTACCTTATACTCGAATTCGTTTTGTTCTATATAGGTACTTTTCTAGTCTAATGTAATCTACGCATTATGCAACTAGAAACTAACATTAATAACGGGCAGGCACGCAATTCGGTCACACAGCCTACACTTGCGCCTACCCGTGACACTTATATCGGTACGATATGTGTTATAACTATAAAATCTATTTTAATTAATTAACATTAAACTTACAAAGGCAACAAGTAACGCGCATTGATGCAACATTTGCATCAAGTTTTTTAATATTATTTATAATATATATAATATATATATTATAACTATATAATATATATATATATTATAATTAAGCTATATAACTATATTCGACGCCGAAACAATACCGTACGCGAGTGATAATATTAATTTTAGACAATACCTATGATATTATGTTAAATTATTAATTATAGATATATATATATATATATATAAAAAAAAAAATAATAATAAAATAAAATAAAATATAGTGCGAAAAAGCCACATGGGAATGGCACAGTTATTATGCATAATAATCGCGTGTGTTATTTAATACAAATAATAATTATTCTTATGCATATATAATATTTTAACTTAAAGATATAAATTATGCCATTAATATAATATATATAATTATTATAATGTTATAACGAATAATGAACACAAAATTCAGTTCAAAAAATATAATCTTATTTAAAAAAAAAAAAAAATTAAAATATAATAATAATCTGTGTAAATATTTTTATGTCTCTGAAATTATTGTTAACATCGAAGAAAACAAGAAAAAGATATTATACAGTATATAAAAAATTGTGTTTCAGAACCACATGATGACTTATAGTTACTCATCCATATCTAGCGTTTTGAAAAAATATTTATTATTTTTTTTTTAGATAAAACACTATTGGATGAGTATTATAATCACTGTATAATCTCTTTGGTTATAATATTACGTACAGTAAATTAACAAATAACTACTATGATATAATTATAATTATTATTATTATTATTCTATAAACTATATAATATATTTACTTAATATAAATAATATATATATATATATATATATTAATTAAAATTAATTAATTATAATAAATACACTTAATTAATAATAATATGTAATATTATGATAAATAAATGTGTATTAACAATTAATGTTTAAGGAGCTTTCGGACGGGTCCTTAACATTTAAAATAAATTAAATGTACTTGGAATTGTGGCCAATAAGTATATAATTAAAATTAATTAGGACGGAATAAGTATCTATGATCATAAATAATGCACGATAATAATATTATCTTATATTAATTAGTCACAGGAACTTAATAACCAAGCAAATCAAATTTGGTATAAGTTCAAAGAATAATAATATATACACACACATACATATATATATATATATATATATATATATATTGTGAATAATTTTCTAATTCTTGAATAATTGATTAAATTAAATTTGAAAATGGAATTACAGATGAATATATTAATTTGATATTATCTATACAAAAAAAATTATTTGAACAATTAAACCCGTTTCGGCCTAGAGATGATTATATGGAGCTAATTCAATTATTCTTTTTTTTTTTTTTGTGGGGGGGGAGGGATTTATTTCACAAAACAATATAAATACTATGACTTCAGGAGTGTATCCCATTGGGCTAGATGAATGGCTAAACTGATCTATTGCCTAAAATGATACATTTTTCGTTCTAAGTTTCATTTAACAAATTAAAAAATAGCTTGTTACTTTAATATTTTTATGCTTAATGTGTATGTAAAATATTGGTTTACTGTTCAGTCTGCAGCGTCATTCCAATGATTAAATTATTTATATTTAATTAAAGAAATAATAAAGTATAAAAATGTAACTGAAGTAGCAATTAATAGTTTATCTGGACATTTTAGGTATCTCAGTGAAACTATTGATTGGTTTAGCATTTTTCGATAATCAAGAAGAAAAAGAATCAATGGTTTTATTTTTACTAAAAAGGAGATGAAGAACCTCTAGCGTATCTAGTTGGACGAAAGCAATGCGCCAAACATGCAATTGTAAAATTTTGTTACAAATTCCAAAAAATTTTTTGAAACGCGTAATTTATCACACAATTTTTTTTAAAAATCATCCAAATATAATTGGGAAAAAGATACGAAATATAATAAACTAAGAAGAGTCATTGAGTTGAAAGTAGTCAATGGATACTGCAGAATACGGAATTGATCTTATAGAAAATTTTAATTCTGTATTGACTAAAGCAATAACTTTTGCAAATTGTTGAAAACTATCGTCAATGATTTCTTAATTCAAACAAATCAACTTTAGATTGAAATTTAATTGAATAGATTTTTACAGAATTATGTAAATATATGAAAATACTAAATATGAAACATCATGATGTTTTTGACTAATATTTAAACTTAATGAGGTACCTTATAAATGATTTTAGATTACTTACTTACATAATAACTTATTTTAAACTTAAACTAAATATCATAAAGACAACATATGTAAAAATATTACGTGTTGTCGCAATGAATATATTGTAGTTGAATGTTGAGTTGTACCCTCCCTAATATATATATATATATAGATATATATAAATAAAATAAAGAAAAAAAAAGCTGATACCATTAAACTACCATAGATTTTAAATGATTAATATTATAGTTATTAATAGTAATTTATGCGTATAGAAAAAAAAAAATAAAAATGTATAAACTAATTAAATCCAATTAAAAAATTCAAGCCAATTAAACTTAATACACCCAATTGACGGGCACCCATTGATGTTCGTTTGATATGATTTCCAAGGCTTCGACCACTTTACGGAATGTCATGTCAAAATCTTCGTTGACTATGACAAGATCTATGTACTTTTCATACATACGTTGTAAACAAGCACTTTCTTCTAAAGATTTCTTTACGTCGTCCTCCTAGACATAAACAAAAAAAAAAACAATAGTTTAGCAAAACGTATATAATAAATATGTAGTTACATCTGCGTGTGTTGACTATTTCTATTTTTTTTTTTTTTATTCCTACAATAAAATTCTAGAAAACATTAACTCGACTAAAAGATTTGTTTTGTTATAACTACTGGAAGATTAAAAATATTCTAAAATTAATTGCGTTTGATATTGAATGATATTACCTCGTATATAGACGCAAGGGATTCCAATGTACGGGCTCTTCTAGAACTATACCTAATGGAACTTTGACGATCAAACTAAATTCACAAAAAAAAAACACACACAAAATACTATTACATTACATAGGATTACTACGCAGGGCGACAACAGTAATCAATATTAATCTGTTGATTAAATATTTAGAGGGGGACAACACAATGGGATTTCTATTTAGAAAAAGAATTTGCCGTTTACCGTTAATGTACGACTGGAATAACCCATATTTCTCGAATAATCGTATAGGCTCTTCATTATTTCAACGCCGGGTGCCGCTATGAATATTACGTATGGCATAAACTCGGAAGAGTTGTGAAGAATTTTCAAAGCCTGAAACAAACGCGTTTTTACGTTGAATTTATTAAGTCACACGCTTTGGGTATGGGCGTGATTGAAAAACGAATAAAACGGCTCGAATCAAATAAATTAAAATGTTTTATAGTACGTACCACCGGGCTACAGTCTAAAACGCACATTTTCCCCTGGTTAATGACGTCGCGAATGGAATCTAAGTTTGTACCGTACAAATTGCCGCCGTGTTCGCCATACTCCAAAAACTTGTGTTCGCGGATGTCGTGTTCCATTTGATCGCGTTCGGTAAACCAATAGTTTTGACCGTTTTCCTCCAATTCTCTTTGGGGTCGCGTAGTGTCTGCGAACACGGTTGTTACAAGTAATAAATTAATATAAATAATAATATTAAATCAACAATTGAATAAATAACTAATCCGTATAAATAAGTTATATATTTACACGGAATCACTCCGGCAAATTTGCCAGGATCGCTGTTTATAAGACGGCCTTTCAGTGTCCGTCTGCCCACACCAGTCGTGCCGATTATCGCCAGAGTGCGTCTTTTGAATGGAGGCATTTTCGTAACTTCTTCGTACAACAGTAGTTCGGCTTTGTCGAATTCGCCGTTCCATTTCGATTGGTACATTTTCTTACATTTTTTTTTAGAAATCTAAAACCGAATTGACGTTATAATATAGATATTATTTCATCGAGTCGTGTAAAAACATCCAGTTTATTAAAATTACCCGCGTTCCACAAATACTAGTTTTATGAACGTAATCCGCTTCCGGAGCCACGAAAGCTTTTCTTCGTTCCTCCAACTCTTGGGACGGTATCAATCCCGGAAGTTCGTTATCGCCTACCTTTTTCGCTTGCCACCAATTCGGATCTTTCTGATCGAGAATCTGTACAATATTATTACCATGGTTAAATAATTGCACATAATCAATGTGTTTATAGAGACAAAGCTCACCTGAAGAATATCCCCATGTTTAAATATAACACCGATTTCTTTGCAAGGTATTAGATTGTCCTCCAACGGATCGTAATCAAACAGCGCTCTCATGTAACACTGAATCGGTAAAAATTTAAATTAAAATCAAATTCATTATTACACGTCGGCTTATATATATATAATTATTACTTGTTGTGATTTCGGCGAAATTTTATGTATATAACCGGGTGCGATTCTAAACTGCAGCGTATCTGTACTGCGGTTAACTTCGTTCAATAAATCCTCGGGACTATCAACCCTTTCGCCATTCACTTCCAAGATGACATCGCCCATCTTCAACAGCCCTTGCTTTTCGATCGATCCGCCCGACAATATTCTTGCAACTATGAGATTTCCGTTTTCGTCTTGTTCCACCGTTAACCCCTATACAAATAACAATTAAAATATTTCTCTAGTGACAAACGTATAATAAATTTATCGGCCACATCTTGTGACTCACTAGTGGTTCGTCGGGTTTCTTTCGCAATCCAATTAGTTTGTATGCTGGTGTAGACATTCTGTTTCCGTTCTGTTGTTGTGGCGGCGATGGCGGTGTGGGAGGTAAATCAACGGTGTCGAATGATTTCTTCAGTCTCTTCAGGGCTATTTTATCGTGTACCTCCAGAAGGGCCTAAACGTAAGGAACATTAGGAACATATGAATAATAAAATTCGTTTCATTATTGTAACCTACCTTGAAATGTATATTGGTCAATACCGATAGTAAATCTTGGGCGACAGGATGTTTGGACAATTTACATTGATGGCACAACTCTATGGACGTTTGCTTGGAATTGTTGGCTGTCGGCACACAAGTTTCGCACTCTTCCAAACAGTTTTGAACCTGTATAAATAACAAGAAGAAGAACTAGATTAGACAAGGTTAACATTTCAATCAATGTGTAATATGATGCAATTGGGGATTTGTTACACGGTTAATTGATATAATAAACTTACAAACAAATGTTCTAATAATTACAAGCCAATACCCCCCACAGAACAAATGTGTACATATTCAACTTGAAATAAAAATTTGAAGGGAGGATAATGTTCTTAATTCTGATTAGAGACACTGGTACCAGTAGGTTGGACGTGACCGATTAGATTTTATTCTCTCAATGTATATTCACATATTGATAATGTACAATAATATATTCTATTATGCAAACATTAGATATTTAAAAAAAATTACTCTGTATACTGTAAATATACTCTGCAATTCGATAAATGTTTGTGTGTGATAGAAGACCATAAGAATAACAATGTTTTCCTTATAGGAAAATAAGCGGTAGTATATTGATTTTGATCGTAACCGGCTAGACCGAAACTTACCGGCTATTAGTGTAAATCGACAACGGTTTGAGAGTGTTCGATGACGACAGTGAACGTTTGCGACAAAACGAACGAACGGCCTTTGGTTGTGGGCAGAGTGGAAAAAGGAAAAAAAAACAAAACAAAACAAAACAAAACCGAAATTTGCGGTGGCCGACCAACGGCCGTACCCGTCGGCGGCTGCTAATGGTACCGACTAATCTGTCGTTCTACTAATTTGATCGGCCGGGTGGCCCCCGTGGGCGGTGTCGTCGCCGATCGACAATTGTGTACGCCGGCGGTCCGTACCGTTTGCGGCGGGCCGGGTCAGAGGTCCATCAATAAAAAGTAGGTCACTCTGGGCCGTCTGTCTAATTGACTCCTCTTGACTGCTGTTTATTGCACGCGTAATGGGCACGGCGGCGGCAATTACGTCGACGATACGCCCGTAACGGACACAAAACAAAAAACAATAAAAAAAAAACAGATGTATACGATTTGTCGCGGGCCCGGAAAAAAAAAAAAAAAAAAAAAAAAAACGAATAAGGACACCGGACCGCCAAGGACGACGGCCGGTGTCCGGCGAAAACCGTTTCCGTGCGGCACTCGCGAGCGTCACGGCGATGTCGCAACGATAGTGTTCCGGGCAGTAGGGAAAAAAAAAAAAAAAAATTTATGCGAAATCGGTCGCGGTAATTACAACATTGTGCGTTGTAGTCGACGCGTATTATCGGTTCCGGCAACAAAATGAAACAAAAATCGGTACTCGCGGCGACCGAGGAAAAACCGTATTATTGTTACGAGTCTTTTTTTTTACGTTTCCGCTCGGCGGGCGAATTGCGAAAATGTCCTCCTTTCGGACACAGACACAGAAGAAAGAAGAGCAAACGATAAAAGATGAAAAAAAATACCCGCGAGCGAACCGCAGGCGCGGGCGCGCGCGGCGGACAAACAGGGCGTGTAGCCGTGCGCTGCGTCACTGCTGGGACGACGGACGCGCGCGCCGCGTTCCGGAGACGGGCGTACCGCACCGAGATGTGCGCACGCGCACGCCGACATCGACCCCGCCGATATCGACCCCGTCGGACTTACCGCGCCGACGCGATAACAATACGACAACAACAAAAATAACAATATTACAATATCGCCGTCGTCGTTGTTGTTGTCAACGCGGCGTTTTATATTTATTATAAATACAACAACAACAACAACAACGACGACGACGACGACGACGACGACGACGACGCCGACGACGATTAAAATCTATCTCGACAACAACAGCGGCGGCGGCGTGTTCTCTTATCGACCGTATTACCATTAAATTTACAATAACAATTATTACGTACCCTAACGTAACCGCCGCTCCTTGTGGCTGTACGCGCGTTACGACGACGAAATGGCGACGACGGCGAACGGCGAGGACGACTGGAAGCGCGCGCGCACGGTCAGATATTATAATACACTGACGGCCGATTGGGAACGAGGCACGGGCGAAAAAAAAAAAAAAAAACCGTTGGCGAACGATTGTCGCCGCGTCGTCGGCGGTGGAGGGGGTGAGAACGCGCGTAATCCCTACCTGTTCGGTTTTCGAAAAGACCTGCACGTAGGCATAGGTAATAAACTCGGAGCGGCGGCGATGACGACGTCCTAGGTACTCGCGCACCCGCAATCGCGCGACAGGTGGTTTTCGACTGCGGAGCACACCGGCCGCGGACGAAAAACTGATGGGAAAAAAAAAAAAATTTATAATTAGGTAGGCACCGCCGCCGACTACGGCGACGCCGAGCGCCTTGTTCGGCCGCCTACGGTCACGGCGCGGCCGCTCCCCGCCCCGCGGTACCGGCGCGGCGGTTAGTCCGCGTATTGAACGGCGTACCTATTATATTAATACACCGATACATAATGCATTAATGCGTAATAATTAACGCACGGTCGTATTAATTTACGATTATTAATTTCATTTTGTACATCCGATACGTCGAATTATTCGGATATCATAATCATTCCCGGATAATATTATCGAGTCGAATAGATATTTTGGTTGTGGTCTCGTTACGAGCGATCTACCGATAGTTTTTTTTTTTTTTTTTCCCTTCTTTTAAAATTATTTTTTGCTCGCCCGGTGTCGTTCACGTGCAATTCACCGATAAAATACGTTTTATAATATTATCGAAATGAATTCGATTAAATATTTACGAAAAGAAAGAATGTTACACGTTATTATTACTCATAAATAGTAAGGTCACTTGCGCGCCATTATGGAACTCTTCAACGATTGAATTTATTGAGGAATGGATTGCAAAAACCTTTGAAAGTTTCAACGTTGCTCACATAGGCGGAAATGAGGGGGGGAGGGCTTAGCCATCTAAATATTTTAATTGACCCATTAAAATTTTGTCGGGTTTTACGTAAAATCATAATATGAACATGAAGGCGAACGGTAAGTTAAGTCAAGCGGCCACTCAACACTTAAGATCAGTAATAAAAATTGCCAAAAATTGTATTATGAGTTCTTACAAAAAAAAAAAAAAACGGATTACACACTTGATGATTTAAAAAAAATCATGTCTCGAAACAAGTCCATCCAAATGTATACAAAATTGCAAAATGTTGCAAGTGGCAATCACGATTGCAATTAGCTCATCATGTGAGCGTAGTGTTTCTGCCATGAGACGTTTACAATTTGGTTAAGGACATCTAAGCTTCAAAATCGTTTTAACTCAATCTCAATTATTAATATTGGAAAAGAAAATGTAAAAACTATTGATAATGACTGAATAGTTAGCAAATTTGCAGAAATAAAAATAGACCCAAATGTTTTACAATAATTTTAATTAACTATATTATTTTAATGTTTTTATGTTGGTGTATTTATGTGTAGCTTACAGACTGCTTACATTTTTTTTTATGCTTATTGAATAAATCGAATGAAATATGTGATGACCATATTATTTGTATTAGGATTTTTTTTTTTTATTATTATTATTTTGTAAGTTCAGTTCACCAGAAACTTCAATGGATTTTCGCCTAAAGTTGCTTTCGATCTGGAAAAACCGATTACGGAAGCGCGACTAATAATTCTCCAAATATATGTTACGCGCTTGAAATAAAATTAAAAAAAAAAAATGATGATTATTTGTAGTAATCTCCGTCGAAACTCGGAAACCAATGCGTCACACGGAATCGGGGGAAAAAAAAAATATATATATATATATATTAATTATCATTTATCGTTAATTAGCTTATTGTTAAAATCTTTAACAAATGAAAATCATTAATTTTTTCTTATAATAATAAAATATATTCGGTAAACAGATCGCGTAAAAACTATACTCGCGCCATCACGTGGAATTTTCTAAAACTCGGCGCCCCCTTACGCCACCGGAGTAAATTAAAAAACCGTGACGGATATAGGAATATCTGTGCATATCCGACCACACAATTGCGTGGGAATCGTCGGATAAAGGAGACAACAGGAAGAAGACGATTTCCCGGTCCACAAACGTATTAGTTTTAGGTCGTTAGGTTTTTATCATTTCGTGCAATAAAACGTTATGGGAATACGACGGGTGACGATTCGGGGGGAAAAAAAAAAAAATAAAAAAAATATGTTTACACTATAATAATATAATCGGATCAATAGATACTATAATATTGTGACACAAATGGAACGTAAGCATAATTTGATGGAAAAAAAAAAAAAAAATCTTTTTTTGTTAAGTATTCCAACTGTTTTCAGACCATAACGATTTTTTTTTTAATATCGATTTTCGGCGTCGTCTTCGTAAACATATCGCTTTTGAGTTAGTTATGAAAAAAATATCGAATAGCATATATATATATATATATATAAATATTAATACATATAATGTTGAACAATCGCACGAATGCCGCCCACAGTCCGTCTCATAGAATTCAAATTGATAAAAAAAAAAAAATATAAAAAAATATTACATGTATTGAAAATGTAAAAATGCGACAATAAAACATATCATTGTACTATCTACGTCATCGATTGAATGGCATTATTATATTTTTAGGATCTAACGATAATTTACATACATAGACAAATAATTGAAGTGTTTGACTGTCCGGGCTAATCTCTACCGATTTTCATAAAATTTACGCCAATCGAAAACTGAATTATTTTTGTTGATTTATTTGGTGATTCGGTTGAAACGATACCAGTCGTTATTACCTATTCAATATAGTATTGTCGTGGGAAAGTAAGTCCCCGTTTTAAAATTTACAAAAAATGAAAAGTTTTGACAATAATTTAGTATCATTTAGCAACGGTTCTGAATAACTAAAATTTACCTGGGTAAACTCACTTGATTTTGGTTTTAGAGGGAAAATCGCCTATTATAGATGCATGCGAGAAATGTTGTCATGGCCGTTGTGTTTCGCAAACGACTTCACATTCGAAATAGTGAAAATAAAAACAGTTGCACCGTCTGTTACAATCCGAAATATTGTCGTCTTTTATGTTTATAATCGGTGATTTTACTCTAAAACCGAAATTAAACGAGTTCTACTCAGTCTGCGTAAGCATGTTGTTGCCACGTCAACCGTTAGATGGACAGAGACGGCGTGGCGTCCTCTTAAAACGGTTTTTGTGTCAGACATTTTTATATATTCGTATATATTAATTTTTAATCGACTTGACTCATAGCGTTGAAACGCAAGTGTAAACGCGTTTTTAAAAGTGCGTCATAATTTACAAGTATAATAATAATAATAACAATATTTAAATCGTATTCTTCATAGACTGACAAATCCGCGTAAAAGATTTTATTATAAAGCGTATTAATATTTTGGGCGGGAATTTCTCCCTGAGAATTTTCACTTAAAATAGAAAACATTCACGTTCGTATTCGGAATTATACGAGCATAGTTTCCAGTGTGTGTATAACAAACAGTAACATGTCTCAAACGTATTCGGTTAAAGCGAAATAAATTGAGTTTTATTTTAATTTTCTAGATTATTTACTTGAATATTGACGAGTATAATTATAATTCGGTAGAGTATAATTTGAAACAATACGTTTGTTCGAAAAACGCGACAACTAATAAAATGACATGTTTTTTTATTCATGATATTGAACTTGATTCTATTCTGCAGTGTCAAGTGATTTATTTTATAATAAATGCAAAAAATAAATAGTAATAATAGTAATAAAAAAAAAAATGAAGGTGTTCAACATTGCTAAAGAACCCGTGAACGGGAACGAGTTCATATTTTGTTTGGCATTGAACTTCAACTTCAACGTATTCGACAACTTAAACCAATTCAATAGCAATCGAATAAATGTAAAGATTATATAATACCAATGAAATTAAAAAAACTTAGCCTGGAGTATTATATATCTAGGTTAGGTAAGGCTAGGATTGTGTGTATTTACGACCGGTTTCGATTTAAAAAAAATCACCTTTTGAAGTAATATAAAATTAAAATTAGAAATATATAGAAAATATTTCCATTTTTGTTCCTTTTCATTTTTTATTTATATACAGACTAGAGAGTACATGCATTTTAATAGAAAACATTGTAAAACAAGGTACGAGATTATGAGATAATTTTGGAATTCATTAATTCAATAGTATAATATTGGTCCTTTATTATTGGTAATATCCGATTTTTAGGTAAATATATAAATCTGTGGGATTTTATTACTCGTTATTATAATTCAGATTTTATTTTCAAATCGACACGTTCGAATTTTTAGAAAATCAATCGAGTAAAAATTGCCTAAAATACGTTGTGAATTATGTTACAAGTTACTATGTGTAAAAAAAAAAAAAAAAAAAGGCAAGTAAAACTGAAAACAAAACGTTTTTATTCGTGAAACATAACAAATTTGTTGTTTGGGTTCAAAATTGCATGAAACTCATTTTTTGTTAAAATATTTTACGAAAGCATTACGAAATATTTTATTTTGATAAAAAAAAAAAAATCAAATACTATGCATATAATGTATGGGTTCGGTTCGTAGCTTTTTAATAATTTGTTAACAACAAATTGAAAACATTTACAATGAACGAGTCTTGTCGAATAGTTACAATCAGTTTTAATTTTTGGCACGAGATTTTTTTCTGTAAAGTATGTATTTGAGGAAAATACAGGTCGCGTAAAAATTATTGTTAATACATTTCACAATATTATCCGTATCATTAAACGACTTAAATTTTTAAACATATTATTAATTATTTGTTTGTGAATATTATTATTTATTATTAATACCATAATACGTATTTGTTCAGTGTTTTAAAATTCTATAAAAAAATATATTGCGAGTAATATAGTCATTCTTTCATACTTATTTCTTATAATAATTACATCATAAATTATTCTACTGTTGTTTTAGGTATGATAGAAAATCGCATAGTCTATACGTATATATAATTTTCAATGACAAAACTATCAATTTAATATTGCATAGTTATTTTATAAACAGATATTTTGAATGACCTAAGAAGCTACCGTTATTAATTGTTATAGTTATCTATAGAAAAAAAATAAAAAATAAAATACAAATATACATTTCATAAATTATTAATATTTATCTGTTTATTGCGGCACAAGGCCAATTTGACTATTATTTAATGTTTAAACCGAGTCCAATATTACAATAAGTCAGTAAGACCCAATAAACGAAAATGTCTTATATATTGACTAAACCCTTTATTCGTTAATTATTTGGAAAAAAAAAAAAATATATATTGTACGTGCTTTTTGGGAGCAATACGGTTGTATAGATTATTTATTTTAAGTCTATACAATTCGTTTGATGTTGCAAACAAGTAAAAATAAATAAATAATAATTCACACTATGCCGGGTTCGGTTTTTATTCGAAATTTTGCCGAAAGACGGATCGCCACCCTTTTTGTCCCGTTTTTATGTGTATCAATTTAGTAATTTTAATAAATACGCAGTGTACCGTAAGCACCAAAGAAGGACGAAATATGTTCGCCCCCTCCCTTGGGGTTTATCTAAAAAAAAAAAAGCGCCCCCGGTTCAAAGGATATTTTCGTCAAAAAGCCAAATCCACTGTAATTGAATGGGAATACAATAAACACTCAAAATTAAGTATTTTAAGTATTTTCGATGTATGTACCTATTTATTTTAGATTTACCATTTATATTGTACATATGTTATAGGTAAAATTGAATTATTTCATTCGTAAAACATACCGAAAAAAACACTGTTATTTTTGATTTTTAAATTATCATATTATATTACGCCAATAGTAGTGTGTATTTTTATATCCCGACGAATCTCGGTCACACCGTGAATCGTGAAAAAATTCCACGCGACAATGGAGTTCGAGTTACATTATCGGCCTGGCAGCATTGTTATCGGGCGCATGTCAATACCCGATAGGCACTAACAAACCGGATAATTAAAAATTGGCTTTATTATAATGTGCGTAAAAGAATCTAAAGAAAAAAAAAAAAAACCACACTTTTTTTGCGATTTCTAGGCCTTTGTAATTGATATATTATAATGTAAACCTTTAGTACGATATGGAATTCGTTCAGTATTAAAAGAAACTCGTTATTTCCCTCGTCAATTTCAGAAATATATTGCAGTCTATTTTCCTCCTGCGATTATTTCGAATTGTATTGGTATCTACATTTTAAAACTACCGGTAAAGATAAACTTCTCAGATTAAAAGTAATATTTGCTCGTATAATGTTTGTAATTATCATGTTACGCTATTGCGCAGCTTAAAAAAAAAACGATTAAAACTCTTTGGTCAATGCAGAACATTCGTTTTCTATGTATAATATTTTGTCTGGTAATGGATTAAGTTTGACAACAGAAAATCTGGTTAAATATATGGGGACGTTAATTCTTTTTTTATTTAAAATAATTTTTGAAATTTTTCTATTTAGTTTTATAATTTAAGTTAATTTTTGGTCATGCTTTTTTTTTTATATAAATACAAATGTCTCTCTTTTGCTTTTTTCAAACAGTTGTAAGCAGCTATTTTTGTTATTTATTGTGTTTTACAATCCGAGCCCTAGTAATAAGTATAGGGTAGGCACTCGGAGAATCTCGTGGGAGAAAAACGGTTTTCTAAAAAAAATATGACTTATGTTTATTTGAAAATGATTTTTTTTTTCTTCTGCTCATTGGCAACTCGCGTAGGGGAAAAAATATTATTATAATAAACTTGTGTGTATATAATTTGTGTATAAAACCATTTTATTAAAAAAAAAACCCCGTGTTTTTAACAAACAAATTTATGAGAAATCGTGTTCGTCCGGGCGTATACTATAGGTTTTTCAAATACAAACAAAATGTACTGACTATTCAAATTTTGAATTTAATATCTGTACGATTTTGTATGCCGACGAATTTGAAAAACCAAAAAATGCCCCCCGACAGTCCGATTCCTGTGACCCACCGAACGAAATCGCGATCTTCCGGGTGCGGGTTATTTTTTATAATTCATTTATAGAAAGTTTATTGAAAGTATAATTCTCGTAATAAAACTATATTATAAAACATGATAATACGTAAGGTATAATATATAATTAGTGAAAAAAAAAAAAATTTTATTTTCCTCAACACGTTTAAGGAAACACAAGTCCGAAGTATGCACTCGGACGGCAGACGATTGTGATTAAATTTTTTTCCCCCGTCTTCGAGTCGTAAAAAATTTAAACTGCCGCAACAAACGCGGATTCTATCAAAGTGAAACTATTGTGAGACACAGAATCCGCTTTCGTTTTTTCATCGATTCTAGCGTACTGCCATTTATGTAGTTGACTCAGGAACACACACATAGGAACTGTACAGCATACAACGTTTAATTTTATTATTGTTATCCAAAATTTCATTATAGAACTCTGGCTTTTAAATCTGGGGGAAAAACATTTAAAATTAAAATATCGAATATCTTTATTCGTATGCCATAAAAGACACGGAATCGGTCGTTAGGTTGTCAATTTTACTATTTGTCGACCGCTTTTCCCGGACCCAATAGCTAGAGGTCATCCTAAAATAGTAAAATTCTATATTTTTTTTTTTTTTTGACAACATGTTAGTGTTGTTTTCTGTTTAACATGACGAATTTAATAGAAGCGTACATATTTTATACTTTTTTTAAAAAAAAAATTCTGAGCGGAGCGAGGAGGAGTCTTGTGGTTTTACAATGATGTTTATTTTTTTATTTTTCTGTAAACACTTTTTCTACCAGAAAACATCATCCGATCTATACACTCCTATACCGTTTACGGTATCAAATTTTGTCTCGTGGTACATTAAAGAGGTCATTTTTCGATACACCTATTATTTTTTTAACAGAGGCAGAAAAAACTACCAAAAAATGACGGGAAAACGGCAATACACGATTTTGTCAAACTCGAGTTATATTATTTATTTTTGATATATATATGTTGATTTCTGGGTTACCATGGCAACAATGAAGAAACACGACTAAAACTACTTCGTTCATCATCGTTTTGCGTTTGCAATTTATCGTAGTATTTAGATATAAATTAAATTCCTACATATATATTACCTTCCCGACTTCCCACCCACAAGAGTTACCCACCCATGGTGCGGATTATGTACGTCTTTCTTATTGCGAAATTAATTATTTAATTTTATGAATATTTGCACTTGTTGCACTTTATATTTTCCATTCGGCTTAAAAATATAGATATTTTCTTAATAATATGTTTAAATTTCGATGTCTGCGTTTTTATTGTGTATGGACAATGGTATTATCCCCCCTTCCGGTTTAAGGTGTTTAAATCGCCCCGTGGCCTGTTTTTTTTTTTTTTTTTTTATGGATATCATGGAATTTAATATTTTCACCTGTTGCCGTGCGCACCCTGTACAATAATCATTAGGAATAATTTACGATTACAAACATCTCCGTTCGGTCGGTTAATCAAATGTTTTCTGTTCAATTAAAAGAGTATAGGGTACAACTCGTACGATTGTGATAAAGTCGGTAAGGCGTTTGGTTGATCACAGTGCTCGTATTACACGTCATTGTTTCGCTCCCTCCCATCAACGCGACTAATTCCTGGCTACGCCACTGTATATGGGCATGGTTTTTTTTTAGCTGTCCACGTATAATGTTATGTATTGGTGTACGCGTAGTATTTTTTTTTTCACTCTGCGATGTTTTTACGTGTTTCGATTATTAAAAAACAATGTATTATTGTCTCGCGATTACGTTTCTGTGCGATGACCGTCGCAGACAAAAATGACAAAAATTCATATAAAATATTACGTGTCGTCGTTACGTACCGTCTTACGAAACGCGCTAGATAAAATAGAACCGAAGTATCGTAAATCGCTGATTGTTCGAAAACAAAACGTATCAAATATAAACAATAAAAATTGTTTTAGAGATTAAATACTCAATAAAATAATAATAATAACGTAGAAAAAAGTTGTTCTATTACCCGACGATGTTCAATTTTAAATCGAAACCAGTCTTTACATATACGCACTTGCGCACATAATTTTTTTTACATTAGTTTTTTTTTTTTATTTATTTCTATTGCTGCATACAGTAGAGTATTTATGTACCCCTCTTCCCAGAATATAAAAAAAAAAAATTAAATACTAAAAATACTTATTTGTTTTTATTTGAAATCGTAAATTTTATATTTTATATTTTATATTTTTAATTGTATCAACTGTTAAACTAAAAGTGAAAATCCAATATTAGTATTGTACATCAACACTTAAAAAAAAAAAAAAAAACACATTTATACGTATAAATAGGAGTACGGGGTAAACATTGGAAAATGCAGTGTTAAAATAATGATAATGATTGGAAACAAAAAAGAAATCAAAATTACTTGACAAAAAAAAAAAATTACTCTATATTTAGGTATATATATATATATATATATATATATTATTTTTTAACTACAGAGCAAGAATTTATGCTAAACGAATTGTACAATTTGTTGTAATCGCCCTTTCTTAAAGGATATAATAAAAAATATACAAAATCGTTATATATATTTTTCAAGTCTGTCGACCTTGTACGAGGTAAGTATTGCACGCACGACCTGCCTGATAAAAGCCAACGATTTAGAGGCGTTTCCAAACGTATATACGATTAATGTTTAAAACAAAAAAAAAAATAAAAAAAAAAATATATATAACGTCGTTACAATAATTGTCGCGTTGTACTCGCGAACAGGCCGTTTAATATTTTTCGTAATATCTCCCTGTAATGTAACGTTTTCAAAAATGTACCAAATAAAAATTGAAATTCAACGATACGAGTGATATTCGTCCTGTACTTAAACGCCGTCGTGACGAAACTCAAAAAATTATTAAAAAAAAAAAACCACCTTGGGATCGAGAAAAAGATAAATTTTCAGGGTTTATACAAAAGAACGAAACGTGGGAGTGTGTGTGCGTGTGTGTGGGGGGGGGGATTTAAATAAAATTAAAATAATACCTAACCAATTGGTTTCGTAGGCAATTTTCAGTATTATTTTTGAACGACACGATATAGGTAATAATGATTAAACGTGTTTTTTCACTGTGTAATATAAACGTTTTAAAAAATACCAGAAAAACTACGACGACACATTATAATATAATAACGGTGGTAAAATAACGTCTACTACGCGATTGTTTTTACATTTTTTTTAATCGGTTTTGTGTAATCCGCGTTGTGCAATAATCGTGTACTGTTTTTTTTTTCAATAATTCACGGCGGTGAACGAATGCCGTTGTCGAATAATACGTGCGTTGGCAATATATTTCTTTCCGTCGGGTTATATTACACAGACTAAGCGAAATTCGTACGCTGTACTGATACTATGATCATTTTTTGTCGTGTTAAATTTCAATTTTCGCCGTCTCTAAAATGTGTTTTCGTACATCTGAAACGGTACAGCGGGATCTATTCGACTTAACGCAATCATTATTCGGCCAAATCGCAGACGACAACATTTACCACGGGAATTGTCGATATTTACATTCGAAGAGACGTGGGGTTCTTTTTTTTTTTTTTTTTTTTCTTCTTAACGAAATATTACAAATTAACAATTATGTTATCTCGCTTAAAAATTAAAATAACGAGAAAAAAAAAACCCTCCCACCGACGTACAAACGCACTGCGATGCTTGCCTAGTGTTTTAGGCAACCGAAACAATGTTCATTTTTTTGTTTTTTTTTTTTTCTAACCGTTTCTCCGTTGCCATTGAAATATTTAAATATACTCGACAATTATACAATAGGCACTCCTCGTGTACGGCGGGAGTAAATTAGAATAATAATTTAAAAAAAAAAAAAAAAAACCATACCGTACCGCACAAAACCGTATGTCGAGTTTTACACTCTCTCCGTAACGGAATGCGACTCTGGTTCTGCGACCGATTTAATCGCGCCGTTATGATTTTACACCAGTTCACATTTTAACAATTATATAACAACGCGATTTTCAAACAGTAACAACTCTCTACACTACAATACGATTAATTCGTACAAACGTAATTTAAATATTATGAATAGTACGAGATGACACTCGATGTCATGTACGGCGTTTTTTTTTTTTTTTTTTTGTCTAAATTTTCAATTTTTATTATACAACAATAATACAAACCCACTACAAATAATTATTAGATTTTTTTTTTTTTTTTGAACAACTATTACCGGGGCAAGGAAATTTATGCACTAAAAACCTACAGAAAAAGCATTCAAAAAAGTTACCAACAATGCTTTTTAAACATGATAATGCTTAAAAAAAAGATGACCTAAAAATGTAAATATTTAGTTGAAAATTATTTTTAATACCGAAAAATAACTGGCTAACGAACACATTTTTATATATTCAACAAAATGAATTCTATAAACATCTAAACACAATTTAATGAAACAATAAATGAAAAACTGTTTTATTAAATTGATAATATTTCACCGTGTACACGAAAAATTCCACTAAATAATTGTGTCTTTATAATAACGTCGTTTACGAAAGTAATTTTACTTTAATTTGATAAACGTGTAGGTATTTATTAAAAAAAAAAATGTATAGGGTAAGTTGTAATTCGTTGGAAAAATGTAAATACAAATATTCCTCTATACAATTATAAAATGTCGAATATGTAAATAATTAACAACAACTTAATAAAAAAAAAAAAGCTAATAAACCGACACTAAAGTACCAAACATGCATTAATTCATGAAAATCATAAGAAAATGTAAAACAAAAATGCAACAAACATTTGTATATTTCAATTTTGTGGTGTATGAATCGAATTTTTTTTTTTTTTTTTTTAGAAGCTATGTGCTGGAAATACTAAGAAAAAAGATGCAAATGCAATAAATTCCTAACTCTAATTATTACTTTTTCAACCGTTATACGGTTTTTTTATTGGTTAGGCAACTCAACCGGCTTGTATAAAACATTATCTTTATGTTGGTTTAATAAAACTGATAAATTTAGTACGGTTGATTTGGTTGGCTAACTAATAAAAACTGTCACATTTAGTGGCTCGGTGTCGTTCTGGTCCATAATACCGAATAATTATTTAAATATTAATATTATCATTTTGCATTTACGTATAATACTCAAATCTGAAAAAAGAACAATCTCTTTATATTTAATAAAGCAGTGTTTTGTTTGTTTTTAATAAAGCAAACTTTAAGTGTATTATTAAAGTATACAATTCAAATACATTCGTGCCAAGTAAACAATTTTACACGGCAAAAAAAAAAAAATATTAGGATTTCTAAATAAACAATACACGGGGTTGCCTATACAATACTCCTTGTTAAACGATAGTTTTTAACCGCATCGCGATGGAAGTGCAGTTCAAAAATACACTATTCATTTCAAAATTATAATTTTGATTTTTTAAATTTATCGTGTACGTTATCGAGTTAATAAAAAAAAAAATAATGAGTTTTTTTATATTCTGATATCGAGGACCAGTTTTCGTGTGCCTAATTTATATTTAAATTATTTAAATTGACAATTTAATGTTTACTAAGCATAACTTTATGTTTCTTATAAAAACGAGAAATTACCATTAAACACGATATAATAACATTAGAATTTCGATTTTAAATGGTAAAACAACTAAGATTTTCGCGAAAATTTAGGACAAAATTATGCAAAAGGATGCTATTTAAATGGGCACATTTTTTTTTCCGCTTTTTTTTTTTTTTTGATATAAATTATTATATTCTTAATTATTTGATTAATTTCGTTATCAATCTATTTTACAGGTATATTTGATATTCGTTATTTTGTTATCAACCCAATATATTTAAGATAGTTAGTTTTATAAATAAACAAAATACTAAAATGGGCTAATAAGTATGTTAAAAAAAAAAATTGTATATTTTGTACATTTGTTATTATATTTATCATTGAAATACACATATTGCGTTTACTTGAAAATGTTACATTCGAAATTTCAAATTTTAAATTGTTTCGTTTGCAATTATATCCGGCGGCGGTGTCTTACATTATATAGGTTAGTATTATATTAGTATTTATATAAGTGCATTATTATACAATACGGTTAATTTCGTCGATTACCATTAGAATTAAATTTATAATTTTTTTTTTTTTTTTTTTTTCCGCCCGGCGGTGGGTTTTTTCTTTGCCGGATCCGACCCGTTTAAACCCACTGGCCCGGGACACGTCCGTCGAACACTGCCGTACGCGAAAAATATACACTTTTTAATATCCATAATGGTAAACGCCGCAGGAAATCTAATCCGCGTCTTACTTACAAGTTGAAATTTCTAAAATCTGCGCAGATACGCACACGAAACAATAATATAATTGGCACACATATATTACACGTACGTAAACGCGCAAAATGTTTCCAAGAGATACGTCTACCTCTTCTGCCGCCTACTTTCACCACCGGCCGGGGTTTTAAATGTTGTTATATTATTTTGCACGGATCCGTGTAACGTTTATTATATTACGATAATTACCTACGCCGAGAACGAACGAAATTTTAGCGCTTTCGTTCGTTAAAATATTCTTCGGTCGTGTTCGGTACGCAGTCAAAACGGTACGAATACCATCAGCTCGTATCGGCCCTGTCGATGTCTACAAGGCGTGTTCAATATACGAGGTCTGTTCAAAAAGCACCGGGACAAATGTTATTACGGCTAGTCTTGACACGATCACGTTTTAAATTGTAAATAGATGTATTCCTCGCGAATTAGTGGATATTTTAAACAAAACCCGAAGTCGCTATCTTATCTCAGTTTAATATTACACGCGGTCAATCCAGTCGGTTTGTTTCGTTCGCCGTTTTCGACATGTCCGAAATTAACGATCAACGCGTGCGCATCAAGTTTTGCTTGAAACTTGGTAAAAATGATGCAACGGAAACGTACGGAAATGACTAAAACCGCTATTGGGGATGATTCATTAAGTGGTCCCGGGGCTTTCGAGTGTTTTAAACGTTTTAAGGACAGTCGGCGGTCAACTGAAGACGGATCCAAGTTCTGAAAGACCGTCGACGTCATTCACAAACGATGGTGTGGTGACAATTTGCGAGAAAAAAAAAAATGCGAAATGGCCGCCGATTAACCGATTAACCGTTCGTGAGTTAACAAAGCGAATCTCAATTGTGTCTTGTCATGGAATTTTACAGATGAAAAGGGTCGCGCTGCCAAATTCGTTCCGCGATTGTTCATCACGACAATGCACCGGCACATTTAGCGCTGTCGATTCGTGCATTTTTGGCTGATAAAAATTCTCCTGATCAGGACCCATGTGATTTTTTTTCTATTCCCAAGACTAAAATCTGCGCTTGAATGACAACGATTTCAAGATGTAGAGGATATTAAAGCGAACGCGGCAACAGAACTCATAGCTATAACTTTGGAACAGTTTCAAAGGACTTTTGAAAAATTGCAAGATCGCCGAGATCACTGCATATCGTCTGAAGGAGAGTATTTCGAAGGAGATATTTTTAAATAGTATGTAACTTCATTTTTGTAATTATTAAAAATAAAATCCTGGTACTTTTTCAACAGACCTCGCATACCCAGACAAAATGTATTCAAAATGATATTTCAAACTTATAAACCATTTAAATGGATCACCTTCAAAATAGTGTCCTTTATGCTCCCAACGGTATTGCTACTTTTGAAAACACCTTTGAATAACCTCCAAGGTTATAGCCTTTAGCCTTTCTCGCGTTATGGATGGTTTCGTTAACGTTTTCTGACCTTTGAGGGTAGTTTTTAATGTCCGAATCAAAACAAAAAAAAATCACGGGGAGCTAAGTCAGGTGAAAAAGCCACGACTTTGATTTCCACGCTTTTGGCCTTTTACGGCGTACTTTCTCTATTCATCTTTCCAGTACTACCGATGAAATATGTAGGTTTAAGTGTAATCCCCTACAATTGTTTATGTTGAATATCGAACTTGCAAAACTTGAAACAATGGAATAGGCAAATGGCTTTATAAAATTGTCTCCAATTTTGTACATATTGAAAATTATTTTTTACCTTTTTAATGATAAAACTTTTCCACTGATCTACTGCCCGATACCCGTTTAAGGGGAAGGGATACAAACGTAAACAATTTCAATTACAGTAGTCCGATTTTAAAAACGAAAATATTTTTGAATTCATTAAACAAGTTTACTTTTCACCGGTCGGAGCGTATTTTTAATTTTATCAAATTATTTACGTGAATAAAACGTTTGGATTTTTTATTATAGATTTGTCAATTTTTAAAACGAAAAACGTGCTTCGACCGATGCAAAGTAAACTTGTTTGTAAGTTCATAATACATTTTTAAAATCGAATCACGGCGAGTATTTCAATTTCTGTCAGGCGTCATTAAGTCTTTTTGACGAAAATTACATGGAGTTCGCCATTTAAACCGTAAAATATGATCAAAATAAACTTTTTGCAAAAGACTGACAAAAAAATAAAAAATAAAAATTTGAAACAATTATAGAAAAGTCGTATTGTTATTTGATTAGAACGGGGGGGGGGGGTTTGTTGCATATTCAGTATTTATTTCAGTAAAGATATCCACTAAAGAAAAAGAAAACTGACCGAGTTTTTAGATTAATTAAATTACGTCGTTTTTGTCAAACGTTCGGTAATGATATTTTTCGGCCAGCTCCCTCGGTTCGATTATTGTTATTATTATTGTGGTTCCGTCGTCGCCGTGTGCCCCGATCGTTGATAAATTACAATTAGTATTGCGTTTAGGACTAATACGATTCGAATTTATTTAGTGTGCGTTTTACGCGCATTTTCACCGGACGTTATTATGTCGAACCGTAGAAAAACGTACGACGAATGCCGTTTGCGAATGACGACGAACGGTTCGAGAGTTGACGTCACGGTGCGGTTGTACTCGCGCGTTCCTCCTCGTTTCAGTAATATTAACGTCTCGTGTTGTACAGTAAGTTTGTCGTAAGGCTTCTCCGCGTATACTGTACCTAGGTATATTGAATTTCAATAGTTTCGAAAGTAGAGACACCGTGCTGTTTGTACCCGTATTATACGCACACGGTAAACATACGGTTCGCGTACGCGCCGTCGTCGCCGCGTTTTTTTTTTTTTTTTTTTTTTTTTTTTACAAACCTCCACTCGAACCGGAGAAAAAAAATAAAATAATAACAATAATACAATAATAACCGTCGTTTGACGACTGCCCCGTCGGAATCGCACCGGTCCTATACGATTATATACAATATCGACTATCCAGTTATAAAAACTGCAACAAAACTCAAAAAATAACCAATAGAATAATGAATTAACATAGTTAGTTCAATTAGATCGTCAGAGAGCATTTAAACATATTTCAATTCGAAACCGCAATATGTGATGGCAACGCGTTAAATTAATTTACGTATTCATATAACATTAGTAACTATGTAAATATAAAGTAAAGTGTATAAGCGAAAATTGTATTCGTAACTGATTAATTACATATTTTATAGTTGATTATTTAATCAATAATAATAAAATATTTATTGAATTTTCCAATTGTTCTCCTGACAAAAGTCAAACTCATTTGAGTCGTTGAAGTCTTGAACTGGATTGTCGATATTGTGTATGTGTAATATTATCGGGCGGACAAATAAATTCGATTACGGTACAAACAGTCGGATAACTATTTTTGGCCGGTTCGACTATAAATATTATTCATTCGCTTCAACAAACGTGGTGATACGAGAGAATTGTAATCGACTTGTTTTAATCAAGCCAACTTGTTTAATAGTAATTTTGACCGTATAAACTATAGTACAGTAGCTAGCTAGGATATAAAAATGGTCGGAAATATTTGGGCACACTCAAACTGACTCTGATATAAGGCCAGATCAATCAATCTGAATTACTAGGGTAAGCACTAAAACAATACTCCCAAAAAAATTAATTCAAACACAAAACGGATTCGTCGGGTATGGAAAATACATACGAAATAAATATAATTTCAAGGTATTTATTGGTTCCGTCCACGTACAAAGTAATTTAATTTACTTAAAAATTGTATATTTTTATCGCACGAGAACTAACCAGACCCAAATCTGTATATGTACTTCGTTAAAATTTTGTGGCAATTTTAAATATATTAAAGTCGAGCATGCTATTTTTTTTTTAAATATATAATTCGCGTCTGCAGTCGTCGATGTACTTGTACTTACATTATGTATTTTAATTTCTTCGCAAAGTAATTTTTACGGTCGTTCTGATAGCTGTTCGTCTTAGATTATTACTTACTATTTATTATCGAATAAATGAAAAGCCATTATAATTTCTAATATCGATATCGACGTTTGTTTGAATATGCTGTGGGAGGCAATTCGTGTAAAAAAAAAAAAAAAAATATGTACTACCTGGATTTGGGAGGCAATTCGTGTGCGCGCAAATATTTAAACGTTTACACGGACAATATTGAATAGATTGAAAAAACGATCGTTTTCCGTATGACGAACCGTCTAGGAAGTCGGGTAGGTTAGGTTGCGTGGCATGGGATACAAAGAGACCCGTTTGGAAATATAACAAAAAAAAGGTCAATGGTTTTATTAAATTTCCGATTATTTCCTCTTCTCTTTATTGTAACACGGGTTACCCGCTGTCGGAAGAAAAAAAAAAAATCCCCGATTACGTGACCGGGTAGGTGTATATAGCAGTCTACTGCTCGGCAACATAACGATCGTTCAGTTGGAAAAGCGTAAAAAAAAACTCGGATTTTACTTCAAAATCAATATCGCTGCACCGTGTCACGTCGTAAACATATCATATCGACCGTACAGAATACGACAGATGTTAATCGTTTTTATGCGTGCTCGCAGAAAATATTATGAATTATCAACGAGTCTTTGAATATATTGTTGTGTGTGTATGTATTATTCGACGACGCATCGCCGTGGTTCACAGAGGACAATTTTTTTAACGTAGGTTACTGCTGCCTACGTGCGTTTCATACTAATTGAATACGAATGCCGAAGGCGTAGCCAGCGGGCAGGGCATAACCTCTTCTCCCCAATCGTTTCACGTAACTTTGCGGCGTGTGCAATCGTCCCCAAGTACAATAAAATAAAATAAGTATTCCAAGATCCTAGGCTGATTAGCATTTAAAAATAAAAAAAAAAAAAATCTATTTAATCTATCTATATATACACGAGGTCTGTTCAAAGAGTTCCCGAACTGTAATTCCTAAAAATAGAAAATGTATAGTATCGTACATGTTATTAGATTAAAATAGAATAGACATTAGCAGCTATATTTTCAATTAAATCTCAAATGTTTATTGCTATCTAACCATCATTAACTGTGCGCGTTCAAAGTAGACGGAGTCGTGTGTATTGTGCGATTTTTAAAATGAACAACGTATTAATATTAAATCGCATGTTAAACTTTGTAAATTTTTTACTGAGACTCATAAAATGTTGCGAAATGCTTATGGTGATCAGTGTTTAGGACATACGCAGTGTTACGACTGGTTTAAACGTTTTAAAGACGGTCGGGAATCAGTTGATGACGACCCACGTTCGGGACGTCCGTCGATATCGACAGACGATGCTCGTGTGACAAAAGTCAATGAAATTGTGCGGTCTAATAGACGTTTAACTGTTCGAGAAATTGCGGAAGATTGTAACATATCGGTTGGTTCATGTCATGAAATCCTGGTAGAAAAGTGCGGAGGAAAAGGCCTAAAGTGTGAAAAAAAAACTCATGGTTTCTCCATCACGACAATGCTCCGGCACACACTTCCCTGTTAATTCGAGATTTTTACGTGAAAAATCACATGACCGTGCTTCCTCGTCCACCATATTCTCCCGACTTGGCACCAGCAGACTTTTTTTTATTTCCAAAACTAAAATTTCCGTTAAAAGGACAAAGATTTTCTACGATAGACGAAATATGGGAAAATTCGCTAATCTAAAGCTCTACGAGCAATTCCAGAAACTATAAATAAAAAATTGAAAAAATCGGCAACTTTTTGAACAGACCTTTATATATTTAAATATTATACGAAATACCACAAAAAAAAAAAAAAAAAAATCCTATCTTAACCTTCGTCACAGCGGAAGCAAGCAATAATATTTCTACTCGGTTCAAGGGGATGACGATCATTTCGCCGCCCTCGATCCTTTTCAAATACGCCACTGACGATGGTGGTAAATAGGACGCCCCTGCGAGTCCTGAACGGCTATAATGATATCGGATTTCGGCGTTTGCTAAACGTTATTCGAAAAATCCAAATGCGAAACATGCCATCGAGTGGAAAATTGTAAAAGAACAAAAAAAATAACAAAAACGTGATTAAAATACTCGCGAGAAAAGAAATAAGTTGTGTTGTTAGAAATTTCACCTTGAACGTATAAAAATTATGTTTTATTTATAGAAAAAAAAAAAAAAACAACGACAAAAGCTAGCAAATCATATTATCAGCCTAATAGTACGATTACCTACAAGAGGTATACGTTTTGAGGAGAGATCAATAGAATCCGCAGGGGAAACGACACCGTATTTATATGCTTTGCTTTGCTTCGTCCGCGTGTAAATAATGTTATTTTAATCGAAAGTTTTACAAAAATCACGCACATGGTCGACTGTATTGTATATTAAAACGTTATTAGATACGAGCGGCTACGCTATCTAAAAATAATACATTTATGATTTCGTAATAGTATGCGATTTTTTTTAGTCACGATTTATCGATCTGATGACCTTAAGTAAATATTTTCTTAAGCAATCTAACTAATTTTATAGAACGTATATTGCATTTTTTTCTTATACAATCATAATAAACTACGTATGGTATTTACAGTTTACATCACGTTTAACTTCATCGATATAAACACACCCCTCCACACCACTAACATTACAAAAAAAAAAAAAAAAAAAAAATTTTGCTATATTTTAATCTACCACAATAATTGTGCGCCCTGTTTTTTTTTTCGCACGGAGGAATTATTATTATTATTATTATTATTATTTTTTTTTTTTAAAAAACCCGATAAATACCGACGACTCACCTTAATAATCGATTCTACGGCCGGATTGTCCATCAGGGTTTTCAAAAATATTATGTCGGTCTCTTTGGCCATAACGCGGTTATTGATTTCGTCCATATTGTCTCGGACGTGCTGAAACGCGGCTGTAACAAACGAAATACAAATGAAATAATATTCGCGCACACCAATGCATATTGTAAAAAATCAATGGCCCTGGGAGGGTGCCGGACATTCTTGATAAAAAAAAAAAAATAAATTACGTTATATTTTAACCGTTATTCGCATCCCTTATCGCCTCCAGCCACACATAAACGCGATAGTATATGATTTTACTTTCTACGGAGCTTTGTCTACCGGTTCAAATACTATAATAATATTAACCTTAAAAACGGGTTTCGATTTGTTGCTGAGACGTATATTATAATATGCTCGTAAATATCTCTATACGAAGGTTTTTAAGGCCTCAAAAAAAAAAAAAAAAAAAAAATACCCCGCCGATCGTTTATTATTTTATCTATGTGCGACTATTATTGCAAATACCGAACCGTTGGGCAACCCATCGATCGATAACAATTGACCGGAAGAGTTATGAAAAAAAAAAAAATGTATTTTAAACCGTTTTAGTTTTATTGGAATTAAATACGGATAAAAAAAACCCGAATGTTACCTATCTTTAAACTATACTTAGTGTCCGGATTTTCCATAGACTGTAGGCGCAATATCGGGACATTTACCACGTAATATATTTACGATTACCGCGTCTCGTCGTAAAACATTTAATAGTATTTGCACTATATTTGAAGTGATTTTAAAGATTGGAACACGCGTGTGTTTTATCGTAACTCTTCGTCGGATAGTAAAAACCTCGCCCGGCGGCCGTGAACCGCGTGTTATATCACAGTGTCGACTCGGGCTGCGAACCGTACAGGGAAATTATGAATTTTCACTATTCGACGCGCGAACACTTGTCGGCCGAGATGTTGAGCGCTCCACGTAAAACCGCATTACCCGACAACAATGAATGAAATCGTCGCGATTTTTTGGCAAAAATGTTTTTGCGTGGGTTATACGTATATATAAATTCGTCGTTACGTCAAGTTTATCGGAACGGAATTATTTGGCGAACGAGCCAAAAACCCGGGCTCGTCCTTCATGCGCAGCGTTCGCCGAAAAACCTCTTAGAAAAGTTTAATTATTCATGTGTACACGTAAATCGTATTTAATTTTTTCCAAAACTAATCTCACGGTTGATTTAACACTGTTTTTTTTTTTAGCAGCGGACGTATCCAAAACAAAAACAACGAATAGCTTTCAGTTGGAGACGATTTGGCAAAATATGCTACGACAGCGAATTACTCGAACCAGTCGTCACAGTTGGTCCCAGTATAACGCAACGAACCTATATTTGTCGTGCAGTTAAAATATTCTCTAATAAAAAAAAAAAAACAAATAAAAAAATAAATGACATTACGCTTTTACAGTACAAATCGTCTTTCGTAAACGTAACTAGGTGGAAAGAAAGGGTGGGGTAGGGGGGTTGGTTGAGCTGTTACAGCACCCCGAAAATAATTTATTCGGCTGTTTCCCAATAAATCGTTTAAAATTGTCAAATTTTATACTAATTTTTTCCATCCGTACTTTATCGATTCTCCGTATGATAAATAATATTGTGAGTATCACCGCAGGCCGGTGTGCCTGTATTCGTTTTTCAGTGAACGATCCGTGGCCATGGTACGATTATCATTATAGGCTGCAATATGTGCACAATATCACTTAGAATATTATTATATTACGACACAATGTATCGGCATTCAATATGCTGTGTACAGTTCACCGAATACACGTGGATGTATAAAATATAAAAGAACGTATCAAATTGTCGTACGGGCTCTCCGAGTAGGCACAGGCGTTGCAGACATAATAATGCGATACAAGTAAAGTCGACGACGCTGAAAAATTACACGCGCGCGACGAACGGGATCGAATCGGGACCGGTGTATTAACTTGTCTATCGGTAAACCAACCGTATTGGGAAATACGTTGAAAATCAAATTCAAAAAAGGCGTTAAAAAAGTGTTCCGGGGTGGTTGGAGATATATGAAAATAAAAAAAAAAATGAAACTCGAATAAAATATGAATGTCGAAATATTATTTCGTTTACACGCATCGTAAACGATAAGCTCCCAGGCTTTCTATTGTTCTTTGACTACAATTTCTTTTACGTTTTTGTATTTTATACATATATGTTTTTTATTTTCCCCGATATATTTATATTCGATAAATAATTAGTGTTAATTTTTTCGTATAGTTTTCAATTATCAAGTGCATTTTATACGTGGCAAAGCCCCTACTTTTCAGACAACAACAGGTGGGGCCTACAGCCCCTCCGCCAAAATTTCAGCTCTTGTTGCGCCACTGGCGTCTAGGCAATTTTAATAATACATTTTAATGTATTATTTTTGATATTTATAATTTATACAGGTGGACCGGTGGCGTATTTGAGTGTCTATCTCTGTATAATTCACATATAAACCAAGGTCGTAACCGGGGATCCAGAGGTCTGTACCATTTACGTTAGCATAATTTAACAAGGGAAACGAATATAATTGCGCGTTATACGTTAGATGTATTGTGTAGGCATATTACGAGTGAAAAAGATAGGGCACTTTATGTGTAGGCGGAAAATTGGACGAAAAACTATTCCGATAGGCTAAAGTTTAACCTAAACATTTGTTGACGAATGGAAATTGAAAATGTTTTAAATAGTTTTTAATCGAAAAACTAATATTATTATTGTTTTTTTTTTCAACGAATTTCATCAAAATTTAAACTTATATGAAAGTCTCAACTTTTTTTTGTGTTTTTTTTTTTTTTTTTTTATTAGATTTCCAAGCATTTTTGAGAAACATAAAAAATTATTATCCGTGTAAAACGAAAAACAAAATAAAAAAAATATATCACTTAACACGTTTGTATCGAATGAAAAATATACACACATTTGTAGCAATATTATATTACTGGTGTAATTGTGGTGAGATTGGGTGGGCAATGGTATAGATCTTGCGCCCCCCCTCCCACCAGGTATGACAACAGCGAATCTTCTAAAATAAAAAAAGAACGCAAAAGATGAATTACTTTTTATATTCATAAGATAAAAATATTTGTTCCTCAAATTATTTCATAAAAGTTTTGTATATATATTTTACGTTTCTCCTGTTTCATAATAACATGTCGACGTATCAATGAATTATCTGGGTTAGAAAAATAAGAAAATATATTTTTATTATATTTCGAGTTTTGTTTAATTAAGTTATTTAAGTCTTTTTAAGATTATTATTTTGTATGCATAGAATAAAAATACATTTACACCGCCCTCCCACTCCCTACGTAGTATTGATTTCGGGCGAATAAATTTGTTTGCGCTCCCCGACTAGTTTTTTTTTTTTTTTTTTTTTTTTACTACTGGGCCGATAATGTTATACACGTGTGGGCGTGCTTCACTCGAAACGCAGAGTTTTTTTTATAAGTCCTCATCCCGCGGAAAATTAATATTAACTATCGTACAAACAACGAAGAAATAGCCAAACACGTCGGCGTGCGGCACGATAAAATATCGACGCAAAGCTCACCTATTTCAACAGTGAAATCGTCGGCCGCCACTTGTGCGCAGTGTATACAGTGTGTGCTTATTTTTATTTTTTTTTTTAAATTGTTTTTATTATTTAGTTACGTAATAGTTGTCAAAGTATATGCCACTATCAAACAACAAAAAAAAAAAAAAAAAAACGTACGCCGTCTAACGGAAATCATTTGACACATTGTTACAGTATCGGGCTGTCGATAGATTTCGGCGAGTAATAAATAATTATTAAATATTATTATATATCGAGTCGGATAAATTTAATTTTAAAAATAATCTCAAGAGCTAAATTGAATGACTAAGTATAGCCGTGCAGAGTGTACGGATTTCGAAGCACTTGAAAAACATTAAATGAAAGCGATAATACAGTGACGGGTAGCAAAGACGACTAATAATTGATCTAGATAAAGATAAAAGTGTAAATTATCTAGACAAAGATTTATCTGGATTCTGGATTTAAAAAATAAAAAAATAAAAATAAGATAACTATTGTAATGGTTTTATGTATATATATTTTTTTTTTATAAATTTATTTTATTAAAAATTCGTTTTTCCAATTATTAGAAAAAGTACAAGGATAATAATAAAAAAAAAAACGACTTCCTCAACGCACTAACATAAGATCAAAAAAATTCGTTCAGATAAGACGCTACACTTGAAAATCGGATCGAGATTTCCGGTAGAAAAGTTGTTAACAGACACACGTAGTAAAAGAGGTTTATAAAAAAAAATTTATCAAGATAAATTTACTTTACCCTACATTCGATTATTATCGTTTAATATAAAGATACTACAGGCGATAATGTTAATTGTCTAGATACGATAAAAAGATAATAAATTATCTATCTAGATAATGTCCAACACTGGCGATAAAGCTCTGAAAAACATTTAAAAAAGAATCACGATATTAAATATATATATATATATATATATATAGGACCGATCGTTTTTAATATTATTATCGGTACGCCAATATCGATTTAATGTTCTTAAAAAGACGTTCGGGTTAAAGAAAAAAAAAAAAAAAAAAGACAAAATAAAAATCGAAAATTGGTCAAAATCTCTACGGGGTGGACTTAAACATGCGTCCGACCGGATATGGAAAATCTAGAAAATCGCCCGCGTGCGTAGAAACGGAAAACCGGTCGGCAAAGGCCGGCAGGTTGCCTATAAAATATTATGCGGGTAGTAAGTACCGTTGTCGTGATGGGCAATCTTGTTGGACGATATCTGGTCCATGCTGGCCAACAGCTCGCGTCGGTCCGACTTGTTCTTGCCGAAAAACACCATGGCGAAGCGGCGGAAAAATAATATTAGCCCAGTGTTGGTAGTCTGCGGCGGCGGCGGCAGCGGCGCATTATGTCATCGCGAACAGGAACACCGTCAACGCGCGCGCGCGCGCGTGTTGCGTCTTACAAATAAAGCTGACGATGACCGTGAACGTCAATAAACGGCGACGGACGTGCACCGACTACGCGCAGCCGCCGCAGCCGCCGCCGCCGCCGCCGCCGCCGCCGCCGCCGCCGCCGGTCGCAGCGTCCGGGCCGTGTCTGCGGTGCACGCGCGTACGTACACCGGACCGCCGAAAACGGCCGTCGCCGGTGTAAACGGTGCGCGCGCAGTGGGCCGGTGCTCGCCGCGGGCGATTCTGAAAAACCGATGGATACGCGCGCGCGCGCGCTCGCTCGTACCGTGGAATTCCTCGGGGCCGGCCCGCCGCCGACGCCGCCGCCGCCGCCGCCGCCAACGTACGCCCGAGTCTCTTCTTTGCGGGGCCGCCGCAGCCGGTTTGGCGGGATCGACGACTCGTTACGATATTCTCGAACCGAGGCTCCGGTCTTATAACCTACACGGACACCCGTATTATTGTTGCGTGTTCGTTATAATAATTTATAATATTATGCGGACTGCGGGGATAGTACGGCCGCGGCGGCGGCGGCGACGGCGTCCGTTAAAAATAATACGAGCGTAATAATATCCCGGCGAGTGTTCGGCCTACGACCGCTACGGCGTGTACAAGTTATACGCTTAACAAGCGTTGCTTGGTCGCCCACCGCTACTATACGGTTTTTGTTTTCTATTGTGTTCGAGATTTCTTTTTCGTTTTACTACGACGTGTGCCGTGCTTTTTTCACCGTTGAAATATTTCTCCAATCGGAACACCGACGAGAAGTGCTTTTTCGTTGCATTCCCGAACTAGTGGGGGGGGGGCGGTCCTATCGATTTTCCTCGCACAAGGCGGAAATCCGCCGTAATTTCAAAGGGGGCGGGAGCGGTGTAAAAAGCCGCTCTCCGCGTTTGCGAAAACCGTCTTAACGTGCAAAACTCACGTACGATTTATTTCAGACGTCCTATATCGTATACGTATACGTATTTCTAAATATTTGAGTACATTTATTGGAGGTTAATTTCTCTATTTTGAACATTTTGTGGCGGATTAGATCTACTTTCTCCCCGGATTTCCGCCTATATTTCCCCTTGGGCTTACTGTAATAATGGGGGGGGGGGAAAAAACAGGACCATTTACGCGGGTAACCGGGTTTTCTGTTATTTTCGATTTTGTTTTAAACACAAAAAGGTTTTTTTTTCTGTCTGTTAACGACATTTCTACACACTAGAAATCGCGCAAAAACGTCGAAAATGTTTTCTTAAACAATTTTGGATCAGTCGGCGCGTAGGTTATTTTTTGATTTTCCTGAATAATTGGTGAAACCCCGGGGGAAAAGTCGTAGGAAAAACGGTAAAATAACGCGGTTTATTATTTACGTTTTTTTTTTTTTTTTTTTTTTTTTGTTATTAATTCGGTGATAATCGTAAAAACCTGATGTTTGCACTGAATGTGAATTCAGCCCTTTCTAGGCGCGATTTTCGCATCATTCGATTTTTAGGCTATTGTTGAGGTTTTTTAGTTAACATTTGGTTTTATGCGGATAAAATCGTTTTGACCAAACGTTTTAACGCACGTAAATTTGACACAAGGTTACTACACCGAGTCGTACTTACTGGTAATAGCCGAGAGTAATGAAATAATTATTTTTTATAATCGTTTAAAGGGGAAATTTCGATGGATGTCGTAAAAAATCATGGCATTTCAATAATTGTCCGAATTATGTGAATAAAACATATTTGACCGGCTCCATAGAAATACACAAAAAAAGTCGACCTGAAGAACACTGACACTATTGTAATTAGTTTGTAGAGATTAGTAATGTTCTGTTTTAAAAAAAAAAATAAATCCGCATAATGCTCAATTGTGCCTTTTTTGTAGGTAATTGAATCTATACATTTATTAAAACAATTTGAAAAAAAAAATAGATCAAATTTTATTTGTTTAGGGGTAGGCGTACAAATACGGATGACCGAGGGCGCAAAAAGTTTAAATACGGTCTTGCTAATCGCTACGTTCAAAGTCAAAAAAAAAAAAAAAAAAAAATACCCGATTTAAAACATTTAAAAAAAAAAAAATAAAAAAAATTAAAACGTATTTTTACGCGGCTCGTCGGCGGGCCTGTTTTTCGATATTTGAATTTCGAAATCACTCTGTATAGGCGTCCGGGACCGTGACAGAAGCGGTTATTTCGTTGTTTTTTTTTTTTTCTCTTTTAGAATTTCCGTTAAAACGTATTCCGGAGACCACCGTAGCCCACTAATATGCCCGCCACATACGCCGAGCGAGTCTAGTTTTTTGTTCGATATCTTTTAGGTTTTTTTTTTAAATCTCTTTGTACCCGCGACCTTGTAAACCGACTTGTAACAATATTACACTTACGGCCAGTATGCGGGGAGGGGGGGAGAGGGTGCACGAGTGTTGTATTATTACGGACGGTATAATAACTCGGGTATAGCATTTCGTACGAGAGAGAGAGAGAGAGAGAGAGAGAGAGAATAAAATAATCGTCTCCGAATGGTTTTATGTAATGCCTCGGCGTGTCCAAATCGAAAACCGATACAATATTATAAATTATTATTATGTAACCGGCCCGCAGAGGTCTTATTGTTAGCGGTCAGGCTGTCCCGGTAACCGTAGAACAACGAAATTTCCGAAATTTTCTATAAGCCCCGGGCCGGGCCGCTAAATCTTAGCGAATCTGTTTGCTTATATTTTTTTTCGTTTTTTTTTTTTTTTTTTTTTTTGTATATATATATATATTGGCTAACCGCCAATGTATGGTCCGTCCGGCCACGACGACACCGACAAATATTGCTAACAAACACGTGAACAGATTAGATCTGCACACCGACGTAAAAAAACTGCTAAAAAAACGTCTTGGCAACTCGCAACACAAACTTAGGCGTCACAAACGCCCGAAGCCGTACGATTTAGTCTGTGTAACTTAAGCCCTCCCCCCTCCCATAGACACGGTCAGTTTTGAATGAAAATCAACGTGATCGACAATCGAGTGTGATCATTGACTGACGATTGATAGCTTTCATTCGTTTATTTCAATTTATTTAGTCGTCAAAGTTATTGATGTTGAGAGTGTAGCGTATTGCAGTAGTTTGTATTCAATATTTATTTTAAAAGAAAATTATTTGCATTTTTTTGCATTTTTTTTTTTTTTATTTGAAATTGATGAATTTGATATTTATGGCGTGAAGGACGGATTAAAGATACCTTCCAGTGGAGGTGGAAACTTTTACAGTTTAAAAAAAAAAAAATAAATAAATAAATGTTAGGAAGTATTAGAAGAGGAAAGATAAATAAGAATAACAAAAAGTAGATATCGAAAGAAGGACAAAGGGTATTAGATTGGTCTAGACTAGTAGGTCCCTACACCACCGCATTTTCAATCTTTTTTGTGGGTTGCCGGGTATATTTATAGACGCAAGATCTTTGATTAAAGGATTTTTATGGTTTTGTAGGTTGAAGTTAAAACGTCTGTAGAAGGTCTTAGTTACATCGTTGACAGGAGAGATGGCTAGGTGATTATGTAATGTATGATTTGATACGTAGAAGGGTGCTTTGGTTATAGTGCAGACGACTTCGGACTGGAAACGCTGGGTACGGTTGACGTTTGTAGGTATTGCGGAGCCCCATAATTGGATTCCGTCCTACATATATGTCGAAAAATAACTAAAATAACTCAAAACGAGCAGAAATATATCGAAAATTGTATTGCGTCTAGAAAATGTTAATCGCATGCATTCACTGGAAATGTTCGGGTCTTGATGATATTTTCTTACGTTAAGAATTGTTAACGAAAAAACAGAATGAATTTTGACAAAAAGCATTATTCCTGTTTTACTGACGTTTGTTTATCGGTGTTTTCCCGTTGTTACGGTAGGAGTTAACAGCCTCTACTCAATGCGTACGTAAAAGTATTTTAAAATATTTAAAATTAAACTTTGCATTAAAACGAATAATGAAACTATTATTGGTATTGACATTTACCTTTCGTGTGATAAAACAAAAAAAAAACGTTTTTGGATGAAAGAATGGTTCAAAAAAAGGAACGCATTTCCCCATCATAATTTTCTAGACGAACTTCGACTATCTTCTCCTCTGGATTATAGAAACTATCTTCTAACTATCTTAATTGACTTATTCGTCATTTGGTGACGAATATATAAAATTTACAAAAGACAAAATGACACGACTCCGTCCACACTATACAACTTGATTGACTGACAAATTGTACATTCATAAACATGCATGGTCAATCATAAATGTCAACCATCTTGACTGATGATAAAAATTAAAACATGTTTGAATTTCATCGGTCACAAAATTTGACTGTCAGTAATTACCAGTCATATACATACACGAATGAATGTCAATCACGTTGATTGTCATTCAAAATTAGATTTAAGCTAAGAATAGGGACTACCTCATTGTTGGTACAACCTCAAACATATTCGTGTGTTCATATATATTTACTACTCTTGTATTATTTAATATTTGTACGCCCATTATGCATTGTATTTATTTATTGGTCGTCTAAATAAAAATGCCTATTAAAAAATGATATAAATTGGCTAACCCGAATTCTCGGACGCCTGGAACTATTTTGCCGGTTCCTTCGACTCCGGTTTAACCAACTGCGCCGGCTGTATAAGCAAACGTGCGGTATTCTCGTTGTATAGTATTTTTAACATTTTTTTTTTTTTTCCTTGAATTAATTTAATATTTTCGAAGGGAAATATTTTTCCCGACGGGTACCTAATACATTAATTATTTGTTTAATGTCTGTTGACAATAGTATCGGGTACCGTCATTATTGTTCGTCGTCGCCAAATAGAGCTTACAAATTCATAGTCGAATAGGAAAATATACGCAATTATTTTGCGATGGGGTATTTAGCGATTTTATGTCGCCCAAGAACTTAATTTCGTAGGAAACTTTGAGTGCGTTTCTGTTATTTCCCGTACGTTTACTACACCCGCGGTCAGTGGCGTCAACGGGGAAACACAAGTGATGCGGCTGCGCCGAGGACCTAACGTCCAGGGGCGTTTTTGTCGTTTTAAAACGGCAGAACAACAAAACACAATGATCCTTTTAAAACATCGAGTATTTTTATTCTCGTATTATATTTTTTATTCTGATTAACCTCGGAATTTAAATACGACCAATTTCCATCATGCAGCAACGCACAATCAAAAATCGAATCGATAATCGAAAAACCGGATCAATCTAACGGAGCGTGAGAACTTTGTCTAAATTAATTTCGTTTAATTTTGGAAGAAATGGTAGACGGAGAAAACCACGAGTACAATACACGGGTCAGATTATTGAAGATCAAGACGAGGAAAGGTTGGGGCAGGGAAGCACGGCAATTGTTGCAAACCAATCATTAGATTGAAGACTGCAGAAGAAGAAGAGCAAACAAATGGGTCATTGTTTTGAACTGGTTTGAACTATTTGTTGAAATCGGCTAAAATTTGTTAACGATCGTAAACGTTAACGACAATTTGTAGAAAAAAAAAAAAAAATAAAAAAAATAGCCACGTGCAGGACCATTAACATATAACAGTGATAATAAATAATAAATAATATATACTCTTAATATAGTGTTTTAAACGAAATCGACGTATATAGGAAACTCTACCTACATGTTCTCTCCGGTGTTTTATATTCTCGATTCGAGAAATTTTTGTAACGACGTAACAATAGTTATTATTTTTTTCTCACGATAAAATTAAAAATTATACCCATGTATGAATACTATAGCAGTGTTTCCCAACCAACGGTCGGTGGCGAACCGAAATTGAGTTGTTAATAATTTTCGACGGATAAACGGAGAATAGGTAAAAAATAATTTTCACTAATACCATTGAATAACAGTTTCACATTTCAATACGATTCTTGAAAATCAAATCGTCCAACGTTCTTGTGATATAAAACGTATAAATTTAATAACGAAACACTTTTATACATTTTTTTTTTGTGTGCGGTATAACAATGAATATTCAGAATTTTTATTAAATCCGATTTGGGGGGGAGGGGGGAAATTATTACTTTGTCACTGTCCACTTATTAACGCGAACAGTTATTTTCATCTATGACCAACTATTTTATGTTAGTTTTAAAAAAAAATTTTATTCGAAATAAAACCCATGCAACGTTACCCATATACCGAAACGGAACAATTTCAGTTGGTCATTAGGTGTTAGCACATGTAGCGCAACATTATCCAAAACCCATCGCGTTACACCAAGTCTAAAATTAATAATAGAATTAATTTTATCATTACATTACGTTGTTCTGTATTATGGTTTAAATTTTGATTATACTGATATTTTATTGACCGCGTCGAGGGGTTCGCCTCGACAAAATAAACCTGAGGAACACACCGAACTGTATTATGTTGTAGCTATAAGTAAACCGTGCGAGTCGTCTATTGTCGTAAAAATTAATTCCACGTACGTTTTTGATATTTAATAATAAGGTTGTATGTCTCTGCACGATGACAAACAACGCAATCACCCAATTTCCTACGTATTTGTATAAATTACCGACCGGGGAAAAAAAAAAAAAAAACCTAACAACAAATATTGTTGTTTTTACGTTTAAAAACGATAATAATACTGTACCCCGAGAGCCATAACGATCCGAATCCGGTTTTCAAACTTGCCAGGAGAAGCAAAAGAAAAAAAAAAAAAAACACAAAAATCGCGCAATTATTTATGATAACTGCGGACATGGACCGTTCGGTATTTCGCTTATAACTCCGAAAATTATTACGTTTACAATTTAAATTTATAGCAAAAGTTGGCGGCAAACCAGTACGATTCGTTATGAGAGACATTGCGAACATGTACAGGAGGTCTGTGGGGCTGAAGACCCTTTTGACATTTTTAAGACGGGGCTCAGCCCACATAGTTTTTGTTTAAAAAAGCATTCATATCAGCCACGTACTTCCACAAAAGTTTTATTTTCAATATTATAGTAATTGTTTAGCGCACAATTTAAGGAAAATAAAAAATAGAGAAGTCCATTACAATTACAACCGGGACTCGCATCGATTTTTACTGATGATCTCTTTTTTATTTTATTATTATTACATTTTGCTTTTAAATTGTTTTAACACTGTACAAGAATAACTAAAATTGTGAGCTCTTCGTGATATTTTAATTAAAAAACAGAGCGTCTATGATTGCGAACCTAAATTAACGTATATTTGTTCAGCTTTGGCAATTAATTTGTTATTTTTGATATTTTTGTAGATTGAAAGTGAACGGCGAAGAAGAAACAAAGTAGACTTCTGCTTATGTAAAAATCCTATATTAAAAAAAATAATAATAAACTAAATAACGTGTAAAAATTTAATAAATCAAGATTTTTCTTTGTCGCTATTTTAATGGTAAATATATAATATTCAGTTCGTGCGAATATTTCAGTTATTTGTATGCACCAACACTAATTATAATAATCGTATATTATTATATAATATTTTTCACGTACTCACTGCTCATATTTCCAGGGCCAAGCGCGGTGAAAACTTGTGGCCGGAGGCGAGAAATTAAACATAATATTTTATCATATTTGCATCGATGTAATTTAATAGTACCTATAATATTTGTCTGTATATTAAACGAATTTTACGATACATAATATTTAAGGGGGGGGGTGTTAAATCCCCTGCTTTCGCTACTGTATTGTTCACATTACCACATCAACAGCAGGTGGATAGCAAAAAAAAAAAAAAAAAATAACTAAAACCAAACTAAATTAATAACAATAATTTTACTACGATTCGCTACTGGGACCGCCATCTGTCGGCTAATGTTCTAACACCATTTGTATGGAAATTCAATATTTTTGACATATTTACTTGTTATTTTTTTTTTTAATTTAAAAAAAAAAAATCTATAATTGTAAATATTGCTGTTATAATGATTTTTAAATATTAATATTTCAAAAAAAAAAAAAAAAGTCATATATCTATACGATATACAGATAGATGTACTTAGTTACATGCTGTACTTACTGTACTCGTTTACTTAAAACGAGATTAAAATTACGAAATTTGAATTGGATTGAAATTAATTCGGTTATAAAATACATATGAATGGTGAATTCTACGGATATCCTAAGCACGTGCCGCCGCATGCCCAAGAATAAAAATTTCAATCGTAAATACAACAAAAATTATTCTATCATTAATATTATTGACTAAACTTCAGTCAATTTCAGTTATACTTGTCTGTATTATTGCCATTATTGAGTACACTTTTGCAGGCAACTAGCTGTTTCATAGTGCCTTTTTATAAGGCCTTAGGGTCGTTGTAATTTCGATTTTATACGGTAAAATCGTTACGAAGTTACACGTTTTTAAAGTGACGATTTTACAGAAAACGAACAAATTTAATTTTGAAAATCTAAATCTGATTTAAATACACATAGGTAGGCGTTGTATTTGTAGACCTTTTTGCCGCGATAAAACAGGAACACTCGGGAATAATTATTTTGATTTATCGATTTCGTAGGTCCGGTTGGGCACCAGTCGAAATTGGAAAAAATTAATCCTCCCAGCTGAAATTTGGTAAACACTTACGAGTATGTTACCTTTCCGTCAAACATACTAAAAGTCCCGATACCTACCGTCAAAAAGGAGGTAAAATCTATCCTTTCGCCGATTTCCTTATAGCTCATTAACCGTCGAACTTACGACCAAAATGTGTAGAACAAAAACGAAAGGCCGTCAAATTCGCAACTGGAATGTAATTTTTTAGCTATTACGACATTATACCTTACAACGTACGTTCTATAGTTAAATTTTCAACAAAAAAAATTTGGTATTTCCAGAGTTATATGAGAGAGTTATCGTATAAACCAGTGGTCTTCAACCGGTGGGTCGCGTAAGTTTTAAAATTGGGTCGCGATAAGTCTTCTTATTAAAATAAAAAATAAATTTATAAAATTTAGAAGAAGTTTTTAGAAGTTTTTAGAAGAATATTCTTTAATCAAGTTTGAAGACATTTCTGAATTAGTAAACGAACATTTGACAAACTTAGAAAAATTATTTAACCAATATTTTCCTGAGGATATTCGAGTAAATTATGAGTAGATTTACCAACCATTCGCAGTAGACATAATGACAGTAAATATGTCTACTGACATTGAAAATCAATTAATTGAGCTATCGTGTGATAACAAATTGAAACAAATGTTTTGTGAAATTTCATTAGAAATATTTTGGGCACACTTATGCACGGGAAATCACGCAGAGTTAGCAACTAAAGCCATCTCAATTTTATTAATATTTCCAACGACTTATTTATGCGAAAAGGCGTTTTCTACTATGGCAAATTTGAAAACGTCAAAAAGAAATTGAAGACTTGAAACTGGAGATGATTTACGGATCGCGCTTAGTCAAATCGAGCCAAGGTGGAATTTATTATGTGAAAACACTCAAGGACAAAGTTCACATTAAAATGTTTGTATCATATTTTCATTTTATTTTATATTTTCATATGAATTTAATACATTTTCGATTAAGTTTTAATAATAGTACTGCAAAGCATTAAGCAATTTTAACTTTTTTACAAAGCTCACGTGGGTCGCGAAAAATGTAGGCCTAAAAAAGTGGGTCGCGAGTCCAAAAAGGTTGAATGCCACTGGTATAAACGATTTTATAGATTTTAGCGTATGATTATTTAAACTCGAGTAAATCTCGTTTGGCTGCAATTATTATAAATTAAAATGACAAATTAAAAATATCCATAATATATATGCTTCGCCGGTATTTTAATACAACCATTATAATATATATATATATATTATTACAAAGTATTAAAATCTAGTCGAGTTCGGTTTTGCAATCTCTGGGGAAAGTACCTCTTTCCCGTTGCGTGTCCCAACGGGTGATCCAAGCGTTCGGGCACATTCTCTGGTACGATTGTTTGAATATTTCACAGTCCGTATCGTTTTTGCCCAAAATGTGTTGACACCGGTGGTAATCGATGTAATGATTGTAACAGCACCGGGTGACGTTTGTGTTTTGAAATCTCGGGTCTAGAAACGTTCTGTCGGGCACCAGTTCCATTGGATTCGTTTCCGACTCGGGTGCCTCGGGTGCCGCGGGTGCCTCGGGCGGGTTCGACATTTTTTTTTACCTCTCTGTATTTGATATTTTTCACGACAAATTAACTGTATATCGATTATGTACGCGGAAGACCGTCCGTGAAAACGTATTATTGTTTTATTTTCGTTCTTTTCGTACAAACCGACCGAACGAAAATATCACCGTATGTATTTATACGACGGTGTTACGGGTTTCAACAAAACAACACCGACGAGAATTACCAATACTGGCGGCCAGCGAATTTTTTTTCTTAACGTGAAAATAGCGTTGTACGAATTATTTTACACAAAATCACCTCATTCGCATATTATTACCATCAATTTTTACGAGATCATACTAGACCGCCCCAATGTGGTGTATGTATTCGATTTTTTGCCATTGATATAGCGAGGCGGAGATAGTTAATGATTTCATTTTTTTTTTATATATATAAGTGTTCACAAAATTACAAATAAAATAAAGGCCACTGTTGGTGTAGGCGAGAAGTCGGTAAGGTAAGATATACGTAGACAGAAATTTAATTTATATCTGTACGCGACGATAAATCGATTCTGAGCGGAGTTCGGTGAAAACGTATCGGTATATATATATTAAAATTGAAAATTATATTAATTCGAAATTACAATACGTTTTTTCGTTTAAAATGTTCGTGTATTTTTATGGAGCCGAAAAAGTTTTGATCGCGTAAATTGGAAAATAGCAAAATGCCCACGTGGTTTATAGGTTTTCCCCACTCTAATTAAAAAAAAAACTACAACGAAAATCAAAAAAAAAAAAAAAAAAAATGCACCGATTAGATGGGAAACGCTGTCGGAAAAGGCGTTGAAAATCGTATACAATTTCTAGTAGACAAGTAGTTAACACAGACGGGGGAAAAAAAAAAATATATACACTCACACACCGTAGTATAAAACCAATACGTTCTTCGTTTCGTTCGCACGATCTAAAACGTAGTTTTATAAATATTTTTTTTCTTTTTTTTAAAATTATTTTATGAAATAAATATCAGCAAAACATTTCAATACCGTCACCCACTGTTTGTGCGTTATATTGTTACAGTGTTAACGTAATAATGAATCATTTCAATACGATATCGTCAAACGCACCGGAAGTCCCGCACCACGAAGTTCACGGCGAATAATTTTTATTATTATCATTATGACAATATTATCGCTTCAAAGCGTGCAGTTTGAGCCGACTAAAATATACGCATCATACACCACGGAATAATGATTAAAAAAAAATGTACAACCAAATATAAAAAATTATTTTAATTTTGCGTGGGCAACCACCAATACGGGCGACAATACGTTATGACGGTGAACCGATTCAATTCAGTTTCGGAATTCAAATGTTACGTTAAGTCATCGCCGGTCCCGTTATAGTAGTTCGTATCGTACCGCCGCGTGCATAATGAATAAATTATAAATACAATAGACAAAAAAAAATATATAGTTTTTAACCTAAAACGGTTCGTAAATTCGTAAATCGTTTTCATATTTTATTATTATAATGTTGTAAATGTACAAATATCGTATATTAGCATATGTACGTTATGTAATCGTATTTAAATACGAACGAGGTCTGCGGTGTAAAATAATATAATACCGTGTTCAGTGGTTCGCAAAGTAAGAAAAAAAAAAAATCAGTGAGAACCTTTAGCCCGGAAACGCCGAAACGCTGCATTTAAACGAGGACGCGATGCGTGCAACAAGTAAACGGAAACCATAATACCAGCGGACAGTTATTGTTTATGTATATTTTTTATCAGTAAATCAGTGGCTTGTATTTATATGGTTGCGGGTGTAGTGAACCGGACTGGGTAGTACGACTGAAAACTACATAAAGGCGATGTCACCGTTGACTGACGGCCGCTCAGTGGATGTTGAATGGAAAAAAAGGTCCGAAGGCAATAAAGAACACTTATAAACACTGATGTCACTATATTGACTGAGACTGGGCAACCGACCAGTGGTTCGTACAAACGTAAGGTACGATACCGACGGTCTGCCCATACATCGCCAAGTCTAAACTAAGTCTAAAGAATTATGGAAAACCATATCCATATCCATATATATATATATATATATGTAACTAACTCGAAAGTAAAAGCTAGCGAAAGTGGAAATCATTTACTTAAAGTGAATACTAACTAAATAGTCGTAACACCTAATCATATACAATTTATATATTTAAGCGTGTCGTAACCATAAAAAGAGTTACTCAATACATTATGCACACACAATGTAAAAAGTAGTGATCACGGCTTAGCCTGATTACTACACGGGGGAGGAGGGGCGTATTCATCAATTTTGATATATATATATTTTTTTTTTTTGTCATACGACGAACAGTTGTTAAACGCGGGGGCTACCAGAAAAAAAAAAAAAAAAAACCAACAAATACGTCTTCTCGATTATCGTTTCTCGCGTGTCGACCTAGCCGTAATGTGCTCTCTCGATTGTTTTGCGAATATTCTCTTCTTGAAACAGTCACACGCAGGGGCGGCGGATTGGCCTGTCGGGATATCGGGAATATTCCCCGATGGAATAATGTTGAAACTTTGCAATATCTGGTGATTATTATACAAGATATCCCAGAAACATGTAGGATATTTTGTTGAAATTGCAATGTATATTGATTATTCGATAAGGGGGGGGGTGTGGGGTGGATGTCACTGACGTTTTCAAACACGCATAGTCGTATAGAGTTTTAGCATCCGCGAAAAGAATTGTATTCTTAGATTCTATTATGATTTTCGGCTCACGGGCCGATTTCGTACATATTTCCCGGGCCGGAAAAAATCGCCAATCCCCGTCTCCGGTTACACGCGCACGTAAAACAATATGACGCGTTTCATCATAATTCCCGTAGTGTATTCGGACCGCCACTGGGCCACAAGCTACAGCGGCGTACTAGACATATTATTGTATCTACTAGGCATTAAAAAAATCTGTATATATATATATATATATATGGGTAGCATTACGAATAGAGTTAAATTTTATTGTCACCGAATATTTATTTGGTCGGTAGTTTTATCATTAAAAAAAATGAATTCCTAATAAGCAATAGGCTATTCGGAACTATGCATTTTTAAGAATCGTTACTAACCGGAGCCCTTATTTTATAATTTTAAGAACCGAACTGATAAAATCATCGAGGTTCCAGTTGTACGTCATGGCGTTTTCATATTATAGTGACTGTAACGTAAAGTGTTAACACGTTATTAACAAAAATAACACGAGTAACCCGAAATATAAATAATGTAAAATACATTTTAGATTACACGGTGTTCATGTGGCACCACTAGCACTTCGATAGTAGTAGTATTGTACGGAAAACGTGTCATAACGTTTTATTACGTCAATTGTTATAATTAAGTGTCCTTTGATAGTTTAATTGTATAATAATTTACACGACGCAGTCGGCAGGATTCCAGCGCACGCTCACACGGGGAAACCGATTTCTCGTCGGCTATACGTTAATATTTGTCGACGATCTTTCATGGCCGGTTTGAAAATGCATAACGCATACAGAGTGTTACTCGTGTTTAACATCTTAATATTATAATAATAACTATTTGTATTGTTACCATTAGTTGTTCGTTTAGAAACGTTTTGTATTCTGTTTTTGGGTATGTTTACGTGTTTGTTTCCTGTGCCGATTTACTCGATACGGCTAAAACAGAATTTGATTTTGTATTTTATTTTACAAAAAGTTATTGAAAAATAAGGCGTTGCAATTAGGCAACTCTTTACGCACGTCCGGTGTTATGGCCGTATAAGACAAACATATTGGTAACTATTATACAGTTTGGGGTTTGCTGGTTGGTAATCAGTTGACTCGCTGTAAAGCAAAAGTATTTGCAATTATTATCGAGTATTCAAACTCGCCTCCGTCAAAAACTAGTAACCTAGACTGCGTAAATACCGCTGTTTTTACAACGGCAAGGGTGGCCGCCTTAATTTCGAATTATATCAAGTCAAGTAAATTTAAATTTCTTTTCATTTTATTTTTAACGAAATATTAAATTTACGATTTATCCATAACTGTATGGGTACCGTAGTAATTGTTTTATTTAGAATATCCAGTTTAAAACAAGTACAATTTTACATATTATGATCGTTCTTATTTTTAAAATAATTACTATAGTCCGGGCCTTCATGACTTAATAATACTCAAAAAATATATAAAATTATATAAAAATATTAAACAATGAAACAAAATAACATTAAATATGTTTATTTTCTCGTACAAATGTATTCAAATAAATTAATCGACGTTTAAATAAAAAATTGTGTATTTTATAATCTAACAAAAATTATTATTTGTTTACACTTTTTTAATAGAATTTATATTTAGGAGATAAAGGAATATTTATAATATTGTAATTATTTGTTGCGAAATACCTTTAAATTAAATAAACGTATTTGCCACACTGATTTGTTCAAAATATAAACCGAATATACAAATATATTCTCTCAGTAAGGATAAAAATGTATTAAATAATATCGAAAAATATGACCGTAGACAATTCTCTAAAAATGTATCAAAAAAAAAAAAAAAATTGTACCATAAGTTCCTACGTTACGACAAACAAATTTCCACGTGGATGAACAGCGATTAGAGCAAAATAAATAAAAAAATGCGAATGCACCAAGTTCCAGGCTGGGGCTTAATTTTTCTAATTCTTAATTATTCTAATAACGACAAACTCTAGTTTTAATCGTTTTCGTTATGACAATACAAATTTTACAGAAAATAACTTTATGAGCTAATTAAATTTTCATATTAAATTTTAAAGTGTAAACTTAAGATTGGAAGCCGAAACCTACAAAAGACATATGCTATTTACACTAAAGCGTTTTTTTTTTTTTTTTTTTTTTATAACGTATAGGCATTATTATACAAAATTGCATTCTTTTAGCTCTGTATGGAAGGTATGCAGGGGTCCAAAGCCAAAACACAAATTATTAGTTGACAAAAATTTTTTTTTCGACTAATTAAGAATAAACGGCTGATACTAAATGTTAATCTAAATAATATAAGAAGGTAATTTTCAAAATAAATTTTAGTATTGAGCGTTGAGTAATAACCTCCAACTTATCTATTACACTATAAAAACACGGGGTTTCAAACGCAAAATTACTTGCAAGGATTGACATAGAAATTTGAAGAAAAGAAAAAGTAAGTCCAACGTTTCTTATTATCAGTAAATTATTCTAAAACCGGGTTTGTAAGGTTCCTAAAGTGTTGTACGTCCTCCCGAAAAATCATCCGAAATACGCCACTGCGCGTCGCTAATTATACGCTTGATAGTATTTACCGAGTTTGAGTGGATTTTGGTCCACGGGGAGCCGCTAGATTAAGTGTTCGAAATTGGCGCGAAAATTTATACGTGCAAGTGGCGTATCCAGGGAGCCCATTGGCTGTATTATTAATGTGAATAAAAATCGATTTAATTTTTAGTCATAATCGTATCATATTTATGTAATTTTAATACCTGTTTGGATATTGATTAATCGGATCGATAATTTTGTTGTGATAACCATAGACAATAAACACGGATTTAAGCGTCCCGTACACGATACAATTAATCGTACGCCAGCCGAATGAACTAGTCGTACAAACTGGCAGTACGCGTTCCTAACCACGCACATTCGTACAAATTATCGTACTACAAGTTGTACAATTCGTCGTTTTTATACACTGGTTAGACACGAAAGATTTCGATATGATATCTCCCCCAATAAATCTTTGTTAACTTCCATCATAATGTATTTATAATCAAATATATATATATATATATATATATATATATGAATGACCCAATAATAAATCATAAAAAAAAAAAATGGACCAGCACAATATTATTGTAGTTAGTACAATAACAATATTTTATATTATTATTTATTATAATGAAATTACAACGGAATACGAATACAAATGTCAAAACTTATCAGTTTTAGTTCACAGGTGCGTTGTGATAACGAGGAACAATATGGCTTTGGCCGAGGCGGAAAGGTAAAATAATAGCGGTTTACAAAAATATGACGTCATCTGTGAATTTAATGCGGAAATATATATATATATAAAAAAAAACCCCTTAAAAAATCCATCCAACAAAAATACACCTAACAAAAACACTTAAAATAATCCTCCGAGATAGCAAAATGCGGCGATTATGAAATCGATCAAACCTATTGTACCGGGGGCACACACATGTTTACGAACTTGTCGTACGATAGATTTTGTGGACATTCGAACTTCATCACGTCGTACTACGATACCGTACACGTTACGATAATCGTTTGTGAGATCGTATCGAACAAATATGCACACAGTCTGTCGTACGATCAATTGTATCGTGTACGGGTCGCTTAAGATGTAACTCCCTACGTGGATAATAACGGAATTATTATTATCTACGGTGATAACGGATTTACTATTTGATGTGTTAAACCACCACCGGGTTTATTTAACAACCTACGGTTGCCGTAGATAATAAAGAATTCATATCTATGGCGGTTGCACATGGTTACTAACCGACAAACCATGTGTTTTTTTTTTTTTTTTCGGTTCTTCCTCCATTTAAAAAATTCCGACTACGCCACTGATACGTGATAAATATAACGTACGCGATATACGCAGTGCAATAGTATCCGTTCACGGAGAGGGGAAGATCCCCGGCAAAGACGAAAAGCAATTTTGCATTCGTCGCAGGTCGTTTTTATGATATTATGTCGTCGATACATTTTCCGGCGTACAACACGTGACGCGAAAATATAATATAATACGTAAAGAGGAGAATAAAGAATCGAAATAAATCTTATTATAGATCACGTATGACCTAAAATTTGTATTTTTTTTTTTTTTTTCTTTCAAAATATAATAACGTATAATACATTATTTCCGAGTTTCTAAGTAAACGTTTCATTTTTATTATTATTATTATTATTTTTTTTTCCCAACTGTTTGTTCAACACGATAATAATATATTATAAGGTTTATAGAGTGTGTGTGCGTGTGTTTTCCTATACCGTATATAATGAAAAAGAAGAAAAAATATAATAAAAAAAAAAAAAAAAATCACACGCCGCCGAGCACTTAGGTTTTTTTTATATTCACACATATTATTATTACGTCTGCCCGTATAAAATATTCAGTATCGAGTTTTTTTTATGTCGGTTTGTTTTTCGTTACTATACATCTACCCACGTAACATAATATTACGAATATCGTTAAATTCGTTCCAACATTTCCCTATCTATACCGATCGATTTTATTTTCCATTCATTTTTAAAAGTTCGCGAAACACAAAATTACTACCAATAAAAAAAAAAAAAAAATAAAAAAAGACACGGACTTCCCTTGGTGGGAAGTTGGGAGGGTATACGGTGTTGAGGAGAATTTAATTTATATTTGTACGCAACGATAAATCAATGCTAACGAAAAACGATTCTGAGCGAAATTCTGTTAATCGCGTTTTGAAATGCCGTGATTTGTTCAGTTTCCATTAAAATTTTAACTTAAAACGCTTATCAAAACGAAAAACTATACTCATTACAGTTATATTTTCGTTTGACTACCAAGTAGAACAAAAAAAAAAAATCTTATTTTCAAACGTTGCCGGCCGGCCAAACCGATTTCATTCAAATAAAACCAAATAGAAACTAGAAATAGCTAATATTAATATTCTGCGCGAATTTCAGGTTTTTTACGATTGTTTTCAACCGAGTAACAACAAAAAGAAAAAATCGAAAACAATGAAACAATTTTCACCGTGAATTTTCCCGGTTTATATTATATTAAAAAAACTGTAACGAAAATCAAAAAAACGATCTCCCGATGCCGCCAACTAGATCCAAAATGGTTTGAGAAAAAGCGCTACGGTTGGAAACCTGGAGCAGGACGTCTGGTAGAAAAGTTGTTTACGGGCAGGAAAAAAAACGCACATTTTTATCAAACTCGAACATTTTCCGCCTATAATAATTAAAAGGCCAATTAATATTATAGTTTTCGACACAGTATTCCATTCGTTTTTCGGTCTGTACCGAATTCCAGACGAACCTATACCTACTATACAATATTTTTACGATTTATCTTAGCTACGTACCTAAAATAACTAAACTGTTTTTTCATCCGATAATAACCTGTATGGATTACGTCAAATGAATTTAAATTAATTTTGAACGTCTGTTGGTTTGTTGGTACTCGTACAGGCATAGCTGTGGAGTGTGATGCAGGATGCGCAGTTAGTGGCGTAGCGAAGTCATTTTTCAAGGGGGGGGGGGTGACTGAGTCCATTTGACCGACTGACTTTGTAAAAAAAAAAATTCATAAATATTTCTGCTTTTTAAATGTTATCCATTTTGTTGTACAATTTCGTCAGTGTTCTTAAGCCAAAGGGGGCCGAAGCGGGTCGAAAAAAAAAACACATAAAATGATCCAAAATCCAAAAGACAAACAAATGTCAGATTTGTGATTGACGGATTTGAATTTTGAAAACCAAACTAGATTTTGTATTCTATGGTTCTCTGTGTTTCGACTTTTAATATTCGAAAAACCGAACGTGTAATTTGATCAAACAATGGAAATTTACGTTTTTATTTTTGATACTATGCATTACCAATAATCAATATTTTAACGATAAAGTCGGACAGTTGACAAACTTCTTCTTTAAGGTAGGTACGTTAAAAGGTAAAATAAAAAATATCAAATTTAACGAAATTGTGGAAAATTCGGTGAATTCGCTCCAACCACTGTAATACTAAAACTAAATAATGTTGTGCACGATGAACTTGCAATAAACAAAGCAATTTTATTTTTTAAAATCGACTATTGTTATAAAGTAATAGAAATAAAAATGCAGATTGATTGACCAATTATTAGACTATAACGGAATATTACATACGTGTCGCTTTTATGTAAGGCTTTTTTGTTATTGTTGTTCTGCGTGGCTAATACACGTAAAAATGTAGATTTGGCCGACTATAATATTAAAAATAAAAGTCCGATTGAGGAAAGTTTAGGGAGGCAAGTCGCATCACTTTAGTTTCGCCCCTGTAATGCAGTTGCACACCCCGCGATTCGTATCGAAATTACTTACTTAATCGGAAATATAATTCAATTATAATTTTAGTTGTGTACAAAATATGAAAAAATTTGAATAATAATAATTTATTGCATTACGTACGACATAATTCACGAATCAATGGTTAATTTTAGTTTATTATTCTATATTCGTACGATTTTGATGAAATACCGTGGGGGGGATGGGGGTATTAGTGGGATGTTTTTTTTTTTTTGCACCCCTTGCAAAAAATATCTAACAACGCCTATGTTAGGCGCTACAAGAGTTTGTTGTCGTCGACGGGTGTCACGGAAACGTCTCGAATACGACAAAAAAAAAAAAAAAAAAACGTCCCAATAATAATAGTGGCGCGAAGAAAAATTAATACGTACCGGGTACAAATATTTCCGTGTGCCCGAAACGAAATGTTACGCGATCGTTATAATATTCGTGCCTATAATAATTCGGCGAGGGGTAAAAATGAATAAAATTATTAATAGAAAAAAACCCGACTGCGGGGTACTATTAATATTTTATTTAATTGGGGGGGGGAGGGAGGGCATCAAATATCAATACCAGGATAACAATAAGCGAGGCGTACACGAAATGTTTTACCGTCGGTCTCGGTTCCGTTTTTGCCGACCTCGCACCGGCATATCAAAACTTTTGTTCGTCCATTTTTTTCATTATCGGTCCTAAACCGCACGCCCACAAAGGGAAACATTTCGTGTACGGCTTGCCAACCACCGGGCCCGCAGTTTATCCCCCTGCGAATCTTTTACGAGTCGGCCAGACTGCCGAACACTGTGCAAACCGCTGGCGTCGCGACGGTGTCCAAACAGCAAACTTAAATATGAACTTAATTACCGAATTATAAATAGAAATTGTCTTCAAGACATTTGTGTGCGTCGTCAAAGCTCGGCATTAAAAATGTCACCGTTGTTCGATATAAAAAACGATAAATATAATAATTTCTTCTTTTTTTTTTTTTTTTTTTTAGAATATAGGAGATACTAAAGGTTCCGTTTATACGGTTATTACGGGTGCTCGTGAGGGCGGAATGGGGCAATGGGATGGACACGCCACTCCTGTGGAAAATATAATAAAATTACTAATTGTCGTTGGGCGTTTGCGATAGTTTCAGTCTATCGGTGTTAGAACGATTTTCCATACCGACCGTGGTGTTTCGTGATATCGTTTTGTCCCTACCCGGAAAGATTACCATACGTACGGCGCGCTCCTGTACAGTTATCGTATTAATACTAATATAATTACTCGTATACTCACCCAGTTTGTTCTTGTGGGCGGCCGATCCGTTCGCGGCTTTTGGAAACGGCATCGCGACGACCGTCCCGAGGCGAGACCAGTGACGACGCGAGCGACGGCGACGCGCCGGCGGTGCAGTGACGACCGCACGGATTTCCGTCGTCGCCGGCGTGTTGTCGTTCGCAACGCACTCGCGGCGTCGTTTTTCGCCCCTCCGGCCGCAGCCGCGGACGACGACGCCAACGGTCGGCCGTAGCTCGGTGCGTGCGCAATAGGTACGAGCGCGCGGCCGGCCGGCCCGGGGCTCTTGGCGCGAGCGTCGGTCGGACCGCGGGCGGCCGGAAAATCGCGATCGCGATTACTCGACGGGCGGCGACAATCGACGGCGCCGCCGCGGCGGTTAAACGAGCGGACCCGGACGCGGTTGTAACCGCTTACCGCGACCGTAACGGCAGAGGTAACCGCGTCGTACGGCGGCGTAAACAACACTAACCGTACGATGAAATGCACGCCGAGAATTGTTTTTTTTTTTTTAATGAAGCATTCCCGTGACGAACGGATTTCCGAAATCGATATATTATATATTTATATATGTACAGGGCGATCGACTAAACGTGAAACGTTATCTCGGAAAGTATTAGCTGTTTTCGAATTGTGTTTTTTTTTTTTTTTTTTTTTTTTTCGAGCTGCTCTAAAACGTTCTGTCGTTCGTTAGTTTTTCGTCGGGCGAAACCAACTAGCTCACCTTTTCGATTTTCGCAAACTACTTAATATATCGATAACGTTCCACGAACATACCGAGTTTTAGTTGAAATAAATATCGTTTTGTCGATCACTCTGTATATATATATATATATATACGCCTAATATAATAATAATATTCTGTGCCGGTGGCGATGAAAAATCGGTACAATAGGTTTTCGTTTGATAAACGATATTTTATTATTTCCTTACGTTTTACTCGTCGGCACAGTCGGCGTAAACCGTTATTGTCGCATTTGGGTGTGGTTGGAGGGGGGTGTAGGGGCGACTTCTTCTTCGCCCCCCCCCCCCTTAGATTTTTAATATTTATTTATCAAGACGACGTGATTCAAATATAAAAACGGTTTCGAGCTATAGAAAATTAAACAAGAAATTCAAATTTTCATCACACAAAAAAACGGCAAGTGATACCCTAAATACAAAGGAGTTCCAAGTGTTTCGAACTCGAATTACTCATTTCACAGTGGTGATATCGAAAATAACCAAAATTCACGTTGCGCAGCACAAGTTCTTCTTTTTTTTCTTTTTTTTATGGTGAAAATTCGGTTCCTTATTATTATATGGTAGCTATAATAGTAGTAGGTTGTTTCCGCATGAAACGGTTTCTCGGTTTAGTGCTTTTTTTGATTATTTCACCATTACGCAATAAATACTAAAGTGACAAGCAACAGCTTTTTAATATATTTCAAAGTGAATTTGTATAATTGTATTATTACCGAGTTAATCAATTTTAATTTTTTCAAAACTATCGACAACATTGCCTATACGCAACCCCACCTAACCCCAGAACGTAGCACGGCCTGTTGATATTTAATACAAAAACTGTTTTAGAATTTTTTTATTTTAATTAAATTTCCGTACGTTTGTCTTAGTTTTAATAAACAGATTATAATCGAACGCGATCATATTTAATTTGTTGTTTGTGTACAGTTATTTATTTAGGGAATTGACGTGGATTTTTTTAAACTCCGTTTTCCACCATTTTTGAATAACGGTAAAATTGTCTCCACCGGTCGTTTTAGTTTAGATTATAAGCTTTTAATTCTTCCGATCGCTAGGAACTTGAATTAGTACATTAGTTGATATAATGGATTTTAGGCCTGCCAAAAAGCTCGCGCACCCTGAAACGACGTCACTGATTTTATGCACCCGACCGTTTATGTAACAAAAAAAAAATAAACGTTGGGTGTAAAATATTTCATATTTATTTTGCTATGCTTATAATAGTTCGCCTATAAATTGTAAAAATAAATATTAAATGTTTCGCGTTTCGTATTATGTTTTGTGCCTATGATTCAGAACGCAGCAACGATACGATATTATATCGCTAAACGACAACACGGATTATACAAACAAATCGTATAAAACCGGTAAGTGATATATTATTACGCACTTTTTATTTTATCGCGTAATATTTTCCAAATATAAATCTATTTTTTAACGTCTTTAATTAAACGTGTACCGCATAACCATCACCCGAAACAAATGGGCCGATACGACGCTCTGTGCTTATTAATAACGCGAAGAGCGATGTAAATAACAGAGAAAAAGTACAAATTAAATCCGCAATTAATACATTTTTTAAAATAAAATTAATCAATCCAGTGGCGTAACTGAGGGACCGTTATTACCGTGCAATTAATATCACAATTATTATTAGGTTTTAAAGCAGGGTTGTCCAACCCGCGGCCCCCAAAACCTTTTGTTTTTGGCCCCCCTTAGAAGACGTATTGATATCTCGGTACAACCTCCCGATTTTCAAATGGAGTTATGTGATTCACGATCATTCACGATGTTTTCTTCAATCAAAAGCATATTTTTCTCTTGAAATTTTGATATTATTTGGAATCACGTATTTTTGTAATAATGAAGTTTAAATTAAGAAACCGTGTAGGCAATTCGTCATTAAAATTGTGCATTAGATTAACTACCACAGGGTGTTCGATTGATATTGAAAAATTGGCCTCTGAACAACAATCATGCCATCACATATGAATTATTAAAATTCCAAATTCTAAATAAATTTAAGTAACCTAATCACCATAATTATAAATTAAATATTAATCTATACCTATTCGCTAATGTGATAATTTGTGTATTATGTAATATTTTTGTAATAAAATGATAAAATGTATGAATTAAAATACATATATATATATATATTTCTTTTGGCGGCTTTCCAGTGTTTATAAATATGTAAATTGGCCCGCCAACTACAAAAGGTTGGACCACCCTGTTTTAGAGTTTTAGAGTTGTATACTGTTCCTCATAGTTATCGAAAACATTGGAAATCCTTGAGTACGGAAAACATAGTCGGTGTTCGTTAATCGAATTATCAGCTAATGGTCATGTAATAGGTATTAGGCACGGTCGGATATTATTTATTCTGTACCCATAAAAGTGTTGAAAAATCAATAATTTCCCGACTGACTAATATAGTTTTTATAGGGCGAATAGACATTGTACAAAACATTATTCAAACGGATAACAATCAATAATTCCCATATTTTTTTAACCAACCGTTTCAATACGACTAAAAATACACTACAATACGTAATAATAATATATATTATCTTGTTAAGCAAATATACCTTAAAGTAATTGCGACATATCTAAATATCCATAATTTATTACACTCAATAATACCCGGAATAAGTACAAGATATGCAAACATAAGTTTTATTGTAAGAATATTTAAAAAGACATCTGGTAGACATTTTGAAATAATCGGGACCAGAATATGTAATAAAATATCATTTTTTATAATGAATCTCCCGACTAACTTATTTAAAAACAAAAAATATTACAATGGTTATTTGAATTCCCCGACGAATACATAATATAAATAAATTAAATAGTAATCCTTAACTATAAGTTATATACAGAATCTTTCATAATTATTACTTTTTCTTCTTCTCCTAATTGTCGTTATAATTCTATGTAGAATCCTATACGATCTAAACTAATTTAGTATTTAAATCAGTGTAAATCAAATATATGTATGTATATTAAATAATTTAATCAAGAACTCCTAGGCGCTCACACGAGTCTTCTCAGTGGGGCCCAGTATTCATATGTACATATAAAAAAATTAAATAAATAAATAAATATCTCAAGTGTACTTTTAAATAAATAGCTAAGTGTACCTATAAATTGTAACCGAAATTAATTTTAAAGGGTACATTTAACTATAGCTAATGCCTATAGGTATAATATACCCGAATACAGTAAAACCTCGTTAAGACGCTCCCGTTTAATACGCCATCCCGCTTAACACGCGGATTTTTCCCGGTCCCAGGTAATTGTACACTTTTAACATTGAAAAAAACACGCTTAATACGCCACCGCATAATACGTAATCCCGCATAATACGCTCTAATTGCTGGCTTCTCAAACCTTTTAAAATAGAAAAAAACCCGATTAATACAATCAGCGATAAGAATTTCGTTGAAACGTTTATCTATTATCGACCGAGTAATTGATATTTATTATTAACATCTTGATGTGGTTTATACTCTTACTATATTTTGTTAGTACGTACGTACGTTAGTTATATGATCGGACGTTGAAGTGTACACGTGACATCACAAGCAGATTTATAATTTGTTTGTTTATTGTTATTCGTGTGTGGTTTAAAATGACGAGTGCGTCTACGTCATCTAGTAGTGCCGGAGTGAAAAGGAAAGCTTTGTCTATTGACGATAAATTGAGAATTATTAAACTGTATGATGAAAAAATTGGTGTATTCAATAAACAACAAATTGCCGACCAATTAAGATTGCCCTCCTCTTCGTTGCGGACCATATTGAAGAACCGGAAAGAAATTGAAAAAAACGCTTTTTCAGGCAGTACGAAACGTCAAAAGGTTAGAAATGGTAAAAATGAGCAGTTGGAAAATATTTTGTTGGAGTGGTTTCGACAAGCTCGCACATTAAATTTGGCTGTAAATGGTCCCGTTTTGACAGAAAAAGCAAATGAGATCGCAAAAAGGTTGAACATAACGGACTTTGGTGGATCTAATGGTTGGCGTGATCGTTTTAGAAAAAGGCACGGTATTGTCTATCGTAAAATTTGTGGGGAAGCCGATGCTGTAGATGACAACAGTATTAAATCGTGGAAAGAGACAATTCTACCTACTAGTACTGTACAATCAATATCTACATTGAGACAGGCACTTACTGCAACTGATGGCTCCGAAAACATGCTTCTATATCTAGGTAGGGTGGAAAATTTCTTATTGAATAAATATAAAAATAATGTATTGAAACAACCAACCATTACCACTTTTTTTAATCCAAGAAAATAATACATAATTATAAAATATGTTCCTAATAATTTTATTGTATGTATATTTGATGTTTTTTTATTATTAAATTTAAATACAACTTATGTTACTGTGTAATACATAACAAGTCACACTATGAACATTTTTCTAATTTATTCTATCTACATATTATCACATTTAAAACGCTTTTAATAGGCGGGTATCGCCTATAACGCTTTAAGAGCGTAATAGGCGGGGTACTTTCAAATTACCGATCTCACGTATTTGTCAACCAAAGACGTCGCCTATTACACAGAAAAGGGAATTTTTAAATTTAAATTGTATTCATTTTAATAATGAAATTAAATATTGATTCTAATTGAGAACAGTAATAATCTATTTATATAATAGTTAAAGAAGTATTTGTTTGTACGCGATCCACAGCTAAATCGATCGCACGGAGACGTCTCAAAAATTTACATATAGAAGCAGGTGAACGCGTCCGTGTGCAATTTTTTCAATTTCTAAAATTCAATCCTTAAATCTATGGAAGAAAAAGACTGAGGAAGAAAAAAAATACAATTCAATCCAACTGTAAACATTTAAGTCGTATATAAAACACTTATATTGAGTGAAAACTAATTTTTTATTAGATTATTTGATTAAAATACATTTTAAAAGTAAAAACAAATATTAATACGGTTTAAGACCAGTAAAAATCGTCTTATTTAATAATAAAGGGAGAAAGTGTTTGGCTATTTGTGCGCGATCCACAGACAAATCGATCGCATAAGAGAGGTCTCAAAAGTTTACATATGGAAGCGGATGAACGGGTCTGTTTAAACTTTTATCAATTTCTGTAATTCAAACCTTAAATATACGGAAGAAAAAAAATTATACTCAATTCAACTGTAAACATTTAAATTGTACATAAAACATTTATATTGAGTAAAAACCAATTTTTTGATTAGATATTATATTAAAAATTTTAATAATAAAAACTATTAATACTATTGATACTATTTAAGCACAGTAATAATCTATTTATATAATAATTAAGGAAGTGGTTATTTGTGCGCGAACCACAGCCAAATCGATCGCACAGAGTAGAGACTTCAACAATATAAGTATAGAAGCTGATGAACGGGTCCGTATGCACTTTTTCTAATTTTCTAAATTCAATCTTAACGAAAGTACGGAAGAAAAATGTAAATTCAATCCAACATCAAACATATAAATTGTGCATTTAACACTTATATAGACTAAAAACAAACTTTTGATTAGATATTATGTAATAAAAACTTAAATATTGAAAACAAGCATTGTTTATAACCAGCAAAAATCTTCATATATAATAATAATGGAAGGAAATGTTCGGTAAGGTTAGGTACAGTGCGTGAACCACAGACAATTCGATCGCATAGAGGGGGGACCTCAAAAATTCACATATAAAAGTGAATGAACGGGTCTGTAGGCACATTTACAATTTCCAAAATTATATCCTTAAGGGTCACTCATACATGGTTTTTGGTATAATTGGAACGAAAATCAAATTATTTTCGTTGATTTATGGGTGATACTGGATAAAATAAATAAAGTTATTATTTGGGAGATACCTTAAATTGAACTAATTTTATTGAATTCGGATTTTGAATTGGGACTTTTTTTATTTTAAATAGTTAAAAAAATTGAGGGTGGGATTTAATTGGCACGGGAAATTCCGGGAGTCTACCTAGCTAGCTAGTTAATAGCATCTCTTTTAATAGGTTTCCATAGCCCAGCAATTTGATGTCAAAATGCTATTCAGTTCAATTTTCAATTGATCATAATCCTGGTATTTGAGTGGAAGCAGCAGAACACAGGAACAAGTATGAGCTGTAGGCGCATAATGATTATGCAGCTTAGGATCTGCAAATTTCACAACAATCTGATTTCCAGAAATTATATCAGCTCCTGTACAGAATCTCAGAAATTTGAGACGTAACTCGGCAGAAGTATCCGTGATATACCTTGAAACAGATAAAAGAAAATGATATATGGTATTTTTATAATGTAAATGTCAAGTGAAATAAATATAACAACAATTGTCATTATAAAAATAGAAAATTTACTTTTTGAGATATCCAAATATCTTTTTCTCATATTCTGGGTTTAGGTTGTATTCGCAAAATAACATGTTCAGAATGTTTTCAGTAGATGGCTCCATTGATTTATACAGTGCATGCAATTTGCCTATGGTTAGGATTCCGGGCAAATTATTTTGAAGACTGTTCAATTCAATTTGAAATTGTTTAATAACAAAATACGGCTTTTGTACGAATTCCTTGTATGCGATATCTTCGATAACTTGTTTCAGATTATTCGCATTGGGAATTGCACGGCATTCAAGATTGTTTAAAGTCGTGATCAAGTCATCTTTTTCAACAGACGTAAAATCCATCAGTGCACGCGATATTACGTGTCTGTCCTGTACTCCCAAAGTTAACAAGAATGGAGGTATCATATTAGGTGGCACGTGACCAAACAGTATTTGTTCGACGATTGGTAATGCCAATTTAATTGGCAAATACTGAGTGTTTATCCAGCCCATGTAGAATACTTTGGCAATGGCCCTCCATTGTTCCTCTTTGAAATTATGATTTATGCACGGGACTTTTATGTCCGTGCCGACTGTGCATATTTCATACATCGTTGTCCAGAATTCAGAAAGCGTGTCTCGAAGCACACCGCCCGTGTCAACGCCTTTTTCGGGAAGACCATTGGGATGGATGAGTTCAATGAATACGCCTTCGCATTTCTGTTTGTCCGTGTTTATGAATAAGTCGAGCATTTCTTGAAACACATTGCCGCGATGAAAAGTGAACTTGTTCCTCTTAAAGTTGTTGATGCGACGAGAATACAACTGCGGCTCGCTTGTTTCGTCTCCTTGTTCGCCGTAATAGTATCTACGAAATTCACCTACACATAAAAAAACATATATGTTACAAATTGGTTTGTACGCTTCCACACAGACTCTTAGCATACTAAAATCAACATATTTATTTCGTAAACGGTTAATGTTTTATTCAAGTATTAAATTTAAAAAGTTATGTAGAATAGATTATTTCTAACCGACCGATTTAAATAAAAAAAATTATTTGTTTTATACCCTTTATTCATATACAATATTATAGTACAGAGTTGGGAGTGTAGGATTTAGAGGGGAATATCTATACACAATGATAAATGTTAACGAAAAACGATTCTGAGTTTGGTAAAAATGTTTCGGTATATTAAAACTGAAAATTGTATTAATTTCCAACTATAAAATAAATTACGATTTTTCGTGTTTTTTCGCCTTCAATTGTTGTGTATTTTTATGGTACCAAACAAGTTTTATTTGCATTAACAGGAAAATATTTTCGTGCGTATCTGTTGGGTCAAAAATATTTTGTTCACATAAATTGAAAAAATGGAAACGGAATACTGTGATTTTTCGATTTCCATTAAAATGTTAACTTTAAACGTTTATAAAAAATCTACTACAACTATTTTTTTTTTTACTACAAAGTACAACTTACGATGAACCTTGTGTAAAATTTGCAAAACATTTCTGCTCGGTCAATACAATTTTATCGAAATAAAATCCCTCAAAAACTAATAAAATTCGAAACCTTGAAATCCCTTTAAATAGCTCAAAAATCACAAGAATATTTTGAATTTTTTTACGCCTAATATGATATTCTATAAAAAATTCAGGTCTCTACGATTATGTTTCACCGAATTACTAAATAAACACGTTATTACCGTAACTTATTCCGTTTTTTTACGTTATATCATAATTATTAGGATGATTACAACGAAAATTAAAAAATGACCCCCCTTCAAAATGCACCAATAAGATACAAAATTCTATTAGAAAATGTGCTACACAAGAAAATCGGTGAACAATATCTGGTAGAAAAGTTGTTTACATCATAGTAAAACCAATATATTTCTCGTTACGCTCAGAATCTAAAATATTTAGTTTACTTGTATTTTTTTTAAGTAAAGATGCAAATATCTAAAAGTCTAAACAAAATTAATTAACAAACCCCCTTCAGTTACAATGCAAAAATACAAATAAAACTTACTTCGACGTTGGTTTAATCTAGGCAATTCAACCGTTTGCAAATTTCTGGTGGCCAATGATAAATAATGAGCATTTAAACTTTCTGCTGTATCACCGTCAGCATCTTATTGGTAAAATATAATTATATATGAGTACAAGACCTATAGGAATGTGTAAGATTCGTTTGTCTAAAATGAATTACCTTTGTTTTGATCGTCTGATTTTTTTTGATCGAATGACGTAGCGTTGCGTGGAAAAATTAGGGGATCATTTTTATTTAATATGATAGAAGTAGATAAAGTACACGCAGGAGAAAATAAATCTTCCAAAGGGATATAAGTATGCGGAGAATATGTATCGTATTTGTATCTGGTAATTAAGTAATATATCGGTAGTCCTGAAAAATGTATTACACGGTATTGCATATTATTAATTTATTATTACAATTAATTATAAATTGTCCAAACTACTTGTAAATACACAATGGATTATGTGGATTACGTTGAAAACGGACAACAATATAAATATAAGTACCGGAATCTCCATACAAGTCCAACAAATCTTGAATTGTATTACGCCCGATGCAGTACTGTTTGAAGTCAACAATAGTAGTGTCGAATCCTTCCCAGCATCCTTGAACTGACATGTTGTCTCTACCGAAGAATAGTACTTTGGATATTCGGAGTAAATCATCCATCTTAGACGTTGACAAACATTCGACGTCCTTGACACCACCGCCCATTGGTTCCCAAATCTATAAAAAATATATCAATATCAGTCTAAAATTGCTAGGGATTAATAAAATAAATAATCACAGTGAAGTGGTTTGCGTAGTAGAAATATTTTTATAAATTATCAAACAGGGATTACCGACCAGTGGTGGAAAAGCAAGCGGGGGGGGGAACTCAAGTAGTATTCAAACAAACCTTTTTAGATCCATGTTTTAGATCACAATGAAGCCAACCGATTTGTATCCCAACCGTTTTCATTTCATTATTCTTCATAACACTATATTTAATAATATATTAATTAATGCAAATATTATATCATAAATTATTGAAAAATACATTTTTAGTAAGTATGTATATAATCATATATTACAACATAAGTAACTGCAAATTATAGAATCAATTATTAAGGCATCCAGTATAAAACATCTGGAATAATATTAGAAAACTTACTTATTCAAAATGGAATTTTTGATGACAAGCGGCCGTTCACTTGGATTTTGAACACTGCCGTAAGGTAATTCACCGGACATAGTCATTTCATCAAATTGCCTTTTCTTGGACCAATTAATTACAGCTATTCGATCGTTACGATTAGGCATCCATTTACTTAGTAGATAATCGTCTTCGCTTAATGCAGGCAACACTTTTATATCGACCTGTGGTAATAACTGAAATTAATTGACATATCTATGATGTGTGCATTTTTATTATTTATTTAACATTCATTTATTTTTTTTTTTTTTTTTTTAATTGAATTATCATTAATAAGTTTCATTATTTTAATAAAACAGAGCAATGGTCTATGACTTTTTTTTTTTTTAAATTTAAGTAACATTTAATTTCATCATTATAATATTGTCATATAATCATTGTTATAAATTTTTAGATAGCAGATATAACAATATGATAATTGAGCAGGCCATGTACTGTTTAAAAATAAGTAGTAGATCTAGAATATATATGTAAAGAATCCGAATAAGTTATACGAGTGAACTAACAAAATTAACGTAAGTAAATCAGTGTCTAAAATTTATGTTATTATCTACTGCACACACGATGTTTTTTTTCCTTTATTATACCCACTCCATCGAAAAAAAAATAAAATTTTTTTAACTAATTCAATTGCCTAAGTATGCGATATATTATAATTACATAATATTATATTAATATACTTTTGTCTATATAAATAATTTTGAATATTGAATCATTTATATAAAAGACGGACATACTTCGCACCATGACGAGGCCACTGTTCTAGGTGGGCAAGTATAGAATTTTGGGTAAATTATAGCCAAAATTCTAGATCTTAGATCCTGAATCTTAATATAGTTTATATACTTCAAGAAAGAACTATTAATCATCTCAATAAAACATCAGACCAGAGCCCAGCGAACTGGTTAGGTTATAATTGTTTGTCGTATCGGTCGGTTTTTTTCCATGTAGCCAAAAAAATCCAGAATTCAACAAAAATTAAACCGATGTATTGTTGTTAAGCTATGAAATGTAGAAAATATTCTCAAAGTAAGTACCATCGGTCGAAAAATTTTATATATATTTTTTAATGTACTACGTGAAGAAATCTGAACATATTATCCATCAAAAAAGAGTTTTAAAAATAAGTCAAAATATAATATATATATATATATATATATATATATTATGGAAAAGTACCCACTATGGAAATTTTGAAAAAAATTTAAGAACAAGTAACATTATGCGAACAATTTCATATATATTATATGCAAATAAATATTAAAATTGTATATTGCATATTGGTCACGAACTGCACACTGTTGCACACATAATTTCATTTAACTTATTTTCAGATACCTAATTTAAATATATAGCGTGTGTGTTTGATAATTTATGTATCAATTTATAGGTACAGAATAAAATTTAAAATGTACCCGCTAAACAATGTACGTAAAATCAGGACTTAAGTTGCACAAAACGTAATGTGACCACAATATTTTATTTAGAGCGTCCCATGCAGTGTTGTACCGAACGACAAATCATTAAAGAATAAACGGTTATTCAATAATTTGCCAATAACAATACAAAATTCCTTAGCACTCCGTTGTAGGTACATAATAGTCATTATTTCATTTTGAATATTTGAAAACGATAATGCATAACCTAACTTGACCCAACACCGATTACAGCTTCTCGTGATTTCATTATAACGTCTATACCGGTTTGTCCGAGAAATCATAATTATTGTATTACGTACTATTAGTGATAAATCTGAATTATCCGAAAATCGAATAAATCCCAATTTCGAATTCTAAAATCAGAAATTTTGTAAAAATAACGTTTGTCGTGCTAGCTAGAAATATATTATATAAATTAGATTATAATATGTATAATTTTTTTTGTTGTACATGTTTTTAAAATTAAATTTCTATTTGTGATGTTTTTTTAATTGTAATAACGTATTTCATGTTATACACATTTAATGCTAATACCAATAAGATAATAATAATAATAATTTTATGAGAAATGAACTAAAGAATATAAAATCACAATTTTATAAACCGAAATTAAAATTTAGATAAAAATCCAAATGTACAAAAAATGTCGGATTTCAAATTTCGAAATCGAAAAAACAGGATTTTTCCCATCACTAATTATTAAACACGCACAGACAAAAAACAATACAAAAAACTTATATCTAAATTAATCAATGATAAAATAAAAAAATATATTTAATACATTTATTTTAGATAAATGATAAAACGATTACATTTCAACATTAAATAACTATTTTGATTCATTTTAAAATATTTTGCGTACCTTTGAAGAATATGTTAAAGAGGACCTTTGTAAACGCATTCAGGGGTAGGAAGACCAGGTTCTCTTGCGTCACCACACCCTCCCACTTAAACCCTCACTAAAAATTAAATCAATGTACTAAAATATACTTTAAACAATTTATTGTTTTAAGGGAATTGCATACTCTGTGAAAACCAGAATCAGCCGATAAAAATTGAAAAAGTGCTTCGACCGACAACGAAACATAAATTCGTTTAAAAATTTAAAAATTTATAAAATCGAACTTAGGTAAGTACCGAAATTCCTTTATAAATAAACGTAAAAACTCCCTTTTCCCTTTCCTCTTAAACAGGTACTGGGTAGATTAGTAAAAAAAGTCTTATTGTAGGTGACAATTAAAAGGTAAAAAGTAATTTACAATTTATTAAAAATAATTTGGTAAACCGAATGTGACCCATTTAATACGTGCACAAATACCACCGCCCAATAACCACCCCACTGCCACGCCCCACCTACTTTAACCCCCGTTAAAAATTAAATCAATATACTAAAAAAAACTTTAAAGATTTATTTATTATTTGTTAATTAAACTGCATTCTCTATGAAAACCAGAATAACCCGATAAAAATTGAAAAATTTATAAAATCGGACTTATGTAAGTACCGAAATTCCTTTATATATAAACGTAAAAACCCTCTTTTCCTCTTACCCTTACACAGGTACCGGGTAGTAGATTAGTAGAAAAAGTTTTATTGTAGGTGACAATTAAAAGGTAAAAAGTAATTTACAATTTATTAGAAATAATTTGGTAAACCGAATGTGATCCATTTAATAGATACACAAATACTACCGTCCAATAATCACCCAACTGCCACGCCCCACTTACTTTAACTCCCGCTAAAAATTAAATCAATATACTAAAAAAGACTTTAATGATTTATTTATTATTTGTTAATGAAACTGCATTTTCTATGAAATCATAATCGCCCGTCAAAAATCGAGGTTTTGTGGTTTGATTTAAAAAATGTAAAGATTTATGCGTTTATTATCGAGTTTACACGACAACGGTCGAAGCATGTTTTTCGTTAATTATTTACCATTGAAAATTGACAATTCTATAAAAAATTTCAAACGTTTTATATTCGTCAATAGTTTGATAAAAATTGAAATAATCACTCAGACCGACGACACAACGTAAACTCGTATATGAATTTAAACAGTTCTAAAATCGAACTTCGTTAAATAATGTGACCTACTTAATACATACGCATCTACCACCGCTCAATAATCACCCCACTACCACGCCCCACAGCCATCTCGCTGCCACTAAGTGATCACTGCGACCCCCGCCGTCCCCGCAGCGACCGCCGCCGCCGCCGCACCCGCAGCGACCGCCGCCGTCGCCGCTCCTGCAGCTGCCACCGCCGCACCCGCAGCGACCGCCGCCGTCGCCACCCCTGCAGCTGCCACCGCCGCACCCGCAGCGACCGCCGCCACCCCTGCAGCGGCCACCGCCGTACCCGCAGCGGCCACCGCCCATCTCGCAATAGTACATTATAATAGTAATATAATACAATACGATACATGTTTTAAATCCATTTCTTGACAGATTTGCTCGGCGTTGGGTATGTTTCTGTTTTTTAAGAACTCCAAAATCGGATTCATCGTGGGACGCGGTACGCTTCCGTGTGCAGGGTCTGCCAAAAAAAAAAAAAAAAACATTATACAACAGTCTGATAATATCGTATTAAAGAGTAACTCACAGAATGAACCGAAAACCGAACCAACGGACGGTAAAACGAGAGACCGAACGAGATTATCGTTCACCGACCTAACCGTACTGAGAGTAGAGAGAAATAAATCAACCAACTCTTTCGCCGTCTGGCCGTGGCAACTCAACATACACGACTGTCGTAGTCGTAGTCGTAGTATTTAATCAATTCCTTATCGCCTTCGTGTCGGACCACAGGAACATATGATTATCTTATCACAAATTGATAATGGCATTCGTCGAATGAAATTCTAATAAACTGTCAACAAACAACAATCGGGGATTGTACGGTTTAATCGGTACGATTATTTACAAATCAAACGTGATACGGTTGGAATTACATTTATCGTCATCTCTACGTAGCTAATGCAGTCGGATTCATTACAGAACTTTACTCCAGATTAACAGTAAACGGGTGAGTGTTTATGTACATTTAAATTTTGCTTTCATAATCTTTTTCCTTTGTGTATACTGTATAGTGTACTGACATTTAATAATCAAAATGGAGTGATTTAAATACAACTTTACACCGTCTTACCTGTTTGGTGGTATATGATAGTTAATTTAATATTTTATGACTATGAGCTAAATCTATTTAGTATATATAGTTTTCTTGTATAGACAAATAATAAATAAGAAAATAGGTATTTTTCTTTGTTCCGATTGATTTATTAGGTCTGTAATAAGCCGTAAGGTTAGTCGTATTATACTCTGTGGCCGTCTACCACTACAGATTTCCCCATTGTCCCTGCAGTCTGACAATTTCATTGTCAATTGGTTTATCTTTTTCGGTAATAACTATATATAGTTATATAGTATAGGCCGGAATTATATGCAAAATTGTGCTTGAAAATTCAACAAAATATTCTTATAATTATATTGTGCGTAATTATTAATATTTTATCTATGTTTTATACAACTAAATTGAGTTAACCACTTAAAAAAATATTATCTTTTATAAAAATGTTTTATATAACAAATAATAATAATATTTATCTGCATGCAAGAAATAACTGATACTTAATAGCTAAAATTAATAAGTAATAATAAATATATATATTTGATTTAAAATTATAATAAATATTTATGTCGCAACCAGAGTTTATACAAGAAGAGGGGAAAGGTCCAATGACTTAATAATATAATTACCTTACCTTTTAATAATAATAATAATAATAATAATGATAATGTCAAACTGTGTACATAGACTAATATTCCATAGACTAAAAGTCCATAGACTTTTAGAAAGCGGACTAATCACCCCAGAACCGAGTAGTGTTTGAGAGGGTCTGTTAAATAAAAATACACTTTGTCAATTGTTCATATTAGCTTAAAAATAATAGGGAATAATAATTTTTTTTTTTTTTTTAATACTAACCCTAATATAAAACAAATAACTTTTTAAAAAGTACCTAATATATATATTTTTGCATTTATGTTTTAGGGAGAATTGGTAAAAATACTTTTGTTAATTGCATTTCACTGAATCATGGATCCAAGGAAATCCGTTCTCTTATATACAATAAGTTCTTCTGATTCGGACATTGAGATATTAGATGATATTGAAATGAGAAATAATCAAGTAAAAATATCAGACCTAACGAAAGATAGTAATAATAAAAAAGATGATCAGACATTGCCGCACAATCAAATGTTATCGCCTGAAATAATAACTATAGACAGTGACGATGACGTCGTTGTTATTGATAGTGATGATTATGAAGTTTTTTTGAATAATGATGTTGGTGATAGTGATGCTGATGATGAAGCTGATTCTGATGAAGGTGCTGGTAATGCTGCTGTTGCTGATGATGGTTTTGGTGATGTTGCTGCTGCGGCTGTTGCGGCTGTTGCGGCTGCTGATGATGCTGATGATGAAGCTGATTTTGATGATGGTGCTGGTGATGCTGCTGCTGCTGTTGTTGCTGCTGCTGCTGCTGCTGATGCTGCTGCTGCTGCTGCTGCTGTTGTTGCTGCTGCTGCTGCTGCTGATGCTGCTGCTGCTGCTGCTGCTGTTGTTGCTGCTGCTGCTGCTGCTGCTGCTGATGCTGCTGCTGCTGCTGCTGATGCTGCTGCTGCTGATGCTTCTGATACTTCTGATGGTTCTGATGATGCTGATGATGCTGCTGCTGCTGCTGCTGCTGCTGCTGATACTTCTGATGCTTCTGATGATAGTGATATTTTTATTGCTACCGCTTTTGATGATGATGCTGGTGATGCTGCTGCTGCTGCTGCTTCTAATGATGGTGCTGGTGATGCTGCTGCTGATGATAATGATCGTGACGATAAGGGTTATTTTGTTGATACTAGCAATTCCAATTGTTATATTATTATAGATACTAGTAATGATGGTGCTGATGATGGTGCTGATGATGGTGCTGATGATGGTGCTGATGATGGTGCAGATGATGCTGCTGCTAATTATCGTGGCGATAAGGGTTATTTTGTTGATGCTGACAATGACAATTCTTGTATGATTTATGATAATGATAATGATGGTGATGACGAAAAAGATGATGTTGATGTTGAAAATTATGTTGATGTTGAAAATTATGATGATGATGAAGAAGATGTTGAAGAAGATGATGAAGAAGATGATGAAGAAGATGACGAAGAAGATGATGAAGAAGATGAAGAAGATGAAGAAGATGAAGAAGATGAAGAAGATGAAGAAGATGAAGAATATGAAGAAGATGAAGAAGATGATGTTGATGTTGATGATGATAGAAATTCCGTTAAATTCGCTTTGCAGGAGATTGATAAACAAAGTAGTAATGCATTTTTTGTAGATTTTTCAATTTATAACCCAATGAAGTTACAAAATAAAAATAATCCAAATACACTAGAAACGGAGAGTACAATACCAGCAAGTTGTAGAAAATCAAAAGAATCTCTTTTTTCCACTTGTACTGATAAAGTACTTAAGCACAATATACCAGAACGGTATTTACCAACTGCAAAAAAATTGAAATCTCACCAAGCCAGTAATAAAGAAATAAACTCTAAAACAATCCCCTCATTGAGTGCTACTAACTTAATTGATACTACAGCGATTCCGTCTTGCTCAAAAGATTTACCTGGTCCATCTGGTTTAATTAATCCTACTGGTTCACCGAGTGCAAATTTAACTGATAGTAACGCTACTACGAAAGAACAATACAATCCAAAACGTTTATTTGATTTAAATAATAAATCGTTCTTAAATAATGACCGTGATACATCATTGCCTGATGCAGACAAAGAAAAAAATGAAAGTGATTTTAATATAGTACCCTTGGAACAATGTGATATGGTTAAATATGTTTTAAAAACCATAACAGAAAAAGGTGTTGATGCAGATTTACATAATATACAAACTCAAACTTTTGTCGAAGAACCAAATATTATTAACCCCGATATAATGTACAACATTGACCTTAACGAACATCTTACACAGATGGATGGATTGGTTGAACAAATTGAAATTAACCCTAATGATTTAAGCTTTTTGGAAGATTGCATGCAACTATCACCCATACCACAAAATGAATACAAGCCGAAAACATTCACCACAATGGAGCGTACAAATTTTTTAAATGGTTTTTCTGAATGGGAGTATGATATTGACAGAGATGACTGGAATAAAATAATGGTTAAATGTGCAGTAGTATTTACAGCACATGCCGGATTTAGTATAGGCAATGAAGAAAGCTTGTATGTTTTGGCAGATGTAGCTATTGATTACATAAAAAAGTTGGCTGTTATTATGAAAAACAATTTTGATATACAATCAAAGAGCTCTTTTCCCGAAAAAATTGATCCTATTAATAATAGTTTGCAACAGGTGAGCTCTTAATTATTTCATTAGTTTATTAATTTTATATCAATTAGTATTATTATTTATTTAATGTAAATAACAATTTGTAGGCTCTTGAAAAATCTTTTATACAATTAATATAAAACAGGCTGTCTATGTACTTAAACTATTTTTTGTTACTACCTTCAAATATGTTACACAATGAAATGCTAAATTAAGCATTTAATTTAATTTTGCTTTCCCATCTATAAAATTATCTTCAGTATCTTTTTATAGTTTGCACTTAAAATTAATTTTCGTTTTTCTGCATACAAAACAAATTGTTAAGTTTATCCTAAGTATGTTTAAAATTTGTACAGAGTTTAAGTTTCAATAGTTTTTAAAACCATAGGGAATTATTATTTTACAAAAATTATCATTTATTATTTTGAACAATAATTAATCATATAGAAATATATATATAGAGAGAGAGAGATAGCCTTTGGTTGATAATCAGATTTAATTTAATATGTATGTATGAATTATTTGTGTGGAAATTAATTGAACCGTTCGAAATTTTTCAGATTGGCGTGGAAGGAGGTGTTAAAGAACTGATTAATCATTTCGAAAATGATGTGTTTGGCAGACAAAACGAGTTGATTCAAAAATGCCAACATAATCAAACGATTATTGATAATTATGTTGAACGTGCGCTAGGGGGCTGCACGGTTAACCTAACCATGCAGAACACTAAAGAAGATAACTTGACTAGTCAAATGTATAAGAAAAAAGACGAGAACACAGTTATCAAAGAAAAACCCACTGAAATTGAAAACACAATAGAAGAAGTTGCTACTGATATTGAACAGCCAATAGAATTCAATATTGATAACATGTTAATAGAACCTAACAGCCTCATGAATACTAAATTTGAGCATGTAGAACATGCTTATTTTGAAAATCCAAATTTTGAATTTAAAAACACCGAAACTGGTAAGAAAAATAATAATAATAAAACTATGTCAAAAATATTAAATTTCGACCTATTAAAACCAATTGTTATCGAGCCAATTAATTACGAGCCAGAATCTATTTTATATAAAACAACTGAAAATACAACTGATATAAAAATGCATAATAAAAGGCAAAATGTGTTTAATAACGAGAATGTATTTAATTTAGAACAATTTGGCGAACCCAATCTGGCAGATCCACCGACGGAAAGTGAATGGGAACATTTGAAAAAGAAAAAGATGACTGAGTTAAAATCTGTCCATTGCTTAATGGAAAGTTTGTGTAGTAAGGAACCAAAAAAATCTATTGAACAAAATTTGAAAATAAAAAAAGATCTCAGTGATTTTGATAAAGATTACCATGACTATAAGGCCTCTCAAGGCTTAAATGATTTATCAGATTACCTCAAATTAAATAATATAAATTCTAGAATTTACGATGATTATACATTCTCTCATAGAAAAACTATTTTTAACGATGGGGCATCAACTTCAAAACAAAATCTTGTTGATCAACATATTTCATATTTAAATGACAAAGACAATGGTGGTCCAAGCACTCAATATTGCTCAGTCATTGATGGTTTGTTAAATAAATTATAATAGACTAAAAATGTTTAAATATTAATGGAATACTAATTATATATATATATATATATATATATATATATATATATATATATTTTTTTTTTTTTTATTGTACAGTTAATGCCTCAAATCGCCCTGCTTCAGTCAATACAAGTTCTAGAATACATAATGATGCATACCATCATAGAAAAGATATTGTTAATGATGGGGCATCAACTTCAAAACAAGATCAACCTGTTCAAAGAAATAACAACGACAATAATGATGGTCCAAGCCCTGAGTATGATGCATTCATTGAAGGTTTGTTAAATAAATTATAATTGACTGAAAATATTTAAATAATAATGGAAAATTAATTTTTTTTTTTTTTTTTTTTTTAATGTACATTTAAATGCATTACTACTTAATTTTTAACTCTATACAAGTTTGTAAAATTATGCACTGAGCAAAATATTTGTACATTAATTTAGTCTATATAACTATTATTGTATTGTACTGTTTATTTCATTATATACAATTTTAGTTAAGTTCATAATTAAATGTCTATGATATAAATGTCTATGTCTTGCCAATATCTTGTATAAAACAATGATGGTTAAGTAATTTAATTACATTTAAAACTCCTAATTAAAAATAATTTATGTTTTTTTAAGACTGGATATTTTGTAAACTAATATTATACATTATACAAATTACAAATTAACAAATACATTTAAAATATTAATATTATATAAATTATTTAAACATAGTCATAGTTTTTAGTTATTTAAATTTAATTTCAGTAATGATTATAAAAAATAAATATTTCATCTCTTATATCTTAGTAAGATTAATTTCAAATTTACCATGTTTATTCCATTTATTTATAATATTAAAAATTCTAAATTAATATTAATCCATGTTATGTTTGTTTATTCAATTTCGGTTAAGTTAACAGTTGATAGTTAAAACATTTAACAAATATTCTTACCTATCAAACTGTACAGATAATATTTAACGAGTGTGAAGTTGAATTGTAATTGCTGTAAAAAATAACGAGTGACGCGGTACAAAGCAAGAACACTCAAATAGTAGTGCATTTCAACAGTATATGGTGGAATTTTATCTACTCGTAAATCGTAACAGCTAAACTCAGAAACTGTTCAACCAAATCTAATTGAAGGTTTTTCTTTCCAATTTCTCGTCGGTGTTGGTATGCCAGCCGATACAATTTTTAATACGTTGTTTTTATGAATTTAAAACTAATATTATGTGATCCTAAAGCTTCTTGCCCCGTGTCCGGTATCCACAGCATCAACTCGAGTCACCTTGGGTAAAACTGACCCAAACGAATTAATTTCATTTACCGTGCGATTTATATAAGTTTACCGTACGAGTATATACAACAAAACCACCTCGAGTCGGCCATTGCCGTTGGTGGGAAGGTTGAAAGTATTGCGGTGGACAATAGGGTTTAAAAAAAATAATAATAATAAAAAATACACTTGTTATATAAACTAATATGTTATAGATCAATGTCGTGATTTTCCCCTCCTGGTCAACTGGCATATGACAAAGTAATGGAATCCAATACCTAATTGTAATAAATTTTAAAATATAAAAAATAAATAAATAGTAATCAAAATACAAATTATTGGCGTTCCGGCGTTTTAGAATACTAACTCACGGAAACATTAAATTTTACCCCTTCGAATCGGACGAGAACGTTTTCGAAAACAGTCCAGTGATAACGATACGGATTTCGATGATAACAACTATGCATAAGTTGATATCTTTTCAATACCGTGACCGTGATACGAATTGTTGAAGTCAATTCAAATTCATTTGTTTTGCAAAATAACAACCGATAGTACCTACTTTACAGCATTAGTGGGTGCTTTTTAATAACTAATACATTTTTTAAAAATTTTTATTACTTCCTGTCTCCGCCTACTCGCTGTTAAAATGTCTGCCGACGGTCACACCAATCCGTTCAAGTATTTCTTAGCTGGAGGTTTCGGCGGCGTCTGCACAGTGTTGGTCGGCCATCCATTAGACACGATCAAAGTATGTACGCACCTATACTACTAGTTTACTATGTTATTCGGGGGAAGGATTGCCCTGTCGGGTAGAGTTCCCCCCGTAGGTTGCGATACCTCCAAAAAAAAATGTTTACTATGTTATTATAATCCGATTCTGTGTTGTACGACTTGATTATACAATTTTGTGAACTCTGACGCAGTAGTCGATTAAAAAACTGTTTGGTTTATCGCCGAAAGTCGAATGCTTATACTTACACTTATCCATGGCTTAAACCCGCAGAGGTATTTTGATATATTTTCAGATCGGAATTGTATTGTGTTATGTATATCCGGTCAACAGGATATATATTACATATTTTAAAATTGTCCCGGGTGTATTTAAAAAAAAAAAAATCATATCACTACAAAGTATAATATCAGAGTTATTGACGAATAATGTATTGGCCTTGCTCCTAATTTATGAAAGTTGTTAAAATAATACCTTACTATTCTGATTAACAATCAGTTTATAATATATATTTTATTCATAATTATTAACTACTATCCATCAATGGAGATTGGAGAAGATGCGTCAGATACTTTTGTGGTACCTATACATTATATCAGTCTGCCATATTTTTATACTGTTTGCCTATATTACATTGAATACCGTTCACAATATAGTTTTTCTCTATTTTATTTTATTTTCTTATCAGAAATGACCAAGTACAAGTTGTCAATTCAATTGTGCTTTTCAATTATGTATATAATTGAGATTAGCAAGTAGGTCATATGATTCATCGAGTAACTATTCATAAATAAAATACAGTATATTTTCTTTGACATTTTTTTGCCTATAAGTACAATCTAAATAAATTATAAATAAAAAAATCTAGCAGTGAAATTTGTAATATTGTATTTAAATTCAAAATGTTTGAGAGGAAATTGGTTTATGATTGTTTTGTTTAATTTGAAAATATATGTACAGAAGGAAATATTAAATATTATCTAATTGTAGAGTGTTTTATAGACATAGAACTTTAAAAAACAACTTAGGATTATTCAAAACTATTGACATTTCCTGTCATATTCATTTTTTGGTATTATAGAAACATTTCAAATTTAAAGTCTAATTTTTTAACATTTTTAATACTTACAATGTTAGTGTGTTTATCAAATCAATACTAAATTTATACTTCCTAAAAGAAACATTCTATTTGCCAAAAATCTAAACTCATATTTTAAAGAGAAAATACTATTACTATGTGGTTATAGTAATGGAAATAGGTTCAAATCGATTTGTGCTCTATAATATTTTAATGCAAGTTTAGCATGAGTTTGATATCAACATTTTTGTATTTAGAATAGTACTTGGACATTTTAAAATCATCTACTAATAACATAATAGTATTTAAGCATTCATTATTCATCATTATTATTATATGATGTTATATAATATATTGTGTAAAAAATGTTTAATAAATTAATTTGATTGAATTATTTGACTATTTTTTTACTTTTAGGTTAGATTACAAACAATGCCTCCTTCACAATTAGGAAAAATACCCATTTACACCGGTGCGTGGGACTGTGCCGTTAAGACTGTTAAGAAAGAGGGGTTTTTCGGTTTATACAAAGGTATTATAATTCATTCTAATTTTTCAATTATAAGTTATACAAATTTATTGCATTGTGTTCTAGGTATGATTCTAATACAATTTGAAATATTTTCATTAGAAACTTGATTCTAATTTACAGTTTTCTCTAAGAGCAATTTTTTTTAAATTCATACACATTACAGATAGTTTTATTATGATTTTAGAATACATTTCAATTCAATTAAATTATTTAAGTAAATGATTATGTTTTTAACACCCATAGCATCCCACAATATTTTAACAAAAATTTGATTTTTATTTCTAAAAATTGAATTTTTCTATGTTAAGATTTCTAAATTTTTATATTATTTATAATAAATATATAAAATCTCATTGATAATGAAGGAATATAAATTTTGAGTATACACCTTGTCTTGTAGATTGAGAAATCTATAAGTTAACTTTATTCTTATGTAATCCTTGTGTTATCTTAGTTAAACACTATAAATTAAATAATAATAATAATAAAAAAAAAAAAAAGAAAGTATTCCTTCTGCAACTTGTATTATAATTTGTAATATTATTTCTTTAAAGAAAAAAAAAAAAAATCTAAATTAATAAATGTTATTTAGCGTGTACCTGTTAATTACTTTCTTTCTACTGATAGTATAGATTGTAGATATTTATTACTGACTATAATTTTTCTAGATTACATATAAAATGTTTAAAAGCAATAGGGTACCAATACAAAATATTATTAATATTGTTATAGTTGAAATACCCATCATAAGTTAAATGTTTATGGATATTGTCATGTTGGATCTTTGAAACAGAAACTGCTTACTTACTCAAAAAAAAAATAAAAAGTTATCTCAATATTCTCTATAATTATTATCTCAATTTATTTATTTACCGCTGGTTTATATCAATTTAACATAATAGTTGTATTATGATTTCGTTTAGTTTGACCCATGGCCATTATTTAGAATGTAGTATTTAGGTCCGTGTTCCAGTTATAATATAAATCTGAAATAACATTTAAGCGGTAGGCTCAAGCGGAATCTGCAGTTACACGATATGTGAATGAATGGGCTAGTGCTTAGTAATTTTAATTGAAATTCCCAAAAGTCTCTCTACCACACTTACGAAATGATTAAAATATATACGGATGTCTATTTTTTTTTTTTTTACTAAAAATTCCTCGAGATAAGTTACGTTTTAATATTAGTTAATGTTTGTCAAATTTTTGTTATGTAACTTATTATTATTGTTATGTTTTACTTATTCGATTTTTTTTTTTTTTGTCTAGGTATGGCAGCTCCAATTACAGGTGTAGCTCCGATATTTGCAATCAGTTTTTTAGGATTCGGACTCGGTAAAAAATTATTCTCGGCCACCGAAGATAAAAATGAAAATTTAACTCCGTCGCGGCTCTTTTGCGCCGGATCGTTTTCCGGTATTTTCACGGCGATTATTACGGTACCGGGGGAACGCATTAAATGTATTTTACAAGTACAAGAATGCGGTAACCAAAAGTATGACGGTCCAATCAGTGTTGTTAAAAACTTGTACAAAGAAGGCGGAATAAGAAGTTTATATAAAGGAACATGCGCTACTTTGTTCAGAGGTAACAGTTAATCATTTTAATTACCTACTGATAGAGCTCATTTGATTATGTGTCGGAAGTATCGATATATATATATATATATATATATATACATATATCGATATTATTCATGTGAAATAACATACGCATTTTGTATATATTATTTAAAAAAAAAAATATATAGATTATATATATACAAGATTATTTAACCAATGCAATAAACTTTTTTTTCTATTGAATATTTGTAAATTTTTTTTTTCAAAATTATTATTACACCGTGGACGTTATAATTTAAATATTTATATTTTAATGTTTAGGAATTCGAAATAAAAATTGTAAAATTGTATTTAAAATTAAAAAAAAAAAAAATAAAATCGAAATAGCCATTTAGTAAATCCCATTTTTACAAAAATGTCTGTATCAAAAACTTTTACTAAGGTAGCATCAACTATTTTTAAACGATTTTTAAAGTTTTGTGAAATATGACATTTTTTGCGTGCTTAAATTTTCAAATAGTTAATTCGATTTATCCATAAAAAATTGTACACATTGTTAATAGTCTTATCATTTTAATTTAAGTTATGAGTCTTATAAACAAAACCAATCCCAATGTTTTTCATTGATAAGCAAGAAAAAAATTTGAATTTTAACAAACTTTAAAAATTGTTTAATAATTAATGACGTAACCTTATCGATAGTTTTAAACATCAACATTTTTTAAAAAAAAATAAATTTATTAAATAGCTATCATTGATTATATTTTTATTTTTAGTTGTAAAAAAATAAAAACTAAAGCGCTAGAACTCTAGTTATTATTGCAAAAAAAAAAAAAAAAAACATCGAAATATTCAATAGAAAAAAAAGTTTATTACATTTGTTTAATAGTCCTGTTACACCCTGTGTATATATAAAGGGTGTAAATATATATATATATATATATTTTATATTAATATTTATATCTTATTTTGAGCGTTGGAGTTTAGAAGTTTATTAATTTTATTAATTTTTGAAATTTCTTCTTTTAACGACGACTTGCTTATATACGTTCCGTTTTTCAAAAGTACAGTCCTTTCTGAAGTCGATCTATTGATAATCGATTCGGATGTGCTATTATTGACAGCCGAATAGTCAATACCATTGGCAGTTTCCATGTTAACCTTGGATGTTATATTAGTATTGTTCACATCGTTTCGTGTGTTTTTTGTTATATTCGCAATGGAATCCGCGACGGAAGAGTTCGTCGTGTTTGGATTCAATGTTAACGTGATATTTTTTAGCGCCTTCTGTCCGGCGTTCAGTTCGCTGAGCAGTTTATATTGTTTGAATTCTTTATACTTTTTCTTCATGTAAGGATTGACACCGTACGGTTTGCTATCGCAATTCAAATATTTCCTCAACACGTACGAAACGGTCTTTCCGTTAAATTTTTCCGGACTCGAGCACATCGGTTCAAATTTTTTGTTATACATATACGCTGTTGTACTTCTTATCGTACACCCATATCCCTTCTTCAGATGGTCCCATTCGCAAAATTGTTTCTTTATTTTCTCCATTGTTTTAGTCATCAACGACACGTCCCACGATTTCATGCCGCAAGTGCACCGCAGCGGGTTCATATCTAATCGTATTAGCTTTACATTCGACACCGTTTTAAATATTCCGTCCGCCAGATCAATTAGCTGGTTGTTGTTTAAGATTAATTCCTTGAGCGAAAATTGGTTGTCGAACAGCCCGGGAGGTAATTCGCGCAGTCGGTTGTACGATAAATCCAAATGTTCCAAGTTGTATATTCCGTAGAACGAATCCATCGAGACCGACTGTATTGAACAGTTACTGAGTACGATACGCTTGACGTTGGGTATTTCGACAAATGCGTCGAAAGCTATGTGGTCGACGGTACCTTTGATGTTCAGCTCGGCGAGTTTTGGCAGTCCAATCAATTGGGTTCGGTCAAGGACGGTCAAGTTGACGTTAATCAAATGCAATATTTCCAGAGAGTCCAGGCCGACGAAAGCGTTTTGGTGTAAAAAAAGTTGCGTGTCGTTCGATCCCAATGTAAGTTCTACGGTGGCGTTCAGCATTTCGAATGTGTTCGGGTACACCGTTTCAATAGGATTCGTACTTAAATCCGCGACTTTCAGCCTAGGCAACGGGGGGAACGTGCTTTCCGATAAAACGTTCAGAGCGTTGTCTTTCAAATTCAGATACTGTAAATCGAGAAGTCCGGCCAGCCCGGTCGTTTGCAACTGTTTGATTTTATTATTGGCCAATGACAAACTTTTCAACACGCTAGCGCCGTAAAACGAAAAATCCGGAATATACTCGATTGCGTTGTTGTCTAGGATTAATGTTTCCAACGATTCCAATCCGTTGAATAGGTCCCATGATATATCCTTAAGACCGCAATTTGTAATTCTCAAAAACAGTAAATTTTTATTGTTTAAAAATATACTATTTGATTTCGCTCGCCTTTTTCTAGTTTTCTTATAAGTTTCGTAAGGGACCATGTCGACATCTTTGGGCTGCAAAAATATCAAACCGTTTTTCACGACATTATTATCATTATGCAAATACACCGGCAACACCGGTACGAGTTCGTTGAACGCGTACGCATTTTCTTTTTTATAGACTTTACTGTCAATTATCGGACTTGGCTCGTTGCTTTCCAGTGTTAATTTGTCAAACGACACGTTTTGAATATTTATGTATTTTATGTTTTTAATAGACTTAAACATTTTGTCCGTAATATAAATTCTCGTTGCCATATCATTGCCGTGAATTTCAAACGAAATTAGATTCGGCAATTTTATTTCGTCTTCTATAGTAATATTGTTCGAATCAATTGTTTGAAATAAAATCAGTGCCTGAAAAATACATTTATAGTTTTTTTTTATAACAATTGTATGTACAGTCAACGAAAAACTTCAATCTTTTATTATGCCCATTTATTTTTGTTATTTTTCGTTAGTCTAATTCTAATACCCACGTTTTATTTCTGTTTCAGTTTTATAATAACTTGTATTGTATTATTTTTAGTATAGTTCAATCGGTATAATGATATATATTTACCTCTGTGTCTAACGGTAGAAAATTCAAAAAGTCCTTGGGGTCTGTAACGTTCATAAACATACACAGAGCGGTCTTGAATAACTGCCCGTTGTGATCGGACATTGGCGTTTCATCGTATTCTTCGATAACCTTTTAATTAAACATTAACCATAATATTATGGTTAGGTTAGGTTTAATGTATATTCCATATTTTTATAATTTTAATATTACTTCGTTATGGGTAGAAAAAGTTTGCGGTTCTGGTTCAGCATTTATTCCGTTAGTCATCCATTTGACAATAGGTAAATCCGTAAATTCTGTGTTCTTGCAGGTACAGGCTCTAGGACAGTCTTGGCCCCACTGTGTGTTTTCATCGACATCTTCGACCTGCTTTATAATTATAAATTCATTAACAGACAATGCCGTCTTAAGAACAGCAAACATTTAATGTTTAAATTTTAAACCACCCATGATAGTAATAGATTAGTAATAGAATAGTTTGTTTATATTTTAATATTTTACACTAGTCAAATATTATAAGGGCGTTGTTAATTATTTTGGAAGTATATCAAAATATAAATATTTTATTTGTTTACAATATTTTTAGCATTATATTTTGAATAATGAAAGTCCTTTTACAAAAGAATATTAACAAAAGTAAAAATAGTAAATTATACAATATATTGTAAGTAACTATTATGTATAGTTCCGTTTCTGGTTATTGTGTTCATCAAAATTGATAATTTTCTTTTTGTTCTTTTATACAGTTAAACATGGTTTACTCAAAATATTTTATATACACAAGGTATTCTATGGTCCCTTAGATTTGAACGATGATGTGTGTTCAATTCTAATTCGTTTGTAGATAACTTGAAGTTACTCTGTGTAGTCTTATTTAAATATTGTTTTATAGTTGAAATAATCGAGTTCATACGTTCGACGTAATGCAAATTATTATTCTATCGGTAAATTAATAATTTATTATTGTACATTTGTAGTGTTCTACTACAATACAAATATCTAGAATATATTCATTTTTTTTTTGTTGGAAAAATTAGGTTGGTAGGTACATAATATGAATTGAATTATACAATTAATAATTATTATGTAATAAAACAAATCATTTTGAACAGTTATTGGGGAAGCCTTTAAATAGAAAGTAAAAACTGTAAAATAATATTAGAATAAATACCAATGGATTTCAATATTATTTTAACATTGAGCTCTACACAGTGCATAGGTTAATGTAATGTAACGATTAATTATTGTTTTAAATAATTTCATTTAAAAACAACCCAAGAATGTTTACAACATATATATATATATATATATATATATATATATATATCTATACCCATGTTATACTATATCGAATTTTAGACTACTATGTCTATTTCTATTAAGTAATAAAATTATTTATTTTTAATGAATGTTAGGCACTTACATAGTTTTGTAATATTTAGAAGAAAACCAATTTAATACATTTTCATCGTATTACTTACACATTTAGCTATTTAACAGTATACGGTGTTATTTGTTTTATCATAATCTAAAGGTATATAAAGATTTTTTTAGTAAAACTGATGCCTAGCTATAGTTAAAATATTGTTTTATTATTCTATGTTGGTTAGATAGGTTTTTAGATCGGCAGATTGTTTCTTATCGATAACGTTTTGTAAAAAACTAATAAAACCTATTTTCATTAATTTTAATTTTAGATTCTGAGCGTCGCTGGGAACGTATTGATTTTACTAAGTTGTACGTACGGTATTTTTTTTTGTATTTAATGGTAAAAATAAAACAACTAGGGCACAACGCAGCAATTATTTAATTACGTTAAAATTTTGATAAAAACGATTATAAATCATATTTCAATATACGATTAACTGCATTTGGCTCAGAACCATTTTATTGAATGATTTATTGTTGCGTACAGATATACAAATTAAATTCCTCTATAAAATACCTATGCAATTACTACACTTATAATAATAATAATTTCGAGTAGTAAAATAATTAAAAATTGTTCAAGTTATGCAAACTTCTTCTATCCGCACGATTTTTTTTTCTCGCTTTAATTGGCTGCATTTTATTACAATATTGCAGCTCGACAATTATTAGGACAACAACAACAACAACAACAAAAAAAAAAACTAGTAATAATAATTTGTGTAATTATTTGTATTGAAAGTGAGGTACACGTCAAGTTGTCCCACTATTGCAAAATATCGGTTTTCGTACTTGAAATATATTTCGAGAATTGGAATTCAGTTTTTTATTGGCCTAAACATTCGTGTCGAGAAAAACTAAAACTTATGACGGTTTGCAATGTAATTTTTATGTTTTCAATGTACACCCATAATTAGTCTAAATATATCAATTAAACGGGAATAGCTTTAGTATGCTCAACGATTTACGTAGGCTCTTACTAAAGAAACCAGTGCAAATATTTTAAAATAACGCTCCTGCTATTATTCCTATTATTCAGATAAGCGTATATTGTATATTATGGTACATGCTCACGATACGTAATATTTTTGCGGAATACGAAAACCGAAATTTCGCTATATAATAATAATTAATACGGTAATAGTATAAATAATTTTACGCACACGCGTTTTATTCGAATTGTCTTACCTTCAAGTCGACAGACACGACGACGGCCACGCACCATAATAAATATAACTTGTTATAAACCATTTTTTATTCTTCTTTCTTTTATTAATGTTATTTCGGTATTATTTTAAAGGTATATATTAAAAATTCATTCTCGAACGACGTGGTATACGTAAGTAGGTATATAACGTAATAATATTATTATGACGTTATAAACAAATACTTTTTCGACGATTTATTTTATATATGTATATATATATATATATACATATATATATATATATATATATATATATATATAATATATATATTTATATATTTACGAGTATATTTCACTAAAAAAAATATTACACTGGACAAACGTTCGGATACAATATTATTATCTTATTTTCCTTCCGGCCCGTGCACTAAAACAGGAACCGACTGCGATATTATTATGCATATTGCCGTGGGAGTGAAATTACTCTTGGTGAACTTATCAGTTTTATAATAATATTATTGACGAGTGTAATATTTTTAATCGAGCCTTATAAAATGCGATATTGATGTTCGAGACATTATTGTATAATAATAATAATAATAATAATAACACTATAGTCGTCCCAATGTGAATAATAATATCACATAGATATATTTTATTTACGTGAAAATCGTATTTCACTAGCGGTGCGACATAAATCCGGATTTTCGGTTTTGATATCCGGAAACGTTGTATTTTTATGAGTAAAACAACGTTTGCCGGGTCAGCTAATAATTTATCATTATATAAATTAGAGTGTAATATGTACAATTTTTTTTTTCTTGTACTTGTTTTTAAAAATAAATTTCTATTCGTCATATTTTTAGAATTGTAAATACGTATTTAATGTTTTACACATTTAATGCTATTAACAATAATATAATAATATTTGTTTTATGATAAATGTATGAACAAATATAAACTCACAATTTTCAAAATCCGGATTTGCAATCAATTTCGGATTTAAAATTTAAAATTCATATCCGGATGTTTTCCATCACTAGTATTAACATAACGAGTTTTATAATATTTCTATGCAATGATGACGATTTTTTTTGTTTTTTACATTTTCGACATGAAATTGTAATGTGGGGGAGTTAGGCGGGACATCGTAAAAGTGGGCGAATAGAAACGATTTTTTTGAAATAACTCGAATCCAAGTTTAATTTATTTACTAAAATATATGTTATATCCTACAGAATCGAATTAAATAAATAATTTTTTATCGCCAACCAATGACCGACGATCAGAAAATTGATAAGGATTTTATTTTTTTAAACTTTAACAATCTGTTTCCATTCACAGTATATAGAAATCGGTTAAAAACAAATGAAAAATATAGGCGTATTTAGGTTTTTTTTCCCCTCCGCCCGCGAGGAATAGAAACACCACGCTTGAATAATATAGGTAGTTATTAAATTCAAATTTTATACTTATGTTTATTAAGTAAATTTTTATCTTGTATGTAATTAGACAGGCAATGCGATTTACTTAATTAAAAATGATGGGTACAAGCGTATTTTAGATCCAGTGATATAGCAACTCGAAGGTTATAAAACTCTTTCTATTCACATTTATTGATGATGCCATTTTTTCGATATTTTCAAAAATATGTTTCCGAACGATTATGTATTTTTGCTTTTAACGAATTATTATGTTCGCACAATTTAATATCGAAAATCTGGATTTTTACACATACCCATTGGTATTTTTTTTTGTGTAAATTGTTGTAAAGAAGAATTAGATTCACGATTTATAAACTAATAAAATACCGCGCAAGGTATACGAAAAGTGTTCTGTATTTTTATTAGCAAAAAAAAAAAAAAAAGCCGATGCCAAACATTAAAATTCTATTTCGATATATAAGACAGGGTTATTCATATATAATATATATATATATATATATATGTATATCGACTCATTTATCTATATTCTAATTTTTTCGAGATTTTTAGGGTTTAACTCTATTTTTTATAATTCTATTCTAGTATATCTTTCACTTTTAGGCTTTTTATCGCTTGACTTGTTTCCTTCCCCCCCCCCCGGGTGTTTATTGCTACAGCCTATATGAACGCTGATACGAGTAACTGCTGCACACGGGTATTTTACATGGTTTAGATTTTCGAAAAATATTACATAACCTAACCGTTACATTTAAAAAAAAAAAAAAAACTGTACAATCGTCCTAAATTTTGTTTAATATTCGTAATGGCGGTTACAAGGGGGGGGGTAACAGGTGATGGCCCGCTCCCCTCCTGGACCCAGTAACGTATTCAGCGTTTTGTTCTGGGTAAACGCATTTTTGCTAGTTTAAGTTATTTTAACATGGACAGAGAAGGGCGTGTGTGTTTTACTGTTGCGTGCCAGTTGGGAACACAGTAAAGGAACGGGTGGAAATATGCGATCGAAACTCAATTCAGGTTTTAACTATTTATTTTACACATAACGAATCTAGAACATTGCGCGATTTAATGGAATGAGCTACCAAACCCGAGGCATTTCGTTTAATTTTTTTAAGTAATTCGGAATGACACGACGGGTTGGCTGGCTCGACGATCACGTCCCCTCTCTGGACTGTCTGTACTGGACGGAAACTACTCTTGTACTATCACTACTGAACTGCACTCGGGTCCAAATCCGTGGCTTTTTATATGCGTTTTCCCCGCGCTAGGCTTTGTCGGCCTCTCGCGATCGTGGCGTCATGCTTAATCTACTTATTTCTCGAAACGATAATTTCGCAATTCGTCTGAACGTACGTGTTTTTTTTTTTTTTTTTTTTTAAGTCCCGGGTTTAATCCGTTACAACATACATATAATACATCAGGGGTGGCCGTTAGCCTTAACTTTGGAAATCGCAAATTCATAATGCTCATCCGAGGCGAGACACATTGTAAAGCGATGTTTATAAAACGAAGACACATTTTTCATTTTAAACCAAATGAAGGGACATTTATTTTTTTTACACTACACAATACATTGTTATTAACGTTAATGTTGTTTTACTTATGAGTAGCGCTTTCCCGAGTGTTCATTTTTTCTGTAAGTTTTTTGAAATCTGGCTGATAATTTTTAAGCGCAGTCCGCACAAGTCCACGTAAATGTTCATCGGTTAGTTCAGACCGATATTTAGATTTAACGAATTTAAGCGTCGAGTACCAATGATCGGCACACATAAGTAGTACCAAAGATTGAAATAACTCTCATAGCGCACTCTTTTGGCAATGGTTATTTTTCTTCTGGAACATTTTTCCAAAATTCTATGGTAGAAACGCCACATTGTTTGAGTCTTTTTAATGTTTCGTCCTCTTGCAGTACTAGTAGCTCCAACTGTTGTTTTATCTGCCGTCGTCGGGTTAAAACGTACAAAAATCACCGCCGCCGCGCCCAATCTATACCTAATAACGGCTGCAATGATAACGAAACCGACGTCAATAAAAAAAAACACTACCTAACGTATCTGACGATTCTTACAGAATCTTGTTAATTTCAGTCTGAATTTGATACAAAAGCCGCATGCGGGCCTCGTTGTGGCCACCCCTGTAATGTATCATTAAAACTGATAAAATGATTACATGTTATATAGTTGGGCAATATTAATATTAGGCAGTATTACTATTGCATAATCCGTACTTGGTCATGGACCCGTTAAAGGACAGTGTCCGTAACATTACTATTTCAGCTCCCTCTTCATCTCGCGAACGTCATGTATAACAGTTACTGTGCATTCGTAGTTAGCCTACGAATACTGGCAATTTATACGTTTGTATAGGCTCATCTCCAAAAACGCGGTAAATCCCCAAACATGCTTATTGTACAACTGTATTTATAGATTGTACGTCTTAAAAAAAAAAAAAAAAAAAAAAAAAAAAAATATATATATATATAGGTTCATCGTTCGCGCGCGGGTTAATTTGAATGTATTTAATTCTTTTTATTTTTTCCAACAGATATTCCGGCTTGCGGTGTGTATTTCACCACTTACGAACTATTAGTGAGATATCAAAAAGAAAACCACTCCGACGGTCTCATGAACACGATTTTCGCCGGAGGTATGGCCGGTATAGTGAACTGGTTGATCGCAATGCCCGCGGACGTGCTCAAGAGTCGTTTACAAATAGGTTTGTTCCCCCATACCCACTATTAAACAAATTATTTATTACATTTCAGTAGTTAACACTTTTTCTGGACGTATTATTATTATTTTTTTTCCTTTCAAATCTGAGTTTTAGAAATTACTCGACACTGTCGAAGAGCCTGTGTAAATCACTATATAGTCATATAGTTATAACATTTAAAAAAAAAAAAAAAAAAAACCCGTCAACATTGAAAAATATAACTTGCCACGTGGCCTTTGTGTTACTAGAGTAATTTATACATTTTCAAATGATATCTACAAAAAACACTATTTAGAAGAAAAAAAGTTTTATCTGTGACACGGTGAGAAATTATGTAGATATCGTATGAAAAAAAGGAAATTTGTTATCATAAAAAAAAAAAAATGTCTTTAATTTCTATGTATTAAAGTTTAGTTCGTTTAAGAGAATATCTGTTCAAGAAATTATCTGAATTTAATCTTGCATGCATGAAAATATCAGAACACATCGCATTGCTTTGCTTATAAGTCGTGTAAAAACGCAGATTAATTTTTAATTAATATTGTCAATTATTTTCTGCCCGAATTTACTAAATTTTCGATGTGGGTTAGTTAATTTTACGAAATTTAAAAAATTATTAATATAGGTGAAAACGGTTCTGATTTTTTTCAAAAGTGTGTACAATTATTTCTTATTATTTGTTAAACCGGTGTAATTTTTCGATGTAAATTTTCTAATTGTTGATTATTTTATTTTTTTTTTTGACAGCACCCGAAGGAATGTATCCAAGAGGCATCAGAGACGTGTTCGCACAATTATACAGAAATGAAGGACTTAAAGCGTTGTACGCCGGCGTGACACCGGTCATGCTTAGAGCGTTCCCGGCCAACGCCGCGTGTTTCCTGGGAGTGGAGATGGGATTGAAAGGTCTGAACTTTGTTTTTCCGCCGGAAAAGCAAGACTACAAATCTGAATCTCTGTAGTTATTCATATTGACAATCAAATTACTGGACGGATAAATAAACGCGGCATGCGTACAATTTCTCATCGTATTCTCTATATAATTTATTATTATTATTATTAATTATTATTATTATAATTTATTTTTTTAAATATTTGTATTGGGTGGATAAGCTTATGGTAAAAAGATATTATTATTATTATTATTATTGTTTTCAGTAGCCAATTTTATTATTTTATATTTGACTGTCTATTGCATTTTTTGTTATGTGATATGTTAACTACTCATATTGGTATATAAACCTTGGAATGTATTAAATTTGTTTGGTATAATACCATATTATATTAATTTTATTTATTCAAACATAATTGTTAATCCTATAGTTAAGTTACAAAAATATATGGCTTTTTTGTACCGTTAATATTAATTATTACAAATACGTTAGATTCTAATAGATAATGATTTATTCTAAAATGTCCAACATACGTAAAGAATCGTACGAATTGTATTTACTTTGTCATCCATTGTGTGGAATATAAACGTGTATTATAGAAGTACGAAGATACGTACTTTTAACAAAAAAAATAGATACAAGTATGTCATACATTACCTAAAAAATGTCAGATTAGGTGCTCTGATGGTTGTGCCAACGCAGAACATGAAATAATCATTGCAGGGAATACAATTGTCTTAATAATAATCGTTATGAGAAAACGAAAAGTAAAATCCACATGTAATATTAATTAATGTTATTTCATCACATAAAAACGTAAAACATTGCCTGTATAACATAATAAGTGGCGCCGGAACAATTTTTGAACTGCAGGGAGGGGGGGTTAAACATTATGTATAAAGTATTTTTACCAAAATCAATGCGATTTAAAAATTATTTCAGAAATGTAAATTTTTTTTTTTTTTTAGTAAATGATTAAACTTAATATATTAATAATGTGACCTTATAAAATAATACAATTTTTTTTTTTTTTTTTTAATATTGCTCCAATTAATTTGTTAAAATATTTATTTCTGTTTTAAATCAATTGTCTATATTGTTTAGAACGTCAATGGTTATTCGATTGTTTTAATATTCAACATACAAATCATGGTGGTGAAAACTTATAAGTTATATAATATTTCTCGTGCGGCACGATACTCACATTGCCCCCGTTGTTCCGGCGCCCTTTAAAATAATCTATTGGGAAATACAGTCAAGACAATTTTATCATGATTATAGTCTTTGTTACACGGCGGATTAATGGCGGATTACGCTTTGCCATGTTGGATATCAATAACCAAAATCACACGCGTGTTAAGACCCTAACCTAACCTTGTTCCCCATAGACTACACGAATATTAAATGTAATAATTTTACTATTGACAAATTATTATACCGATGAAGGTACCCTTTGTTCTTATATCACATTTACGCGTTAATAACACTGCGAATGTTTAAGGGGTTGCGTATAGGCAATTTTAATGGATGTTTGTGAGAGAGAAGAGAGAGAGAAAAAAAAATGGACATTTAACGACTCAAAAATGTTCAATTCCGCTTTCATATAAATTTAAATTTAGGTCCTTATTGCGCTTATTGATTGTGTTATATTCTGTCGTGGAATTTTGTTCGGGAATTAGGAAATTTCGATCTTACAAACGATATAATAAAATAACACGAACAACGCTAGGACATCTCTAGAGTCGTCACTACGCGACCGGATTTTGATTTATTTAAAAATATCTAATGTGCTCAGACCCTTCGACTTATTAATACGTTTCCATTTGCATTTCTTACTATTGAAAATTGTGTTAATTTAAAAAAAAATTAAAATTGTTCGTGTATTTAAGGAACAGTGTTATATTTTACATTACGTAAATTAAGTATTTTTATTCACATAAAATCAACTAGATTAATTAGACAATATTTAAATTGAAATATTTTCTACAAAGTAGATGAGTAAATGTGTTCGGTAAAAATTTGGGGTCTCTCCGATTATTTATTACTCAGAGAAAAAAAAAAAAAACGGATATCGTTATTTCACATTCCCTGTTTTCCTATTTATTGCGAAAACTTTCAAAAAACTATGAGCAAAATCAAAGTACGACATTTGCCCAATACGCAACGCAACGCAATAAAATCGACTACCAGAGACGCCACCAGGAAATTGACGATCGGAGCAAGAAGATTTTTCTATATGTAATAGAAAAGTCGACAAAAAAAAAAAAAAAAAAAAAAAACAAAAATGTAAAAAAAAAAAAGCAACCGTCGCACACCGTATTGAAACCAATGCGTTTTGCCGGGTTCGGAATCTGAAAAAAGCGCACACTGCCGGCGATACTCTTCAATTATACAATTCTCGACGAGCTCGGGATCCAGAGATAGAAAAGAAAAGAAAAAAAAGAAAAAGGAAAAACCGGCCCTCTCGACAATCTGGCCGTCTTCACTTAGGCGTCCGAGTGCGTGTACGCTCATTAAATATAATACGGCGTTGTGGTATTCCCGCGCGACCGACCACGACGACGTCGCACCGTCGTGACGCGTAAACTCGAATAACGATCGGTCGCAGCCAACGACGACGATTGCGACGACCGCCTCCGTCGCAATACCGCATACCGCATACCGCATACCGCATACCGCGTGTGACCGCGGCCCGGCCGCGAAGAACCGTGGGCGCCCGCCGTTCCGGCGTCTGCCGTCGTCACCCCGCCGACGACCGCTTCCGTTGGTCAAAGATTTCCATAAGACGCGCGAAAATATTCACCGCCGGACATACGAGGGGTAGGTGCGCAGTGGCGGCCTGAAGCCGCCGCCGAGTGTTTTTTCGAGTACGCGCGTTTCCCTCGTACTGTAGCGGCCCGCGGCGTGCTCGACGTTTCCGTACATTAACACGTTGGCTACAGCCGAGAGTACTGCGGTACCCTCACTGATTTTTGTCTCGTGTACCGAGTTGGTTTTCCAGACGTTTTACCCGCGTACCGAACCGATTTCTCGTCAACAGTAACTGATACAAAACAAATGCCATACACGAATCTGTGATCCAAACAATTATTATGAATATATAATAGTTTAGCTGAGACAACTCGAGTTCTCTCGCGTTACACAATTGATATAATTTCGTGTTTGCAATTTTGTGGGTCGCCTGATAATTTAAAAAAAAAAAAAAAAAATATTTATTTAGAGAACCCGAGTTTACACGTCGTACAGGACGATCGATTTAATAACAGAACTTGAGTACTGGTACTGTAGGATAGTTTTTAATAATTAATAAGTCTTGATAGTCGCGGTTTAACAAAATCTGATTATGACTTCCGGATGCACATATATTTTCAGATAGAAAGCGATACACAACTATAGGAAACCACAGTGACGTATTTCGGATTATTTTTCGGGGGGGGGGGGTTAACATTTTCGGAATCTTAAAAACCCGTCTTTATAATTATCTATACTGACAAAAAAAGACATTGAACTTACTTTGTTTTTCTTAAAATTACCATGTTAACACTTGACGAGTAACTTTACATTTGAATCTCTGGTACATAGTATATTTATGGTCACCAGACTCTACTCTTTTACGTAGACAGTACAAACACCGCGACGTAATAATTTTGTAAAATGTATTTCTTTAAATAAATAAATTTAAAGAATCATACGTGTACAGTGAAAAGCTAAAGAAACAAATAGTTCTTTTACCGTTTCATTGAGCACCTCGCCTAGAGAATCGTCTAGAATATGTTCATTATTTATTTTTTTTTTTTATGGAAAAATTACGTTGGTAGGTACATAATATTAATTGATTTATACAATTAATAATTATTATGTAATAAAACAAATCATTTTGAACAGTTATTGGGGGAAGCCTTTAAATAGAAAGTAAAAAGTGTAAAATAATATTAGAATAAATACCAATGGATTTCAATATTATTTTAACATTGAGCTCTACACAGTGCATAGGTTAATGTAATGTAACGATTAATTATTGTTTTAAATAATTTCATTTAAAAACAACCCAAGAATGTTTACAATATATATCTAAACCCATGTTATACTATATCGAATTTTAGACTACTATTTCTATTTCTATTAAATAATACAATTATTTATTTTTAATGAATGTTAGGCACTTACATAGTTTTGTAATATTTAGAAGAAAACCAATTTAATACATTTTCATCGTATTACTTACTCATTTAGCTATTTAACAGTATATGGTGTTATTTGTTTTATCATAATCTAAAGGTATATAAAGATTTTTTTAGTAAAAGTGATTAGATCGATTATATTTGAACGATGTAAAAATGATATGTGTTCAATTATAATTCGTTTGTAGATAACTTGAAGTTACTCTGTGTAGTCTTATTTAAATATTGTTTTATAGTTGAAATAATCGAGTTCATACGTTCGACGTAATGCAAATTATTATTCTATCGGTAAATTAATAATTTATTATTGTACATTTGTAGTGTTCTACTACAATACAAATATCTAGAAAATGTTCATTTTTTTTATTTTTGGAAAAATTAGGTTGGTAGGTACATAATATTAATTGAATTAGTCAATTATACGATTAATAATTATCGTGTAATAATAATTACGCCCCTGACCATCTAAGTGATACTCCTTTTATTATTAGCGGTGGACTGAGGGAGCTGGAAGGCAATTGAGCAATTTGCCTCCACCCCAAAAAAAACGCCGTAGTATCATTGCATTTCAGTTGTTACGTGTATTGTTTTCCACCGACCCATCACTGGTCGTGATGTCAGCAATTTTCTCGATGGCCCGGACTTTATGAGGGGGATATTATTACGTAATCTACAAAATAACCAAATAAGTATTATATTGTTGTGTCATTTTGAATGTTATTAATTTATTACGGTTACACGACAATATTATGTAGTCGAACGACCGAAAACAAAAGTGAACCGTTTCATAGAGAACTTATGTTATTAGATAGGTTCAAGTATTCATTAATCATCTCAAAGAAAACGTATAGCGTTGTATGAAATTATTTCAGTCGTACCGCCCGTGTTTAAAGAGTTTCGTATATTTCGCAATTTACGTGAAAAAAAAAAAAAACAAATGAAAACGTATCTGTTTAAAAAATATCCGAATTCACTTTGAAATCGATTTACATATTGTATTCCCGTGTCGTTATCATTTTTATTTATTGTGTCGTCCTATAATAAACTAAAACGATTTTTGGAAAACTATATATATAAAAGATAATTTTTTTTTTTTTTATATTGTGGACATTTTGTAATTATTATTATTCTACTACGAATATACGGTGCGAGATAAGTTGTCCCGCGCACCAATGATTTTTATTGTCGAATTGATAGACAACGTTCGCATAAACACACAAATAAATTTCTTACTTAAAACAAAAAAAAAATCATCTACGAATTGTATTGTTTTTTTGAGTAAATCTACTGGGAATTGTAACGAGGATTATTAATCGTTAGTGTTGGACGGCAATATTCGTCAAATTTCAATGTCGGTTTTTTCCGCGCGAAAAATAATATTATACATTTGTGGCCAGAGCCGCGTCTAAGGGAGAGCAAGGGGGGGGGGGCGGACAATTGCCCCGGAACGGCAACATTTTAGGTGACTTAGAGGGTGGCAAAGTTTAAAAAAATCTAGATAGAAAACTAGGTATTAAAAATGATATTAATATCCTATTAACATATATGTTGACAGCGTTACTCGCGTTTCGTTACAATGATAATAATAAGTTTTTCTTAATTTTACACCGGTAGAACAAAACCGCTAAGATATCGTAACGGAGCGTGGCGCCCCCTCAAAAAGATTCTTTTCAGGGCCAACTAATGCGACAAAATCCCACGAGCGGCCACGCCGTGAACGGCCCCGGGCGGTCTCGACGGCCAACACAGCGTCAAAACACCGGACCAACGCCGTCGAAACGGGCCGACCAATCGCACGGGCGAGCATTTGGTCGAGGAGGAATTCTCGGTCACCCTTCGACCGTTCAGCACCGGAAATGGTACCGACGGATACCGGATTTTACCGGACGACCACGAGAAGGGTGCCCACGGACAGGGGAGATCACGGACTATCTAGCACAGCGGTTCCCAATTGGGGGTTCGCGGTTATGTTGTTTTGTAATGATATTTTTATTTTAGTGAAATTATTAACTTTGTAGTAATATGAAATTCCGAGTATTTATGGACTATTGAAACTCGATTATCGCGAAAAAAATAGATAATCAATTTCATAGAAATAAATATTATTATCTTCACTATTACACTATTATTACTATAATTCAGAACGTGAAACCATACTGATTATTTTCTTTCCATTAACCAATAAAATATATTTCGGACATATAATTTAAAGTAAATGATCAACATTAGTATTAGTTAGTAGTCTCGGTCATTACTGGTCAGCGATTAGTGCCGTGTGTCCTTTTTTATACATTGTATTTCAAAATTAAACGAATAACCATAATTTATCAGTGGTTAAAATCTGGTTCACTTAAAAGGCCTATATGTGAAATAGAAGAAGATAATACTGTGAACGATATGAATAAAGTTCAGGTAAATAACTCATTCATTTATTTATCAAAAGAACTTTTCTACTTATTAATCTGTCGTTAAATGCGTGCATATTATAATATTAAGAAAATATTTTCATCAACCTGACCCAAATAATACGTGGATAAGAAATCCATTTTCCTGTGATATTGAAAAAATAGTAAATCTCTCTGAACAGGAACAAGATGAATTAATTGATTTGGTAACTAATGGAAAGATGAAAAATATTTTCGACGATAAAAAACTAATTGATTTTTGGTTAATTGTTCAAAATGATCAAAAGCAACTGGCTGAGAAAGCTTTAAGACATTTGATCCCCTTTTGCACAACATATAGATGTGAACAAGCTTTTTCTACCTACTGTTACTTGAAAAACAAATATCGTAATAGGCTTAATATTGACGCTGATTCAAGAGCTAAAATATCAAGCATACAGCCGGACTTAGACGAAATTATGAACAAAAAAGAAAGATTTCACTTGTCTCATAAAGTTTGAAGGTGTTTAATCAAATAATTTTTTTTATAAGTATATATATTTTATTATATTACGAAAATGTTTATAAAATTAAAAATTAAATCATATGGAAAATGAATCGTATACATTTATTTCTCATTTTCATAATAAAATAAAATTGAAAAGTGAGTATTTACAAAAAAGGGGTCCGCGGACCAATTTAAGTTATAGCTAGGGGGTCCGTGGCTTCACACTAATCGGGAACCGCTGACCTAGCAGACACCTAGACAACGACGCATAGATGACGGGAAGAACACGGGAACGGGTGAACACTGTATATTATACCGGGACATTTACCGACGGCCGGATTACGTTTCATTCATTTTTCTTCAAACGTCCAGCACACGAACACCGAATAAAGCGAGTACGGTGAGACCGCCGACGCCGGCCACCCGAACTCTAGGGCAGTGCCGTCGTCGATCGAGATCGACTAGGGCCTTGTGTAGGACACTAACGGCCGGAAGAACCGTTTCGATCGCCGACGACACCGGGACAAAACGACTAGCGAACCGGCGTGCCGTCGGCTCGCCACGGACTGACGCCATCTAAAACCAATGGTTACCGCTAGAGCGCAGCGCCGATATACCGGGCGGATTATGCTATCCAAAAAAACAAAAAAAAAAAAAAAAAACCGCTTTTTTTCCTTGGCCAACCAGTTATTGCCTGTCGTCGCACTCTTCGGGCGCTCGTTAACGGAACACTCGGCCGCGACCTCGGCTTCCTCAAGTACGCGGTCAGGCGTAGCTGTGAGGCCGAACCCGTGCTCACGTGAGTATGTGTGCGTATTAATTCACCCAAACGGCTGTATATACGGATCGCGTTTCTTTAAGCCGACCGCGTGCCCCGGATTAACTGACCCCCTATCCTCCCCCCCACCATATACTTGTAATTAGCATTTAGGAACAGAAATAGAGAACACGCGATTACTTGAAACCACACGCCGAGTTATTATTGACCTTTAACAACACTTCGGCGGCCAATACCGGCGCACCGTAACCGTATGAGAGTGCACGAGTCTTTTACAATAAGTGTTTCGTTAAAAAAAAAAAAAAAAAAAAAAGAATATATTTATTTGGTAATTTTCTAAAAATACGCCTTAATGCGGCGCCGTTACCTGGCACGGTTACAATCGGGACGAGCGTATGGCCGACACTGCCGGTAAAACCGTTCGGAACCACTAGTAAGTATACAAGTAAGCGAATGAAATATCGTATTCGGTGGTGCGGAGGGGCAGAATGGAACTCGGGTGCCGGCGACGATTAGTATTCATTGCATTTCGTCGGGGTCTTATATTATTAATGCTAAATTGATATCCACTAATCTGCTTAAGAGTCGACGGGATTATATATTACGGTGGGTTTACGTCGTCGTGCGCGATATCCGACTGCGGTATTATCCAAAAGCGACTGCCCGGCATCGTATTTTCGTTGGTGTTATGCACGGTCAACTTGAAAACCGTCTGGATACGATGCCGGATAACACTAAAACGAATTATCTAGATACGACCCGAGGATTACCTCGTTTTTATTATCCAGTTAATTTAGTTGGTTAGTCTGTAGTTATAAACCTATTTATCTATTACTGTTGCAAAATGCAATAATGAAATATTTCGCTATGAATTACCCACAGACGCCACGTACGGGGGGGGGGGCTGAAGCCCCCACGTGAATTTTTTAAGACGCGGTTCAATCCCCTACGGCTCTTATTTGAAAAAGCATTCAAATCTGCCACGTACTTTCACAAAATATTGGCTTTATTTTCCACACGATAAAATAACGATTATAACGATTACATAACCGTTTTTATGTCTTGTGATTTTTAAACGTTTTAAACTTACAAGACAACAAATAACAATGTGTTTTAGAGATAGTAATATCGTGTATAACGGAAAATAAAAACATTTAATATAATATGACAAGAGTCAGTTACTATACAACCGGGGCCGAATATAATGCGGTCCGTACCATAGATTTTTTATGACTTTTTTTTTTTTTTTTGCTTATCAAATTGTTTTAACTGCACACGAACGTCTAAAAAAGCTAACCCCTCGTGATATTTTAAGAATCCGGTGCCTATGGTATTACATATTCGATTATGAATACGATTTATGTCACACGAATTTATAAATCATAATACAATGCAGATAGAATTAATAAATTCCAAATGTTAACAGTTATATAGAAAAACGGGAACAATTAAGTGCCGAGGCGGACTGGGGTTACATCAACATGTATATGAATACTTAAGAATATATAAATAAGCGAAACATCGAATAAAAAAAATACTATTATCATTAACATGTCATTAATTACAGTAAACCGTTTTAAAATTAACACTAGTTTTAGAAATTAAACCAAAAGTGTTTTTGACACTTGATGGACGGGCGATTAACAGTTTATAATTTATATTTTTATAATTTTTCTTATTTTATCGATTTTTCGGTACATGTGTAGATTATAGATATAAACGAATGGAAAAAAAAAAAAAAATCCATGAATATTGTACACATTCACAACATCAATCAAATTCAATAAATCAATGAGTAGGTAACTAACTACCTAACTAAATGAACACATTTGGAACCGAAAAATTCTCTAGCAACAAATATCGGTACCGGTTCCAATTTAGGATTAAAAATCAAAAAAAAAAAAATCAAAATAAGATTGCGGTTAAAATACCGGTTTGTTTAATTTCGGTTTTCAAGCATTGGTCGTTCCGTTATTTTATAAATTTATCATATTATCTTAACGCATTTAACCTATCGTGATAACATTTGCCGATTGCGATCATTTTCAATTTGTTTGCAACGTTTGATGTTTCTTGATTTTTTTTTTTTTTTTATGCCAATTACTACTCAACACCGAAATTTTGTCTGCTATTTGGAGGTATCCGCAAATTAGAGTGGAACAATTCGTTGTGTGGGAATGAAGATGATCCATTTCGATTGATTCATCGATCATTTGTATATCAATGACAACTACATACATATAACGTATAATGACGAAATATTTTAATTTGTATTTATTATTCATATTTTGCGCAAGTATAATTATTTACAATACTGGATAGTATGTATTTAATATTTATAACTATATTAATAACTAAATATTACGACAAATCTATTTAAAATTTAAATTTTCCGGGTCCCTTTTCGGGGGAAAAAAAAACCGTAAATACTTCGGATTTTTTAATTTGTATTTCTCGATGTATGGCGAAGATTTGCCAGTCCATTTAAACGTGACTGGTCCCATCGTGTTTCGGATGTAGGTTTCGATTTTGATTTAGTGTGGAAAACGATCTCTCAGCCGTACTTGTACTCACCGGTAACGTTACAAATATTTTCAATAGTATAAATAGTAGACTCAAATATTTTTAAATCACATCAATTTAAACCGTCAATTGTGTTTAGCGGCAAAGTATAGCAACAATTTTTGATTTTTTCATACCACAATTCGATTTTGGCCTTTGCGACAGAAAAACCATTTTGTTGCGAATATTTTTCATACAATCCGAAAAGATTTTTAAAACTTGCAATTTGTTGTTCATCTGTTGGATTATGTCCGGTCGGTGAAATACATTTAAAACTTGTAAGAAGATTTCTATGTTTTAAAAATCGGTCCGAAAGACTATTACGAAATGAATCTCAATCCATGGAACAATAATCGAACGTCTGCAGTATTCTCCAATAGTTCCTCGTGGTGTATTATTAACATCGGTTAGTTTGGTGTTTTGTCGGTTTTTTTACTCATTTCGACTCGGCTTTTTTTACATTAGTGTACATACGCATTCAACACCGACGGTCACACCGGTATAATCGAACGGACTGAATTGTCCAAACGTGATTTTCATGCCACAGACAGTCAACGGTCATAATTATTATTGTTATCGTAGTTATCAATTAAAGTCGACGTCTGCCGATCGAACGCAATCACTGGTACCTTGGATACGCTAGTATCTATAAATTAAAAAAAAATAATTTTCAACGAAATAGGCGTTCGGCGATTGCCACGAACCCGATTACTTAGGGTCGGAACTTAATGCTCTTGAAAATTACTAAATATGCATGCGCTAATGCCCTTAAAAAGTACAAATATGCTTTAAAAATATGGACATATTTAAATTTTTTACAAATAAAATGTTAGAATCAAAGCCCTTACAGAATATACTCGACAATCACAGCTATTTCTATTGTGCGCACATATAAATACCGATACACATAAGTGATATAGGTAAATATTATTTTTATAAGAACGGGATTTAAAAACATGTCTAGTGAAAACTTCAAATATGCTCTAAAAAAAAAAAAAAAAAATGGTAAAATTAAGCAATATACTTTAAAAATGTTACAAAATCACTAAATATGCACTGTAGAGCTTTGATGTTTTTCTTTGTAGTGTTGTGAAATGAATTTCTCTAGTTCACTTAGCTGTAAATCGAAAAACATGCAAACTCAACACAACTTCCGAGCCCTACTCATCGCGTACTGCAGAATGTGTATTAAACATAACAATACAATTCGGAAAAAAAAAAAAATACAACCATCATCATTCGTCGTTGTAACGCTATATTCGCGAAAATATGCTATTATAATGTATACATTTATGTTGAAAATATTTTTATTTTTCTTCTTTGAGGGGGGGGGGGTGTGGGGAAATTAGCCAAAAATCCCCTCATCCGGATGCAACACCAGTAGGGTTTTTCGACGTTAAAAAAAAAAAAATACAAATTGTTTTGATAAACCGGTGTAAACTATACGATTATTGTTATCATTCGCGTGTGCCGGCCGCAAACAAACGTATTTCATTCGGTATGTTTATACCCCCCAAATTCCCGTTTCAGAAACGGTTGGAAATTATCCGGGCTGCTGCGAGTATATTAGCTGGGTATATATTATGTAATAGAGTTTTTGAACACGGTACCGACACCCGGGCAGTGTTACTTTTCGTATTTTCCAGTTCGGCGGCCCGAAAATTACGGAAAACCGTCCGAAACAAAGAAACGAAAACAAAACAAAAAAAAAAAAAAAAAAAACAATACACGGCATGCGGAGAAAAGCGATCGTTTGTATTGTGGGACAGCAATAATTCTACCGCGCGCCGTCGATTTCCACTCGACATCGTTTTTCGAACTTCGTTTATTATTACCGTGATATAATCGCGTTCGCGTTTTAAACGCTTTAATACAATCGTTTTGCCGTTCCGATCCGATCCGATTATCCAAACGCGTGTCGGTGTACGGGGGTTCGTAGTGCAATCTCACGTTTTAATAATAATTATTATTATTTTTTTTTTTATTTTATTGCAATAGCCAGTGGCGGCTTTGATTCGTATTCCAGGGCGAGGGCCAATCCGATAGTCGACAAATGTTTACTGTTTCTCCAATGCGGATGAAGGAGAATTACGGGTTTATGTATGTCCCCGAGGCCGTATCCGAGCGAGGGGTTTTGATCCCGACATTTTTTTTTTTTACAAAACTTTAAGTATACTTCTGTATTGTAATAGTTATTTTAATATCTAATAACTTACATTGCTCGTAATACGTAAAAAGGTACCTTGGGTGAGGGTACTGTAGTAGGTGGAATGTTCGGAAGGTTTACAGTCATTAGATAAATCGTTGCAATCAAAAAACGATTCCGATGGAGTAGTATTGTTAGTAGGATAATTCGTGTATTTTTCATCTTGTAGCCAAGATAACTCGCCAATCAACAAAAACAAATAAATAAACTAACACTAACAATTTTCGTCGGTTATTTTATTTTTATGGAACCTGTTGAGAATCTAGATTTGTTTTTCTAACAATGCACCAGCGAGCAAAATATCCACATAATTTCAAGATAATTATTTTTGAATATTTTTACTACCTAAATTCGCGAAAATAAACCGAAAAAATTATCCGAAAGGTGAACGTTTAATAACTTTGAAAAACGTTTCAAGTTAAGTCGTCTGAGCTATTACGTGAAAAAAATCGACTAACCTAAATTTATCGTAATCAAAAAAGTGTTTTGAAAAAAATATATATGTATAAATAGTATTTTTTTAAAATCTTTTTTTTGGAAAAAGTATTGGGTTGAATTTCGAACAGTTTTTCAAATAAAATGCTAATAGACAAAAAAAAAAAAACACATTTTTTAAGGGACAACGCGAAAAAATCGGAGTATTTTTCGATCCAGTTACGGCCTGTCTATGTTCTCATTGTCCGGTTGTTACTATTAAATCAAGTGTTAAAAAAGTATATGAGTAAATAAATAATTAATCGATTCGTTTTAGCCGCGGATAACAATTATTTTAGGACACGAGTGAACAAGGCGTATGGGTACCGAAATGATACATTTACACAATATATTAGTGGGGGGGGGGAGGAAAAAACGCCGGCGGTGTTCTCTTTACCGGGGCGAAACATCTTGTCCCCGGACAGCCGGCGGTGTATTTCGTCTAAATAGAATTGTCGTAATAGTAAAAGTGGAAAAATGGAAATAAAAACGAGACGACACGCACAGTATTGTATTTATGTCCGTTTCTGAATGTTGTCGCGGCAAGAGACGCGGTTGTATAACGTCTGCTGGTTCGCATAACTGTCCAATGACCAGGCGTATACATTTTTTATATTCATTTTTCGGCAATTCGAAACCTAACGGCCACACCGATGTGACCGATACCTTTGTCGTACGGAAATTTCGTATTTCCCGGTTTTATTGGTCGCACGGTTGTTACATGCCATTGTGATGATCGAATAATCGGATGCGCCGGTAACGTAGATTATATTTTATTTTTCCATATGGTATTGGTTGTCACGGTCGCGGAGATGAAAAAAAAAAAAAAAAAAATAATATATTCGATTATTCAAATCCGATGATCGTGATATTACAAGTGAGTATAAAAAAAAAAAAAAAAAAAATTATAATATAAATCTATAATAAATTGTTTTATTAGTTAAATATTCGAGAGACGAGTTACCATTATTATTTTTGTGGAAATGTCTTCACCGTTGTAATTGAATTTTCGATCTTTAAACGTTTACTTAAATGTTAACCTGAACATATTCGTTTAAGACACAATAAATTGGACAGCATTGGTCAATTGTCTACAAATAATCGCAGACAAGAATTTAGTCCGTGCCGATAAACAACGTTTGAACGAAAAATTACACAATATGGCGCCGTCCGTATCCATCGATAAAGAGTCCACTTTCTTATTACAGGCTTTCTAGTTCATATCAATCTCATACCAACGATATGACATAAATCTGGATTATCCGAAAATCTAATTAATCCGGATTTAGGATTTTAAAATTCAAAAATGTATGTTTCGAATTCCAAAATCCGAAATGTAGTAATATAGTAAATAAATTAGAGTGCAATATGTAAACGTTTTTTTGTTGTACTTGTTTATTAAAATACATTTTTATTTGCAATATTTGTTGAATACTAAAAACCGTATTTAATATTTACACATTTCAATGCTATTAAAAATTAGATAATAATTATAGATTTGAATTTAAGAATATAAAATCACGATTTTAACAATCGAAATTTGGCAAATCTGAATTTTTTCCATCACTATTTGATATACGTATTCTATCGGAACACGTGTCGGTTTACTGACAGAAACCAAACCTAATCCCATACATAGAGCCCTTGAACTCGAACAGTTTTTAAGTATAAAGGTATTATTTTTTTCATTTCGAGGAAAAACACGTGGACTTCTGGGATAATTCCAGGTTTTCTATAAAAAAAAAAAAAAAAGGTAAATATATTATGAAAATTGATTTTTTTTTTTTTTATTGTACATACATTTTTTTTAACGACATTATATCAGTTAAATATTAACGAATAATAAAAGAGAAACGGGTAAAAAAAAAAAAAAAAAGAAATACATTTTAATGTTTTGTGACTAAATATTTTGAAAATATGATCGTAAGGAAACAGCAAAGGTTTCATCTCCGAGTTCTCCCGTTCTCGTATATGGTAATGCTTAATTATTTTCACTTAAACATTTATTTTCTTTTTTTCTTTCGATATTACAGCTGCTATAAAAAAATACTTTGTGACTATCCCGAAAATCCCGGGACGTGTTCTTTGGTCGAGGATAACACGACTACGAGGCCGATCGGCCGGTCTTAAGGTACTGGGGCGGGGGGGTATTGCATTAGGGGCGAAATACAGGGGTTTGAGTATTACGAAATTTTGAAAATTTACGTAAAAAAATAAAACGGGTGCGCGGCGTGTTAAATGGATCACCCCTGCGACGCGCCGCACGCCGGCACCGGCATCGGCCGCCCGCGTCCGGTACGGCGGTGGCGGTGCGAGGAGCACACGCTAAAGTTTGTGTGCGTGCGGGCGCGGGGACGCCCGCGTGCGTGTGTACGGGTACACGTTTCCACACTCCGTCAAAAGCATCGCGGGACTTTTTCAGTCGTACTTTGGGCGCCGCGTGTCGCAGTCGTCGCATCGCAGCCGCCAACGCGACCAGGGGACGCGGGGTTGTCGTGTTATTTATATCGTTTTCACCGGCGTACGGCGTAACGCGTACACGACGCATATACATTTTTACACCACGACGCCCGCGTGGAATATATTTTCTCAATAACCGGCGCAATCGTTTTACATTATCAATCAAGTTAATTAATAATTATCGTTTCATATTATTTTTCTCGGTTTCTCGTAGAACCCCCGTCCCCGGGCGCCGTCGGGCACGACGTCTACGGGCCATGTGAACGGCACACGGGCGCCCAGCGAACAAGACCCGATCGCGTTGAAAATAACATTTACCGCGCCGCAGCGGGGTCCAGATCCGTCGTATGGAAACCGGTACCGCGGTACTGGTTCGCGCGTAATACGACGGCCGGAGAAGTCGACGGTCGCGTTGCCACCATGTTGGTCGCGGCCGCGCTGTTGTTGTCGCTGTTGGCCGTGCCCACGGCCGTGGCCAGCGAGTACCCGGAACGCGAGTGCTGCGATCCCGTCGAACCGCCGCCGGTATCCGCGTCCGGGACGCCCAACTACGCGGCGGCCGCCGCCGCAGCCGCCGGCCACACGACCGTCGAGGGCACACCGCCGGCGGTGGCGTCCGAAAACTCGGCCGCCCCCGACGTCCGCCGAGGTACGTCATGTCTATGTACAATATCAGCGGCCTAACCTAACCTACGATACCTAGATTTGCGTTTACTGGTTAGAGCACTAAAGTCCCCCCCCCTTCCCCCCTAACAGGACCCGCGCACCGTATAATCTATTAAACGTTTAATACCACGGTAGCGGTACAACGACAATAATTAGTAATAGCGACGATAATAATAGTAATAGTAATAATTATAAATAGATTAGGCCCACACCGAGAGCGATATACGACTTTTATTGTATAAAAATTAATAATTGTTATGATTCTTATGATACGGCACGAGACCGGATACGACCGTCCGGTGTTCGTATATAACAATAATACGATAATATATTATAAGTACACGACTATTATATACGACGACGACGACGACGACGATAATTGTTATCGTATTGTTGTTGTTTTTTTTTTTCCCTCCCTTTACATCCCCATCATTCGCACCATTGTTCCGAATATATTGTGTATAGAATAATAATAATAATAATAATAATATTGTACTGCACCTTTGCCGTCCCGTCGTCCCGCCGGTTAACTCTGCGGCCCCATAGCGGTAGAACAATAATAATAATAATAATAATAATTTGTTAAAAAAAAAAAAAAAAAAAAAAAAACAAGAAACAAAAAGTGATTATTAAACCGAAACAACTGCGGGCACGACAATATCATCGCGCGGTTTACGTACCGCCGAGGTACGCCGGAACTCCGTGCTACGTGCTCGCTGCTTAGGTGTCACGTGCCCGAGTCCCGGTCAAGTAGCAATCGCGGTGAATTTTAAGAGGTACGTCAGCGTTTTCGTACTGCACATGCGACCGTATTGCAATTCCTCCGAATGTTAACGTCGTCCCGATAAAATATTTTTATCGCGAAACGGTCGTTCCTCGAGATCCGTCCGTCCGTTACGGACGCTCGTTTTGTTAAAAACGGTTAAAATGAATACAAAATACGGGTGAAAACAATATTGTCGTTTTATTCAAAACGGCGGCAGTCCTCAGCGGTCTAAAAAATGATAATTATCATTTAGCGTCACCGTTGTCGCTCCATCTAAAAACCGAGTCTGTCTGTAAACGCTATTAGTGATGTGACGTAAATCCGGTTTATCCGAAAATCTAATTTAATCCGGATTTTCAATTTCGGATTTTTAGGTCCGACACATTTAGTGCTATTAAAAATAAAATCATAATTATAGTTTTATAGACACGCGAATTTAAGAGTATAAAATCACAATTTTAAAAAGCAAATTTTGGATTCGTATAGAAATCCGGATTTCAAATTTCGAAATCCAAATATCCGGATTAGCGAACTTCGGCAAATCCCGATTATCGTACTTCGGCAAATCCGGATTTTGCCCAAAACTAAACGCTATATGGTTTCCATTGTTACAAAGAACAGTTAATATAAATATAGTCGGGGGGGGGGCATAGGACATTACGGTCTCGTCAATTACGTGTGTTGGGTTAAATCATTCATCAATTCAGTAGTGTTGTTCCCGGGAATAATTAAAGGAAAGGTACTTAAAAAAAAGAAAGAAAAAAAAGTGATTGCTAGTTATGTTAATGTTTCGATTACAATTTTAAGATTTTATTATTTATGCATAGAAAGCACTAAAAAGTCTGAAAGAAAATTAAAATGTATTTGTTTTGTTTTGATTTAGTCCAAAAACTTTCTTTTTTTCATTAAAATTGATACTTTACAAATTTTATACGGCGAAAGCAATGCAAATTGTTGAATCGCCGGACGAGCACATACGTGTATAATATTTTAAATTGTTTAAATAAATGTTGGTAACGAAACGTTATATAATATAACGTTCCCGTGTGCACTTTCGCAAACATTCCCCGAAATGTTCGTTCCTGGGGAGAAATTAAACGTAAATTAAAGTAGATTTAGTTTATTAATTTCACTCGTTCGAGTGTGAAATATTTTTACTATTAAATTCGCGGGTGGTTTTACGGCAGAAGCCGATATTACGTACATTTTTACGATTTTCCGATGTGTTTTGCCGTCATTACATATGTATTAACAATATTAATAACGATAAAAAATCGTGACCGAATGCCCGAAATACGCCAAAGCACGAAGAGTCTTCACCGACTCAACACCAGTGGCGTATTTAGTATTTTGCCGCTCGGTGTACCAGTGGCGTATTTTAACTCTATTGGGAGATGGGTGGGGGGTGCGAAAAATGGCCAAAACTATTTCTTTAAAAATTCCCTAAAAATGTTAAGGTCTTAGACACAAACCCACTTTGTGTTTTATTAACGAGTCGACTGTCTTTGCATTATTCATAGCACCCCAATAGCTACGGTATATCTACAATAGCTTCGCGAGTTAAATTTAATACTCATCTGATCGGGTCAACCGTCCTCTATATAGTCAAAATGTCGAATTTAGTCCCACACGTTTGGGGTTTTATTCTAATAAAAATAGATTCTAATGGTTCTCACGCGATGTTTATGATATTCTGAATAGATTTTGTCTGAAACGGATAGAATATTAGGCGAGAGTCAAATTTAATGCTCGTAGCCCATAACAACAACAGCGGTGCGGTATTAAATTTAACAAGCCCATACAGAAGGTTTTTGAATTTTTTATCAAACGAAATTGCAAGGTAAGGCGAGAGTTAAATAAGACGCACGAGGCAGTCCAACAATAATTATACAACATGCATTTGGTAGCTAAAAAAAAAAATAAAAAAAAATCGATATTTATTTGAAATAATAATCGTCAAAATTTTTACGAAATTATAAATACTATGTTTTTAATATTTGCAAATCGTTATCATATGGTAACGTATGAAATCGTAGTGTATATCATACTGTCACGTTTTGCCGGCATTCGAAAACGTTACGATTTCCCAACTGTACTGTTTACGCGGTTATAATCGTTTTTTTTTTTTTTTTTTTTTTTTGCCAACACGCCGCAAAAACTGTACCGTAACACTGCCGTACAACAAAACTATTACTGGCGGTTGGTTGGTTGGGTTGGCCATTGAAATAGTCCGGCGACGACCGCCCCGCGCGAACGTCTCGTACGGAAATCTCGAGTCCCGGTCGCGGACCGGTTAGTCCTGTCCACGAGTCCGCCCGGGCCCCGTCCCCGGGTTTCATAAGATACGATAATCGTCGACCCGCGCACGACAAATATAATATTGCCGGTCACTTGGGATTCTCGGTGGCAAACTAATGATAACACCTTTATGCATTACCGGTGTCCGTTCGCGGATATGCTAATGTCCTATGGGAATTGCGCTTAAATCACGTAGAGCTTTTTAACGCCGGACCGGCGTTGAAATCGTTTCCGCACGGGATCGCGCCGGTTCAAGTAGTAAAAAACCGTACCGGTATATAGCGAATATAGGCAACACGTCACAGTTAAAATCCGCCAATACACCTTTCGTCAGAGCCCTTTGGTATTGACTAGTTTTTTTTACCGCAAATTTCAACGACGAGCCAACCGAAACAAATATTTTAATAAAAATATCCCGCCGGAACAAATAACAACGTCAGACTGTCCTGTTCCGAACATTAACAAAACGGCCTTATTCCAATATGCAGTTGTCCAATGAAATATTTCGCCGAGTTCATACTGACGATATAAAAATCACTTCTGGAAATCGATTTTTCCCTAGATAGTTTTAGTTTACGTCGATATATTATTTCAGATAAAACAATAATTTTAACTAACCTACAAAAAAAAAAAAAAAAAAAAAAAAAACAGGTTGAAACTAATTTTAACGTCGAGGCAATCCGGATTAATTCTAATTGTAACTAGTCAAAACCAGGGGGTTTGTGGAAATTAGTAATTGATTTTACTGATTTTCGGGTTTCGACCGTAACATATTTTACACACATCGTATGTGCGGAATCGTACTGCTAAAAGGGACAATCGTGTAGATGTGTGTCGGTATTATACACCCGTATAAAATCATATTGCATTTGCACGGTATGAAATTATTTTATACATACGGCGTCAAAAAAATGAATTCATTGTTATTGAAATCATTGTTGTTTACGCGCGACGCGATTTCTGATTTTTGAGTTATAACCAATGCATGGCAAATGTAAAAAAAAAAAATATCTTAAAGAGTTAAGACTAATCAACACGGAAATAATCAAACATTCCAATTTAATTGTTATAAAATGTTATTATCGTAAATAATTTAAAACAAATTGCCAACATATTTAGTTTAAACTTTTTAAAGATTATATAATTTGGTTTGTCTTTACTGAATTTCTGATATTGAATATTTGTGAGTACACCCAGCCTGACCTAACCTTACAAGAAATGGACAAAAGTGGGGCGAAAATGTTAACGGATATATTTACATTAGCCAGTTGGCAGTAAATTGACGTGCTCGAATCCGAACTCATGTCGAAATTTACAACATTACGCAAGATAATTAATTTACCGTGAATTGCAACTATTGCCGGTCACTGCGAATGGCATCCGTGACTCAAATTACTAATTTACTTTAAAATAATTGTCACTGTATTACTGTCGTTTTAAAAATTATTCCAGAATTATTTGAAATTGGTCATTCGTTTTATAATCGGTATTCAACTGTTGATATTTGAAGACACTTGCACGGTTTTATACTGCATAATACATGCATAATTACGTCATATATAATACACGTTGTAACGGAGCATGCACCACTTCAATCCGACAACCGCCAGACTTCTTGCCAGAACACCCGAAGAACGGACGGCCGTACCGAAGAAACAGCTACCGGCGACAAACCTACGAGCCTCCTAAAAGGAAGACCGCCCTCGAGACCAAGGACACCGCGGACCCGAGAGCCAACAGGCCGACTCCCACTGGTTCACCGGACATTAAGACCGACTCGTCCTCTTCGGGAACCGGAACCCCCGGGCGCGCTCGCTTAAGCCACGTGTCCTGTGGCCAAAGGGCAAACGCCACTCGCTCGACCGGGCCTGTACTCGGCGGAGGTTTTACCGCACTGGGAATTACCACCGCCCATTTCCAAAAGTCTCGTAGACATCCGACAATTGTATTTGAACAAAAAAGAAACGCGATACTTACCAACGGACGTGTTCGCTTTTTAGCTCAACGAGCTCGTCCCCTTTCCAACGGATAATACAATACAGAAATAAAATATCGTATTTGAACAATTCCAGACAACCGTTTACTATACGGAATCGTGCAATATCCATTTGGCGAACGGCCCGGCGACGCTATTAACTCCGGCGAATTAATTATCGTAACCGTTCGATTTCCGAAATCACACGGCTTAATTAACGCTGGGTATTATTGAATCATAGGTATTTCGCCGAGAGGCAAATTATTATTTACACCTCGGCCCGTCCCGTCTTAAATATCGTTTACGCGTTACATTGCAAAATGCGATTTCGAAATCGGCCGGCTCACTGCGATTATTATTATTATTCCATAACGGGCACCCCTACACCAGGCGTTTCCCAACTTTTCCCCCTCGCGGCACACTAACAATCCCGACTGACATTTAGCCGTGGCACACTTGACACTCACTTATACCCGTATATATTTGGTTTTTTTTTTTTTTTTTTTTTTTTTATATTAGGCTTTTTCCATTCCAGTCAGTATCACTTCGTGTAATTACTAATGTACCCTTCTATGTATCGAACCAAACACTACACTCTGATCTCAGACTACAGACTGTCGCCGAAGTGCCTACATTCTCTCATAACCGTTTCCGTACTCGCCTTACCAACCACCCAAATCCTCTTGTCCTTGTTCTCTAAATCCAGCAGATATTCCTGGGAGTCCGCCGAGAAGACTCGAGAGGCGCTGGTGTCGTGAGTTGGCTAAATAAACGATCGACAAAAAAAAATAACTAATGTTATCTCATAATATTTATATATAATATAGCCTAACAATTTATCGCGTTTGAGTGTTACTGCTGGGTACCTACTCTTCTCAAGCTCTCACGTCTTGTATAATATTTATCTTGTACACGCTCATATGATTATTGTAATCCATATTACAGATTGTGTATTTTTTCTAATAAATGTTTAAAAATATTAGGCTTTTATCATATTTATTTCAAAGTAAATAATTTAGAACGTTGTGTTTGTTTGGGTTAAGCGAATCCGCATAGAATCATATATATATATATATATATGTATTGAATTTATTAATTTAGAAAAACAGATACGTTACGATTACATTATAAAAATCTAGTCCTGGTGGGAAATTTGAGCGTGGTCTCCCATCATTAAAAGTTTCCTCCGTGGTCGATTGGATGGCAAGCGCACACCCTCATGCCGAGTTCTTCCGAGTCCTTCGGTTGTGGTCGATTTTTGGTGTTGATGGCATTCGTTGAAGATAACGCTCCTCGACAAATATAGTATGTACGGAATGGGGCAGCATAGCTTTCATTGGAATCTTACTTAATGTAGACACGTGTATTTCGTTCGAGAACATTCGGGTGCCTCGATATCGGTCGTTCCGGCAATGTCGACAATACGCGAATATTCTCGATCACAAAAACAATCTTAATGATTCGTGATAAGTTAGTAAGTTTTTATTTCCGTTCGTTTACTACACAGCGGACGACTAACGGGGCTAACAAGCACCAAGTAAATAACACGATTTAATAATAATAAAAAAAAAAAAAAAATAGCGAACAATAATAGTTTTTATTACACAATTTATCAGAAGACAATACGAAACGCCGTAATCGCCGATATGAGAATTGTTATAAAAAAAAAAAAAAAAAAACATGTTAAGCTATTATAAAAATTGTACGTTAACGTTTATTTATAAACGAGAAATTTCGCGGCACACCTCTGGAGGCTTCGCGGGCACACTGGTCGGGGGACGCTGCACCGTACCCATGCGTATAACGACCGCGGGCAATTTGTTTTTACGTTAGTTAATATTTAATTTACATATTCTATTGTCGATAAAATGTATTATCCACAGATGGTACAACATTGTTATAGGTGCGTATTATAATAATGTAAAAAATTCGTGTAATATTTTTTCACTGCGCTTAAATGTTATTCCGACGTATTATAATACGTTTATTACGAAAATGTATCGTCGTTGGATTATTTGCGGACAAAAAAAAAAAAAAAAATTAATATCAAAACGACTGGAATTGGAACTTTCTCTACACGACGTCGAGGGTCGAAAAACGCATTATTTGTAAAAAAAAAAAAAAAAACCCATACATATTCATATCGTTAAAAAGTTGTATTGAAATTGTATAATACACGGTTTTTGTAGCCTTTAAAATGCACTTTCCATTTACTTTACTCATTTGTTATAAACTATGAACTCGATATTGGCGACTTACTACGAGTCGCTTAAAAATAATAGAAATTTCGTAATTTTTTTGGAATAATATTAAAACTCTAAGGTGGTACACATATTTGAAACTCGATAGATCTAAAACAAAAAAAATAAAAAAATAAAAGGTTATCCTAAATTTAGTTGGACGTAAATATATATTTGTACTACGGTAGAAAAAAAAAATAATAATTTTCGTTAGGCTAAAGCAGTGGTTCCCAATATTTTTAGACTGTGGTGCTTTTTTTTTTTAGATAGAATTCAGCTGCGATTCCCTCCTGTGAAAACCCCGAAGAAGTATGAACTTTAAAAATGCTTATTAGAAAAAATACCAACATAACGTCCGTAACACTGTTTTTTTTTGTTTTTTTTTTTTGTTACCATTCGATACAACTTATGATGAACCTCGGGTCAAATTGTTGTGCTTTTTTATGGGGTCAAAATTATTTGTATTCACAATAATCTAGAAAATGTCAAATATTTATAAATAACGTAAAAACATCCAGAATATATTGAAAATTGCACCACGTCTAGAAAGTGCTAATATAAGTATTAAGCGAACAATTCACGATTATTCATTACTGAATTAAAACAAAAATACCAAATCGAAATTAATAGACAGCGTTCTCTGCTTGTTTCGGGTTTTGCCCAATTATTAAAAAAAAACCGTAAGATAAAATCAAACATTGATTGCCTGTACAACAAATGGATTAAACGTTTGCTAGAAACTACCTATGATAATGTTGATGGTTGAAGCAAAATTTCGGGTCGAAAATTTAAAAAAAAAAGAAAAAAACGCACACATCGTTGTACAACAAATACATTATTCGGTTTAGGTTATTGTGAATATACATTTAATTTTTCGTATTCAGGGTGCCCCTGGAATGGGCTCGTGATGCCCCTAGGATGCACAGTTTGCGAAACGCCGGGCTCGAGGTTAGGCTTTTCTGGTTGGAATAGTGTTTTTTTTTTTATTTTTTTTTCCTTTAAAAAATAACAATAAATACAACTACGTATAACGGCATTTGAACGCCGCACGCGACTTTCCTTTTAACCGTCGTCGTCGTCGTCGGCGTAGCACGCGTATTATGCGAGAATCGATATCTTAGAGGGCATACATAATAATAACAATATGACGTCCGATTTTGTATTATTTTATTTATTTATTTTTTTAATATTTGGCCTGAATACCCGACATCTTAAATCGTTCGGCAAGGTATTCCGATTACGATCCTAACAATCCGACCCAATCTGATTTTCAATAACAAAAATCCATCTAATCACAATACTTTAGTATATTAAAAATAAGGGTGGAAACTATCCTTTGTCCACGAAACCCCGAAAATGCGTTAGCCCTGAGCTTTTCGAGTATCGAATGACACCCGACATGCCAGAATAATAATTTTGAATTGGACACGAGGTAGCGATTTTTGAAATTATTATCGACTTTTAAATTACTAAATCAGAACGTCTTATATATCCGGGAACGACAAATAAGACCAAAGAGGAATAGGAAAATTTCAATCCCCACTCAAATGCCCATAACTCCTAGGGAATTTAACTTAGAGAGAGACCGTTTTACTATGTATCGAATCACAATCCGATTTTTTTTTTATATTTGGCCTTAATACTCGACATCGTAAATCGTTCGGCAAGGTATTTCGATTACGATATATAAACATTGCGATTTAATAATACACGTACGGGCACGTCCTGTAAAATGCATGCGAAAACGGACATAGCGTTTTACGTTTATACAAATTCAAAACGTATTATCTAACAAAAAAATGTTGATTCCGATCGTGGCGTATCGGTTTTACTACGGCGGCGGGCCCTTATATTTTTTAAAGTTTGTGTAACAAAGACCAACAAAAAACTTTTTGTATAATTGTACAACTACAGTTTGTTTTAAGTGTTTGTACATTTCCCAGTTTCCCACCAGTCGTTACACGTAATCTTAAATGTTGGAAAATGACAAACGTATATGATATTATCGCAATTTTCAAGATTGAATCTTGTCGGACGGCGGACCTAATCGGTTTATAACTACAATTATGCGCCAGTTACGGGTTCAGTCTGTTATTCAGAAGTATTGGATAATAATATAAATGTATAGCGTATATTTCATTTGATTTGTAAAATACAATTGTATTATTTCTGGTTTGCAAAACTTGCTTCCAAGTTTTCTAATCGGATTAAACTCAAGTAGCAACGACTTTTAAAAATGCATTGGTTTTTACAAAAGCTTTTTACCGACTTAATACACTTTCGAATCAGAATTGAAGGTGTTGATGGATAAATGGAAATCGGTACCCGAAAGTGAACTTCCAAAATCTGCAATCGATACTATAGGCGTTATTTCGGAGGATCTTTATCCAAACACTTGGTGTTTAATATCCATACTTGCAATACTCCCAGTGTCGGCTGCGTCAGCAGAACGTTCTTTTTCGACTTTAAAACCTATTCGACGAATAGCCGCAGTGAAGATTGTTTAACAGGTTTACCTTTATTTTCAGTCCGCCGAAGTATCCTAATAAATGTCGAAGAAATAATCAATACATTTGCCAGAATGCCACGCAAGTGATTGTCTTTGATTTATGATTTAAAATTGTATTTGACCATTTATTTCATTATTTGTAGTTATAAATTATATTTTGTACTGTATAATATTATCGTTAAAATAATAATACAATTATGTATTTTTAGTTCATGTATTAAAAAAAAATATTTTAAACCCTCCGCCCCCCCCCGAAAATTGATCCTGAATACAGGCGCCTGTACGGGGGGGTGCGATTATCCGTACAATACGTAAATGACTACAGATCAATTTTCCGACAGTCTTGAAAAATTAAACCACGGTGCGCCGCGAAAAACGATTTTCTGAGCGGAGTCCGGTCAAAATGCGTTTCGATAAATTTATATTTAAATCGATATTTCAACCCGTGCCTACAAAACAAATAATAACAATCTTAGTTTTTCGTCTCGAATTTTAGCGGGTTTTTTTTTTTTTCCCAGTCGTATTCACTCGAATCGGTAAACAGCAAGTGATTTATACGATTTGTATTGATAATTGCTTGTGTCGTGTCGTCAAGCATTTTCGAGAAGCGAAAACCACATTATAACTAAAATTTCAAATGGCTATTATTAAAATAATACCGGAATATTTTACCACGTCAGGAAATTTGTTAATATTTATAAGTATTCGGTGAAAAACGAAGCCAAAACCACGTTGAGTAGGTCACAGGCACAATGCAGATACCGCATATTACAGTACAATTGAATATTGCACACAATAAACTATTACAATGGAATCAGACACAAACACATACAAAAAAAAAAAAAAAATGTTATGAAAAATCGATAATTGATACCCACGTAAGTAAATCCGGTGAACACATTATGATTAAATGTCGCATTATAATAGCGTTTGGGATAATATATATATATATATATATTGTCGTTTGAACGAGAAACTACCTCGGTAGTTAACTAACCAAGTGGTCAATTCTGGATGACATGAATAAGGATTTATATAATTAAAAAAATTCTGCTTTGTCAGCACTACTTATTATGCCAGTCGTCTAGAAACAATAATAACAAATCGTCAGACGATTTTTTTTTTTATTCAGTTTATTGGTACTCGCTATATGAAATAATTGTTTGTCAACCTACGACGAAACGAGAAGCAAATCGAGTTAAACAAATAAAACGTAATCGCATAAAAATATAATACGATAATATTGAACTTAATCGCGAGTCTTAAAGGTTTTCACTAACCAAATTGTCTCGGTTTAATTATTAGTCTGTGGGATTAATGCCCAGTTAAAATTTTAGCTGAGTGATAATAATAAAATGGCATTCGCAGTTTGTTGTGAGTATTAACGTTAACCGGAGCTCGTTTAACTCTCTCGATTGTCTTTAGAATAAATAACCGAAACGTGGCAATTTCGTTGTCACCGGATAGAATCACACAACTGCGATATTTCTGTTTTGCATTTTTATTTACCGATTGTCACCATATTCCCGTAAATTGCGATCGATTTAATACTATGTGGATTTAACGTAACGGAATAACATTCCTATGACCGACATTAACCACGGATCATTCTTAAGTATAGAACTTAATTCGACCTATTTCGCAATTGTTACAAAAGTAGAAAAGTTATTATTTTACGTCGCAATGATGCCGTTATTAACATATTATTTATGTTCAGCGGAAAACCAACCGATTTATTATATTCTATGATATAAAATGCTTTTAACTATTCCGTTTTGATATTATTTATATACATGTATGTATATTTTATTTTTCGTATATCGTTTTTTGTCCCCGCTGTTTATACGTAATATAACGTTTGCGAGCTCTGCCCTCTGCGGTAAACGAATGGCTTTCGGGAACGACTCGTGTGGTTAGCCGTCGTTATAATATTTTGGACTATATTAAAATATCGAATTTAGTGCGGGTATTAGAAAATTCGGATCAAAATTTGACGAACTACAGGCATGGCGAACCCGCCAAGTCATTTTATTAATATAACTGTTTTTTTTTTTTTTTGTTTTTTTTTCTATGGTATGTAAGACAAATAATATTGGCCGAAATTGAATATAAAATATCGGTAGCTCAATTTGACGGTATAGTTTCTTTTTAAAACGAAACATCTAGTCATATTAATTATCATACTCGTATTAGACAAGGTCGTAACTGAAACCCCATTTCGGATGGGGTTTGTGGAGGGGGTAAATTTTTTTATATTTACAGTTGTTGGACCTCATCATTTTTACGTTCAAAATGTAACGATATAAAATAAAACGATACATTTTATCGTATTTTCAAACTACTGCTTTAACGAAAATATAAAATTATTCTTAATATAATAGCCAATAATCAATATTCACTGCTAATATTTGTCTACTTAAAAAAAAAAAAAAAATTCAGATGGGTGGGGGGGCGGATCCCTGATATAGAGAACATCGTGTTACAATATTGTAATGTCGTAGCAGAAATTCCAATTTTGATTAATATTCACAAAGAAATAAAGAAAACTCGTCGCTTCCAAGTCTAGCAAGATTATTATATATATATATATAGTACATATTATAGATACAATGATCTTGAAAAAGTATAGAGTAATACATTTTGGGATTTATTACAGCGAAACGCACATGAGGTTAACATTCAAATGTTGACCTTTTGATATGTTTAACATTTATCGAACATTCAGTGGTTTTACTTTAAAGTCACTTTGAAGGGTACACGTTTTTAATCAAAATTGTGAAATCACGATAAACACTCGTGATAATGGCCACATCCCCGTCCGGTTAAGAATCAATATCATTTTCAATTTCAATCTATCAAAACGCATTTCGACCGGATTTCGCCCAGAATCGTTTTTCCATCAGCAATGATTTATCGTCGCGTACAAATATTAATTAAATCCCCATCCTCTGTATCCTATCTTCTCGACTTTACACTTACAACAGTGGCCCACCAACCCAGCGGTAATTTGTTATTCGTTTAATAGAAAAACATTCACGTCGTGTTGGACGCGCGCATATAAATTCATAAACGCAATTTATGGACATATTTTTCTACGTGTTCTACGAGTTATAATTCTATATTTTCTAGAAGCGAAAAAGCGTAATAATAAAATAAAATAAAAATAAAACCACGGGGACGGAGGAAATGGAAGATAATCATCTAAAAAAAAAAAAAATAAAAAAAAAAAAAATAATAGTAGATAATTTACATAACTAAGAAAGTCAGTAAGTAAATACTAGTAACATAACCGTAAAAAACCATAAAACTATTACAGATTACGAGGCACCTACTTTCAATTGATAATTATTCAAATTTAACATATATTTATCGTTGGTGTTTTGAAATTTAGAATTTTAGTAATCGAACGCATTGCAAATTAGTCGGTAGAATAAAATGCATCTAACCCATTGTAGAAATTATAAAACAATATATATTATAATAAGTTTATTAAATTAATAATTTGATCTAAAAAAAAACAACACGGTCTAGTTTTAATAATATAATAAATCACGGAAAAAATTTTAGGGGTGGGGTTACTCACTTTGAAAAAAAGTTGAACAATTTGTTTGAATATCATTACAGGAGGTCGACTCGATAAATTTTCACCTCTAGAGGGCCGATCCAAGAAAATACACACTGATTAAAAACGTCCTCTCCTTCGGGAATATAATAATGCGTACGGTATAATAATAATAATAATAATGTTTTCACATTCATGCTGAGGTTTTTTTTTTCGATGCGGAGTACACAATATTAAACTGTCACGTACTACTAGATCGAAATATCGGTATTGTGAAAAAAAAAAAAAATAATAATAATAAACCCATACATATGTTCACGCAGTACCTAATAAAAAAAAAAAAATATAATTTCGATATTAACGATATGTCGATATAATTAACGGGTCCAGTAGCTAGTCTATTATATGGACATTTTTTTAATCTGTTTCAATGAAAAAATAGAGTTTTTGATTATTTTATACAATATTAATATTCTCACTTACTTGAGTTGCTTGCGAGTCGTCGGGGCCTCGGTTTGGCCGAATACTTTTTTCCCCGTGAGATATTTTATCGTTATTTTTCGGAAAGTATTAAATTATTATTATTTTTTTTTTGGGGGGGGGGAGGGGGTCGTATATATTACGCAAATCTTGAATTTAATTGAATATACGTGTAATTTTCGTAGGTTTCGTTCGTCGTCTAGTATTCCGTATAGATAGGTGACAACAGTAGGTGATATCCAGATATTCGTTAAAAAATTAATACTAAGTTAAAAGCTAATCACGACGACACAACATATACCATTGGTCGTAAATAACTATAATCTAAGCTTATTCATATTATGTAATGTATAGGTTTTACAACAGAAAAATATGGAAACCGAATACCCGTTCCGAGTTTAAAATAATATGCCAAAAAAGTTTCCAACAAAAAAAAAAAAAACTAACTTTATATAGGTATTATATTAAAAAATCAAAGACAGATAGTACATTAGGGAGATTCGATTGGCGCGCACGGTGCGTTGATAATTAAAAAAAAAAAAAAAATAATAATAATAATAAAAACCATTGAAAAAACGACATTAATAAATGTTATAAATTTTGATTGTTGCCTTTTTAATTTTAAATCATAGGTTGCCACGAAATTCCATTTTGAATTTTTCCCGACTTTTTCGCGTTTTTTCCAGGATGGTTTAATCAGAGTAAATAAATAATATGTGCTAAAATGTTTGTTACTTTTATTATTTTTGAATTTAAAACAATAGGACAGAAAATACAGTACGATCAGATTTCCGTTAAATATTGTTTAAACAATTCAATGAACGTCACCAGATTACTTATTATCAAATAAATAATAAAAATGTATCAATATAAAAAAAAGATCGTGAACATTGTTTCATTGATAATAATATTTAATATTCACGATAATAGAGATTGAAGTTTGAAATTAAAATTCCAGAATTCCATACGAATTCCTTGATATTTCCATGTGTTCCGAGTTTCCAGAAGCCGTGAACACGCTTTATATACTAGTTCGGTATTTATTAAAAAACATATTTCAGCGCAAGTCTAGTAAAACTAGTCTAAATATCAACGAAAATTATTAATCTCAATTCCCTATTGTTACCCGACACGTTCAAATTTTAAAAATAATACGTCGGCCGTTTTGATAAATAAATCTGATACATATTTAGATACATTTCACAGACGCCCGGTGCGAAAATATAAACGTATAAAGTATTTATAAGGTAATGTCTATTTAATCTTTATAGTCTGGTGTCAAAGAAATACGAACGTCAAAAAAAAAAAAAGATTCAAACCTAAACCGCACTTGCGAGTCGTACTTTTCGATAATCGAAACATATGCAATACCGTTGCAGCAGTAACCTAATACACTACTCGGTAAAAAAAAAAAAAAAAAAAAAAATACGATATACCGTTGTACAGAGAAACTAATTCCATTAGTGTACAGCAGGATTTTAGTAGCGTATGGATCTTAATATATATAATTCGATGCGTTCAATTATATACAAGTGAATACATTCGTTATACGTTTTTATATAGTTAGTTAAACTAATAAAACATCGGGAAATAAATTTAATCAACGTCGTCGGTTCGAACCGGTGACATCAATTCGTCTTTCTTGACCGACAATGAGAACGATTGTAGCATAGGAAAACCACGAAATAAGACGTTAAATCAACAAATGCATTGAAAAAAACCTAGTTTTTTTTTTTTTATTCTACACGAATTGTAAATTAATTCCCCCCTTCCCGTACCCCGCATAAAACACACAATAGGCAGGTACAATATTTGTATTAAATCCATTGTTATCGTCAAACACAACTATCTGCATTACGTTGTGTTAAGAATTTTTTTTTGTTCTCGATATATAATTTAGTCGAATTCAGAATGTATTGTCGCATTATAGGAACAAATTAAATTGCAATACTTATTTTAAAATTTGTTTTAGACTCTGAGCGTGTAGCCAGGAATGTATTTACTGCGATGTGCATTCCTTTTTGGGTATGTTAACAATTTTTTCATCAGAAAATTACTGACCCGTAATAACATAAAAAAAAACGACACGAGAGCTTTTTCGTAGCATTTCGATTCAGGTCGGTGCATTTAGGTTAGGTTATTTTTTTATTTTATTTTTTATGTTGAATTTGTCAAAATAAACAAACAAACATGCAAAATAAAAATCACATTAAAATAGTCGGTTTCGCCCAAAACACATTTTCTATTCACGGACTTACGTTTTGGAACACCGGGTAATGAGGTGCAACCGCACCAAAATCTTAGTCCCATTAATATCTATTGTAATATCGCGATGGATAATGTTTCGAGTACGTTTTCATTCCGTAAACTCCACTGGTGTTTCGGTTGATTTGCGGTTTGCTCGTTGATCTGCAGTTCTCATAACTGTCGAATGAGTTCATGATGTTTACCGATCCGACGTATTGTGTGCAGAGCTATTACGAGAGAAGAATACGTTACAACACAAATCCTGCTATTGATAAAAGCGAACACAATTCGATTTTAACTTTTGATTTGATCATTTGAAATATTCAGCAATTTTCTGAGATATAATAGAATAAAAACACATCGATATATAAAAAATAATTTTATCTCAGTTTTTCCCTGCGGAATGTAAAGTAATAGAATATTTATCATAATATTAGCAAATCTATGAATAATATACGTAGTCAGCATATTATTGCCTGCGAAGTTTTGTAATTTTTGTATATACCTATGTGTTTGAATAATTGCTTATCGTGGGCATAATAATAAAAAAAATAAAAATCTTTTGAATTTTAATTCCAGTAAAAAGAAGTTTATCGTCAATTTAAAACGTTATAGTTGACTAGTTTAGAAAAGAATTAATATTGTATAGCGTTTTTTTTTTCTTCTTCTTCTTCTTCAAGATCTAAGTCGCGCGAAAAAACTTCCAAAGTGAACGATTTCTTTAGTAATTTATCGTTAGGAAAAATTCGGATTTGTTAAGTCTGTTTATACGAATTAGCATAATACGCTCGTGTCGCATATATCTATATAAGCGAACGGTTATAATAATAAACATAAAGTTCGAGAAATTGGCAGTTTGATTAAACCGATAAAAAAAGTAAAAGAAAAAAAAAAGTCGAACGTATTAGACGCTCCGGCGATCAATAAACACGTTAACGATATTTTATCAATATTTCAATATTCCGGAGCTTCAAAAATATCATTATGTATTATTAATCAAAATATCGCGTAGTCGCATACCTCTCTCTCTCTCTCTCTCACTCTCACACTCACACTCTCTCCGTTATCCACAAGAAAAGTAATAAATAAGATTATGATTGAAAAATTGCGGTTTCTACAACTAGGTAAATCCGTTAACCGATTTAAATTATCCGCATAGTAATTACTTTTTTAATTACCCACAAGGTGTGTTTACTGCCTATGTATATTGCGTAAATTACACGCGACTTATAATATAGCAATCAAATTGTAATTAATAATAAACCGCCGTCTTTGCCCTATTCTCAACTTTTCTTGTACGCAGTCCAGCGGTCCCCAGTGAGATTCTTTTCTTCTGGTATTTCAATATTTAATTCCGATTTCGTATAATTTAGCTGCGATCCTCTACTTATACACTAAACACACAGTGGAATACAAATCAAATAAATTGCATAAATAATGAACGTACACTTCTGTAAAATCGTTCTGTGGAAACGGAAATCGACACAGTATGAACAATATTTTATAGGCACTATATACAGGAAACAGGAACTCGAATAACAATAAAAATTACCCGTTCGATTGCGCGTAAAAAACCAAGATGATGAACAAATCGTTTTGAACACGTTTACCGCTCAAAAGCTTATTATTGGCGAAAACAAATAAATTTAAGATGTACAGCATAACGATATGTTTATCGTTGTAAGATTTCGCTTTGCGCTGAATCTAAAAAAATAAAAAGAAAAAATAAAAGATACTGCTCGTGCACGGGCCACTGTTGTAGATAGTAAGATGAAAAGGCAGGATAGAGAGGGAAATTTAATTTATATCTGTATACGGCGATAAATCATTGCTAACGAAAAACGATTCTGAGCCATGTTTGAAATTATTAAGGAAACTACGAGAAAATCAAAAAAATAAAAAATGACATCGGTGGAGCGTCATTTGCTGGATGCAAGTGTATGCAAATGCATCCCGTGCATTAATTTTTAACACGGTTAAAATGTGTAAAAATAGATAATTAAATAGAATTCAATAGAATTCGTATAATACAATCAATCAATTTTGTAATTTTATAAAACGGTTATTTTGTGGTCTTACGCGATATTTTAGCGATTATCGTATGGATATTAAACCCAGTGTAATATAAACGGTCCCCATCGCCGATTTCTTTAGTGCCAGTTTCGTTATCACTTATTATTATATCAGCATCGGCAGACGTAAATTAATAAATAATAAATAAAATCAATTTTTAAATTAATTGAAATAGTTTTATATAGTGTTTTTAGATATTAGTTTCGTCTTTGATATGCTATGCGAGCAGCTTATCTATTGATTGACAATTTCTCACATTGGTTTTGCATCCCGTGGAAAAAAAAAAAAAAAACGTGAAATGACGCCCCTGAATAACCTCATAAACGCTAGATTCATGAGGTTGTTTAACGAAGATTTCTGGTCAAAAAGTTGTTTAAATACAGAGAAAAAAAAAATAAAAAAAAAATAACACACACCCGCATCGTAGTAAAACCAATATATTCCTCGGTCCCGAATCTAAAATAGTGCATATTTTAGTCGATTATGTTTTCATCAAAATATTATTTTGATGCTATTCAGCGTGTCGAACGTCTAGTTGAATTATAAATTAGCGTACGAGTCTCTTAAGAAAAAAAAAAAAAACCATTTTACATTTGTTATATTTTATTATTTATAATGTTATTAACCTCGTAACATATTTCGCGCCGCAGTTGACCGTAATTGTGTAATTATAATTAGCGATCGTTTTTAATATTTTACTTGTTTTAAATTTGATAATATTACGCACGGACATTTTTCGTTATTCATATAACAAAATTTTACTCTGTCACGAAAACCATTAACTTAATTTCGCTTGTTTACGCGGTAATATCGAGTAAAACTCTCTATTATAATACCCGCGCCGCCGTAATTATTGATTAATAATTAATTACTTAGCTTTTATTCGTTTTATTATTATAATAATAATAAATAATAATCCATCAATAAAACGATTTTGTATTTATTTTCATCACGATTTCGTCCGCTCGTTTTAATATTTTTAACAGTTATTTCGTAAAACGTCAATAAATTATACGACAAGAAACGATAGAATAAAACGAAATCTATTGTTTTATTATTATTATTATTATTACGTATTAGTGATGGGAAAAATCCGGATTTTTGGATTCCGAAATTCGAAATCCCACGTTTATTGTAAATCCGGATTTCCATTCAAGTCCAAATTTCGGTTTTTAAAATTGTGATTTTATATTCCTAAATTCACGTCTCATACAACTATTATCGTTATATTATTGTTAATAGTATTAAACGTGTAAACCATTAAAAACGTTTTTACAATTCAAAAAATATAACAAATAGAAATTTAATTAAAAAACAAGTACAACAACAACAACGAAAAAAAAAAAAAAATCATACATATTACACCTTAATTTATATAATATATTTTTAGCTGACCTGGCAAACGTTATTATACACAAACAAATTGTTTATGGTAGCACGCCTTGCAACTAATAAAATTATTTAACTTAATTTTATATTGTAAAAAAAAATTTACCTAAGGATTTGATTTTAAGATTTAAAAAACAATCAGAAATTTGTACGGTCTAAGCCGAATTTTGGATATTAAAATTAGAAAATACAAAATTTCGGATGGAGGAATACGAAACATAAATGTTCGTATTTCAAAATCCGAAAAACCGGATTTATCGGATTACATCACTAAATGGTATTGATACGTACAACAGATTTTTCGATAATTTTACACATTTTACAAATAATATTTAATATTGTTTATTCTATTGATAGTATTTAATTTTTTAATTTGTATATAGGCGATAAGATAACTGTTATGTGCTTAAATATTATATACTGAAAAGTCGTTATTTTTTTGCGTATTCGATTTCGAACCGTCGCTTTTTTATTGAAATTATTGATTTTTAACTGAATGAAAAAAAAAAAGAAAAAAAAGAAAAATTACCAATAACCTAATAATATGCGTGTGTTTGGATGATATATAATTGAAATATTGTGTTTTAAAATTAATCAACAGCTATCGTTATGCGGTACATAAAAATCGATTTCAGAACGGTAAAAAAATATCAACGGGACGAACGAACGTTAGTGACGATGATATTTTTTTTATTACAATTTGAATAGCGAAAATCATCCGCAGTCGTGTAAAACCACACTCTGTTATCAATAAAGACTTTTAAACTTTATTTCGCGAAAAAAGTTTCGGGAACAAACGTTTAAAATTGGATTATTTAGCTTATTAGGTTTAGCGTTTTTTTTTTCCGCAACCATATATATATATATATATATTTGACGTACTCGTTATTTTTTTTTTTTTTTTTTACATTTTTTCCGAGTACAACGTTAAAAATATGATTTGGGAAATCTCGGAATTGAACAAAACACCGCGATATAATAAAATATAATCTTATTTAAATTGTTTGTTGCGAGTTAGTTTAATGCACACACCGGTGTCGGACGGAAATTTAATTTTATACGACCGGACCGAACAATTTAAACAAGTAAGCGTAATGAAATGGGAAAATCGAGTTTTCGTTTATACGTTGTCTGTATCAGTTTTTAATTGTTATCGTATTTCTCGTAGGGTTTGCGATTCAAACAAATTTATATTGTAATTTTTATCGACTCGAAGAACGTCAAAGGGCCCGGTATTAATTACGTACGCTTAGAATACATTTAAACATTTCCTCCTTGTGTATATACAACGTAAATTTACGTGGCGCGAAACGATTTTTTTTAAACATTTTATAATTGGTTATCTATAATTATACTTATACATAAAAGACCAACGATGAAATATAATAGTTCTATTCGCGTTGTTTTATTATTATTTAATTTATCAAATTACAGTCACCAAAAAAAAAAAAAAAAAAAAAAACAAAGCTATTAAAGATGAAAATATCGTGTAATGTTTTAATGTAAAAAAAAATTACAACACAAAATGTAAATATATATATTTTTTATATAATTACGGGACAATCAGAGTCGGTGACCCCCGGGTTTAGGCCAAAGGGCCAATATAGCGACAAAAGCGACAAAATCGACAAAATTATAAAAAAAAAAAATCCGCGACTTCGCCGTCGGACGCGGCGAGAACGACATAAGGTCTCTAAACTCACGTTTAGAAACCTACGACCACCACCGCCTACAATAATAATAATATTAATATAAAAAAAAAAAAAAAAAAAAAAAACAATAATATAAAAAGTCCGTCAACTGCAAAATCGCCACTCGTTTGGCATTAAGCGCCGTCTCAATGGCATGTATTCGCTAAAGGTTTACGCGTGTCCAAATCGCTTACGTATAATAATAATTAAATTGGCGTGCCATATATAACGGCGTATTCGTCTCCTATACGTTGTAATAATTTAAATAATTAAGTGGTCACGCCGACTAGGTATTTGTTCGGTGGGTTTTTTTTTTTTTTTTTTAAACAATTTTTTTTTGTTTCTCTTGTGGAGTAATTCTATCGTAAATCTAGGTCATTGCCGACCGTATAGCCGTCGCGGCGTCAGGAAAACGTCGATTAAATCGGAAACGACGAGAACGATTCAAAGCGAGCTGGCCTGTACCTCGTCTACACTATTGTTTCTTCTCGGATTTCCACAAAAGACGCGAATATATTATGTGCCCGTATACCAGTAACCGAGAAATAGTAGACGAAATTATATAGCGGGTACGACGATCGCGTTACTTTTATGGCCCTCGGCCGGCCAACAGGGTTTTCCTAAAACTATACGTGTCTATCGCCGGGCGACGTTCGAATCCTTATAAAAATTATTTTTTTTTTTTCTTTAGCGTCGTCGTAGTTTATAGGATTAGTGTAAGGATATCCATCGAGCCGGTAATTATTAAGTCGGCTATCGCGGTCGAAACATGTACAGTGTGGCCGGCGGAACAATTGAAAACAGAGGTTGGGGGGGAGAAGCGCGTTTAAATTGTTAGAACTATTAGAATTTTGATTTATGTACACCTATATATTGTATTTTGTAAGTAATTTAAAGCGGCGTAGCTTTACATAAATCGTTAATTGAACGATTGCGGTAGTGACGGGGGACGACGGATCTTGTGAAATAAGCTGTTGGATTTTCGTTTTGTTTTCCGTACGATTGTCACCTTTACTGTGCTATTCTGTTGCTTTGTGGTTGGGCCGCGGGGAAACGTTTATCGCTGGAAACTTTGATATTACCCACTGTACACAATAGAATTGTATTAACCATTGTAAATATGTTTTCGAATTATTGAACGTACGTCGTTAGCCGGTTCGAATCCGACGATTTCACTTTTGGCATTTTAAAATAATATTCTCGAAATATTTAACAGGAGATCACGCACAATAATACCGAATACCGCTCGCACAACAGCACAACAAAAAGAAAAATTTACGGAAACCTATTGAGTTTGAAATTTGACATTAAACATATTTCGGTAATGCGTTCACATTACTCGCTGTGACCAGAGTATTAACAAATTAACAAAATTGATACCGGATCTATTTCAGAGAGAGATCGCGTGACGTGAGTTTAGACACAAACAATATCGATATGATGAACGTTTCTAGTAAGCCGACTCGATGACTCGACGACCACCAAGTGACATTCCGAAATGGCCACTAATATTCAAGTTTGCGACTATCACATGGATATAAAAAATCATAAAAATTGGTTAATATTACGCTTTAGCAGAAGGGTTTTCGATATGTAAAGCAAATAAGTGATTTATACAAAATACAGTAACGAAAAAAGTATCTTTTAGTGAAGAAAGTGACCGACTGTTTACACTGCGTATATTACACACCTAGAGAAAAAGCGGGATGCGTTTTTTTTTGTTTTGTTTTTTTTTATATATATAACCTTTATGTGTATATCTATACACATACATTTTTACATCGAAATGTAAACGCATTATTGTTCGTTTGAAAATTTCGCGAGAGTGTTCCGGAACCCCCGTAGATACGGCTCCGCACCGACGTATGACTTTTACCGTTTATTATGTTATTTAAATAATAATTGCACAATAATTTTACCGCTGTTTGCGTAAATCTAAGCAGAACTATTATCCTTTTAATAGTTTTACACCGACGGATAGTATTTTCTCGAAAACAAATATTCGGATTGTATTCGTCGATTTTGCGCCGCATTACTTTTGCTAGATACTATACATTATTACGTACCCGGTTCTGTTGCGCATCGATAAACTAATATTTATCGACTTGTTGTGAGCAGTATTTAGACGTATTAATATTATTATTATTATTATTTTTAAATTTATTTGCGGATTTTTGGTAAATATTGTTTAAACGGGACGTAATAACTATAATTATAATACAAGTCGGTGGAAATATCGTATATTAGTACTGCCTTCTTGCAGCCGAACGTCGAAAACGACGAAATGTCGGATGTTGTGTTTCCATCGTAATTAACAATACGACGTTTGTTAAACATATTATATCGTTTGGTTATTTTTTTTGGCGATTAAAATGTGTGAGAAACCCGAATTTTTTTTTTAATATTTCAGTTTAGTCCCGTAAGGCTCTCCGTTAACACTGATGTTTGCCGGACGTGACAATTCGAAAAGTTCTTAAACCTTAAAATGGAAATCTATATCAGTGGCTCGCGGTGGTATTTTACGACGGGTATACGTTAAAAAAAAAAAAAAATGAAATGTTACCAACACAATTCCAATTGTTAAGGGAATTTCTATCTAAACAGATATTTCGGATAGAAATAAACCACTGAAATAAATACCTAAATTAAATGTGATATTTATGATGGAAATGGTAAATGTTCATCTAGTACTTTGTTATAATTTATGGAATTCGTAATACAGGTTGGCATTTTAAAATCAAAAGTCGGGCAGTGGTCTCACCACAAATTCGAGAATCGCACTGCTTCTGTAGTCTTAGCGTTAAGACAAATTCGAGAATTGCACGTACGTGCAATTAAAAGTTAATTATTTTAACCTTAATATTTCCCCGACGACTTTCGATTTTTTTCAGCGCTTATCAAATCGGAATTATTATAACGAGCAATATTATAGATGATGTTGAGACAATTATGTTTACCAAGTGGAATACGAACAAGTTTAAAAAAAAAAATATAGAACTAAACAACGAAACTTGTTGAGAATATGGAATCATACGGAATTACAGCGTTAGTAAGAGTGGGTTTCCCGTATATACTTTACTTCTGTATTATTAATTCGTGTTTCAAATGTAAATTGTATTTGCCTATTTATGGTGTTTAAATATTTTATCATATTGTCAGCTTGCCTAAATGATTCACGGGATAAAATGCGGAAACGTCAATCGTATTATTGATAATGTTACTAGTTTCGTAATCTCACATGTACACATTTTGGATAAAATAACACGTTTTGTATGTATAAAACATTATTACATTGGAAATAGTTTTGGTTTATAATTGCATTTATCGATTGAATAATGGTGATGCAACGAGTTTGTTAGCAAGTGTATGTTAATTTTTGATAACTTTACCATTCTTTCATTAAGTTACATAAACAGAGTCGTCGAATTCGTCTTTTGATATTGCACCGTAGCGTAACTCGGCTAGATATTTACGCACGCCGTTTATCAACGAAAGATATTGTTACCGATAATCCAATAAAATATACATACGATTTCGACGATGAAATGGATAAAATTAAAACTGAACCGGGTTGTTAAATGATTTCTTTTGGCGTTTAGCATTTATACGCTTCCACTTCTAAATGCGACGCGTTGAAGGTTTTCAACGTTTTACTCACACTTGGTAAAAAAAAAAAAAAAAAAAAAAAAAAAATGCACTGACTAGATTCAAAAATGTTACAAAAATGCGCTCTAGTCGATTTGTGTTCGGAGCAAGAATGCTGCTTAGTTGTTAACAGACACATCATAGTTAAGTCACCGCCGATACACCACCTCGTTACGCTCAGAATCTAAACAGAAATTGACTCGAGAGGTGTTTTTGCGTAGGGGGTAAAAGAGTAATACGGGGTTCGGGTCAATAATGTGTTAGATTTCGACGGATAAAATGCAAAATATGTAGTTTATCGGAAGGGAAAAAAACACGTAAATTAATTTTCAAGCGCCGCCCCGACAAAAAAACGCCGCACTCCATTTTTTTTGTGGTCCGGTCAGGGTATAGGTTGAAAGCGTGCGGATATAATAAAATTATATCGATGAATATTAACGATACGCCTCGGTAGACACGCCGTCGTGCACCGATGCGTTTTCCTAATATTTTTTACCCGTACACGAATATTTTCCGCGCACAAACGCGACGAAAAATAATCTTTAAATGTGCATATTCAAAGGGCGATCTCGTCAACGTAAAAATATTTCTATTGTTTGTTATGATCGGATCTACTGCGACTGTATACACGTATACCACTCGTACGTCACGAGTTCATACTTACCTATCGTCAGGGCTCGAACTATAGAAATAAATAAAAAAAAAAAAAAAATGAAAAGGAATGACTATGTGAATTAAAAAAAAAAAAAAAAATCAGCGACCCTTGCAATTATTGAACTCGTGCTAACCCGTGGGGTCTATAATTCAATAGCAAATTATTTAGTACATAAACCAATAATAACTCCTGCGGGTTAAGTATTTCCTTGAATATTTATTTTGGTAAAAAAAAAAAATAATAATAAATAAATAAAAATGACGAGATTTTAGTAAAATTGTATACTTTATCATCGCACAAGGCAAAATTGCAATAGAGACAATATAATAACGAATTGAACGATTATTATTTAAAAAAAAATGTATAATATATCATCTGGTAATGTAAGAGACGAACCGTTCGTCCGCCGCAATAGAAATAATCAGCAAGGGAACGCTAAAAACATAAAAAAGAAAAATATTAGAGCAGCTCCCCTACAATTCGAACACTGCATTTATAAAACGTTTTGTTTCAATCGCTAATATTATTCATTTTAAAGAATGTCCCGACGACGATAGAGGTAATATAATATGACACAACTCAAAATGTTCAATTTTCGGATTTTATACAATAGATAAATGTCGAGTCTTTATTTCAGTTTATGACGTGACAAAATTGCGTAACTTCACTTAAACTGATCTAATCTCATCCAATACGTCATCGTTTTCGTTTGAGGTTTTTATTGTTTTCAAACATGAACATATTGTCACAACTGGTAAATATTTTTAAATTTTGAGTTGTGTCACTGTTCAGCAGTGCTATAATAATATTCGTGTAGCAAGACGAATTCGAAAATATACACTTGACCAAAAAAAAAAAAAAAAAAAAACATCGTCACTGGCCGAGGTTTATCAGTTGTTTTTTATACTACTTAGTCCGGGGAAAAAATTGATTTGAACGTAATGATAGAATTTATCTTTTTGTTTTTCATATCAACGTTTGAAAGTCGATTTACGGCGATACTATCGTAATAATCACTCAGACATCTGACGATACTAATTGTTCGATTCATTGATGAAATAAAACTCGTTATTTCGATAAAAAAAAAAAAAAAAAAACTCGAGATTCATAGTGACACAAAAATGTAAAAATTACGAAAAACCGTAAATTATGTTGAAGTAAAAAATTAACGACATTTTCGATTTAAACCTGGCGAAAAATGACGTATAATCGAACTCCGATCGTAAACGCGTTTCGCATATTATATACGAGTGAAAAAAGTATAAAAAAAAATATTTTAACCCTGCGTTATTACCCTTGACGAGTGTTCCACCGCCACTACTCTGAGTCTCTCGGATTTGAGTGTCACAAAATTATTTTTAATTCGACTGTTATTCTACTGAAATTTCCAAATATATATAGAACATTATATTAATATTTAGAACATTTTTCTTTTCGAACAAATGTAACGTTAAACAAACGATTTACTAACGCAATCGTATTTACAAGTTGGTCTATTAGACCCAGGGTAATAACGGAGGGTGTAATTAACCATAAAAAAAAAAAAAACCAATAATAATACTTCCTCGGATATAATCGAGAGTGTATTATACCGGCGGGGCGTGGGCGGGAAATCACCCTGTATCGGCCTGAGTATTTATTATTATTTTTTATTTTTTTATTGTTAAGTATTGGATTTTTTTTTTTTTTTTTTTTTTAATTAACGGAATGCGAGTTGACACCGCGGGCTTATCCCCGAACACAATCTAATTATTATGCAAATCTCTGTCGCCGTTCGGGAACCTCTTTTATAATTAATCTCCGTAGTTCAAATTTACTTATATATAACATTATACTCTTGCCGCACTGACGAAAATTATATTTTACATAATATTTCGTTTAATGTTCGGTATACCTACCACCGGGCCGCCGTGACAATATGTCATTCGCAATATTTTATGGCCGGGCCCCGGACATATTATTACGTATTTCGTTAAATATTTGAAATTTCCGCGAGCGGTACGGAATCTTGCGATTCCGCGACCACATAATTATTATTACAATACCGCCGTGCAACAATGGCAATAATAAATTTAAAAAAAAAAAAAAAAAAAATTAATAATAATCAACTTTCACCGGCCTCGGCCCGTAAAGCCGGCACCCGGTAGAAACCCGCCAACGATGTAAACGATGCTTGACGACGGTCCCCGGATACCCTGTTCAAATATCCAACCGATATTTTTGCACCACTACCGCAATATTGTTTGTAATCGGCAACATTTACGATTTTAAATCGTAACAGTTCATCATGGTTTACGCAATTGTTGGCTATTATCAATATTTATTGTTAACTACTCATCATCAGTCGTCAGTAACGATAATTTACACATTAAGTCAAATATGGGAAATAAAGGAATCGTACTGTTCCACGTTAATGTTTAGTGCAGTGTGCCGTCATGAATGCTGTTGACTTTTTGAAAAATCACGTATGCACTTTTCTAAAATCAATTTCGCTACTTCACCATTAGCTTCCTCTAACTCGTGTTTGGCTCCTGACACAGTAGCTATATTTTTCGCCCAAGGGTTGGCCTAAAAAAAAAATTAAATATTTTTATATAATGCAAATACTTGAAACAAAAATAAAAAATACCTCTTTTTTTCTTATTTTGTAATTGCATGTGGTATAAGTCCAAAACTTGTTGTGATGTACACGAGATTTGAATGTAGATATTATTGATCTTTTATAAGCTCCTTTACATAATTCTTTACATATCCTGAACATATAATATGTATAGTGAATTTTTCATGAAAATTATGTAAAAATTAAGAAAATAAGAACCATATGGGGAAAAAGCAAAATAAAATTTACTCCATTGGAATCGGAACGACTCGAAACGTATTTAAATATATATATAAGGATTTTACTCCCATCAAAATAAGCATTTGCTAGAAAATCCCAGTCCTAGTCGTAGTTACACTCTTAGACCGTTGACTCGTATATAAATAATATTTATTTGAATATCTGTTGTCGGCGGGTGCAAAATTATACTTTTGCGCTCCCTCCCCCAAGAAGATTCCACGTGAGTCCAACGGCACCCATCCCCTAAGATTCTGCCGCCGCGTGACCTCCGCCGATAAGTAAATAGAACAATCGTCCAATCGCAGTGTTTGTTGGGGTCGGTGGTAGTTTGGCAGCGCCTTCGAGCAACGGAGGTTTTTGAAAAATTGGATACGGTCCAAAACGAGGTCCAAGTCTACAATTATACGGACCTTTAGATTGCGCGGCGTATTATACTCAATGTACACGAGTCGATACGTCCGTGTTTTTCCACATTTCTTCCGTTGATAAGGAACTTTTGTTATTATTACTACTACTAGTACTACTACTACTACTACTTTTAGGGTTCCAACGATAAATCCGTCTAGGAGATAATTTTATAAGAAATTATATTGCACGGTAAACAATAGTAAACGATCGGAGATTTTAGGGTTATTAAGACTGTAGAATATTTTTCAAAACGACACAATATGAGTAATATTATTTATTTTCGTATTTGTTTTATCTATATAATATCGCTGTTGCTGCTGCGAAAATAGTATTTAGAACAAAATAGCGTTGTCGATGTTCGCAGCATTTGCTTTGATAAACTCGAATTTGATTTATAATAATTATATTTTGAAAATAAATAATAAATACCGTTACTTAATAATAATATTTTATTGAAATATATTTATAAACGTCAATGCCATAGAACATAATATGAAAAAAAAAAAAAAAAAAAAAAAAAATTACAAATTTAATTTAACTGTCAGACCGCGGATACCGAACAATCAATTCTAAAGTCGATCGATGTTTTTATAACGTTTTGAACAACACGTGAAAATTAAAAAACTTTAAGTTTATACACATTTCATAAAAACGTTCAATATATCAGATGGTGGTGCACCGCGGAAAAACGAAAAAGTAATTTCTGTTGACGACGAGACCACCGTTTTAATATATTGTTGCAGTACGCGTCGGTATTATTCGGATTACAAACATATCGTTTAAAGTTAGATAAACACATATTTTAAATCAAAATATGGAATACGAACAAACCAAAAGTCTAAAATTAAAGAAGTTTCCGAATTGGTTTCGAAATAAACAACTGTGCTTTTTCGTGCGTATAAAGAGTTTGCAAAATGCATAATATTGAAATTACGTCGCGTATGTCGTATCGATCTCTTGGTACTGGTAAAAGTTTGCGAAGACGTTTGTTTCTGTTTATTACGCATTCGTATTATATTATCGTGATCTAGAGCCATTTTCTCGGAGAAAATTGTTTGTAAATTTGATCTTTGTAACTATTGAATAATTGTTTAAGGTTTATTTAGACATTTTTTTTTTTATTCAAATTTCTATACTCCCTACTACCGTTATATCCCGAATGAACTTAATGGGCAACCCTTCACGTTTCAACGCAGATTCGAATCGAAAAAAAAAAAAAAAATCAAAATTCGATACGCGTTTATGCCGTAAATAAACCACTAAATTTATCGTATACGGAACTATGAAACAATGTAACATTTTAGAAAAATAATGTAAATATAAACGATCGTTAAACGATTCTAAAATCATTGACTGACACGGTTAGGTTAGGTTAATACCAAAATCAATTTTACTCAAAATCTCTGTGGAAAATTGCTGGATCGTGGTAAAAATAAAAAAAAAGAAAGAAAATAATCACTCTGAATATATTTACTCCGAGTATGGCCCGAAGCGAGTTTTACGTGTTTGGCGTGCCGTTCAACACGAAAATACAAAATATTACGGTTCTCTTTAACCGTCATCGACGACGTATCGTCTTCGTTTAAAACGAATAGAAAAATAAACCTACGGAAATTAAGTCTCGCACACGATAATGCGCGATAGATGTTTTATTTACAGACAATTTAAACTTTTTTTTTTTTTTTTCGTCCAATTAAATCCATAAACCGCTTCCGATTCATTTGGCATTTTTATAAACGATTCAGCCGTGATAAAGATGTCCAGTTACTATATAAATAGAGGTACGGATGTATAGGACTTTTCGAATTAATTTGTTTCGTAGCGAGTTCGTAATATTATATAAATTATGATAACGTATCAACATGTTGACTTAATTTCAGCTTTTGAGTTGATTAAGACATTTCAATAAATTTTAATTGAATTATGAAAATTAAAAAAAAAAAGAAAAATTAAAACTACGATAAACCGTAAAAATAACAATTTCATATTTTAATAAATTATAATATTAGAAGACACGGTGATTTACTTTCTACTATAAATTCATATAGCCGTGAGATTATAATACTTGAAGAACTAAAGTCAACTAGAATTATTTTTACTTAAAACCCCCGTGAAAACTGCCGGCGGCTGAATTACCAAAAACATTTTTCGTTATAATTCAATCAAAAATTAAATAAAATCAAATTAACTTCGTAACGCGTTAGGGATCGCTGTCACGTAGTAGGTATAGTGAATTGCCTAAGCGATAAATCGTTGGTACCGAAAAACGATTCTCAACGTAGTACGTTTGATATATAAAAATTGAAAAAATTGTATTAACCCGTAACTACGAAACAGGCTACAATTTTTCATATTGTTGTGTATTTTTACTGAACCAAATGAGTTTTATTCATTGGATAACAGTAATATGTTTATACGATTTCCATTAAAATTTTAACTGTATACGATAAAAAAAAAAAAAATAGTTGTTGCATTTCGATCAACATTTTTTTTTTTTTTTGACAACTTTATAAGTATAAACGTATGATAAACCTCGTGTACAATTTTCAAGTATTCCTACTCGGCCTAAACACTTATATTCACATAACACCAAATGAATACTACAAAACTCTGAATAAATCAAATGCCTTGGTCGTAGATCGCCAAGGATGTTTAGACAATTTTACCGAGTTACAACAAAACGAAACTATTGAAAATAATGAATCGGTTTTTTCCCCAAATTACTAAGAAAACTACTACGAAAATCAAAAAAATGACCACCGACTAGATCCAAAATGATTTCGGAAAAGGTGCTACACTTGAAAACCGGAGCACGTTTCTTGGTAGAAAAGTTGTTCACAGGGCGGGGATTAAAAATCACATCACGGTAAAATAAAAATATTCTTGGCTACGCTTAGAATCCAAAATGTTATTTTGTACATTTTAAAATATAATAATTTTATTACAATTACTACTATAGAACAGTTTAAAATCAAACAAAAGGGCGAGATACACGGCTGAGATAGAAAATATGAATAAAATTATTTTAAACGTAAATATTTTACATTTAATTATACAGTAACGATTCAAATGGACGTCCACACGCCCAGTGTTTAAGGGGTCGCGTACGGGCCATTTTTAATGATTTGTTTGAATAATGTTTAATTTATCAATTCAAAAATATTCGGATTCCTCCCCCATTGCGATCGAATAAATTTACCCGTGTCGTTATTACGTGTATGTTTTATCGCGTAATCGTGAAATTTGTCAAAACGGATTTTTTTTTTTTTTGATTTTTTTCCAGAAGGAAAAATGCCGACCGGAAGTCTTAATTGTCTGTTGGCGAGATCAATGTGCACCAAAGATCCATCGTGTTTCAAAATCATGAACATCATTCCAAGTCTATGCGGAAACGAAATAGGTAATTACACCCATACGATTACAATGTAATATTTATAGATAAACACAATAGTTTATTATTATAACGTGAAACATATAATTTTATTTTTATTATAAAATATGTAAACCGTGTACGGCATCGTACACGACAACGTTGACAGGCAACGTTAAAATGTGTTTAGTACGTACAAGTGGGATTTTATAGATAAAAAAAAAAAAAAAAAAAAAAATGATATAAATGGCCCCCCGCGAACGATTTTTTGCCCCCGAATTTTCTCCAATATTCGCAAAAGTCGTCAATTATATTTTTAATTTGAACGACCATGTTAATTATACAGACTTTTCCGCTGATCTACTGCCCAAAACCCATTTAACGTTACGGGGTTGTCTTTACGTTATTCGTCACCGTTAAGGTTATTATACGTCTGAAAAAACTGTTGACACTTGCAGTGGTTCGATTTTATAAATGAAAATATATTTGAATTCTTAAACGAGTTTACTTTGCACCGGTCGAAGTACTTTTACATTGTAATCGTCCTTAACTATTTATTAACAATAAATGTTTAAAAAAAAAAAAAAAAAAACGAAAAAACGCCGATGTAAATTGCTCGTAAATATTATTTCCAATATTGATTTCACAATTACTGTGAGTCTAAAACTCTAAAACCACTTAAAAAACGTTGTTACACGTCTCCTCTTAATATTATTTGAATTTTGATTGTCCCATTATTCATAATAATAATAATAATAATAATAATATTATTATTATGTTTGTTATAAATATCATAATTTAATGCCAAAAAAAAAAAAAGAAAAAAAAAAGACATATACGAGTTTGACGTATTTTTAACAAGGTTTAAAATGTCTGGTGAAGGGTTTTAAAGCGGCGATTGGAGGGAGGGTAAACCCGGTAGATCCCCCCTAACACATAAATGCGGGGCTTTCCCGTATAGTGAGTTTGGGAAACGGCCAGAAAAATGGTCGGCGCCCTCTCATGTTATAAATAGTTGTATTTTTTATTACTTCACTCGATCCAGAAAATGTTTGCTCGGTAGAATAATAATAATAATAATAATAAAAAAATAAAATAAAACAAAAGAAAAAGTATTATTTTACGTAAATGTATACGCGTTGCATAAATACGTATATAATTTATACGGAGTACAATACGAACTAATAAAAAGTAGGTATGTTTTTTTTTTTTATTATTATTTTTTTATTGAAACCCCGCATATAATATTTATTCGTGAAAAAAAAAAAATAAATAATTATAATAATAAAGAATCGACACTGTATATTATATGTATCGTGTGTTCGTCGCGTAGGTAAATATTTACACGCTTTGGGAAAACTAAAAAACTAAAACGGATGTGTAAAAAAATAAAAAAATATTTATATATAATGTCTAATAAATAAAAAAAAATTAAAAAAAAAATCGTACAGACCGTCGACGATGGCAGTACTGCAGGTGCATGTATAGGCAGGCAATAATACGCCTGTCGCCCTCTTTACCTACCCTCTCGCGTAAAATTATCGTACATTATATCCAGGGGTTTTTTTTATTTTTATTTTTAATTTCTGCTACAAAGTATAATCATTGTATATTATACGCGATAAATGCACCGAAAATGTTATTATTATTTTTTTTTTTTTTTAAATATTTTTATTATGTGCGTGAGCGCGTATTTTAAAAAAAGCCGGGCACCGGGTAACCGATTGTTTTGACTAGTTTAAGTTAAGTTGTCATAAAAAAAAAAATTAAAAAAATAAAAAAATAATAATAATAATAATAATTACCTTATCTAAACAAAGTTTCAGTCAAAGTTATAAATTTAATCACACGTTTTCAGGAAAACAATAATTTAAGTCAAGTTAAAAGTTACATTTTTTATTTTTAAAATTTTTTAAAACTACTATAATATTTCGAACTTGATCACACGCTGGCCCATTTCGCAGAGAATTAATATTAATATATTAATGATTTTCATCAGGTAAAAAATGTACTTAATAATGTTCGTCGATAATTAAATGCTAAAACATAGTTTTTTTTTTTTTAAACTTGTAAATAACATAAATTTGAACAAAATAACTAAATTAAGTATAAAAACAAATAACTAAGATATTTTCTAATATTATATATTTTTTTTTTTTTTAACTAGTCAAGTTACTACAAATGGTAATAAAAACGAAAAAAATAACAAAACGCTTAAACGTCTATCATAACAAAACCTATCGTTAATAATAATAATCATATAGAACAGTGAATTTTTTGTCCACTAAATATTATTATGGGGTTCTAAAATTTCGCGTAACATTCCGTTTTCATAAAAACTTTAAAAAAAAAAAAAATAAATAAAATTCCTTTTTCAGTTTAAAACTATTACTATTGTATTTACTTACAACTATTACTATAGTAACCGATTGAATATGTATTCGTCGTGCGCACATTACAACATTTAATTTTTAAAATAATGCTAAAACGCCGAAGGAAAAAGCTTAAAAAAAAAAAATTAACGACTATATAAAAATTATTGATATTTATTCGAAAATAATAGTATTAATCGCATAATACTCGTATATTCGTTATGTATTAAAAAAATGAAAGGTTTTGGTATTATAGATAACAGTTATTTGATATTTTCTTTAAATTCATAGGTAAAGTTGCATTACTCGAGTTGAGAATTTATGATTATATTTAAAAAAAAAAAAAAAAAATCTAACGTTGATTTTAGTTTTACGTTTAAAATTAAAAAAAAAAAAAAAAAAATCCACAAATTTAGCGTGTATGTACATATTATTTTGTCGGTCGATTAAACAACGTAAAGTTCAAATTGACGATTATATATTTATCGATACGGTATGCAAATCAGCCAATCTAAGTGCCACTGCCTAGTTATGACTTCGTAAAACACGTCGTTATATAGAAAACCAGTGAAAGAAAAATTTATTTTCCCGGCATCGCCCACGCCGACGGTTTTTTTTTTTTACACGATAACATCTTTCTAGCTACTTATATTATTATTATTATAATAGTGTTTTTTTTTTTTTTTTAACAATTTTTTTTTTTATTATTTGTTTTTAAACGCTCGCGTTCGTCGTTGGACATACAGTGTCGTGTTCGACGACCACGGTGATCAAGTGCCGGGCGGCATTGAAAACCCTTCAAGCGTTCCCGTTCTTCAAGCCGACTTGCCTGTGCCGGGAGCCCAAAATCGATTACGAATGCAACTCCTTCCGTAATTTTTTATTCGACCACCCGTGCAACTTCACACAGCGCATTGGTACGTAACAAACGTAATAAATTATCGATTCGGTCGCGTGTACTAAATATAATATATTATTATTTGTACAATATATACACGACCGCCCCAACGTGTACGACCGACGCCGGGGCGGCCGTATAATGGAAAATTTAAGGGGGCTGTAGGAGGAGGAGGTGTAAACCCACGTCAACCGTGCGCGCACCTATGCACACCGTATTAGAATATATTATGTACTGCGGCGGTGTGTTATTATAATAGTCGCGGGCACACCCGCCGAAAACCCGAATAGAAGAGGGTACGCAAAAACCGACCGAATCCCGGGGTCTTGGGTCCAGGGTAAGATTACGTCGTACGGGCGCGTTGTCGCGGAGTCTCCATATTTTTTTCCCCACTTACCCCGAGGATTTCGCCTCGCCCCTGCGCTGTGGATCCGTGTCGTATCCCGGTCGAGAACCGACACGATCGTGTTCAACGCTGTAGAAGACTGAACGCGTATTTTAGAAAAAAATACAATAAAAACATTGGACAAGACCGACCGACAGTTTTAAAGAGTATCTATAGAAATTATGGTATTTATTGATATTAACGGAGTCGTGAACAGATTTGCAAGAAAATTCGATTTTGCATTATAAAAATACACGTTCCCGTGTCATCCGATTTGACTATGTTCTTTTGTTTTAATATCGAATTTGTTTTTTTTAATCGTATGTAAACTTCTCGTTATACAAATATAAATGTGTACAACTTTAAACCACCTCCTCTCCGAAATGTGTATTCATACACACGCCTGTCTGGAGGGTAATAATCTTCCTATTGGCTACCGAGATTCGGTGTCGCCCGTCATATTTTTAACCGAGGTCTGTTTGTGTTTTTGGTAGGCGGGTGTTTTTAATATATGTGTACGAGGTCTGTTCAAAAATTTCCCGAACTATTCTATTCCTAAAAATTTATAGTATCGTAAATATTATTAGATTAGCAGCTATTTAACCATTAACTGTGCGCGTTCAAAGTAGACGAGTCGTGTGTATTGTGCCATTTTTAAAATGAATAACATTCACGAACAACGTATTAATATTACATTTTGTGTTAAACTTTGTAAATCTTTTACCGTGACTCATAAAACGTTGCGAAATACTTATGGTGATCAGTGTTTAGGACGTACTCAGTACCTTACGACTGGTTTAAACGTTTTAAAGACGGTCGGGAATCAGTTGATGACGACCCACGTTCGGGACGTCCGTCGACATCGACAGACGATGCTCATGTGACAAAGGTCAATGAAATTGTGCGGTCTAATAGACGTTTAACTGTTCGAGAAATTGCGGAAGATTGTAACATATCGGTTGGTTCGTGTCATGAAATCCTGGTAGAAAAACTTGGAATGCACCGCGTTGCAGCAAAATTTGTCCCTCGGTTGATGTCGCAAGATTAGAAAGACAATCGCGTAACCATCTGTCCAGATTTGTTAGATCGCGCAAATGGTGATATGAGTGTGTCCATAGAACAAATTATAACGGGTGATGAGACGTGGGTCTATGGCTATGATATTGAGACAAAAGTCCAATCATCACAGTGGGTTGGTAAATTTTCTCCAAGACCAAAAAAAGCTCGTTAGGTCAGATCAAACGTCAAAGTCCTGCTAACGGTTTTTTTTTTTTTGACAACCTGGGAGTTATTCATCACGAATTCCTACCTGCAGGACAAATTGTTAACCGATGGTACTATCTAGAAGTATTAAAACGTCTTCGAGAAAAAGTGCGGAGGAAAAGGCCTGAAGTGTGGAAGAAAAACTCATGGTTTTTCCATTACGACAATGCTTCGGCACACACTTCCCTGTTAATTCGAGATTTTGGCGTGAAAAATCACATGACCGTGATTCTCTCATTCCCCATATTCTCCCGACTTGGCATCAGTAGGTGGCACTTTTTTTATTTCCAAAACTAAAATTTCCGTTAAAAGGACAATGATTTTCTACGATAGACGAAATAAAAGAAAATTCGCTAACGAAGCTACGAGCAATTCTAGAAACCGCTTTCCAGGATTGTTTCAACAATGGAAAAGTCTTTGGCAAAAGTATATAAACCAAGAGGGAAAATACTTCGAGGGTGATAAGTCTCAATAGCTTGTAGGTAAGCGCTATAAATTAAAAATTGAAAAATTCAGGAACTTTTTGAACAGGGTTCGTATAATAGCAATTTACCGATATCAACGTAATCCGGATTATGTAATGGTTTTCGTCGCTGCGTCAGCGATAGCGCGTAACTGATATAGCTGGTACCCGTGACTCGTTTAAAGGAGACAACACGTTTAGTTTTAAACAAAATACGGCCACCGCTGTCGAGATTTCCACGATTCCCCTATATAAGATTACCGAATATTTGTACACTGGTTTCTGGTGGTGATTTACACCCCGGTTGTTGAGGGCGTACCCGCCTGCCGATAGCCCAGAGATCTGCGCGGTCCGTTTTTCCACCAGGCCAGTGAAGACAATTTGAGACCGGACGCCGGACTGACAAACTAAACAACGGAACCGGGCCGGACTGGTTTGTTTTTCTCTCTAGACTAAAAAAGACCGAGACCGTTGGAAACACTAACATAATTACACGGGGTAATCCGATAGTACTTACAATTACTTACAATACTTGCTGGCTGCCTATGTATAGTCTTGTCAAAAAATGGTCGTGGGTGGGCGGGGGAGAACTGTGTAGACAAAATATGCTACCGGAAACCACCGTCGATGTCGACGATCAGAGCAAGGTAGAAAAGTCGTTTACAAACAGACGATAAAAAAATGCGCACATCGTTGTAAAATAAATACATACCCCGCAATCTTCAGAACCTAAAAAAGGGCAATGTTAAAAAATAATAAAAAAATCATAGTTGGGAAATTACGTTCTATTTAAATATATATATCGTTGTATATTATGTATAAATTACTGGCATTGGCTTTGTGTTATCCTGCTCCGTTTCGTGCTCGTAATTTGTGAACAATACAGAACTTTTAAAAAATAGACCGCCCAATAAAAATTCTGTTAATTTTAAGAAAAGATCTGGGCCGCTGTGAATTCCAAAATAGAAAAGCCGATATTCTTCTCACCAGTGGACAAACAGACACTATTGTAGGTTGGTTGTTAGATTATATCGATAAATTATTGCAAACGAAAAACGATTCTGAACATAGATTGGTTAACCGTCACGTTTTTATAAATGCGTTCTTAAACTCTGATAAAAAACTGAATGTTTATAGACATAAAAAAAGTTAACCCCTGATGTTGATGATAGATGCATGGTTTCCCGGTAGAAAAGTTGTTTACAGACAGAAAAAAAAAAAAAATAACATATAACAAACTGTAAAGACCATATATTGTAGGGCACTACTATGCCTACACTAGAGGTAAAAAAAGCCTAGTTTATCGTAGACAACCTCAACGGGTGTTACACAAAATTCTATAAATATTCAACGACTCATTACCGAAGGTAAAATAATTGGTATTTTACATACTGTAACATTTTTAATAATTAATAATTAAAAAAAGGCCGACAAGACTGTCTAGTCGTTTTCTATTAATTTTCACGATAAAATGCCTTTTCGTTTGTTTTACGATACAAATGAATTTCCAAACGAAATAATAACAATGATTTTTGCCTAAAATCGGTATACCTAATGGATTTTTTTGCGGGGGACCTCCGTTCCGTTGTATATTGTTAGTATTCGTAAATTTTGTGCCGTTTTTAAATTATTAATTTTCAACGAAAAATACCAGAGAAAATTGCACTTTTACACGGGTTGTTTGCTATTTTACGAAATCGATATTACCGAGGCTTACGCATGAAAATACGAAAACGTGACAACGGACGATGTGAATTTATCTATATTCGTGAATTATTGTTCGTCATAAACATAGTATATATTATACATGCATATATTAATAATAGTATTATTGATTTCTGGTGACCAAACGGACGCACGAAGGGATATACAATGCACGTGATAATATAGTAAGACAAAACGTTATTTTTACTTTTTGCGGCAACTTCCACACACGATTATATATTGTTTAGCCTATAATATGTCGGTAATAAAACTAGTTAAAGAATTTAAATGCCGTTACAACAGTAGATACGATTTTTTCCACGTTTCGAGGCGAGCGAAGTGAGGAAATATTTCATTACAGTGCTAAAAAACCCGTCTTCAGTGGCGTGCTCGGGAATATCCAATTCGAAGGCATGCAGTACCTAATGCCTGAATAACAATCATGGTTAAATTCGTAAAAACTTCTTCTATCCTAACCAGACAATGCGATTTTATTAAAACCGGATACAAATGCCAATTTTTATTGAAGAAATCAATAGACATCTTTCTCCTGTGACTTGGCTGCAATCAAAATAAATTTCAAGATAAAATTATTAAAAAAAATACTCATTAATATTGTATTTTTTACGTCAACGGGTGTGATATAACCCCGAACCTGACCACGTCACTGCACACGACACTGTCCATATTAAATTTTCAATTTGAGAAACCGATAAACCATTTTCGTTAAAATACTAATATACCTACATTAGTTAATGATGAACACGTGCGATTACCGTAAAAACTTCGAATTGGCCTTCAATCGTTACAATTATATACTGTGTAATTTTATTTTATCCAATTCGATTGTTTTATTGTTACCTACCGACTGCCTATTTAAAAAAAAAAAAAAAAAAAAAACTATTTTCTATATATATATGCAGATAAAATTAATACGCACTTTGCATAGGTTTTTTTTTTTTTTTCATTATTCAGTTATGTAATTTAGTAAAATAAACAGATTTTTATTGAAAAATGTTCCGATAAAGTTGCTTTTTTTTTAGTTATTTAACTTTTAAGTAATAAAATCGTTTTGATTGTTAAAAAAATGATTTTCGAGTGTTTTTTTGGGGCAACAACAGCGGCGGCCAGGTTGGGGTAAAGACAATAATAATATTGGACTTTATTATACGAATATAAAAATACTATAATTTTTTTTATAACGAGCTACCGTATACACAAAAGAATCGTAAATAAACGGAAAATCGCACGTGAGTAAATGGGTAAAATCGAAGACATGTTAAAATCGGTTTAAACAATCGTCATAGTCGACTGATTTAAAAATTGAACAACCAATTATTTTAAGCGTCGGTGAAAAAAATAAAACAACAAATTGTACGATTACACTACTTATTTAGGTTACCGTCCATCGATTAGAATTAATTTCCAAGCGAAAAAAAATTGGACTCCAAGCCTAACCTCCCCAATTACGGGAAAATTATTTTTATTTGAGAAAAATTGTGTACGTCGTCGTTGTCGTCGTTCTTTCTATATATTTGATGTAATTCTATTTTTTATGCGATTATAAAATGATCTCGGTTACTCTCGTGTTAAATTTGCTGTCGAATCGATCCCGAACGTTACAAATGTTTTCTGTATTTTTATACCGAAAAACACATATTGAAAAAAAAAAAAAAAAAAAAAACCCGTAAAACAAACATTGTCGGTCACTTAAAACCGTACCGTGTGATATTATACGATTACCGACTCGACTGTACGCACATAAACGAATGAAGTAGAAAATAAAAAAAGGAAAATAAAAAATACGAGAGTAAAAAAAAAAAAAAGTTTCAATAACACTGCATGCCGGGGGTATTTGTATGCGATTTCACGCGTACTTTTGAACGACACTCGAACGAAATTGTTTTTTATAATATTACGTAAGACCTTTGACTTAGGCTTACCGCGGGCTTATACGACGGACATATTTGTTATGTATACACATATATATAGGGTGATTTTTTATGCGGATACGTTTATATACACGCAAATACCAACATGCCTAAGAACAACAACAATAAAAAAACGGCCATAGTCCGAAATTACCAATTGCCGATTAAAAGCCAGTGGTCAAATCACTACCCGACGGAAATCATTGCACAAATGTTTTTTTTTTTTTTAGTAATCGTTGAAATGTTTGGTTACCTTATGGCGGGTTCACGACTCCGCCGTGTCGCGTAAAATACCCTCTGCTCAGGGCAGGTGCTCGCCGAAATGTGGTTGAAAGAATCACCAACGCGATACCACCTTGCAAATGATTATACGAGGTGCGACAATAAAATAACGAGACTTTCTAAATATAACCTAAACTATTAACGTTATCTATAAAACGATTATTGAAATATGATTAGAAAACACTTATCTAAAAGTACTATGAACACTGATGGCATCGATTCATTTTCTTATACGTTAGTAGCCTTGTTATTAGCGCGAGTTCGACTATACTGCCGAAAAATGTTAGATTTAAAAATCGAACAACATGTGTTAACATTAAATTTCTTGTTAAATTAAAAAAAACTGCCGCGGAATCGTTTCGTATGTTATGTGAAGTTTATGGTGAAGAATGTTTATCAAGAGCTCGTGTTTTTGAATGGCACAAACGGTTTTGTAGTGGAAGGGAGGACGTCGAAGACGATGATCGTTCTGGACGTCCTACCACGTCTTCAACAAACAAAAACGTTGAAAAAATCGACAAAATTAATTAATCAATATTATTATAAAGAGGTATTAATTAAATTAAGAGAACGTGTCAGAAAGAAGCGACCAGATCTATGGAAAAATGGCTGGGTTCTTCACCAAGACAATGCTCCAGCTCACAGTGCATTTTCAATTCAACGTTTTTTAATTGAAAAAAAAATTTCTGTACTTCAACATCCCCCGTACTCGCCAGACCTTGCTCCTTGTGACTTCTTCTTATTTCCTTCTTATTTCTTTTCCCATTTTCAAACAGTTGATGACGTAAAAATGAAAACGGCAGAACTTCTAAAAGGGCTGAATGAAAGCAATTGGCAACACTGTTTTCAAGAATGGCAGCGACGTATGCAACAGTGTATTGATGCTGAGGGAAGGTACTTTGAAGGTGATAATCATTAAATTATAACATTTTTAAAATAAACAACTTTTATTCAAAAAGTCTCGTTATTTTATTGTCGCACCTCGTATTCAAATTTTGGCCGCGTTCTTACATTCTGGTTAGACGGTTTACCCGGTGTATACTTGATATGATTGAAATGCAAATTCTCGAAAAATAACATACTGTTACAATATGTTCGCCGGAATCGCTTTTGCCCGACGTTTCAATACGCTTTTGAATAAATGATCAAAATGACGAACGAGCAAACCCCCCCCCTCCCACAATCATCCCCGCAAAAAAAATGTAATAATCATAATAAATTAATGCCATACAAATGTTATACACAAAAAAATGAGTACTAAAAAAACGCGAAAATTTAAAATAATTCATAAACATTAGAATTTTCTGAAAATTGTACTACGAAAATGTCTACAAATAATTTTTTTACTGAATTACAGCATGGAAAATCGAAAACAACACGGAACGGTATATTGAGTAAATATTCCCGGTTTTTTTTTTTTTTTTTTGCCCCGTTATTGAGAAAACTACAATAAAAATTAAAATTGTACAACGTCAATGCACACGGTAATTTCAAATTGCTATACAAAAAAGCTAGGTTTTTTTTTTTCTTTATAAGAATTCCGGTAGGGAAATTGTTAACGGACATTGCAATACGATAAAAAAAAAAAAAGCGCACACGTTCATAGTAAAACCAATATGTTTCTCGTTACGATCAGAATCTAAAAATGAAAAAAAAAAAAAATATTATTATGCCGTTCGAGGGGCGTGGAGGGAATTTATTAGTAGAGCCGTAGACATAACGTTATCATACCGGTAAAATGGACGTTTCCGAAACTTTTGCCGCATACCCGGACGCGAACGGATAACGAACAAAACGTATTTGGAAATAAAATAAAATTGGTGTACGCGAATTCCGATCACATAATAACATAATATAATAAATGTACGTACCAGAACACGTGACCGGAGGACGTCGTCGTCGTCGTCGCCGTCGTCGTCGTAACGAGGCGTTCTTCGCGCGGACGGACGAAAATCAAATGGTGGCCCGGAACAATTTCGTTCTTTGTAATCGCGGTCCGATATCAATTACGGTCGAATAACTTACAGCAACCGCGGTTGTAGATAAAATTTCATCTATAATTTACGTTTTCCGACCACGATAACGAACACGCGTCCGCACGGGCCCGGATTTCGTGGCCGGCGAGGTGGTGAAATATCCCTGACCACCTACGGCCGATTTGTGTGATATCAATCGGAAAATCCGAAATCCCTAGGCGGGTATACGGATTAATAGGAATTAAAAACGACGTGCCGGTCCAGAATTTTTTTTTTTTTTTTTGGGCGAGGGGGCACCCGATAATCTATTTTTAGCCGCTTCTGCCATTGCCACGACAAAAACAACAACAAAAAAAAAAAACCACTCAATTATGTACATTTTTATTGTTCCAACGTTTATTATACTCATTATACTTAATTTATCGGACAAACAATTTATTTAGCGTCATAAATTATACCGTGAACGAAAATACCGATACGAATGACAATTTTACGAGTATATTTTCTCTGAGATGCACACCGACCCCGTGAAGTCGACGTGACCGTAATATATTGCAATTGTATTGAAAAACGTAATCGGCATTATCTTAAATAATCAGTAGTCAAATTGTTTGTTACACCCCTTACCCGTAGCTTCCCTCAGAAAAACGCCAAGTTTCCGCTGGTCGCGGCGGTTTTATCCTCGGATATTATATTATTGACATGTACATGTCTTATGGCTGGGGGTCATTCTGTTAATTTGTCCGACACCGAGAATGTTACCATGACATTATATATATATATATATATATATGCACACCAATTATCACCGCTGCTATACCGTATTCGTTGATCGTTCATCAGTTGTGCGCTGGTGTTTCATACGGAATAATCGTGTTTGTGTGTGTGCGTGTACGTAGTAGGATCAAAATGTTCCCGGAATTCATTTATAGAAAAAAAACTATTTTTCTTATCAAATATCTATTTATTGGAATTAAAAGTAGACATTATTAGCTATCTGTAGGGGGTTGTGGAATTGTAGACATTTTTTTATCCGTTAAAAATTGCCGAACTGCAAAATACGAGTGGCACGGTGCATTGTCATGATGCAAAAACCAACCATTTTCCCATTTTCTTTGCCTTTTTCGCCGAATTGAATCTCTTAAACGCTTTAAAACTTCAATATAAAACGTATTATACTATGGCACCGAAACGTAAAGCTGAGTTAATGCGCGAATCTCGTAAACGTACCCGCGATAATGAATTGCGTTATAGCGATGAGTTTTTTCCTGTTTATTCGCGGATACGCCATTCTGTTCAAATACTACTGATTCTGAAAAATTTGAAGCGTTTTTACGTTTACGAGATTCGATTGCACCAAAGCCGGCGAGTAATGCCGAAAAGTGTAAAAAATATCGCCAAGTCGACAAATTACGCAAGCGCGACGCTCGTTTAAAGAACAAGCTGAAAATCGTCATTCCGATAACCGAACCGCCGCGAAATGTCTGTATTGACGAATTTCCCGTCGCTGATAACGAATTCAATTTTCGTTTTATCCAAAACAAATTCGGTGTTTCCTGCGCTGTTTCCGATCGCCTTTGGTTCGAGAAAGATATGAAGCACGTTCCCCAGAAAGCCGTAGATTTTTTGCTCGAAAAATACCCAGACTTAGATTCTCATAATATGAGCGTGTGCAATACTTGTTATAAAACTCTGCTCAGTAACAAAGTTCCCCGTTTTGCTACGATTAACGGTTTTTTATTATCCGCCATTTCCGTCTGATTTACCGCCTCTCGATCCTACCTCTGAACGATTAGTGTCACCGCGTCTTCCATTTATGCAAATTCGTCGACTACGTTTTTTACATGGTTCTAAAGGTATCGCCGGGCAAGTATCGAAATTCCGACGAGTGGACGTTAACTCGATGGTGTGTCGGAACTGCCTCGCCAACTGGATGACGATCTTGCGTTCGATGTTCACATTAAACGACATTTAATTCATAAATCGACCTACTTGACGGGATACGCGAAAAAGTCGGTAGTAAAAAGGTGGCTCCGATTCCTCGTCACTAAACCATTGTACCTCGGAATTCGTATCAACGAGTCTTTGTACCGCGAGTATAATAATTCCCCCCCGCTTTGGCACCCGTTCCTGAGGCAGAAGCTGATGCGTCTGGCGAACCTACCAGTTTAATCGTCGTCTCCTCGTATCTAATACCAAATTGACATCGACATTCTTATGTCAACTATATTCGGTAAAAACAAGACATATACATGTATACCGATGTATCAGTATGTAGTGTAGATACTCTTAGTTTTTTAATTTTACATCGGGCGGGGGTGCTGTTGGTCGAAATCGCATTAATACACAACAGCGGGTATTGTTTTAACGCACAGTCTCTACAGACGTCGCCGGATTATTTCGCGTTTTCCCGGGCAAAATTACCCGCGGCCTCGGGGTCCACTAACAGATAATAAAGAGCGTCGTGTTCTCCGTATCAGGAGTATAATCGGATCGTTTGTATCGGACCCAGCGATTCTCTGCCGTTGGAACGCTCGTGGAATGCACGCGTCTATGTGCGCAAGTACTCAAAAAAAAAAAAAAAAAAAACCAAAGTACGGCGTTAGCGGGGTGGTATTTTTTTTTGTTTTCCGTTCTCCGCGGCTTTAAGGTTCGCTCAAACCGAAGCGGCAGCGGCAGCGAAATTTAATGTCCATACGTTTTAATACGAGTGCACTCACTAGCGCGAAATTAATACCGCGGCGAAAATGTTACCGCAAGATTGAGCGCGATATTTTTATTTTTCGCTGCAGACACTATATTTTTCGTTTACCGCTGCGATAATCAGTTGTAAATTCCCAACTCATTTTAATTGTACAGTGCAACAATGCAATATGAATATTAATATATTATTATCACATCAACATATTCAACATCCTAACTCTAATTATAATATATTGTAATTTTTTGAGATCTATAAGTCCCTAAGCCTAATTATAATCCTATGGTACCTTTTTTGTTCTTCATCATCCATTACAGCTGCTAACAGTAATACATCTTCTTCATCTGAACTTGAGTTTTCATAATAAATATCCATGGTATGATAACAATTTAAAAAAAATAGAGAAATATGTTGTTTTGCACTTTTAAATATTAATATTAGTAAAAAAAAATATAATACGTAATAACAAAATACACGTACGCGCATGGGTGTCACAATGTCGACTAGTAATTTTTGGCGAAATATTTCGCTCCGGTTAGGTTAGATCAGCGGTATTTAAAAAGCGATAAATACCGCTGCCGCTTCGGTTTGAGCGAACCTTTACGCGAAATTTGTCTTCGTCTGGATCCGATAAGGCACCCGGACAAGGATTGTTATCGCGCATAACGTTACGGCGTCGCACCACCCACCGCAGATCGGCCGCGGCTATTGCCTGCCAATTAACTGTTATTGTACACGTACGGCGGTTCTTCCTTACTACCGCGATATATTTTCCGGCGGTATTGCCGTCGTGCCGTTTTACCCGTCGGGGGTAATAATTTCGCGGGCACCGTAAAAGACCGATAACGTCTACTACGGGCCGATACCGTTGCGGTTGGCCCCGCGCGCGCGCGCGGGATGCGTCCGACGGCGGTTAGTGAGGGGGCCCGGGCACATCCTGTAATAATGTTATTGCGTCCGCGTCCGCGCCCGGGGTGCCCTGAAACGCTGCCAACGCCCGCGCGTCACGTCCGCCGTTTTCGCGGATTTGCCCCGCTGTTCGCGCGCGCCCCGCGACGCCGCCGGACCGTTACGCGTAACTCTTCAATGACAAACACCGGGGCAACGCGACAACGACATTCTCGTCCCGGGCCTGACGGCGGCTTGTTGGCTCCACGGGTTTTGGGTTTTTTAAGCGAGTAAAATTTTATTTTATTTCAACGGACGATTTTCGCACGCGCAATCGCGAAATCGGCTGTACCGGGCTAACCGGGACATTTATATTTTAGATACGCCGGCCCGGTAGAATAATACTAAGCGCGACCGACTGAAATCGCCCGATTCCCGGGTCCCCCCGGTCCTTTACCGGCGATTTGTTATTCTATTACTTGTACACGTTTTCCGAATTCCGCATTCCGAATTTTCGCCTCTCAGAACGCGCGACCGTTGGCATTGTTTCTAATGGAATTACAACGACAACAGCAAAAAAAAAAACCAAATCCAAATCGAAAATAATGAAATCGTTATTTCCGTTCACTTGCTCGCTTTGCCACTACCGTACGTGTTCGTTCCTGGGTTTTCTCAGTTGTTAAGAACACTTTAAATTAAAATCAAATGTTATATCGATTGTATTATTATTCGTGATTTATTATTAAGAGTACGCCACACCGGTATTTGCCGTCTTTCTAACGACAGTACAGTATAATATAGCGAAAGCGCGCGGTACGAAGAGTTGAACGCGCTTGATTTCGGTTTTAGAGTAAAATAACCGATTTTAAAAAAAAAAAACGTCGGAGTACAAGACGGTAAGTAAATTTGAAACAAATTCATTTTTTTTTTTTTTTTTTTTCGTTGGAAAAAGTAATTTTAAAACGTTGAAATGGGCGTTGTAATCGGAATAATGGGGGAAGGGACCGTCTTGCACTCCGAAATATCGTCATATTTTAATTTTATAAAAAATCCAAGTGTTCCAGAACCTAGATTTTCGTCGACTCTCCAATGCACCGCCGTACGTATCAAACCTAACATTTCATAACGATTTCCACATGAAAACCATCAATGAAGAAGCACTTGTTAAAAAACTCTCCCAGGAAATCCTAGTCGCAGGCTAAAAAGGAAATGGTGTCGTGACCTCATACAAGTTCCAATTTAAAATATACATCTATATATATATATAGAATTTCAATCAGTAACAATCAAAAAAAAAAAAAAAATATAACTAATATAAATAATTCATGTTAAGTGTTGCCAGTGGGCGGCTTCTTATTCAATTTTTCACGTTCTGTCTTCTCTTAGCACATTAGCTTATTGTGCATAATTTGTATAGATTGTTTATTTCTAATTAATAATAAAAAAAAAAAATAAAGAGACGATTTAACTCAAAAACTAAAATAAAACGGATTTACTCGATCTGCGTTCGCTTGTTATTGCCGTGTCGCCCGTTAAACAGACAGAGACGGCAAACGCCAGTTTAGCGTCTCTAAATGTGTACAAATATTAATGACAATTGTAGGTATTTTTTACGGCGTTTCAAAACCGCGTTAAACCGAATTTCGCTAAAAAATCGTATTTCGTTAGTAACGATTTAATCCAGAACGTAAATTATATAACTTTATGTAAATCCGTCTCCGCGATTTCACACCTACATCAAGTGGCACGTCCGTCAGTAGTATCGGCTCTTTTGGTTTTATAGAGAAAAAAAAAAAAATACTTTAAGCGTAACTACTTGTTCAAAGCTAATTTTCATCAAACCCATTACACCGCCGCCGCTATTGAATCAGTACAGACAATAGCGCAGCCGGGGAAGCGAGTGCACAGGGGCCACGCACCTAACCTCTAAAGTTAGATTAATCGTATAGTAGTTATCAAATTATCATATTTTACCATAGTTCAGACAAAAAAAATAAAATATCGTATAAGAAATTCAGAACGTCGTCTACGCTCGGTTAACGTCAAGTTTCGACTACAATTTTAAATTTGTCAACGTTTATTTTAACACTCAGTATTCTTTTCACACGTTGCGTTATATTGTATTAAATAATGTTACACCAACTATGGCGTATTCGTAGATTGAACAAAATAATGTATGTATTAAAGTTTGACGTTGATTTAAATTCATTCCACCGCTGTTCAACAGCTATACGAAATACAATTTATTCAAAACCAGTTAATTATTAAAGATTAGAGTATTACCTATCGTGCGTTACCGATGTATAGATAAAAAAAAAAAAAAAACTAAGAGTATCTACACTACATACAGATACATCGGTACATGTAAATGTCTTGTTTCTACTGAATATAGTTGACATAAGAATGTCGATGTCAATTTGGTATTAGATACGAGGAGACGAGGATTAAACTGTAGGTAACTTTTTTTAACACGTGTAAAAAATAAACAAGTTTCAAAGACAGGAATTATTTTTATTGAGTATACATTTTTCTAAATTTTTAAATGGAAGACGCGGTGACACTAATCGTTCAGAGATAGGATCGAGAGGCGGTAAATCAGACGGAAATGGAGGATAATAAAAAAAGCAAAACGGGGAACTTTGTTACTGAGCAGAGTTTTATAACAAGTATTGCACACGCTCATATTATGAGAATCTAAGTCTGGGTATTTTTCGAGCAAAAAATCTACGGCTTTCTGGGGAACGTGCTTCATATCTTTCTCGAACCAAAGGCGATCGGAAACAGCGCAGGAAACACCGAATTTGTTTTGGATAAAACGAAAATTGAATTCGTTATCAGCGACGGGAAATTCGTCAATACAGACATTTCGCGGCGGTTCGGTTATCGGAATGACGATTTTCAGCTTGTTCTTTAAACGAGCGTCGCGGTAACATTCTCGGTGTCGGACAAATTAACAGAATGACCCCCAGCCATAAGACATATGAATGTCAAAAAAAAAAAAAAAAAGTTAGGTTATCCATCCGCGTTGACAACGACAACTGTGGTATAGTAAAAGAGCGGTCACCATCATCGTTATCGCTTTTCGGCCACAATTTCGTTGCTAAAAAACTGTAAACGTTGGAAACCAAACAGTACACACGGTGGACACCACGGAATACTATAAAGCCGATATCGTTAAACGTGCGATAACATATTTCGAACTTTACGACATAAATTATGTCAGACAATCAGATTTTCATACGATTTGCATAGACGTTGTCGAAACACCCGGCAATTTTTCGCATATCGTATCAAATAGAAAAAATAAAAACCTAAACAATTGTTTAAAAATCCATTTACACAACAACGCGGCGTCGTCAACGGGATAACGGAGTGACCGACAAGGACAAGTTGTATATTATTGTCGTTTCTAATCGTATCTCTTACCGTTTAAATCGGACGAAATATTCCGTTTATACAAATGAGTAACGTGTTTTGTACACGATCGGTTTTTATGTGAAAATAACGCGTCGACCGGCGGGCGTCGTCTTGCCGGAATGACCGAACATAAAAAAAAAAAAAAAAAAGGCCGTATATTAAGTGTATCAAATAATCGGTAGGCAAGCGTTTTTTTTTTTTTTTTTTTTGTCAATCGTATCCGAAAATTTGCTTGCCAAACAGATTTTAGTAGTCGCCACGAGATAAACGCGAGTCGACACGCTCACACGCCACACACACACACACACACACACATGACCGCCGACAATAATTTTCGCTTTCTTCGCGATTCCGATCGATGGCCAACAACGTTGTCGCGGAATCGCAGTTGACATACGAATGTCTAAAACGGGATATAATATTAGAATAATATAATAATGCCGCGCGGATTATTACACTGCCGGTTATAATAAGTGTAAGGCCCGTGGATTTATAGCGTTAAAAAAAAATAAAAATAAAAAAAACTATTAAATACGCGACTAAATAATAACCGACGAAATGTGCTCTTATGAAAATCAAAAAAAAAAAAAAAAACGCTTTTTAAGCTTTTTTCTTTTTTTCTTTTAAATGATATGATTATTGCGACGTTATACGAATTTAGGCGAAATCAGATAACGACCAGTTTAACACCCGACTGAAAATAGAATAGTTTTACCGATATTGGAAAAGTCATATTATTTTAAACGAAAAAAACGTAGAAATTTACCAGGACGTTTAGATCGGATCGACCGGAAAAATAACATTAGTAATACGAAAAAATCGCGAAAACGTCCTGGCATGCCAGGACCCGTTAAGTATGCAAAATAAGATTTCATATTTGAAATATACGAAAACAACACGAAACGAATTTTTGTCGAACCCATTTATTTATACAATATACAAAAAAAAAAAAAAAAAATAAAATATTAAATTCACGGTCCCGCTTGTTAGGTTAGGCATAATAATAATAATTCGGATTGTGAACTTGTAGACATGGATGCATCTAAAATGAAAAATAATGTTTCAAAACATGGCTCACGTGGATTATTTTCTTTGTATACAAAGTTCGAATTACGATATTTTCGTTACGATAATGTTATCGTTATTTTAGATTCTAAACGAAGCGAAGAATGTATTGGTATTCCTACGACGTGAGGGGATTTTTTTTTGCGATTGTAGACAACTTTTCCACCTGACACCATGCTCCGATTTTCAAGTGTAGCACCTTTTCTGAAAGCAATTTGTATCTAGTCGGTGCATTAGAGAGGTAATTTTTTTTTTTTTTTTTTTGATTTTCGTTGTAGTTTTCTTAATAATTTGGAAAGGCCGTGAAAAACCGTAGGAAAAACGAGAAAATCTACAGCAATAATGGTTTCGTTATTTTCGAGTTATTATTTTTGTTTTAACTAGGTTAAACATTATCGTGAAGATCCGACATATTCGCAGAATGATAACAATGGCCTTTTCTAGGCGTAGACAAATTGTTCAAAACATTTTGGTACATTTTCAAATATTTATAGGAATTTTATTCAAAATTATTTTCGAATTAATTTAATAAAAATGTTTTGGCCGAAATCGTAAGTTGTACTTTATGATGAAAAGAAAGAAAAAACAAATTCGTGTTGCATAATAATTCTGATGTATAAACGATAAGTGTACAATTTTGATGAAACGCTTAAAAATTACGGCATATCAAAAGCACGAATTACTGTAGTTCACTCAGAATCGTTTTTCGTTAGCAACGGTTTATCGTGGCGTTAACCTACCCACGGTGATGTATATCACATGGTGACCCATGTCCGTAATTTTATATTTTTTGTTATAATATTTTAATCTTGTCGATTGTATATCATCTATATATATATATTATAACACTGATTTATATATTAGGAGGAATACATCTGAGAAGAGGGAGAACGATCTCTCTTTTTCATATCTAATAGATTTTTAATTTTAATGCAGCCTGCCTCCCCCTTCACCCCCTCCGACCTCATCTAAGAATTTGCCTCGAGTTACATTTATGGTTTGGATTGAATCAATTCAATTTTTTTTCTATTTTTTTTTTTTTCGACATTCCCGGAAGTATTTTTCGTTCATCGTAGGTTTTTATGTAAGCCGACACATGTTTTTTATTGCGTGTATTGAATAAATACACACATCAAACCAAAATTAATTTGCGCAAATAAGGGGGACGGAATCAAATAAACAAAAATACAACACGATCTTAATATAATAATACAAAAACGATTATTTTAGTAATTTTATATATATATCTCGTAAAATAATAATTGAAAAAAAAAAACTGTTAAGGTATTCGTATGGACATTAGTAGAAAACCTGGAATAAGGGAGCACCGTAATTTCGGATTAATTCCCGTTATCAACGATAAAATTTTTGTCCGAACAATATTATCAATTAATATTTTATTATTTTACGTTAATATCTTCACTATTTTAATTTAAATTTTGCTTTTTTTTTTTTTATCAAATTTATTGAACATATTTATTTAAATACAACAAGTTGGAGAGCCAACGCGATTAAATCCATTGATAAAATTCGGGTGAATACTCACTTATCATAGGTTCTATAGGTATAAGTATTCATGTTATGTATTAAAATTAGAAAAAAAAAAAAAATGGCATTTTATGAATATTTGGTGGACAGTTTGGTGAGCGTTTACAAATGTCACATCCATACTACAGAATAATATATAAAAATCGTTTTTGTGAGATATGTTAAATAAATTTAGGTAAATTTTGTAATACTGCAAGTGTATTTTTCCATAATAAAAAAAAAAAAAATAATATTTTTATACTATTATAAAACGTACAATTCTCTACAAAAGTGTTATATCGAAATTTTCTACATCCGGTTACTGTTCAAATATATAAGTCGTCTTTTTCGTACATCGTAATATTAAAAACATAATAAACGCAGATCCTAGTTTTGATTCGGTGTAGCTGAATCGCACCGAGATTTGAACCGAGGCCATCAAAACCCATTGGGAATCCACCGAGTCTAGTATTATTATTTTTTTTATTTAATAAAATATAAATCGAATATGTGCACAATGTAACAATATTCGTTTGAATATACGGATAAATAAGTTGTTCGGAATAGTTATTTGATTACCTATCAAGGAATCCATTCAGAATATATATATATATTTTTTTTTTTTTTTTTACATTATTTTTTATTCGAAATTTTTGAATCTCGCCCGGGCTTAACCTAACCATCTTCTTCTGCTTATATGGTTATTTAATATGCGTCTTGTTTATTTTATCTAAAAAAAAAAAAAAACATTTATTCACAATAACATGTTGTAAACGTACATTTTTTTTTTTTTTTATACAACTCTACGCTCCGGGGCAACTTTATCCAATGTTTCATCTGCAGGTTAAGAGCGCTTTCGGACTGGACGTCATTACTTTTTTTTTTAATATATATATATACACTTAAAGCAAAAAATAACATTAGCATGTGAATAGCTTGTATTAGCTTTTTAAATAAAGTTATTACGTCAGGTCAGGTTATCTAACGATACAAGAATAGAGTAAATTTCATTGGAAATTAAACGTTCTCTAATTTATCCGATAAGTCTGATATCCTAAGACGCCAAGATGGAATTTAAAACGAAGCAAGGAATTTAAATACCACGTTATTTGTATCATAAACCTAATGAAATGTGTATATATATTTTTTAAAAATAATAAACGCACAGTGCATAACTGCTTTTTATTTTTTATATATATATATATATATATATATAAAATTACAATTAAAATTCGTTCAAGTCGGTTTAAGTGAACGAATACATCTATTATTGTATAAGACAACAAAAAAACAAATTGTAATTGTACATAATATATATTTAATAGTAGCGTTAGGTAAGTATATTAGGAAGGTTCAAAACTTAATACATTACATTCGTAAAACACGTCACTGGCTAACGATAAAAAAAAAAAAGAAAAAAAGTAAACGTTTTGGTCATCACTTAAATATTCGTTTTAAAGACAGTGCGCTGTTTTGGAATCTATCGAATATATATCCGCGACAAAAAAACTATAGAATCGATTAAATTAAATCGAATATAAGATCTATAAGTCTGTGTAAGGCAATAATAATTTCAATGTACAGCATACAAGTTAACGTAGAGTATAACTGAGTAATATGCATACCGGATGTGACCTAAATTAAATAAAATGTTTTTTACTGTACCTAATCGATAATGTATATCACTTTTAGCAATCTTCTAATTTGTGCGTGTATTTCTTTTTTTAACATACAGCGAATGAATATAAACAAATCGAGACGATATTCGATTCTAAAAAAAAAAAAAAATGAACGAATCGTATTTCTTTTATTAGTATATAATATATATTTTTTTTAAAACTTAATTTAATTATAGCACAGTAAAACGGACAGAATTCATCTGCATTACCGTTGTATAGGTAAGCTATCATAAACTTTTCGCAATTCAATTTGTTCTAGAACTTTATTGAAATTGTATAAATATATAAATCATTTTCTTTATTTTTTTTTTTTTTTTTGTTGTACTTATAGATGTATTTTGTCCTTCCGTTTCGTATTGCTATTGATTTCAATTTCTAAATGTTTAAAACTTTGTTCTAGAGTGAGCAGCGTATTGCTCTTGTTAATGCACGCGGAACAACACGCGATTTTTCAAAATTTAATAATAAATTGTTTTTTTTTTTTAGTAATTTTAAGTATTTTTTTACGATATTAGATATTTCCGCCCAAGAGTCGACCGAATACAACGTTACAGTTTCATCGGCGTAACAAATTAATTCTCATTTTTAAAGTTAATGAACGGGACATAATTGAGTTGTATATCGAAAAGTACGGGAGCGATTGCAGTTCCTCGGGCTACATCGGATCGGGTAGATTTTTTTTTTTTTTTAATATCGTTATTCCGGACTATTTAAAAATGTAATATAAAAAATTCGTTATTTGAAATTGTATTATAATAACGAATTGAACGTCTACATTTAAAACTCGGACCGTTCAAAATCGTATACGACGCGATATATTATTGTACGTTTGTTATCCGTGTCAACTGTTAACTGTACAGGCATAGATACTCGTATATCTTGTAAAAGACTTATCAGTACAATACACTCGAGCTTACTACGTACCGACGCGTTTTTAAAATTACAACGTTTGCGTATATATATTTTATTTTTTTTTTATTTTTTTTATCAGATTTGGCAACATGCGTTCAACGGTCGAGATTCGTTCGAATTGCGAACAAACTAAAGGTCGAATATCGTTGTAATAGGCGATTATGATACGCCGTTTATGCGCGCGACGAATGCGTGTGTTTAAATCGTTTTCGAAAAGCCGTTTACAAATGGATTCCTCGACGTATTCCGAAAATCGACGAAATCTTAATATTCATTGAGGAAAAAAAAAAAAATCACAATTATTCGTGTCCTATCGAAATATCCCGCGTTATTTACAACATCCCGTTTATATTTAAAAAATAATATTAATCATATTGTCGTTATGAAATATTTATCATCAGTTTATATATTAGAGAAAAAACCCACAACAGATAAATTCGGATAGTAGGACAAATTTCGTAATATCCGATTAATATTTTATTTGTTTTTTCATTATAACGCGGAATTTCCGATAATTTGATACAATTATCTATACGACAAAATCAAGCAGCCGTTTTCTTCGACAAATTGAAAATTTCGTTTCGTATATTTCCGGGTTGCCTTGGCGATACAGATGAAAAAAAATTGGTAAAAAAAAAAAACTTTTCTCTTGAAAATAGCATATATTTTTTTTTTTATGTTTACTGCTGGGTTCACTAGGTCATTTTTATAAAATTTTTTTTTTTTTTTTTTTGGAGGAGGGGAATTCCGGCCGGGCAATCGGAATTTTTCCAGGCTACCGAAACATCGAAAAAATCGACTTAAAAATATTCAAAATTATATTCACATAAATTTTAAAACGGTTCCAGGTTAGCTTATTTGCTCATATTTATTGTCTTCTCACGATATTTGTTCAAAAATCTGTTCTCGTAAAACAGGAAAAAATACCCTACAAAGTACGGTTTTAGGAACGTTAACTCGATATGAAAATTAGAGACCACAACATTGTCTAGGGTATGCTTTATTGACGTTTAATTTGACTCGAACAAGACGGTAAATACTCGCGATCGAAAAATTACATTTTTTTTTTTTTTTTTTCAAAATTTATGTTATCATTCTATAAAGTAATGTTTAAACTAATCGAATATGTCATTCCACAGCTGATAAAATTGGATTTATTTGGTTTCGTCGCGTGCACTTGTATCGAGACGAAACGGTTTTCCGACACCGCGAGGTTATTACGGTGAAAAACGCCGAAAAGCTTTTTAAACGTTGCAATCGTTCATGTTGTACACAAGCTAAGGGGGAGCCATCGGTTTTCGGGTGAAAATTTTGAAATGATCGCGAAACGAGGTTCGCCCGTAGTGTAGCATTTTTAGTCTTTTTAGTCGAATAGATGATGTTTTGTAAGTAAAAAAAAAAAACCGCCCCCCCCCGTTTTAAAAAGGACGGCATACGAAATTATTTGTTCGTGTTCGGCTACCCTGTACTATAATTTTTTTAATACGTCTCAATAACAACTTAGCGAAACGTTACCCGATCGGTATTATTATTACACCCGTAGCCCCGTCAGTCACACGCGCTGGAACGTCGCCGAATATTATTACAGTAGGCGTTTAAATGTTCGCATTCTGTTTTTTTTTTTTACAAACGGTTCGAACCGCATTTTAAGTCCAAGGGCAAAACAATTCGGAAGAAACAACAATACGTTATACATATATGTAATTCGCAATAAAAATAAATAGGGATGGTTGGGGTTTGGGCATAAACGAGTTAAAAGTTAAAACGTCAAGTATTATACCGTTAATATTAACGAGTTACTTTTTTACACGATTCAATTTCGAATTAATAAGTTACGGTTTTTTTTTTTTTTTTTGTCGTTGTGCAATTGACGTGTCACCTTCAAGTTGATTTTGTGTATAACAACTCAAGTAGAATTTCGGTTGGTGGCGAATGTACTACATAGTTTTATATTGTATTTCTTTAAATGAATATACAATTTTAGTAAAATTTCTAGTAATATTATCCAGACATATTTTTTTTTTATTTTATAAAATAAAAATCCGTTTAGTTCGGTTTAACGTAACAAATACTTATATTATAGTATATAACCGATGCTAGTCAATAAAAAATTATGTAATTATATATAATATATAATTACAGTATTTTAGTAGTAGCGATAGGTAGGCATATTAGGAAAACTGGTAAAAAAAAACTCAATAAATTACATTGCCAATGTTAAACGATAAAAAAAAATAATAATAATAATAATTTTAAAGTACATACAAATATAATAATGCGAGCGCGTTCGGTCTTGCATCAAATGTTGGTCATCATTTTAATATTCTCTTTAAATGGGTAATTCGCTGTATTGGAATCTGTTAAAATTATATATCCGCGCGCAAAAACTATACAATTAATTAAATGATATGAAATGTAAGATCTAAAAAAAGTCTGTGTAATAAAATAATATTTTCAATGTATAGCATAACCTGCGTAGAAGAGGCCGTGGATTTATTTTATTTCCAAATTGGATAAACCTCATAGTAATGACAGTAGCCAGTGTAGGCACGCCATGTGTGTGAGTGGTAATGCGACAGTTTAGATTTTTTTTTTTGTAAATTGTTAACGTTTCATTTTGTGTCGCTATAGTTTATATTTGTCTCTTACAAAGTTTTGAGCTTAAAAAAAAAACAACTCTGCGTGTATTCATTTAACTCAGGGGTCTCCGACTTAAACTTTTTCTAAACGGCCTAGCTTTAGCTATCCAATGTCCTAAACACATACAACGACCTTTTATTTTGGTCTTTTACAGGTTTTGGCACGCGACGACGAATCGTATCGGCCCACCGTAAAAAAAAAAAAAAAAAAAAAAAAAATAAAGGTTGACGCCCCCGATCCGACATCTATTTCGATATTTTGATTGCCAACTAAAATGTCAAATTTAATTCTCAAGTAATTTAATACTAATTCAATTCGTTTTTTTTTTTTTTTTTACAAATTAACTTTTAATTTAATTTAATCTGTATTGATATTGACATAACTTGACGGTTTAAAAAAAAAAAAATTTTGACTCGATTTTATTGCTGTGTCGTTTAAATTTACAAAAAAAAAAAAAAAAATGTAATTTAATATTATAAATTGTTCAAGTATACTTTCGATTCACCAGAATTCGCGAGAATGTGAAAAAAATTCGAATTTTAAGAGTACGATATATCTATTATTCTATTGCAAATTGTAGTTTAAACCTTACAACCTAAAAATCGATTAGATTTATTCGTCCGGGACGTCCCTGTTGGCCACGATCCGGTCCAAAGCACTTTTAAAACCGTACTGTACGTTTTTATTAATTTACGAAATCGCGGCCGAGTAGTGAATCCGGGCAAAAAACTTCGTACCGTACAAAGTGTCTCCCATCGCTATTCGACGGACGGGGCCCGAAATGCGTTTTTCGATTTATAGAGGTTGTCTCGGGGGACCAATCGCGTTATTAGTTATGGATTTATGGACATTTTCGAATCGACGGTCTATATCTGCGCACCCGGAAAATAATATACGTATTTTGTTCGCGAATATTCACAATACTAATTGCGTCGGTAATACGATAGGAAAAAAAAAAAAAAAAAAAAAAAATGGTATTTATTTTACCATCAATCTTCTAAACATTCCAAATACGCAATCCAGCAAACTCATTTATCACAAACAAAACTATTGTGAACAAATCGCAGAGCAGACATATTATACTGATGACACCTATACAGTTAGTTATTTGCACCCCATCCCGCCGTAATAAAAAAATACGTCGCTGTTTTATTGCACTACAAGGATTCGAAAAGGAAAAAAAAAAAACTTGGTTATACGCGTATTACATTACTGTTAAGTTTACATTTTTTCCGAGCGGTAAAGCGAACAATAAATTAGGAGATCACTGGGTGAACGGCGGCGGGGAGAGTGGAACGGTAACCGTAATGTTTTTAAGCGTTTAAATATCGTATACAATTATAAAATATATATCCATAGCACCTACATATATATATATATATATTGAGTACCGAAAAAATATGATTAATTTTGTATTTTCGACGTCGTTTATTATTGTTTGTTTTATTATAAATACGAGAATATCCCGATGAATATTAACCGAATGCGATTGCCGGCTAACTGTACAAAGAAATGTCTGCTGGAAAATGAAAATTAGATAAATAAGATATGTGGCGTTACGGTTACGAGCAACCGGCAAATTTGTCTGATTTTATCGTAAAGAATTTAAATTGAAAATCGCTAATCGTTTAAAAATAGCGCAATACAATACGATTATAAATCAAATATCATTGTTATTTAATACTTATCGGTCCGTTAATCGCCGTTATCAACGTCGAAACGCAGATAAGTCGAACGTATCTGGACATAGATAAAAGACAATTGCTCCAAAATCGTTTAGATCTAGATAAAGATAACAAATATTTATATTATCTCAGAAATGACAATAGATAAACGGAATTTATATAGATCTGTAAATCGCTGAGCTCATTATGTACCACGGAGTTAAATATGTAAACGGTTGAAATAATTCAGTAAATACCAAGAGTGTAGTTAAAAATCATTAGCTAGTACCGTTCCGAATTTCGAACTAAAACTAAAACAATATGGTTATGGTATTTAATATTTTCTAATGTGTGGTAAAACGTTTAGTTTTTAATCGTTACATTTTGATCTAGGTAATTATTTTTTTATCTTGAGATAAACTTGAGACAGGCCGGAAAATTCATCATCTAGATCAGTGGTCTTCAACCGGTGGGTCGCGACCAATTTTTGGGTCGCGTAAGTTTTAAAATTGGGTCGCGATAAGTCTTCTTATTAAAATAAAAATTAAATTTATAAAATTTAGAAGAAGTTTTTAGAAGAATATTCTTCAATCAATTTTGAAGACATTTCTGAATTAGTAAACGAACATTTGACAAACTTAGAAAAATTATTTAACCAATATTTTCCTGAGGATATTCGAGTAAATTATGAGTGGATTGAACAACCATTCGCAGTAGACATAATGACAGTAAATATGTCTACTGACATTGAAAATCAATTAATTGAAGTATCGTGTGATAATAAATTGAAACAAATATTTTGTGAAACTTCATTAGAAATATTTTGGGCACACTTAACATGCACGGGAATTCACGCAGAATTAGCAACTAAAGCCATCTCAATTTTATTAATATATCCAACGACATATTTATGCGAAAAGGCGTTTTCTACTATGGCAAATTTGAAAACGTCAAAAAGAAATAGACTTGAAACTGAAGATGATTTACGGATCGCGCTTAGTCAAATCGAGCCAAGGTGGAATTTATTATGTGAAAACACTCAAGGACAAAGGTCACATTAAAATTTTTGTATCATATTTTCATTTTATTTTATATTTTCATATGAATTTTATACATTTTCGATTAAGTTTTAATAATAGTACTGCAAAGCATTAAGCAATTTTAGCTTTTTTACAAAGCTCACGTGGGTCGCGAGTCCAAAAAGGTTGAAGATCACCGATCTAGATAAATCTAAATAGATCTCTCTAGATAAGTCTCAACACAGACCACTGAAGTATTTGAATCGAAAAATATATACCTTTACCATGCATAAGATTTATACATTAATATTATACGCATGGTTATTATTTAGGAAATATTATTTATTAATAATGTAATATAAAAGTATTATTTATTTTTCTATAACAATATTTCGACGCGGTATAAACATATATATATATATATATAAGTAATTATAAGTTATTGTTGTCGGTGTACGAATTTTACAAGTTCGTTATCAAGTACAAACATTAAAAAAGATTTCGAACGCGCGGAAAAAAAAAAAAAACGTATAATGAGAGCCGTGAAATAATGTAACGACAACAAACGAATTCAATTTTTTTTTTTTTTTCTTCCGTTGTGTTTTTTCCTTCTAATTTTTCTAATGGATCGTCGAACGTGTTCGTGTGCGGTCCCGTCGTTTTATCTTACGACCACTGCCGTTCCGCGACCACTCGCAGTGTCCCGATAAAAAGGAAAACTCTTGCGCAGACACTTATTACGTTATTACAAACGATTATCCGAAACAAACCGTTAACGCTACGAGAAAAGTTCCGTCACACCGTTTGTCCGGCTAAATGTATTTTTATAAACCTTTGCAAAAACAGTTGAACGTTTTTTTTTTTTTTTTTTTTTTTTTTTTTTTTTTGTTTTAGTCCAACGGTTCACGAGAGAATAACATTTATAATCGGCGTGCCCGCATCTCTTATTATAATACCATTACGGTGCCGACGAAACGCACTCCCGTGCAGCATATCGGTAAACGAGAATATTTTCTATTAAAATTTACAAACACATGTTTTTTACAGAACTTTCATTTAGATCTGAGCATTTCACCCGAGTGTTCGAGTGTTATGTTTTATTAAAATTATCGACGAAAATATTTTCTCATTAAAGAATATTTTGAAATTAATTCAACAAACGTAGATTTAAAATGTGAACTACGTGGCCAAAAAAAAAAAAAAGCTACGGCGCCCTAGTGGTATAAGAATGATTATGTGTAGTTTTGAGTAATCGCGTGTTCTTTAATTATATTCCTTAATGCTATTTACAAGAATTTTCATGGTGGATGGGGGTGAATTAAGGTAAATCCAGGACACGCGATTCGAAATAAAGCTGTTGAGTCAATTTAATATTTGACATATATGTACGGGATCGGTCATAGTACAGCCCGACCGTGTACTTGTAGAAGTCGAGGTCGTGTGCTCAGCTGGCGATTGCCTGAAGAGGTGCACCGTGAATAGGTCGTTCTTGTGTGGCCGAGCCGGAGGTTAGGCTCGCTGGCAGTCAAACGGGTCGTTGTGTAAACCCGCTGGCAGTGTCCGCTGACGTGAACGTGAAAACGCGGAACGTCTTCTCGGGGTAGCTGCTGCGATCGTCACTGGGTTTCCCGGCTATTATTCCGGCACTATTACGACCAGAAAGTTCCGTCTCGTTACTGGGGGGGTGTATTTCGATGATAATGCATCCCCGACTTGACGGGGGTTTTCGCCGCTACAGTCCGGATCCGGGAACTCGTCGTCCCGGTGCTGCCAAGTCTGCTCGGGTGTGTCTTGGCCTCATTATATTATTTTTACCCGGGTTCGAGTGTCAAATGTTTGGAGAATTTTATTGGAAGAAATGAGGTGGTGCCGTCGTCGGTACTTGTCCCGGTTTTTATACTCGGCGCCGCACCTATTAGTAAACGAATCGACGCATATCTGTGTTTGCTCGAACTCGTATTCTTCCCCTCTACGTGTTATTATAAGTTTTGGGTTTTCGGGGAGGATAGTCTGTGATCTTCATCGTTTTTGCGTACCCTTCCCGGGGTTGTCCGATTAAATTGTATTCGTGAATCAACACTTATTCTGTTAACACCACCCTTGTGCTTCCAGACCGGATTGTAGCTACCGTAGTTTGGTCGCCTTTGACGGTATCGCTCCAGAAATGGTGTTTATCAGTGCTCGCTTGTGATTGACCCGCCACTGTGTTGGTCGTAAACCGCCTGGCTGTTTATGGCTCGGTTTTAGAAAATATTTCCTAATATTATGAATACACCAATGATGTAAATGGATACGAATTTCATAGTTTATTTCAATCAGCTTTTTACGTTCAAATTTATGTTGAAACATTCGTGAGGAAACATGAATAAATTGGAATTTATTTTTTTTTTTTTGTTATATATTGACACAAATTTTAATTAGAATTGATCGAAACGTGATGTTTCGGTCGAACATTTGCACCGAATCGCGTGCAGTTTCTAATGTCAGTTTATTGCCCCAATGTGTGAATTCAGTTGTTCGTTTACGAATATACATTTGTCGTTTTCCATTAAATATTTGTTCCGAATTTGGATTTGATCCGGGTGCTGTATTATAAATACGTATATAATACGTTTCGGATGAATGGATGAGGTTTTGTTGTGTACGAAATATACGAGACTTAGTGCACACACAGTTCTCACAATAACTCGTGTTTTATTTTAATTAGGTATATGTACACACTGACGGCGAGCTAAAAAAAAAAGCCATTTTTTCTCCTACTTCCTTTCTGTTTGGAGTTGTTATTGTGGTCTAGTAAAGCAATTACACTTACACACCTCATACATATATATATATATATATATACACATAGTAGTTAGATACCTACCCTTTGTATATTAAGTGAATGGGCAGAATATTTTTCTGCTGCCGGCATAAATATTATCTCGTGCAGTTCTAATAAACTGGCCTTGGTATTTAAAACGCAATTTAACGAGTGTTTTTAAAAAAAAAAAAATGAAGGAAAATTCTCAACTCTATGATATCGTTTTTTTTTTTATCCCTCATCCTCCTCCACGAAATTTCTTTCGATTTGATTCGATTTCATATTGGTTTGTCATTGTTTAAAAATCCTTTTACACGATTACATATTATATATTTTTTTCCTATTAGTAGGCACTCGTCTTGACAATTTTTGAACTGAATTGATGTAACAACCTGATTCGAATTTAATATTTATTTTGCATTATTTGGAAGTGTCTTTGGCGAGAAAAATGAAAACCATCTGCCTTATTAATAAAAATTGCCATCAAGATACCGGTTATTTGAATTGCAATACAGATTGGTATATTGTTGTGTTAAACGCGCAGTCTTATACTTTTTTTTTTTTTAAATGTACCTGTTGCTGGAAAATCAATGGAAATTATTACTATCGATTATCGCGTTCCTTTAAAAACTTTCTTACGGGCTACATAATATACTTTTAAGCACACTCTATTAATCGTCTTGCTCTTTATAGTTTAATAAATTCAACAATGGGCGACACTCCTCTGCCGCCGACATGTTGCAGAAAAAACCCATTCAAATCTATCCCATTTTTTTTTACATTCGGAGCGCAGCGAATGTAATAGTTTTTATTATTTTTGTGTGCGTTTTTCTTGTTTTCTGTCTGTAAACAATTTCTCTACCAGACACCATGCTTCGATTTTCAAGTGTTTGCGAAAGCGTTTTCCAACTAGTCGGTGCGTCGGGTAGGTCATAATTGGTTGCAGTTTACTTAATAATTGAGAAATACCGGGGTGGGAGGTAAACGTAGGAAAAACGGCGATACGATAACGTAGTGCTTGTATTTCTATCGGTTTTTTGCTTCTCCCGAAAAGCATGAAAAACTGATTTATTTGGACCGTTACGCATCCTCCGTATACAATGGCTTTCCGGAGTTGACGGAAACAGAGTGCGCATACTTTCGAAATTGGTTCGCGCCGGTGAAAATTCAAATTTATTTCGTTGTACATAATTTGTAAACGATTGAACCGTCGAAAATTTCCGTGTAAATAATAAATTATCATCGATAATCGGACGAATTATTATTTTACGCGTCGGCACATCTTATCTTGTTACATACTATCTCTATCGTTTTGAAATCGGGAAACATTGAATTTTTTTTTTTTTTCCAAATAACAATAACTACGAGTTAAAACGTACATTTGATGCTTACTCATTGCACATCGCTCAGATCACGTCTTCGGAAAATTTGTATTCAGATATTTTTCTGCGCGCTTCCTCGGTAATATGCCGAACCAAATACGATAAACACCCGGATACCTTAGCGTTACGATGATTTATTTCGGGTTTGTGCGATATACTATTGAATTTTGAAGCCCGGATTCGACCGCCGAAGAATATTGTTTTACGAAAAACGTACCAACGGTATAAATATGAGTACATGCGTTCACCGAATTATAATAATGATTTTTCCATAATATCGGATCTACTTGGCTTTTACGTGTGCCGTTCAGACGGTACATGTACCGGGTACTTTGAAAGTCGACTTTCAAAGTACTGCAATCATTTAGAAAGTTTTTTGATTTCGTTTTGGTTTTTTAATATTTTACATTCGGATAATACATTTGATTTAGGGTACGTTTGTATTATATTATTATTTTAAACGAATAACATTTAATTCCGGTGCGCTAGACATATTACGTTTCATTCTTTCCGACCGAAAAGTTGACAAGAAGAATTATTTTCGAAAAACCGTAACGAAATTAAATATTCTATTATTCTTAGCCCTATTGCTTTTATTTTGTTTTTACGAACTATATAATAATATATGTGAATACTTTTCTCTTCTTTATATTCTATATTCTCGTATCTACATTTGACAATATACATAACGTTTTCTATGCGTTTTTATTATTTGTTTCTTGCTTTTCTTCACCTATAAGGTTTTTTTTAAAAAAACTTTTTGCAAAACTTAGATTGGCATCGGGACCCATTTGATTCTCTGCGGATCTTATCCGCATATTGGCTATTCCTTTTTTTTTATTCGTCTGTGGCAACGATTATCAACTAACTGACATTATTTCATTTTCGCTATAATATCTTGTATTGAATACCAAATCACCGTTTATTTGTTGTTTTCCGGATCGTTAATTTTATCATAAACTCGGGTTGTTTTTTGTTAAGGTAAAATTACATATAAATAATATACGTAAGACTGTAAGGTATTTTAAGAACGAATAAGTTATTTGATCAGAACCGTATGTGTTTAGTAATTTCAATGCACAAGTTTGAGTGTTTTCTGTGCCTCTTTAATTTAATTTAATAAACACAAAATACCTACTCAATTTAATAATAATAATAAAAAAAAAAAAAATTTTATTTTTTTGGTTAGGTTGTATTGAGTAGCACACTCTATATTCCTACATCAAGTATCAATTTTAATAATATAATTTAATTTAGAAGTTTTAACATACTGTAATACTGGGTAATTATGAAAACTGCATAATTTGTTTTTTCCTTGTTGCACAACAACGCAGTACTGAGGGATTGTCCGAGAAAATTGAGAATAGTGAAACCGAATGACATATAACTTTTTTAATGAATCGAAAAGTGAAAAATGTGAATTGACTGGGGGCTGAATTTTTTTAAGAAATCTACGTGTTCTATAAATGTGAGGCGAATAAAATGACTAGAATAAACGAGACGAAATGAAATGAATAAAATCGGTGATGTTTATTACTTTAGAAATGGAACAAATTTGAAATAGGCATAAATGAATGATCTATTAGTATTACGTACAATTATTATACATTACAAATATCAAACTTTATAGAAATTAAAACGATAGTTCGTCATTTTATTTATTGCGATAAGTGATAACTAGAATAGACAAAAATATGCATTTGCAAACTTATGAATTTGTAATTGTTTTTTCTTTCAAGAGTATATTTTGAGGGGATATTTTGGTAAATTTTAGGACATTATTGCATACTATTTTTTATGGCATATTTCTGTCCGCCCAAATTATAACAAAACGCCCCTTGTTACTATCATTGAAAAATGGACATTTTAACTAGAGGTATCAATAGAATAGGTGTTTTATTACACACGTGTATCCGTATCACGAGTTCAAGGATAATTGTGTCGCAAATTCACGTATTCCACGTGACACGTGCATTTCGTGACGCAATAATCTCGTGAATTTATAAAATACGTGAAATCCGGGATTTATATTCACGTGGTCTGTAATCAGTAAATTACATTATTTTCGATTTTGTTCCTAGTCTCAATGACATAAAAAAAAAAAAAAAAAAAAAAATCGAAAATATATGATTTACAATAAAAAAAACATAATCGTAAATAACGGATACCGTCACGTCGATTCCGTGAAGTCTCCAGTGTTTCCTACGGTTTTTTCCCCAATTACACGGAAAATCAAAAAAAAATAACTGATTTACATACCGTCTAGAAATGCTTTTTTTTTCAAAAAAGATGCTACGATTGAATTTCGATGCAAGTTTTCTGGCAGAAAATAAAAATCGAACACATTTTATATTGACGTAATGAATTACGATAATTCCGGAATTACACGGTCTCCAGCTCGAAATTTTGAATTTCACGTGTACACGTGTTACAAGCACCTTTAATTTTAACCTCATCCAAGATTTATATATTAGCTTGTTGATGTGTAATCGATTTCAACAATGGATTAGATGATAATGGCGATATTAATGCAATGAATAATAATCTACGTCAAAATTATTACGTGATCAATTTATTTTAATAAACAAGAAGGAACTGTTGAGATCATGTTACTTTTCTAGAACATCTCGTCAATATATATATATATCATTTGTAAAAAAATATTCGCTGTAATTGTGTCGTGTGATTTACTTTAGAAAGTAAGCACTTTTTAAATTGGACTTTTTGTCTATTATTTGCTTGCGCTTTTCATTCGTACGTAATTTACTGTATTTTCGATTCTATAAACACAGAATGCTATTAATTTTAAAATGATGGGTTTTTTTTTCACTTCTTATAAAAACCCTTTTCAAAACACTAACGATGTTCAAAAAGTTCTATCCAGCGGCTTCTATTCAGATAAATAATTGAACACGAAAGGTAAAAATATCGATTCGTTCAATACATAGACTTTTCACTGAGTTAACAAAAAAAAACTATCAAGTACGGTCAAAAAACCCCGTAAAATTCACGATACACTTATTTCTAATAAAACCAATTTTCGATGTTTTATAGTTACTATGAATATTGTTCCGGAGTTTTGAAACGCTTATGACTATTGTTGATATTACCATTACGATGAGGTATTTTATATACAATTTTTTTTTATTATTTTTCTTTATTTCTTTTGGATATAGTGTAAACGTATATTTAATGAAACATAAATACGGAATTTTTACACAAGCCCCGACATTATGATTTAAACGTTGAGAAATTATAACGCGCGGCGCGTAAGACATATCGGATGGCGAGTATTATATGTGAAAATGAAATGTAGATATTTATTTAAGGTCCACGAATGCGTGTACGGTTTCGGGCGGAATCGCTGTATAAATTAGTCCCCGTGATTATCGTTCGGCAAACCGTTAATCGAATTTAACCAAGCCTTCGTTATGATAATTTAACAACCGGTCCGTGATGGAAACAATTACAATTTGAACAATTGCAATCGCTCTGCGCACGCGGAAAACTTCATTAACTCTACGCGCGGCCCGGCCGGACTCGGCTGCAGTTCCGGCGAACGAAATTATGCACTCGAAAAGTCAAACGTCTTCAGGCTAAGGAGGTCCGCTTGTATTGTACGCTTAAAATGAGCATTATCGGTGCGTATAAACCGTTTACGAAACAATGGAGGAAATACCTACCCGTACACCGGCTATCCGGTGGACGGCGGATACGGTTTTTTTAGTTTCGTTTTTTTTTTTTTTGTGTTTGTTTCCGCGACAAATCCCCGGAGAATTACTTTTAGAATTATTTTCCCGGGTGAACGTATACGCGATTTACCAACCCGAGAGTAGATATCGATATATCGCAAAGTATTAACTGTGTCGGGTAGACGGGAATCCCGCTCAAAACTCCCGCCCAGGTCTCGTTTTCGTTTTTGACCTAATGATTTCGTATAATTTTCCAATAGTTTTTCATATCTCCGCGTTATTTATTCTCTTAATCGCGCGATATTTTACTCGGTCGGTACTTAAAACTTTATGTATACAGAGGTTCGGTTATTTCATTTGATAAAAGAATTTCGGACGTTTCCAACAAAAAAAAAAAAAACCTTTCGCAGATGTTTCAGTTTTGGCACATGAGATTCTCAATGTCTGGCGGAGGTAGCGAAATTGTTTGGCTGGTTGACCTTACACAGACGTCTGAAACATTGACTAAAATATAAAACAGTTATAAGAAAAAAGTTCGTTTTAATTGTTCGTAAATTATTCAAGTTTCATAAATTACCCAGCGAATAATAATAATAAAAAAAAAAACCATCCGCGTGTCAATCCGACGGGCAGTTGCAGAAAAACTTTCCCGACCAGAAATTCAAGTCTTAAGCGGCGGGACCATGCGAATTGTTTGGGCGGTCGAAATACTCCCAACAGTTTACGATAATCGAAGTATTTACGACCTCTCCGACAAATAAAATCGAGAACGTTTTTTTTTTTTTTTTTGTTTTCTTTCTTTCTAAATGGAAATTATTTTAATTACGTTTTCAGGCTAAGGAGTTTCGCATAAACTGTACGCTTAAAATGAGCATTATAGGTGCGTATAACCGTTTACGAAACAATGGAGGAAATACTTACCGTACAGCAGCTATCCGGTAGACAGCGGATACAGTTTTTTTTTTGTTTCTTACTTTCCGCGACAAATCCCCGGAGAATTACTTTTAGAATTATTTTCCCGGGTGAACGTATACGCGATTTACCAACCCGAGAGTAGATATCGATATATCGCAAAGTATTAACTGTGTCGGGTAGACGGGAATCCCGCTCAAAACTCCCGCCCAGGTCACGTTTTCGTTTTTGACCTATTGATTTCGTATAATTTTCCAATAGTTTTCCATATCTCCGCGTTATTTATTCCCTATACTTAACGCAATTTTAAATAATATTCATTTTGGCTGGTTGACCTTACACAGACGTCTGAAACATTGACTAAAATGTAAAACAGTTATAAGAAAAAAGTTCGTTTTAATTGTTCGTAAATTATTCGAGTTTCATAAATTACCCGGCGAATAAAAATAAAAAACATCCGCGTGTCAATCCGACGGGCAGTTGCAGAAAAACTTTCCCGACCAGAAATTCAAGTCTTAAGCGGCGGGACCATGCGAATTGTTCGGGCGGTCGAAATACTCCCAGCAGTTTACGATAATCGAATTATTTACGACCACCTCGACAAATAAAATCGTCAACGTTTTTTTTTTTGTTTTCATTCTTTCTAAATGGAAATTATTTTCATTGCTCTCGGGTAAACGTCGAAATACCGCGCGGACGGTGTGTACATACTCGCCGGCGGAACATTCCGACCGGGCGTGGGTTTATGAAATGATATTTAATCGCCTAGTGAAATTGCAAGTACACCCCCGCGTCACTTCGAATATAATCACGGGGTGTCGGTATTCGCGCGTCGCCCGGACACTCTTGTCCAAGGCGGAACCGTTAAAATTTCACTCAAACGGGCGGGGAAAAAAAAAAAAAAAAAAAAAAAAAAACCGTAAATAATTCCCGCGCCGTCGGTGCTCGTGCCGCGGGGGAAAACGGCGGTTACGGGAATAATTTAGCATATTATTATATTAGACACCGGCAAATGTCTGCCGGCGTCAAAACGTCGGTATGTATACGCGTTTTTGACATACTATACGCCCGTATATAGTTATTCAATATTATTACGGAATTCATATATTCGGCGCACATCCCGGAACAGTTATCGGGGGATACCGCTACCCAATATGGCGCGCCCGCGTTTATTCAAATATATTCTCGTGTATTTTTATGTATATATATATATATACGAGAATAGTTGAACATTAAAACGGAAAAGAGATCACGCGTAATTCTCGGATAGAGTGAAAAAAAAAGAAAAAATAATAATATATATATATATATATATATATATATATAAAAAATACCCGTTATCCGTATAAGTTATGGACGGACGGAGAAACGAGAGACAGACAGAGAGAGAAATATATTTTATAAATTCCCGGACGCGCGGTACCACTCGGTTGTTGTATATTTTATTTACGCGCGTATTTCGCGTTGCTCCTCGGATCCTCTTCGGAAAACGCAACCGTAACGTATGGTCGTAATATTAATACAGACATGGCGACTGTCGGACCGCACGGACCGCAAACAATCCGAATGTTTTTAGATTTAAATTTAGTGAAATAATAATAATAATAAAAAATACAACAAAAAAAAAAAGCTCACGGGCGTGCCGCCGATATCATCGATGCGAAGTTGAGTAGGCATGATTCTGAGCGAAGGTGGCTGTCCGTTTTACGCCATTTCCGTCTAAATTTGAACACTAAACGCGTATTATGTTTTTTTTAAAAAAAAAAAATCTATTACATTACGCGCAAGTTTTATTATTATTATATTATTTTTTTTTTTTTTTTTTGACCGTCGACTACAATTCGTGACGAACGTCAAGTAAAATTTTCAGGCTCGACCAATAAAATTATTTCCGAATTTCCAGCGATTGGTTTTATTTCAGACCCTTGTCATCGCACGGCGTTGTTGTATTAACTAAAAATATTATATTATAGATAATCGTAATACATGTATATACTTTTTTAAAACGAGAATATTTTTTTCGTACAAGAAGATAGTAGCATTATTTTACTAAAAAACCTATACCGTAATTATTATTTTAAAACCAATATTTCTCTCGACGCGCTTGTAGTGTCCAAAGTCTTTCGGTGGACTACCGATTTTATCGAACATAAAACACTGGTATACGTCGAAAATTATAATTATTAACGTGTAAATTTGAAAACTGCCCGATTTTCTACGAAAAGAATAAATAACATTTTCACCGTGAATAATGAAGAACCGAAGACAGTACAAACTGTGTACGAACGTTGGTATTAAATTTGTCGATACCGCCGATAAAATAAAAGTTTTTAGTGGTCTAAAATCAAATAACGGCAAGTTTTTCAAAACCGAAATTACTTATTTCGCGGCAGTGATATCGAAAATCTTAATTCAACATTGTACAGTATATGTTTGAGATTTTTTACGGTGATAATTTAGTTCTTTAGTTATGTTTAACGTTTTTTTCTCCATAATCCAGGGATTACACAATAAATACTAGAGATAACGACACGCGATTTACAAACGTATTTGATTGTTAAACTGAATTGTGCACAGTCGACAAAAGTTTTTCAAAAATGTCTAAAATTGTAAATTGTTTTTTACGCAAATGGAGCTTAGGACGCGGGAAATGGTACATACGATTTAACAATCCGAATTCACCGGGAAATGATAAGACTGCAAAAATATTAATATATTATACAGGGTTATTCAAAATAATTCATCAGATTCAAAATGCTTATATGTTTTTTTTTTTTAAGTTTATAACAATATATTATACATTGAATAAAAGAAAAATATGTAATGTTGAATTAATTGTTGTAATCAGAATCATTGGTTTAAACGTGTAAGTTGTCAGGTTTAAAGCATTTCTAAATGAGATTAAAAAAACAGGGGCTATAACCTGTGCCTTTGATATGGCACAAAACACATTAAATTTAGATGAGTCGCATTAGGCTCGTGTTCGATTATGGCACGAGGGTTGTTCGTGCCCTATAATACGAACGTAACTGATGGTTTACCTTATCACTTGAGTAGACGCTTCGTCATTGAAAACTGAGCGAGCAGCGAAATTTGCATTCTGCATAGCCGCCTGCTGAGTGAAAATGCTAAAAAAAATGTCTTTTCAATTTATCAGTGGGCTTTAAAGCGTCCAACAATTGTAACCAATATGGTTTCCGTAATCAATGGCCGTCTCAAGACACGCGAAGGAGTCGTTTATGGCATTTCCAGTGATCGTCTTGCGCGGTTCGTTGACTTGCACGTTGACTGCGCTGAAAACTCTCTATAATTCATTCCTCGGATTATTATCCGATTATCATTGGATACACGAGGTCGGCGCCTGTGCTGTTCCCTTTGCACAAACGTCCAATTCTTCAAACTGTTTAGATGCGTGTGACTGAGCAGAGTCGGTTCGGGCGTTGATCCCGTGACTTTGAGAATCGCCACACACGAAACGCTCTGCGCTGTCCGCTCGACGTATTTGCGGAAACTGACTTATCGCCGTTAGTGATAATATTAAAATCACGATTTTACGGCATTCCAAAACTCGGGAACACACTCTATTCGTTGGTATACAATTCGATAAGATAAAGTTTATAATTAACCATTTTATTGATATTTTAAATAGGACGAACCATATTGAATACCCCTGTATGTTATCCACCGTGCCGCATAAAAAGATGTTACATTACCATTAGTTTAGGAGTTACGCATAAGCGGATATAACGAATTATTTGAAAAAAAAATGAATTGACTTAATAATATTTGAATTGACACTCGTACAAACTCAAAAACGGCCCGTAACAGTGAAATTAGTCCGGGAAAACGATCGAAACTGCCTCGGGATCTGGGGAACTATTGATTTTCAATATACTCGAACGAGACAGTAAGACGATAAAATGTTAAAAAGTGGTGATTTGTTAGAATTCAAACAAAAAACGGTCCGTAACTTTTCCGCTAATTGTTATTTTACTAACAAACGGATTCGGCCGTCCCGTAGATGAAAGGCGCGTTTTTTTTTTAATTTCCACCGTCGGCTGTTTTACGTCAAAAAGCAGCACGCGCTGTCGGGATAAAACGATTTTCCGACACGGCGTTTTCGTATTGGAAAACGCCAACGTCGACGTCGGCTCTCAATACTATAATATAACGCCGACACACACAATAGACAATATAATGTTTTATTGTGTATATCACCGCGGTAATTCGATCCGCCGACAAATCGTTCGGCACGTAGAAAAGAAAAAAAAAAAAAAAAAAGGTCTAAAGTTTTCTTCTATTTTTTTTTTTTTTTTTTTGTCCATTTTTTCCGCGGCGCTCGTTCGCACCGGCAGTTTTTCGACGCCGTCACGCGATATCCACTCGGCCGCGGACGAAATTTTTTTTTTTGTATTTTTTTATTTTTAAATTTCTCCCCCACGCTCTTAGCCGAGGGTGTCGGCGGTGCGGGTGGCTGGTGGCCGTTACGCTTTCTGCCAGGTTTTCGCCTCTCCATATACACGTATGGTTATATGCACGCGTATATGCACGCCACTTGGCGGGCCCCGCCGTCGTTCGAGAATAATATAACAAAAAAATAAAATAAAAATATAATAATAAAAGTAAAAAAAAAAAAAATCCATATGAATCCCTTGAACCGCGCCGACCCGCGCCGTCCGTTGTGTACGAGGTTTTTTTTTGAAAAGTTTCATCAATCTCGAGCGCGGGAACAACGCAATCGTCTCCTCTCCACTCGACTGCCGGCGACTCGACAATGACGCGTACGACTTACCCGTATATATATATATATTTATAAATATATCGTGATAATAAATCGTCGGAACTCTGTGATCGCGACGTTTATGTTAATACGGAAAAAAAAAAAAAAAATACCAATATCGGCCGTTTTTAATCCACGTCCATAGCACAAGAGAACCGTATTCGTTCGGCGTCGTCGCATTATACCGATAAATAATTTTAAAAAACAACGAACGACTTTTACTTGCCAAAAACGAATGGCCGCCGTATAATCGCCATCGAGTACCTAACCCGTCCACCGATTTTCCGATTTTCCGATTTTCCCGTATCCGATTCGGTAATAATTTTATTTTCAACAATTTTATCGACGTAACGCTCAAATCGGTTTTTTTTTTTTTTCGACAACTCATGATGCACGTCACGTGAAACTGTCGGGCATTTCTGGTCGGCTAAACCGATTTCGTCGAAATAAAATCTGAAAACTGAAAATACCTTGACAAATGGTTAAATGCCTATGAACAATTTTTTTTTTTTTTAAATGTACTAAACATTTGTGCGCCATTTTCTGTGTTAATATTCATACTTACGTTAATAATCTGAAAACATTTAAGATCATTGCGATTAGCTTTAACCGAGTTTAAACAAAAAGAAAAAAAAATCAAAAATAATGAAACCATTAATATGAATACTATAACGAATATCAACAAATTAACTTTTAAATGCACCACTTTGATGCGATATTGATATGATATTCTATCATAAAAGATGTCGCACTTGAATATCAGAGCATGATTTCCGATGGAAAAGTCAAAAGTTTTTTTCCCACAGACGGGGGAAAAAAACACACTTTATAAAACCAATACAATATTTAGATATATTTAAAAAAATTATATATATATATATTTTTAACAAAATTCGTCAATTGGTGTGTTATTAGTACATTTTAAATTTGATTAAAAAACTATTATTTTGGAAATTACATCAAATATTAGTATATTTAGTATAATAGTGTATTGTTTCTATGGTACGTTAGTGCTTTTGATGCAGTTGTCCTTGTCCTAGGCCCGTTATCGTCAATTGATAGTTATTTCGTAAGGTATTTGTAAATAATCAAAAACAGTAATATTCGTAGTTAGGAAAATGCCAAAACTCTATAAGACAGCGAACTTACCATAAGGGGGAGATGAGCCATTTCCAATTGGATTTTCCGAAAATATATAAAATTTACCGTGATTTTTACTAGGTTTTCTAAAATTTCTAATAAATTGTATTACTTCTTCATTATGCTTGCATAAGGAAATTGTATTAAAATTGTCCGCAATAAATCGTTAAAAAAAAAATAAGGGAATTGAAAACAAATTCAAACTTATGGATTTATACAATTGTTGTCCACTTTCTAGACGAATGTCTGTGACCTTACATACATTTTATATGTAGTTATGCTATTCGATAAAAAAACGGTAAACTTGTCCATCATAATATTATAGACATATATACGTATGAATCGTTGATATATATAAATATATTTTTTTCGTACTTACGGTCGTATAATATATTTTTTTTTTTCGTCTGTCGACAATAAAATAACAAGCAGAGTCGACGATCGACTGACTAGAATAATAATAATAATAATAATAAAAAAAAAATCCAAATAAACGCAAATCTTGTCACCGTTGTCGACCCGCTGCATATTATTATTAAATACGAATTCGCCTCTGGATACGACAGTGCTGCAAACTACAATATTCTATTTCCAAGTGTATGCGTATTCTTATGTTACAAATGTGCTGAAGAAGCACTCATCATCACTCTCGCGCATCTCCGGGTTCTTCTTCTGCTGAGTCGTATCGAAAACACAATAATGATATGGTCATTATCGGTAGAAGACTACGTAAAAAAGCCCGGGGCCCGGACAATTTCGAGGGCCCTTTCTGTTTATTTGGAAACCTCGATAATTGCTTAGACGTATGGTATGCGTACAAAGACCGATTTACAGAGTTCGAGGCTGGGTTCTTTGGTCTTCAAGAGGCGCCTATCCCTATTAAAAAAAAATAACAAAGAATATATATTTATCATATTTCAAAAATTTTATTGTAACTTATATGAACATGGATTTTTTTTCTACGTTCTTCTATGCTTATGTTTGTACAAATGACATAGTTATATATATATTTGTAAAACAGTTTCAACGTTTGGAAATGTAACCCACCATTTCGTTCACAATACATTTCTATAAGCAAGTCATCAGGAAAATGACCTAATAAATTCGACGTACCCTTGATAATATCTGGCGTTTACATATTAGTTTTGTACAAAAACCAAACTTTTTTTTTCTCATTTCAATATCTTTTATTGAGTTAATTTATTAATTTGTCACATATGAAAAAATATGTATTGTAAATAGACTTTTCTCTGGATGTTGAGTTGACAAGTTGTATTGTCCAAATATTTACTCCTAGGTATTTTTTTTTTTTCGAAGAATAATCCGGAAGAATTTTTAAAATCGATGCTTCACTTTCATAATGATAATGAATCAAAACGAGGCCACTCAAAAATGGATGCCAGGAGCATGACCAAAGTACTCGTCTAAATCAGAGTCTGTACACATATAGATGGTAAATCATAAATTCCCGTTTATAATGTATTCAGGTACAATTTATCCACATAAATTTTGTTTTTAATTATTATAATTTTTAAGTCATGGCCCGTGGTGCGATTGCACCTTAGTAACTCCCGGGTAAGTCCGCCACTGGCCGTGATTATAATAGGTTTTTATTTTATATTTTCAGTTCCCGCGGTACGTTTCCCGAGACTTTGCACTAGCGGGTCTGAAAAGCGTGTGAAATTCAAATACAGTATCCGGGATGTAGTCGTAAATTTCATAGCGAGTATGCGCTTGAGGTACTTAAGATGAATAACGTGGGGACACCCACAGCCCCCACGGGCGCCATTATAGATAATAAAATTTTCGTGCAATGATAGTTTTTATCTTAATATTTGTTCGCTTTCATTTCCTAGCTTCATAAATTATACAAAAATTATATATTTATACTTGGATAATAGTATAATAAAATACATTAAAATTTAATTATTCTCATGCTTAAGATTCTTAGTAAAGCGAAAAAGCCATTATAGTTTCACTAAGATGTTTTTCTTTCTCAAAAACCCGTTTTTCGGTTGGTAAATATGTTCCGATATTGTCGTGCCGTACCATGTAAATTTTCCGCTCGACGAAACTTTATTTGAAACATGTTTCGTAGTTCCCAGCAGTTCAACTTCTTTGTCTTTGTTTTGGTTTCTGTTCATGGAAAACGCTTTTTCGCTAATAATCTTAAATTTGAGTATATGTTATGTATTGACGAAAAACTACGCATTGTACGAAATTACATGTGTGCCCCGAGGAAGTCGTTGAATATTTTCTATTACAGCTACCATAATTTCTATTTGTACCAAGCCACCGTACATTATATCATTATAGTTTGATTTTTTTTTTTTTTTTATTTGTCGCCAAGTTCGGTTAAACATGTTTTGAAATGCTTGTGATTTTTTAACAATTTCCGTGAAAATGTTCACTTCTAAATGGTTAAAAAGACCCTCAAAAATCGCCAGAATATTATGAAAATTTCATTTCAAATATAATAACAATTTATTTATTATAACCTACGACGAAACTTGTGCCAAATTTTCGAATATTTTGTTATATCCAGACAAATGTTATCTACATGAAGCCAAAATGAAAGAAAAAAAAAAAAAACTCGAAAATTTAAAACAGCTATATATATATATATATTATTCGAAGGTTTTGAAAATTGTACCATGTTTAGAAAAGGCGGCTTACAGAAATATTTCGTGCATTTTTCATGTCTCTATGACTTTTCAAAACTGATTCACAACAAAAAAAAAAACCAAATCGAAAATATCAAAAACCATTATTGCGTACATTTTCCCATTTTCTCCTACCCTATGTTTGTTTTTTTTTTCCAGATCATTACGAAAATAATTAATAAAACAACCCTAGATCCAAAATACTTTCAGAAAAGACCCTACACTTGAATTTCGGGGGAGGATTGCTGGTAAAAAAAAGAAGAAAAAAAAGGGTTATTATAATAAAAACACATTATAATTAAATCTGAAAATTGGCACGTTGTTGAGCGTTTTTTTTTTTTTTTTATTATTTATTCGGGTATTCTATTTTTGTTTTCAATAAAACGTACAATTATAACGTGAACCGCGTATAATGTATCGGCGGTGTACGGTGGGTATTGTTCGAAAACTGGTAAATATTAATTCTCGTTGGGCGGAAAATGGAAAGGCGTACTCTTGGCGGATACGTATATCGGCGGATAAAATATCTCGCCCGGGCAAACGGTAACCGCGGAATTCGCTACGCGCCTCCGAAAACGATCCCGGGACCCGTGCGATTTAATGCGCGAATATCGGTACCTTCATAAAATTAAATGATTCGCAATTTTCCGCCCGGCGCGCGCCGGGAACGTTCGGTTCGGTGTGATTGTATTTTACCTCTCGTATAAACACAATACACGTTGTGTATTGTTAATCGTAAAACAAGGCGATATTAGTTTAATTTTCGCCATGCCCATTGCCGTTTTATAATATGGTTACCGTACGGTTCGACCAAATCATTCTGGCGGGTGAACATCGTAAAAAAAACAAAAAAAAAAAAAATTAAAACCAACAAATCATTGTGTTTACGATGTATTTTTTAAATTAAATTTTATCGAAAAAAAAAAATTGAAAATTGTGACCTCTAACCGAAGTCGTAGGCAGAACTTACGCGTACGCTTCTGCCCGAAATACTCGTATGATCGTTACCAATCGTTAAGTGGACAATTTAGAATTTTTTTCTACCCATCCAGCCATATTTTGAAAAGTGTTTTATGTAAAAGCCAAAAATCGCTCAATGGCTAACTGATATACCACTTTATTTCTAAAAAAAAAAAAAAAACCTCAGCCTGAAGTTCTATAATGGTTTTTTTTTTTTTTTTAAATATTTTTACGTTTTAATTCATCACGGTAATGCCAAATTAGTCGTTTATTTCTGTAGGAACTTGTAACCGTTGTCGGTTACTTTTTTTCACCGGTCAAAAAAAAAAAAAAAAAGAGATAAATAAAAAACTTATACGACGCTGCCAGTATATCCTCGAAAAGCAACGGAGAATTACATGCAATTTTTAAAACCGAATTCGACTAAGGCGTCTTCTGGCAAAAAGCATCCGACGAATACGCGGTTATATATATATATATATATATATACAGTCACAGAGTGAGAGAATACAACAATAGGAATTATGCATAAAAAAAAAAAAATTCTATAACGTATGTACGATTGTAGAACGTGGTCTACGTAAAATGCACCGAACGTACCGTAATGTTACGCTGTTAGAGAACCATCTATGGGTACGACTGTTATTGATGTTTTCGTCGTGTGCGTCGGAAAGTCATTCCCCGTGGACGGCACCCACCGGGGCAATATTATAATATTATAATGTTTCACCGTTTTACATAATAATATTTTCCTTTTGGACGTTACGTAAATAAATAATATAATTTCCGTGTTCGGCAGCGGCACACATTGTTTTTTTTTTTTTGGACTTATTTTTTAGGAATATATATATATTTATACAGTAAAACTCGCTTAAAAACGCTCGCTAAAGGGACCCAGAGCCCTCTAATACGAGTTCTTATGAGAGTATTGAAATAAAATTTATCAGCTCGTTTAGAGTCGTTCTACACACCGAATGCAGCTTTCCGAAAACATTTTCTTATTGCGTCTGGTTTAATTTCATACCGAGCTGCACCGATGTAAATGAATGGAGTGCAAAACATTAGTTTTGGTTAGTACTCCCCGTGTCTCTCAAGTGTCCCTGGGACTATTTTCGGCATATTCGTTTTACCACTTTAACATTACCCGGGTTCAAGGGTCGGAACTTAGATGCAGTATTTGGTGGCAAGAAAACAAGATTTTTTTATCGGTAATATTCATGTCTTATAAGATAAGTAGTACATGTAAACGAGTAAAATTTCTATTTTTATTGTTACACAATTACTAATATTTATTCGTCATCCGATGAACAAATGAGCATCTTATTCGATTATATATATATAGAAAAATCGAGCGTTTTATCAGGTGGTTTTTGACAATTGACTAGTTTAGGAAATATCTAGGGACCGACGAAAAACAGCGACTTATGCGGGAAAGCGTCTTAATGTATGTTTATTACTTAGGGACGGGAAATACGTATCGTCCGAATGATTCGAATCGTTTGATTCGTTCGTGGATTAATTTGATTCACTGATTCAAATCGTTTTTTAATTGATTATTCGTTAACAGGTCCGTTGGGTTTTCAAATTAAAATCGTAGCGTAATAAAACATTAAAATATCGATGTCTCATACATGTCTCAACGTTTGTATTTTGAATTTAATTTAAATCAACTCGGGTTGTTGGTGATCATACGAAAACCAAACGCGTTTGGAACCTAATCACTTTGAATCTGTGAACCGCGTTCGGTTTTTCGGTCAAGACCTCGTGGTGACTCGTGATTTATACGAAAAATATGAACGAGTTCATCGAAAAAACCGTTCTCGTTTACCGAATCTGAAACAATTCGTTCAATCGAGTGATGCGTTTATTTTGAACGCATCCGGAGACCTGTCCTACCCGCTCGTCAGGGGGTCTATTTTCAAACGTAGTATAGATTTTTTTTTTTTCCGGTGGAGCACCTGACAATTTTTTTCCCCCGTAAATACCATTCCAAAATACTAGAACCATTTAAGACCACTAGTTTTCAGATATTTCTAGGAGTATAAATAAATAAATACGACCCGCCGCTTACGTTTCAAACGTAACATATTAGTTCCCAGCAGTAGAAACGTCGCACGAAAATTACAATCGTCGAAAATCTTATTTATGTTTTAATTTCGATTACATCAAAAAAATAAAAAAATAAAATAAAAGTGTGACACAAACTTCGCGTCATGGGTGGGCGGGCCACTGATGTAGGTATGAAGTTAAGAAGTTGGTTTTAGACGGGAATTTAATTTATATCTGTACGCAACGATAAATCGTGTTAACCCATGTTTTAAAATACCGATTTTGTCTAATCAAAACTTGCACTTGACGCTTATACAACCGAATTATTACATTACCCAATATTTGCTATCTACTATCAAAGTTATTGTTTGAATAACACAATATTCAAATTACATAGAGGACACCGAGCCAAGACATGAATCGACTTCCCAGGCAGTATATAGGAGAAATAAAAAAACGGTTTATCTTTTAATTTCACAAATATAATTGTCTGCAATGAAACGTCATTCGCAATATTCAACAGTGTCTAAAATAGACCGGAGTACCGTATTCTCGGGCAACGAAATGTCTGCAGTTATTTTAAATTTTGTGTTGATCCTGTACCTAAACTCAGAATTTGTATTTATAGTAATGTTTTTGCATTTACTTTAATCTGTCATTTATATATGAATAATAACAACGACAAAATTATTATTAGTGTAATATAATAAATAACTGCAGAATAGAGGCATACAAGTACTTCGGTTGACACACACATAATACAATTGTCGTTATACAAGCCACAGAGAAAACAAAAAGAAAATAATAATAATAACAATAATAATGGATGGAAGATTTACGTAGGTTAGATCAAATATATATAATTTTTTTTAAATCGTGATATTTCACAAAATAATCAGTAAGATTAAAATTTCAGGGCGCCCGAAGACGATGTCATCCGTGTATTGATCTGAATAATATTCGATGCGATTTTTTCCTCATTTCTTTTGTAGTAGCGTAACAAACATTAAGAAAATGTATAATACTATTTTTTTTTATTTTTTTTTTAAAAAGAAATTAAGACTTCGTAGGAAACCCGAAAAGAAAAGGGGGAAAAAACATGAAATAATAACTACAGCGACATTTTGTTTCTCACTTTTCTCGTCTCAGCGTATTATGAGGTCTTATAACATTATTATATAGAATTCGAACTCTGCTTTTATCGCATTAGTATAACCACTTTGCCGGTGTAATTTAATATGAAAAAAAAAAAAAAAAAAAATGTTCGCTATTGTTTTCTTCTGGTCGTTTTTTCGTTCACTTTTATTGTGTTTCACGAACTTTTTGGGGCGTCCAACTGGTAAATTAGTAAAATGACCTCACTGGAAAGTGCTGTTTTCGTTCGATTACATAATAGCTACGTCTAGTGTCTACGCAAAGTCGATTTGGGAAAACTTTTTTCTACTATTATATTTACTACCCGAAAAAGTTCAGCCGACAGTCGTTGATAAAAAAAAAAAAAAAAAAACTAAATAAATAAATAAACTCGTGTGTCCATAATGTTAGCCTCCCAAATTGAATATTTTCTATTCGAGTTTTTCCAAAATGTATTATGTCGTATGTATACGTGTTTGTAGTCATGTGTTGGTTATTTGTAAGTTCAACAACAGTTTTATCACTTAGATCCACTAAAGTTTATGTCGCGGTCATAACTTCTCCGAAACTATTTTTTGATCATGCCAAATACGTACCAATAACTTATTGTAAGTATATGTTAGCACAGACCGAAACCTTGTAAATTACCCCCCTCTCTCCTCCCGTTCAGAAACTAAAATATAAAATAAAATTGTTTCACGCCTTTCACTCCAAACACACTTATAATAATTCTTTTACGTTTAAAATAGTGTTTTTTTTCCACTCTTGTAACCACGGGGACACGAAAATGAACAAATTCAATGTCTAAGCTCCGATAGAAATATTTTTATTCCCAGACGATGTCTGTTCGTTAAATTGCACATCTCCGACATCGGCGGTATATCGTCATGTTTTGTCGTCAGTTTAAAAATCAATTAGACAAAAGTCCCTAATAAATTAAAGAAAAATCACACCATAAACCACCATGCAGGTGTTTTTCGATTGGAACGAATATTTTACAGGTTGACATCAAACGGCAGAACAAAACGCAAACACACGCCGTAGTAAAACCATTAAAACGTGGAAATACGAAATACGATTCTGGGCGAAGGCGGCTGTCGGTTTGACACGTTTTGATTTTTTTACGCGATTTCCGTCTAAATTTGAATACTAAACGTATATTATGTTAAAAAAAAAAAGTACTATTACATTACGCTCAAGTTTTATTATTGTTATTATTTTTTTTTTTCAAGTAAAATTTTCAGGCTCGGCCAATACGATTTTGTCCACGTAAAACCAAATCAATACTATATAAAAGACTCGGAAAACATCGCCAGAATTGCCGCCGGACACACTTCACCACACTTTCAAACCATTAAAATGATTTCCGAATTTCCAGCGCGATTGGTTACGTTTCGGACTCTTGTCGTCGCACGGCGTTATTGTATTAACGAAAAAATTATATAAAAACCATTACAATGCGGTAAGAAAAACGTCCAGAAAAAGTTCCTATGTTCATAATGGTAATAATAATAATAATACGGTAATATACAGTTTTTTTTTTTTACAGTTTGTGTAATAACGATCGTTATTGTTAACCATACGATATATCATAATAATAATAATAATAATAACAACGACGTTATTCTTATTATATTATAATATATTGTAGTTGATTGTTATCATGTTCTCGTGCGAGTGCATAATTTCACAAACTCATTATTACACTTTGATTAAATTATTCCATTTGTACAACGATCACGTTATATTAATAATAATATTATAATTGTTGTGCCCATTTGGCAGTCGGCCGCAAGTTTACGATAAAATACACTAAGCCCCACACACGACTACAATAATATTAGCTTTCTTTAAAAAAAAAAAAAAAAAAAAACCGGAAATAATTCGCCGGGAAATAACAACAATTATAAACACATTTGCAAGACAGCATTGAGTTACGCAGTTTACGTACCCGCGCGAGTACGAGTTTGCTGTACAAAGGGGAAACGATTGTACAGCTTATAATACGATATTCGGCACGACCGTACCGTACGGATTTGTAACTAAAAAAAAAAATAAATACGTTTGCGTTTGCCGAATTGTATATATTAGTTTTAGATTCGGGGCGAAGCGATTGGTTTCACTACGATTTGCGTGTATTTTTAATTTAATTTAATTTAATTTTTTTTTTTTTTTTTTCTATCGACCGCGCACAACTTTTCTACCGGAAATCTTAATTCGATTTGCAAGCGTTCCGAAAGCGTTTACGAATTTCCGTTGTCGTGTACCTAACAAGCAATTGGAGGGAAAACGGAACAATTTACGGCAGTAACGATTTCATTATTTTTTTGTGATATTGATTTTTGTCGTAATTACGAATACAAATTATCGCAAAAACCCCACAGAATCTCACAGTATACACGAATGCACTAGGTTTTTTTTTTTTTTTTTTTTATAAAGCGTTAATAGTTAAAATTTGAACAGAAATCGTAAAAATCACGGCATTTCGAAACATGTTTAATGGAATTTCGTATTTGGATAACAATGACCGTGACACGTCGTTGCGAACAGATAAAAATTAATTTCTTTATGTATCCTACGTTAAGAATTTTCCACCTACAACAGTGACATACCCGTGACCAATATACATGGCTTTTTTTTTTTTTTTTTTTTTTTTTTTTTTTTTTTTTTTTTTTTTTACAGTTGTACTTAAAACGCGTATAAAAAAAATATTTACGACGTTGTACTCGATGTTTTAACCACTGAGTACAACTCACGATGAATCATATATAAAATTGTAAAATAATTTTAAGGAGACCAAAACTTTTTATCGAAACTAGGTATTAAAAACCAAAAAAATACTTGAAAATGTCAAGTATTTGAATTAATTATATAATAATATTTTGATAATTCGTGCAATTCAAGTAGTATATGATTATTTTTTAATGAATTAAAAAAAAATAAAACCTTCTTAGCTTATATATTCCCGGAATTCCGCCGGGTTTTTTTTCACAGTTTTCCTCCGTAAAGAAAAGTACAAATACTATCGAAATATGATCTCGCTCCCCTGATACACCGTATTGACAAAATCGGCTACCCAAAAACCGTCCCCGATGAAGTTGACGATCGGATCAAGATTATTCGTTGATATGTTGTATTTAAAAAAATAAAAATCTCAGGTTCTGAAAAATGATTGAATTATATTGTACTTTTATAAATTTTTTTTGTTGCGTATTATCGGGTAAAAAAAAAAAAAAAAAAAAATGTACCCGGGTTTTTCTTCTATACCAAACGTATAATTTACAACGAAATCGCATAAATAAAAATAAATGATTGCCTATGGTATATTTACACGTATTACCAATAGTCCAATTGTTGAATACCCGTAAGAATATTCACCCCTTGTTCGCGAAATCAATTTTTTTTCGAACATAGTTTGTGTATTTACTTTGGATAATTGTCGACACCGGGGGTTGCGCAAAAAAAAAAAAAAAAAAAAATAAGAAAATATTTTCCTGTGAAAATAATAGTCACCGCGCTAAAATAGCAGCGCGTAATATTTTAGTTTATAATGTTATATAATATTAAAACGTGCGCTGCCATTTAAAATTGTATACACACGGCATAATATATAAAACTCGCACTCGCATACCATAATTAATTCATACGTTTTCTGTTTATTATTATTATTTTTTTTTTTTTTCATATCTGATGTTTTATTTTAATTTTTGGAACGTAACCCTGGCTGCCCGTCCGTAATATTTTATTTCTCGTATTGTATTTCACCGGGACGCTTATATCATTATTACGTTACGGCGGTACTTAAAATTTAGTCTGTTTATACGGTTTTACGAAGTGTAAAACCGTGTTCGATTTAAATATACTCGTATTATTGCAAACCGAAAATTAAAATACATATAGTTAATACAGTACACAGTTCGGGGTGTAAAATATTCGTAGCGGATCGCGGTAATATGCTTATAGGAACTCTCACGTATTTGTCTCCCTTTAAAACGATACACTTTATCTGGCTGCGATAAATACAATTTTTTCAAGCTTATTATGTTAACTATCGGATAAGATTAACAATAGTTTTGATAAATGTTTTAGCTATATAAAAAGCTAATATTCGATAATATTCCGGAAAACTACTGGAAACGTACGAATTTTAAATCGTATTGTTTCGACGATGAGTTTTGGATTTATGTCCGACGATTTGTCGTTGAATAATGTAAAAAAAAAATGTTTAGATTGGTACACATCAAAAAGAGAACATTGTGTCTACCTTATGCCGTATTTTCACGGGAAAACACTTTTAAGGGCAGTAAAAACGTTCAAAAAGTTTTCTATCTAACGACTTTTTAGTTGAACAATAAAAATGGAAAACGTCACATATATTTCGACAATTCACGTTTCGATGTCCTTGAAATCGCGTAAAACTAAAACAAATTCTTAAAGACGAATTCGAACGAGCGTCAACATTTGAATCGATCGTTTTTCGAATACCGCAATACGATTTATTGTTGCCTAAAAATATTTTTAAAATACATTTTGCCAACGTATTATGTTTTTTTTTTTTTTTTTTTTATGTATTACCATTTTTAAAAACGAAACGTTTCTTCAAACATCGCACATTGTTATTTCGATAGGTATCCACCATGCAATAAAGAAGCCGGGCGAAACTTTTTAAACATTCGTATTTCTCTAAAAAAAAAAAAAAAAAGCAAAAACTTTTCACTGGGACAAAACAACCGCGGTGCGGGTAATAATAACGATACGCCGTAGCAAAAAAACTATAAATCTTTATATTGTTCCGTACGGAATGTAAAATATACCTACATAAAAACAATTATTTTAAACGGTTTTGTTTTTTTTTTTTTGTTGTGTATTTTCATTTTTTTACCTTGATGGTATACGAATATCGCAAGAGTAATTCATAAAGACTTTTTAAAGTACTCGATTTTATTTATATTTTTTTTCTTAACACGTTTATCTCGTACCGACGACATTAATTGGCGTTGTGAAGATCGTTTGACGCCATTTGGATTTCTTATATACTTTTTAAGTAAATGGTTTACATTATTAACGCGATCAGTAGGATTTAGTTAAGGCCAAAAGCACACAAGTTGATATTTGGAAAAAAAAACATTTTTTTTTTTTTTTTTATTTGTCATTGGATGCGTATAAAACGTTTTTCTCGTAAATTCAACGAAAATAAGATGTGTACGCGCTGGAGAAAGAACCGAATAAAAGACATACACCACAGTCAGCGTGTCAAGTTAATCATTTATACAAAATGAAACTATTGAATAATCAAAAAGCGCAATTCTCTATGAACGGAATAGAGTAATTTTGAAATTGTATTTTTCTATTCATTTCCGTGTTTGTTTCTTATAAGTTTTTGCTCTAATGAAAAACCGTTATAGGAACTATCATGTTGCATTTTGGATTTAGCGGGCGCATTGAGGCGGTTAGTTTTTTTTTTAAATTTCCCGTGTAGTTTACTAAAAAACACAAATATTTACGCAATAACCGTTTCTGTTAATTTAGATATTATGTTGTAGTTGTTGTAATTCAGTGAATATTAATCGCACAGTATTATGAGACGTATTATCCAAGACGTGGTAATATTTTCTACATATTCTGGCGTTTTCCAGTCATTACGGTAGAGGCGTTTGTAATTTTCGACTATTTCGTTTGTTGAATGCGGATAAAAATGTAATGTATTATTAATTGTACGTTTTACGTTCAAATTTATGTGAAAATCCGATGTAAACACGAACAATAGAAATCTATAAATGTATTCAAATCAATACAATTTTTAATTTAAATTAACCGAATTTCGCTCATAATCGTTATCGGTTTGCAATGGTTTATCGTCGTGTGAGGATATGAATGAAATTACCTTAGCGGCAACACAACAGTGGCCCGCTTATGGTGCGAAGTAGGCGGGCTGGTTTAAAAAAATTGATTTTCAGCCTTCGGACAAAGCGGCTACATAGTAAGTCACAGTGAGCCGTTTAAAACGTATTCGGAATGGAAAATCAAACAATATCCGAATCTGATAATTATTAGACCGCGGCGCGCGTACGCGGAAAAGCAAACGAAAAAAAAAATATGCCTTTTATAATATGACCACAAACGTCTCGGAATTTAATACAACCTAACAAGGATCAAATATTATTAATAACTAATGGAATAAATATATTGTGTCCGATTGTTATTATCGTATTCGCGCGGTACGTTCCGTTAACGATATAATAATACGGCAAAGCGGCGATCTCTTTTTACCGATAAAAATATTAATTTATTGTCGATCCGCACGGACGTTTACGAGGATGAGGAGGAGTAGGAGTGTCTTGACGAGGGCGAAAATAGATATTAATAATTAGTTGCGACCAAATGAGGGGTTGCGACTTAAGCGCACACCTACCCGGGGGTTTTAAGCAATATATATATATATGTACCGGACCGATGATGTCGAAAACAAGAAAACTAATGAAAAACTATCCTAATCCCGAAATATATATTATTGCGGCTCTCGGGCGAAAATGTATTATGAGAGACGGTCATTATTAAAGCCGGGCGCGACGAGGCGGCCAAATTATGACTCCTGGAGGTGCTGTGTACGAACTTATGGAAAGTTTATGGATACGACCGCGGTGCACGTTATTATTACTATTATTATTACTATTATAGCCGAGAATATTATCGTCCGTTCTCTCGCGGTTGAACGTTTTTCGAGTGCGCAATAATTAGTTTACAGTTTTTCCGAACACAATTGCGCACAATAATAATTTAAACGTCGAATCCGTTCGACGGCCACCCGCAATACGTTTGTCTATTATCTATGCACATGGCGCGTGTGTCTCGGCGAAGATTACAAAAAAAAATACAAATATTATTTGCATATACCCGGGAAAATGCACGGGCTAAAAGCCAATGACCGCGCAAAATGTGCGCAGGAAATTTTTCAAAATTAACCGCAACGGTAAACCTACGAAATCGGCGGTCTCTATTCAAACCGTACAATTACATAAATAGCTCGGTAATCATTTATAAATCCGCACAAGTATATTAATTCCGTTGACTATTAACCGTGAAAATTGCAAATTATCGTCTCGACCGTGTCCACCGTGCAAACGATATCGAATAAATAATACCGTTATAGGTGGATTATCACATTTGTTATCCATAGTTTTACGTCTTTGCTACATTGTTGTTCGGTGATTCCTTTAAATTTTGTCCCCGTTTTAACAACATAACGCACTGCGCCGCCGACCTACAACTCGCCGGGCGGAATATTAACCGTGCCCTAATCCAATACAGCGCTGCCCCATCTGTTTTGTTCTGATTTTGTTCTATTTAAGAATTCATCCCCTTGTGTACGCTGGAGAACACATAAACCAAACACTTGTTCCTTATCATTAGGAGAAGTTATCGTCCGGGTCGTTTTTTTGTGAGGTTGGGTTATGTTGGCGGCCGGATGCGGATCGCCGGCAGTCGGAGGCGTTTGATGAAATTATAACGTATATTCGGATAGATTTACATATCAACGGCGGAACAATTTGTTCGTGTTTGTAACAAATTTTATCGATAATGTCGAACCGAAAAACGATTATAAAAATTAATTATGACTTTTTCTACAGGCGCGAGTACAACACGCGATATGTAAACTTGTATGGAAATGACCAGTGGCATTTATTCGGATTCGATCGAATATTATCCACATAAAACCAAAAGAAATTGAAAAACTGAAAATGGCTATAAATATTACACCGGGGACTGTCATATTTTTGATTTTCGGTTATCCAATAAATTAATACGTCATTCGTTTGGATTCGTTTGGCTTTCGTATACGAAACCGAAATACTGACCGGTGGCTGTAAAATTATTTCTACCATAAGAACGGCGGTAAATAGCGGCCGTTTACGATAGACGGTGCGACATTAAACGGCACACCCAAAGCGAGGTAACCGAAAAGCGCAACTATATAATTTCGCTCAGAATTTAATAGAAAATGGAATTGTATAATACGAACAAATGATAGCCGAGCTGAAACTCGTGTAAATGCGAACAAAAGTTTAATTTTAACTCTCCGCGGAGTAAATTGGCTCTGGAGGTCATACATTTATAATAATAGTCCCGAGCTGTCGAATAAAATACAATAATTCTATCGAATTTTATGTCGGTATTGTTATGAGGGTAATTTGAAACAAAACGCGAAATAACAATATTTGCTCAACCACTTTTTCCGAATTTTCGTCAACTTTGTCAAATTAAATTTTTTTTTTTTTTTTTACCTCATAATGAACCATAGAAATATGAAATTTTCACTTATATAGGAATATAACGTTTCTGACTAATAAGCCTGACAAAATTGCGGCGCCCGGTACGGACGGATTTGAATTTCGAAAACAGAGTTAATTTTGTATTCTAATTTTCTAGGTTATAAAAGAAACGATTTTCGGTATTCGACTTCATCGTTAAAATATCCATAGGCGAAACATAGTTCATAAATAAATAACTTCACATTATTTATAAACCAAATTACACAATCAAATTTTCGAATATGAAAAATCGTCTCGATCGAAACCTAAATCACTAAAGAGTACAAAGTCGAACCTTTTTTCAAAATTCAATTCCGTCAACCCTGAGCCTCGTGTTTTTTTTCTCCCTTTAAAGCGGCATTGAATTTAAAAAAAAAATGTATTAATACATTTAATTTTTTCATTTTAGGTAATTCGAATAGTTTTACAGTCGAATTTGGTAAATTCAAACTTGTTTTAACTTGAAATCGTCGAATATTTTTCTCCGGACTCTAGAATTTCCTATTTAAACAACACAAAACCAAAAATAAAAAATAGTTTTTAACTCGGATATTACCTTGGACTACTTGAATTTCCTTTTTTTATTTATATAATTGTATAAACCAAAGAAAAACGAAAATAAATTCATTGAAAACTATTGTTACTATTGTAGTGGTTTACCTAACTGGTTTTACACAACCGTGCTCACGTGTGTACAATCGCAGACACAATGTAATGAATCGAGGCGATTTATCAAAAACCGAGGTCGGTGATGAATTATTTTCAGTTTTAAACAAAATTGAACGATTCACAGCGAATGCTGCGATCAACACCATTAAAACGCCAAACAAAAATTAATCTTTTTTTTTTTTTTTTTTTGACGATACAATAAATAATATGTATTCCAAAGTAATAATACATAATAATACATTATAAGTAGATATTATAATTAATATAGTACTGTTTTAAAATGTTGTCTTTGTATTTTTTTTTTTTGTCAACTCGAACTCTAGGATAACTCGATGTTTATTGCCGGTTCCATCAACATCGAATTAACCGAGTTACACACTGTACTTGATGTTATTTTTGTTAGTAGTTAGTCGACACTGTTCAATAAACTATCACGTTTTACATATAATCTTATACTTGTTTTGTAAAAACACAACAATACACCAACGTCGCTGTCCTGTTATGCCTTATCTCAATAGAAACAAGTGGCCCACTGGTTGGGGACCGCTGGTTTAGTACATACATACATACGTTTAAAATATTATAGTCATAATGCCCCGTAAACGTTTATCTTATTTGTTTCTTCTTGTTTCGTATTATAATATGGAAACACGCGATCGAATTACGGTGTAAGTATTTTAGAGAAAAAAAAAAAAAAAAAAAAACTACACATACGTATGCGGTTCGTTGAAAATTCATCGTTATTATTACCTATGGTATTTGATAAATAAATAAACGAAAACGATAGGAGATTTTAGAGCGCGTTTTCCGAGGTATCTAACAACCGAATAATTTACCGGCGATCCGATATTGTATTTTCTTAACAGTGTTGTACCACTTTAGACGATTGTTTTTTTTTTTTTTTTTAGATTCAGTGTGAAACGAAGGATTCTAACGAACACTATGAACACTATAAGTTTATTGGTTTTACTATGATGTGTGTGTGTGTGTGTGGGGGGGGGGTCTATGTGTTTTCTATTGTTTTCCGTCCGTAGAAAACTTTTCTACCAGTCTCCATGTTCCGATTTTCAAGTGTAACTGATTTTCTGAAAGCATTTTGGGTCTGTTTGGTGAATTGATGAGGTCGATTTTGATGTAATTTTCTTAATAGTTGAAAAAAAAAACCGGGAAAAAAACATAAGAAAAACTACGATATGATACCGTAGTAATTGTATTGTTTTTTCGTTTCTATCAAAAGGTTTGTAAAAGGTTTGAAAAAGCTTTCTAAAGGTGGACAAATTTTCTGAACTATTTATAAGCATATTATGTTTTCGAGTTTTTTTTTTTTAATATTGTTTGAATAAAATTGGTTTGGCCGATCAGAAACGCACGGAAATTCGACACGAGGTTAATTATAAATTGCGCTAACGGTAAAACCGAATACAGTTCGAGAGTACCTTGGCAATTTTTTATTTTTTATTTTTTTTATAAGCTTTTAAAGTTGCACTTTACATTTTAATGAAAGCAAAATAACAAAATACGACAATTGAAAACATTTTTTTTATACCAAAACTATGCTCAGAATCGTCGTTGCGCCCGAATGTAAATTGAATTCTCCTCTATGTCCCACCTTACTAAATTCCCATCTACAACAGTTACCCAACCAGCCGTGGGGTGCAATGTACGATGTGTATCAGCGTTTCTTTGGGTTATTATTATTATTTTTTTTTTGCAATAAAAAACCGTTTCGTTTCGGATTTACTATCGCTCACGACGGGATGACTCTAAAAAAAAAAAAAAAAAAAAAGGCAACTTGCCTATACCAATTATTTGTATAAACAATCGAATTACTCGTCGGGCGTCATACTAACGACGATATTTTACTCGACTTTAAGAGACGGCGGGCCGTACGTCGTGAATTATTCATTTCCGGGGTGCATGGCAGTCAACACGCCGAACGTGACCGTCTATAAAATAATAATTATTCGGTGTATTTTATGTGTACCGCCCCGGAGACTATTCGCAGATCAAACTTTTATGACTTTTCGACGTTTAATCCGATTATCCGGCGAGATAAAATTATAATTCGTAAACGATAGCCGAACCGCGGTAACCGCGTTGCGTGTCTTCGAACGCGGACCGCGATTAATTGCAAGTAAATTATAATAATACGACCGTGTAAAAAATACAACGATTATCCCGCGGACGGACTGGAAAATCGCCAGAGATTAAGGGAAAAAAATAAAAAATACGAAGATTTAGACATGATGCAACGAACAACGACGCAAATGCATTATTAATGTGGCATTTTTTGCGCGTCTATTAAATTGTCGGGTTAAATTTACGGCGATTGCAATAATAGTTCCGAACAGTAATTGTCAACTTTTCAGTCCACTCTAATACTATGATAAATATGAATTATATAAAAAGCTTCGTCCGTTTTTATTTTTTACTTTTGCCTTTCTGAAAAGTAATCAACAGTCCAATAAGAGTTTTTGTCTCCGAGTTTGTTATTTTTTTTTTTCTTACACACAAAAACAAATGCGCCGCCGGTTTTATATATATATATATAAAACAAAAAAAAAAAAAATATATATGTATATTTAAATAATGATTTTTTTCAAGTGAACAAACTGAAGACGAAAAATTGAAAACAAATTATATTACTTAGTGTAATAATGTTCTTATTATTATTATTATTATTATTATTTTTTTTTTTTAAAGAATATACAAAAACCATCAACTATTAATAAGTAAAAGTTTATTTTATTTATATATTCAATGTGTTGAGTTGAGGACAAAGAAAAAAAAAAAAAAACAAAAATATAACGAAATATTTTATACTATATCCAATGTAATATGTAGAGTCAACATCACTTAGATAATGACTAACAGCGAGGACGCCCACGTTTTTGAATACGTAAACGTCGTTGTCGTAATCGTTTTATCCCGATCGCAGTACGATTTAGCATAAAATATTCCATAATAAAAACTAAATATAACGACATTATTATAGGAAAAGACATATGGTGAAATATCAATTAACGCACAAGTAGCTATGATGGGCTTTTTTAATTTATAAAACAAAAAAAAATTTACCAATTTTTACCATGTAACCGTGTCGTCCGAGTAAATTGAAAGCCATCGTGATTGCCATTTCCTAAATCCGATTGTCGTTTTTTCTTTAGTCATCGTAATACGTAAAAATCCTAAAAATCACTTTGATTGGTATTTTGTGCAAAATTTACGGTTATACCGCAAATACTTATATCGTGATGACGAGCCGTTTCTAAGTCCATTTTGAACGTCATAAAAAATATCGTTGAAATCGCCCGTACGCACGCCATTAAATAATAGGCGTGTGACCATCCTCTTAAAAACAATTTAAAACTATTCTGCCATTCATATATTACATTACTCGGTTTTATATTTAGGTTTACAACTATAATTATTGGAATTGTCCGTAAAAGATATGTAGGTATAATTATACGATTTGATATATTTTCCGTAGTCCGAATCAAATTTATTTTATTTGTGCGGCCAAAAATATTTTCTTTTTGTAATTATTATCACTCGAAACCAGAATCCTTAAATTTTTGAATGACGATATTTTAAATAGTTTTTATTTTTTTTTTTTTTTACAAAACAAACGTATTTGCAACCGACCGGTGAAATTGTTTTTGGATTTCTCATTGGTATTGTGTTGGTGTAATTCGTTCCGATATGAGCACGAGTTCAAAAAAAAATCAAACGACTTTACATTTTAATGGGATTTTCTTTATTGTTTTGTTGTCGATGCACTTGTCTTTGTAAAATCAATTTTCCAATTAAGTACTTTACAGCATTCTATATTTTTTTTTTATTACCTATACGTTATTATTGAAAGTTCACTGGAGCGTTTTCCCGGGTTTTCCCTGGAAACTACATTATTATGGGCGATAGGAGGTCACTTTTTATCATTCTAAAGGTAATTTTCTCAAAGGAATTTCCATTTTTTTTTTTTTTTTTTTTTTTGTTATGTCTTATGTTTGTCATAGAATATTTTCTTGACGTTTTATTCTATGAAAACAGAAATCATTTTATCATTGCAACATATATAACGATGCAGATATTGTTTTGAAACCAAGACGAAATGCATTTACCAATAAACCTACTATAACGAAAATATAACTACACTGATCAATACAACAAATATTTGCCTCCCCATTTCCCCGACCGCGATACGGTCTCCGGAGAACTGTAGTTACTCTTTGGTGATGTTTCTATAAAAAAAAAAAAAAAAAATCTAATATAGAGACTAGTCCAGTGGTCATAATAATTTCGTTCTGTAGTCGCGCGCGCGTGTGTGTGTGGTTTTTATTTTTATAGTTTTTCGTTTTCTATTCGAAAAATAATTTGATATATTTCAAAACTAGTACTGGTCGCCTATTATTAGTTTTAGTAAAATGATTGTATATCGCATAGTCGGCGGCGGTAAATTTGATTGTAATTATTTTGCATTTATTTATTCTATATAATTTCTAAAAAAAAAAAAAAAAGGTAGCGAGCACCGGGAATTAATAAAAACTCGACGATAATATATTTGTAAGCGCGTTGTTAAATTTTTGTAATTTATCACATTATATATTTCCTCGCGATCATTATTGATATATGCTCGAAAATTACATACATAGATATCAACTTTAGTAACATAATACATAGCTGTATTATTTTCGGTCGCATAATTTTCCTCAAACGAACGTCCGGCGGGTTAATAATTCTAGAACGTTTATTGCGACCTGTATATTGTAAAATAATTACGCAAATACATAGATTTAAGAATATTTTTCAAAAAAAAAAAAAAAAAGAAAGTAATCCACCGAGTTTGCTCTGTAGGCGGCGAATCATAAAAAAAAAAAACTCTATACAGACACAGGCGGAAATTGTTAATCGATTGACACCGAGGCTGTCAATATAAGGGAGTACGCTGTCACGACGGTTAAACCTCTTAACGAGATCTGCTCATTCTCGTCCAGTTGTTCCGAAGTGGTGCCAAGTATAGTTCAGCGAATTATTAAAAAAAAAAACAAAAATCCCGTTTGATTAACCCTTTTTTTAATATATATATATATATATATATTTATATTAAAAGTTAACCGCAAAACTAGTTGAATCGATTGGTGCGTAATAAAAATAAAAAAAAAACCGACGTTTCCGCACAAAAAGGTTAACAAAATAATTATAGCCCGAACAAGAGTAAGGATTCGTATTCGGTAGTCGGTGCCCGTGGCAAAAGACCACCGAAATGGAATTATTACATATTTATGGGCAGCTGCATTTCTTGTATCTCTGAGTATAGATTTGATTCATGCTCGGACAACAACCCACTAGTAATAAAAGATGCCACTGCGGTGTGGCCGAAGTTACCGAATTATCGTGTCGATAGTATTATTAAAAAAAAAAAAATAAAATACATTTTGTTTGTATATTTAGAGGACACCACAAAAAGTAGTTAAATATGTTGTGTTTTAATTCTAAAATCGTCCGTTGTGATAAATAGTATTCGATCGCAAACTTGATTTATTTAAAGTTCGGTGTACGAATAGATTGTCCGGGAAATACATATTGAAAAAGTGGCTTTTTTAAAACACGGTTTGTATCTGTAAGTCAGTGAAATCATTTTCGTTTTATGTCCATTACAAAGTACTAAGGGATAGTTGTGCTATATTCCGCCCGTTGGGCAGACGGAGACGGCAAATCCTCCTGGGCCTGGACTGCGCGATCGTGTAAATTCGATAAGTTTTTTTTTCTATTTATCCGTTAGTCATTTTTAACGCAATCGCCGCATAGAACGCGACCCATTGTTTCAAATATTTACTTCATTGGACAATTATTGTCATAACGTCGTATTATAAAAAGTAATGGATTAACCGGTATTAACAGACATTGAACAGTAAAATAGATACTGTACAATAAAAAAAATAAAAAAAAAAGTTATCGACTAACAATATATTCGGAATGATCGTTGTAATTGTGAGCGATACTTCTTTCAACCAAACGAAACGAATAGGATAAATAATATTACGTCCGTCCTGTTTCACAAAACAAATATTTAATTTTTATTTAGAAAAAAAAAAAACCCCCCTCTAATCAATGACGAACAAAAAAAAAAAAAAACTAAAAAATTTATCGAGACAAGTCGCGAATACAAAACACGAGTAATATACCTATGGATTATGTCGCATTCGCAAATCGTATACGGTTTAACGTTTTGAAAATCGAATTACAACATTATTGTCATTTCAATCCAACTGATTTATTATTTGGCTTATTCGAGTGCCGCAGAAGGTATCGGCTGTATAGATTACTGGATTTTATTTTGTTCGTCCTATATAGGGTTTTAACAATAGCAATATTATAACGCATGTTGCCCCCGAACGCGTAAATATAATACAAATTTATGAAAACAGATATAAAACGCGAGGAATATTTTTTTTTTTTTTATCATTTCCAGAAAGCGCGTTTTCTGTAATAACACTCCGAGCAATATAGCAATACACGTGAAGATTATTTAAAACGATCGATTAATAATAATTCTTTTATTCGTTAACACTAACAAATATACACGATTGACACATCCACACTTAGGTACTGGAACGTATTGGTTTTTTTTTTTTTTTAATTTCACAATTTACGCATTCAATTAAAACAAATTCAACACTACACTTAAAACTATATGTACAAAAATCGATTTTATTTACACATCAAATAAAATTGATAATTCGTATTGAAAATATTATCTAACGGTATATCACTTTACCATTTGATTATAACAAATCAGTATATCAATGGGTTTTTTTTTTTAAAAAATAATTTTTCTGTGAAAATTAACTTCTCGATTGGAAATTTCGCTCCGATAAAAAAAAAAAAAAAAAACATCATGATAATTTCCTTGTAACACGATCGTGCTGGTGGTAATTTTGCGATATTCATTATAGTTTTCAAATACAATTGTGAAACACGGTTAAAAATCATCGTTATAGACCATTATAGGCCGAATACTTATATTAGCAACTTTTTGACGTGGAACAATTTAAAACAAAAAAAAAAACAAACATTTACCACTTTTAATGTTATTAATAGACAAATTTGAAATTTGTATTGTTTTATGTGGAGACAAATCGTGTAGTATATCTTTTCCAGCAACGTTTTACGATCTAATCCGTTAAAACACGAACAATCGTAGTTATTTATTTATGTTGTCCGGTTACAAACGAACGCAATTGTCAGCTTAAATTTATTAAAAACACGTTTAACCGAACATTGTCGAGAATCGTTTTTTATTTGCGATGATTTGTCGTAGCGTACATATATATTATTCTCTTCAATAACATCCCGACAACAACAGTTTCCCGGCCACGGCGAGCCGAAGCATGTCGCGGTGTTTATTTTAAATTTCCCCTGTTATTTGCCATTTTATAATATTATTATTATTATTTTTTTTTTTTTTTTTTTTTTTTTTTTTTTTTTTTTTTTTTTTTTTTTTTTTTTTTGTCCGAGTCGTTGTGGGAATCGTTTAACCATCTCAAATAAAACCATGCCGGTATACAATTTTCCCCACTCCGTGTGTTGTCCCCGACCGAACATCAACGTCTGGTTTTAAAATGTTATTTCAACTATACAAGTTTGATAATTATTATTTATACACAATTACACAAAGTTTAGATTGGTAGCGAACACACTTGTAGTAATCTAAACATTTTTATACGTACTACAGTAGATTTTTATCCGTCCTACCGGTATAGACTTGAAACTATTAATTGTTATCGTCCGTTCGCTGCCTGCAAATAGATCGACGGTTGCGTATGTCAAATGCTAAATGCCAATCACGCAAATTTGCAATATGTTTTTATATTCTCGTTTCGAATCCGATAAAAAAAAAAAAAATAAAAATGGAATATTGGAGTAAGCTACTTGGAAAAATATTTATTAAATCTAACGAAATTACCGCGAACACGTTATGTAGTGCTACTACACATGGACTGTAATTAATATTCACCGCGGGCGATTCAACTGTATTCGATATAAAAATGGATATTCCACGATCATTTTTTATTAATTTAACATTTATTAAAAAAAATGCATAGTTATTATTATTATTATTATAACTTTATTAAATGTATATAATAAAAAATAATAATGTAAATTTTTTAGGCCGGTGTAATATATTTGTATTTATACGAACGATTCTATTCTATTGTATCTGAATTGAATTGCATAAGAATCTCCACACGGGTTAGGTTGTCTATGTGATGAGTCGTGGGTAATAAAATCGACGACTTAAATTCACAACTGGAAATACAAAGGAAAAAAAAAAAAATAGTCTCGCTGCGCTGGAAATTAGTAGTTTGTTCGAATTTAATATTTTATTTATATGTAACAGCACGATTCAAACATTATTATATTATTATTCGTTCTAACCAAAGTATTTTTTAATTTTTTTTTTTTTTTTCACCACTGTCTTGTACAACATTTGTCCTATAAATTAATACGACAACACGTGACGGCGTCCGGTATAGACAATTATAGTACTTAAGTGTCAACCAAAGTAATAGTTTGCCTATCCCGCAATTATTTATTATTTTATACTAAAATATTACTGTAACTACAATATTGGAGTTGAGGTAAAATAAAATAAAAAATATTCCCCGATAATACGGTACTCCGGACTTTTTAACACATGATTAGATATTTTGTACGGTGTTTCACTGCAGACAGTATTATTTCTGAATTTAAACGACGAACAGTTTTTTTTTTTTTTAAATTATTTTATCCGTGCTAGAAAGTCAATTTGTCTTTCGCGTAACTCTTGACTCGGTGCCCTCAAAGTGATTTTAATATCGTATTATTTTCTATTTTTTCCTGTTGTTTTAACTTGGTTCCAAATAATCGTAAAACTTGAAATTTCTATAGAATATATTAATATAAGTCCTTTCTAGAGGCGGAGAAATTTTTAAAACAAACTAGCCATTTTTTTTTAAAACTGTTTATAGAGATTTAAAATGTTCGAGTTATATAAGATTTTGGTTGGTTTTACATAAATGAAATTAGTTTAGCCCAACAATAAGCCGTGAAAATTCTACATAAGGTGCATCATAAAATATAATATTGAGAAAATGGAAAAAAAAAAAAAAACACGCGTGGTTAATGTTTTAATTTGTTTTTATTTTAGCGTTTAAAGTGTAAATTTCGACGATAACTTTACCAATTTCAAAAGATAATTAACTGAACTTTGCTCGGAATCGCTTTTTCGTTAGCAATGATTTACCGTGGTGTACAGATATAAATTTATATTCCTACCTTTACAACAGTAAAGGCGCCATTCGTGTCGTGAAGTATGTCCGTCTTTTTTCCAGTTTGCTGTAACTCGGTAAAAAATAATTGTATTGAGACCTTAAATTTGCACAGAATTTCAATAGTAACCCTTTCCTGGACGTGAACTAGTGTCTCCCCACGAGCGTAGGGCAATCACGACTCCTTCTAGAATCCTCTCCTCCGGCCGCGGGTATCCAAATCGGGTGAAATATCCAACGGTTGCGTCCATTTTAGTTAGTAGTTACAGCGAATAAAATACTTTTGGAAAATTGGAAAACATTTTTTAGCGAACGGTAATTAACTGTTTATACGTGCTGGGGCGTACTCGCGGAACGGACGAAGGTGTCATATCCCCCGCTCTTGAACTTTTATTTATTAATCGCTCCTTGAGGCTTTATGAACTTCCTGCAATTGTCGTCCGTTTTCATTTCAGTTGGATTTTTTAATATTATTAATGGCTTATTATCGTTGTTGGCCGCCCATAATAACGTGTCAATTATCCCAGTCGACGGGCTAGATGAAATTTTAAAAAGACCTAGAAGAATACATGTGTTTTTTTTCTTCAGATTTGTTGTATATATATATATATATATATATATATATATATGAACAGATTTTTTACATATTGTTGTTTGTACGGTTATAATAACCGATTGTATACATATGTGGCACGTAGCGTAACAATTGCCACCCGAAAAGCATGTGTGAGTTTAACGATTTTTCACCTATTCCAAGTGACGGATTGGCCGATTTCGTCCACGCCACTGTACGCGCGGGCATTGCATTTGAAACCGATCAGTTCAGATTGAACGACTCGGGCGATTTTCAACTGTTAAATCGTAATTGTAACTCGTGCGATCGGTTCGATAGCGTTTATCGGAAAGCCGGCCGATTGGACATTGACGATAACTGTTTTTTGTTGTATATTAATATGTGATATACGCCCGAGTGTATGTTCGTCTGCGGTCTTCGGTGAAATTTTTTTTTTCCGCGGTAGACCATACATTTTTAATTACCGGACGGACGGTATCCAAAGTCGTAGGCACGTCGAAATCTTGACCACTATACGCGCAAACATTATATACAGAGAACGCCGGGAAAAATCCAAGACCTGCAGCAGTTGGGTAAATTGATTTGTTGAGGAGGCGGGTTGGCTAAGATGCCATTTAAAATCGAGTATTTATGTTGAAACCTCCGTTAAAACCGGAGAGCAGACGTTATTAAAATGGCGTCACCGTTACATAGTGCGGGGCGATCGTCAATGTTTTAGTTACCAAAAAAAAACCCAACGAACATCAAATAGGTTTGAATAGCTTACAAACAAGACCGAAATGCGTTACCGTATACGTTACGCGTTTAATCGTTCATCTGATCCGGTGGAATATGCAAGACGACTACCGTCAGTGATGGCACGGTAGTGACGTGAAGTTTCCGAAATTCGGCATTTCACGATTTCACAGTATTCGTGTGAAATACGGATTTATAATTAAAAAAAAAATATTATACCATAAAACAGTAGAGAAAAAAAAAACCATCATACATTGTACATAATTGTGCATTGTGCGCCCCAATAGACACTAATCCAGTAGGTACTTGTATTATTGTACAGTGCATTTACACACAGTTGGTAATTGATGGAACGATAAATGATCGAATGATCCAGTGATCATAGTGTGATCGAGCGATTTTTCGCGTCCGCGATTAGTGGCGAGCCAGTTCGGAGTGGTGCTATTCGACCAACACAAAATCGAAATTATTATAAACGAATATTTATTTTTTTCCTCCGTTTTCCCCGACAATTCTTCCGGAGGTGATTTCCGGCTCGCCCGCAACGTAATTTTTTTATTTTTCTCGAAAAATGATATAATACGAGGTGCGACAATAAAATAACGAGACTTTTTGAATAAAAGTTGTTTATTTTAAAAATGTTATAATTTAATGATTATCACCTTCAAAGTACATTCCCTCAGCATCAATACACTGTTGTATACGTCGCTGCCATTCTTGAAAACAGTGTTGCCAATTGCTTTCATTCAGCCCTTTTAGAAGTTCTGTCGTTTTCATTTTTACGTCATCAACTGTTTGAAAATGGGTTCCTTTTAATAAACTTTTAATTTTTGGGAATAAGAAGAAGTCACAAGGAGCAAGGTCTGGCTAGTACGGGGGATGTTGAAGTACAGAAATTTTTTTTTCAGTTAAAAAACGTTGAATTGAAAATGCACTGTGAGCTGGAGCATTGTCTTGGTGAAGAACCCAGCCATTTTCCATAGATCTGGTCGCTTCTTTCTGACACGTTCTCTTAATTTAATTAATACCTCTTTATAATAATATTGATTAATTAATTTTGTCGATTTTTTCAACGTTTCCGTTTGTTGAAGACGTGGTAGGACGTCCAGAACGATCATCGTCTTCGACGTCCTACCTTCCACTACAAAACCGTTTGTGCCATTCAAAAACACGAGCTCTCGATAAACATTCTTCACCATAAACTTCACATAACATACGAAACGATTCCGCGGCAGTTTTTTTTAATTTAACTCAGAAATTCAATGTTAACACATGTTGTTCGATTTTTATATCTAACATTTTTCGGCAGTATAGTCGAACTCGCACTAATAACAAGGCTACTAACGTATAAGCAAAATGAATCGATGCCATCATCGGTGTTCATAGTACTTTTAGATAAGTGTTTTCTAATCATATTTCAATAATCGTTTTATAGATAACGTTAATAGTTTAGGTTATATTTAGAATGTCTCGTTGTTTTATTGTCGCACCCCGTACACACGCGTTGTACACTGGCGCGATTGTTATTGACGGCCCGCGTAATATTTCCGCGGCCCCGACGGCAACACCGCATTAACAACCAGACGGAATATTTAATCGCAATCGGATATTTAATATTTGGGTGTTTCGGTTTAGGGTTTCGAATGTCGCGGTATGTGGCACGCGCGTACGATTCTCCGGCGGAACGAATTCGTCGGCCTATTACTATGATCACGTCCGGAAGCCGTACCCGATTATTAACAATGCCGATTGTCATTGCAAGCACTCGCGTTCACTTTGGACACGGGGTCCAATTCGAATTGCCGCGCTAATACGCGGACACGATTGTTTCAATAACGGTATGCCCCGTATGAACTGACCACCGGGCGGTGCACGAACACCGTTCTTCGGCGGCGGGATTACGGCGTTGGGAACGATTCCCGCCGTCTTCCGGCCGCCAGTGACAATCCGCCCGTCAATGAACCCGACCCGAGACCATCGACAGAAAAAAACACGACCCATCGAAATATTATTAGTATTTAGCCCTCGCGTTGTAACTACGTACGCGTGTGTCGTATTTACGACCGACAACAATTGCAGATTATCGTCTCGATAAAAAAAAAATAGTAAAAATTTGTTTACATTTAATGCCGTGCGACAAAAATTTTTCGGGAAAATCGTCGTTTTAACGTAACCCGTATCTCGTGCAGTTTTCCAGGATTATAGTTTTAATGATTTAGTTTGAATTAGTTGTCTGGAAAACAATACGACTTTCTGAATATTGTATTAAAAATACACGTTCCAGTTAAAGAAAAGATTTGTTGCGCGCCGAAAGGGTTAGAAATTTCACATTTATTTCGAAATCCGAATTTAAATCCAAAGTCGGCACATAACTTAACCGTACTAATACGGATACGATTGTATTAATAACGATACCCCGTATATACTAACCACCGGGCGGTACACGAACACCGTTCTTCAGCGACGGCATTACGGCATTGGGAACGATTGGACACGACCCATCGAAATATTATTAGTATTTAGCCCTCGCGTTGTAACTACGTACGCGTGTGTCGTTTTTACGACCGACAACAATTGCAGATTATCGTCTCGATAAAAAAAAAATAATAAAAATTTGTTTACATTTAATGCCGTGCGACAAAAATTTTTCGGGAAAATCGTCGTTTTAACGTAACCCGTATCTCGTGGAAGTTTTCCGGATTATAGTTAACGGTTTTGTTTTGTATTAGTTGTCTGGAAAAAAAATCCGACTTTCTGAATCATGTATTAAAAATACACTTTCTAGTTAAAGAAAAGATTTATTGCGCGCCAAAAGGGTTAGAAATTGTACATTTATTTCGAAATCCGAATTTAAATCCATAGCCGTCCGGCCGACACATAAAGTGCTACCCGAAAAAATGATTGTATGTTTTGTATTCCATGGTCGTTTAATTTTTCAAACCCTGAATACGGTGTGACCTGATATTATAATATGTTTTTTTTTTTTTTTTTTTTTTAATCGAATAAAGTCTAAAAACTGACACGATGTGTTTTGGGTAGATACAAACTGGCATGCGTTTAAAACAAATACTCGAAACAGAATACATTAAATTTTATTATAATATGGTGGCGGTTTTAAAAATATATTGAATATTCTAAACGGACTAATGGAGTTTAGTAATTTGCCGTCAAAATATATCGTTGTCCCGTACAAAATATAATATTACGAATTGTGATTCGCATTTTCAATAACCGGATGTTTTACCGGAGGATAAAAATATATGAAAGAGCGGTATCCAAAATACATTTTTTAGATTCTAATCGTAACACGGAATATATTGGTTTTATTATGACACGTGAGTGTTTTTTTTTTTTTTCTGTCTGTGAACTTTTCGACCAGACAGACGTCTTGCTTCTATCAAAAACTTACCAGTAACTTTTTTTATTATTTTTTTTTATAGAATTTCGAGTCCCGGTGGTACGTTTGGGTTACTTTTTTTTTTGATTTTCTTTGTAGTTGCATTAATAACAGAGAATAAATCCTCAGAAAAACGAGAACATTTACGCAATTTCGGTTTTTGTTATTTACAAGATTTTATTCTCAGTTGTATTTCCGTTAATAATAAACGTAGAGACCTGACATTTTTACCGAATACAAATATATAAACTTTCTACACTGTTGTGGTGAAATTTAAAAAAATTGTATGTAGTATTTCGATTAATAATATAGCTCTATTTTTATTTATCAAGTATGTTTTTTTACAGTTTTAAGTTATAACAAATTTGTTGGTTACTTAAAAATGCTCGTTGTGAAAATAAGTTGCGCTTAGTGGTAATAAAAAAAATTAAAAAAACCTATCTAAAACAAAATAGGATACTGTAGGATATTTAAACGATATTTATCGAAATTTTAACAATTAGTAAAACGCATATAAAAGAAAAAAAAAAAAGTTGATTTTATATGAGGTCGTTTAGCCATTTATAAATGTATATATATAAAAAACTATTCTACATAATAAAGTGTTTTTGATAAATAGTAAAAAAAAAAAAAAATCAAATTTAAATATTCCAATGGCATATAATTTATTTATTTTTTGCCTGATTTAATGTCAACGAGAGAGTTGCGAACATAAAAAAAACCTCATGTCAGAAAATCGTTTTATCTCGATATGAAAGATAAACCAGATTTAGGGTATGATGAAAATTCAAGAACCCGTCATTATCTGGGGAACATTATATTTGTTAAATATGTTTCTTTATAGAGAAATTATGTTTTTTTGTAAATAGTAAAAAATTATCACTTTTTGTTATTGAATATTTTCCGTCTCGTCCCGGGTAAAATGAAAATCGTAGCATAGTAAATATCGTTGCCATTCATTTTCATATTAAAGTTCAAATCTTAAACCACCGCGGACGTTACATTTTCCTGTTGTACGTTTAACATATTCTTGAGCAAGTTTCATAATAACACAATAATTGCACGTGCCATCAAGACCCGGGACAGTTTTCAAATCGATAGTAAATTATTTAAGAATATTTTTGAGTTAAAATTCACGAAATTCGAACTAAAATTATAACTAGCTGAGACGTTTGTGAGATATGGAGACATTTTTTTCCCCCTCACTCTTTTGCCTTGGGCATACTTTTTACAATACTCCGTTTTTTTTTTTTTTTTTTTTACGTTTTTATTTAATTTGTCCTTGGTCGAACAAGCGAACGGCGTTTGATGCCGTGCAAACCGCCGCGAATAATTATTATTTATTTTTAAGCGTATAATTTATATACGATGTATGTAATAAAAAAAAAAAAAATAACACAAAATTATACGTTAATTGCGTGAATAATTTAACGCGGTCGTGTTTCGTATTACACTGCTGCGGCTGACAATCAGAAATGAATTTCTCGAGAATATAACAGCTAGACGGCGGTAGGAAAAAGAGAAAAAAAAAAATTAACAAAACCAGTATAACAATAATTAATCATACAATTCCTTACGTCGTCCAACCACAACAAAACAACTATAATAATTAATGTCGCGTATTGTTCTCGTCCCTCGAAAAGTTTACCGAAGGTATTTACATTTTTTTTTTTATTTTTGTAGGGTGTAAAATAATAGTTTCAATTTTACGCGATCGCTAAGTTTTTACAACTAGTTTTAAGACCTTGTATGGTACTCGACCACGATAATAATTTAGGAGACCGATTATTGTCAATAGATCAGACGGTTTTATAAAAACAGATCGATCGGAAAACTACGAGCAATCGGTTGAACTCGACAATTGCCCGCGTTTCTAAGTCATAATTTCTAGAGTTTTTTATGGAACCAAATAATTTTATTCAAAAGATCGAAAAATACTAGATTAATGATTGTGTAGAAAAAAAAAAAATGCCGCGAACACGTATGGTTATAAGAACAACAACATATGATGATACCTTTGTGTCAAGGTTTCGAGAATTGTAGAGAAAATTAACAAAACGAGTATAATAATAATTAATCATACAATTCCTTACGTCGTCCAACCGCACTAATAATAATTAATGTCGCGTATTGTTCTCGTCCCTCGAAAAGTTTATCGAAGGGATTTATATATTTTTTTTTTTTTTTTTTTTTGTAGGGTCCTAAAATACTAGTTTCAATTTTCCGCGATCGCTAAGTTTTTACAACGAATTGGTGTAGTTTTTACAACTAGTTTTAAGACCTTATGTGGTACTCGACCACGATAGTAATCGACGAAACCTATTAGGTTCAGACGGTTTTATAAAAACAGATCGATCGGAATACTCCGAGCAATCGGTTGAACTCGACAATTGTCCGCGTTTTTATAGAGCCAAACAATTTTATTCAAAATTATCGAAAAATACAAGATTAATGATTATGTAGAAAAAAAAAAAAGATGTCGCGAACACGTATGGTTATAAGAACAACAACATATGATACCTTTGTGTCAAGGTTTCGAGAGTTTTATAGAAAACAAACGGATTGTATTCAGATATGTTTATAAAATCGGAAAAATACTAAAAAAACTCGAATTTTTAAAATATTTAAATAACTCGAAAAATTAGAACGGCCAGCTAATTTTAAAAATTTTACCATTTCTAGAAAAAGGGTAATATAAATATTCGGTGAAAATGCAAAACCAATACGAATATTTTTATCCGAATTAATGCGATAAAAAAAAAAAAAAAAAACAAATTCGAAACCAACAGAAAACGTTATTGCGTAAAATATTCCCGTTTTCCATCCAACTAGTTCTAAAAATACTACAAAATAATGTACATTCTTCGTTTTTTTTTCTTTTCTATTTCACGTAGAAAAGTTGTCAATATACACAATCAAAAGAAAAAAACACACACACACGCCATAGTGAGCGTACTCAGAATCTAAATTTTATTAAATATGATAAACTTTCGAAGTATATCGACTTTATTGGCTCGTTTAGCCAAAATTGTTTTAACTTTTTTTTTTTTTTTTTTTATTAACTATTATCGACAGTGTTCGGAACAATCAATTTTATACCGGATTGAGACCGTTTTTTTTTTCTGTTTATGCGCGCCGACACGGTGCAAAATTCATTTTTTCCCACTATATTTTTTCACTTATTGTTGTGTATGACAAAAAAAAAAAAAAAAAAAAAAAAAACCACAACAATAATAATTTATACATGTACGGTGTTCACAGTCGTATCTCACCGCCGCATTATATTCCCCCGAGGAAAATACAATGTGACCCGGTAGTATTACACGCGCATCACCATGGTGATTTTTTATATTACCCGAGTAATAATCTCGCTTGCTGACAGTGTTTAAATGCCAGCGAAAAAACCGTCACCGGAATCCCATGAGAAATTTTACGTCTAGTGCGTATTAAAAAACGGTTAAACGTCCGTCTCGTTTTAGTTCGAGAATCAAAAATAAAAAAAAAAAATAAAACGATATGTTTTCGCGTAAGACCGTCGAGCCTATGCGTCGGGATTACAAATGATTTAGTCGAAAAAGTACGCGTGGTCGTTCGTACAATATTCGAATTACACCGTTTTTTTTTTTTTTTTTTTTTTTTTTTTTTTTTTTTTTTTTTTTTTTTTTTTTATACGTTAGCGGAAATGTTGACAATCAGGAAATAATGACAATTCCTTCTAACCGTCGGGAAACGATATCAGTAAATATTGAAATTTTTCCAACGATTACAAAATGACATAAAAACATTTTTACAATACTTATTATCGCGTCGTATATGCATGTAATGTCATTTTTTTTTTTTTTTATTATTATTATTAAAAATAAGTACTATTAAATGTAATAATAATAATGCAATACTACTGTTTTAGTTATAATATGATTATTATTCGGTTTTTTTAAAAAAAAAAAAATCGTTTTTAAATTACACTTAAAGTGATTATGTGTTACGATTAGAAATAGAAAATAATACGAATTTGCCATAAACTAGTCCGCCGATAAACCGTAAACTATTTCGCCAAATTTGTAACGAAGACAACATTTTCAATGTGTTTTCGTCGAGGGATTTTTTTTTTTTTTTTACTGATGTTTTCATTTTTCAACGAAAATGACTACGGGAAACCGATACGCTAAATAATCGCCTTAATCTGACTCACTGGACGTTTCACAGGACTGAAATCAACTCGACAACTGTGATCGGTCCAACAGCCGATTGTTTTTGTTAACAATTATATACGTAATTTACAGAACGGTTTTGAATCGGTATAGTTTTGTGGAAAATGCACATTCGTGTATTTAATCAGCAGTTAAAAAACAATCCCGCGGAACTGTAGTTTTTTACACCACGGGCAGAAATCGATTTTCTACGTCTATAGAATAAAATAATATCCGTGTGGTATACTCGAACCGTTTTACAAGGTTCGTACTACTGACGAAAATATAATAAAAATATTAGAAATGCGATTACGCGTGTCGATCAAAAACCTTAAATGGTTTCGACGGGCTCGGCCGATGTCTTTGGCTAAAGAATTTGCGGTTCTTAAGGTCCGTCGTAGTGGAAGTCGCCTAATCGTCGTTTACCAGAATAGATTTTAATTAAAAGTCCATTGGTATAATTGCGCATTAGGTATACCAATTTATACAGTAACGTTGAATTTCGTCTCGACGGTCGTTCCTTAGTTTTAAAATGAGCTTAAAGAGCTCTTTGAATTGTATAATAATAACGGCTATTACGACGGAATTTTATTTTTTCTCCCCGAACGAATTCGCAAACGACTTTATTCAATTTATAAATACCAATTGGTTCTGGTTATCGTTTTGCGTATAAAACGAAACGTTTCCCGGTACGCGCAATGCGGACGGCATTGGTCAGCAGAACAGAATTTTTTTTTCGACGACGTTTTTATATTTATATTTTTCTGTCTGCGCACAACTTTTCTACCCGTCATCCGCCTCCGATTAAAGAAGCGTATCGCCTTTTCTTTTTCGGCTGCTGTGTGCGTTCATTTTTGTCCACGGTTTCCGCCCGGAAAACCGCTTAAAACGCAGTAGTTATAATTTCTATTGTAAACCGACAATTTCAAGTTCGTTTTGGGCGACTTTAATCGTTCCAAAGGACGCTTCATTTTTGTATTTCCAAATAGCGCACTGGAATTAATATACTGTCCGCGCACGATCACTATCAATGTGTGAAAATAAATATAATTGCATATGTTTAAAGTGCAATTATATGTAATATAAAAAAAAAAAAAATTGAAAAAAGTTATTTGAATAATATTATTCATACGAAATTTACACATGGGTATAAATAATAAATTAGGAATCAATAATTGTTAAATTTTTTACATAATACATTATATAGTGTATTTGCAGTTTATTAACGTTAAACAAATGCGTATGAAATTATAAATATTATTTTTTTTTTTTTTTTTTTTTTTTTTTAATTTAATATATTATAAATATTTAAACTTATATATATATATATATATTACCGCGGTCGGACCAAATTTGTTAGTCATCAATATTAAATTATAAATGTTAAAAATGTATTGACAACTGATTATTACAATATATTTAATCCAAAATCGAAAGTACACTACTAGTTTGAACAAAAAATAAATGCTTAATAATGAATTTATCAAAGTTATCAAAACATGGCATAGTTTGTAGAGTATAATTTAATTTCTATACCAAAAGCAATGATAAACAATTGCAACCCAAAAAAAAAAAAAAAAAAAAAATTCTAGACGGATTGTCTTATTCCCCTTTGTAGCCAAAATAAACCAGAAATCAACAAGGACAAAACCGACGTATAGAAATATTAGATTGGCAGTAATTTGAAAAATTGTTCAGGAATACAGTCGGGATTCTAGAAATCATTTTCAAATAGAGTACCTATTACCGGCGGGCTAAGGCCGCGTCTTTAAGTGTATGCCGGGAAACAATCGGAACATTTTTATTAACTGTAAAAGTGTTTGACGAAAAAAAAAAAAGAAAAAAAAACCGCATAATTTAGTAAAACGAATAAATTACTAAACGAATTATCTTCTCCGTTACACTCGGATCAAAAACGTTGTTATAACGATATTAATGAAAAAAAAAAAAAAAATGAAAACACTATATTTTTAAATTAATTACAATTAAATATTCATCAATACAATTATTTTTCTTAAAAATTTACAATATTTTTTACGCAAGTATAGTCGCTTTTGTATATATTTTTTTTTCATTTGTATATATATATATGTATAGATCAAAAAACGAAGTTCATTATTTTATACATTGTATGATTTTTTTTTTTCGAGACGCACATCCGCCTTTCACAACCGCGACAATTATTAACCCGCCTCCCCCCCCCCCGGTTACTTTTTTAATACGCCACCGGTGCACTGACCGGCATTCGAAAAACTGGAAAATGCGTATCATACAGTTGAAAAGATCGTGTTTTTTTTTTTTTTTTAAAGCTATTTTTATGTAGGTGTTAAATGTTGAGGCTTAAAATGTTTTCGAATGTATACTTCAAAATTAAATTAAATTTCCGTACAAACAACCGTTCGGGGGCGGTGGTGTTCAGACGCCCGAAACATCTATCCACCCCCGTTGGTTGGGCTATTGCACAGGGTTGTGTTAAAAAATTTTATTAAACGGGAAAACTAATGTCCGGTTGGAGAAATGTTTTACGCGAGACGGGGGCGGAGGAATCTGTCCGTGAATTGTATTTATTTTTTTCAAATACAATATACCTACGGTACAATTTATAGATTTCAATAATTTGTCAATGATGGCGGTAAAAATAGTAAAAAAAAAAAAAAACTATAATAATTGATTGATTAAAAAAATTTGTTTTTTTTTTCTTTATTTCTTTTCTTTAGTAACTACAAAAAATACAAACACGTTTATACCCGGTGGGCGAATTAACTATTGTTATAATTATACACTACCAACCCGAATATTTATAATAAATTAATGCAATTAAAACAACGACACATTATGCACCTAGTGTTAAAACAGCAGTAATATAATATTGATTATATTGGTTCGCATTGAACGAATTTTTTATTTTATTAGTGTATACAATGGAAATTATGCGGCACCGGCACGATAAAAAAAAAAAAAAAAAAAAACACTTTCATTGTGCTCGTGTACAACAAAATAATTGTTGCGCTCTGATACCTTAAGGTCGTATATAGTAGGGGGGGGGGGATTAATTGTGTTAAGGGACTCGGGACCCTGGTTTTTTTTTTTTTTGTTATATTTTAAGTGTTATTATACAGGGTGGGGCGTGGTAACTTCCTTATTTTAAAAAATCATAACGCAAAAAGTATTGCCAATAATTGATTTAATTATATTTTCTGCGTATAGGGGTACATTTAATGTTTCATTTTGTTTGGTTTTAAATACTACATCTCGAACGGGGCCACCGTTCTCGTCAATGCACTGAGATAGTCGGAATTTGAAATTTCTGTCGACTTTTTCCAGCATATGTGTGCTTATGTCGGCAATAGCAGCACAAATATTGTTATTGAGATGACGAAGGATCTTTGGACGATCCGTGTATACCGACGATTTAAGGTAGCCCTATTGGAAAAAATCACATGGGGCTAATTCTGGTGATCGTGCTGGCCACTGAAGATCGCCTCTAAGAGAGAGAAAGATGAGCCGTTCGGGGAAGTTTTCACGCAAGATATTCATTGACCTTCTCGCCGTGTGATCCGTGGCGACATCCTGTTAAAACCACACTTCCCCTACATTCATTTCTTTAAGTTTGGGTAGAAAAAAATCCACAATCACGCTGACATAACGTTCAGAATTGACCATAACTGCTCTTTCGTTCTATTCAAAGAACCATGGGCCAATAATGCCGATCCTGACGGTTCTGGGAGGTCCATTATGTTTCATCTGCACACTACCGGTATCCCTGAACGTGTCCTCCCACAAACAATTCGAATAATTTTAAATTTGTATTATTTTTTTTGAAATCAAATAATATATCGGATTTCAATTGGGTGACCGTAGACCATTGTTCATTAATTTAAAAAAAAAAAAAAATGTTAATACAAATATAGGGTGGGGCGTGGTAACTTCCTTATTTTAAAAAATCATAACGCAAAAAGTATTGGCGATATTGTTTTAACTATTATTTCTGCGTATAGGGGTACATTTACAGTTTTATTTTGTTTGGTTTTAAATACTACATCTCGAACGGGGCCACCGTTCTCGTCAATGCACTGAGATAGTCGGAATTTGAAATTTCTGTCCCATTTTTCCAGCATATGTGTGCTTATGTCGGCAATAGCAGCACAAATATCGGTCGGGGCTCCAATATCGCATGTTTTGTTTGTTCACACATCCTGAAATATGGAAATGTGCCTCGTCACTAAAGAAAACAAGGGCGTCCTGAGGCAGGTTTTCGAGGAAGGGGCTTCACATGCATTTTTTCGCGCGACATAATCGCGTGGATTATGTTGTCGCACCACTGCCGTTTTGTATGTGTGAAAATTGAGTGGCTCATGAATAATTCGTCTCACTGTGCGACTAGACATCCCTAAAGCGGCCGGATGTTTGTGCGCAGATCGCCTAGGGGATTCGGCAAAATCGTCGCCCTTACCCTTTCGATGTTTTCTGGCGTCCTGACGGTTCTGGAAAGCCCATTATGTTTCTTCTGCACGCTACCGGTATCCCTGAATGTGCCCACCCACAAACGAATCGATTTCCTATCAGGCACACGACCGGCAAGGGTGGATATTGAAATGGTTTCTGAGTTGCGATGATCGAACGGCCGAAAGAAAAGCAGGCCACCACGGCGAACGCGCTCTCTTGATTTGTCTATTGCATTGTTGACGCTGAACTTGTTATACCAAAAACCCTAGAAAACGTGCTTTCGAACAAGCCATAAACCAACGATCTACTATTAATAACCGTTCAGTTGCGAGAGTTTCAGATAAAGAAGTAAGCACGCCCCACCCTGTATAATGGAATTTAGATAAATAACGACATGGGTGTTATTATTTTACACGCATAGTGTTTGAATGAATAAATAATAGTATTCTGTAACGTAAGCATTTTTTTTTTTTGTTGTCTTCAAATATTGTTTAGCAAAAACACGTATAGGATTTTTATAATTATTCTAACGACGATTTGCATTTGCCAATTATGTACCCTACCATGAGTGCACTTGTTATCTTTTGTTGGGCTATGGAAAAAAAAATTGTAAAAATCACCACCACGACCATGACCTATCCATCATAGCATTTTTTTTTTTTTCTCTGGTACGGCCTCGGATATCCATATAAAATCGCGTAAGTAGGTATTATATTTAAATGAAAGCTTGATAAAAAAAAAAATAATACAATGTCGTCCCATATACGTATGCGGCTGAATGGTATCACATATGTACGACTTTAAAATCGTTTTTGCGGTTTTAAATCCAATCCGAGTGACGTACAATCATGTTAAAAAAAAAAAAAAAAATAATAATAATAAAAATACCGTCTAGAAATCCGATTTTGAATATATTTTTTTATCGTTTGCGTTAATATCGTCAATCGTGTTGGCTAGTCGGAAGACCATTCCAAACTAGGCCTCGCCGACAAACGTCTCTTTTGCGTAGCCAATCGAATCATCAGACCGATTTCGGACGTATTACGGCGTACGGCTGCGGTAGGGCTGTGCCGGTAAATCCAACGCCCAGAAGACGTTGTCGAAATTTCGTCTTTCGTACCATTGCGCCGGAATGCCGGATCCACACGGGAACGACATCGTCCGTCCAGGACCAACAAACATCCGGACGGACAAGAGCCGCGCCCGGACGGTGCACGGCCAAACTCGACTACTTGACGACCCGCAAGACATTCGGCTCGGAGCCGTACGATTCGGTTTGAGCGACTTGAGCTAATGGTCGGGGCTGTCGGTACGATCGCAAACGTGTTCTTCGGGCGTACACGTTCGTCTAATGACATATAAATAAAAAGTTTTTGAAAATGAAAAAAAAAAAAAAACGCCTAACTATTGTAATGGTCGTGGCCGCGTAATATTCGTTACGATATTATTGTCGTAATTGCCGGCGAGCCGGAAATCGACCCGTTTACGTGGGTCTCGCCCGCCCCTCGCCCGTAGCCGTTAACAATAATTTACGCGTATAGGCGCGTCGGAAAACTCCGCGGTACGCGTAAGCCCGGTGGAGGAGTGTGTGTGTGGGGTGCGGGGGGGGGTGTCGGGTCAGCTTCCCGGGACCGGGACCGCGGGGCGCGCGGTAAAAAAAAAAAAAAAAAAAAAAAAAAAACGTAAAGAAGCCGCCGATATCGGAACCGTCCGATGATTTATTATGACGTTTTCTGCGGCGACGGTGTGCGCGCGTGTGCGGGTGGGTGGGTGGGCGGGGGGGGGGGGGTGCGATGTCGGTTATGAGCGAGAGCGTTTTCGAAACGACGAAACTAACGGTAACGGCGGGACCCGGACGATCGATATTGTTATATCGTCGGCGTTTTTGACAAAACGAATTCGAGTTTAGAGTAGTACAACGTAACGTTACGTTGCGCGGTTTATTGTTTAATAATAAATTATTATTTTGCATTATACAAGACGATTAATGTGCGCGGCACGTACAGAGCGTACGCAAATCGACAACGATAATTTCGATAAATAATCGATATTTACGCGCTGATATTGCGCGTTTCTCTATTGTTATTCTCCCAGTCGTTTTAGATTTTCCGTGCTATGCCAATGTACAATTGGTTAATACTATGGTGAGTGTTTTTTCGTTTTCCTCGTCCTCGTGCGACTCTTCCGCGGCATGTCCCGCACCGATTTCCGTGTGTAGCTCGTTAAATTTTCCGACAGGTATTTCGGATCGAGGTGGCGCATTTTAACGGGCCATTGTCGTTGTAGTTTTGGTAAGAAAAAAAAACCGGGGAGAAACGAGAAAGTTTCCTACGACGGTTTTACATCATTGTCGATATTTTCATTTTGTCAGGGACCTAGACAATTCCGCGGAATATATGTATTGATATTAGGCCTTTCTGGGCCCGGACAATTATTTGTTCAAAATATTCCGGCAGTTTTCGTACTATTTATATAGGGATTTTGAGTTTTTGTCGAATCATTCGGAAAATGTTGTTTTTTGGCCGAACGAAAATGTCACACATGGTTCATGACGCGAGTGGTACTCGGTAATGAAAGTGAAAAAAAAGTTGAGCGTTTTTTTTTTTTTTTTTAATAATCGTTTAAAGTGCAAATTTTAATAAAAAAAAAAATTATAAAAGAAAAACACGTAAAAACGTACGGCATTTTAAAACATGATTTACTGAACTCCGCTCTGAACGGTCTTTCGTTATTCATGATTCATCGTTGCGTGCAGATATAAATTAAATTCTTTTCTGTATCCTTGCTTTCCAACTTGCCACCTACGATAGCGGCTCGCTTGTGGTGTGAAGTATGTTCGTCTTTTCTTTTTTTTTCCCGCTAAGTGGGCGGCTCGAAATATGTAATTTTTCTGATAGTTATAGTTTCAACGACAACGTTTCTCCTTCTCAGTGCATCGGTTTGACGGAATTTCCTATCGGGAACGTGTCCGAAGTCGATGATTGGGTTTTGAAGATAAAAAATTCGTTCACATAGGCAGAAAATGAAAATACAAGATACACATCGTAGTAAAACCTTTCGCTGTTCAAATTGCATGATAGTGAATCACTCTGTATACAGAGCCGGGCGGACGCGGGACGATAAAAAAAAAAACGATGGTAAATAGGTATTGTATTTTTATTGTTTTTTTTTTTTTTTTTATTTCGGCCACTATTGAAAATTATTCGAATATCACTCGCGTAATAGGTACTTCTAAATGTTATTCTAAAATACATTTTTTTTTTTTTTTTCTATTATAAAATATTTTCTATACGTGTTCCGAACAACAAGTACGATAAAATAATATTTTATTAAAAAGTATAATATATTTTTTTTTCGTTTATTATTACTTCCGTCCCCAGCCCCCTTAAGAAATTGAATTTATTATTCGAAACCAACGCGAAATATAAACGCAGGCAGACGCCTATTCTAGTCTTTACACGTGAATTATAATGTCCACCTATTCATATGAAAGTGTGGGCAATTTATTATAACGCGGCGACGTCCGCGCGGGTGACAAGTGTGAAGGAAAAAATGTCCTTAGATTATAGTCACTTATTTTACCCGTACATATCTTTTGCCCGGAAGATGGGTTTTTCTTTTTCTTCTTCTTTACACCGTGTAGTGTTTTTCAAAGAAAAATGCTCGTACAAAAATATCAATTATATTTAAAAAAAAACAAAATACTGAATGTACGCTCAAACCGCACACACGGTACCGTTGCGTGAATATTCACGTTTTCGCGACGGCCGGCAAGACGTCTGCGACGAAGAAAACAATAAAAATAATAACAAAAAAAATAAAAAAAAACCCCCGACTCGATCGACCGGACGAAATTCGATACCAGAAACCGCCCCCGGTGACGACGTCGATGACCGGGGAACGAGGATTTCTGCGGCCGGACAAGTCGATCGCGGTGAAAACCAACAGATACGATTCCCACCTGCGGTGGAAATGTAAAAAAAAAAAAAAAAAAAAAATGATTATACGGTCCGCGTTGCGATAAAAAAAAATCACGCGAAATATTCGGGAATGCGCGACGACGTTTCGATATTCTTTATTAGAATATTGTGGGCCGCCGAATAAAAACGACCGATTAATTAATTCGCAACGGTGTGGCGTGGGATGGAATAGGGAAGTTCAAGAACGATTCCGAGGCGTTTAAAGGATTTCAGAACTCGGCGTTTCCCATTTTTTTTATTTTTTTTCTTTACCGTCACGCACGGCCGCCGACTCGGACCGCCGAACCGCCTCGTCGTCCTATCCACCGCGGCGACACTTACGGCAGACACGTAATACGATCGAATTCGTTCGTATCTAAACGTTTCCGCGTGTTTTTTTTTTCTTTTTTTTTATTATGTATATACACTTTTTATTTTTCCCTCCCCCCCGCCCCATATTGTTTTAGAACCGCTAACCCGTCGGCCGGTGCGCGCGCGTCCGTTGACCGGGCGATAGAATTTCGCGGATTTCCCGGTCCGCATTTTAAGTGTAGTGCGGTGTTAGATTATCTCTCTCGTACTCGGCCGCACGATGTTTACACGGCAAACGTAATTATATGTTAATTGTGGTTTCGCCCTCGTAACACGATACGGTTCGTCTACGATATTATTATTACTATTATTATTATTATTATTACTATTAATTATTACTATTATTATTGTGCTCTAGGAGTTTGCCGGGCCCGTTTCGGCGGATACCCCGCGACCGTTAAAATCGCACCGGCCCGCAGCACGGCCATCGCACTCGTTGTTTTTAAAAAAAAAAAAAAAAAATTCGTTTTGACCGTAAAACCCGAGCACCTACCATGTTATCGAAAATTTAGAATTTTCCATCTGTAAAACCTCGACATTGTCCGGTTAGCGCGATTGTAAATTACATTGTATTTTCGTAATTCGAATATAAATGCAATTTTAACAATCGTGTTTTTTTTTGTTTTCCGTCTCCTTCGATATACTCAATACTTATGCAGGACCAGATTTCCTAACCTAACCCGATTATTCGGGAAATTATTTCTTCGCGGTGTCGTCGGTTTTACAATACGTACGATCGTACGTTTGTCCGTAAAGTAATTGAAATTTTTTGATAGTCATAAAAATAATATCTGACGGGTGTGCCACTGTTTTGCGTGCAAATTTAGAACGAGAAGATATATATGGGGGGCGTTTAATTTATATCTGTACGTAACGAATAATCGTTGCAAGAGAAAAACGATTTCGCGTGAAGTTCGGTAGAAAATGATTTGATAAATCAAAACAAAATCGTTTCAATTCTTGACTAAAAAAATATTGTCCGGGTTTTTTTCGTCTCGAATTGCACCGACTTTCGACTGCAGCAAAATTTATATTCAATTAAATAAAACCGATAGAATAATAATAATAATAATAATAATAATAAAAAAAACACCCTTTTATATTTGACGTAAAAAATGTCAAGCACGTGTAAAGCAATAGTGAAATAAAATGTATTGGATTTATAACGATTGAGCGTTTGTCTGTTGTGCCCATATTTCTATCGGAAATCTTCCTCGGTTCGTCAATTTCAAAGGTAGTTTTCTGTAGGAAATCGTAACATTTATTTGGTGCATTGAAAATAGATAATTTCCATTGTAATTTTCTTAATAATAATGAATAACCGTGACAACACGGCGGAATATTTACGAAACGTGACGTTTTGTGATATTTTCGAATTTGTTTTTATTGTTTTCTTCTGTAATTAAGTGAAAACAATTCGTAACGACAATTTCACTGAACACATATATACGCTCATTAGCTCTTTCTAGACGTGGAGTAAATTTCAAAATATTCTTGAGTTTTTTTTTTTTTTTAACTGTGAATAGCTATATGAAAAACGTCGAGTTTTTGTTTTGTTTTCTGCGAATTCAAATTTACGATTTAATATTCATTAGCGCTGTATGTTCAAAGTAACGTTAAAACATTCGTTAAAAAAAAAAAAAAAAAAAAAAAAAAAAAAAAAACACTGCCAGTTGTTATTCGTTTTGTTATGTAAAAATTAGCATAATTTCCAATTTAAATATATCAAACTTCGGTCAGCAATCGTATTGCGCATGCAATCGTTGCATACGGTTTTTACAGGACGTAGTCAATTTTCCCAATTTTCCCATTTTACAACGGGGGGTCTAACCCGTAGTGGCGCGAAACGACGAAGGTACAAAGTATGTCAGCTTTTTTTTTTTTTTTATTATTATTATTGTACTCCACGAGTACGCATTTCACAAAATAACGAATATTATTTTATTGTAGGTATTCTTCGACCGTATATTTTATTATGTTTTTCACATAACATGTAGAACGATGTTCTTCAACACTACAGCAGTAATAAATAATAATAACGCGAACCATTGTGTGTACTGTGCAGGGAGGTTATACAGATTCTTTTTTTTTTTTTTTTGTTTTCTTTCTTGCCATACACAAATCGATCGTTAGTGTATCTTAAAAAAATAACAATAGCGTTCAAGTGTGTTATACTTATACAGAAAAATAAAATAAACATCAAAAGTATTAGGTACCTATATAACATTTGCTGTAAATTTTTAAAAAAAAAAAAAAAAACATAACATCACCTCATCCCCGTTCTTCTGTAATTCGACATTTCGGATTCCGTTGCCGCGCTATTGAGATAGTCTCTGTGTCGTAGTTTTTTTTTTTTAATTTTTCGATTTTGTTTGCCGCGTTTACGATTTAGAGTATTTTCAGTAGCCTAAAACGGTATTTTTGTCGATGTACTCAGAATTTAAAATCGTTAGTCGATAGAAATATTATTTTTTTTTTTTTACGAAATTTCATTATGTTCCGTGAAGATCCCGAAAACATCAAGGGCACTGATCTCGTTTTAACACTAGAAAAACTATGGAAAGCGCACAAACGTTTAGTTCCCTATTAAAACAACTAGTCGTCGTTTCCGATAAAAGAAAAAATGAATATTTTTAACTTTTTTTTTTTTATTATTGTACGATAAAATAAACCGTACGGGCCGATTTTACCGAACCATATAAAAATTAATAAAATCGTTTTTTTTACCCGTTAAGTGTCAAACGTGGACTTCAGACCAACGTCACTTTTGTGTACCCGGTTTGTATTCGATTGCACTCCCCCATTAACTTAGTCGCAAAATCACATTTTACATCAGAGCATTGTAACAACCGTCTTGCAAATATTATCTTGAGATTTATCGGGGTACCTTTATAGAATAAAAACCATGCCTGCCCATTTAGAATTTTCAATTTTCAATGCAGTTCGAATATATTTTTTTTTTTTCAAATAAAATAAATAAATAAATAATTTATATAATACTTTTTTTCCATAAAATATTCGTCGAGGGTCTTTGATAGATGATAAATTTCCTCTGCAATATGGTAAAAACGCGTTTTGTAAATACTTTTTTTATTTTTTTTATTTCTCAGTATATGTACTATGGTGTTACCTTTTTTTTTAAATGTGTGTGTTCTAAGGAATGATCGATTATTGCGTCATCGAAAACACGTTGAATTAGAAATCAGAATTTATTTGAATTTTGCGTCAAACGGAATTGCACGTAGTCTTACGTAAATGTTAGTCATAAATAACTACACATTTGGCCACCAAAGTCTGCACACCTAATGTTTCAAACAATGCGTCACAGTTTTGGAAATTATAAATACGTTTTTGTTTCGTGTGGGACGGACGGTGAATAAACACAAACGGTTAAAAAACCGTTTACTCAATGTCCCACAAAAAAAAAAAAAAAAAAATCTATTCCAACGAAATTCGAAACAAACAGGCATAAACCGAACGTACGAATTGTCGCGAGTACTTCGGTAACCCGTAAGAAGGCTTAGTTGGTAAGGCACGACCGGTCACAAAAACCGAATATTAAACGCGCGGTTTTGCGGCTGTGTGAAGCGGACACGAATTTTGTTCAAAAGTAATAAAAAATTAAATGCGAAATGCATACATACTCGACGCCATAGGTGGGCGGCCACTGTGGCAGGCGGGGAGTTGAACGGATAGGGCACGTATATTGAAGGGAATCCGTTTTATATCTGCACGCCCAAACATGTTTTGATAAATTATATTTGAAAACAGTGTTGATTTTTGTAACTACTAAAAAAAAAAACAAAAAAAAAAAAAATTACGACTAACTGTGTACGTTCGACACGGACATAAATGGATTTTGTGGAGCCAAATTTGATTTATGGCCACGTCGATTGGAAATTAGCGGGTACGCGGAATAACGTGATTTATACGACTTCCATCAAAACATCGACTCCAATAAACGACTGTAAAATAACGAAATGTGATCGCATTAGGCATACATTTTTCTGCTGTTTTATCGACGAGTATTGCTTACGACGGACCCGGTTCGAAATATTGTCGTCCATTGTTAAATCCCAACGCACTAATATCGAAATATCCGACGTCGGTATATATTGACCGCGGATGCGGTTGTGCCATCACTCACTAATGAACCGCGTCTCGAATTTTCAAGGCGGCCATTCGTTAACGAGTTTAAAAGTTAAGTTACACAACACGGGTCAGTTTATTTTTGATAGTCACGTTTGAATAATCTGTTTTCCTGATACAAACCCTTGGACGTACGTTAAACAAATTTAATTATTTCGCGGCAATTAGTTTTACGACATACGTTTTTTTTTTTTTTTTTTAAAAACAATTTCGAGACCCACACTGTATTACGTTATTCGTCGACCATTAATAATAGGCACAATTAACTGTTTTACATGAAGTTACATTTTTTTTTTTCATCTAATTTACTCGTAACTTAAACGAGTTAAATCCAAAAAAAAAAAAAAAAAGGAAATGTAACATGACGTTAAATTTAACTTTTGGTATTTAACTAAAAACTTGACGGGACGAGTTAACATGTTCGTACAGAACCGAATAAAAACCTGGCTAAACGATTACCGGACGTTATGACAAATACGAATTACGCGAATTCGGACAGCGTCCGAAATAATTTGCGTTCGGGTGGTTTTTTTTACCTTTACGCGATTAGAACCGTAAAACGACCGCCGACTGGATCCCGGAATGGGTGGGGGGGAGCGTACCATTTGTACGCCCTCGTTATGCGTAAATATATATATATATATATATATACAGGGGTGCATCGCATCGGGCGTGCGTAACCGCTACATTTTTTATAATATAATATATATATTTTTTTTTTTTTTTTTTTTTTTTTTTATCGGCCGACAACGAATATTTTTTTATTTTATTTCCCCTCCTCCCACCCGGCTCGATTGCGCCTATACCGGATAACAAGCGTTTTATTTCCGCGAGCCCTTCGGACAACCCGTTATAAATCACACGCGCGCGCCCACACGCTCGATTACGTCCGTGAGCCGCCGCGGCCGCCGGCCGATTCAAAAATCGATGTCCGGCCACTGCACTGCGATGACAGTCAGATTATTAAATTATATTACGTCAAGGGGGGCCCCAGGGGTGGGGGAGAAGTGGTGTGTGTGTGTGTGTGTGTGGACGCCGCGCGTTCGTTACGCCGTCTCCGTCTTACGCTTGACGCGCGGCACGCCGTGACGAATTTGTTCGCGTTCGGCAGAACGAATTTCTTTGCGCCGTTCGTTCCGGGATATTACGGTAAATCGATCGACCGTCAAACACCGGCGCAAGAACCATTAACCATCGGGTTCGTACGCCGGTTCTGTGTCGTCGTTTTCAATATTCCGAGCCGACGGATACGCGACGAAAAACGAAAAACCGTTTGGAAATTAAAAAAAAAAAAAATTAATTTCGAAATAATCGAAACGAATAACCAAAACGTAGATAAAACGCTTACACATTAGCCTTGATAATAATATCGCCAATGCGTTCCGATATTAAAACCGACAGCAAGTTTTCGAGTGTCGCGTGTATATAAGACGGAAATTGCAGACTTTCCGTATTTAAGGAGTTTCGCGCAGGCAGTTACCATCGAAATTTGTGTTAAAAAAAAAAATAAAAATTTATCACTAGGTTTGTCGTTCTATCGACCGTTATCGTTTTCCAATAATTTTTTATTCATTTTTTTTTTTTTTTTTGCCCAACATCACGCGTGATACTCGATAAACGGGTGAGATTCCGATAACTGTCTCAGTTTTGGAAACAGCCAAGACATCCTCCCACGCAGCCCGCGTTGAAATCCGTTTTTCAATATTTTACCACGGAACCTTATAATATTGTGTCTTAAAAAAAAAAATTACAATTTTTTTTTGAGCATTTTTTACACCGATTAATCAATACACACGTTTTGAAATCAAATACAAAATCACGGTTCAATGTGGGATTTAAAATAATGTTTGCTACACAAATATCATGTTGACAATGAGTTTATCTCTATTTTACCCACTCCTACCCCCTAAACGGGTATCGGACAGTAAAGATAACGGAAAAGCCTTATAAATAAGAGGACGTGCTACTCCCTATACTTACGCGATTGCGTATTGGTGATTTTCTCGAAATTTGTTTAGGAAAATGAACATTTATCAACTCAAAAATAATTGAATTCGCTCTCAAAACACATTTATAAGTAGTCGCGCGTCTTTATACTGAGTATTTATTGTGTGATTTAAATCGTGAAACAAACGAAAATATTTAGAAGAAAACCGTTTCGAGGTGATCAACAACTTACTCGATTTCTATAATATAAATCTAATATCATAGAACAAAATATTCACCATAAGATAAGATGAACTCACATTTTGTAACGTTGGTTTTAATTTTTCGATTTCAGAACGATAATAACTATTTATATTGCAAGAAAAAGCAAGTAATGTATAGGTTTTACTATGATGTGTGTGGTTTTTCCCCCTGTCTGTAAACCAATTTTTTTTTTCAGAAATCTTGCTCCGATCAAAAAAAACGACAAGTGTGTTTTTCGTTGAATTTCGTTTCCTTTGGCCACCTGTCTCTATATCTTCAGTATATAACTCCACGAAATGTCTTTTCCACGACGTCTTTTTCCTTGGTGTTTCCATTCCCTAGCTATAGCTGTCTGGTTTTCACCTTATTTAAACGTAGCTTGGCGTTGGCGGTGCTAGTTTCACCGTCCCGTACATTTCTCTGTTGAAATTTTATCCCGGTTTCCCGTTGTTCTACTGTGACCATTGGCCAAGACTTGGCTGCCTAGCCGGTCCGGTCGAGTTAATAACTGTATAACGGACTTGTACCAGTCAAACGATTGAACGATTCGGACGGGAATAGTTTTTCAACCGGACTCGAAATTGCTAACTCTATTGTAATTCTGTATTAGACGCGATGATTTATATTGATTTTAGCGGGCACGAGATGAGGGATAGGGTTTATCAAAACGATATATTATAATAAAACGATAGTATTGTTAAATTTTTGTTTTTTACACTGACGTTTTCTATTTTTTTTTTTTTTTTTTTTTGTTTTTGTCCGCACGCAGAGTACGACCCGTTCCACATCGAGACGTTGGCTTCGTGCAACCACGCGCAGGTCGTATGCGAGACGTCACCCGACTGCCGGCGGATATACGAAAGCTTCAAGAACAACTGCAAGGCCATCGCAAAGGACAAGTGTGGCTCGAACAAAACGTGAGTGTATATATATATAAAAAAAAATTATATTACGTACGCTTTTACGTTTTAAATAATCTGTCATGTTGCTGCTCGGTGTTGTCGACGAAAAGCTGCACGGGGCCGTGTACCAAGGTCGCGGGGTGTATTATCCCATCAGTATAGAAGCTTAACCCGGATCGAGAGAGGATCAGTCGAGTTAAGAAGGACGAACAAACGGCGACTTTTTTTGCCGTTTTATTTTAATTTTTTTTTTTTTTTTTGCTTTTCAAAACGCTTTTATTTGGTAATGTTTGATTTACATCGGTTTATAGGTCTCATTCGAGACGCCTCCGCCGTCGCCTAGTAAATTTGCAAATATTCTAAACGCTCGGCAAAACAGTACGGCCCGACCGTGTGAGCGAACTATTTCGAAAAGTGATTTAAATCTCTTGTAATTACGTCGTCGTGTATAATATCGTTTAATAAATCCCATCGACGGGGAAAATACACAACACCAATACCATTCTGGATCGAGAAATTTAAATGTTACTAAAAGTATTTGTTGTTCCTATATATTCACGTTTATAAAGTATTTCGAGAGAAACGATTAATTGTTTTTCTAAGCGTGTTTGACGGGAGTGCGAGTGGACCAACAAACCCCGTCGTAGCTGTGTTCGGAGTTCGGCGATTTGTACAGATTTTAAGATTTTACAGATTTTAACCTGACAAAAGATCGGCCCGAGGAGTATTATAGAATATCTAGCTGCGGCCCGATTATTTGTTATAGCCTAACTGTTTATTTTTTTCATTTTAGACAAATTCCAATTCAAGTGAATTGAATTAATTTAGCTTCGTAAAAAATATCGAAAATTCGATACAATAAATAGACACATAATAAATTGTATAAAAACGTTAACAAAAAAAAAAAAAAAAAAAATAACGTGATTTTTTTTATATAAGTTCAAATTTATGATTAAATTCGTTATAAACGCGAACAATTGTAAATATCTGGTAATTAATTAAATAAACAAATCAATGAAAAATCATTATTCACAGAATTTTTCTTAGATTGCCACGGCTAATGTCCACCATTCCGATACGTATGCATTTCGAATGGAACGCCGGCCCGAGTAGCCGGTGACCGGTCGGGCCACCGGTCCGCACAAATCATAATCGCGTCCGGGTCTCGATCGTGTCCTAACTAGGGAAATGCGGGTCGGCAAATTCTTGAGTTCTTGAATTTTCGGCGGATGGGAGGTGGTGCGATGAATTTAAGACGAAATATTTATTCGTAATTCGTAACGACCTGCCCTGGAAAAGATTTCAATAGTTTTGTATGCATTGCATTATTATACGCACCGATAACGTCCGAATTCCGGGGCCCGGGCAAGTGAGCGTGGCCGATTTTACCGGCGAAACCGAACTGCGGGCCCGAAGACCATCCCAGACCTTGCCACCTCGCCGCCGCCGGGTGTTACAAAGATATTGTTAAAAAAAAAAAAAATTAATAATAATTCGCACGTCGACCCCGGTCAGTCGTGTATCGGTTTGGGAACACGCCGGTGTATAAACGTAACGGCACCGGGCCGGAATAATAATAATAATATTATTTTTTTTTATTTTTTTTTAATAACTTTGACGATATTATAATAATTTATACTGGTCGCGTGTACGCGGCGCGCCCGCGGGGGATACGGCGGTTTTTGGAACGCGCCCACACGGACCGCCGGTGAAATCGTCCCGCGTTCGGCGTTTGATTTGTGGTGACAGTTTAAGTGCGGACGACGGGCAAGACATTTGATTTATTTCACTAGCCCGCCGTAAAAGTATATAATAAAGTGGACGACGGGACGCGAGATTGTGACGGACGGGAGTGCGGTGGTAGGCGGTGTAGGTTTATATGTATATATGTATGGGCGCCTGGACTTTTAAATCCCGTCGCCGTTTGATTCGCGACGTCCGTCCCGTTTGAAATTTCTTCGTTTTGACGCCACCGGGGACAAAAAAAAAAAAAGAAACAAATGACAAAATGTATTCGACGTCTAAGGACGTATACGTGTCGGGCCAGCGTCGAGACTATATCCGGATACAATATTGATTATCGAAATATTTATCTTAGATTAATAATAAAAAAAAAAAATATCACCCGACCACATAAATTACTCTGTACCGATGTGGGCGTTTAATGACCTTGGTGGTAGCCCCGGATTCGTTTTTCTTTTCTATTATCTTGATCAACGATTCTCTTTTATAGTTTCTAAAATTAAATAATTTATACTCCATTAAATCAAAATATATATTTTAATATACCAAGTTGAAAATTTGATAGTAATATTTATTAAATATCATCAATTTCTTGAAATTCAATTAAAATATTGTTTTAATTAAAATATCTCGTTTAACGAGATAAAAACAAAAAATCAAGACGTTATAAACTTAGATGATTTGTATTTGTATTTTATTTCGATTCCAGGGCTGAACAACGTCGTATCATAATAAAATTCAATATGACAAAAATATTGTCGATATTTCCGAAAAGTTTAACTTTTTTTATTTTATATTATCTACATTATTTTAGTTCAGTTCGATTTTTACATTTATCCACGAAGGTTTTTTGTATTTAATCTGTGTCTGTATCATAATATAACAGTTTGACCGGTATCAGAGGTACTGGCCGTACGATTTTAATATTTTTATTCGTATCGCATTCCGTATCACATAAAACCTAAAAAAATCTCGACAATTTAAAAGTAGCCGATAATAAAAAAAAAAAAAAAAAATTGTATTAAAAAAAAAAACATGATCTATTCAAAATATACCAACAATGTAGATCCGAAAAAAGCTCTCTCGTATGGTTTTTCGATCGAAGCGTTTCGGTAGTAACATTTTTAGAGGGATACGAGCAAAAATAATATCTCTTCCTTTATTATTTTTTTTTTTGTAAAACACACGCCATAATGTACGTGCAGAATCTAATTGAATTATGTTTACCGCCCGACCGCACAATTCTTTTATTCGTATGAAAACAATGAAACGATATTATAAATGACTCGAACCTGGTCGCTAACTTCTGCGAGATTTTCAATATTATGATACCATTTCGATAAACGCGATTATTACACCTGTGCTCGTATAAACATTGTTCACGCCATCCAGTAAAAAGATCAAAACTAAATCGAAATATCCATCATTATTATTATCACCGAACGCGTGAAAAAACCGAAAATTTTGTGTGAGTATTTTTTTTTTTTTTTGTTCTATTTGTAATTGTTTATTTTACATTTCCGTGCGGATCGGAAATACTTACTCACCTAACCAACCGCCAATCGTCATTATATTCATATATTATTTCGATTTTACACAAGACAAAAAACCGTAAACAACATTAATTGAAATGTGATAAGTTCATTTAAAAATTATTCACGGCGCTCTAGAAGACATATGTTCGGCCCAGTTCTGCGTTATTTCGTTATGGTTTTAATATAGATTTTTATAGAAAACACAACCAAATTTAAACGGGATAAAATCGATTTTTACTTCATTTTCACCGCATTATAAAGAAAGATAATACGATTTATATATTTTATATAGGGTCCGGTGATCGTCTCGGGGCGGGCAAGTATATAAATGTACCGTCATTAGCACTACAGCGAACGATCCATCGCTGTTTTAGCTGATTGTTAAACAATTTGTACAGTTTTTATCTCAGACGTCTTCGCGAAACACGCCAAACTGTTGTCTATGGAATAGCAAGTCCTCTGGATGCACGACGAACCGATTTCTGCGGACTTCTTACGAAACTTTGTCGAATTTGTTCAACATTTCCATCCGAAGTTCTGGGTCGACCAGACTTATATAGAAAACACAACGAAATTTAGACGGGATAAAATTGATTTTTACTTCATTTTACTCGCATTATAAAGGACGATAAAACGATTTATTGTGCGTATTTATGGAGGGTCGATGCATAATCTTATTGTAGTATCAATCGGTTATTCGACAGTAATCGAGCATATTTTTTTTCTGTGATAATATCCCCTCCGGACATATTAAAAAAATGTAGTACAAAATCTCCACAATTTTCCTATCGTTTCCTAATAAATTTAACACAGTATGAAGAGCATTTTTTTTTTTAAACGGTCATTAGGCAGGTGCGTATCCGCGACGTTCTTTACTAGGCGGGCATGTAAGTAGACAAATATAAACGACCCATGTTCAATAATGTGTAGGAAAGCAAAAAATTAAAAATTAAAAGAAAGGCGCCGTTATAGTATTACGATTGCTAACGTAAACATTATCGAAGTACATTTTATTGTATACATTCGATAGTTGTATTGTTTTGTTATGTAATCAAATTTGTTTTATTAATTTATTATGTAATTAAGTTCTGTGTACATCTGTAATGCAACTTTTCAATTCACCAAGATCTTTCGGAAAGGGAGATACATAAAGATTGCTTTTTAAGTAACCACAAAGAAAAAAAAAATCGCGAATTATAAGTTCCGGTGAACGTCTTGGGGAGGGCAAGTATATAAATGTACCGTCATTAGCACTACAGCGACCGATCGCTGTAGTGTTCGCTGTTTTTTCTGATTGTTAAAAAATTTGTACGATTTATATCTCAGATGACTTTGCGAAACACGCCAAACTGTTGTCTGTGGATTAGCAAGATCTCTGGATGCACGACGAACCGATTTCTGCGGACTTCTTACGAAACTTTGTCGAATTTGTTCAACATTTCCATCCGAAGTTCTGGGTCGACCAGACTTATATAGAAAACACAACGAAATTTAGACGGGATAAAATTGATTTTTACTTCATTTTTCTCGCATTATAAAATACAACAATGCAATTTATTGGGCGTTTTTACGCGCGGAAGGGTCGATACATTACATAATCTTAACGTATTATAAATCGGTTATTCGATGGTAATCGAGCATATTTTATTTCTGTGACAATATCACCTCCGCGTATATTAAAAAAATCTAGTACAAAATCTCCACAATTTTCCTATCGTTTTCTAAAAAAATTGTCACAGTATAAAGAGTATTTTTTTTTAGCGGTCATTGGACAGGTGCGTATCCGAGACGTTTTTTACTAGGCGGGTATGTGGGTCGACAAATATAAACGACCCATGTTCAAAAATGTGTGATAAGCAAAAAAAAAAAAAAATAAATAAAAAATGAAAGGCGCTGCCGCCGTTAAATTATTGCGATTGATAACGTAAACATTACCAAAGTACATTTTATTGTATACATTAGACAGTTGTATTGTTTTGTTATGTCATCAAATTTTTTAACAAACTTTAAAAAAAAAAAAAAAAAAAATCGAAACGGTACTAATTCAAAACGTAAACATTATTATGGAAATACATTAACCAGAATGCACGAGTTTAAATAGGTTTTTTTTTTTACATTATTACATTTTACAACATCGAATCAATTTTTCAATTTTTCTATGAATATTCATCAGAACCAATTCAATTTTTTAACGAATCTTTGTCGTAGTGTTTCCGAGATAGGGTTTTAATCGTCGCCATGTCGAAAACGACCTTACTGCAGTAGCTGTTCCACTAGATAAACTTGACAGGATTTTTAAATGTTTATACAAATTTGGATAGACGATTTCATTACAATTATTTTGCAATATATTATGATCAATTCAATTGGAATTTTAGATAAATTGTGTAGAAAAGTCCATTATCAATTAAGTTCTGCTATTGCTACTGAGGGAAAATTGTTCAAGTCAAAATTGTAATAACATAAAAATGTTTAAGAAAAAACGGTTTTTCACGTAAAGTTCTTATCACAGGTTCATGGGGTCCATGGTCACGGTTAAAATTGGAAAATAAAATCCATGTAAGAGGGGCATCACAAAGGATTTTGTCACAGAAAAAACAAAGAGGAGATTTACAATTCCGTTAATCGTCGGTTACGTAACCAAAATCTGACATGAGGTGATTTTTTTTTTTTAACCAAAACAATGTTTAAGATTTTTATACTGCCGTCCGTCGACAAGCAAATCAAGTGGTCATTCAAAATACTCTACTTATAAAATACCCACGAAATGTTCTCTCTGATTCCCCCCGTAGTTGCATTTGTTTATCAAATCTATAAAGCGTTGGTACTAGTTTTCACTGATCAAAATTAGTTTTCATAAATCCTCATTTTTAAATTTGATTTTGACTGGTTACAACTAGAATCAACCCCAAATATAGACGAGTCTGTCCAAATTGGATTTTATTATCAGATCATTTGTAATTCTAAATTTCACGATAGTGGTTACCCTGTCGATATATTATTAACGGCAGATACAGAATTATCCTAATACGTAGTTATGCCATACTTTGTCCCTAGTGAAATCCAGCTTGAACTAACGATACATGTATATTACTTTTCAATATCAATTCTCAACAGTTTCCGTCAATATACAGTGTGTTTCAAAATGATTCATCCGATTTCAAAAAACTATATTTATTGTAAATTTTGAATAAACAGGTTACGGAAAAATGTACAAGTTAGTCGATTAAATCAAGTTATAATATTTACAAATGTTTTTTGTGACCTCTCTTACTTGCACGGCACGCATCATAGTGATATTCGAATTCCTCATAAACCTCTTATGGCATGTCGACTGTAATTAAGTTGATGGCATCTGTAATGCAACTTTTCAATTCATCAAGATCTTTCGGAAAGGGAGATACACAAAGATTGCTTGTTATGTAACCTCGAAGAAAAAAATCACAGATTATACGGTCCGGTGGTCGTCTCGGGGCGGGCAAGTATATAAATGTACCGTCATTAGCACTACAGTGAACGATCCATCGCTGTTTTAGCTGATTGTTAAACAATTTGTGCGGTTTTTATCTCAGATGTCTCCGCGAAACATGCCAAATGGTTGTCTGTGGATTAGCCAGTTCTCTGGATGCACGACGAACCGATTTCTGCGGACTTCTTACGAAACTTTGTCGAATTTGTTCAACATTTCCATTCGAAGTTCTGGGTTGACCAGACTTATATAGAAAACACAACAAAATTTAGAAATTTTTCCTCGCATTATAAAGGACGATAATACGATTTATTGTGCGTATTTATGGAGGGTCAATGCATAATCTTATTGTATTATAAATCGGTTAATCCACGATAATCGAGCATATTTTATTTCTGTGACAATATCACCTCCGCGTATATTAAAAAAATCTAGTACAAAATCTCCACAATTTTCCTATCGTTTCCTAATAAATTGAACACAGTATGAAGAGCATTTTTTTTTTTGTAAACGGTCATTAGGCAGGTGCGTATCGGCGACGTTCTTTACTACGTGGGTATGTAGGTCGACAAATATAAACGACCTATGTTCAAAAATGTGTGAAAAAGCAAAAAAAAAAAGGAAAAAAATGAAAGGCACCGTTATAGTTCGACGATTGTCAACGTAAACATTATCAAAGTACATTTTATTGTATACATTCGACAGTTGTATTGTTGTGTTATGTAATCAAATTGTTTATATTAATTTATTTTGTAATTAAGTTCTGTGCGCATCTGTAATACAACTTTTCAATTCATCAAGACCTTTCGGATGGGGAGATACGTAAACATTGCTCTTTATGAAACCACAAAGAAAAAAAAATAATCACAGATTATAAGGTCCGGTGAACGTCTTGGGGAGGACAAGAATATAAACGTACCGTCATTAGCACTACAGTCACCGATGCATCGCTGTTTTAGTTGATTGTTTAGAAATTTGTACGGTTTTTATCCTAGACGTCTCCGCGAAACACGCCAAACCGTTTTCTGTGGATTGGCGAGTTCTCCGGATGCACGACGAACCGATTACTGCGGACTTCTTACGTGAACTTTGTCGGATCTGTTCAACATTTTCTGGGCCGACCCAGACGACTTCCCTGTGCACAATCAACCGGTTTCCTCGAAGATTTTACGCCATCTTCGAATTCTTTGGGCCGTTTGAGGTTTGATGTTAATCTCTAGTCGAAAATCACCGTGCACAGTGGTAATAACAGATTCGCGCCTTTTCCGTATACGGAGCACACGAAACGCTTTTTGTCGCTCGGCCGACATTTCGATGACGATTAATCGTATCACGCCACACGGCCGAGGTGCGCTCTATCGTTGCTGATCGGTAATCGATAAAAACTCGATAACCCAGCAATTCAGACGGGTGGCGGTTTTCCGCATGCTACTGGAACAATATTTACGGTCTACTCAAATCGGACGAATCGTTTCGGAACACAGCGCATCGCAGACACCGGCAAACAAGGAAACCGAATTAAAACTCGTGTGCCAGCGTGCCGATTTTAGTCGTGGCCCGTCGGAACCCGTCGCGGCGACGAACGATCCGCGGGTACGGCGCGGTCGCCGAAACGATTTTCGACTGTAACAAAATGAACGCGTTGAGCGCTCGCGGAAATTTCTATTGTACGAAACCGCGCGACTAAGGGTTTTTCATCGGGGGATAAATAAATTATTTCGGCCAGTGGTTTTCCTACGGGCGTATATTATACTGTTAGACGGGTACGCAGGCAGGTTTGCCCGCACGGACATTTGATTGGGCTAAATGCAAAAAAAAAAAAAATAAAAAAATAAAACAACGCGTAACATTAATAATTCGTTCAATTTTTTTTAAAACTGTTTTTTTTCTCCCACATACGTATTAAAGTACATAACGGCCGGTATTATTATGCCCCCGTCTCGAAGTGTAATAATAATATAATTGCGTATAATATTACTATCGGTGGGTGGGTAAATAATATCAAAAGTTACACGCGAATCGAACGAACACGATATTCAAAATGCGTTATTTATACCGAAAAACCAGCGGCACGGTGTAATTTTTTTTTTTTTTTTTACCCGTATTACAACATACGATTATAAACGCGCGGATAATACACTCTATAAATTATGTTTTATTAACTTATGATTTGATTAATATATTATTACGTTTAATCGATGGCGGCCCACGCGATTGTAATAATAGTGCAACCCGGTATTGTGTGTACTGCCGAACAACACGGATAAAAAAAAAGTGGGAAAAAAAAAAATAATAAAATAAAATAATAATCGTATACAGGGCGGTTACATTATCGTCGAGGGTCAGCGATTTCGCCCGTCCGCAACGCGAAGATTTCGTATAAAAAATATGATATCGGTTTATTTCTTTTTGTTTCACTCCCCCGGACATCGAAAAATATTACACTATTGTTTGTTGAACAATACTATAAACAACCGCTACTGTAACGGTCGTGTATTTACGATATTTTCAACATTTTTTTTATTTCACTTGATGAATTATTTAATTAATTTCGAAATATAACTCCATTGGAATTTCATTAAATCTAAAACAATATTGAACTTACAATCTGTGCGCCCATCGAACATGACGTATACCGCCGTCGTCTAAACCGTATGGAATTCCCATAGGGATTTATAAACCGTACACAAAATAAGAACATTTTTTTTTTTACAAAAAAAAAAAAAAAAAAAAAAAAAACCAATTAACTTGACTCGGTGAAAATTAATAATACAATCGTATACTCGGAACGTATAAACTCTTTGGCTTTTTGTTTAAATTGTGATATTATTTTGTATTAACTTGCCCGGGGCCCCCACAAGTGGGAGTCGTTTGCATCCACAGTACGAGGGCCCCGGTCTTTTAGAAGCCCGTTGAAGTTTTAATAATTTATGGTACATTTTTCCATTTTCGTTTTTACATATATAAAAAAAAAAAAAAAAATGTTCATCACTAAAGACCTAATGTAATTACTTTAATTCATCGCCAAAATAATGTCGCGCAATGATATTTTAGTACGCGGGCCCGAAATTTGATGTCGAGGTCGCGAACTTGCCTGTCGCTTGGCCCGTCGAAAAGAAATCTTGAGCGAATTTACTCGAAATCTCCTCGGTCGAATAATAATAATAACCGGCCGATTCTATTTTAACATACGCTGAAATAGATTTACCGTACACGGCATTTTTATTATTATTATCAACCGTTTCTAAATACGAACGTTTTACGATAATATATGACGTGTCGGCGGACCGTTAATTTTTTACAGACATTGCAACAACATAACTGTTGTTCGTCGATATCGTTTATAATATTTATCTAGGTAGAACAATTGTTGTAGACTATGTACTATTTACCAGCAATCGGTTCCCGATTAAACGAACCGCCGTTGCGATTTATAATACGCGTGCAATACTACTCGATTTAAAATGTATAAAAAAAATAAATCTTTTTTGTTTTTTTTTTATAAAACGAGACTTGATTCGCTTTGTGCGGTGTTAATTTTCATACACCGATTGTTGTAATATTGACGAACAGCACAAACGGCTCGTCGCGTTTCGTTTAACGCCGATAAAAACTAAAATATTCAGTAGAGTTTTGCGAGAAATAGAAAATAATAATAATTTTTCAACCGGGGTGGTCGATGGGCAAGGGAACTTGAAAACTAAGTACTCAAAAAGAGACAAACAGTTGAGTATAAAAAAAAAAAAAAAAAAAAAAAAATAAGTAAACATAATATTCAAATAATAATACAATTATCTAGCAATTAAAATGAATTGGTTTCGTTTCGTCCGGTCTATCGTATGCATACGATTTTTGGCGTGTCAATCGAAGACGTTCGTCTGCGGTTAATTTTTCTTTTTTACGTCGGACAAACGTCGGGGCAATCGGCTGACTGGCAGACTGCAATTTCAATTCCCAACAGCTCGGACGGCCAGTAATTATCGCGATATTCGTTGTTGGTGACGAATGTTATTAGAATTATTTACAACCACAACGATGTGTTTACGACTGTTTATGACCATGGGTTATTAACGTACACCGTTTTAACGACTGCGCCGTCGCTAAAATTACGGAACATCAGCCCCTCTCAGCCGTACGCCTCTGCGGTGGGACCTCGGCAACGCGAATACCTTGGTACACGAGTTGATAACACACGAAACCACGGTAAATCGAGAGAGGAAAAAAAAAAATAAAATCTAGATAATTCGTATTAAAGACCGATAAAAAACGGTTTTCTAATGGGTTTTATAATCAACTGGCTAACGCGGTAAACCGGCTTGTACGCGCCGATATTTTTATATCGCTGTTATCGTGTTTTTTTCTGTTTCGATTTATTTGGTAAAAATCGCCGATAACGCGAAAACCTCAGTAGGCCGAAGAAAATTCCATTCCCCTTGAACTTCGACTGGCTATTGTTCGATAAATATAATAATATTTATTTGATCTATTCTCCGTCTCCAAGAGCATATAGCAATAATAACATTAAATTTTTTTTTTTTTTTTAATTTATTAATAACAAGTAGTGCGTTCTGTTCAGTAGAAATACATCGAATACTGCGTATAACCTACCGGCAGTGTACCTACGAAGTGCAATTATTTAAAAAAATTAAATTAAATTATAATAATAAAACGTACGCGGTTCTGTTAAGTGCGTTGCACAATTATTATTCGTGGTGAAGTAGGTAATTGAGAGTTGTTCCGACAATCCATTTAATGACTTAGTGCATTTTTTTTTATTATTTATATATATATATATATACAAGTAAAGTTTAATATTACATAAAAACTCGCAATATTTAAGTGTAGAAAAAAAAAAAAAAAATGATACAACATTACGCAATTATTATATAGGTTCATGCGATTTCGCATAAAACATAATTTCTCAGTTCGGTGTCTTGGAAATCGTCTAGTACGTAAATACGAATAACGGCTGTAAAACGATTGAAGGGCCTGTGCACATTTTAATTCCACACTCGAACAATCGCGGCCGTTCGAAATCAATGATAATTCGCGTTGCTTTCGTATATTATAACGGGAGAAAAAAAAATAAAAAAAAAATACTATTATAATATCGAAATGTCGTAAATCGACGAAAATTAGGTACTTCGCATATATTCTCGGGCGGTCGTGAAATTAGTTTCAAAAAATGTGTTTTTGTTGAATCTATTTGTATTGTTTTAATTCTTTGTTTTTGGTATTCTTCAGTTTGCGTTATTGTAGCGGCGATAAAGAAAACGTTTTTTTTTTTCTTTCTTTTAAAACAACACGTGTTTCAAACTCAATTATTATGATATTACGGAAATAAAACAATTCGGATTTTCCACTAGTCGTTGGACAAACAAACTACGATCGCGCTCTATTTTATTTGTACAAATAAAAAATAAATATTTATACGTTTGCTTCCAATTTAATTTTACATGATTATTTATTTAATGTTTTATAATTAATATTAACGAGATAAAAAAAAAAAGAAGAAGTCTTCATTAGATATCGGTGTGCTTGAAAAATACGAAAAAAAAATAAAAACGCAATAAAACCGATAAATGTAAAACCTTTTCAATGGGGTTTTTTTTTTTTTTTTATAATGCATTGTAAATTTTTTCAGAAAATAGAATTAATTTTGTCGCAAGGCTGAAAGGTTTAAATTGAATTTTAAAATTACGCAAGAACTTTTGTACGGGTAACCAACTTTACAGGGTGCCATTGAGCGGAGGTAATTTGTAAAGTCGGGGGTTTCGTGAATTTCGCGGACAATAAAACAACTGCGAAACGTTTAAAAACAAAATCCGTAGTCGATCTGAATATTTTAAAGAGAACTTTGTTAGTTTGTAAATTCGCTCGGTTTTTTTTTTTTTTTTTTTTCATACAATTATTTTCTGCGTTCTTTTCTTTTAAACAAACCCATTCCAAAAGTTATTGTTAGTGTTAATTTAAAAGCACTATTTTATTTTATTTTTTTTTTTTTTATTTCTGAGTAAGTACTTACTTAAATAAGAGTACAGGCAAACCGATTTAAGGTTAAAATTATAATTTAATCAGTGTTTCTGAAAATCGTATAAATGTATTGTTTATGAATTATTAATGAGTTACCTGAAACGCATTTAGATATTATTTGTTTCCGCAGAGCCGCAGCGATCACGTTCCGTAGGGAGACAATTTATATTATTATTTAATCATAATATCATTGTCAGTGTTGTGACTTATCTAGATAATATTTTCCTATCTATTATATTATCCAGACGGAAAATTATGGAATCGTTCTAAAATTGTACCTTTATTCAAATATAATTATCTATTTGGTAACAATCTAGATAAACGTATAAAAAAAAAAATAATAAAAATAAACTGTTTTACGCAGAGCAGTAAATAATAAACACCCAACTGTATTGTTATACCGGTAGTTAAAAATACCAAATTACTACACGGTGATTTATAGAATCATTTTAACCGTTTACGTTTTTACCTCCCTGTTATATAACGTGCTCAATTCTAGACGTTTGTAAAAAAAAAAAAAAAAGCACATATCTTTTTCCTATCTAGATAAATTTCATATATCTCATATCTATTATGATATCTGAGATGTATTGAGTAGGTATCCGAAAACTATATTTTTATCTAGACGATTTTGGAGCAAATACCATATTTATCGTTATCTTGATAAATTATACATATCTGTGTCTCAACACTGACCGTAGGTGTCTGTCACAACTGTCAATAGTGGGAAAAGTAATGTCGAACAACATAGGTGTTGTGCTCGTTAGAATAATGTCACATAAGTACATAAATTCTATATAATATGTAAAAATATTTCAGAGAAATGTCGGGAAGCAGTCGCAGTCCGACGATAGGAAAAATAATAAAAAAGTTTTGCGGTGCCCGCCGCAGCTCGACCAGAGTGGTTTTCATATTTTTATTCGCGAATCGCCGAAAACAACCAATCCGGGGGCCGTCCATCTTGCGCCCTTAACAATACTACGAGTATAATTTATCTTATTTCACGCGACCCTTTTTTTTTTTTGCTTTCGTTTATTTGTATTTTATATAATGTCGTAAAATATACACATACATTTTTATCGCGACGACACGACAAAAATTTTTTTTTTTTACTAACGTGTCAGTTATTTTGATAAAGGTTTAATAAAAAAAAAAAAAAAAAAAAAAAAAAATAAAAACTCGCAGAGGTTACCAGAAACGCCTTCAAACAAGAACCCCGAAGAAAAGCACGACGGCTGCGAGGTATGGGTAATTGTTTGCGTATAGGACACTCAAAATGTAAATCGAAAACTTCACGACGAGCGAAGAAACTACTGTCAGAATTATATATAGGTACCTATTTATGTATATACATTTATATATATATATAGTTACGTATCTACTACGCATTTTAAATGTAGCGCAACAAACAAAATAAAAAACGAAATATACACTTGCGTATTATATTCGACTTTTAAAGATCTTTTGCGGGATTAAGGCCTCGAGGATTTTTATTTATGAAGCCCCTGGCGTTCTGGACAAACACAACTACCGGGTACTAGGCCTTACCGATGGCCTTTCTGGTTTTTTTTTTTTTTTCATCCATAAAATATGCACACGACTTCTCCGGGGGTCCGAATGAAACGGTTGCATAATTCATAAAAAAATAATACTACTGTATCCCGGGCAGTTCTTAGTTACTATTAGCGTACAATTTGTTTGCAAATATCGAGAAGAATATTATTATAAATCGCCGCGTTCCGCAAAACGACGTTTTAAATTAAATACTGCGATTTGGTATGAAGATACATTTTCAAATATTTCAGATGCGCATAAGAGATTTTAGGTGTTTAAAAAAAAAATAATCTATTATCTGTCGACAAAATTAACTAGATGATTTAATTTTTTGTCTCGGAGAACTTATTACTGGATAATGTGAACGACAAAACGATACTCATCTGGATAAAATGCAACGTATAAGAGTCCCGATCGGTATCTTGTGTTTATTTGTTGGATTTTACGGGCATAAATTTCAAGTAGTATCAATTATTCCAACAAAGAAAAACCAATTATTGTTTTTTCGCAAACGGACTGTTCGAAATGCGTATAGGCGCCTGAATCGAATAAAACCCGTATAGGCAATAAATTACATAAAATAAAATCACAGACATATTTTTCGAGATGTTCGACATTTTATAGGTTTAACTGGAAAACTGAAAAGAAAAAAAAAAAAACCATAAAAATCAGTCCACATCTCATCGTTAAAATCGAAAATTCCGGTCTCGTATTATCCGTACTATTATACTTGCCTCGGGAATTCATCGTGTCACTATATAATTAATTATTTATTTATTTATTTATTTATTTAATATAACGACCCACACGGTTAATACCGTGTATTGAACCGTGCGGATAAACAGCAAGAACACAATTTAAATATAATCGCAACGGTAATTTTTTTGTCGAAATTATAAAACTAAATAAAACACGTTTGGTCGATTTTTATGATGTTACCACGTACATCACGTCAGTTGAACGTTTCAAGATATCGTTACATTTGGATTGCTGCGGCGAAATAATCAACATTATCGTATTGGTAACGCTGAAATATTTCCGGTAAAATCGAATTTGTCGGTTTATTTTCGGTCTTACGCCTAAACGGGAGGATCATCGGGAAAACCGAGAATATAAATACTGCGCTGACAATATATTATTATATACTCTAATCCGTTTGCGTATTTACGGTGTCTGTCTAAAATACATAAATGTATTTTTATCATATTTTAATTTTAGTTAAGTATTTAGTCTAGTACGCAATAATCTATAGTACTCGCGTTTTATCAGGTATGGATAGTAGAAAACGTCGAGTTGCCTACGAACTTCCACTTTAAAAACGTTCCGGGCGATAAACCGGGGAGACGCGCGATGACGAGCACGAGGGAGAAAAATTGTTTTAAAAAAATTAAAAAAATTATTATCAAACATCGTTTGATCGAGAATAATAATTATTGTCAATAATTTTTAATTCTAAATTCTTGGTGCTGTTTACGGTGGACGCGACAAAGCCCCAAGAGGACGTACCTCGGCTCGGTCGCGGAACCGTGGGGCCCGCGGATTCCGCCTCTTGAAGGCGGCGGGCCCACGATAATTTTGGGCCTTCGGATAATGTTCCCAAAATAATATAAAAATATATTAAAAATAAAATAAAATATATAAAAGATAAATAATATAAAAATAATAATAATATTTTCTAAAAACATATATTTTTTTAAATATATTTATATATATATTCGCTTGGGGCCCAAATTATTGTGTTACGCCACTGCTTCGGCTTTTATATATTAATTTTTTTTTTTTTTTTTACGAATAATACAGCCTACAGTGTAACAAAAGTAATCGTTACTTTATTTTTATTGAAAAAAAAAAAAATAAAAAGTAAAACAATTAGATATTATCATTACTGGCCATTACCGTTACTATCGGAATATACATATTTTTCAACCGTGATTACCATTTATACCAGTATTGGGTTGTTGTTTTTTTTTTTATTTTTTTTTTATGCGTGTGTGTCCCATTATTAATTTCTAAATACCATCGTCCGTGTTTTATGCAAAATACGCGCAACGGACTTCACGTTTGTCGTTCGATATACTATAATAACCAACCGTCGTCTAAACATCGAGTGTAAACTTCGGTACTAATGTTGCAAAAATAATATAAAAATATATTAAAAATAAAATAAAACATATAAATGATAAATAATATAAAAATAATAATAATATTTTCTAAAAAACATATATTTTTTATATATATATATATATATATATTCGCTTGGGGTCCAAATTATTGTGTTACGCCACTGCTTCGGCTTTTATATATTGATTTTTTTTTTTTTTTTTTTTTACGAATATTACAGCCTACAGTGTAACAAAAGTAATCGTTACTAAAACAATTAGATATTATCATTACTGGCCATTAACCGTCACTATCGGAATATACATATTTTTCAACCGTGATTACCATTTATACCAGTATTGGGTTGTTGTTTTTATTTTTATTATTTTTTGTGCGTGTGCGTGTGTGTCCCATTATTAATTTCTAAATACCATCGTCCGTGTTTTATGCAAAATACGCGCAACGGATTCACGTTTGCCGTTCGATATACTATAATAACCAACCGTCGTCTAAACATCGAGTGTAAACTTCGAAACGGAATTTATAATGCGAGAGTGCCTACGACGCGTACAGTATGCGTATACCTCGGTAGCTTTTATCGTATAATAATATAATACATACTACAATAATAATATACGTATATGTATATATATATATAACCGGCGCGTGTCGATGTATGTAATGGTAATCGCGTAATAATTTTAACCGAAACCCGTAATAATAGTCGAAATAATTATATAATACCGTCGCTTGCGTCCGCGAGACCGGCGAAAAGTTCCATACAAATTTAATATATTAAACACTTCAGCGAACCGCCGACACGCTAAACCGTCCGTTGGAAAATTTAATATTATCCGAGCTACCGCCGGAACGGGCCACACGTCCGGAGAGCGGCCTGCCCCCGGACCGGCCGGAGACCGACCGCCCGCGAGATTCCCAAGACTACAGGCGCTCAGTCCTCCGCGGCCGTTATTTGACAATGAAAATAATCAACCGGGCACCAATCTGCCCACGCCTCGCAATATTATTTATCGGCGTATCCGACGCGACAAAATAAATAATAACCGGAACCCGGATTAACCCCCGTCAATTGTTGTGTCATTTGCCGTTTGAATCGAATTTCAATTAATATTTTTTTTTTTTGCTTTCTAAATTGCAAATTGCATTTCGGATATCTGAAATAGCTGGTCCCCGTGATATTTTAAAAACCCGACGCCTATGATAACGGGCACCTAACCCGGAATCCAGATAATTCGAGATTTCGAGAGCATTCCGAAATCTGTACATCTCTTTCGGACCCCGTAATGTAAAAGTTTGAATTTCACACGTGGAAATCCGAAAACGACTACGCAGGAATAATACAGGGTGAGGCGTGGTCACTTCCCTATCCGAAACTCTCGCAACTGAGCGGCTATTAATAGTAGATCGTTGGTTTATGGCTTGTTCGAAAGCACGTTTTCTAGCGTTTTCGGCATAACTAATTCAGTGTCGACAATGCAATGGACAAAGCAAGAGAGCGCCGTTCGCCGCGGAGGCCTGCTTTTCTTTCGGCCGTTCGATCGTCGTAACACAGCGTGCTATCAGAAACCATTTCATTAACGCACCTGCAGATCGTGTGCCTGATCGGAAATCGATTCGTTTGTGGGTGGACACGTTCCGGGATACCGGTACCGTGCAGAAGAAACATAACGCCAGAAAACGTCGAAAGGGTAAGGGCGGCGATTTTGCCGAATCCCCTAGGCGATCTGCGCACAAACATCCGGCCGCTTTAGGGATGTCTAGTCGCACAGTGAGACGAATTATTCACGAGCAACTCAATTTTCACACATACAAATCGGCAGTGGTGCGACAACATAATCCACGCGAAAAAATGCGTGTGAAGCCCCTTCCTCGAAAACCTGCCTCAGGACGCCATTGTTTTCTTTAGTGACGAGGCACATTTCCATATTTCAGGATGTGTGAACAAACAAAACATGCGATATTGGAGCCCCGACCGATATTTGTGCTGCTATTGCCGACATAAGCACACATATGCTGGAAAAATGGGACGGAAATTTCAAATTCCGACTATCTCAGTGCATTGACGAGAACGGTGGCCCCGTTCGAGATGTAGTATTTAAAACCAAATACAATAAAACTTTAAATGTACCCCTATACGCAGAAATAATAGTTAAAACAATATCGCCAATACTTTTTGCGTTGTGATTTTGAAGTTATCACGCCCCGCCCTGTGTTTGTATGCACATTTTTTTTTTTTTTTTTAATTCATGAACAACGGTCTACGGTCACCCAATTGAAATCCGTTATTTTATTTTACTTCAAAAAAAAAAAATAATAATAATTTAAAACAAGCTTAAAATTGATTTCTTTTTTTTAAGGACATATTATAAGGTATTACGATAAAATATTGATCAAAACGGATATCAGTACGGGCCCCGTAGGAAGTATTTCTCTTTCCAAAACGAATACGGTTACGAAATTGAACGATTCTACGAGCCACGAGTTTTTTTCCCTGTGTTTCTCTATCTCATTTTGCACGGGGCTTTTTTTTTTTATAATTCCGTCCGACCAGCGTAGCGCTTTCTGGGTTTTTTTTCACCTGTTGGTCTCCATTCAATATTATAGCTGCGATGATCCCGTCTTTCTTTTCCCTGCGCATTTCATGTCCAAATCATGGCATGTCTCTGCCTATTCATAACATGACCAAACACGTCGTTTTTCTTGTATTAGACTAATATTATTATTATTATTATTATTATTATTTTTTGTTTATTTAGTGAGGAATGTCACGGAGATTGGCTGCGTTTGAGAAAAACACCGTTGTACGGATGCATATGCCCACAAAACCAATACAAAAAACGTTGCGACCGGATATTCTCTTCTGTCAACTCCAACCCCTGCATCGGCAAGTATTCGGTGTTATACTTTGAGTTTATAAAAGTATTTTTTAAGATTAGATTTTTATTCGTTAAGGTTTTTCTAAAAATAAAATAACTCGTATCCATACTCCATCATCACTGTCCATTTTCCACTATTACCAAACAATGCTTATATTACCACTTGTGTTTATTTCATATGCTGACCATCAATATTCTTCTATATACATATTTTTTTTTTGTAAACATCGAATTTGAAATTAATTTAAAATAAAAATCGTCCATGTAAAATAGTTCCAACTATAACTATTCGGAGCACAATAAATATTTTGGAATCCGAGCATCATTAGATCTACTATGATATTTGTTTTTGAACCAATACGATTCTATCAGCAATCTTGCTCCAATTATCAGGAGTGGTTTCTGGTAGATAATGTTGTCTTGCTGGCGCATTAAAAAAATAATTTTTTGATTTTCTTAATAATGGAAATATACGTCGGAAATTTTCACAATATTGACTATTGTTATTTTCGATTTGGTTCTTTAGTTTTAAACCAGTGAATTATATTAAAACCTTCTAGTCGTGGTACAATTATCAAAACATTATGGAATTCGTTTGAGTTAATTTCCGAATGTTTTTGTTATTATTTAGATAGAAATTTTTTTGGCTAGTCAATAATACTTGAAAATTTGATACGAGATTTATGTTGTTCTTATGACAATATAAAAGTATCGAGAATCCGTATTTATGATTTTTTTTTTTTTTTAAGTTTAGTTTTATAAGTGCTTGAAATTTAGACCTTAAAAAAACCACAGCATTTTGTATGTTAAATTTCATGTTTTATTTTTTTAAAATTTATTTTTGGTTTTATTTCAGTTAAAAATAATACTAGAGACCTATATAATACTACCATTTTCTAGACGTGGAAAAATTTTCAAAAAATTCTGGCGTTTTTTGAGAAAAATAATAGTTACGTAATTCAAAGTTTCGAACTTTGTTCTGTTTTACGTGGATATAATTCATATTGATAAGTGGTTTTAAAATCAAATTTATGTTTAAAAGTCGTTAAACACATATTCATTTTGTAGTTACAAATGAATACAATTCCTAAATTTAAATCAATCGAAACATGTTTAACCGAACTTTATATTTCCCGTAATGTTACATTCGGAAATATCGTTTCGGCGATATTATGCCGAACCGACTCTGAGATTGATTTCATTTGCATTGATTTATCACCGCGTACATATATAAATTAAATTATCCTATATTATAATCTCGACTTTTCAACTACCAGCGATCGGCACACGGTGCCGAATCGTGTCGTATTTTTTTTTTTTCGTTCAAAAATTATTCAGTTCATTATAATACTAGTCGTTCAGATTTTACGGTTCTAAGACGCGTTTGTACGGTAATATTATTTGTACGCTTTCCGCGCAGTATTTGTCGTCGTATCGTTATTATTATTCATATTGTATACGTATATATTTTTTTTTTTTTATCTTTTTAACGTTGTCGTCGTTTCGTCCGTATAACATTATTTCGTCGATAGATTATATTTACGCAGGGAGCGAAAAAACTCGTCGCTTTAAAACTCTTTTTTTTTTTTATTTTTTTTTTTTATAAATGACGTCTAATCCGCTTGTATACGCAATACGGTATATATATATATATATTAATAATGATATAAAAAAAAAAAAACTATAAAAACCGATTTATAATCCGTATAAGGATACAAGTATATACATATAGGTAAGCTCCTTTTGTGCTATTCCTTTGCCATCGATTATTATTTAATCACGCGAAAACCGACGACGACGACGTCGAATTGAATATGTGACGTTCGGCCGATAGAGGAAGTGGGACGGCACAAAGCGTTTTTATTAATATTTTTTTTTTCTTTCAATAATAATGGCCGTCCGCACGATTGGCCGTTATTGTGAAAATAATTGCCGTTTCGCGTTCGTTTTATATATTATTATTGCTATTATTATTATTATGTGCGAATAGAGAAACCGTGAGTACCGTCCGTGTAAAAAGCCATTCGGCGTCGGACGAACCGTGAACGATTTATACGTATACGCGTACGGTCGGAGTTTTTTTTTTTTTATTTTTTCTTCTACTTCGTTTTTCCCTCTTGTCGGCCCCGTCCGTAAATTCCACACACGCGGCCATAACTTGAAACCTCCCCATTACCAGCGATTCCCTGGGGGCACCCGCCTCGAGTTCATTTCGGGGACCTCACAGCATATAAAAAAAAATAGTAAAAAAAAAAATTATATTTACAACATATTAAATGTAAATAACTTTTCATTTGAAAAACTTAGCTCCAATCATCAACACCGCCGGGAGTGGTACAATTTGTATAGACGGCGTCGATTTTGTCTTTTTATTTTGTCTACGCTTTTTTTTTAAATGAGCAATAACCCGAAAAAATCCAACACAATTACACTCTATGTCAATTTTAATTCGGTTCAAAATAATCGAAAAACGTTTACCGATATAATATTGGCACTTTTTGCACGCGGTGCAATTTTCAAAATATTCCGGATTTCTTTGGGAATTATTTTTGTATATTATATTTGAAACAGAACATCCTACACGGTTAAGACGATGTCATCACGATGGCGCGGTAAATGGATTTTCGGCCTGTGAATTTTTTTCAATGGGCAAAGGTGCGTTTCTGGGAGATCGTGAGTTGGATGCACAACGGCAATTAGAGGATAATCTCGGCGAGGCCAAAAATATAATTCCAAATAAACGTTTCGCGTCGAATTCAATCGGACCGCTTAAATATTGCAAATATTTCGACGGGTGTTCATTAGCTTTAAACGGGGCCTAGACACCCTAAGCCCCTCAAAAAAAGCGGGCTTTTTATACAGGCGACTGGTGTATTGTCCGTGTAGGTGAAAAAAAGTTCACCCCGCCACTGCGATAGCGTTTTTCAACAAAATACAAACCTCTGGTCGAAAAATCGTTTTATTTCGATACGAGTACAATAGTAGGAAAGGCAAGTTCATGTGTCCCCGCGCACATTACCTGCTAAGGCTACTGCACCCACCTCCGATGCGCTGCCGCCGCGGCTGATACTTGTGCCGCCGCCTTCCTAACCTCACCCAATCCAAGTTCGACCACTTAGTGGAGCTATTTTACCCCCTCTTTATCATCATACTCTTATCAGCTCCCATCTCAGCTGTTATCACTATCCTCGACATAGTGGAGCTATATTAACTGTGTTATTCTGTTATCACCCGAGTTATTAGTCATTAGCTATACACCGCCGGTATCGCCGCCGTCTTAATCTACCCTAACCTAACTTTATCAATATTACCCCTCCCCCCCTCCCTTACTCAGCTAAAAAGTAGCATATATGATATGTAATACAGGCTGACCGCTACTCCAACCCTGTAACGTCGTTATCACGAGCTGTATTACCCCAATGTTATCACGTGTTATCGTATTATACCCGCGCAAAGTCGTTTTCAAAACAAAAACAACCTATTAAGGTAACGTGTTTGCACGCGCGTTTATTTAAATGCCGATAGTTTTCACTTATCTTCGCAAATCGTATTTCCCCAGTTTTTGTGTAACGAGTGTGAAAAAAGAAATCTTGCTAATAGGCCTGTTAGACAAAATGAGACCTATAGGCCTTTCGTCGCGTATATAAGTCCGAAATGGACTAGCGGTGCGGCAGTTTGCTTTTGAATTTAATCGACTAGAGATCTACCCAGGCTGAATCTAGCGATAAACTATCGAGATCATAATGTTTTTAATTTGTACAAAGTGTTTTTAATATGGCCGACTCTAACCGTTAGGCTCGTATCTCATTTCGGAAAACAAAAAAAGCCAATCCATGGCGATATTAACTTTTGCTTTTATGTCCGCATCGGCCGGTTTTATTACTTCCCCTCGATTAAAATATCGAAGATATTTACTTAAAAAGATATTAATACTCACACGGTAAAGTGTAAGCATCCATATTTTGAATAGAAATTCTAATCACGTCGTTGTTGAACAACGATGTAGATGAATACGGGAGAAACGAATGATGTTGCATTCCGATTATCTTACATTCGTCCACATATCCCTCCGTCACATTTAAATACGATTCGTGCATTATTATATTGTTTTAAACGTACGTAAAAACGCAAGATTATTTTTATTTAACTTAGTTTTCTTCTGAACAATTCCCCTTGCCGGCGGTGCTCGGTGTTGACTTTGGGACTTTAGCTGTATTACTACTTGTCTTTTCCGATACACTTCTATTTATACAAACATTGAATTTAACACCCATATCCGTGTATGATCTGAAGACGAACCGTAATTGGTTCTCCTCGTAAATGTATTAAATTATCCTCTTGATCCAACAAGACTATATTTATTCTACTTATAGACGTGCAATTAAGCGAATAGAAAACCGGATGTCTGGGTATTTTTATAATTTTAAAACCCGCCAGCACGGTAAGGGAATAATTCGTGTATAGTTTGGCTGGGATATCCGTTCGAGAATGAGCCCGTTATCAAATTGCGTTGTACATTTATACGCACACACATATACACTATCTATCTATTTTAATTCTACAAGTATAATACAGTTTATTATTAAGTAAATAAATGCGAACATTATTTTACGCATATTATATATTACGATGGCCATGTGCAAAGGTATGAATACGGCAATCTAAAACCATGCGCTTATCGTCCCTCCGATTGTACGAAATCTTGTGGGTTTTAATCGTTTTGATTTCATGTTGTAATGATCGTATAGAAATATTCTCTCTGTACAGGTCGAATTTCACCTCCTCGTCCTTCTCCTCCTCACTCGCGACAAGACACTGTTTGTGCTCATCGAACGACATGTGATTCCTGACCACATGTCCACTAACCCCCTTGGCCTTAATTCTTTTATTATCCACAGCCCTATCTAACTTATATGAATATGATTTCGCCCGAAGGGCTACAAATTCCGTTATAGTGTCCCCGTCCGTCTCGTCGGAAAAATAACCGGGCATTTTTTTCCGCAAAGCGGTGTAACAGGGGTGATCTTTCGGCAGGTCGGCCGTGTTCATTCTACCAACCAGGTCGGAGCTGCGGGCAAGATCGTCGTAGAAATTTTCGGTATGCACGTGTTACACAAGCGAGTCTGAGTAGGGGCGAAAAAAAAAAAACAATTAACATTTTTATATCTTATTATTTTTCAATTATTATGTAATACGTATCGTAGGACACGGATAAAAAGAAAATGTATAAATATTTAAATAAACATATTATAACATACCCGTGTCGGTATACATTAGTGTAACGTCGTCATTTGTAATGTCTCTTGACGACGTTATAGCGATAGTCATACATTAACGTCTTGCTAATGTCCAATACAGCGAATCCGATGTATATAGGCTTGTCGAATTTAATTATTTTGTTTTCGAGAGTGATCGCCGCTAAATTATCACCGTAATGCGTGCAATTTTTAAACATCGGCTTGCCGAGTAATTTCTGTAATCGTTTATGGCTCGATGCCAACTCGACATGAACGCGTTTTCGTACAGACTCCATTGTTTTACCTTGAGCAAATATATTATATTTAATTATAATAGATATTATATGAAATACCATACCGAATACGCTGTTGTTCACGAGTGTGTAATAGTCTTTTTCGAACTCGTCCGTAGCTTTTTGTCGCACGCCCGTGTTCAAATTAATATATTCGGCTAACCACGTCGATTGTCGGAATTCCAATACTCTAGCTTTGTGACTTTAGGGCCGGGCGGAACGCTATTCTCGGGCAGGAATGACCGATCTTTGTGCAACTTGTGCAGACTTTCGGGGTAAGATATGTCCACCTCGTATACCCTACACACCTCGGTGGTATCGCTCGCGCCGGCCAGCCCGTCGAGTGTCGGCTCTACCCATTTAAACCCGCCGTACGGCATGGCCCACCCGTACAAGTTATTACCTATAAAAAAAAAAAAAAAACGAAAAAAAAAAATAACATATATTATTCATAATACCGACTGTTTATTTGTCGTGTACGCTCACAGTCTTGATATACAACCCACGAGTCGGCCTCCTCTGGTTTGTAATCCGACGTCTTACAATTATTCGCCTTCGCGTAGCGCATGCTAGCCTGTACCAACCCACCACGTATACCTGTGCGGCATTGCAATCGAACGAATAATTTTATATTATGTAATATATATATTTTTTTAAATTAGTATTAATATATTATAATCGATAATAGTTCACCTTTCTCGAACATGAGCAACATATCGTAGTCGGTTAGAAGCTCCAAATTTACCAATTTTACATAACAAGAAGCTAAACCTGGGTGCCGTGTAGTAGGAGGCCGGGTCTAATTTGTAGGTGTTTAGACAAATGCGAATATTTTCGCATTTTAATAATTTTCGAATATTTCGACCAACAGCAGCACGTCGCTTATAAGGTACAAATCGCTATATTGACCGAGGTTTTGACAATTGAAATGCGCTCAGACATTCTGGGCCTGCCGATATTCGTCGTCTTTGACCACCTCCTCGGTAATGGTGCCATAAAATTGGTGTTGCGATGGAAGCGCAACCTCGTCCAATTTCGTCCAACTGTCGGTATGCTCATAGGGGTAAACTCCTTACCGGGTGATTAGCGGCAAATGGGCGGCGGTGGATATTTTTGACGTCTCGGCGAACTGGCTAAAATCGGGCCATAAACCGAAAAGTGTCCACAAAAATCTCGCGATAGATACTTGGAAAAAAAGATAAACTTCTCCTCGTTGTTTGGCATGACGTTAATTGCGCGACCATCATAACCCAATTCGGTTACAATATTGTGCGGGTCATAATTTGTCAGATTATGCAGAAAACACGGTATAAATTTAGGCGTTTACAATTTCAAATTGCAGCCGTTACAGCCGAATGTGTGCGTTTTTCCTCGTCACTCATAATTATGCCTATATTGGTTTTTAATAGTTCCCGCAAAAGATTTCCGATCGACACCACCTCTTGTAGGAACCTTGTCTGGCCACGTCTTGCTGCGTTTCCGGTCCACGGAAAATAATCGGTTTTTGAAATTTTCCGAGCAGGTCCGTCGGAACGTAATCCGCCGCTTTCACATAAATCTCATAGCTCATTGGACGGCGAGTGTGAGAAATAATAGTATTCCCGTCCTTACCCTCTGAACATTTCTCCAACAGCGCCTCGAAGTCGGCGTATAAAACGAACGGGTGGTGCTGAGTTTTACCCCACCCTTTGAATTCGAGCAGTGTACCCTTTTCCGGCATTAGCGGCAAAATAGGTTTGTGCGTACCACAAACCTTCGTGTGCTCGTCCAAAGCCTCCTGACCGCGCGATTTAAATTTTTTCAAATGTGGTAAAGCATTTTGTACAAAATAATAATGTCTACCGCCACGTCTGTTTTTCCGCGAGCTCGCCAAACGCGATAAATCTTTTACAAACACATAATGATTTACACTTCCCTGTGTAACGAATAACAGATCAAAGTGGTCGGATTTTTCGACATCCGCCACTCTTAATGGAAATATACTACATACGCCCGTTTTTAATGCGCATTCTTTCACACCGTAAACATTAATCGATGTAACAGGATTATTTTTTTCAAACCGTATTATATCGACCAATAAAGTGGGGAAAATAAGCCCGGTAAAATTATACTTATCTTCATGCGATTGTATAGTTTACACCAACTCTACACTTAGCCGCCCCCGGTCACATGTTTTGCTAGAATAGCCCATTTAAAACACTGTGCATCGATATTTTGCGATATTTATTACGGCATTTTTAGCCCGTATTATGGCCGGGAGTTCTATGTAGCGGGAACCGCCCATTGGCGTATACATATAAACACTTAAAAGTAGCCTATCAATTTGTTGTAATGTATACCCACTGCCTTTCCCTGCGTACTCGTCCTCTTCAGCGATATGTTTTGCGAAATCTTCGACTACCGTAGACTCAATATTTCCGATTGAAAATAGTTCTCTTAAAGGCTCTGTTTTGCGACGAGTTTTCAACATTAGGCACGTTATATGTGACCTCTAATTTTAAATTATATTTAATCGGATTTTTTGCAGAGCATTCGCATAGTTTTCCCACTAATTCCAATTTTATCGATTCCAAAAAATCATAATAATTTGTTACACACCCCATATTTCTCCGATAGTGCCAGACGACTTTACGATCGAATTTAATTCGACAAAGCCTGTAGTTTTTATAAAATTTAGCCTGGCCTTCTTTTGACGGGTGATGTTTACACTATTCTCCGAATTTAAACGTTTTAATCCTAAAAACGCAAAAAATAATAAAAGGGGGTTTAAAATCCAACCATGAATCGATATTAAAATAAATCTTACCTTGATTCACATCCAGTCTCCACAGGGGGAGATCAATTATCGCCCCCGGTTGACCTCTCGGGAACAATAGCGGCCAACATCAAATCCATTTTCGACAGTTCGGCTTTCGCATATATGTCGCAAGACAAGAATTTGTCGGCATGAGACCTCTCATGTGCCACAAAGCTGTCTCCGCAGGTAAAAAATTGAACACACACACAGTACAGGTAAACATTTTTAACGTGATAAAAAATACATAATAAATATAGTATTTTGTACGATAACTAGAGTTTATCGCTAGAGTCAGCCAGGATAGGTCTCTAGTCGATTAAATTCAAGAGCAAACTGTCGTACCGTGAGTCCATTTCGGACTTATATACGCGACGATAGGTTAGTCTAACAGGCCTATTAGCCAGGTTTCTCTTTTCACACTCGTTACACAATCATTGGGGAAATACGATTTGCGAATACAAGTGAAAACTATCGGCATTTAAATAAACGCGCGTGCAAACACATTACCATAATAGGTTTTTAATTGTTTTGAAAACGACTTTGCGCGGGTATAGTACGATACAGATGTTATCATACGACAATACGTGATAACATTGGGGTAATAAAGCTCGTGATAACGACGTTGCAGGGTTGGTGTAACGGGCAATCTGTATTACATATCATATATGCTACTGTTTAGCTGGTAAAGGGGGGGGGAGGGGTAATATTGGTAAGGTTAGGTTAGGGTAGATTAAGACGGCGGGTATACAGGCGGTGTATAGCTAATGAATATACCGGCGTGGCATGGGTTAGGTAATAACCTACCCTGTCTTGTTAGAGAAGTGATAAAAGCATAACACAGGTGATAACAGAATAACACGGGTGATAACAGAGTAACACAGTTAATATAGCTCCACTACGTAGAGGATAGTGATAACAGCTGGGATGGGAGCTGATAAGAGCATGACGATAACATAAAGAGTGGGGGTAATATAGCTACACTAAGGGGACGACCTTGGGTTGGCTGAGGTTAGGAAGGCGGCGGCACAAGTTTCAGCCGCGGTGGCAGCGCAACGAAGGCAGGTGCAGTTAGCCTTAGCAGGGGGCACAGGAACTTACCTTTTCATACTACCGAGTACGATTTATCTGTATTTTTTGCGGAAAAAAGTTTTTATGAAAAAAAATAAATAAATAAAACCGTTGTGTTTGTAAATTGTGTTTGTACAGTGACGGTGGGTGGCAGAGGGTGCAATGCCACCCGCGGGTCAGTCCGAGTACAGCAATTGCAAGGGGCGCTAATTTTTTTTTTTTTAGCGCTTAATTTTTTTCACAGTCCCTATCCTCCCTCTATCGGTAACGAGTTAAAAGAAAATCCTTTTTGTATACGTCGAAGACGTGTGCGGAAAACAAACTTGACAAAACGAGCGATATAAATCCGTTTTCTATTTTCGAAAAATAAACTGGCGACGTCTGCAACTGCAATACTACTCGTACACACACGTGCGCGGTCTGACGAACAACAGACGGAATGAATCTGATCTCGATTGAACGAACAATATTTTACGCGAAAATAAATTCAACGTGATGCTGCGAAAGCACAATGTTAATAATAAACTCTTACTGCAGTATTTTTTATTTCATATACATCATTATTTTTATCGGAATTTATTCGTAGAAAGCACGGCTTGAGTTAAAAAAAAAAAAAAAAAAAATTCTGTTGTGTTTTACGTTATTTCGTTTTAAAACCGTTTACACGACTTTTACGTTTAATAATAATGGATATTTAAACTTGTTGATTTTTTATTTTATTTTTGACATTTAACGCTATTAGAAAATTAGAACATTATCGAGCATTTTGCTCGTTTTACTGTTAACATTTTTCTGAAATCTCTAACAGCTCACGACCAACAATCCAACACGTTAAAACAATTCAAAACACCGCCATTATCGATATATTGTAAATATTATATATTACCGATAAATTACAATTATTTTACGTCACGTGGAATAGCGCAGGGTTTTTTACCCGTAAACTTAGTTTATGTTTTTATAGTTTCTATCATTCCAAATACGATCGGTTTTCGAAATGTAAATTTCTATTACTCTCTGTTGACTCCCATTGTTTCGTTTAATTCCTCGAGTCCCGATCAGGGTTTAAGAACGTGCATATACAGATACAGATTTAATAGCATCTATAAAATAAATGTAAACGTAATACGTAATAATTATAATAATTAATAATATCGTTGAGTTATCTCGCTTATCGTTTTATAATTTTTTTCGATTTCTGTTTTTTTTTTAATATTTTTTTTTTATAACTTATCATGTTTTGTTTTACCAAAGTGTTCGCTAACCGCACCATTTTGTTTGTTGAGTGATAATTTAATATTACCGATATCTATACGGTGTTATTGTTAATATTTACATCATATAATGATTACAATTTCACGAAGACTTACAGTTTTTCTTCCGTATTTATTTATTGAACGGTTATTATAAATCACAAAACGATTTCAACCGTCTTGTGCCGTGGACCAACAAACTAGGTATGCCATTCAATATTACTAATTGTCTCTCGACGATTTTCACCCGTCTAGAAATCTTATGCGCTACGATAATTACATTAATGGAACAACTATCTCTTCCCATTAAAATTCTGTGACTGATTTGGGTTTTGTATTTTAGTGCCATCTAAATAGCACATCTGTATAAGAACCCCGGTACTAAGACTCCAGCCGAGTTCGGATGTCCTTTAAATATCTTTATATCTCCACGGCTCTATTATTTGTGATCATCGGGCCGCAGCAAACTCTTTTTTTTTTTTTTTTACTGGAGCGTGTTCAGCGTAATTTTTTTAACTTGCCAGTTATACTCTTAAGACCAATTATCCATCACCTCTCTCCCGTGATTCCGCACCCGTTCGTAAAATGATCGCTCTTGACGCATTAGCCGACGAGATACATAACGCCAGCATTCTTAGTATCTTATCGAAGCTTATATATCTAGTGATTTCGATTTCCTTATTTCCTCCTTCTGTCTATATCGTTCAATGTTCCTCCTCGTAAATCACGCCGTTTCTACCCCTTATTTATCGCACCATCCACAACGAACCGTGGATCAAATGAACCATTAGCGCGTTGATCCACATTCCCGTTGCGAACATCGACCGCTACTCCCCTATTTTGACCTAAAGAGATTTTAATTTGTAAAGTAGAAAACTTCTCATTGTTAATAATTAAATGTATAGCTGTAAAATATAATTACACTGGCGGTAGTCCGCGGCGGTTGTATGTTGTTAAAATTAAATAAATATGTGTTATTATTTTTAAAACAATTTTTTTTTTTTTTTTTTTGCATAGAAAAAAGAAAACGTTAGTTTTCAAAATATCGGTTTGGTTTAATGATTTTTCTTTGTGTACTGCGGCACTTATACGTGACCCACGTCCATAAATCCCGGTCTCGAAACGACCCGGGGATCGTGCAGAATTCTACATAAATTAGAAGGTGCATTTTAATGTTAGCCCGGACCCATTTAAACGAACCGTAATAACACATGCATACGCCATCGCCGCTTCGTAAACTTTGGAATTACAAGTGTCGAACAACTCGACGTTTGTGGGCGTGTGTGCCTGTAAAGGTGTTTGTAGTCACTTATATCGATTACTTTTAACTTGACTTGTTACTCTGTTTAAATCGTAACTAAATTACCTAATTAGTTGTAGTTTTTTTTTTGATAAATCAATAGTTATTCAAAAGTTTTTTAATCGTTTTTTTATATAACGCACTTCCGATACGCGTGTATAAAATATGATAACACTATTTTCAAATTTCCGCCGGGTACCTCATCGGTGATAAGAAAGATTATAGTATCAAATCGATGTTGGCATATCGATATCGGCGATATATTGCTTATGATTCACGGTTGACACGTGCGTGTGTACTGTGTATTTGTCTCGTTCATGATTTACACATTATATTAATTTTAATTTTAAACTAGTCGACTAGGGGGCACGGGGCCGAAGTTGACGATGAACTTTTCTATAACTTTTTCGCCAACTCAATTGGTGTTTTTTTTCGACAAACTAATAATCTAACCGAGTCAATTTATTTTATAGATTTCTCAAGATACTTAATATATAATTTTTTGTTCGTTTATTATTATTATTATTATTTTTTTTCTTACAATTTTATAACTATAACAAGTTAGAAATGATCATTTACTTATCCAAGCTTTGTGTCCACCTATACGAACGTCTATAGAAACATAATAAACACAAATCATCATCATCATCATCGTCATGTACAAGGGCCAGGATTTCTAAGCGAGGTTCGCGTTTTTTCGAGGATTCGATTCGCGTACCAGATACGTCGAAAATGAATATTTTATTTAAAATTAATTTGTCGTTTGAAAATCTCATATGCAAACATTTAAAAAAAAAAAGAAATTATAGTTTAAAGCGATTCGAATCAAATGGCTGTTAGAAGAACCTTAGCGATTATATATATTTTAGTGCGGTATAATAATGATCTATCCATTGTTAGGTTAACCTGACCACCTAAAGTTATAACTGAGTGCACGATGGTTTTTTTTTTTAAACCCGATTATTTAATTTGCAAACTCAAAATGTACAACTAAATCCCGAAATGGCGGCCATTCGAAGAGAGTAGAACAAGTTTTTACATCTATCGACCGGCACCGTTGTTGAAAATTATCCTCCTTATATAATAATAATAATACCAAAGAACATTATTTTCACTGTACTTACGGTCAGTTTTGTGGTATGTGAACGATGTGGTAAGTTTGCCTTTTGAGCAAAATAATTTCCATCTCGAATCTCACGTAGATTGTCAGCCCGACACTCCGGGTCAACGACGTTTCAACGTACACGTAGTTCGAAAACAACAATGCGGCAGGACAAATCAATAATATTATTTTACTGTACACCGTTGGCCGTTTGTACATAATATATTATAACGATAGTCGATAGTTTATCATAATTTATATTTATTTTGTTTCCGTTTGATTTGTATTTTCGGCCACGTACTGTAGGACGCATAATTGGTAATTATTTATTGGAACGACTCGATCGAGCCGGTAAACCTTGAAGGTTGAATAAAACAAAATAATTAAATATCAATAACCGTTTGGCGGCACAACAGTCAACAAAACAACTGTTTATTTATATTGTTTTCTTTTTTTTTTTTTTTTATGTTCGTTTGTAAAATCATCGTTATAAAAACCGTTACGTAAAATATTTCAAATAAATAAATATTGAATAAACCGATAGTGTAGGATTGCTCCGTACGGTTGTGAAATTTTTTTTCAATCCGCCTACCACCGAAATACCGAAATAAGGTTTTTTACTCTCCTCTGCATAACCATTTCAATTCGCGTTTCACAGTTCAACCATCCGAAAGTCACTGTATGGGAAATTATAATGTCGAAAAGTCTCACAGTCGTACCGCCACTGGCTTTGATTACCGGGTGTACGGTAATCGTATAGATTACTAAAAGGTAATGCGATTGGTTAGGTCACAAACAATCCGTAAATTGAATTGACCTACAATTGACTATAATCGAAATAAACTATTATGTCTAAACAAACAAATGAATTCAAGGGGAGTGTTCGTCAAATTTGTATCACCCCGACGCGTAAGAAATATCTGAACGCTCCACTAGTGCTCACCGCCGTCCGGTGTTCAATACAACCTTAGAACGCGTATCGTAGTTACAAAATCTCATCGATTTTCTGCTGTAATTGTCAAATGTTAAGGCGTAATGATTTCGGAACTTATGACATATTTAATTTCCATAAATGCGGTTAAATCGGACACCCTCCACTTGGTCGCGCTGCTCAATTGCGATTTAAAAATATTCATTTGCACCAATGTTTCCCGACCTATGTGAGCCGCGACGAAAGAAAAAATATTTTGCTTATAATATTACAAAATTGGAAAAAAAAAAAAAAAAAAAAAAAAAACCAATTACTTTTTTACAAAACTAAAGTAGAGAAGTGAAATATTGATATGTTTTTAGTTAGTTTTATGCGAGTTTCTGCACAAAGACGACTCGGTGAATGTCACTGATTTTGAAACAAATTATTTTTGTTACATTAAAATCAATTATCAATTGCAGTGAATCCAGTGATTTATTTCCCTAAAGACGTTCGTTATAGTTTTCAATGGATTATCAAATCCTTTCACACGGTTTCAATTGCACAGTTGAACTTCAATGCGCTTCTTGAAACTCGGATTATCGAACTCTCTTGCGATAAAACTTATAAAAATAAATTTAAAAAATGAAACTATTATTGATTGTCGGTGTAATATACGTAATGAATATCCAGAATTGTCATTAAATGCGACAAAGATTACTTTTTCCTACTACTTGTTTACGCGAAAAATGATTTTCAACTATGGCCATTATACTACAGTTGGCTAACCACACTACGTCTCGTAGAAATTATTTTATCGTTATAATTTTTTGTATTTTATTTTTATTTTGAAATGCACAAAAGTACAATCTTTATGTTTAACATAAACAGCTATTGAATATTAAATATTTCGTTATATTAATATTGCCTGTAATATAAATTTATTCATATTACTTTTACTGTTGATACTATTAATTATTGTGTATTATAACCATTGTGGCGTACTTGATTTCATTTTTTTATTTTTCGTTTATAACGGGAGGGGGAGGGGGTCGCGTACACAAAAAAAAAAAAACGTGTGGGTCGCCATTACAAAAAGGTCGGAAACCACTGTTTTCGATTTATCTACCTAGCACAACTTAATTTCCATTTGTCCGCATATACGACAAACGTATACGTACCTATCACGAAAAAATAAAACACCAAGCCCATGATGTCGCGAGTGCAATAACGGTATTGAACACTTTTTATCCGTTTTAAACGTATAATATCTCCGTTTAATTTTTTACAATATTTCGACCAAACTGCAATTAAATATATTTAAAATTGAAAAAATACGTATGTAACATTTCCCATCTGGATTTTTTCTGTCTGTACGTTAACTACACCATGTTGCCAAGTGGTACTAGGTTACCTAACCTAGTTGAGTTTTTTTTTTTTAATAAATACAATTATGGGGGCGCAACTCGAACGGATCATCTTGAAGGATGGTATATGCAATTTGTATTTTTTTTTTCCTTTGTTCGCCCATAGTCCGTACGCATCGGGAGATTTTTTTTTTTTTTATTACTTATACCGAATATAACTAGAAAAAATATAAAAATATATTCTAGTCCGGCGTAAAAAGATTGTGATTATTATTTTTGTACTTATTATATTAGGATCGTTTTTTTTTTTATTTTTTTTTTTTATCAAATTTCGCGTTGGACTTATTATTGTGATTTTATACGCGTTCCGTGTAAAACCTTTCATATTTCTTATATTTTTTTTTTAATTTATTAACGAACCAATTAAACTAATTATTTTAAGCGGCAAACGGATATTTTGAAGGAGGAAAAAAAAATATATATTAATAAAAAGACATATAACGCTACGTAAGATGAAATTTGAAGCACAGCCTCCCGCTAGTCTTGGCAATGATAGTTCATTTGACTGAGACGTATTATATTTTTACGATTGATAAAATTTGTACTGAGCGTTGAAACCTAATGCGTTTTTTTTTTTTTTTCAATTTCCTCCAGCAAAACGAACGATTTCACTTCTAAGTTTTTAATACTCGTATTTTAGGTGTTTATATAAGACTGTGCTGTTTTTTTATTTTATTTTAATAGGTTCTAGGTTTGTTAGACGCGTTTTTTTTTTCTCCCGATAAAACTATTTTACAACGTAGGACAAATATTTTTTTCGGTAGTGGTTCCAATATGTTATCTCCGGCGATATCCATACGGTATTCTCTTTTTAGTTCAATACACCGTTATCTACCCCAAAGGGCGTTATTCTGTGGGGAGGGGGCATGGACCTGTAAACGATTTTTTTACAAGAAAACTTCATCCGATACCATATTACTATTCTTTTATACTATTTCCAGTAAAAAAAAACTTCGTCTAATTGGTATTTGAAATCAGTCATTTTTCGATATACTTATTGGTTTTTTAACGCGGCAGAAAAAACTACCGAAAAATACGATTACGTCAAAATCGAGTTTTATTATTTCTTTGTAATTCCGAACAAATTTTTTCTAGAAACAGAAGAAATTTTTCACATAAAATGTAACATTGTAATATAATGACGTGTAAAAAATATAACAAAAAATTTATTTCAATTTTCGGTTACTTATAGACATTTTGATTTTTTTTCTCCAAAAATTTTTAAGTCTTAATTTTAAAACTTTAAATTTACTTTAATCTAAATATATTAGATATTGAAAAATCTCCATGATTTTTTTTTATAGCTGCTAACAATAATTTTTCGATACATAATATATTCCAATATAAATACGTAAAAAATTGTCATTAATTTGCCAGTGTTACGCCGAAATACGTACAACTGCGATTCAATAGCGGCACATTTTTTTTTTTTTTTTTATAATTTCATCGTATTCGGTACACAGCGTAAAACATACTCGATATGAAATCGGCAATAACAGTTCTACGCATTACACTGAAGCTCTGCTCAGAATAGTTTTATTGAAAAAAGATTATTTATCATTCAAAAAAAAGTGCTCAAACAAATTGAATTATACTCGTCCACCGAGTGTAACGTATCCCACGAGCGAAGTGCCTCCGCCAATACCGACACCCTCCGTGCGAAGCGCGCCCTTATTGAATTATTAAACGACGCTGACGATTAAAATAAACGATATTTATTATACAAATATGATGGTTTTTTTTCTTTTTCCAAAAATAAATTCGGCCGTATTAATTCCGCGGTCATTCTATCGGCGGACTGTATTCCCGTCTCGGCCACCGACCGCACGTTCCGCGCACGAGTTCGATATTTACCGACTTCGGCGTAGGTACAGTCGCGGCCCGTAGGGGGTCACCGGGTCACGTTCGCAACCCGTCATCATTTATTGACGATACTATATCATAAAAAGATTATTATATCCGAGAACAGAGGATATTCAACCGGGGGGGGCGTGGAGAGTATCCACGGTGATAACGCCGGAGGCAATACACCGGATAAATGAGTCCGCGAATTCGTCGGCCACGGCTCAATAGAGGCGATCGCCCAGTCGTTTTAGTGACCAATACATTCGGCCCAGGGGCCTTCGATCTTCCTATACGGCGGGCCACATATTATTTTCTACAAAAATCGTAGTGGGAACGTGTAGTCCATACAAAATGTCAGTTTTACTATTATATAATTTTACATTACAAAACAATTATTATTAAAACGTATATTTATTTTATGTGTGACGACTGACGTTGTTTTTCGCTAAACTCATTTTTCTATATCCGATCGGATCTGCGACGGTGCAAATCCTCGGAGAGGATTTTCTAAGTGAACGTCAGTTAACCGAGCTCTAGTCTTCGATTTGACATATTTCATTTGGGGAGAAAATATGCTCGCAAGTGTATGCACTACCGAAAAAGAGACATCAATCTCAGAATGCATTGTTTCGAAGACTAGCATTTGTCTCTCCATGTCTCGTTGTACTTTGAATAAAATACCTCAAAGTACATTTCTTTTAACAGATTCTCGACAGATTCTCGAGACAAATTTAAACGTACAGCCTTTTATTTTAATTGAATAAAAAAAAAATAACCACTATTGGACCTATATTTCTTGAAAAACGCGACTTTCATCCGAGATTTCACGTTATCTACTCGCCGACATATTAAATAAACATTACGAAGTAAACACGTGAAATTGCAATTTTAACATATGCTCGTTGCGCGATCGAAAACGTACTAAACTAACAGACAACAGCGAAAATTTATATGTAGGCAAAGGCTAATCGCGTATTTCCCAATTTGTTCGTTGGCGGCGGATTATGGCGGTTGGTAATTTTTCCGAAATCGAAAAGACATGGGTATAATCGAAATGCGATCGGGGGCCGCTTGTAACGCGACAAAGCTGCCTGAAGACCCCTGCTGCATTCGGCGGGGATTGGTTAAATTGTTTTACGGTATTTTACGTAATAACGTAATAATTGTATTTGCCGTATTATGCCGGTTTAGTCGTTAAGCCGGAAATAAATAACTAAATAAATCACCGAGAAAAATCGTAAATAAGCCGCCGCCGCCGCCACCGCTGTCCCGGGTAACGGTACGGCAGATCGACCGAACCGCCGGGGTCGGTTAGCCGTGCGAGCCCGGCCGCAGCGTACCAATGTACCGGTAATAATAATAATAATAATAATAATAGTAATAATAAAAAATTACCGTCGGGTTTTTCTTTTTTTTTTTTTATAGGTTCGAAAGCGGCGCCGATCGACAATTCGATACTGAACTTCCAGAGTACGTGCCACCGGGCGCTGGAGACGTGCAACAAACACCCGCTGTGCCAGGAAATGGTGGCGTCGATAACACGCAATTGCAATCAGAAACAGTGCAAGAAAGTGAACTGCATGGAATCGTTACAGGCTTTTTACCGGAACGATTCGATGCTTTCGTACGCCATCGAAATCGCCTTTTGTCTGTGCAAGTTAGTGAATTATTAACCGACGAGTAAATAATAACGAAATAATGAAATCGGCGGCCGGGGTCGGTAAAACGAGCCCCGGTTTCGAAAAGCCGCAAACTACTGACGTTTTCCGGTTAAAAAAAAAAAATAAAAAATAAAATAAAATAAAATAGAAAGTATTCATTCATTTAATAATCATATAAAACGCTGTCGATTTGTTCTTTATTGTATAGCTATAACTAACCGGTATTTTTTGCCGACAGGACGAAAATCTATACGAAACTGTTTTAATATTTTTATTTGCCGAATTTTACCATTTCCCGTTTTGAAAAAACTATTCCCCCCCCCCGTCCCCTGGGCTCTTCGCCACGTATTTGTATATTTTTTAAATTATAAATTAAACATATTCCGTTTCGTTTCGGGTGAAACGATTCGCAGATAATATCGTCGTCGCCATAAACTCGGCCCAGACGTCGAGAGGGAATGGTCCGTCGTCTATATATATATATATTTTTTTTTATACAAGTTATTAAATTATTAATATAACTTCATCGGAGCATGGAAATGGTAGTCCGAAAAATACGTTTAAAAATTTACTCCGTTCAGGCGTTCGTCTAGAACAGTGTTTCCCAACCGGTGGTCCGTGGGCCAGTCATAGATGGTCCGCGGTCCCATAGATTTTTTCTTCGATTTCTATTAGCAAGTTAATTATTTATTTTTTTTTTTTTTTTTTAAATAGCGAAAAATATTACGACTTACTGAGGTTAGGTTATATTTTGTCGTTGTTGCTGCTGTAGACCGATATGTATTTTTCACTTTTATAAGTGGGGGTAGATATCAGTCACGAAAATCACACTATGTAAATTATTTAGCATAGTAAAGTATAATTATATATTAGTAAAGTATATAGTAATAAAATAATAAAAATTAACATTTTTCGATAAATTTTGTGTATTCTTGTTAATGAGCAAAAAAAAAGAAAAGAAAAAAAGTATTCCTAGTTTTCGTAAAATTGAGGTGGCCTATAAAATATTGTCGCGGCGGTCCGTGGTGGTAAAAAGGTTGGGAAACACTGGTCTAGAATATAAAATTTGCATTTTTCTCGGACCACTCCGGCGTAGCAGTTACATTTAAATTTCTCGGACTAGTTTACCGGATGAACGATGATGGTAACCGTGCCATCGTCAAACTGAAAAAAAGTGATAACAGCTATTGATTCCGTAACGATGATAACACAAAATATATTTCGGCGAGGACGGACTCTCGGATGTGAAATGGATTTGACTTTCGAAATCTCAACGGTACACGGCATATGCAATAAAAAACGTACATATTTTTTTTTTTTTTTTATAAAGCAACGCACTTTTTTTTCTTTTTTTTTTTAACATCGAGCGCGAATTATTGTATTATTTTTAACGGCCACGGCTGTATACATACAATTTTCTCGCCGTCAAAAATGTATAAAAATATATGGCTTTTTCATAACGTACGTGTAATTCTACGATTATCTTTTCGTTTGATTTTGTTCCCGTAAAAAAATTGTGTTTGTCACGTTTCTTCGTTTTTAACGTCGAGCGCGTTTTACATTATTCTTTTTTTTTTTTTTATATATACAATCAAATCCGTCGAATAAACTTTAGATGGCTATACCTCGGGCAATATTCGAGATAGTGAAAAACCGTGTTTATCGAAGTCACTCGTTAGTTTGAATAGGACCATTTGAATTTGATGTTAACAATAAATGTATCTGAAAAAAAAAAAAAAAAAAAAAATAGTAAGTTTTATTACGCCGGCGCGCACCGCTTGGATTAACATTGTTAAATGGGCTCGCAATATGTGTTTAGGAATCTCCCCCCCCCCAAACTACAAAAAAAAAAAATAAAAAATCATTTCGCTCTAAGTCCATACATTTGAAATGTTTTGTATTATAATCAAAAAAAAAAAAAAACGTAAATTGTTACGTAGGTACGCGATTATAACAATATGCACGCGTAGCAATATCGCACCGAAAATCGACCGGATCATATTTTTAATTAACATGCGTGCGAGGAGTTAATAAAAAAATATAAAAAACCTATGGGTCTGCCTACGAAATATTTAGTTACCTACATAATTTAATATATATATATATATATTTTTTTTTTTTTCTGGAAATACGTCGCACAATAATATATTATTAAATATTACCAAACGGGGAGGAATTTAATAATTTGCGTGGAACAAAACCTACATGCAGTTATGCGATTATACCGAAGTAAAATAAAATACGAAAAACGATTCGAAAATTAACCAAAGCACATTTTGTATATGTTTAATGCGGTCGTATAATATTACGACTGGATAATAATAACGTAAATCGTATTACATTATTTCGGGACCCGTAGACATAAAAACATTTGAATGTTCCGCAGCTTTCGGTATAAAATTAAAAACAAAAATAATAATAATAAAAAAAAAAAAAAAAAAAAAAAAAATGATATTATTAAACGATCTGAATGAGTTAATTTTATTCCAGAAAACGCGGATACCATAAAAATGTTTACGAGACTCGACACTTTACCGAGTAGATTTTATTATTAGGGCTGTGAATTTAATGCACTTTTTACTACATTTTATTTCACGTTAAAAAAACTCTTCTCAAATAGGCACCGAAAATACCAAAAAAAAAAAAATATATATATATACTTTAAAATGAAAAAAAAAAAAACACTAACTAAAATCAAGTGCATTCATTTGGAAATATAATAAACTAACATAATTTATACGAATGTATCATTGAATATAGATAATAATTCATATTTGTAATGTTTTAAATTAAGTTTTTTTTTTATTTTTTTAAAAACAGTAATTATATTGCCGGCAATACCTTAATACACTTTGAAATACGTTAAAAAAGAAAATAATTTTAAAAAGCACGATAAAAGTTCCAAAAACCGAGTTAATCAATACACATCATATGAACTTTGTGCCGAGAATTTCACAATCTCATATAGTTATAATCAGAGTTGGAATTCTATAGCATTTGTATATTTTTTTTATAAGATTCGTATGAAATAGCAGAGTAAGTTTACAGTTTGTTTCATGACTCAGGGCACTAAGATTTAATCTTACGATTTTTTTTTAGATTTCAATGTTATTTATGGATTTATTGAGATATTAATATTATAATTTATAATAAATTAATATTAAAATAAAAATGTTTAAAATTTTTTGTTAATTGAATAATAACATTTTAACAGACGTGCTATTTGATTATTGTCAATCGAATTCATCTATAATTTTTATTGCATATTTTCAGCGAATATTTAGGCTATTTTAAATGCTATAAAATTCCAACCGTGGCAATTATTATAATAATTTTTTTTTTTTTTTTTTTCGTATTCGTTTTTTTAACACGGCGGTAAATATTTATTGTTGTCGAACAGGAAGTCTGGCCAAACCAAAGACAATTGCATAATAGCTCAAGAAATGCTTCATCCAGAATGCGCGCAACGCGTGGACGGAGAAACGATGGTACCGTGTCATTATTTGGCAGAGCGATGCCGCAAAGAAACGGACTGCAGGTAAGAGAACAAATTTATCAAATATAAAAACACAATCGGCAAATTAGTTTAAACTCTCGACGACGACACCCAAGAATATTATTATTTTTGCTATGGTGGTTTAACAAGAGTAAAAAAAAAAAAAAAAAAAATACAAAAATATTTCGCAAAACCCGTTTTATTAGCATTTAGTAGGGTAAAGTATTTTTGTATAAGCATTTCAGTACAAAAATATTCAAATACATTTTAAAGACTATTTTTAGGAAATTTTTTCCATATTTGATTATTTTAGATTTTCTCAAAATTACAATAACTTGTAAATATATCTATTAAGCGAGTTTCAATTGAATTAAACAACGGGCATGGCCTATTGTAAAATAAAAGTATTCGAAAGTAATTATAAATACTTGAAAAAAAAAAATATCCGAATTCGTATTCAACTACGTATTCTACGTATTTACATTTTACACGAGTCCACTCCAACAAAAAATATATTTACCAATGAATTTAACATACATTTTTACATACTATTATATATATTACTTTTGTTTAAATAAATAAATTTCCTACTGGATTTGTAAATAATTGTTTAAAAATTAGTCGGATACACTTTACACCCGTGGGCTTCAAGGCCACCGTTGTAACGGGAATGTTGGGAAGGTGTTTAAGATAATTTGGCATGTATACGGAAACCGACGATAAATCATTGAGAAAACGTTTGTGATCGTAGCTCAGTAAACTGATATTACAGTCGTGGTGTTCCCTCTAGTAGCCATGGCAACCAGGATATCAACAAAATTAAAAGCGACGTTTCGCCCCCATTTGTCACGTATCGGTGGTTTTAGTTATTAAGCGTAAACGTAGGGGAATCTAGATAAATACTGTTGAAATTAAGTACCAACAGGTGGAAAATCGCATAGATATAAACTAAATTATACCGTAATGGTCTCTACAAATATTGGTCACTACAAAAAACTCTACTGCACACGGGGTGTGTACACTACGACTGCGCAACATTTTAGGCTCCGGTTTCTACTGGAAACGCTTATAAAAAGTTACTTTTTTTTTTTTTTTTTTTTTTTTCTGTCATAATTTATCGTACGGCCGCCGATCGTTTTAAATCCCAGATTCGTATAGGGATTCGATGGTCTCTCGGCTCGGGCTTGTTGAACGGTCCGGCAAGACCTCCTATGTCAGAGGTTCTCAACCCGTGGCACGCGAAGAAATTTTTTTTTTATTACTATTTGCATTCAATATTATTTAGTTTATTTAAGTTTATTTGATATTAGCTAATTTTATAAAATTATTATTTTATCAAAATAATATTTAATGTCGATGACATGGGGTTTGTAACCGTAGCAATTTAGAATTTTTAGATAATGATTAACTCTATAGTTTATTATAGTTCTTATCGAAAAATTTTCGATATTTGAAAGTGTCATAAGAGTGAAAATTAATTCCATTCGGCCTGATACTGATGTCCTTGTACAGAATAAACAACAACAAATATCACATTAATTTTATTATTATTTTTTTGTTAATTTGAAAATTGTAATTTAAAAATCTAAATATTTAGATTTAACTAAAAATTATGATTAAAATTTCACTCCTAATTTAGTTTTAGACTTGAGGTGGTACGCGTATTGATTATAAAAGTGTCTGGTGGTACTCCGTGATAATAAGGTCGGGAACCCCTATGCTCTATGCGATGTACCCGAGAACATCGCGGAACATTACGGGCCATCTGAATCTGTTCGTACAATCGATCATTTGGGATATTACATTACCCTTCGTCTTCGCATCGCCCGCTCTAGTTTTATCAAATTATTATCCGTTATCATATACTTATTTAAAAAAAAAAAAAAAAAAAAAAATGTTCGAACATTGTGAAAATTTATTTTTAAGAAAAAACAAAAAAACAAAAAAAAATCATAACTACGACGTTAAATAAATATCGAAATTGTTTGCTCATCGCGATAGAATTATTGTTAAGCGAGTGCCTATCTAATTATTAAACTACGCAAAGTTGTATAATCACCGTAGTTACCAGCCCACAAGTTCGTCGTCTGCCAAAGGGAACCGTAAGCCTAATAATTTAGTTGTTTTCCAAACAACATAATAATCTCCTTGGCATAAATATGAATATTATAATGCGCCCGTCCCCGTGGTCCGTAATAAAATATAACGAATTAGCTGGCAAAATGCGAATAAAATAACAGGCCCTGTGAATAACCGTAACGCGAATTTTATTATTTGTATTGATTTTGTAAAAAAAAAAAAAAAAATTATCTCCTTCGGAAAACTTTTTGAATTTCACGGTCTTGTATTTCGATCGCAAAAAAATTATTATTTTTTTTTTTCATTTTTATTATTTACTATAATATTATAGCGGTAAACCGAATACCGTTATATATATATATATATATTTTTTTTTTTTTGAGGATTTCCATTTTTGTTTAAAATTGTTGAAATTGTATCGGTTTCTCTAAGTACGAATTTTCGAGAATATTTTACAATCTGTCCGGTATGGTGAAAATACGAACACAGTTATCACAGCTTAAATTGTAAATTATAATTGTATATATTGAAACACGAACTGTGATGTGTAGGTACTTAACATCATACTGCGATCATATTGGTAAATACAAAACGCGGTCCTCTTAAGATAAAACCTTTGGATTTCCGACTTCTTAACGTAATCTTTCCGCCTTAACCTTGGCTTCCATAAAGGCCTTTTTCTTATTGGGTTTTCCTCGACCGCTTGCACAATACGTTCATGGACGCATATGGAACCGCATTTAAAGTTCATCGGTTTGGACGTCGAAACCATTGATTTGTCCGAAAACTTCTAATCTCAGTTCTCCGGCCATATTCGGTGGCCACTTTTTGAGACCGTATAAAACAATCGCGGCTCCGGTCTACATTCTAAACCGTCGTCACTCGTGTACGGTAAATCCGACGTTAGTAACGCATCAAACGCATCTCGTATCCGTATTGTAAAACGAGTAGGGATTTGAAACAAATAAAACTTATTAATTGAAAAATAAAATCAGAAACCGAATTTACTCGATATCCTCCGGGGAAACGCCGGATCGCGATATGAATACACCGTGTAGCGGGAAATTATATTTCGATGTGCAGATACGAATGGAAATGTTCTCGCGAATTCCCACCGTGTATTTTTTTTTGGCAGGCGTTTTAATTGTTGTGTTCAACGTGTTGACGATACGGCCGACACCTATGCGGCGTGTGAAATCAAGCGTATTGCGATAAAAAAAAAAAAAAAAAAAAAAAAACCGACTAGCCGCCGTAATAAAACAATCGTTGATAAAAATGTACGATTATTATAAAACCGATTGTCGTACGCACCACACTGCACAACAATATTATATTACGTACCGCGTTGTCCGCGATAAAATAAATATTTAATAGTTACACGTACATATATCGACACCGTACGATGTTCGTATTACGAGTACCTATTTTCAACGATACCCAATATAAAAAATGACTATTGCGTAACGTGCAAATTATTTATCGAAAAGACTTTATGATGTTATAAAGTGCCGTACCCTGGGGAGTGGAGGAGGGCTAAGGGGGCTGAAAAATAATTTCCATTACTACATTTGCAATATGAACTCGATCGACTACAAATAATAATTATACTACTAACATCATCTTCTTTTTTTTCTTTTCTTTTAAGTGGGTAATGATACATTTTAGTATCTATCCGTCGTATTTCATGTTCCACTCTTGCTACATCGCTGAGGTGTAGACAGGAATTTTCAGTAGGATGGTGAGGGATATGCGTTGTTTCAAAGATAAACCACAGGGTAGTGTCCCAGTTTACCTAAAAATAATTTTTCTAACTTGATGTTATATATCCGACAAAATAATGTCTAGTTTCCTTCCTAGGCTGGCTGTAGTAGCTACAAACCCCGCTAGGATAACGGTCGATCACAGTGACTAGTGAGTCCTCCGACAAACTGATAAGGACGTAGGCTATCGGTTGACAGTGTGGCGTCGTGGCATTCCTGTTCTTATCAGCGTGTCGAATATAAAATTAACGTTCCGGATCATGTTATCATATCAAATCGATAACAAAAGATGATGATGACGATTTTTTCTTATATCTGTCGGGATAATAATAATAATAAAGGTAACTTTAATGTATAATATTTGATTATATTAATAATAATAAAATGTCACGGGAGGATTAATCGCCCATATACCCCGTCCTCCACCCCGTGTCTACGACCAAGACGTCTCTGACAACACAAAACTCCAATCTTAAGCGCGGTCTTCCTATTGTGTTTTCTTCGATTACAGTCCTTCCCGGTGATCGCAGCATTCTCCCATCGTGTGCTGCTCGTTTCATTCTTCCAACTTTTAATCATTGCACGAGTTCAATGTCTCCGTATCGACTGCTATTATTTTAATGCGTCGACTTAATGTAATCGACAGAGTGCAATTATTTCACTGTACACACAAAGGCCGTAACAAAACGAAAACCACCGATTTAGACGAAATGTCGGAAACCGCGATGTAGGGTTAGACGAGCGGTTTTCATACTCGGCGGCTAACCGCGACCGCCACGTCTCCGTTTACTTTCGCTCGTATAAACTAATCTTTCGTCGGATGGTCGAACTCTGCGGAGGACTGGAGGGCTGGGAGTTAAGACTAAGGAATTTTGTGCGGAATTATGTTGACGGGAATAAACGGCCTGGGGCCGCGATTTAACGCAGAACGTTGAGACTAAGTACAGCGGGCCGGCACATTGTGGAAGACATCAATACGACTGCAACGGACAACGGACACGCGACGGGTAATGGGAAAACGGGACGATTCGGTGGAGAAGACGAATCGGGATGATTCAAATGGAAAATTGAGTAGACTGCACACGGTTAACATGGCTGGGATACGGCTAGATTGGCACGATCCGGTAGCGGATAATTATTTTGGATTGTTCGTCCCGAAGCCCGTGGCCAAACTACATATTGACAAACGCGTTATATGATAATACATTTTTTTTTTTTTTTTGTCCGCGAGAATCGAGTAGAAAAAAAAAATAAAAGAAAAAAAAATAGAAATTCGGTAACCGCCGCCGGGGTTGTTTGATTAAATTTCGTTTATATTAAATATTCGCCGATATTCGAACGTCTATCGCGCGAGTGATAAAACCAAACCGATTAATTATTATTATATTTATTACACACAATGAATTTCATAACATTTCAAACCCTTTTTAACCCGAATATATGAATATATTATAATATTATATCCGAGACGTTCGACGGATATCCATTTTTTATAGGTGTGTTATATTATGATAAACAGCGTCGCGTGCAATAAATAACGTAATATACCCGGCGCCGTAAGGGACGCTTTTTTTTTCTACTTTTGTTCGCGGATATTGCGCGCGGAAAATGCGAGTGAATGGAAACGAATGGGTAATATAGAATATATGTACGAGGCGTGACAATAAAATAACGAGACTATTTGAATAAAAGTTGTTTATTTTAAAAATGTTATAATTTAATGATTATCACCATCAAAGTACCTTCCCTCAGCATCAATACACTGTTGCATACGTCGCTGCCATTCTTGAAAACAGTGTTGCCAATTGCTTTCATTCAGCCCTTTTAGAAGTTCTGCCGTTTTCATTTTTACGTCATCAACTGTTTGAAAATGGGAAAAGAAATAAGAAGGAAATAAGAAGAAGGCACAAGGACCAAGGTCTGGCGAGTACGGGGGATGTTGAAGTACAGAAATTTTTTTTTCACTTAAAAACCGTTGAATTGAAAATGCACTGTGAGCTGGAGCATTGTCTTGGTGAAGAACCCAGCCGTTTTTCTATAGATCTGGTCGCTTCTTTCTGACACGTTCTCTTAATTTCATTAATACCTCTTTATAATAATATTGATTAATTAATTTTGTCGATTTTTTCAACGTTTTCGTTTGTTGAAGACGTGGTAGGACGTCCAGAACGATCATCGTCTTGGACGTCCTCCCTTCCACTACAAAACCGTTTGTGCCATTCAAAAACACGAGCTCTTGATAAACATTCTTCACCATAAACTTCACATAACATACGAAACGATTCCGCGGCAGTTTTTTTTAATTTAACAAGAAATTTAATGTTAACACATGTTGTTCGATTTTTATATCTAACATTTTTCGGCAGTATAGTCGAACTCGCACTAATAACAAGGCTACTAACGTATAAGAAAATGAATCGATGCCATATCAGTGTTCATAGTACTTTTAGATAAGTGTTTTCTAATCATATTTCAATAATCGTTTTATAGATAACGTTAATAGTTTAGGTTATATTTAGAAAGTCTCGTTATTTTATTGTCGCACCTCGTATACCTACTGAAAATTTATGCTGAAAATTAACACACGGACGACCGACCGACTGACCGGGTGGAGAAAAACACATCCGTCGTCGTATATTGCGAACCTTGATAGGAAAACGCCGGGAAAAAAAGTTTCTCGTGTAAACGGATCCGGCAAAACGCGTTCGCGGTACAATAAAAGAAATCAGAAACAAAAAAAATAATCTACTTTGCCGTGCCACGATTGGTACAGGCGATGTGCTGCGGAGGAAAGCGGCGCAGAACGTTAGGGCCCCCCCACGTGTCAGGGTCGAGTTCAACGATTCCGGTGAACGGTAATTTTTGTTGTTTTTTTTTTGTTATGTTTTAAAGCGCCTCTTCTACTATTTTGTCCAATTCGATTACTGATAATAACAATCGCATAAATCCTATTTTACATATCGCGCAATGTTATTATTATTTCCAATAGGTTTACGATCGGCACCTCGTCGTACGCTCCGTATGCTGTTCCATTTCTGAATATTTACTAGCAAAGCCCCCCCCCCCCACAAAAAAAAAAAAAAAAAAGTTCAACGATAATATTATTATTATTATTATTATCATAATCATACGATTCGTTTGTTGCTGAGCTCTCGACCTAATCGACGATTTCCATTCGATAATGTTTGCTTTGTCCACTGAATTTGTCTAAAAAAAAAAAATCGTGTTTCACGCTTATCAATTGTTTCCTGTTTGGTATTGTTCTTTGCCGTCATCTCGTGTAGTCATGCTAATTCCGTCGACCGCCAATAATGACCGAAACGCTAAATGTCAATATCTTAAATGGTGAATACTGAATAATAATATCACGAACAGCTCCAAACCCAGTGAAAGCTAGTTTGTGTATTTTTTTGTTTCAGTTGTATATATCGTGTAAAATGGCAAAATGTATAATAATACTTTTATAAACTTATGTTGAAAATTGTTTCGAACATTCTTTATGAAAAAAAAAAAAAAATAGAATATATATTTTGCAATACGATAGGATAAGATGTGTTGTTTTGAATATGATTAAAACGGATAAAATACACTTCTTAACGGAATTCAATCATAAAATAAACGTAAAACATAATACTCGAACAGTCTTTGTTACTTGTTCAATATTTTAAATATTAAATTACTTCTTATTGTGTTTTGAATATTTTTCAATGACATTTGTAATCGAATACTTTCGCGTTAACACGTTTTATAATACATTTGTTTGTCATATCGCCGCATCACACCCATGGCATTGTGTTGAACGTGAAATTAATTCGAAATTTTAACCGGTACAGTGTTATACAAATGGTAAATATTTGTTTGTCGATATACTCAAATACGTATTTCGAAAAATATCACTGTGTGAACTCGAAACGCATTTTAAAAACGATCTTTTACACGTGTCTGTATACGAGTATCTGCTCGAACGTTAGTGTAATATTATTCGAAAATTAAACACATTTTCAATATATTCACGACGAATTTACACCGTCACCTCTGCTTACATTACACGGCATCGGGCAGAAAACGGAAAATGTTCTCGGCGAATTTGCCCAAAGACGTAATATTGTTTCGACGACCAATTGCGTACGGTGTATTCCGCTCGGATTTCGTAGTTTTACGAACGGCAGTACAAACGGAGGTCACGTGAAACAAAACAGTTCAGTCGTCATTTACATACAATCGGCGAAATGCCTATGTGGTTCTATTTTTTTTTTTTAATTTTTTTTTTCGTTTTGTAACGTTTAAACATAAATTTGTTGGAGACAGATAGTCGCATATGCCTGCGTTTAAACCCGTGTCTTTGAGAGTATATGCGCGTCTTCGGTTACTGTTGAACGTTATGGTGCGGTGAAGTGTACAAAAAAAAAAAAAAAAAAAAAAAAAATGATCAATCCAATGCTTACAGTCCTGGTACCTATCCAATGTTCTTTGACTTTCTCAGAACGACCGTAGAAAATCTTTAGTGAAAAAGTTTCGCCCGCGGCCCGCTGGCATTTTTCTTTTATAACATTTCGTACCGTACACTTTAGAAATGTGAAGCAAGTCTCAAACAACCGGTCAATATCGAGCGTTTAGTAACCGCCATTTCCCCTTTGGATAAAATCCATTTTTATGTTAATGACGTGTTATATTTTCGAACATAAAAAATATGAATTTATTTATTTATCAATAAGTATATAATAATTTAAAAAAAAAAAAAAATTGTAATTTAATCCATTGAGCATTAAGGACAACTCGATTACCGCGGTAATTGTGGTCCATTAATCAAAACGTTTATAGTAAAAAAATAATCCAAATATGATGATTATCAATTTACCGCAACTATCGAAATTGAAATTAATAATAAGGAAAAAATGAATTTTTCAATTTTTGTTTGATAGAAGTTTTGGGTGCATGACATTGATTATTGAATAAAGAGTAAATTGTTTTACGCGGTGGTTTTTTTTTTTTTTATTTCGTACTGCGCGTTTACGATAACCTTATTGCACAATGTGTGTCGTAGTGTACTGCACATACGATTTGAAACTGACTGCGGGTATATATATATATATATAAAAAAAAAAATAATATAAAAAAAATATAAAAGCGAATTTAAACTTTTTGAACGCGTTTAATGTTTACGGTATCTACTCGCATTAATGGGTTTTATCACCTAGAAAGTTGAAAGTTTGGTTCTGAATAATAATATAATACCCAACAACGTCTGTAACCAAAACCCCGTGCTTATTAAAATGATATTGTAACGATAATATATGTTACGGTGATAGACCGAAACGTAGTAAATTATATAATTTCTCTAAAAATTGGTCAATGTTTTTGTGTTACATCGCCTCATTGTGTTAAATCTTCCGGGTATTCGTCAGCCGAATGTTTTAGCTCTAATTGGCCATTCGTCGAAATGTTTTTCGTTAATTTTAGAGCCACTAAAAGAAAAAAAATTTAAAAAAAAAACCAAATATACTCTTTATATCTTTCTACGCGTCCATATCTGGCCGTTCGTTTCGTGTTGTTTGGTTTTTCGTCGATATTTTACTCGTCAACCATGCGCAGTAAAACAACACGGACTTGATTAATTATTATTATAACGCTATGGCTTATAAAATATTATAAAAATAAAATATAAATAATTCATGTCTCATGCGTGGGTTTTATTATTGTTAGATAATACCGGTGCTCTTGCACTGTGCCAAGTAGTTACTTTTTTTGCTTGCATCGGCTCTACTAGAGGGCAACAAGGGACGGATAAAATCAACTTTTCGTTATACACAACAGATCTGAAATTAGTTTAAAAATTCTAAAACGTGTAACATATTTTTTCGCCCCCCCCCCAAAAAAAAAAATAAAAAGATGAGTCTTTTTTCCATCATTATCTACGGTCCTGCATCTATGGCAATATATATATATATATATATATATAACAATAAAATTATAACCTTGTAAGTGAAAAAAAAAAAAACAGTAAAGTCGTATTTTTTCGTTGTCGTATCGTGAATATTATTTATTTTTATTGATTCGCATTTCGTATAGGATGAATACAAAGAAAATAAACAAAATATATATATTGTCAGTATGAATTATTTTCACTAAAATTATTACCAAAAATTGGCCCGCAGTAACACTCCCGAACCTGCAGAGCAGTGCGGGAAAATGTATAGATGAAAATGTCTTACATTTTTTTTATTTAAACCATTTATATAAATATATATAATTTTTTTTTTTTTTTTTTGTTTTAAACGTAAATACAAGACGAACAAATACAAGTTTGCACATTCCTATCGGATCGAGATGTAACAATGTGTGTTGATCTTTCTCCGTTCGTCGATCATATATTTTTTTGGGGGTTTTTCGATGGTCGGCATGCATCGCGTTTTTTTCGCGTCTGTAAATAATATGAAATTGAACGTACACCGCGGGCACTATGGTTAAAACATGTTTAATAGCACATACGAAAAAAAATGCAACAATAAAAAGGAACATCATAATCGTGTTACACGTATTATTAAAACAAATAGAATTTTTATCCCTTCAATATACTACACAATGACTAGTAAAATACTTTATATAGGTATATTACGATCGCAAAAAAAATGAAAAAAAAAAAAATAAAATGATGTCCCTTAAGGTTAATATGTTTGAAATTAAAATCGTGTTCCTATAAGAGAAAAAAAAAATATTTCAACTTTTTGTGTACAGTTCATTTTCGATAGAATGGCTTTGTTATTAAAAAAAAATATATATATATATATATATATATTGTTTATTTTCTTTGTATTCATCCTATACGAAATGCGAATCAATAAAAATAAATAATATTCACGATACGACAACGAAAAAATACGACTTTACTGTTTTTTTTTTTTTTTCACTTACAAGGTTATAATTTTATTGTTGGCTAAGCAAATATTGTTGGAAAATTAAATAAGTTTAAAAAAATATATACATTATGTACTTAAAACAAAAAACATAATTTGCGCATAAATCATCGTACAAATAATTTGTTTAAAAATATTGATATTAATTAACACGATTTAATTATTTTTTTTTTTTTAAAATGTATAAACCTTTAGCTAATCGAATTCTCGTTAAACTCCATTACTAAAATAAATTTGAAAATAATAATATAATTACATTTTTTGTTACGAAAATACCTTTTGATTACAAAGATTGGTACTGATAAAAAAATACAATATTTTTTCGTTCAAACGATTAATAAGAAGTCAGGGACATTTTTCGGAAAATCGATATCGATTTCCGATCGAACACATCGATAAAATTGTGGATAAAAAATGGTTATTTTTTCCACTCCTACTCGGTATAATAAATTATCGTCTTTGCAAATTGACTATATGTATTGTTAAAAAAAAAAAAAAAAAACGACAAAATTTAACATAATAATAGAAAAAGCCACGATTATTACTTAAATAACGTTGAATACAGGACTTGGATCCGAAATTAAAAATATCGGTATTTTAACCGAAACCTTTGGAAAATATTGGAACCGGAACCCGTACCGATTTTTTTTTGCTAGAGTATTTTTCTGTTTTTTTACGATTTCAATTTTATTTGTTAAGGTTAAGTTCATTGAGAATTCGATGGATGTTGTAAACGTATACAATAACCACGGGGGCTTTTTTTTTTATCTATTTCTATAAACTATATATGTTTCTAATGTACTAACCTAATCTAACCAGAAATACAGTGAAGCGTCTGCCGGAGGAAAATGATGGCCAATTTGTTTTGAAGCGTGTTGGTCTGAATAGCCGAAACCCAACGAGATTAAAACGAAGAATAAACTATCTAAACTGTTTATAGAATAAAAATTATTTTTATTCAGTGTAGACGCGATTTGATAAAAAAAAATGGCCAGGGATTTAAGGAACCCCACCGCCGCTCGTATTGTTAATAACGAAGCCACTGGATCAAAGGACCCGGTGCGATCGGTCAGTTTCGCTTCCATCGCCGGAAAGTTTCAATTGTAATTCCGTCGGGCTTAAATATTATTTACCTACATATATAAATTGTATTTATCAGTGACACTCAATTCTCGCTAAAAATATTACAATTGGTTAGTTTTTTTTTTTTTTTACTCGAATTTAATATGCGTATTCACGACCGACTACATTACGAAGACACGCTGAAGAAACACTCGGGGGAATACATTAGACGCCACTGCCCGCAGTACACGCAGCGAGTGGCTAATGAGCTTTTTAGAGCAAAAAAAAAAAAAAAAAAATGTTTTTATTCAAATGTATTTTACACTATTACAAGATGAAAAGTACAATTTCGTGCGCATTAACCAAAGTTTTTTTTTTTAAATTATTATTATTATTCTTTTCTAAAATTATTTATGAATAATTGTTATTAATTTGGACGAGAAGTTATTGTTTGAACGTGTTTTCGGAAAAAAAAAAAAATCTTAAATAAAATAAATAAAGAAACCGTCGAAAAAAACGCAACACTTTGGTATTTAATATTTAAATTTTCGAAATAATTAATAACGTGTAAAGAAAGCTGATAAAACGAACAAATTTTCGAAATATTTAATATTGCGCATTACGCAAGAAAACATATTTTATTAGAAAATTAGGAGGCCTAACACGCTTAAATATTTTTTAAGCACCCTAAATAATTTACGTGTTTTAGATAATTATAGGATATTTTTTACACATTTCGAATAATTGAAGGCTGATTGCCATTTACAAATTACAAATTTTACGAAAAGAAATCGTTAAAAGTGTAACGAAAGAACCGTGATCAATTTCCTGAAAGATACAGAACAATACTATTAAGAGATAAATGCAATAAAATCAAATTGTAATATCGTTAAAAACTACCCTAAAAAATGTATTTAGTCATTTACAAAGTAATAAATTTAGTTATATTGTAAATATAATACAAAAAAAACCGTGTTATATATATACCTGGCAGGGATATGGTGGCGAAGCCTTCACGGACTACATTTGTGTTCAAAATGTAAGCCCCTCCCAGCCATTTGAAATTGCAATGGATTTTCGCCTGTGTCTATTACAGCCTACACTAGTAGGAGTAGTACATCGTTCGAACCGATTTCATTTATGTCGTAAATTTCACTGTTTCGCGATGTTATAGATACCACACGTAGTTTTTACAATTTTCCCGAAAAATATTAATAACGTCGAAAAACCAATTCGCCGAACATTATAAGTTCGAACGCGCCATCTGTGCCTGATTTTAAATCTAAAATTATTTTTCGTCCTAAAATACGATTCGTCCGTACACGAGTTGGTATAACACACGGAATAAAATACAATGGATACACCGTAAATATCGCGAAACCGGCAAATCTCCTCTAATCCGCCATAGGAGTGTAAAAACGTACGGGGATCTATATATATATATATTCTGTAGATTACGAGTATCGTACGAATAACACTAATAAAATATATTAACGACAATTAAATCGGGACATAAAATATGTAAGGCGTTAAGAAAAAAAAAAAAAAAAAAAAAAATCGTCAAATGAAATCTAAAACAATTAGCGGTTTAACGATATCTTATTTTTGTACGACAATAAATTTAAACGGAAAAAATACATAACATGAATTTCCACAGTGCTGTCAGGCATTAGTTAAAACAAAATTTATAATGAAAATCGAAAAATAATTATGCGGATTGACCAGTTGGAAACGGCTGCGATTCGGTTTATTATTTTATTGGAAACTCCATTGCTGAACAATTTCTGTAATTCTGGACAAATGCTTTGTTCGAATACGTTCTCGTTGAATAATTGAACTGTTAAAACTCCGGTAGGTCATACGGAGGACAGTGTCCGTTTGTCAGCCAAATTATAAGAGAATTGTAAAAAGAAAAATCCGGCACATCCGAACGTGATAGTGCTCCAACGAGGTTACAGCGGCCTGCCGAAAACGATAAGTTAAAACCAAAACCAATTAAATCGTCGAGGAATCTCGTCTGGTAGAAATAAAATAAAGGGAAATGGAAAATTCCACGTCTGAGGTAGGTGACATTATCGAGTAGGAAATCGTTATGATTATTTCGGGAGGGAACGGTTTAGCAACAGTGGCGGCTTGAACTGTTTTTTCATTTAATATTTTTACACCACAAACCACAACAATTTTCCCCAATATACACACCGAGTGGTGAATTCGCAGTGGTCAATAATAGGCATTTCATGGGGTGATGGTATATACCAGAGGTTCCCAACCCGTGGTACGCGAAGAAATTTTTTTATTACTATTTGCATTCAATTACATTTTTGCATTTCCTAATCATTCCTCGTTTATTGATGAAAATGAACTCTCACTGAAGGAAGATTTAAATGCTGACATCTTGAAACATTTGAAAGCACTGAAGATGAATTTTTTCAAAATATTTTTCTGAAGACTATTCAAAGAAAAATTGGATTAGAAATCCGTTTTTGTATGAATCTTAAGACAAAGAAGTTCCAGAAGACGTGGAAGACAAAGAATCGTTCATTGATATGGTAAGTGACAACTCAATGAAAGAAGCATTTAAAGACAAAACATTGGTTTCATTTTGGATGTCAACAAAAATAGAATACCCATCTCTTTTCAAGCAAGCATTACAATGTTTAAGTCCATTTGTCACTACTTATATGTGTGAGAGTAGATTTTCTGAATTGCTTTTTATTTGAAAAATAAGTACTGAAGTAGGCCCGTTATTCAAAGTGACTTAAGAGTGAAAATTAGTTCCATTCAGCCTGATATTGATGTTCTTGTACAAAATAAACAACAACAAATATCACATTAATTTTATTTATTTAATTTTATTATTATTTATATTTATTATTTTTTTTTTTTTACTAATTTGAAAATTGTAATTTAAAATTTAAATATTTAACTAAAAATTAAGATTTTTTTACTTTCATAAATATCAAATAATAAAAATCTAAAGAAATGAATGAAAATATAAAAATATACGCTAAAAAAATTTGACTTTTAAGTTTTAGAATTGAGGTGGTACGCGTATTGATTATAAAAGTGTCTGGTGGTACTCCATGATAAAAAGGTTGGGAACCCCTGGTATATACATTGAGTAATAAAAGAAAATCAATATATTATTTTCTAAATATGCTTTTTATTTTTTTTAACAGTAATCCATAATAAAAATTCCATTTTACTGACATTAATTTTAAATCTATTTGAAACTGAATGAGTTGTATACGGTTTTTGGACATTTTTCGATAATTAATTATTATTTTGGTGAAGAAAAAAATTTTTTCGGTTATGTTGACAAAACTAATTTGATAATATTCGCTAGATTTTATCTTTAATTTGCTTTAAATTATTCGAATTAATATCACTAAAAAAATAACCATCACGGTTTTTCCGTTACATTTTTCACGATTTATTTTCATAAAATAAATTTCAAAAATCAATTTGTAATAAATAGCAATCAGTCTTCAATTATTTAAAAAGCGTAAAAAATATTACATGGCTATCTGAAACACGTAAATTATTTAGGGGGCTTAAAAAATAATTAAGCAGTTAGCCTGTTAACTTAGCGCCTTCCTCATTTCCGCCAACGGTAATACAACAATTATTGTTATTAAAAAAAAAAAAAAAAAAAATTAAAAAAAACTTTGTGGTATCGTTTTCTTGCGTAATGAACAGCTTTAAATATTTCGGACATTTGTTGGTTTTATCAGTATCACGTTATTAATTATTTCGAAAATTTAAATACTAAATACCAGAGTGTTTCGTTGTTTTCGACGGTCTCTTTATTTATTTTATAACATTTTTCGCTTGTTTTTTTTCTTCCGAAAACATATTCAAACCAATGTTTACATAGTTTTTGAAAATTTCAAAATAGTAATGGTTTTTTTGTTAAGTAATATTAATTCAAATTATTTTTAAGCAAAATGTTTAACATGTAGTGAATATTATCGAATTAGTTTTTGTCAACATAACTATGTTCCTCGCGAAAAATATAATTAACTATCAAAAAAAAAAAATGTTCAAAAATTAAACTAAAAATATCGTTTTTTCTTGAGTTTTAAATAATGAGCGTTTTTATGTAAACTGATGATAGTCAATGAGAGATAGTCAGTTGTCCGAACACGACAACAATCGTTTTCGGTAACGCGACCCGGTCGCATATTTAACACGCTGCACATGAAATAAAAGCCGATGCGATTTTGTATCATAGACAATAGTAATCGACGGTATAATTTACTGATTTTATTGAACTCTTCGCCACGTTATAGCCTACGGTATGACATATCACTTACGCTATATGCCCATTATGTATGTCTATACGCGCGTGTGCATTACATTGTTCACGAATCATTTGTGTTAACCTTTAAAAAAAAAAAAAAAAAATATACCGACTCCCTTTCACAACTGCAGGACATCCACCGATTAAATTTTTTACGAATCGCTCGATTTTGGAAACCTAGGTTTAAAATTGCGTCTGTAGTGTACGATAAACTACTGGAAAATGTACGCTTTTTTGATTTCGTCTAAAAATGTGCGCCTAAGCATACGGTCTTGTAAACTTTTGAACGAAATACCCTAAACCAAAATTATAAGATAGTACACTTTATAAGCTACGATTCGATATCGGTTATGTAAACCTAACCTTTAAATACAATATATTAACCATGTGATCAACATTTTTATTTATTTATTTTTTTTCCTTGTTAGTTTCATAAATAAGAATTTAAAATTGACTGTTTGACGATCCAATTAGCGCGTAAAAGCGTACGGTGGTTAATAACTGTGATGTTAATTTCGGACATGTCGAAAACGGCGAACGAAAAATGCTGACCGGATTGAACCACGTGCAATATCAAAACTGTGATAAGATGGGGGTGACTCGGGGTTTTGTTTCGAATATTCACTTGTTCGCGTGGAGTACATCGGTTTACAATTTGAAACGTATTCGTGTGCAGATTAGCCGTAATATATCATTTGTCCTGGTACTTTTTGATCAGACCTCGTATGCCGCCTATACCGGCGGATTGCAATATTGCGAAACACTGTGCTTGGCCCCTTTACCGTTTGTCCGCGCAACCGCTCTACGGCAGCAGGGAACTCGAAACCGATCGTAAATCTGCGAGTTTATTATTTGGGGGAAAAAAACGAATTTGAAGAAAAAAAAAACCCCCCCATAATTTGTGATTGGAATGTTACCAATAATGTTATTAATTATAAAACACGGTGCGTGTACACAGGTCCCGTCTAGAGGCGTTCGAGCAAACGTGTTCCGTGGACCAGATGACCAGCCGGTGCGCCGGGCCACCGTCGGCGTGTCGCGAATCCATTCTCGGCATACTCGGCACGATGTTGAGGACGAACTGCGCGTGCAAAGACACGTCTCCATCGAAATTCTACGACTGCATGGGATGGCAACGGGTGTTTTGGTTCAACTCGTGCGTCGGTAAGTCGTATTTCTATTGGGCCCGGCGTGGGGATTTACCGTTAGATTCCTACCGCGGAGTCCCGGCCGACACTCTTCGCAGCCCCGAGAGATTACAATACGGTTCCCGTTTACCGGGTTTTTTCGCCCCCCCCCCACATAATTTGGCACCCACTTTGACGTCACTTTTCTTCTTACCTTTTCTCCGTACATTCCACGCGAATCGGCTACGTTACAGTACCAGGGTGCGGCGGAATGACCTCCGCGCGATTCGGGACGCTAATACAAAAAAATACCCAATATTGAAAACGAAACATTTTTATTTTTGAACGGCCCACTGCAAAGCGATTTCGAACCGGCCAAGTTTAACAAACGAACTCGAGTAGTGGCCTCCGTTGTGCCACCGAATTGAGCATTTCTTGGACGGGATAACAGCAACCCCGTGCGTGTTACTATAACCTACTTAAGGGGCCTGCGAAATTTGAGTACGATTGTCTAGTACGAGCAAAACGTTACTCGAGGACCGACAAAAAATACGAATTTAACACGATCGTTTTAAGTTAAACGACAATAGATATATCAATAAAATATTTTGTCGTTTTACGAACAGTAAATGTTTAATAAATCAAAATACAATAAGGTGCTAAGTAACCCGGAAAGAACAAACACAAATTTAAAAACAAATATTTCCAACGATACCTATTCGTTTTAAATGCAGTTCACGTGTCGTTAAAACAGAATAACTATTCGGCTATTCGACCGGTTTCAGTGGCGGCTAGTGCATAACAATGGTAAGTAACGTATTGAACCTTACCTGTCTATTATTTACTATCTAATAGTTTTTAATTTCAATGATTATGCGAACGGTTATATTTCGTTAAAAATGAAATATTCGTTTGGCTAAATAGTTTTAAGGTAAAATATTATTTATCTTCCTATACTATGTAACACGTGGACGTTTTATTTAAAACAAAAATATATGCCTCTTCGTTGTATATCATTTTCATTCGTATAAAATTGTTTTTATTCTAACATTTTTTTAAATTTGTTGTTATTATTATTAATAAGAGCAAAGGAGTATTTTTTTTTTTTTTTTTTTTTTGCCGCCCGAAAAATTAATATTCCCGGGGTCCGTTTAAGAGATATCGATTCGTACAGTTTTGTCGCCTTACACGATAAAGATTGCGTTTAATATATGGCAATATATTTTACTGAATTGTCGTACACGTAATATTATTATAAGGTTACCGCGGACGCGGGCGGTCCCGAGATGCCCGACGAAAACATCGAAGAAATTAACGGGGTGAAGTTATACCTGAAGAAACTGACCGCCACCGAAAACACACTGGCCGAAATCCGGAACGATTTCCAAGAGCGCGGCGGCGGTAAACTGGACGGCCGCAAGCTGCGCGCGCTCCTGGAATCCAAATACAAAATCGTCTTGTCGGACAACGACTTCGAACCGCTGTACGCCAAAATGGACATTTTCAAAGAAGGCGTCGTCACGTTTCTACAGTTCGTCACCTATTTGGAGACCGAGTCCGAGTTACAGCGCAAACAAAACAATCAAAACGCGTGGTTGCCATTGAAACTGATGCCGAAACTGTCACCGGGCGTGCCGGTCGAGGACGACAAGAACAAGAAACACAAGTTGAAGCTGATAGCGTTCAACCCGCTGACGGGTCACTCGGACTACGGCGAATATATAACCATCAGCGAGATCGGGGAAATTTTGAAGTTCACGCCGGAATTGAAATGGAAAAACACGCACAGACTCAGCGAGAAGGTAATAATTCGATGACCGTCGTCCGTACGCTGTAGATAACACGAATCTAGTGGTCTAAATCCAATTTGTCCAACGTTGATTTCGATTTCTGTTAGCACGCATAGCACTGCGAGAGTTTCGCTGGTGGAACGAAAACGTTTCAGTGCCGCGGACAATTATCAACTAGTTAAAAAAAATTGAAAGGGTCCGAGGCCTAACCTCTTCCTTTCGACGTTTGCCGCGAAATTCAGCATCCCTCGTTCTCCCCGTGACTATTCAAATATTTCCTCAATCTACCTACCCCCTAAAACCCCTAAGACCGCAAACATCAGGAATGGCGAACCTATGCCACGCGTGTCACAGAGTGGAACGTGCACACAATTCCAGTGACGCGCTTATTTAAATAGAACTCATAATATTCACTTCACATTCTATGGAAAAAAAAAAAAAAAACAAAAAACAAAACAATGATACTTAAAAATAATTTGTATCGGATTTTGTTAGTTTAGTTTTGTTAATACATAAAAAAACTGATTAATCAATACAAATTATATTTTTATATTGAAATGCAATTGTGAAATAATGCAAAGTATAACAATAATTAAAGTCCTGTTTATATGTTTAATTAATTATTTAATCAACAAAAAAAGAAAAAAATCTGGCCAGCGAATTTGTTGACACGCAGGGAATATAAAATCAAACCGAAATGTTTTATTTGACACGCGGACACCAAAAGGTTCTTTTATTCCTGGCATACATGCATAATAATCTCTCATTCCTCTACGAAATCCTTACAGATAAAACTGAAATATCCTTAAATTTAATTTAAAGTTCCCTCTCGCTCGACCCCGTTCCACATACGTTATTATCCGACTAACTCCCTTAAAAATGCCCCAATCGTTCGGTTCGCGTGCATTACCGATCGCGATCATTTTATTTTTTATTTAAACGATTATTCGATTAATACTCTATAAAATAACAATACGATAAATGTAAAATGGGACAGAGCAACGGGGGAGGGGGTCACTATTGTAGAGGAAAGTTTGGAGGACAGGATATATAGGAGAATATAATTTATATCAGTGCGCAACAATGTATCATATTGATAATATCAATTAATATGCAAATGTTGAATGCGAATATCTTGCAAATTGAATAAAAAATCTATCCTATAGAACCTTTTCGTCGTCGCTGAAATATTTTGGTGTTTTTTTTTTTTTTTTTTTCATATTTTTATTATGCTCGGATAAAAAAAAATACTATCGGGAAAATATAACATTCGGTTGATACTCCATAGATTCCCGTACTAAATTGATACTGACCCATTAAATACTGCAGATAATCAATACAAATATTTCAGATTATATCTTGAATAACGCTATCCTGAATAATATTTAAAATATATCGCAGTAGAACTTATTTGTATAGAGGATACGCGAGCAATTATAACTACTAAATTACAGTAAGTAATCGCAATCAGTGAAAAGTGATTTTTCCTATATTAGAAACATGCAAAGATAACAAGACTAATGGCGATGCCGGACTTCAATGTCGTGTGTCTGTTCACCATAGACCATAATCTTCGGTTTTACATGTCGAAAAATTTCGATCTGTGCCTGACTATCACGGATTGGCCAAATCTCGTTATGTGTCTCGCGTACACGATAGACAATCCCGATTCGATGATGGCGATCGGCGACAGCAGTGGCACGGTGAACGTGCTTAAGTTTCCGGTGTCGGAGGCGAAAAATCCGTTCCGCGGGCAAATTGACGTCATGGGCCGGTCGCAGTCATTCGGTTTTGCCAAGTTGAAAGAGGCGAACGTGGCAAATTTAACGTCCATTAGATTGATCCAGTTCCGCGGGTTGCTTCCGACCGAGGTGCGCCAATTGGCGTTCTGTGGCGCCAACCAATTTTTAGTGTCCGTGTGCATGGCGTCCACCAAGTCAATGGCCTACGTCTGGGTCGGCGAACCCGCTAAAAAACGGAGAAAGCCCAATCCGCGCAACCGTTACGTGTCCGTCCTGGACGGGTTCATTTGCGTTTGCTCGGTAGGCAAAGGCCTGGTGGCTACCGGGAGCGTGGACGAGACAGTAAGGCTATGGGATTTTGACGAATGGTCCGCCGCAGAAGGCCCCAAGAGCGTGCAGCTCCTGAGCCACGACATGGCCGTCGAGCACGTCTTCTACAACCGGATCAACTGTCACCTATACTCGGTAGCCGCAGACCGCACCTTGAAGATATGGGACGTTTACAACAGTGACAAATGCCTGCTGACGTTCCACGGGGCGACCATAGCGACCAGTGGCGCTAGTAATCAGTACGTTCCGTTCTATTTCAATCAGTCCGACCAGAAGATCGTGATGTCCGTCAATACTGAATTTGTGACGATCAAGTGTGCCGACACAAGTACCGACAACAGCGGCGTAGTCAACAGCGTCTCACACGACGCGGCCGTCCTAAAGACCATGTACTGCCGATTGTTCCGGGTGTTGATATCCGTGTCGGGCCTGGATTCCACCATTGCGGTGTGGAACCTGTTCACCGGTCAACTGATCAACAAATGGTCCATGGCACACACTAAGAAGGTGTACGGCGAAATGCTGCCGGTCGAGATCACGGCCGCCAATTTCGATCCGTCCGGCGGACTGTTGGTCACTGGTGCCGTCAACGGCACCGTTCACATGTGGGACCCTAATAACGCCACGTGTCTGAACCGCCTGCAAATCCCATCCCGAAATCGGATATCTGAGATTATCTGGCTGCCCAACAAGGTAGGTATATCGGTACCTGTGCCACTGGATAACCTATGAGGCGGAATAAGCCTCCGATTAGTTGGGAGGGGGGGAGGTGATAAGGATTTTTTTTTTTTTTAAATATAATATTATACATTATATAATGAAACAAAAATCAGTAATCTGATGAAATTGTTTGGATTTCCTTTTGATTATCAAAACTGGTTAATTTAAACTATTGTTTGGTGAAATTAAAGACGTATGTGGATGGAAATTGTCTAGGAGACAACGAAGTGTTAACCGCCTAAGGGTATCCACAAACGTTTAATCTGGCACTGCGGTACGGTGGTACACCGTTATATTCGTTATACATATATAGGTGCTGGTAACGGGCTGGGACCATAGGATTACCGAGTTCAACGAACCGCTGAAGATGTCCAATGGAAAAGTGTGGCTGAAAAGTCATAATGATGTTGTACTGAGCGCGTGCGCGAAATGGCCGTCGCTGTTTGTTACCACGTCGCTCGCGGGCAAGATCAGCTTTTGGCGGCTAGAAACGGGCCAACTGATCAAGCAGCACAGCGCTCGGATAAAACCCATCGTCGGTCTTAAGCGCACGGTGTCGGGGAGCAGGATGAGCGCGATATCGCGGGGTTCTGCGTCACAACGATCAACGTCGCTAACCAGCATCACGAGCTTCAAAAGTATTACGGAAGGCGTCAATTTGGACACCAGGGAAGAGAGGTTGAGGAGGCTGAACGTCAAGTACACGCCCAAGGAGAACTTTGCGGCCGTTGCGTCCATGTTCCTCCGGAACAGGTCGGACGAAAACCAGGCGGGCAATCTGCTCATATCCACCCGCAACGGCATCGTGCAGATTTGGTGCACATACAAAGTGCCCAAGTACGTCGACCATTTCACGGCCGTACACCTGGACGGTGATTACGTGACGGCAATGGCTTCGGACCCGAAGAACGATTACCTGTTGACCAGCTTCAACAGCGGCTACGTGAAAACGTGGTACATTGCCAACTTTGGTCAGCCGCACACTGCGGTCCGGCCGGTGTCCATGCCGCTGTTGCGGCTCCGGTTCCCGTTCCTGTTGGGCTCACTGTTCATCGGTCGCGCCGAGCAAGCCGCCGCCAAAAACGCTTCCGGGCCGCTGTTGGTCAGCTCGTACAGGGCTCACCTGCGGTCCGTCTGTAACATCGAGTACGCCGACGAACAAGAACTGGTGGTGACCAGCAGCTTGGACCAAAACATCCGGATTTGGACGCTGGCCGGCCACTACGTGGGCACTTTAGGTGAGTCTCGCCGTTCGTTCGTCACTGGCGCATCGCCCACTGAACGTGTTATTTGTTTCGCATTTAGGCACGCAGTGGCCGTCCCTCCCGAAAACCGGAGCGGTAAATATGACGAGGTTTACGGTTCCCAACGAAATCAGACGGGAAGCGTCTTTTACTACGATTAAAGTCCTTAGTGACGGCGTGAACACGGCCCTAAGGTCGCCGGAGTTGTGGACAAAACTGGTCGAGTTCCGGGAACAACGGAAATTGGAAGGAAAAATTAGCAATTTTAAACTGGTGGGCACAAAGTGCCCGGAAAAGCCGTTACACAATCAGGAATTTATGAAAATTATCAAAACGGAACGGACGGGACCGATAAATATCCAGCTCGACGACCCCAACGGCAGGATAGCAATTCACAGATATTTACCGATTTCCGATCTTTCTGATGTTTCGAAATTCAAAAGACCAAATAACATAGAAAGTCGATCGAAAAGAGTCGAAGTAAATTTCGAGAAAACCGAACATGTATTGGATTAAAAATAAGTTAATATAGTTCTCTGCAGTTTACCGTCATTTTCGGTAATTTTTTTTTTTTTTTTTAATTCACGTGACCGTCACACGTATCTTTGGGGTCTATTGAATAAGACTTATGTTAATTTAAGTACTTTTTCGAAACATTGTAAATATATAAAATAATTGCATTCGGTGTGTTTTTTTTTTTTGTTATATTAAGTGCATTTCGAACCGTGTTTCAACGCATTAACACTTAAATACGTTTTCTCATTAGCTGATTTATTTTTATTATTTTCGGTTGATATTTTGCTGCACTCGGCGTCTAGTTGGAGTTTCCGACCCAAAACCCGGGCGCCTCTTCGGGGAGGCTCGACCACTGTGGAACAAAGACTGATCGAAATTATTCAGTACTTCTGGTACAGTCAAACCCATCCACGGTATGACGGACAATAGGGAGTGTTTTTTTATTGTTCCATTCCTATACAAAATAATCGAAGATTGATTTAATCGATGGCTACTAAGTCGACTTAATCGAAGACAAATGTTAACAAATTAACGAATGAATACATCATTAATTCTCTTATAATAAAACGCGATAAATTTGGCGATGCGTCAACGTGTTGTAAAACAGGAGAAACGTGAAATATATATTTATATATACTTTATAAACTTTTACGGAATAATTTGCGGGGAATAAAAAACATTTTTAGTCTTACGAATATAAAAAGAGATTAACGTGTTGCATTGGATTTTGATTTTAGAATATTTGTACTGTTATCGTATCTTCGGGGCCAGTGGGCAAAACGATACGTTCGTCCCCCGGCAAAATTCCAAGGGAATCGCTTACCACCTTGTCCCCGGCCACGATTACGCCACTTGCCGTGTCCGGGGAGGTGTCCATTTTTTTGTTTTTTTACCGACGGTCTCCGGCATTCGTTTCTCGGGGACGTTAAAAAAAAAAAAAAACACGGAATCGCGCACAAACGTTGTGTTTAACATCGTCGGAATTGCAATTCGGGCGGATCCCGCTGAAACGAGCCCGTGGCCTTTTCATCTCAAACGCATATTATTATATTATAACAATACGCGCACGTATGCTAATTATTTGTATTATTATTTTACGGCTGACGTTTCAAAAAGGTAGTGCGTTTGTCCGCCATTGGGTACAATATTATTCCCTCCACCCAGCCGCGTCCCTTTACTTTCATCTTTAATTTCGCTCGTCTATTTTACGTACGACAAAATGATAATTCGAGTGGCTCATCCGGTACGCGTATTTCTTCGAGTGTGTACGCCTAAAGTGCCGCCGTACACACCCGCACCCCTAACCATGTATCATCCGAATACGGATTTTGAAGCGTTATAAAAAACAGAAAAAAACAATAATAAATTTAAAAAAAAAAAAAAAAAAATGGTAAACAATAATAGCTCAAATAATGCCGTCGTAACGGTGACATTTACCGCCTCCTCCTCATCATCCTCCGTCATCCGAACGGACCTATGAGAAACGTGTTTTTTTTTTTTTTTTTTTTTGAAGCATCACTATAACAAAAAAAATTGATCGCCGAATTAAAAACCACATATTATTTACAATGATTTCAAGATGGGATTTTTCCGTTTATCCTTATCTTCTATAACATAAGTTTACCGTAACCGTCCTCATAAACGTCATTCGTCAAAACAACAATTAAATAGAAAACTGTAATTTTAACTTGCCACCCCTCCACCCCACCAAAAAAATAAAAAAATAAAAAACGATATACGGAGTCTGAACTAGAAATTATATTATAGGAGAAATAGAAACGAATTGGCGTTTTTCGTTTAGCTATACGTGATTATTTCGAAACATACGCCACAGTAAATTGAATCTTAATTTATAATTATTTACACTATCCAAGGTAACAAGGGAAGTTCGTTTACCGGTACCGGCGATTGAGATGGCGGCGGTATACGTACACTAATCGCTACCATTCGAAATATTCACTGTGAATCGTTACAATTATCGTTTCTGGGTGTTAATAAAATTATTGTCGAACAATTGTGCACGCCGAAAATTATCTGTTTGCAGTAAAATTATTATTATTATTATCACAGGTGGCGGGCGCTGTTGTGTTTGTGCTTTCGACTATTTAATTTTAATAATATACACGGGTAGTAGAATTTAATTTATGAAAATCCCGTCAATATGATACCGTTGACGAAATATCTCGGTTACAGTGTGTTTATCCACATCGGACTTACGGTGATTTTCGCCTGTGTTTACTCTCCTTTTTTTTTTCATTCTATTTTTTAAGATTCGCTGAGCGCGACGAGGACACGATGTATTCGTTTCACTACGGTGTGCGCTTTTGTGTTATTTTTTTCCTCTCTCTCTCTCTCTCGGCAAAACACTTTTCTACTAATCGAAAAACGACACGACGGCCGTTAGTTGGTGCACCGGAGAGGTCATTTTTTTTTTCGATTATCATCGTAGTTCCGTTAATAACGAGATAAAAAACAGACATGTTTTCTGTTAATTTCTATTTTGTTTTTTCTTTGTTGTAATAAAGTCAAAAACATTCGTAGACATCTGAAACGCTCATCGAATACACTTACACTATACCGTTCTAGACATAAATAAACATCGAAATATTTTTGACGTTTTTTTTTTTTTTTTCTTCTGCTATTGCCACTCGAGTTTTCTTTTTTAAGTTTTAGTTTTTTGGTTATTTTCGAATACGGTTTTTTCGACCGGTCGAATGCCTACACAAAATTACCCTGTACAATATTCTGCCTTCCCGACTTCCCGCCTAAAATATTGGCAAAACGCACGGTGGAAATTTGTACTTTTGTCATCTCGCTTTACGTCTCGATTTAACATTTTTAATGTTTGTATTGAGACACATGGGTTTCACTCATATTTTATTATTGGTTTTCTGTAGAATATACAAACGGTTTCGAGCTATTGCACTGACTGTAAATCGAATAAAAACTTTTACTAGATGTGTCTTGAACTCGAGCCGTTTATCCAATTTGCTCTTCTCTAGTGGCACGTCGAAATGATTCTTTTTCTCGCTAGTGTTAACTTACCGACGATCCAAAAAAAAAAAAAATAAATAAATAAATAAAAACCCGTTTACACACCAAACTGCGTTCAAATAATAATGTATTTACAAACGTATTATATTATTCTATTTTTTAGTATTTTTTTCGATTTTTCTCGTACGGTCAATCGGGAATGAATACACAAATGTATTGTGCGCATTTTGCCTCTGCCCACTCCAGGCAGTTTTTTCGACGATGCTTTGCTCGTTTTTGAATTTGACGCAAACAAATATCGTCAAAATAATATTAACACAACATTGGTATTCTTTAGAGTTCTCGCGGACGTTCTACCCGCATTTGCCGTCTCAGTCCAACAAACGGGAAATACAGCGAAAACTCAATTAATTTTGAGTTTAGAGTAAAAACATCAATTATAAAATTAAAAGGAGATAATTTTCCAGAGGGCGAGACGATGAGGTTTTTTTTTTGAAAATTAATTTTTTAGTAATTTACAGTTAAAAACGTTTGAAACAGTCGTTATTTCTAATCGATGTTGAACGTTATATTCGGAATAATGTAAAAAAAAAAAAAAAAAACGCGTCGACTCGCCCTCCGGAATATTGGCTCCTTTTAATTTTTTTTAATAGGCGGTTATTACTCTAAAACCAAAATTAACTGAGTTCTATGCAGTGTGCGTAAGCATGTTTTTTACCATATTGGATTTGACGAAGACGTAAAATGTGGGTAGCACGTTATCTTAAAGTAACGTAATGGTTTTTACGCACAATTTCGCAATTATTTCGCGTTTATTCATTTCCGTAGCAGCACTGTGTAAGTTTTTTTTTTTTTTTTTTTTTTTTCCGCAATTATAAATTACAATGTCGTTACCCGGTGATATTTTCTCGGCGAGATGTAACGAACGGCGTCACCCGGATAGAGTCTGAAATAGATTCTCGAGGTCGGTACGAGACACTTTACTCGTCTATATACACGCATTAAAAATTGTACCGTCCGCACTACTGTGGCAGGCTATATACACTATGATTTATGAATATGCGAGTTGGAGACGCATTAAAAATGAATGGCGACTGGCCGTTCGTTTAAAAAAAAAATAAAAAAATAAAAAAAAAAAAAGGGGGTAGAAACCGTAGTGGCTGCACATATCGCGGGAGAGTCACGCCGAAGTCGAACTACGTTAATAACTGGGTCAGACAGTTTCGAGTTTGTTATGTTAATTGAATTTTCAAAACGACGGTGTCCCATCACTTTGTTATAATGTATTATAATAGAAATGCGATTCTGCAGTACGGATGTAGGAGGTAACCAGTCCACTACTGCGATGATTTAATTTATGTAATTATGACTGTTGGCTACATAAAATAGAGTATTATACTTACGTACATATTTTATTACATGTACAACGCATAAAATGTAAAATGTAATAAAAAAAAAAAAAGAAAGAAAAAAAAACAAGTCGGTCGACATGTTGAATTCAAGGGTAATACTAATGAAATAATAATCAGTCTACAAAACAGCGTCCAGTAAAATTCCGTATTGAAAACGTTCGAAATTCGCCGATATCGCCGTACGCTTTCTATTTTTTTTTTTTTTTTTTGAAAAACGTCTTTGTTATTCGATTCATTTTTGAGAACGGCGCACGCTCATTATGTAAAGAGTTCACTATAGGCGATTTCAACGACATTTTTGAAAATATCAATATTATTCATCGATTCATAAATATTTAAACTCACTTTCAAATAAATTTAAACGTGGAAACGCATTGGCACGTGGATTTATTGCGTAATCATGAAATTTTAATAAATCTCTGGCGTACAAAACATATTGTACGCCGACATAAAACACACGGATTATAATAGTCCCGCATTTGAATATGTAACATTTCTACTGCCGGGGGGCAACATATTTTCCAATTCCCCTTCGAAATAAATTATTATACAAAACGTAAGATATTACAAATGTTTAGAGAGCAAATTGAGTTCAGCACCCGTATTCGTATTCAAACATTTTCTCTATAACGTGCGATTTAAGGTCAATTAGTGTTTTTTTTTTTTTGATGAATCGTCACTATTTATTATTTTTAGCAGACCTGACAAAAAAAAACACACACACACACACCGGTTAAAAAACGTGACAAAACCACGGGACCTAATAAATACCGTAAATGATTTGATCCGTAGGTACCGTTTACTACGACTGTATTAATTACCGATTGTCAGTTATGAAACTATGGCGATATAAATTTACCTTGTGAGCGGTTGAGGGGACTAAAAAAAAAAATTTGCGTCCCGGGCAACGAGGTACACAACTTGCCCCCCCTGCCCCCACCCCGAGGACTGCAATCGAAATAAAGACCTACGCGCAATGATCCTCCACGTTATACCGAGGAGAACAAATTTCCTCTAAATTTTATATTGTTATCTAAAACGTTTGAAAAACACAATAAAAATCGCGAAAGTCTAGGATAAAACGACCGTTTTCGTATTGGTTTTATCGAACGCAATACCGTTTTATATGTATTTTTTAACTACGCTGTGCCGTAGATAACTTACGGACGCGTTTTGATCGTATACGGTTTCTCGGATCTCCAATAGATTATCCTGTTCCGTTAAAACGCACTGTGACGACACGTGCGCGAGCCCCCGACGAAATCGGTAACCCGTACGGACGAAATATCGCAGTGTACTCGTATTATTGTAACGTGGTCCGGTGGTGATTGTAATGCCGACCCCCGGGAATAATTCCCAATGTACGGATGGTAATAATGTCGATAGATCAATGTTGAATCTGTTTCGCGTAGATTTAACAAGAGAAATATTACCGGGTGCGCCCTATTACTCGGACTACCGTGCGCGCGCGTTGTAATCTTTTTTTTTTTTTTTTTTATTATTATTATTTTCCTTGTGAAAAACGTACCTAACCTGCCCGGCAGTAGTCGGCACGTCTCGAGACGGGGCAAGAAAAAAAAAAAAAAAGAAAAAATACGAACCGTATTGCCGATTGTTGTACAACACTCACTGCGGTGGTGTAATAATTCATTATTTATGTACCGAACGGTCGTATATTATTACGACGTGGATAATAATAACGTAATAAATTATATTTCGTATTTCTCCGACGGCCAAAGAACAAACGCAATAATAATAATAATAATAATATACAGGGCGATTCTTTTCCAGTACATTTTTCGATTCCGGTTTTTTTTTTTTTTTGGAGGTATCGCAACCTACGGGGAGAACTCTACCCGACAGTGCAATCCTTCCCACGTAGACGCACCGTTTATTAAGATACAAATTCTTGTAACCCATTGTGTGTTCTTACTTGCTAAAGCTTACAAACTAGTGGTCTTAATTCTACTTGGTTTATATTTACAATTTACAGCTCACGAAATTCACAACTTAGTTTTAGTTTTATAGCCTAACAGCCCCGGTGTTGGCGCTCCTCTTCCTCTCTCTCTCTCTCTCTCTCTCGTCTTTAGCACCCCCTCGATGAACCGCGTCGTCGTTTCCCAGTTGAAATTTATCTAGATCAATTTATCCGGATATTTTATATCGAGATAAAAAATTTTTTTTTTTAATTTTTATCTAACCTAGACGAAAATATCGACATTCCTATCCGGGTGTTATACAATTTAGAAAACGAATTATCTTATTTCGTAACGTAATGTCTATAACTGTATAAGTTTTACTTTCGAAACTCGGTGTTACTATAGCTTATAATATAGTGATTTGCATTTGCAGAACATTGTGTTGGCCGTTTATAATTTGTATCCTACTGCTTTCAATGTTCTCAGCCCGTAGCGGTATAAATAATTTTTATTTGTATTATGGTACACATTTTCAACTCACCCTCGCCCACTAATTTATTATCCGGGAAACTTGTGACCAAAAAATCTCGGTCGTGTCGCCACCGTTATCGACAATCAATAATTTAATTTCGGAACGATTTTATTTATTTTTTTTTTTTTTACTATATCTCTCGACAAATTTGACTTATCTGCGTCATAATGCTGGGGCGGGGAGAGGGTTGATAATACATTATTTGGGCAGCGATAAAAAGTTAAGAGTACCGAGTTCCCGGATTGATCGTATTTTTTTTTGTCTTTTGTTTCTTTTCACTAGTGGAGGCGCAGAGAGATTTCCACATGGCCAAGATAAGGAATTCGGTGGGAATGTCGTCGCGGTACAAGCACACGACCCCGTGGCCGACGACCGCCCGGGACCGGAAGGTGACGACGGCCGTGGCCGTCAAACCGTCGAAGGTGACGGTACCGCCGACCAAGCCGTCCACCACCGCCGTCAGGGTACTGGTTGCCGGCAAAAAGTTCCGTCCCGAGACGACCGCGATCGCGACGTCGGCACCGGCGGCGGCGGCGGCGGCGGCGACGACGACGACGACGACCGCCGCAACTTGGACCACCACGACCGCCGTCGAAGAGTACTACGACACCCGGGCCCCGTCACGTGAGTGTCCGTAGCCACGTTCCGTTTTCGAAATCGTTATGATAGTGACGATAAATATTATTCGTGGGTGCGTTACGGTTCCGCGGTTATTACGACCGGACCGAACCCGAGACGAAACGTTCTCTCGACGTCAACAAACCCCCCCTTCCCCCGGGGGACCATATATTAAATATAATCGACGGTGAAATTTATTTGTTATATAATGATTTTTCACCGCCATCTAATTGACGTGAACAAAATAATATTCGGAGTGTCTTGTCGCGTAAAATTGTCGCCCACCGTCGTACGTGGACGCGGCCAGCGGCGCGTTGAAGGGATTTTCGAGAAGCCGCCGAGAGGTACCGCTGAACTAGTTACAATACATTTTTCGTATAAATTTCCGTCATAATGATTGTCATCGATTCGAATGTCGAACCGAACTATTGGGTATTTTGTTCGGTTCGAATTTTTGGCAATTTTCAGCTCGGTTTTCGAACAGTTCGTCACTAATGAAAATAATTTTAATTAACTACTTTTACCCAAAAACCCCGACAAATCGTACAGTTAAAAATTAAAATAAATTCACGCAGAAGCAGTAAAAACGTCAGAGGGATTTGAAACTTTTTTCCTGTCGATAAAAACGATCCGAAATATTCGTACCTAAAAAATAACGATTTTCTTTCCGCTTCGACGGTAAACTTTAAGAAATAACAATTTTCTAAATTCGCAACGGTCTTTTGAAAATTTTGTAATTAAAAAACTGGCAATAAATTTTGATACACATAGGTTTTAGACACAATCTATTGGGGCCCGAAGATTTATAAAATTTCGATATATAAAAAAAACTCGGAAAATCGTATACATTTAAATATTATTTCCGACGTTTAAAATCTTCCGTACCTATTTTCGTTTCAAGTTGTGTTTTTTTTATTATAACGAACGTGATTATACAACGTCTAAAACGAATTGTTCAACGTCCGTCAGTTATTTGAAATAATATTTTACTTGGCTATTATTATTGATAGGAGGATGCAGTTTGCAGAGATCGCCACACTACAACAAACAGTTCATGTCTGAAGGCGACGTCATCAGAGTAAGTTCGGATACAGATCTAATACGTAATTTGTTAACAAGGTCTTTATCAGTAAATAATCCGTCAACATTTTATCTCAATATATTTTCTGTACTAACAATTCAGATCAATACGACGTGTGTTCAAAAAATCCCGGGACTGTATGGATTTCGCGCCGAGGCCACGGAGCGACGGAAAATGGTACAATTGGCATCACTGGTTTCCGTGAAACTTCTTGAGCCGAATTTGTTTTTGTAGGATTTTAAGATCGATCGATTATAAAATCAATATGTTGTGTTGGAAAAGATTTTGCCGTTCACTATGGCGAGAGAACTTGTGTAGGCAGCAGAATGAAACATTTCGTATAATTCCATTTCGAAATGGAAGTTACACAAAAAAAAAAAAAAAAAATGTTTCACAGACACCAGCGACGTAACATTTTTCCATGCTCCGTTGGCGGGAAATTCAAACAATCCCGGACATTTTTTTTGAACACACCTCGTATATCAGCCTTAGATAAACACAATCCATAATATGGATATTGTGGATTATGGAATATCCATATAATTTTGAATTCAAAAATTATTACACATTTCCGATATTTCGGTACGCGCGCCAAATTAATCGGTTTAATAATACGTATTAATTATTATTTTTTAAAATGTACATTTCGTTTAAACATTTTAAAAACCTACATACTTTTCTAAACTAATTTATTATTGTGCTTCCCTGGGCCAAGTTGTCGTATAAAAATCATGGTCAACCTGTTCTAGTGTATGTGTTAAAAAAAAAAAAAAAAACAGAAATTTTCACTACAAGACCACCGCGACGTTTATCTCAATAACGAACCGACATAACGTATTTTTATACAGGGTGCGACAGAAAAACCTCCTCCATTTGTGATACTTATACGTAAATACCAAGCCGAGTGAAATATCAAAAAGTATGTTTTGTTTATAAATTATACGTATAATGCCATTTTTAAAATTGATATCACTTAAGTGGCGGCCCCTCGTTTTCAATACACTGATTGAGTCTTTTTTGATAGTTATCCATAGGCTCTTCGGGTCATTTCGGGCGGGATTACAGCGACTTTCCGAGTTATTGCCTCCTTCGGAGCTTCCACAGTTTGGGTATGATGTTGGTACACTTGGCTTTCGAGATAGCCCCAAAGGAAAATATCGCATGGGCTCAAATCTGGTGAACGCGTCGTGGCCACCCAATGTCACCACGTAAAAAGACAATAAGCCCGGGAAACATTTCTCGCAAAATGCTGAGTGACCGATGGGCTGTGTGTGCGGTGGCACCATCTTGTTGAAACCACATGTTGTCCATTCGATTTCGGTCGAAGAAAAAACTTTTAATTCTTCAAAGAAGTACACATTTTCCAGTCCTGTTACGGTGTTAGGTCGACTTTGGTAGGCTTTGTTTTTAGTGCTCTGAATTTATTTGTCAGAAATTTGAAACCCAATTTTGAATAGTTTTGCGGCCGAGGACGGGAATCATGTCGACCAAGCGCGAACCGAACACGAAACGCACGCTGGGTCGATATCAGTGAACGGCCGTTTTTAAATAAATTTCTCGCACGATTTTGTCCCGGCCAAGCCGGGATAAGTACCAATAATGGCATAAATAAAGCTTTCGATCGAAGTAAATTCCATTAGTTCATCTCGATCCGAACCGAGATTACAGCCTTATCAAACTATTCCTGACGCACCCCGTATTATTATTTTGGATAGTTTTTTTTTTTTTTTTTTTCTCATTTGTTCTTCCGTTCGTGTGTTTTAGCTTCACAGTTTAGAAGACAGTTCGTGTTCGGAGGTGTGCCACTGTAAGGCCGGCGAGAGTTTGACATGTCAGACGATCTGCGTAGAAGTGGAAGCGTGCGAAACGGAAATCGCGTATTATCATCACGAGTCGCCGGCTTACATCGCGTTCCGGGGCCGATGCGTATGCTACGTCGGTCGATTTATTTGCATGCGACCGAAAATGGGTGAGTATGTCGACATTACCATAAAAATTAATTTCCCCTCCACACCGTTTTAAATAAATAAAAGTGTAGGAAAAAAAAAAAAAAGACAAAGCCTAGTAGTAATAGAACAACAAAGGCGAAACAAATAGTACGTGACTGAACGGCATTTTTTTTTTTTTTAGGCTAATATGAAAATAAGATTCGAATAAAGTACCGCGCCGGTCGGTTAATCCGTATCGCTTTTTAAAATACGGTGTGAAAGTCTCGGAGTATTTTAACCGATAGAAATAGATAAAATCAACACGCCTCGAAACCGTACACTCTGAATGTAAAATTTTGGACACGTGCGGGCTGGGGAGTAAAGGTTTCGTTAAAAATGTTTTCGATTTTTGCCAGCGTAGCGTTTTTTTTTTTTTTAATGCGGTTTAGTATCTCATTTGGAAACATTTAATCAAGTCAATTTACTAACTATTTTTATATTTAGATTAGGGATAGTTTTATTATTTTAATTTTATATCGGTTAAAATTATTTATAACGCCATAATACATAATTATATATAATTAAATAATACATGAGTCGTCTTCGGGGATTTTGTTTTGTTGAAGAACGAGTTTTATATTTTTAACACGTACAATAATTTTAAAAATATCAATAAAAACCTCGTTGAAACCAAAACGAAGTACGCAAACGAGACACAAATAATTATTATTATTTTTTTTTTTTTTTTTTACGCGTGGAGCGAATTGATTTTGTTTAAAGAGATTTCAATAATAGTTCAGACGACAAAGATTAATAATAATGTTTTATTACTTATTATTTGTAAATGTAACGTTTTCGTGTTGCGCTATGTATTATCGCTGATGTATATTGTCTTGGCTTTTCGACAGTGTCCAAGGCGGGGCGCACGCCTAAAGAGCAAAACTACTCGGATCAGCTCGGAGCCGTTTTGACATCATTGGAACACGTGTAAAGTAATTGACGCGCCCGCACCACTAATCAGTCAATAACAACACAAGACAAAACGAAACATGTTCGGTCTTGATCGGTCCGGTTCTATTTTTGCTCCGAGCAAAATACGAAAACCAAAAGTCACTTGCTTATTTTACGACTAAGTACATTAACCGAGCACCGTGTGGCACACTTTATTTTAATACAAAAATCACCAAGTCGAACATTGCCTGAACTCATGCGAGTGAAATTTTTGAATTTAAACTCGTCTTCACGCAATTCGACCGAACATTTTTAAAATCGTATTATTTCCTAACCGTTTTTTGTTTATTTCGTGCGTCCAAATTTTGAGTTTTTTTTTTTTTTTTACTGCTTTCGCTGTTTAACAAAAATTGCCACATAAGCGGCACAATGACGTGGTCTACGTCAGAACCCATCTTGACGACTGGTGTTTAATAACAAAAATTAATCGAGAATTATTGAGTCTTGTTCGGAGCAGTTTTGCTCTTTAGGTGTGCGGCCAGCCTAAGTCGTAACGGTTATGTTTTATCTCCTGGATTTTAATAGTGCGGTTTATCCGCTTTAAACAATAAAAAAAAAATAAGATAAAAAACAATGTTTGCCGTTTAATAGTCGGTATTATGCATAGTGATATATATATATATATATATATATATATATTAACTGTGGAAATTGCGATTTGTCGTAACAGGTACGTATACGCTTGTGCCGGGCGTGTTCTTGTTCGTGGGATACAGCGAAAGAGACGAAACGTTGCTAAAAGGTTTGGACATTATGAACTTCGAGATTAAAGACCTCGTCTATGTAATCCAGAAGTTTATGCAGGAGCACATGGTGTTTAACGTGAGTACATAGAATCGTATAATTTACAGTATTTTCATAGTGTAATATAATAATGTAGACGAAACTGGGCGGTTAGGTACCTTACTTACTTACTTACTTACAAAAGTTCTACACCAATCTCGCGTGTATATAATACAATAACCATTATTGGTGTTTCTTAACCGTAAAAAAAAACAAAAAAAAAAACCCAAAAGAGCACCACCATAGTTACATTTTTGTAGCGCGTTCGATTGTACGTTTTATTTTCACCGTTTTCCGAAACGTGCGGCGCCGTTTACATGTAGACAATACGTCAGAATTTTATCCGGCACGCTGATTGTGTTTAAAATTAATTTACAAAATTAACTCTTCGGCTTGGTCGTGTTATTAAAATCGCCATGTACTATTCATATGTGCTTGCGTACGATATCGTTACGTGGCAACAAACTCCCCCCAACCCCCCCCCCAAAAAAAAAACTGCAGATATAATATTATAATACGCGTAGTTTATAGTTTTTGTAGTTTTGCGTCAATAAAACCAAGTCGTGCGCAAATTGATCGTACCGGAAAGTCGTCGAAACAGAAATATTATTATTGCGACGACGATCGAATAATATAGGGAAAAGGTTAAATTCGCACGACGACGCCCGAGTGCTTTTCGAAATATTTGAATAGGGTATTTTTTTTTTTTTTATCGAAAACGTATTATAATGTACTACTCTTTACATAGGTACAGTTTTTCGGTACCGACCGCGGTAATATAATAATAATAATAATAATAATATTATTATTATGTTTCGCCGGGACGGAAATTCAGAGTTTCCAATCTGAAAGCGGCGAACGAAGAAGGTCCGAGGCGATATATTATTTCGAGAGAAATACTAAAGAGAATATAATAATAAATTATATTTCTATGAACAGATGATATATCGACAAAAGGGTAAAACGGCGCTGTGCGGCGCGCGTTTACACCCAAGTGTGATATATTACAATTATCGGCGGGCGCGGGGCGTGGTGTTATTAAATTACGATAAGTTTTGGTGCTAAGCCGAAATTATAATAACGCCGCGGCGCAACCGGGACGCGGCCGCGGTATGAACGGAATTGAAATCCGCTTGCCGGGCGTGATAGTGAGGAAAAAAACAAAATAATCGAATTACGAATTATCTGGTCGTAAACCGACCACACGCCTGTGCGTCCCATACGCGGAAAGTAAATACCGGAACGCACACGTTCGGCGCGCGGTGAGATGATTTTTTCTTATTACCGTCAATATCGTTTATAAATACGGGCGTGTTCGAACACGATACCCACCCAGTGTTGTATTTGTGCTGTAACCTACGGTACAGATTTAATAGTATCTATCCGTCCGGTATTTTGTTTTCATCGAATTTCCCGGGCTAGTTTTACGACTCGTTTGTCCGCAAATGTCCTCCGGTCGTCTTGGCGCGTATTTGCCAAAGACTTCGGCGATCGCGAACGACGACCACGCGAACGGGGTTTATGGAATTCCGTCTGTACTCCAGCGATGCCGATACGGTTATAACCCCGTCCCCGGTATGCCTCCGATACGCGCGTTTCGTTCAAGACGACGTTTGTTTGATTTTACCAGTAAAAAAAAAAAAATAAAAAATAAATTATATTTTATTAGCGACGAGAATTGCAAATGTGAAACTCCCTCCCGATATATTGTCATAGTGGCTACGTTACTGGATATTATAGCCGCAGTCGACGAGACATTCTAGATAGCTGTTCTGGATAGCATACTAGATAGAATCGTTCTAACGATTTGCACGTCACTCGTTTCCTCGGCGATCGTTATATAAGTTCACCGTCACTTACCGACACGATAGTGGATAAAATAATAGCCTGTCCACGACCGCGTTAAAACGATATATTCTGAACATTTTTCCTTGTATTTTCTTGTTCAATTGAAAACAGTTTTATTTGAATAAGTAGGATGCAAGGATATTCTCTACGTAGTACCAACAATATTGAGCAATCAAACGTTCGTTCCCGAACAATTCCAATACTCGCGTAAATTACTGATTAGCAGTAAAAAATATAGATATTCTGAAATTATTTTAATACAATTACGAAAATTCGAATACGCATTCTGAATACAAATACGAATAGTATTATTTACCAGACTCAATATTATTTGCGAGATAACAATTATTACAAATCAAGGAACGAAGAAGTTTTTAAATATACTTAATGTCCATAATAAATATTGAAACTTATTGATTAATATTTACTAGCTACTTCCGTCCCTATCCCCAAAGAGGATAAAATTATTATTTTACAATATTATCGTGACACAGTTTGGAAAATTTGTTATCGATTCGTGATCGTCAAACCGTTTTCTATGATTCGGAAAAATAATATGCACATCGTGCAAAATGTAACATAAAAATAATTTATGCATAAACACTTTTCTTCATATCTAATAAATAAAAATCATTAAATATTTTAAAACATATTTAGGACTACTGACACAACTCCAGCGGAGAAATCTCTACCTTGTCTCTATGATTGGCGACGTATTATTAATTTTTACAATAAATCTATAGCAGTGATTCTCGACTTTTTTTTTTATTCGTTTCACCCATATCCACAAGAACTCGACATTTTGCCGCTCTACCGCCGGATTTGTATGCATATTGCATTGAGATTCTAGGCTTTTATTCGTGAATATATATATAATTAATTTATAACTGAAGATATTATAAGAAAAGCAAGAGCGACTTTTTGTTTGATTAAAAAAAAATATTGTACACGAAAAAATAATAAACACGTATTTCATTTGAGTTATGGCATTGAATAAATATAAACTAATAAAATAATATAAAAATAATACCAACCTGTGAAAAAGCCGAAAAATAAATGCGAAATTTGACCCCGGTGATGTTTACAATGTTGGAGATTTCATGGGGCCACCCCTCGGGTGATGGTGGAAAGAGCGATTCTCGTATCGTCTTCCGCCGATTTTTTTGTAAGTCTTTAGCGTTTTATTTTTTTATCTTAATATTCCCGAGTACACTAAATCTATGTCAACATAGCCATAAGGACGTTGAAACTGAAAGAGCACTTCAACACCTTTCGTCGATAGTCGGGTGGGAGGTATTCATTGTGGAGAGTCACCCGAAAGCTGTTGAACGAGACTTCTCCTAACCACAAGCTTTGTCGAATCGTGTTGTGTATAACAAGTAATTTAAATGCTTCGAGAGCAAGAGTGATAAACTGAATAAAAAAATCCTGTAAATTGTTCCTAAATAATTGAACGTCGTAACACGAATGAAACCGACGTGAGTTTATAAATTAAACAATTGGATTATTCGCCATTCGTGTCACCGTGCGTTTGAAACGTACGTATTTCCAACCAAACCGATACGAGTGGTATTACGAGGTATATAACTCATGACTAAAATATGGGAAAAATTACTGTATTACCATGGCCACGAAATAAGCAAAATAACCAATATACAGATCAAGATAAATTAAATAATTGGATTTTTCGCGTTCGCCGTTCGTGTCACCGTACGTTCGAAACGTATGTATTGGCGTTTACAAATTATCGCCTCGCATAAACATAGCCATGCCAAGAGCGTAAATTAGACGGCAATTAACCCGTAATTGTACGATCTACGCGTCGTCGAACTAACCTGACCAATCGTAAATTTATCCTATCGCCGGACGAAACGACGGAGGAGAATAGTTCGATGTCGGGATAAGAGCCACGGGACTTCGTTCAACTAGCCGTGTCGTTTAGTTCGACCGATCGACAAACAAGGAATAAAACCGACGTGAATTTAGCAAGTAAATAATTGGATTTTTCGCGTTCGCCGTTCGTGTCACCGTACGTTCGAAACGTAGGTATTGGCAATTACAAACTATCGCTTCATATAAATATAACCATGCCAAGAGTGTAAATTAGAAGGCAATTAACCCGTAATTGTACGATCTACGCGTCGTCGAATGAACCTGACGAATCGTAAATATATCCTATCGCCGGACGAAACGACGGAGGAGAATTGTTCAATGTCGGGATAAGAGGAACGGGACTTCGTTCAACTCGTCGGGACGTTTAATTCGACCAGAATCGACTAACAAGGAATAAAACCGACGTGAGTTTATCAATGAAGTTTGTTTTAAATATTGGATTTTTCGCGTTCGCTAACGTTCGTTCGCCGTACGTTCGAAACGTAGGTATTGGCGTTTACAAATTATCGCTTCGTATCAATATAACCATGCTACGAGCTTAAACGAGAACCGCGATATGGAAATTAACCCGTAATTGTACGGTCCACGCATTGTCGAATGAATCCGACGAATCGTACATCCGTACAAAACAAAATCGACCTGATTGCGTGCACACCCATCAATATCGATAGTCAACGAGCTGGGATGGAAAACCAAATAAGAAATAATTCGCGTAGTACGTACGTGTATGTGATTGTAAACCAATATTTCATGATAATATTGCGGAACGCACGCCGAAAATAAAATAAATAATTCGAATGCAACAAATGACCAAGCGCGTATCAAGTAGCGGCACCCGGATTTTTTATCTGTGCAGGCCACTGATTTATTGGAAGGGCCGGTGGCATGACAAGAACCGCTTTGCCCCTATCGCCCCAATCGCATGGTTATAATGACAGGTTAACAAAAAAAAAAAATGCAAATAATTCCGGAAATATCGAGATTTTTTTTTTAAAATTAAATCTAAAACTATGGTTTCGGTATATTTTAAACTACTTAATGTAATACGAAACAAAAACTACTATTATTGTCCGGGAAGATTTTAGTTGGGGCCGCGGTCCGCCCGGGCCCATCCATGGCTTATGTCTTAAATAATATTTAAAGAAAATACTTCAATCACGATTATTACCAGTGTTAGTATAGACTATTCAATTAATTATCTAGCTTTTAGGGATAGTCCGATAGTAAAATCAAAGCACATTTTCTTCGTAGTACTGAGGCATACTTAAAGGTGTTTTTTTTTTTTATCTTTGTACATATTATGATTGTACGGGTACGAATAATTATCAAACGATACGGGAACCTTGAACGTTGCTGGGGTATACATAATATAACCGACCGGCGGACAATTATTCCACCGCGATTAATATTACTCGAGAACACCGTTTTTCGTATTATTATTATTGATGTTCGGGTCACTTGGTAATTCGTTAAAACGCGACAAGACCCGAAATTAACTTTGATAATGTTCCGTTGTGTATTTGGGTTTTTTATTTTTAAACATTTTTATTTATTAATACTAAGCCCGCGCCCACCTCCCGTACCCGATAAACAGCCGTGTACGGACAACGGACACTATTGCAGCAAGTTCGCGACCGGGGGCGGAGACATAATAAAAAATAATTGTAATATGTAAAAAAAAAAATCGGTCAACTAAATGCACTGGGACAACGGCGAAACGATTATGCGACCGAGATGATAATATCGGAAAATATCGTAACGGACGTGTGGTAAATGGCCAATCCGCGAAAACGGATTTCCGGAGTTTGACCGACGGCCAGCAACCGCTTACGGACGCCCATCGGCCCGTTAGAATTATCGACCGCCCGGGACGAACACGAAAGGAGTTTAAGTCGGCGGCCGAGACCCGGGAGCTGCGAGGTCCGTCCGAAATAAACGGATTCGGCGTAGATATTGGGGGGGTAGTAATACAGTCCGTCCGAGTTTTCCCGGACGGACGTTTTACGACTGTCGCGGACGTGGCGTCGTCGATAATACAATACGGCAGGGTCCCCTTCACCTGCTGTAATAAAATATATCCTATAGCCGGAGAAAATAGAATAGTTCGATGTCGGGATAAGAGCAACGGGCATTCGTCGGGACGTTTAATTCGACGGCAGGAAACGAACAGCAATTCAAAGTCGTATCAAATGACGAGACGAGAATCTCAACAACAAACGAAAGTCAATTCGCAAGTACAATAAAAATATTAGAAGAACACAATGTTGAACACCATCGGTAACAATTAAAAAGCGAAAAACCATTTCGAGTAGTATTACCGAGGTATAACTCATGACTGAATTATGGGAATAATTACTAATCAACTGTATGACTATGGCCACGAAATAGGCGAAATAGCCAATATACAGATCAATATAAATTAAATAATTGGATTTTTCGTGTTCGCCGTTCGTGTCACCGTACGTTCGAAACGTATGTATTGGCGTTTACAAACTATCGCTTCATATAAATATAGCCATGCCAAGAGCGTAAATTAGACGGCAATTAACCCGTAATTGTTACGATCCACGCGTCGTCGAATGAACCTGACGAATCGTAAATATGTCCTATCGCCGGACAAAACGATGGAAAAGAATAGTTCGATGTCGGGATAAGAGCAACGGGGCTCCGTTCAACTCTCCCGGATGTGTGATTCGACCCGAATCGACTAACGGTTGACGTATTTTGTCCGTTGTCGTTACTTCCACCCTTCGGACAAATTAATAACTATTAAACAAAAATAACATCTACTTAAAATCTCTGTGTTGTCATTTTGGACAAACTACTAAGATTTTTTTTTTTTTTTTTAGTCGATTTCCTTTAGACAAATATTAGTAGTTTACTACTAATAATGGTTTGGTGGTTAACTCTACTAGGCAATTTTCAATAGTTTATCATCAAAAAAGAATTATCAGTAGTTTACTAGTCATCGATGTTAAGATTGATAATGATGTTTATTATATGAATTTGATTATATTTTATTATATTATAATTTTATTATTTAATTTTATTTTTGTTTAATGGCCTAATAGTGTAGTGACCACACACTTTACTACTTACAAGTTTATAGTCAACTATAAATAATGAATAGTTCACTTTTAACTAACTATTAACCTTTTAGTAGTTAATAATTTGTCACAGTTATTAAAAAAACTATTAAATTTATGTAGTTTACTATTGAAATTGAGTAGTAGTAAACTACTGAAATTAAATAGTTTACTATTGGTGCGCAGTAGTTTTCGTTAATTGTGGTGTTTAAGTTGACATTTGAGTTTTAAAACACGCATAACAAAAATATTAAAGAGGAGACAATTTTGTTGACGGCTGTGCGTAGCTTTTATCTAAAAATCAAAATGTCATACAATAAAGTTACCGCTATCAATAACCATGGCTGTAACCTTTGTACCTTTGATAATTTTTTCGAAAAAAGTTACATATATCTCCCTCAGAGATAATCGACTCTTTCAATTTGATTATTTTCGTTTTAACTAGGATATTGAACGCCACTGTTTTACGTTCAATGTGTCGTAATTTTTTTTTTTTAATGTTACCAGTTAGTTGGACTGATACAGGGCGGATTTGGCGTCCTCTTAATATACTAAAGTATCCGAATGCGTGTGTTTTAATACTTTTGTTGTTTAAATCCGATATTATTGTAATCAAGAATCGCATTTAATCGTATTATTATCATCTCATTTAGTGCAAAATAATATGCACGTAGTTTCGTGTCGGAGTTTGGAGTCTCGGGAATTGACCGATTTATAGTCGTCGGTGGTCGCAAATCGTGAATCGGCAAACTTCTGCAAAAGACCCGGAAGGCATAGTATAATTTACATTTTATTTTTATTTATTTATTTATTTTTTTTTTTTTTTAACGATCCCGTATCTCTATCTACGCTACCGGAATAAAGTTTTCGGACTTTTAACGAAGAAATAGCTATTGTTACGAAGAGGAATTTATATTACGCTACACGTGCGGCATATAGAAATATTATAATACCATATAGCAGTTGTTTTTTTTTTTTTTTTTTTTTTAATATATTATTTATCTGGCGAATATATAACTGCGGGTGGCGATAAACGCCAACAATCACGTACGTATTACATTGTCCGCGGTATATTTTTATATTATAGACCCCGTATTCGTTTTCAAAATAGATAGTTTTCAATTTGAGTTTTCCAAACGCATTACCTATCCGTTAATATGATTTTAGTTTTTCGATTTTTCCATACCGGATTAACACGTAGTCCCGTCGCTCGTCGTCATAACAACACTAAGGTTATGCGTGAGATTTTAATTTCCTACACCCCCGTCCCCAAAATATTATAAAAATTCGGATATGACTTGAAAATCTCAGAAAACCCGTTTAAAACTAATTTCTTACGGCCTAATCGGTAAAAAAAAAAAAAAGAATAAGGAAAAAAGAGCAATGTTTTATAACACCGTACACACAAATTGTAAAAGTTTTTTATTTTTTTTTGTCGTGTTATTTCTAATACGCGCAGTTATATGGATCTATGTACGATAAAAGAATAATTTTTTCTAGCATTATATACGATTGCCAATCATACAAATAGCGTTCAAACACTTCAGATCGGATTTCGTGTTGCGCCTCGTGCGTGAACGGACGACAACGTGACGAATCTATCGATAGGCCCTTTCGTTCCTCATTCGTATATTTGATTCCACCGTACAGATCGTCCCCGAATTATTTCATTACCTTTATCGGTTATACAAAGTTTTATTTATTTAATTTTTTTTTTTTTTTTTCATAGGCAGATATCACTGTCAACGGCCAGGATTTTATAATTTTAAATTACCTAACCGGAAGCTAACACTTGCGTTGCGGATTTTTCCGATGATATTCGAATCTATTCCTCAAACGACGACCACCAATAACTGGTGGTTATAACCTACAAAATCATTTAGACCTCATGTCTTCCTGGTACACTAAATGAAAAATAAAAATTAATCACGAAAAATCTACACATTTGACTTTCACCTTAAGGCTAGGAATAGTACCACCTGTCACCTTAAACAATTAGAATATCACAAAATCCACAAGCAGACCATGATAAAAATAACGACTCATTCTCAACTCTAGGGGAAAAACTCTTCGTTACTTAATCGGTAAACATTCTAAAATCGGCATAAAAACGAAACTACTCCTATACAAAACTCGATTAATGCCGGGGTGGCAGCCGAAAAATCAAATATATATAAAATTCAAACTCTTCAATCCATATAACTCTTCGTATTACCTTCAAATGCCCTAAATTATATTACAAATCGCACCCTTCGTACCGACTTAAAAATTAAAACCGTCGAAGAAACCGCAAAAGTTCTGTGCAAACGATTCCGCTCCCGACTAACAGACCACGCAAATGCCTTGATATCAGCACTAAATTCAGACACCGTTCCCGGTAATCTTTCTCGCAGGCTAACGATGAAATGGTATTGTGACTTAAATCAATAAAAAAACAAAATGTTAATCTAAATTAAACAAAAAATGCAGATATAAAGTGTCGCGTCCAAACGGTCGAATAGTTTTCCGTGTTATCACCATCCGAAATAGTTGAAAACGAATTTATTCGAAACGTTGACGTAATGAAAAATAACGAATTTTTATTGTAAAGTCCCCACGTGGCCGACGCTGGTTTTGAGATTGTCGCGGCGAGGTGGACATTTGGGGGGGTGGCTGCTACTTTACTCGCGTGTCTCGTGCCATAAACGATATCCGCGTACAAGCTTATTGTAAAAATTGAATTACACGTTGTCTGTTTTTAAATGTAAAAAAAAAAAAAAAATAATGTACAAATACCGATTGTATTGTTAACACATTAACCGAAAGCGGTTTTGTCGACCCGGCCACTTAACATATCCCGATCGAGTCGATGATTTCTAATCGACTCGCGTCGCTCGCCCCCTCGTGTACAATTACACTTATATCGATAAATCATTACTAATAAATACTCGTCGATCCTCACACCGTCGTCGTTGGTTTTCGCGTTATCGTTCAATTCGGGTCCGATTAATTTTTATTGTTTCAACCCATCCGCGTTTGCTATTTATTTCAATAACAATAAATTACCTCGTCAAGCAAAAGCAATGCGAATCGAGTTTACCTTTTCGTCAATCGTCCCATCGGATTGTGCCCAGTCGAATTCGCTTAATGAATATTGACGGAGCCAAAAATCCACACGTCAATCGCTATCCGATGACGGGCATCAATTATGCCCGTTTCCCCTATGAAACGTTACGGAAAATTCCAATAGGTTTTTGTTTCGTTAACAATACAATATCAAATGAATACGGTACTGCGTATTGTTTTTCTTCGCTTTCGTTTTCGTTTTCGTTTTTTTTTTTATTTCAACGTTATACAATTGCATATTCTCTACAGAACGTTATAAAAAGTTTACACGTACGTTGCTTTTACTATTTTTTACAGTTGTTTTTATTTATTCGATTTTGAATATAAAGTGAGAAAGCCGTGTTTAAAGACACTGTGTTATTTTTTTAAAATTTTTTTTTTTTTTTTTACTTTTCGAACGGCAAAACTATATTTTCAACGAGTGTCTTATTATAGATTATACTTGTGGACGTTCTTCGAAGTCGTTATGTTAAACGCGACGTTATACGATTCCGCCAAACTCCGCAGATGGTGCTGATGAAAGTTACCATAAACTATTTCGAAAGCTCATAACCGCGTGTAAGAACGATCGTTGGCGGAAGCCTAATAATATAATGACGGTACGAACACTGTTTTCTCGTGTTAGTTGGCAGACACAATATTTCTTCTTGTTTAACTTTAAAATTGTTTAATGCATCCTTTATAGCATTATGGCAATCGTTAAAGGTTTACATTTCATACCCGTAAGTCATACGCGGTGAAGTTTTTTTTTTTTTTTTTTTTATAACGTTTGCCGCAGAAAGTAAAAGTGGAAAATGTAACCGTTTCGGCCAGTGGCGGTGATAATTGAAGTTCAAAGGGGAGCGGTGAAATTAGTTATAATTGCGAAATTACACCACTAACCTAACCTAACCTTTACCACACCAAAAAAAAAAAAAAAAAAAAAAACAATTGAAATTAAAAACTAACGTCCAAAAAGTTTTGTATATTAGTTATTGAATAGAATATACAAAATAGAAAAATAAATATATAATTAAATTGGTTATTTGTAAATTTCACTAAAAGCATGTTCCTTTTTTCTCGTTTTCCAAAGCGTAAAGTAATATTTACTTACCTCACTTATTATTTATTATACTTTATTTTTATTATACGGTTCATTGGGTGGTTGAGATGGTTCTGTTACTGTATGAAGTTTTATTTTTTTTTTTTTGGAAAGCTTTCGAAATAACCTGTGATTCGGTTTTTCACCATTGTGATAAATTACTCGTTCTGACCGTGATTATTTAAATACACAAAACAATTAAAAACAAAACGCAATATTAATCACATCACATTCGATTAACTAAAAACAACAAAAACACTACTCTGTAATATGATTCATATGATGTACGATGATAAACCGTTGACTTAAGTTAAGACTCCTTTAGTTAAGCATTGAAGATTTATCAGTGTCACCGAAATCACAAACAAAAAAAACTTATCAAACTACTTATTTTCCGTAGTTTAAGAGGAAATAATAGGAAAAATGTTTTTTTTTTTTTTAAAAAACACGATCCAAAGGGTGGGTGCAAGCGATCCATCTATCGCCCCGTCACCATATAACCGCCACTGGTTCTGGTGATGTGAATACGATATATTTAATTATCCGGCAATTTTTCGATGTTTTTATGACGGTTTTCCGTTTGTATAATTTAGCCGTTCGCGTGCGCGAAACGTCGGAGTCCCTGTACAAATCGAAAAAAAAAACACTATCCGTTTGAAATAAATACAGTGCCCGGAAAATTTATATTGTCCAAACGCTGTTTGCCGGACGAAACATTTCGAGAATTCTGACCTCACTACCAAATAAGAATTCCGTGTAAACGGACAAAAAAAAAAACACATTATTGGAAAAATAATACCTCCCGTTCGGCGGAATCGTATAAAATGTCGAAATCGTATACGCCTATAAATACACGACGATTTATAATATCACGGCACGTGCAGTATTATTGTAACGTGTATTTTTTTATATATATATATATATACGATTTTATTGTCAATATTTCATTGATATAGTGCCTGAGGGATGAAACGGTAGCGGCGTCGAGCAGATTTTTTTTTTTTTTTTTAACTGCGAAATATTAGATATTTTAGTCCCCGGACGAAACTACGATTCCCCGCCGGTTATATATAAATATATATTTGATGCTCCTAGTGTGTTTGGAAAAAAAAAAAAAAAGGTTAAAAGTTTGGCGAGCAAAACAACACGTATATAGGTATTATTTTACAGCTATACGTATACATACATATATACATCATGTTTGGCGAACACAAAACGGATTTTGATATATCGTTAGACTCGAGGGCTGGCGGAGCGACGACGGTTCGTCCTGCGGCCAGCGATCGCCGAGACCCGAAAGTAATCGGGCTGAAAAGAGAAAAGCGAAAGAAAAAAAAAAAAAAAAAACAGTAATAATAATAATTGTCCGATCGGGAATTAATCGGATATTCCCATGCGTATACAATAACGCATCTCGTATTTCCGGCGTACGATTTTCTGTTGTCGCGAAATTCGCGCGGATGCCCGGACAGCGCCGGGACCTCCGGGGACTAGGCTATCCGGGAGCTTGCCGGGTGGAAGTCGTCCAATCCCCGTCCCCGGGTATTTGCGAGTCCTCTGCCGGCGTCCCCGGGAGCTCCGAAAGTGTCCCGCGTTAATCGCAAAACATTTCCGCACGGGCGCCTAGCCAAAGTGTAAGTGGGTCCCCGAACATTTTTTTTTTTTTTTTTTTGAAAATGTACAATCTGTATTATCAAAACACAAAGGACAAATGTGAAAACAAAAAAAAAAAAAACAATAATGAAGACAAACAGAGAGACATTTATCATGTGACATTTATCGGGAGACCGTCCAGTGATGGAACCCTTAATCAAACTTATCTTAATTATACCTAACCTAACCTAACCAGCGATGTTTGTTTAAACGTGATAATAAATTAATATTCAACGCCGCTATACTTTTCCGCGCGTACCTCTATTCAATTAAAAACGCGTTTGCCTCCGACCAAAACGGTATTCGGATACGAATATAATTTTTTTTTTACGTTTTCAAGTTTATACGTTACACGTTTGTTCTGATTTTTACGACTCTGCTGTGTGTATATTAGTTTTTTCATGCCGGATCGGCACCGTTTCCTTGTTTTACCGTCCGAGCACGGACAGAAATCGATGATATATTTTTTTTTTATTTGTTTTTGATCAGAGAGAGATCTCGGAAGGTTCAAACGAATCGAATATGTGCGAAACAACTAAAAAAAAAGGCCAATTGCACTCAAGGTGTAATTAGTGGCGTTATCATTTAGGTTGTTTATTTCAATGGAGTGGTAATACAACACGACGGAAAGAAAAAAAAAATTATAATCTTTCTCTCCTCCGGGAAAATATTTCTTACTGTCTGCAGTATTCCGAAAGTTTTAAATTTATTTATATTTATTTACAAAATACAAACATTCCAGTCAATATCACTTCGTGTAATTACTAATACGTTCTTCTATGTATCGAACCAAACACTACACTCTGATCTTAGACTACAGACGGTCGCCGAATTGGCTACCTTTCAATCGTTTCCGTACTCGCCTTACCAACCACCCAAATCCTCTTATTCTTGCTCTAAATTCAGCAAATATTCCTGGGAATCCACCGAGAACACTCAAGAGGCACTGGTGTCGTCATTTGGCTAAATAAACTGATCCATAAAAAAAAAATAAATAAATAAATAAAACTAATATTATCTCAAATATGTATATATAATATAGCATAAAAATTTATCGCGTTTGAGTGTTACTGCTGGGTAGCAATTCTTCTCAAGCTCTCAGGTCTTGAATATTATTTATCTTGTACACACTCATATGCTTATTGTAATCCATATTACAGATTGTATATTTTTCTAATAAATGTTTATTGAAAAAAAAAAAAAAAAAAAAAATTATATTTGACCTGATAATAGCACTCACGGAAAATACAAATATTCGTATTTCTCCTCCGTGATAATTTACTACCAATTTGAGGGTGAACAATGCCTAAAGCCGGGTTCACACAGTTGAATATTTTTCCAGATTGATGACGTTTAGTTGAACCTCAAATATTTTAGAACCATTCCTAATTCATCGATTTGTCTAATATATTACATATAATTACATCATACTGGATCGATTACGAATTTCGTTACCGTCGTGTAAACCTACGGACTTGCACTTAGAATACGTATGTCTGCTTGTGTCCGGCGTCGTCGTACACCCGTATAATTTATTCGAGACACCGTAATAATTGACTTTATACCGAACTAAAGCCATCCAATCACTAAATTCAGGAAAATATTTGACCATGTAAACGCGACTTAACGCATAAATGCTATAAGGAGGGATTGCGCAATCCGTTTGTATTTTGTCTACGAAACATATTATAGTGTGCTCTTGTCGTGATAACATTATTATCATTTCGAACTATTATTCATACTCGTGTTCCGCAAAACTTATTTACCGCAGTGATGTCCCGGTAATCAAATTCGGCCCGAGATTAACAATAATGTAGTTGTAATAAATTATTATTTACGTTGCCGGGAGTTAATGAATATTATGTGTGTTTATGTTTTCAGACTACTTGTAAGTTACAGCTGCACAGCATGTCGTTCGAAAACATGATCATAATGGGAAAAGCATCTCAGAAACTTACACCCGAAGGTTATCTCAAAAACGACGCTACGAATCCCCGGGAATCCGTTCTCCAAGATAACGTGAGTACCCGTAACTATGTAAATAATTTCCAATATTCGCGCACACAATGCGCGATAATGACAAAAAGATACAAAACATCGTGAAATCGTGAAATTTCCGAGATGTATTAACCGTCCCGGTGTGACGTTACATCGAAATAAATGTACAAAATTATAGAAATTAAAAAAACATAATCCGGTTGGAACATTTGTAACGTTAGTTCGTAATGATTGAACGCCTTTCAAGGATAAGCATTATTACACTTAAACAGGGTGCGGCATAGCTGACTGACGAGTCTAATAAATAACGAACAGTAAAATTTAGAGAAAAAGTTTTTTTTTATTCAAATCAGTATTCAATCCCATTTTAAAAAATTATTTTTTGAAAATTATATCTCCAAGATGGTGACGGCCGTCAGCATTCATACACTGTTGTAGACGATCTCTGAAGCTCTCATATGATTTTCGGCACATTTCGACTGGTATGGCCTCGACTTCCACGGTGACTTTCTGTTTAATTTCTTCTACGGTATGTGGCCTATGTCTGAAAACCTTATCCTTAAGGTAGCCCCAGAGGAAAAAATCACAGATACTTAAATCTGGGGACCGTGCTGGCCAGCCTATGTCTCCTCTCAGAGAGTCTAACCGTCTTGCTGAAACCATACATCTCCCAAATCATGTTTTTCAGCCATGATAAATCTTCGTAAAGAATTCTCTTCAAAGAACGGTTTGAGATTCCCAAAGCTACAGCGTGTTTCCTGGCTGAGCGTCTCGGTGACTGCTCAATCGACTCTCTAACCAACTGCACATTTTCGGGGGTTCTCACCGTTCTGTGTGCTCCGTGTCCAAGTCTACTTAGGGTACTTCCAGTTTCTTCCGATTGCCGTTTCCACAATTCGATAGTGTTAGCAGAAGGAACAGATTCAGCACGTGGAATGCCGAAGTGTATACGAAAAGCCCTTTGTGTAGCGATCACAGAATGATTATTTTCGTAATACGCACGCACGTCGAAACCACGACGTACACCTGTCCAGACCGTGATTACGAATAAAAACGGCATTACCGTACAATTCCAAATTGTATTAAGACTTATTAAGGCCTGCTCTTATCTTATCACAGGATAATGGCCACATTAAACTCGTCAGTCGGTTCTGCCGCACTCTGTATATATTTTTTTTTTTTTTTTTTTTTGTAATTTGACGACTCCCTTCTCTCAAATATAATATTCGATTTGTGCACGATATATATATATATATGAGATATTATACGTAATCGGATTAGATAAAATCGTCCAAATGTCATGGTAATAATACTAATTTATACGTTTTGACGTCGGATTAACAATAATATCGTCGAACGTCCCCGGAGTCAAACGGTTTACAAACCGATATTTTACCATAAATTATTTCGTTTCACAACAACCGAACGAATCGGTGTATTTCTGGCCGTGTCAGTAATATTATACGGTTACGCGATGATTGAATCCAATTGACTTGTTCGCATCTTGGGCAAATAAATTTACGCAATTTATTTACGCGTGCGCACGGCCAGCGGGCGTTTTCGTTAGGAAAACGCGGGTTTTTTGCACCCAAACACCTAAACCATGAACACTATAAATTTACGAACCCGGGGCAACAACAGCCGCGGTCGTCGATCGTAATGTATACGGGCCACTGAATTGTCCGCCGACGGGGCAGGGCAGTGAATTTCCAGTGCAATTTGTCGATTAATCAATCGACAAATATATATATATATATATACGTATAATACAATGGGGATGAATCGTATTTCACTAAAACGGTAAATATTATCATAATCAAAACGGATATTTTATATAAACAGCCGTCGGTACGAACGGTACTCTGTTGCTCGCCGTAGGAATACGAACGGCGTGAGTCTCGACCTATTCCGCAAAATCCTACAGCAGAGGTTAACCTAACCTAACCCCCCCCCCCCCGAGAAAATCGAGCGAATTCGATTTATTCGTTGGGTCGCGAATATAAATCGACGGGATTACCCTCGTCCGGACCTATTCGTAAGTTCGCAACCCGATATGGATCATTTTTTTTTCAATTATTATTCTATGGCGGAATCGAATTCTCTATACGTAAACCGTTGGACACACTGTTGTCGTTTTAAACGGTATTGGCACCGTAGCGTCCGGATACCATAAATACAGATTTCGGGTCGGAATGGCTATTTTTTTCGCACCCTTATTGTTAACATTTTAATCGATCGCGAAACCACGGTGTGTACAAATACGGTTAGCCGGACGTAAATGTTTGGCCGCGCGCGTGTTCATTTTATTACCGATACCGCGACGACACTGCGTATTGCTATTTATTTATACGTGTGTCGTTCCGTTTTTTTTTTTTTTTTTATCGTTTTTCAGACGGCGTGTTTCGAGATTTTGAAGAACTTTTCGTACCTGGTCACTACGCAAGCCGTGCAAGTGAAAACCAACATGCTGCTGTCGGTGCTGAAAATCGCCGAAGTCGACATACTGTTGCCCGCTTCGAACTCGTGGGGCACTAACGTGTCGCCCAACACGTGCATGGTAACCGCACTGTCTCTGGTAACTATGACGAATCTATACTGAAAGAAAAATAAAAAAAATCCCAAGCTAAACGGTGTGTCGAAGCACAACAATAATTTTATATATATATTATATTATGTTGATAGGATTTCTTCGTTGTTTTTTGTTTTTTTTTTTTTTTTTCTTGTACCACTCGACTATCGAAAACTTTAATGACACAATGAAACCCGAACAAAAAAAGAAAAAAAACCGCATAAACGCGAAAATTATAATATTCGTATTATCGTTTTATCGGTCGACGGGGATGCGTCTACGCGATATTTATTTGGCTGTCATGGCTGTCGTGCGCCGTCGTAACGGATCCCGACAAATCTTAGCAATATTTTATTCTTTCGGTAATCGTCGTATTTCTATCGCTTAGTGTTTTTTTTTTTTTTTTCCCCGATACACGGTAATATTAATTTTGTATTTTTATTCGTTCCTTCCTCTCCCCCCCTCCCTCCCCTCTACCCCATTACCGTTTAAAAATTATGTAATACTATTTACGCGAAATTTTCAAAAATCCTATTATAACAATACGCCTTCTTTCGAATCGCTCAAATATTTAAATATTACCACCGGTGTCTACCGTTATTATTATACGTAGAAATTATCAGGTGCGCGTACAATGTATATGCGGATTTCACACTATTGCGGCGCGGTGTTCAAGAGAGTGTCTCAAGTGTCTCAAATATATAAACGAAATTTTTGTTTTTTTTTTTTTTTTTGATTGATTTTTTCGAAAAAATCGCGATCTGCAATGGCCCCCGTGCACGAAACGATAGGAATTAAAACGTCCGGAGAAGAGTGGAAACGATTGATATAGTGTTCGGGAATACGACGACGTTTCGTCAATGGAGGAAACCGGAGGAATTTATTAATGACGACCGGGAAAGAAATTCTGTCGGCCCCGGGGACAACAGACAAAAAAAAAAAAAAAAAACAAAAAAAACTCACACGGGCCGCGGCAAACCGATTTTCGTTAATCGCAATCCGTCGTAGGAACAGATTAACAAGTCGACGGTGTACGACGATTCCGGTATACTAATTCTCCGCAGAACGCACGGACTGGCAACTAAATAATTCTGTAATTTATATACTAAACTGTACGTGGGCATCGCGAATTTATTTCCCGAGTGTAGCCGAACATATGGCACGTACCGCACAACAGTTTGGTGGATACCGGATTACTTTTCGTAGGATTTACTACGGTTATATATGAAATATTGTTTAGTCGAAATTACGCTTTGAACCACCGGGCCCCCTCGCCCGACGCACTGCGTTTTTGCAAACGATTAGTTTCTTTATGATTGCACTGCGTCCAGTAAACACGGAATTTCCAATAAGACGCATTGAAATAAATAAACCAGTGAGATTAATTTCGATAATCGCGTTGTCGCGTCTAGTTCACAAAATACACGCATTCTTTTAGAAAAAAAAAAAAAAAAAAAAAAAACAGATACACACTAAGGTGTGAATTACAACAGTAATCACGTGGTCCACGGTTGTCTACGCGATCGGATTATAATTGCCCGTACAGGACACCTTACAGTTCCTCGCATCGTCCATTCCCGGTGGTCACAGGTATTTACCGTATTGGGTGTAGGCAACGGGTGCGGTTTTGCAAATTGTTCCATCATTCAAGATCTAAGTTTTTCGTTATGTATATTTAGTAATGGCCGAAATAATCGAATATACTAGCGTACTATTGAAATGCCGCGGGAAATCGCGTCCCTGAAATTCAACCGGCCTTACCGCGCGTACGTTTATCAAATTTCGTTCGATTTCCGCGGAGCGAATTGTGGCGCCGAGCACCCGTGTTTGTTATTCGTATTAAGAATTTTTTTTTATTTTTTTTTTGTCTTTGCCGATCGTTTGAAACATAAAACGATCGCGAATCCGCGAATCGACGCGGACATTTTACAAAGCCAGCCCACGAGCGCAGTACGTTATCGGATATCGTACGAATCGTACAAATTGTGCTCGTCCGTTTAAAATGGCCCCGCAGCCCGTCGTCGTGTCGGTCGAATCGTCGATCGTCGGAATTACAAAAATAAAATATAACGCCGTGACAACGGTAATTTCCACACGTTCGGAAAATAAAAAAAAAAAATAATAATAATAATAACTCACAGACGGGCAGTGGGTGTGGAAATTGATAATATTCTAAAAAAAAAAAAAACGTGGGGCTGATGCGTCTTCGGTAATTAAATTAATGGTATTTCACTCCGGGAGCAGCGAACGGCCAGCCGTCGCTATCAATTCGTATATACGAGTACGCCGCACGTCTCATACCAGCTGCTCATAAACGTCTCGTTTAAAAAAATCTAAAAAATCCTACATTTCCTGGCCGGGTAATTAATATTCGTTGGAATATATTGACGGTAAATTTGAGATCGATTATTTGATCGTCAAGTAAGATAGAGCAGTTCGACTAGACTCGTAGGCTCGTGGAGTATTTTCATTGTGTTCGTGACTCGGTGCTCAAATTGGGACGGGGCGGTGCGAGAATGTTTTTGTTTGAAGCGTCGATCTTTAATCGTACGTATTGTTATCCAAAATTAAAATTCGCTTATTGATCTCCATTAGGTGGGTTTTTCGGATCTGGAGAAGAAAATGTAAAAATATCAAAAATCGTTCCGTATTAGAAATCCGTCGTTAGATTGTCAATTCCCTCGTTTTTTTCGACCGTTTTTCCAAGACCCAAAAGCTAGGGAACTGCAATCTATGATTCTGTTGTTGTTATTATTATTATTATTATTATGTTTTTTTATCGATACTTTGTACGTTTTTCTGTTAAACAAGGTAGATTTCAATAGAGGTGTTAATAACAAGGGATCGTATGCGTTTTTATCATTGTGAAATTATTTAGTCTGGTATATGGAACGATGGCTTCTAAACTAAAACTATCAGTGTCCGACCTCATACTTTTTCCCCGATTCGAGTGCTGTGTGTATTCAATGCAATTTATTTTTAAATTCAATATCGAACATCTATTATTGTCTAAAAGTCTTTGATTTATAACAGGTGATGGCATTTATAAAGTGACTGAAACAATGGGGCAAAATCCAGTATGTGCATTTACAATAAAAATACAAAATAACTTGCAGTGCTATCACACACATCGGTGTTTTTATGTATTAATAATAAGCAGGGCTGTGCATTTAATGCTTTAAAAATCAATAAAATATGCACTAAAAACTAACGAAATATGCACTTAAAATTCGTAAAATAAACACTTAATATTCAAAAATATGCAAAAATAAGTACTAAAAATTTAATTGTAATTGTTTTAATACTGTAATTATTGAAATTTTAGTTTAAAAATTAAAAAATTATATGAATTTTGGTCTAATTTTGATCTTTGTCGACTACGTGTTCTGATATCAGTAAATTATATAAAAAAAAAAAAAACAATAATACTCGACCTGGACCATGTTCAGCAAAATTAGATTACAACTAGTTACATACTCGACTAAAATTAAAATAGTTTCATCGAATCCATAAAAAACTTGTTACAAACAAAAACGTTTAGACCAATTCTAGACCAGATTAACCGGAAAAATATAAATGTTACGAAAAGAAACAATACCACGGACAAGTCATGAAAACGTGCATTTATATGCCTTAACCCGTCAAATATACGAAAATATGCAAAATAACATTTCGTATTTGAACATTATAAATAACACAAAAAACAAATTTTGTTCGAATTCATTTTCTTATACGGTGTAGTAAAAAAAAAAAATCAAAAACATACAAACCTATTTAAATTCACAGCCCTGATAATACACAACGGCATTGTTGATATGTTGACAACGAATAAAATTATAAAATTTACTGTGTAACGCATTAGTCCCTATTTGCAGAGTAATAGTTTTGTTTGCAACCGGTGTTTTTTTTAATCAATCACATTGCGAAAATGACATTATTTTTCAATCTTTTCGGCGGTTCGGCCCTGTCACTATACCGTTGCACAAACAGCACGACTCTTTGTTTTTCCTACGGCGAACCGTAGTGGGCGGTACGAGTTTTAGCGATCGGACGTAATACCGGACCGACAATCCATAAATTTCCGCCCGTCGCCGTCCTCCCGGCCGAGCCGGGGCCCCTGCCGGAAACGGTCGGTTAGGAAATTCTCTTGCTGGGAATTCTTTTCCGTCGTATTGTAACTATTGTGCAGTATGCGCGGTGTGTGCGCGACGACGACGGGAAACAGGGAACGGGTATGTAAATAAAAGCACCGGTGCCATCGCCATCAACGGATATTATAATAATGTGGCGTCGTAACAGTAGTTATAAAATAGTTATAATATTAATATTAATAATAATAATATTGCGACGGCGAGGCTTATTTGGTTTTTTTTTTTTGGGGGGGAGGGGCGTGGATAAAGGAAGGTTCCTCCTGAATAAGTAAAACGGTCGCGCTCGAAATTGCCTGCTAAATAATTACCGAAAAACCAGTAGCGTCGTCCCCCTTGTAGTAATATTATTATTTTAATAATACACGTGATTCTGTAGTATACAATGTATTACGCTACTTGCGCGGTGGCGTGATGAACTTTTTTTTCTTTTCTTTTTTTTTGCGTTTTTTTGCCTACGTGACCGACCGAATTTAAGACGCCCGCCACCGTCGTCTAAAATTACAAAAAAAAAAAAAATTTTGCAAATCTTTCGCGAGGGCTCGAGAAATCACCTCGCCACCCTTAATTCCATCTTAATTGTATTTAAACGCCCGCCGAAATATCCAAGTGACTCTCCTGTACTGTTAAGTTAATATTTTTTAAAAGCGCGTAAAAACTACACCCGCTCGAGATTATTCTCCAAATTTCTCCGACGGGTTAAAGTTACCGACTGCCCGGGTAAAAAATAACGCATAACGTGCACCGAAGCTTGCCAATTTTCAATTTCCCCTAGACAATTACTATTATAGACCGCGTACGGGACACAGTTCGACCGACGTGTTACAAATCCTCGTACAAGTCACGGGCGGCCTCTCGAAAATCTCGCGTCGCGTCGCTGATACTACGAGTTATTTTAGTATCTGATACTAGCCCCCCACGGTTTATATACCTAAATTCGCTCAGTGTTGTGTATTTCTTTAGCAAATTTATCGTATCGCACGGGTATAAATTGAATTCTTCCGCGTGTTCTACGTTGCCGACTTGCCACCCCAACAACAGTGTGGTGGCCCTTCCCACCAGTGAACGGTATTTTTTTTTTGTTTTTTTATATATATATTCGTACACGTGCCCGGCTGGCGGGTATTTTTCGTTTATCTTTTGTTTACCGGATTTCCATACGGTGTACTTATGCACAAAAACGGTAATAATATATGCACACCCGCTAGACACCGTACAATGTTATTTATGATGTACGATTATTAGGACACGAATACATAATTTATAATACTAAAAACCGTTTGTACGCCACCGCTAATTTTTTCTTGACATGAAAATTAATTAACATAATTTACACGGTAATTAAGTATTTTTTTCGCTGTAATATTCATTTTTTTTTTTTTTTTTTTTTTTTTTGTCTTAAGACAACAGTAAAAAAAAAAACAGTAGCGCAATAATAATAAAAAACGAAAAAACGTCGTGTTCTTTTTGCTTCGCTTAAAATAAACGGACTATTTAAGTGGTTTATAAAATGAAATAAAAAAATGTAAATGAATCGGTTATAATTTAATTGTTGGTGTGCGATTGATACATGTGTGGATAAAAGATAAACCATATTTTTATGGTTCAGTAGTGTATCGTCGAGATAGTGCAGCAGGACATCTATAATAATAATCGGGGCAATGTTACCCGCAACATTAAAAAATTACTGTTATAAGTGCAATAATATCGGTGACGTGACGAGTGACGAGTTTGTTTTGCGGGCATTTCATTTCCCTTCTCCGCCATACATAATCGGTGTACTGGCCCGTGGATTGCCAAACAAATTCAGTTAATATTTCTAATCATTTTATTGCGGAAAGAGATCGTTTACCACTGTAACTGGAATCGTTGCTAGGATCCGTAGATGTTTGAAAGCGGGTTGGAAATGCGTCATCAGACATGACCGTCTCGTTTTTAGTGTAAAGTCAATTTTTATAAAAATGAATTAAGACCAATCATACTTGTAATGCACAAGCATTGCCTATATATTAAACAATAGGAAATGTGACGGGGCTAAAAATTCAAACGGTGTGGTGGTAAGCCCGCAAACAAAATGGGTTTTTTCTTTATCTTTATTTTCTAGCTCAATTCAAGCCTCGTGTAGGCCCGTCACCACTTCCGCGGCTCGGGTGTTCTTCGTCTACCCTTATTCCCAAGAGCTCGAGGTCTTCATAACCCCGGACTCGCGACGTTGTTGTCGTGGCCGAGTCGACCCTCTTGTCCACCGAACGCGCCCGGATCGGCTTATCCTTCGGCTTTTGATAAATCCAAATCTCTCTCTCTCTCTCTCTCTCTCTCTCTCTCTCTCTCTCTTTCTCTCACTATCGCACGGCCCGTTAAACACGATGGTCCCCGGCTCAGTAGGCACGTTTCTCTATTTTGATAATCGATTTAACGGTTACGCGCGGAGCGCCGTGATATATATTACAACGCGAGACAACATTGAAACACTCTCTTGAACAATATTATTGCCGAATAGTATTAAATATATGTTATGACGACCGGGCACAACCGCGAGTTATTCTTGCAAAGACAAATAAAAACACTCAGTGAAACGTATAAATCGTATATAGACATTTTGATTAGCCGGACTATATAATATTGAAAATTATAGTGTAAATTATAAAAATCTACGTACGCCGCGCTCGTTTTTTTTTTCGTCTATTTTCTTTTTTTTTTTCTATACTCCGTTATACATTCCGATAATATGAAAAAAAAAAAAAAAAATTATTACGATGTTAGCTTCTATGTGTATAATGTATATAAAGGGATAATAATAGTAATATGTTTACCGTGTATATTTTTTAATACAGTAACAGTGTAAAAAAGAATAAACCTTACAATTTAGTATAAATATATTGTTATAAAGGTAGTGTCGATGTGTACATACGATAATATTATCACTATAATTTATAATCTCTGTAGCGGACGGAGATAAAAAAAAACGTATTGTATTGTTTTGTAACTATAGTTTAAGTATATTAAATGTTATTTGTTTTGTTGGAAAAAAAAAAATCAAAAAAAAAAAAAAAAAACGTGATAATAGGGGCACGGGAATCGCGTTCGTGTGTACGCGGACGCGTATCATTTCGAATGAAACGGTAGTAATACCGTAGTAGGTTAGGCGAGGCGTACTATAATAAATTTAAAAAAAAAAAAAAAAAAAAACGACTTAATATCAAAATGATAATCGTTCGGGAAAAAGACGTTTTTTTTTTTTTATCAAAAGATAAATTCATTAATCGACCGACACGCAACACGAGATCCCCGGACGTATATTATAATATCGTATCAAAAGCAAAGTTTCACCATTATAATACGCCCGGAATAAAAAAAAAAAAAAACCATTATTATTGCACAAACGGTAATAGAAATAATAGAAAAATAATAATAATATAATCTCATCGCGACTTCCCTAAATAACCGACATTTATATTTCTTCTTTTTTTTTTTTTTATATAAATATATATATTTACATAGCTGTTAGCTCTTTTATACGGTTTAAACGTTTCTAAATGCGATTTTTTTTTTTATTTTCTAATACGTGTCGACATTTTTTTATCGAATCACATTTTCGTGCTGTTAGCATAGTATTTAAATTTGATAAATTGTATACACTGATATATTATATTGTAATAGGTATAGGTAATACTCGGGTAAGTTCGGGACTTGTATATTGGTTTGAACCGTTAAAACGCGATGTTTCTAACCTAACGTAAACCGATAAAAAAAAAAATTGTCCGTTATAGGTTAAAGCCGAACGAACAGGTGGAATTATTTAAGCGCTACCGCGAACACACCGATTAGACAGAAATCAATAAATATCCGCGTTCACCGTCGTCACAATGTAGAAAATATTAACAAAAATCAAAAACAGAACAATTTTTTTTATTATTATTATTATTAAAATCGAACCATTTCCACGTAGCGGCGTTCGGTTTATGTCAAGCCGAAGAGAACAAGTAAACGCTTTATGCGTTTGCATTATAAATGCTTTTGAAAATTAAAGCGGTTTAATCGTGCGTCATATAAAACACCTTGAAACGACGAGACGAAATAAAAACCGTTTTTAATTTAAAAAAGCTCGAATAAAACAATGTAATTTAAACAAATAAAAAGCGGTTTTATCAATAGAATCGGGGGGGGGGAGGCGGCGGGTTTAAAAACGTGTAAACAGAACAATCGATTTAATTGCGGCGACACGGTTCGGGTCGTTACGACGGTCCAAGTACTAAAACCGTTATCATTTCTTTTTTTTTTTTTTATATTAAAAGAAATAGTAAAATATTAAATAATATTCCGATATCGCGTGGTAAACAAGTCAAGGTAATTTAGGTCGACTCGTTAAAAAAAAAAAAAAAAAATTGCATATTATTTTAAAAATAGGTTCTATTATATTGCGATAACTGTTACCAAGGGAACGACCGGGGGGGGGGGTGAAGTGACGACCCCGCAAACCGTATTTACGAAAATTTAAAATAATTTTTTTTTTTTTTTTATCAAGCTTATTACGAGTAATAATAATCACGCTTTACTGGACTTTTGAAAATTACACAAATTATCCTAGTCGCGCCGCGGACTGTCCCGAAGTCCCGAACCCCGGTAATGATTAATAATAATAACAAAATAATAAAAAAAAAAAATGTTAAAAAATACAATCATTACTTATATAGGTCAATGGCCGAATATATACATATCATATTATGACACTTGTGTTCATGACTACGAATCGACGATCTCGCGATAGTGTTGTTGATTATCGCGTTGCATCCTTCACTGCTTGTCGGTTAAAAAAAAAAAACGTAAAAAAATTAAATTAAAAACGGTTAGGTTCGATGCGCCCGCTCAATGATAATTTTCTTCTTTTAATGACTTTTTTTGTTTTTTTGTTAATATTATTTAGACAATCGTCACAACGAAATTCAACATATCGAATTCATTTACACATATCAAAACGCACATTGGCGCTATTATATTGTTTCCAAATTGCACCGCGGTAAACGGATTGCAGTTTACGTTTACACGCAATTTTCTCACTAACAATTTAATTATAACGGTCACAGTATAGAATTTTTTTTTTTTTTTTTTTCTTGTATGTACGGTAGGCATAACAACAATTATGAATGGCTTGTCCCGATACGGTAAAGGGTATATTTTTTATCCGTACCGGAGTGTTGTATGCGCACGCGGTCGACGGGCCTGCGTACATTTTTACCGGAATACAATTAATATTAATTTTTTTATTTTTCTGGTCAAAATTGGATTACCCATCGTCAATATTACAGTGCCGACCCGTCGGAAACAAATTTCACAGACGCGGTTCGGCACAAACGACGATTTTTATCGCGTCGAAATACGTGATTTCGGCTCCCTGCTGGCGGTTTTTTTTTTTTTTTTTTTTATCTCGACATCCGTTTATTACACCCGTGCCGTCGTTTAATCGCGCGGAAATAGAAAAAAATATATATATATGTATGTGTACCTATAACTATAATATTGTCGTCGTATAATATAGTTTTCGCGGTGTAGTTATGTCGTTATTTTTTAATAATTTTTAAAGGTTTAGGAAATAAAAGATTTTAATATAATAACCAGAGCCCGGAACTTGTTGCATTTGCATTTTTTTTTTTTTTTTGCTCTAATACTTTGTCCATAGAAATTTGTTTCTCGGATCGTAAAATCGAATGGTACCACGTTATTTGTTATTATCCATTTTTTTTTTTTTTTTTTTTTTTTAGGGAATCTCGTGTGCTATTACAATCGTTTTTTTATTGATATTATTTGATCATTTAATATATTCTTATACTTTTGCGGGTATATTTTTGAATAAATCACTTAGTAAAACACGTGCGTTTAATTTAATTTCGACTTCAAATATTTTTCGTACACAATATTCTCTTATCTCAAAAAAACTAGGACATTGTACACACGCCGTAAGTCATAAATATCAAATATTATTTTACGGACATTATGGTGTTATACAAAAAAAAAAAAACCCCGTTCCGCTGAAAATGAAAAATCGTAATATAGATTTAATTTTAATCGTAGGACAAACCCATTGTTTTATTAGTTCGTTTGGTGGTATCTACACATTCGGGTGACGTGTTGTTTTCCGTTAATATATCAAACCGCAAATAGCTCGTTTTATTCATTTTTTATTTTTTTTTTTGTTTTTCCGTGCATTTTTTCAAGTTCCGGACACTAATAATAGTAATAATAATAATAATAATATAATAAGTATATTATAGCCGGAAACGTTACGGATTACAATTGTATACGCTTGGAAACCGGCACAGCCGTAGATATTGCAGTGTTTCACGGTTCGCACGGGGTAAAAAAAAACGACCGCGGTACATTTTTACGTTAGGAAAAAAAAAAAAAAAAACTATAACGAAAAACGGATGTTTACCTAAATACAAGATTGGTTATAATACCGTACCTATTTGTCGGACGTCCGGTTCGTGTGTGCGCCGGTATATTCTATAACGACACGCGTACAATAATTAGTTATGAAAATCGTTTTCGCGTTGTTACGTATATATGGAGAGGTCGTTATAACCGGTGTATACGGCACTGCGTTATTTCTAAGGACACGATTTTTTTTTTTTTTTTTTTTAGTTTTTTATTATTATTATAAATTTTTACACGCGAATGTTGTTTCGCGACTCGATAGTGTTCGTAATCATCGTCGCGTCATCGACAAAACAATGGGTGGTACAACCCCGCCGACCGGGCCGTGCGCAACACACTAACAATCCAATTTCGATCGGATAAATATCGATTTCAGACACGTAACAATATTTTATTACGTTTTATTGGTCGTACGGTTGATGGTTTGTGCGATCGTCAGCGGCGATTTTATCGGACAAATACCGAAAATTAAACCGCCGCACCGCGTCCGGGATGGGATTTTGATATTTTCGCATTTTCGTACAAGACAAGCGCGAATAAAACACGAACAACCGCGCCGTTTCCACCGGACACCGGACAGAGTAAATATCCCCACTCGTCGCCCCGGTACTAATTCGTATTATCCCGGGAATCCCGATTAGCACCGGTTCTTGTGGCTCGCCCTGCGCGGTTTTTTGCCCTTGGTCTCCTCAAGTTAAGCCGACCGACGGACGACTGGCAGGTCTTAGGTGTGGGTTTTTGGCACGCCAACGTTCTCGATCCAGTATATATATATATATATATATATATATATATATATCGCTATATCAGACGGTGAACCGGCGACGGGTTGGCCACGTTATCTGACCGACGACGAGTTATTTTACGAAAAAATCTCGTGTACCCAAAACGTATTGTTATTCGAGAGACGCCAGTTATCATAACGTTTACAACACAGAATACTATTACATTATTTTTATTTTCCGTCCGCTACCCGGTTCATAAATAACCGTTATTCTCGTGTAATAACGAAATAATATTATTTAATGACGTAATGGGGCCCGGAAATTGATCATTTTTTTTTTTTTTTTTATGTACAAACAACTATACACTGACTGAAAAATTCACGATAAAGATAAAATCAAATTGAATTCTTGAAACGAGTAAATATTTCGAATTAACTGATTTTACATTAAAAACGCATAAGTAAAACTGTGCGTTGGAAACTAATAAAATTATATTAAAATACCGATATAAAAACGATGGAATTTGCAAAAAAAAAAAATATACCATTACGTTCTAGGTATTATATAATATAAAATTAATTTTTGAATAGACGGAAAAAAAAAATTAAAAACAAATGCATCAAGTTCCGGGGCCGTATGATGACATTAGATATGTTTATGTACAAGCAAGTGTACGTGCATTATGCAAATTTTTGTTTAAACTACAAATTATTGTTTTATTTAAATATCGTTAAAAGTCGGTAAAATAAATGATTTTGTTTCTTGTTTATCGCTCTTCGGCACGGCATATAATAATATGATATTATTGCGTATAGAACGACACACAACAAATAAAAAAAAAAATACCATATCCTGGACATATCAATCTTAAAATAAATATATACAAATAATATTTCGTTGAATTATAATAAGACAATTCCGCCACATTACGCGTAAATTTATTGCAGGGAAATTAGAATCGGATTGTATTTGGCAATAACGAAACATTTGTTTTTTTTAATTCGCTATTTGAAAGTTTATATATTATTATATCGCATACATAATATATAAACTCTGAAACAAACACATATCAAAATGTATGATGTGATAAATATATATATATATATATAGAAATATAATAATAATATATATTGTTTTTATTTGAAATTATGTATTGTGTAGACTAGATTGAATATAAATTATTTATAATATAAGTACTAATATATATTTATATATAAATATAGTGTAACATACTCTTGTCTCAAGCAACTTTAAAAAAAAAAAAAAAAAAAAAAAAAAAAAAAAAAATAGTAACAATATATTTAATATAATATTATACAACAGACATATCACTTGCTAACATAAGAGGGTATATTTGTGTGTTATTTTTTTTCCTGAGATAAAAATTTACGTTAAAATATATATATTTATTATATAGAATAATTGTTAAATATAATATGATTATATTAGGTAATTTGTATTGTTTTTTTTTTCTTCTGTATTTTAATCATACTTTTGTATATTTGTTAGCTAATTGTCAATCGTAAATACGTATTAATAATATTATTGTATACTTATCCTTATCGATGTCGTTTTTTTTTTTTTTTTTTTTTGTTTTTGTTATAATTTTACTAATCAACTTATAACATTCGCATGGTCGTGTACGACGGATATTCTGTCATTTTGCGGAAACTATTTATTTGTAACGAGTTAAAATTCATATTATATCCGAACATTAATAGAAAAAAAAAAAAAAAATATTATTATATAATAATAATCGTTTTTATATTTGGGAATAAAAAGTTGAATTGTTAAAGTCTGAGTATAAACGTGTACTCGATTAATAATATCCCATTGAACCGTTTTGGTCCAAAAATCAAATCGAGTGCACGGTTGATAAACAAAAATGTGTATTAAAAATTATGATATAATATTATAAAAACATTTAAAACGATTTTTCGGTGTTATTTAAATAAAAATTAGTTATGTAATTCGTGATCTTTGTTTATAAGAGTGTTTTCAAACTTACATTCCACCGTAACCCGTCTGTATAACAACCGTTGACTTACTTAAAGTTCAATCGATTAAAATTATGTATTTGTGTTCTAGAATATTATAAGATATTATTATTATTATACTTAATATATAAAATCGTCTAAATGTTTTGTTGTTTATATCCTACGAGGGGAAAAAAAAATGTTTTAACTAAAAATATACGTATCTGTTAAAACAAAATATTCGTATAGTCAATTCGTTATTTTTGGTGTTTTTTTTTTTTTTTGTTCTATTTTTATATAGTCTTTATACACATATTATTATCCCCTTGCAGTCGACACCGTTAAAATTTACAATATATATATAAAAAAACAAAATGTACCATACATCGCGATTACGATACAATGTGTTCTTGTGTTAATTTTTTAGTATGAGCGTTGTGAATATCGTCGGGAAAAAAAATTTAAAATAATTTCAATTGGGCGTCGTAAAACGCACACGTGTTTAAAGTAAACGGTACTTTTAAAAACTTTATCCGCGCGTAATATTATCGTATAGTGTTGACATTCCGTCGGTTACGCCTATGGATTATTAATACGATTATCGTTGTATAATTGTACGATAAAATTACGTAATGTTTGTATTTAAAAAATACTTATTGTGTATATTAAAACATATCGTTATATATAAACGTGAAATTACTTTCAACGGCATTTCTTTGATACTGCTAATCTCGGAAACTACACGACCGATTTGGCTGATTATTGTTGCTCTTGTTGTTGTCGTGTTCGTAATCGTCAGGCTAAGGTATTTACGGAAGAAAATTATTTGAACACCCACCGGCAACGACGGAAATTTGGAGCCCCCTTTTTTTTTTTCTTTTTTTTTCGAAAAACATTTGTTGATTTACCATGGAAACCAAATATAGTATAAAATAATAATACAGAACAAAACGGCATGTTCGGTTACCGCAGTCACCAAAGCGGTTACGCTTAATCGGTAATCGTAATCCACAAAATATACAAATAAACGTAGCGATCAAGCTACATTTAGTTTAGACTCTCAAAACGAAGTGAAGTAATTTCGCTCCGGTCGATACGTATATGGGCCGGACAATCCATACCATACAAATTTAGCTCAAATTACCCGTAAAATGATGCTTTTTCAATTACCATAAATAAGGCCATACATTAAACGTTGTGGGTGTTTACACCTAACCGTCCAACGGTTTTCCCCGTGGTCAATTGTACGTGGCTCTGTCACGTGTCTTATGGTAGAATTAGCTTCAAGCTGAATTCACCGGCTTCGCCAGAGTGTAAAATATTTCTTGCAAAATGATCCACGTTAGGATATATACATATATCAATAGCTTTAAACATTCCCTGGCCAACGCCACCGTCGAAGGTTACCCGGAGCAAAAGAAACGGACATATGTAGTTCATCCGAATAACAGTAAACGTTTTTCCATATGATGTCGCTTCACGTGAACAAAGTCCCGATGTCTTTGGCAAGGAATCGAAGAATAAAATATTTAATAAAAAAACTGCCCGCTTGTGTGTACGGCCCGAACTGGCTCTGGAGCTGGGTAAACGGTCTTGATCCCTAGAATGCCAATTATACCGACTGATCGACCGTTTCAGTTTAGACGGTCCCAGCTTTCCGTAAAATTACGATTCTCGGTGACCGTAAATAAGGCAGCAGGTTTAGACCTAACCGTCCAACGGTTTTCCCCGTGGTCAATTGTACGTGTCTCATGCAAACGAAATCTATGCGTGCGTGTACCTCGGGATGTCTAGATATAATATTTTCAACCGTGCGTCTGAATGTTAGCGTTGGCCAGGGAATGTTTAAAACTATTGATATTGATATTGACATATATATATATATTTATATATAAAACGTGGACAATTTTGCAAGACATTTTTTATATTTTACACTCTGGCGAAGCCGGGTAATTCAGCCGGTATATATGTATATATATATATATAAAGGGTGTTTAAAAAAGGACGCTCTTTTTAAAAATACCAAAATAACACTTTAATTTAATCAAAAAACAAAAAAAAATGACATTATTGGAATCAATAGAACCTCCGGTTTAGGTATGAAATATTATATCATTCATGTGATCCCCCCCCCTGGCCTGTTGGTACGCTGTCACAAGGAAGTTGGCGATTACTACAGTTCTCCTTGGTGAGATCCTGGATGACTCTCTGAATGTGTTCCTTCAAATCCGTGATCGTGTGAGGTTTCCTCTCGTACACTTGAGACTTCACAAACCCCCCCACAAGAAGAAGTAGCAGGGAGTAAGGTCGCATGACCTTGCCGGCCAATTTTGATCTTCTCGAAATGAAATCAAACGATTTGGAAACCTTTCGTGCAACAGTGTTAAGGTTTCTGCAGCACTGTGACATGGGGCTCCATCTTGTTGAAACCATAGCTCGTTGATATCAATTGTATCAAAAAGTCAGTAATTATGGTACGATAGCGTTCGCCATTAACTGTCACTGCCTGCCCTCTCAGATTTTCGAAAAAATAAGGGCCAATTACGCCGGCTGACCAAAACCCACACCAGACGGTCACGCGCTGTGGATGCATTTCTCTCTCTTGAATTCCGTAGCTAAGCAGGGACGAATAAACCGGAGTGCTACTAGATAACAGATATCATAACAACAGTGTTACCAACTGAACCACAAAAAAAAAAAAATGACGACCAATTCAAAAAGAGCGTCCTTTTGTAAACACACTGTATATATTATTCACGTGTATAAACGGCGTAGAAATGTAATTTATGCGTACGGTTCTGTCGAATTACCCTACACCGGGGTATCCCGTTAGGTGGCGATACGACAGACTCCCGAGTATGAATAATTTGCTACGATATTACCGGCGCGCGACGACGACGACGACGACGACGACGGCGGTGCGTTTCAAACGCAATGAGCCCCGGCGACTTTGAAACGACTCGATTGATTCCGCGACCGGGTAAGTATAACGCGTTACGATTATGCGGGTACGGAGGACCGGAGATACCGTTTTAAAAAATATATTCCGAACACGTGTATATTATGCATTTAAAAACGTATTCCGAATACTACGCGTACGAGTGTACTTCGGTAAAAAAAAAAAAATTCTACGGTTTACGGGTAAGTATTACATTTTATTATGGTTTTACGCGAATACGAATCAAGCGAGTGGGGGCTGGGTAATTTTGTGTTTTTATCGGAGTTTTCCATTCAAAATGTATAACAAAGAGCCCGGCAAATTCACGAACGATTTTCTTTTATACGTTAATATACGACAGTTGTCGATTTATATCGAACCGTTTAACCGAACCGCGGTCGCAATCGTTTTCCGTTTGCCATTTTTTAGTTGTCGCGGCGCACTGGGCAAAAACTCAATTACCGTATCTTGTCTTTTGGACATACCATATTTAAACGGCGGACACACCGCGCGAATTTCATCTTTTGATTCCTTTATCTATTGCACGCCCAATGGTTCTGTGTTGGGCATCCAATTTTCCAATTCATCTATACCATTCCTTTAGTAGAATTTTTCCGGCACTACTTTTCCCGAGGCGACCGAATATAATTGTCTACGTAATACAGATCCGAACATATTACAGAAAAAAAAAAAAACAAAAAAACGGTCCTCGCACAGTACAGTATTAGTAACCCAGGAAAGCTTTCCAGCGACACTGTTCTCACGACAATTCCCGCTCATATTATAACCTACCTCGTTTTCGTATCCATTACAATTGTACATTTCTATTATGTATTAGACTCTGGATTTTGCGCACAGGATGCTCTCTCGGGCTCCGGTGAGTAGGCCTCTGTTGTTGGCGAAATAATGGAATGGTGTAGAAAGCATAGGGTAATATGCTTATTTATGCATCGATAAATCGTTGCCAACGAAAGACGATTCTCATCGGAATAATGTTCAAAACGATATGTACAAATATTATATATTGGAATGACCGTCCATTCCAATCCTCTCGAAACATTATTTTTTTTTTATTGATTTATATCTATTTAGATCATATATTTTGGTATATTTGATCGTTCTTTATAATAGTAGTAAATATTAAAAGCTACTTTTGCCCCCCGGCCTCCCAAGAAATTTGTTCTTGCCACGGCATTGCGTATTATGATAATCAGTGTTCGGGACTTATAGCATTTGCATATTTTTGTTTTTTATTGTAAATCATAGCAGTGTGCGAAATAAATTAGTTTCTGGCTACCATGATATCAAATCTGAAATTTGAATCTGCATATTTTTGCATGTTTCATCAATTTTGCAGTAAAGTACTTATTTTTCAGCTTTTGTACAATTTTTTTTTTATTTTTTTTTTTTTTTTTGTATATTTCAACAAATTCTTCAAATTTTAAACAAAAACTATACACATTTTAATGGATCAGTGAAACTATATGAAGCGCACACAATTTTTTGATTCAAACTAAAAATATAATTTTTAATTTTTTCTATCTTTATTTAGTTCACGAATAAAATTTTAAACATTGGGAAAATACTTAATTCGAGATATAAATACGGATTTCTTCAAAATTTAAAGAAAAATGTTAGTATTTATTTTTTTTTTCAATGTTTAATGTAATACCAATATCTAATTTGAACAATAATTATATATTAAGCGCATATGTTTTTAGATTTTTATGGTTCTTTTTTAGTGGATATTTTAGCGTTTATTATCGTGTTTTCGAAGAGCTTTCTAGTCCGAACACTGAATTGATAATATATTATTATTATATTCGCGCGGAAAGCAAAACGCTGTCGTTGCGGAGACCGCGAATATATATACGAACCGAATCGGTATAATAAAATACCGACGCAAGACAGTTGTTTTGTTGCCATTAATTTTAATTGAAGACCCAAGGGCAACGGCTCTACACGACCGGACAACGGTATACTCGTTATTTTATGGAATTATTATTCTCGATATGATATAAGCACTTACGTATAATATCTCGTGTGCCGGTCGCATCTAAATCAAATTCAGACGTCTACGGGTATAATATTATTCTCGAGATATTTCCATTGTGTCGATAACCGACGGCCCAGGGTTGACTGTATATTTTGTACCGTTTAAAACAATGTTTTTTTTTTTTTTTTTTTGGTCCCGTTCCGTCCGACAAGTCGGGCAAAACAAAAAAACCAAAAAAAATAACACGTTTAAACGCGGGGTTCCCGGCCGATGTCGGTCCGTGTTGTAAAAATCAAGTATTTAATTTGTAATCTTCCCGTTATCGATCCGTATCCATTGTCGCGATAGCCTTTAAACCCATTTAGTTTTTAAGTAATATTTTTGATAAATATCGTATCCTAAAAAATTCGCCACGTCGGGCACGATGGACAAGTAGCAGTGCCCATATTGTATAATTACGACCAAAAACATTCCGATGAGTACTCTAAAAAACACTATCGTACGATACAGTGGCCGATTACCTCGCATTAGAATGATAATAATGTAAGAAAATCGTTGTACCCAACACTACGGGTAATGTCAGTAGTTTTTAGTATATGTTCAAATTATAATAATAAAAAAAAAAAAATATGTAATAATATACCGCCAGATATTCCCAATATAATAATTAGCTAGTAAATTCATTTAAACAATTTTTTTTTTTTTATAATTTAATAACGATACTGTTCGTTGTTTTTTTACTATCATATTTTATCCAACGCGTAACCTCAAAAAAAAAAAAAAAAAAATATTAAAATTAACTCTAGAGTTTTACAAAGCCGATTATATTATTATTATTATTTTCCGATAAACCGATTTAGTGTAAATTGTATCCGATAGCCGATCCGATGTCTTTTCGTGACACATCAAAATAGCTTATATTTTTTTTTTTTTTTTTTAAACTACGGCCGCGGTTAGCGTTAAGGTTGTTGCGACTTTCGATGGTTTCCCTTATAGCACGACACCGCCGACAGTAGTCGTTATCGATTTCGTTAAATTTACCGCTCGATTTCCGAATAAGCGTACAAGTTGAACGTAAATCGTTATGTATTTTTCATTATGTTTTTCACAAGATATTTCCCGATATCGGTCCGAATTGATTCGCGTGCGATTAATATTCGGCGTACATTCTTCGATTGTCCGTGGAACCGCGGTAATAGGGTAGACGACGGGTGGGTGCGACGCGGGAGAATGGAAACTTTTTTTTTTTTCTTGTCGTTGTTTTCCTCTCCGTATAATAATAACGGGCGCGACGCTCGACCCGAAGCCGTATATTTCGACGAACCATATCCGCACGTCGTCTTTTATATTCTATCGATATTATTATTATTATCATCGCCTTATATAACAATCTAATACCGTTATCCCGCGTTAATACGACGCAATAATAATAATAATCTTATATAATAAGTAAACGTATAGTAAAACGCGTGTCGAGTAAGTGTGTAGTACGGCCGTCGTCATACTACTAATCGTATATAATATAAAAAAATATATACGACGCGCGATGGTTTTTTTTTTTTTTTTATTATAATTTTTATTAAATCCGTAAAACACACACGTACCATACCACTCTGCACACCATACGGCACATCTTTTACCGGTAAAAGATCGCGTAGATCCACGGGGGTGGGGAGTGGCAAATAAGAGTAATTCTCTTCCCGTCCCGCACGAACGCCGTAATTTAAACCGTAGCAATAAGGGGTCGTAGAAACGTGACCTATTTTATTTATTAATTTATTACTACGAACGTAAAACAATAACGGATTAAAATTACCTTTATTTAATATTTAAACGTATTTGTTAACTCCTCGGCGGATATAAGAACAAAAAAAAAAAAAAAAAAATGATCTGGGAACGTTGTAGAAATATCCGACACACTGATAAGAGAACGGGGAACATTGTCCACCGATATCCAACGTCCTTTTCAGTTTGCCGGAGAACTCACTAGTCGCCCCACAGAGACCTTATTATACCGGCCGGTAGCGCAAGGTTTATGATCACCGCGGTCGGCGGAGACTACTAGACTATTGTTTTGCACAAACAAATCAAATATAAAATGTAAAAACTAATTTTTATTGTATTAAATTCGGGTCGTTTTTTTCGGGTGACGAGGGCACCGCCCCACTGCGGCTTATCTTAGAAATAATTAATTTTTATCGAATGAAAATTCCTGTCTGCGCCACTGAACGTAACGCATGTTGTTCTTTAGTTTTTTCTTGTATTGTTTTCCCCCGACCACAGTGTTCACCGAGTAGTATTTTGCATTTATTTTATTTCTTAAAAATTGTTTTGCCCACCCGCGCACCGGCGAAATTAATGTACTGGACCCGGCGCCACCGCTCGTGCCTTTAGGCGCATTTATAGGTATAGACGCCGGCACTGGTGAAATTGTACACGAAAACGTTTTCTGCCAGGCATTACACGACTTATTATTTATAATTATTTGTAATTTAGTTTACGTCTGTGTCTCAGCGCGCAACAATAAAACCGTTGTATAGTGAAAAAAAAAAAAAAAAAAAAAAAAAAAACGATTATGCACGAAGTTCGGTCAAACACGTGTCGATAAACTCGGATAGTATTCCGATCATTTATTATCGTAACTATAAAAAATAAGTTACTATTTTCCGTGTATATTCGTGTAGGGTAAAAAATACCAAATAGAATCTCAAATACTGACGGCAGTCGGTTGTATGGTTTTTTTTTTTTTTTTTTTTTTTTTTTTTGATAACAGAAATTCGTTTAACGTTCACGTTGGGCAATCGCGAGCACAATATATTCAACAAATGTCATATACAATTATAAAACGACCGGGCACAAAACACGCATAGGTTGACATTACGAAACAATTACCGGAGTGGAAATTCTATTTAAAAAAAAAATATTTCAATAATTGACACGTGTATTGGTTTAGTTATTTCTATTGTACCGTGACAAGAATCTGCAAGAAACCTACGATGTAATTTTAAATTTCAATCCTTTTGCTTATTGGTTCGTATTACTAGTGTAACGCTGTACCCTGAGTACGTATTTGTTATGCGAGTGTGTGGGCGACAGGGGGAGAAATTTAATTAATTCGATCGGAATAAACAATGGGCGCTAGCCGATCAAATGAATGTACCCGCCGGGTGGAAAAACCGCAGCTTTACGGGTACGATGCGATATTCTAAAATCTGGAGCATTTATACCGCTCGGCGATAAAGTGTTTGCCGAAAGAAAAAAATTTAAAAAAAAGTGCGGGTTGGTGGAAAAAAGCGCTTTAGTGCCCTTGTACTGTAGAGACTATATTCGAAAAGAGTTTCACGGAAACGATCGCCGGCTTGTACAGGGTGCGGCAGAGCCGACTGACGAGTTTAACGAGTTCAATAGCCTATGATAAGATAAGAGCAGGCCTTAATAAGTCTTAATAAAATTTGGAATTGTACGGTAATGCCGTTTTTATTCGTAATCACGGTCTGGACAGGTGTACATCGTGGTTTCGTCGTGCGTGCGTATTACGAAAATAATTATTCTGTGATGGCTACACAAAGGGCTTTTCGTATACACTTCGGCATTCCACGTGCTGAATCTGTTCCTTCTGATCAAATTGTGGAAACGGCATTCGGAAGAAACTGGAAGTACCCTAAGTAGACTTGGACACGGAGCACCCAGAACGGTAAAAACCCCCGAAAATGTGCAGTTGGTTAGAGGACTTTTTTGAGGACGAGAACAGGACCGTCACTGTCACGTCCGCTCGTTATGTTGTGATGTTGGAAACTTATCTGCAGCATAGGTTGGAGGAAACGGCTGAAGAACATGATTTGGGAGATGTATGGTTTCAGCAAGGCGGAGCTACAGCGCACACAGCTAGAATTTCACTTGCTGTCTTGCGACAAATATTCCCTGGGCGGTTAGTTTCTCTGGGAGGAGACATAGGCTGGCCAGCACGGTCCCCAGATTTAAGCACGTGTGATTTTTTCCCTCTGCGGCTACCTATAGGATAAGGTTTTCAGACATCGCCCACATACCATAAAAGAAATTAAACAGAGAATCACCGTGGAAGTCGAGGCCATACCAGTCGAAATGTGCCGAAAATCATATGAGAGCTTCAAAGATCGTCTACAACAGTGTATGAATGCTGACGGACGTCACCATCTTGGAGATATAATTGTCAAAAAATAATTTTTAAAAATGGGCTTGAATACTGATTTAAATAAAAAAAAAAAAACCTTTTCTCTGAGTTTTACTGTTCGTTATTTATAGCCCATCAGAACTCGTCTGTCGGCTCTGCCTCACCATGTATATTCCGCATCGATTGTAGTGCGGCGTGCGCCAAACAAAACAAAACACATTTTAGTAAAAAAAAAAAAAAAAACCGACAAATACCGACAAAATCGAAATGTAAAAATTCGACTTTTTTCTCCCGAAAGTGTACAAACGCCAATTTCGGCGTGTGTTATCACTCACTCAATCGTTTCGGCCAGTGTTACGTACCCAACGCCATATAAGTAGGTTATTTGAACGTTACTGACACGACAAATCGGTTTCTATTAAATACTATTCCATTAAACGGACCGCGTGTTCAAATACCACCTAATCTATTTGCGATTGCCGTGGTTTCGCGTGTACCGAAAATCAATACGGAAATATGATTATTTATTATGCGTGTGTCAGGACATTGAGCAAACTTCGGTCGTAATAAAACAACGGTTTTATCGTGCGAGGACGGTTATTTTATCACAACGGTAATATACCTCCGGCACTCATAAAATATGCATAAATATATATATAAAAATTATATTGCATTTTTATTATTTTCGTATAGCTACCCAGACGTTATAACTGTTTGAATATAACAATAACTGTCAACGAATATTTGATAATCAAATATTATAATTATTTTAATAATTACTGTAATTTTCGATCATGTATTGCGCGACCGGTGGAATTATATACAAATATATATATATATATTTAACGCGCTAATTTTTTTTTGGATCTTCTAAATTTTACGCGAAATCTGAAAATTTACTAAATAAGGTTTTTTTATATATAACACCCGTGTGAACGTTTTTTTTTTTGTAAAATTCGAACGCATTTTGTCAATTTTAAATTTAGAAAATTCCAAGGGTAACTTTAAACAAATTCAAAACCCTTGTGTAACGTACACATTGTTGTTTAAGTTCTCTATATAATATTTTTTTTTTATCTTATCTTGATAATTTAGAATCGATATTGTCTAGATAATTTCGGAATCTAGCTGAAGTTTGTTTATGGGTGAAAAACAATTATATAATTTTAGTAATTATCTAGATGAAATATACCGGCATGTAGAGAATTAAAAATTAAAAACGTTCGACCCACAGTAGAAAATATTAAATATATAACTGTAGGGTTTTTAGATTACTGCTCGTATTTTTATCTAATCGATTTTTGTATTTTTGTATTTTTTTTTTTTCGATAAATAACTATAACTTTAGTCATTGAAATATCTGCTAATAAATTATGACTATACAATTTGAAATTCGTATAGTTTTGTTAAACAGGTATTATGGTATATTCGTTATTACTCGAGTATATACGAGCCGTATCGATTTAATGAATATAACTCAAATACTTAATAGCAATATCATTTTTACTATAGATGCATTATTTTTCGCTCAAAAACATATTTCACGGGAACACCCCACACGCCAAAACGTGTTGATACTGATCCGTTAAGATATTTTCATAGTAAAAATATTTGCAGTTTGTTTTGAACAATTTTTCAAAACGCTACGAATTGAACCGTTGGGGTTTTCTCTATTTCCCGTCTAAAAAAATCAATTTTATAACCCTGTGAACAAATTTCAATGGGTCACTCAAATAGTGCGACGTTATTGATGAAGGGAAAATATTGGAAGATTTTTTTTTTTTTTTGAAAATATTTAAAAAGTCCACAATGAATAATATTATAGTAAAATATTTGGCAGTCCTTGTATACAAACGTAAAACGAATTTCCTCCTATATAAATAAATAAAGCATACACATATATTATTACCACATATATATATTTTTTAAATAATTTTATACATATTACATATTTATAATTTATGTACACAAAAACGTTTTTTTTTCAAACGTATTACTATATAAAATATACACAAAAAAAAACTAAGGTAATAAATATAATAATAATATTCATTAAATCTATGTACACAAGACGCGGTGTCAAACATATTATTATAATTTATTTGTTTTGTTTCTACACAAATTCCGGTTTAAAAACGTTGACAATAATATTATATTGTTCGTAGTTAGGTCGCGGAACAATAAGTACCGTGTCGTTTTTCGATACGAAAATTAGAGACGGATTTATACGGCGCAACAGTTGTAATATTATAATCATTTTTTACCAAACGCCCCGGCGTAGTCTTTAAAACCGTAAAATTATAACACCGTCATTCGGTGTTTTCATATAATACGCAGTGGATTTACAGATTTTGGGACCGAGGACTTTGGTCTTCAAGAAACACCCGTCCCCAATTGAACAAAAAGAAAAAAAAATAATAATAATAAAAAAAATGTATATTTTATTTCGAAAACTTTATTGTCACTTATAAGAACAGATTTTTATCTAGTTGTGCCGTGTTATTACATTTTCAACAATAAGCAATGTCAAATTGTCCAACTCATTTCGAGTCAAACTCGATCTCAAACGAGTTTTAATCGCTGATAAGTTATCATTTTTAATAGGATTTTTTTTTTTTTTTTTAATTTATTATTTTAATCGACATACAAATGTTATGTCCTAAAACGACATTGGTCTATAAAATATAATAAATATAATGAATCAAAATGGAGGCCAGGTGACCAGTCACCAAAGTACTCGCCTAAATCAGGGCCTGGTACACATAAAAAAAAATAAAAAAATACCAAAGGTACTGATTAATAAATAACGTCAAGAGGTTTTTTTCGGTGGGCATTCAAAAAGTGCAGTATATTTTAATATTTCACAATAATGAACGGCACTGGCGAATAAGATTTTCGATTTTGAGCTAATTTCAATAATAACGGTGGTACGGTGCTCCGGGGACTATTTGTCGAACGTCGAGATTCATTTCGATCGGATAATATTAAATGTAATAATGTACGATTCAAAATTATTGTAGCCCACGCGGCTGTAGAGAATTTTCCAAAAAAAAACAGACTACTATACACTTCTTCCAGTTTGCCCCTATTTATATTTAATACATTTATAATTTATAATGTGGTATTTACAGAATATGAAAAACATTTATTTTTTTTTTTTCTTTATTTTACTATATGTTATACAATAAAAAAACAAATCGTTATAATATATAATTCAATATAATGGACAGAGAAACGAAATAATCGATTTTCATATTAAAAAAACAAAAACCCCTTAGGTATATTGGATTTTTTCGGAATCCAAAATCCGGATTTACGCCACACCGGTCATCTATATATATATATATAAATAAATATTACAATAGTGTTAACGCCGCCGTCGGTTTCCCGCAAACTTATACAAGTGTAAAATTATGTGTCTAATACCGAAAATCTACAGTTCAGGACTCTACACTGCGGTAGAAGTGTGTGAAATCCTTGGGTTTTCCATTTTTTTTTTTTTTTTTTTCGATGTTTGGTTTAAGAGTTTACGGTCGAAGTTTAGGTTTTTTTTCCCCCGAGAGAATATAATAAGAAAATATCGTATTATATGTTCGTATTCATTCTATATTATACGAATGCAATTCGATTTCGTAAACGAATTTTAACGAAAAATATTAAAACAAGTCGACAATATTGTTAACATAATAATATTATGTTGGATAGAAATAAAAATTGTTTAACGAAAGTAGTTATGCCGCTGCAATTTACTTGCGAAACTCGACTCTCACCAAACGAGTATGTTTATTTTAATTGCAATATAGTCAGCGCTGAGACTTATCTAGGTTAGGTTCATCTAGATAATGTTTCGATTTATCTAGATAAAAATCTTGATATCTATCTTTAATCGAAAAACAACAATTATCTTTTCAGTAATTGTCCAGATGAAATACAAGTAAAAAAAATGTGCTCGTATGTTTTATTTCTAGTTGAATATTCCAAGTTTCCAATTGTATAGTTTATAGCGATTTACATTTTAATCTCCCTACTGTAATGTTCTTAACGATGGCAACAATAGACAGTAAACAAAAAAAAAAAAAAAATGATCTTTTTTATATATATATATATAAATTCCACTTATCTATTATTTTATCCGAGATAATTTATATACTCGTTATCTTTATCCGGGACTGGACGCAATTATCCCGAGCAATTATCCTATATCCTTATCCCGATATATTCGACTTATTTACGTCTCATCGCTGACAATAGACGTCTTGGCGGCGTAATTACGGGGGGCGCGCGACGGTTCACTTGCAACCCAATACGATTGTGTAGCAGACGCGAAGACATGTTTTTGCAGCGGCAGATGAAGCTGAACTTCAGCCTGAAAAAACAAACAAAACAAAAAAAAAAAAAAAACGAAAATTGTATATCATTGTTGTGCTGAATTCGTGTCATAAAATTTATTGCATGATAACGAATGAATAATATGACAATGACGATGTGAAAGAGGGAGAAAACGTAAAATAATTATTGGACTTCTGCTCGGACGACTCCTCGCGCCGTATACTCCACGACCTGTTGTCGTCGTCGCACCGTCTTCTCGTGTCTTCTTCGCACACATTTACATAAATAAAATTACGGTTTACTATACGCGCGTATCCGGAAACGGAAATGGATTTCAACGGTTTGACGTGGGAATTCCAGCGGACACGGCGATAAGATTTCGACGGAAATTAGAGTACGATATGCTAACAAGACTCTCCGGTAACGAGACAGCGACCCTTTACTCCGGGTCGCTCTTGTATCCCCGGTTACCTCTTGTGTCCGTTCTCTAGTACAGTTAAGTATACCGGGGTTTTTTTTTTATCTCTTATCCGCGTGCAGTCGACTGTTCTCGTTAAGAACGGTGTATAACGGTAGTATTTTTATTATTTATTTTCTTTTTTTTCCACCCTATTACGATATTATTTACCTCGGCCGACTGTCGGTGAACGTTTAACCGGTAGACAAGTAAAACCAGCATAGATTTATTAAGATAAAAGTCAATCGTTCCGAAATCGTCATCGATAACAAATATTTAAATAATCTCAGATAAGCTGACGAACAAGCGTGGCCGTTATCCGAATTTTTAACTAAACGATAAATAGATCGTATTACTAAAAATTACTAAAAATACAAAAAAGAAGAAATTAATCATTTTCCTTGTGTTGGATTAGATAGATGCCCCGATACGTTCGTCTGTATACGATAAATGACAAATGCGAATGGATATTATCCGGATGAATTATTTCGGGATATGTCTCAACGCTGGTATTGCGTCGTCAAAACTTTTTGCGACACAGCGGTTAAAATCGTGCGGCGCGCGGCGAACGGCACGGACGGCGACGGGCGGCCGGCAGGCGTAACCTGTTGCGCCGTTTTACGACTTTCATCATATTATCATAATATATACGGAATTAATTTTACTGACAACATAATGCAATAATATAATATTGTCGCACGCCTAACTGTATTATAATACGGGCATTATGAGTTTATAACGATCGATAATATTGGAGTACAGTAGCTTGTTAACGGTGGGCGTCGGTTTGACGTTTATTATAACGTTTCGATACCCGCCTAATACCGACCACTGGGATTTATACGCGATAAAAAAAAAAAAAAAAGAAAAAGATAACGGTTCTACCGCTTTCGAAATAATGTAAAAACCGCGTTCGTAATATTCCGCTCGTAACTATAAAATTATAATAATGTACATACGTACATTATAATAACGTCGCTCCGGATTGTCCGAAACCCGCCCATTACGTTTAGTAATCCGGCAAGGTTAAAATAAATAAGCCCTACGAATATTTCCACTGTCTTTTACTCGGATAGATTAATTTCGAAATTCAAAACGATATATTACTGCTGCGGGGGGGGGGAAATAAATAATAAAACGAAATTCCGGGCCTGACATAAAATGAGTGACCAGTGGCGGATTTATGGGTTCGAATAAAAAAAAAAAAAAAAATGATACCGATGACACATACTGCGGTAAATGATATTGCGGTTTGTAATGAAAAAAGGAATTATTATTTTTTTTTTTTTTGTGTGGTAAAAATTGAAAAAAAAATATGAACTGTATAACAAAGGACAACGATTTAGGAGAAGGGGCCCCGTCGGCATTTGCCGACTAAACGACCGTTAAATCCGCCACGAGGGGCGACGAAAGCTCGTCGAAATCTAAACCCGATTCCCGTCAATACGAAATTTCGCCTTAAGACTGGCGGCCTCTAAAGAAAAAAACCGCAATTTTTCGAGCCACGTCGTTGTAATATCTATAGTGTCACGTGTACGCGTGTGTCCACCATCATATTATTATCGTTTATCTACGACGTACTTGACTTTTCCACTGTCCTGCCATCATCCCCCGATCCGGTCACAACGCGACGAATATTTAATAATACACATCGCTAACGGTGCGGCGATGTTGATGGAACGTCATCGCCAGAACCGAAAATCGACGTTAAATACTCGAAAATATTGTTTATAGCAATGGCGAAAGTTGTTGTCGGGCATCCGGGAAGTCGATTGTAAAATTAATAAAAGCCGGTAAACGAAAACCGTAACGGTATACCCGAAGCCCCCTCGGGGGCGGTTAATTATAACTAGTAAAAAAGTAAAGTTACATTTTTCGACGACTTTTAAAAACAGATGGCTATTAAATAAACTCCGGTTATTATTTGTTTTAATAAATAATTTTAACTTAACTTAGCGAGGTTTTGGTGAAAAAATAAATTTTGAGTTTTTACGTTTAATATTCGACCAAACTCAACTTAACTTAAGTATTTCTACTTAACAAGACGGACACGCGGCCATTGTGATACCCGCACGAGTCTTGTATATAAAAATATTTTTGTATTTTTTTTTTTATTTTTATTTGAAACAAACTATCTATACCTTAGGGGCACAATAGGCTTATGTGGTATATAAAAATATAAGTATTTAAATATAAAATTTGTTTACGAGTGTATTTTAAGTGGACGTCCAAATTACATTCACAGTCTTAGTCTATCTAACGGATAATATGGCAAAAAAGTGTGTTCGTATTTTAAACAGTATTCAGGCTCTAAATAAACTTTAAACAGAAATTATTTCACCAAACCAACGCCGACAACGTTTACTATTCTATCGTATAGGGGAGTTTTTGATATACTATTCCCAAACAAACTTCTCATACTTTGTACTTTTGACGAAAAATAATGGTATTAATTATTATTTTTTTTTTAATTGTAGGATGAAAATGTCAACCCCTCCCTCCTAACCTTTCTGTGAAAGCATAGTAAATATCGTCGATATAAATTTGGTGGAATTATTTTTGTTTTATATCTATTAGAGCCTGTGTAGTGAGTACTTTTGAACGTACGAAAACGCATTCTTGCTATATTGTCCGTTAGTTAGACGGAGACGGCAAACGTTACTTTGACGTCCTCTCAAGGGTAATTTTAATAAGTATTTACTCGAGTTGATATTTTCCTGACAATTTGTGACTTAGCTCGTAGTTACTCAAATTTCATTTATATTTGAAAATTAACTGTAAACTCGACTTAGTTGTTTTTTTTTTTTTCTCGCCCAGCTTTGAACACGCCGAAACCCTCAAGTATAAAACGAGCGCATTACTACAATTAACGTTTGCAACGCATTTGGCCGAACGCGACTTATTACTTTTTGGATAGGCCCCCCCCCCCATCGTATAATACAAAATTTTACAACAAAACGATCTGTACGCAAAATACAAAGTAATATTAAAAACTATATTAATAATAACGGTATGAGAATATATATATATATATATATATATAACATAATGTACATGGTGAACAAATTGATGTTTAATAAAAAAAAAAAAAAAAAAAAAAAACCGCCATCACCGGCCCCTCGCGTAGTCCTGCGAATATTCGTATTCGACGACGGCCACCGACGACGTAGGAACGATGTGCAACTGCAGGTACCTCTTGCCGCCGTTTGCCTGATTCGGCTTGCACTTGACGATCAGTCCGGATTCGGCACTTCCGCGGCCGCCGTTGTCGTCGTCACCGTCACCGTCGTCGTCGTCGTCGTCGTCGTCGTCGTCGACGTAACTTTCCGACCCGTTGGTAACCTGCTGCTGTTGTTTGTGTTGCCGTCCGTCTTTGCCGAACCGTCTGATCGTCAGCCCGACCAGGAAAAATCCCAACGAGGCCGTCAGGGCGATGGCCGCCTTGACCAACACCGGTCCGAGATTGAAGCACAGGTACATCAGCGAGATCAACGAGTCCGGCAGCCTCTTGACTTCCTGAAATCACGACGAAAACCAAAAAAAAAATAAAAAATATATCTCGTTGTAATAACAAACAAAAAAAAAAAACAACATAATATTATTGTCGTCATAGTCGGAGGAAATTTCCAAAAAAAAAAAAAAATCCCCTTTGCTAGTATTTTATACAATATTTACACGAATTTCGTAAGTTACGACGAAAATACTGTTAACGTGCATCATATTATGTGCATATTCAAATTGTATTAAATATATATATTTATAAATATTTTCAATAGATTGCGAATTACCGATATATGTATTTAAGGTTCAATTTAAACCGTCGTTACATTTTTTTTTTTTTACACCCTGAAGTACCTCTTACAGCGGTATAATCTACACTGGCAGTGAAACATTTTCCAACGACGACTGTACAAAATTATTCGTTTTCTTCCTGGTAATATTTTTTCCAGATTACCTATAAACGTATTTTCCGAAAACGATTAAAAATATATGATACATAAAATAAAATAAAAATATGTAAAATTTAATTAATTGTAGTTATCGGAATCGTTGTTCAATCGTGGAAGTAGCCAGGTTTGATGAATCATTTCCAAATAGGATCATTTACTGTGTTTTTAGTAATAAAAAAAAAAAAAAAAAAAAAAAAAATGGGGGGGGGGTGCTATAAACCTATATGTCTTTGATATGGCACAGAACACATTAAATTTAGCCGAGTCACATTAGGCTCGTATTCGATCGTGGCACTCAAAGAGGGTTGTTCGTATCCTAAATACGAACGTTATGATGGTTCACCTTATCGCTTAAGCGGAAGGTTCGTTTGGTCATTGAAAACTAAGCGAGCAGCAAAATTTACATCCGGCATAAAAATACCAAATGAAAGTCGTTTCGATTTACCAGCGGGCATTGAAAAGCCTGCAACAATTGCAACCCATATCGTAGTTAAACGCCGTCTCAAGACCCGCCAAACAGTTGTTTATGGAATTTCCAGTTGTCGTCTCGCGCGGCCGTTCCACTTACACGGGACTGCGCTGAAAAACTCTCTGTAATTCTTTGCTCGTTATCATCGGGTACGCGTGGTCAGCTTGTGCTTTTTTTCTTTTCTTTTTTTTTTCTTTCCACCAACACTCCGATTCGTCAAACCGATCGGCCATCGATGTACGCTCTGAGCAGTCGGTGCGTCGATCCCGTCACGACGACGAAAATCGCGGTCGTTACCGCTGCACACTTCGATAATCGCAACGCAAAACGCTTTGCGCTGCTGTCCGGTCGACATATTTGCGGAAAACACTAATTAAACGCCGTTGACGGTCATATGAAAATCACGGCTTAATATCGTTCTAAACCTCGGCAACGTCCTCTATTGATCGCTGTATAATTTGATGAAATACAATTTACGATTAACCGTTTTATAGCCATTTGAAATCGGACGAATCGTTTTGAATAACCGTGTATATCCGCGATGTAACGGCTTTTTTTTTTTGTTTCTGGTTTTTTTTTTTTTTTTTTTTTTTGGTTTGAACCGATCAGAATTGTAGTAATTCACATTATTATCGCACCAATTTCAGAATTGTCGAGTCGAGTACGGCCGGCCATATTATTTATGTATAAAATCAACGTCGAAAACGGGCTCGATTTCGGTACGACGCGCCGACGACTGTGTCCGGTAATCCGGAAGGAGACGAATACTAATATCGTATAATCCGAGGACGCCGGTAAGCCGCCATCTCGAATCCCACCAACGATGACTTCAAATTTACATAATATATTATTTGTGTGCCGGCGACGTTCGATAACGAAATGTGTGCAGATTCATTGTTATAGTAATTGCAATTTGAATAATTTAACATTTTTTTTTTTTTTTATCGACTAATTAATAAGAGGTACGCGTTTTCTTTCGAGCGATCCGTTTTTTTTTTTTTATTCTCGGGCGAAACGAATTGTATTTGTTTTGTTTCTTACGGCTGTTTCCGAGATGACTTCTTATACACTTATTCTTCTTCTTCTGTATAATTTCAATTCTGGAAACCACTGCGTATCGCCTGTATAGTAGGAAATAGCGATTTAAACGCATAGAACTGGACTATTTTATTACCGTAATTATAATAAAAATATTTAACGATTTTGTACTGAAAACAGTAAGTTCGGTGGGCCCTTGAAAACGTCTAAAAACAGTCTCGACGAATAATCCAACGCAGTTCGTCCTCTCCTCGAATCTCCTTTTAACTTTTGCGTATTATTCAGACGCCGATACGATAATTTAAAATTAACAAAAATAATTTAAAAATGCGATTATCAACAGCTCGTTTATGCTTGTCCTCCGGGCGGCCACTCGAGTTTCAAGGGCCTCCGTCTTCGGCGGCCCCGCAGTCCCGATTTTCTAACTTGCCCGCCTGTTGCGCCGCACGGAAAATTCTGTTATCGAAATACTCAATTGCATAATAATGTAATTAATGTTTTTTTTTTTTTTTTTTTTTTATATTCTACTGCAATATGCTTGGTAATAAATTGTACGTAATTTAAAACGTATTCGTAAATTTATAATTTGCCGCGTAAAAATAAATTCCGACGATACCCCCGAGTAATAGAAAAATTTTCGTTTGTTATATTTCATTGTAAAAATGACAATTTTTAGCATACCCAGCGTTGTCGCCGGTGTTCGGCGTTGTAATTTCGTATAAATTTTATTTCGTCCGGAGGACTTTTAAAAAATCCATCTGTTGTTTTGTCTCGGACAATAAAACCGGTGGTATTTTTTTTTTTTTTTTTATAAAATTTTTTTATTTCTCTATTTATTCACAATGATAACGCGAGCCGTGGTGATTTCCGGGTGCACTCTACGGGCATTGTATTAAACGACTAGGAAATAATATCGATAACAAAAAAAAAAAAAAAATTAATAATAAAAACCCGACCAATGTCTTTGGCGACAAACAGAGAACGCCTATAATAATAATAATAATAATAATGGTATTTTTGTTTTTATATTGTTCGAGTATAGTTTTATCGGCATTACGAATTCGTCGTACGACTATTATGAATATAATATAACTCTAATATACGTACGATATCTACGCGGACGACGTTCGGCTATTGCATTAATATTATTGTTGTCCGCGCGCGCGATATCGGATTTAATGGCAACTTTTTTTTTTTTTTTTTTTTTTTTCATGTTATTCGCATTCATCCTTGATTCCGCGCTGAAAACGATGAGAAAAAATACCCACGTAGTCGACAACGACAATCGTTACGAACGCCGTTTCGGAAGTAGCGCGACGTTATCCGCACACGACAACAATATAGTGGTAATAGTAATAATGAAAAATAAAAAAAAAATAATACGCGCGAATGTCAAGGCGAACCGGCGGCGTGTCTCCGCGTCGCCGCCAGACGAAATACTGCCCCCCTTCTCCCCCCTCCCCCCCGCCGAACCGGTCGTCGTTAAGAATCCCCCGTCGGTGTCGTCTCAGTCGCGTATCATCACCGAACGCGAGAATATTTTTTTGCAATTTTTTTTTTCGTTATTTGTTTTACACATATTCGGATCAAAGAGATAGGCGGCGGGCGGGGAGAGGAGGCGTACCGAAAGTTATTATCCGAGATAAATAATTTTAAAAAAAATAAAAAAACCCACCCGTATCCGGATCGGTGGCCGACGATGTTATCACTAAGGGATTTCGACGAGATTCCGTTTTTTTTTTTTTTTCCCCCCGGTGTACCAAAACGTATAGGTCCGTAAATATAAAACGTGCTTTGGGCGACATATCGATTGTACGACACGTACATTTTTGTGCATTTTTTCCCCACAAAATTTACCTTTTTAATTGCAATTTTTTTGTTGTTGTTTGTTTTACTCATATTCGGATCAAAGAGATAGGCGGCGGGCAGTGGGAAGGGGCGTACCGAAAGTTATTATCCGAGATAAATAATTAAAAAAAAAAAAAAACCCCACCCGTATCCGGATCGGTGGCCGACGATGTTATCACTAAGGGATTTCGATGAGATTCCGTTTTTTTTTTTTTTCCTCGGTGTACCAAAACGTATAGGTCCGTAAATATAAAACGTGCTTTGGGCGATATATCGATCGTACGAAACGTACATTTTTATCATGCATATTTGTGCATTTTTTCCCCACAAAATTTACCTATTTAACTGCAATTTTAGGGCATTTTTTTGCAATTTTTTTTTCAATTGTTTAATACCGCAAACGTAAATTTAACACTATAGGTGGGTCCCCGCATCATACGCGCGCCTGAGCGAAAAGCGGTCGGCAAAACAAACAAAAAATTAAAATGGTACTATTTAAATTATTATTTCAGAATGAATGATTGAGAAGTAATTAAGTCAGAAGATATATCTACCAAATGGCGTAAAATACAATTTAAAAAGCAAAAAGCAAAAACACTCGCAATATATATTTTTTTTAATACGTTTAAGCATGTATATAAATACATTAAAATGCATTTTAGTTGAGTTTTTAAGGCATTAATGCATTGATTTTAAGGGTATTTTTGCGATTTTTTAGAGCATTCAAATCCAAGCCTTAGTTAAGGTAATAAATAAAAATACAATAAAGACTTTTATTGCCCATTTCCTATCGACTTGTGCCTGCCGCGTCATCCGATAAATCTTTTTTTTAACTGAAATTAATATATTTATTAAAAATAACAATAGGTGACATATTCAATTTATATTGATTCGGTTTATAAAATCTTAATAATTAGATTCGCGTAGATCGCGCACAGCCTTTTTTGATATCTCGACATGTACCCTATTCGGGATAAACTTTTGGCATTTAATTTTATGATTACGATAGGTTAAATAATAAAAAAAATATCCTTTTTTTTTTTTATTATTATTTAACCTATTTTTTTCTGTTCATTGCACTTATTATCCGTATCCGGATAATTTGAAATTTATCTCTCTAAGTGATTTGCCGAAATTCGAGAATCTGGATTTTTATCTGAATCCAAATTTCGTTTTTTAAAATTGTGATTTTATATTTTTTAATTTGTTTCTCAAAAAACTATTATTATTATCTTATTGTGAATAGCATTAAATGCGTAGAACATTAATTGCGTATTAACAATTCAAAAAATATCACAAATTTAAATTTATTATTAAAAAAAAAACAAGTTTAACGAAAAAAAAAAAATATAGAATATATTACTAGATGACCTAGCAAACGTTGTTATACTTATAAAAATACAAAATCCGAAATTCGAAATCCCGATTTTACGAGATTTTCGGATAATCCGGATTTATGTCGCAACATTCGTTTCTATATGCACACTAGCCGTGTCCGAATACGTTCTTCTTGTTGGTCTTTTTGAAAACCGCGCCTGCAAATGCTTTTACAGCAAACAATAAACGTAATTCGAAACGCTAAAGTTTAAATATGAATTTTGTTTGATATTATTACGACGATTTCCAACACTAATGCGCGATTTAGTTTTTTTTTTTTTTCAAATTTTTCGCACGTTTTAGAGAAGAAAAATAACATTTTAATTATCGCCCTGATATCATTTTCTCGATAATAGAATAATAATAAAAACATTATCTTTTTTTTATCTTTTATTTATCTAGATAAAATCCACACACACGCATATTATATATATATATTAGCTTATAAATTATGTATTTCATATCTATATCTGTACCCGGAAGATTTCGGAGCAATTATCATACGTCTTTATCCAGATAAATAATATTTTTTATCCGTGTCTCAACACCGATCCGCAGTTTAATCGGGCGGTTTTTTTATTTTCTATTCAAACCCGGTCGTTATCGACTTGTATCCGTACAATGTAACCGACCAACGAGAGGAAAGCGTTTTCAGAGACGGCGGCGCCTGGAGCTGTTCGGCAATTCCGCTGCCCGAATCGCTTGACCGACGACTAGCGACGACGACTCGCGGACCCATCGATTTACACCCCCATTGTCCGCGTTTTTTCTCTCTCTCTCTCTCTCTTATTTTTTTTTTCTTTTATTTAAATTTTTTTTTTTTTTTCATTTCCGAAATGGGTTTGTCGCCAAACGACGTACCCACCGGCCCGTACTAACAAACGAAAACGACACAGGCGCGCACGTACAACAATAGTGCGCGAATATAATTTATTTTACACTTATACGCGGACGATATAAATTCTACAAGGGCGATTCGTTTTTCTGCAGGTCTGCCCGCCACCGTTACGTAAAATATATTATGTACGAAGATTTTTTTAATTTTTTGTCCATATTTTCCCGCTCTATGTCGTCCCGCTTACCGTTAAAAACGCATTTATTAAACGCATAAAAATAATTGATATTTTCAAAATGGCGACTCACGTTTCTCCAAGACGCATTCAAAACGGATATAAAAAAAAAAAAGTCCGTTTGCGGCTCTAATGTCAAACAACAGATTGAAATTTAAACCGGACCGGTAGGCGTACGGTAATTTACATTTCGTAATTCAATGGCATAATTAGAGAACGTCGTATCACACGTTTGAAAGCAACGAAAAACCGAAAAACCGAATTCCGTATTTAGTTTTGACGTACATAGTATTCGACGCTATTCAACTTTTTAAGTGGACTGACAAAGTTTTGCTGAGAGATTTCCCTTTCCGAATTTCACATACGAGATTTTCACATATGCTTGTTTGAAACGATGCTACACGGTTGTAGCGTGGCAAAAAATTTTCCAATAAAGAATATTATAATTGAAAACATAATATTCGTTTTAACCGATTGAACAATATAATATTATAATTTAAAATGAAAAATTTAAAATTTATAATGTAACGGATTCGTCATCAATTTTTCGGACAACCCATCTACGTATACACTTCTTCCTGTCTAAATTTTCCGGACTTGGTTTTTATACAAAACGTATTCACTATTCAAATATAAATTTTTAAATAAACTTCAGGGACAATCGGTGACAATGAGTGGTTCGACAGTGGTTCGTGATAAATTATTCACCCTGTATGTTACGAATTCGATTGTCACGCCGCCGAAGCTGCGTGAGACAGAATTGCTTTTATCAATATGATATCATACCGGGTTTTAATTTTGCACGCATTTGTTAGGTACAAATAATGCCGACAAAACAAAGACATGCTCTAAACGTTTATTTGATTTTTTTTTTTAATTTAACGACACCGACATTAAGAATCGGCAACGGATTTTGTAAACTTTCCGTTTACACCGGGAAAACGAATCGGCAACGGATTTTGTAAACTTCCCGTTTACACCGGGAAAACGAAACGGAAACATATGATAGTAAATATTTAATTATTTTTTTCGTATCAATGTTATATTTTTTCAAAACAATATTTTTCGCTTCAGCGCGTCTTGATCACACGGTAAACATAGTCAACAACCGAAAACGGAAACGGAATTTTTGAAGAAGATAATTTCGGATTTCCGATATGTTTATGTAGGCAAAAGAACAACATTTCGATAAAGCGCCCGTGAAATTTTCGAGCATTTTTGAGAAGCCAAGCAAATTCATCCCACATCGGACACAATAAAAACATAACAATACCAGAGAATTTCAAACGGTTATAAATAGCTATAAAGTAGAAGGAACGTTTTAAAAATTTCGCCACATTATATCGTAATTTTTCGGAGAAAATGTCTGGTATCTACGATTATTTTTACAATGGATTACAACACAAAATAAAATCGAAAATTTTCTCCTCCCCATTATTAAAGAATCTACAAGGAAAATCAAAAGGTTACCTTCCCGGAGCACAAAGTAGATATAAAATGCTAAAAAAAAAATATTTCTGTTTTTCGTTTTTCCATTGTAGTAGGATTTCTGGCGGAAAAGTCGTTCGGGGACGGCGTGAAAAACACACACATCATATAGTAAAATCCATTTTGCCAATGGTTTCGTATGGAGTTTTATTGCCGACCGAGACTATGGAAACTATTTAACAATGAATTGTATTATGTTCCGTAACGCAATAATGTTCGGATTTTTTTCAATTTCAATATTTCTCGATTAAATAGCTCTAATTTAGAAGAAGATAAAAAAAAAAAAAAAAAACGAATCGTTTTAATAGTTAATTTGCCGCACCGCAAGATACTCTCGGATGCTTTCCGGAACTGTATCCGGTACACGATATTAAGTTGTATGCAAAGATACTTGTACCGGAGATACTGCTCAACCCTGATTGCACACGTGCCGCGATTTGCGTAGACGGCGTGCGTGCGTTGTTTACGGCAAACACGTCGACCTCTACGCGCCGATTTTCGATATCTAAATCACAATTTTTTTTTTTTTTTTTTTCTTCGCTATTCCTTTTATCCACAGTACAAACACCGTAGGTAGGTAGGTATTGCCTATCCGTCCGTCACCGTCTTGCCCGCGCTAAAGAAATACAAATAGAGAGAAATAAAACAATCCAAGGCCACGTAAACAGCAATTTAAACAGAGTTGAATGCAGTTCAAACCGACGATAAAATATCAATTATTATTACGCACGCTCGCGCGATTATTATTATATTATTATGACGTAACGCGTAACAATTATGTTACGTTATTATGCATATTTAACTAGGTACCAATAATCGTTATATCGTTATTACGTATCACTAGGGGCAAACAGAAATATGAAAACCACGAAAACCCGGTAAACGTGTACGCAGTTATGCCCCAAAAAAAAAAAAAAAAAAATTTACAAAATTATGCTCTCAACATATACTTTCGGGAGAGGAAAAAAGAATAACGATTACAAATTCAAACGTTGTTCAATTACAATATTGAGTAAATGTTGAATGCATTATAATAAACGGTAACTGTTAATACGACTGGTGTTTCACTTTCGGCATTTTGAAAAAGGCACAGATGAACTTAGTAAAATCGACAATATTAAACGTAGTATTAAAAGTACGAACCACGGCTGAGGTGATTGCTCAAATAAAAAAAAATCAAAGTCCTCTAAAAGGTACCATAAAATATATGGATATTGTTATACGATAATTTAATCTTATCGATTTATTAATAAATTGAACAATCCATGACAACTCATATGATTCATCGAGTTGAAAATGTCCTAATAACTTACGAAATCCTAAAAATTATCAAATCCTGTACGGAATCCTTGAAATACGGTCTAAAATCGCATAAATTCCGAAAATATGCTCAAAAAATAAAACCTAAAACGCCAAAATATGCAAAATAAAATCTTGTATATAGACTCATTAGGTCATTAAACACATTTTTGTACTAACTGGCTACTTTTATTTATTTTTTTTTTTTTTTATCAACCAATAAAACTATAGAAATGCATATTTCTGTCTGTCCTACTTAGGTACATAGCTTCGGGATTTTTTTTTTTTTTTTTTTTGTTGCCGGCCCGTTATATGCGCCGCGATGATAATTTATATTTTTTTGCCGTACACGCAAACTCTATTGCCCTCGAATATTATCCGCGTCGACCGTTGAATCGTTTTCGATATTACAGACAGGTACCATTATTGTTATTGCTATACAGTGCGATATTTTTTTTTTTTTTCACGAACCGCTCGTAATTATTTCGGTATTCCGTTTTTATTGCGGGACACTTGAGATATATTATATTACTATTACAAGTACGCCGGGCCGTTCGAAAATCGCATTATTATACGTACTACGGGTAGTTTGGAAATCGCAGTTTAAGACGGCAACCTATAGGTAAAAATAAAAATCGATACGAGAAAATTTAATATTTCGTCGGCGAGATACACCGATTTTACTGGTTTTTTAGATAACCAAAAGGCGTCGTGTAAAAATCGTTAAACGAAAATGCTATTTAAAACAAACCATCCCCCCTCCACCGGCCACAATAAATAAATAATTATACAAAGTTATATTTGTTATTAAAAAATATACCTACCGTTTATGAGACGCGTTGACACATTTGAAAATCAAAAGTACGGGTGCGTTTATAGGTTTATAACCGAAAACGAGGAGAATTACACGGGCGGGAACGATTGTTCGCACGGTTTTCGTAATATTCCGCAATTATTCCCGAAAAGAAATACTCGACGAAAACTAAACGGTTTCCCGCGGGGTTTTTCGACGACAACAGCAGCAGCAACAGCAACACGTGGTAATTCCGGTAAAACGCCGTTTCGGCGGGGATTTACGATAAAAAAAAAAAAATTAAAAAATTTGTGTTTACGAAAAACCCCCGCACAAGTGGAGGAGTCCAGGGTCCGGATCCGATTGCACTGTTCGACCGTTACCGATAAATTTCGACAACCGCGCCCGAACAGCGTCCACCCTATCCGTTTAGCCGGGAACGGCACGAATTTTTATTATTTTTATTTCATCGGCCGGTCAATGGAATTATTCGATTTGAAACGGTCACTGTAGTATGCGAGTAGTACGTGCGTGCACGGGGGTCGGTTTGCGGAGGAAATTATTATTCCGCAGTCCGCGTTAGTCGATCAATCTTGTTTCCAGACGAATTACCGTCGCTTCGGGCGATTTTGTAGTTTTAAAAAAAAAATTTGTTTTTTCCATTCCGCGTCGACGTACGCGGTTCGGCATATAATACGGATGTAAACCTTGGACCGTTTACGTAAGCGGCGGACAACGAAAAATTCAAAGACCCCAAAAAAAAAAACAACGAAAAAAACCAGTCGGTTTAATCACTTAATTATATCTAATGGATAAATACACGGCGGGCCGGCAAGTCGTAAAAAACGCTAATAATTATCGATATTTCGTTTAAAAACAATAAAAAAAACAAAAGCAATAATAAAATAATGTATAATAACTCTATTAAAAGCGCGCGAAAATAATAATTTATTATTATTGATACGTTATTTCGTACGTCGTCATCGTCGAACGTTGTTTTTTGCACCTCGCGGTTTTGTGTTTCGCGTTCAAGGCGTTATTCGGAAAATCAACGATTGCATAACACCCGATATTCGTAAAAAAAAAAAAAAAAAAAAAGGGCAAATAGACATTAATAATAAAACAAACTAAACCGTAAAACGATATTATTACCCGGAACCGAACCGTAGTAGCCCGGATATAAGAAAAAAAAAAAAAAAAATAAAAAATTCAAATGAAGTTTTAGATATTATTTTTTTTTCTGTTTTCTTCTTTACTGTATACGGACGGCATTGTATATTTTACGGTTTCGATCGGAATTTATCACCGTACTCGAAACGCCAAAAGAGGTACTACTACTACCACAACATATATTATATATAAATTATTATTACACCAAGGCACAACCGCTGAATATTGATTTTCTTTACGACTACCCACCCGCCCGCGGCGTGCCGGCAAATATACGTACATGCAGCGCCTATAACTGACTCGTGTTTTCGTACGATAACTCATTTCGAAGTGTGTGCACGCAAAGTGCATACACGAATAATTTTTTTCTATTTTTTTTTTTTTTTTTTTTTTTTTTTTGTCGTGCGCCTTGGCAATTTGTGAATTATTCAGAGAACAGGACGGGAAGCCCGACGCGCCAATATTATTATATTATTACTGCACAACAGTTTATACGCGTATACACACCACGACGAACGCCCTATGTCCATGTACGGTAAAATACAATTTAAAAAATAAACCCCCCCCCCACCGTATATGGCGTATACGGAAAACTACAAATACGAAATCGATTTCGGTATTTTTCCTTTTTTTTCTCCTCGAATTTCCGAGCCGTTTCGTTTTTAAACGTACGGAAATTGTTTTATTCGAGTAAAAAAAAACATAAAACAATACTCGGCGACAAAACGTTTATTGGAAATTTCGGACGCGGGCCGTCTTGAACTCGGATTTCTACACGGGGGAGGGCTGACGACCGATAACTTCCCAGTTCGACCGGTTAAACAAACGGTCGTACTCGAAACCGTTACCGAAAACACTCCAAAACGATTCGATTTGTTGACCGACGAATGAAAAAGAAACAAAGACAATATCGTCATTGCATAATCACAATTAAACAGTAAAAAAAAAAAAAAAAAAAAAAAAAAAAAACAAAATAATGATTAAACGTTATCGTAAGTCCTTACCAATTTCAACCAACAAATCGGCAACGTCAATCCGTTGAACTTCTCGACTCGTCTCACGTATTGCGTATACTTCATGACTAAATTCAGCTGAATTTTTATATCGACAGCCAACGGAATCCCGAGATCCTGAAGAAATTACAATATAATACAATCGTCGAAACAAAGAAGTGTGTGTACATTTTTTTTTTTTTTTAATATACATATATATTTTTTAACAGTTTTTTTTTTTGAAATTCTCCATTATTATTATTTTATTGTGTGCACGTGGCAATCGGTATAAGAATCTTTTTGTTAGGCGCCCGCAGTTATTAATATTTTCGTTATTTTATTTGACCTTTTAAGAAAAAATATTTAGATGGACATAGTTCTTTCATTTTTTTTTTTTCCGTTTTGGCAAACACAAATGTTATTACTACAGTATATTCAATGGTTCATATTTCCCCCATTTCACCGCCGCGGGTTTTTATTTGTTTCATAATATTTTCTATCTTCGAGTATAACAAAACACAACGTTGTATAATGAAAACGCGATCTGCCAAAATAAAAAAAAAAACCTTAAGAAAAGTGATAAACGGCGTGTGTGCGTGTGTGTGTGTGTGTGTAGTAGTAGTTAAGTAAATGCGTTCGTTTGTCGTTTTTTTTTTTTTTTTAACTAATTAAAATACTTTTTTTAAAGAGCAAATTATTTTTAAACAGCCGCGTAGAATAATATTATTTTTTAATTTAATTTTTTTTGAAGAAAGCGATATTATTTAATCTTTTTTTTTTTTTAAAAAAAAAAATAATATTATTCGGTCTCGAATATAAATGTTCATTACCGGTTGTACGGTGATCGTGGACTCGTGTTTTGCCTTGTCCGGCGAAAGCCCGTTGACGTTGTTCTTCAGCGACGGGTCACCGCCGTAAAAATGCGGAAACGACACTGCCACGGGAATATCTGAAGAAAGTATTTCGAAATATACAATTACAATAATAGAAGGCGGAACAATTTTGTTGAGAGGACGAAATGCTGTGCCCGAACTCGACTGTCTCGGCACAACCGACGGTATTACTTAACGTATAGGGAAATAATCAGTGGCGTTTCGGTTGAAATTTCCGAGTTTGAGTACAAAATTATAAATAACGGAGGAACCCCCGACGTTGATCTTTTACACGGACGTGTTGTCGAACAAAAAAAAAAAAAAGTTACATAGGAAAAGTCGTAACATTTTTGTTCGACGGCGGTTTGGACGGAAAGCATCCGCGTACTGCTCGGCAGCATTCTCTTCATTAAATTTTGTTAGGCCTTACTTCGCTGAAACGTCAAGATTTATTGTATTATACGTCTGTATCCACGTGTAATTCCGATACAACATTGCCTCCTCTTTACAAGGCAATCGAAGAGATCTAATATAATGTCTCGGTGAATAAGTGCATACATAGGAAATACTTAAACTTAACAGGTGCAACGATAATTATTTTAATTATTCAATGCGCACTTGAACAATGTGACTATTAACCATTATATTACAATTTATGAGTATTAGTACTTAGATGTTTTCTATTTACACGTTCGTTTCTATTAAGTTTTCTTTTGTTCTCAATAATATCGACTTAATACAAAACGTAAAACTTTAATAGGCATTAAACACAATAGCTACATAATACAATGTAAATATATGTTATTTTTTTTTTTTTTTACTTATAATATTATTTCCTGTAGTATGGCGTTCATTTACGTTATTATACACGCATTTCCTTCTCTAAATTTAAAATATTAATCTTGAACAGTATGCGTCGTTGCTCCAACGACGGTATAACAATAATCAAAGCCGGACAACAGTTTATATTGTTGGAAAATTGGAATTAAGCGGTAATATTATTTTCGTTAATATCGTTAAACTCAATCAGAGTTTGTTTAAAACAATTTAATTTCGAATAATATTCTAACTTGGCTTAATTCTAAATTTTAACTGATAATAATATTCATGCACATAATGGGTTATCCTCGATAAAAAGGTTAGGTTTAGATGAATTCAGTGATAGGGTACGTGTGTATGTATTTTAAATTGAAAATTTAGTTTACGTTTTGAGGTTAACAGAATACATGTATATATGTATCTTACTTAACTCAATTAAGTGTTTGTGCATTTTATAACTCCGACTATCGATCTAATCGTATTGGTTTTACTGGTTGATTTTTACATGATGACAAACTCGTGAGGCCTTGACAGTTTCGACATTTCGAGTGCCTTGCCCAGCTTTGTCGATATTATTAATGTGTATAGTACTTAGAGGTGGAATTGCGTAATCGTCGACTTACTGTAGTAGCACGGCGATATGTCCGACAATCCGGACTGCAAGCAACCGTCTTTCGGGCAATAACAGCTGTTGTCGTCTAGAGAAGAATTAAAGACGTTCGGTAGGAATTTGTATAAAAAAACCGGATATCCGTCCGGCGTTTCATTAGTGGACGAATAGGTCGCCGTTAACGTCCGGCAAAAGGCTTTACGGTAAATTGGAAAACTCATGTCTGCCGTCAGATGTCTGGGGAACAGTAATCCCTCCGACGACGTGTTCAACGAACATTTGTTCCTGCGGGAATATTAATAATAAATTATTTTGCATTCAATACCGACTAGGCTAAACGATCTAATAATAAGACATTGTTATAAGAACCGGCCTGCCCGGGTGGCCGGGCCAACTCATATAATTTCACTGGCCACCTGTCCGGCCAAAAGAACAATAATAAAACAAAGAACGGAATGCGAGAAAACTATTGTAAAAATGGTGTTCCGAAAATCATGTTTCGTGTAAAAGATACATTTCCGATATTTGGAAACAATTTAAAAAAAAAAAAAAAAAAAAATGGATTTTTTATCCGGGGTGCCACTATGAATGTATTATTATTATTCACTCGGAGCCCCGCGGTTTGACGTCTCCCCGCTTGTTTAGTCTGTTGCACAACATCGTTATACGCAAATTAAACGATGTTTTTGCATAGTTTTAAAAAGTAAAATCCAATTGTTTTTACCGATATTCGTAATCGTCAGCCGTTTTCGTAATTACTAATATATAGACACTGTAATAAAAATCGTATTGCTACCCGAACACCAATTCCCCTGGAGCTTGATTGATTTTGTTCGTTTCGGTCGAGCAGTTCCGTTTTCGTTTTAGATATCGGAAAACAATGCCAATGACTACACCGAACCATCAATAATAATTTCGATCGCAATAACTTTTGAGTACATTCCCACACTAGAAATGTGTATTCTACGTACTGGCAAAAGTATTTGAATAACAATAAGAAAGTACGAAAAATATTTGTATGAAATTTGTATTTTTTTTTTATTTTTTTTTATTTACCCGTCAATTTGAATTCTTTTGATAAGTGCGATAAAAAAAAAAAAACATACATTTTCAAATCGATACGATAGAAACGTACGTTGTATCGAGGGAAAAATGCATACAGAAAAAAAAAAGTAAAAATATGCAAAACAAATTGCATATTATACGAATATTCTACATATAAATTATACTCTCTCGTAGTAGTTATTCGTATAGCTTTTTACATGCTCGTACGATATGGAAAACCATGAAATTACATGTACATTATGGTGATATTATTCAAATAATGGAATAATTTAATTGTACTTTACTATAAAAAAAAAAAAAAAAAAAAAAAAAAAAAAAAAAAAAAAAAAAATAATAAATATAATTTAGTGCAGTTGTTTTCTTACATCTCTGGCCATTCTTTATTTTTTACCCATTGGTGTAAAATCGGCGATCCGTTGAATTGATCAATCGTATAAGGACGTCGTTTAGGAGGTTGGCGTTCCGACGGCACGGTCATTTGGACGACATTGGTTCCTTCGTCCAACATCTAAAACCGGGTATAATTATAAATCTAAAATATTAACGAGTAAACTGTCGGTAAACGCGTACCGATTATTTATAAAAAAAAAATGATATAAATAACGAAAAACTATTATTTCGGTTCGTTACTCGCGTCCGCAAGAAATTACCAACAGGCAACGGGGGATATTTGCACCTCTTCCAAACACTATACGTCGTATAGTAAGCTTTTTGGTTTTTTCACTTATTTGCCAACCCCCTTGACCCTCGTACGTACCGTGAACAGCGATATTCACATTTATTTTATTTCAATAGCGTTTCCTCTACACGCGCGTTTTATCGTAGAAAATATAAAAAAATATATACCCGGTTTCATTGTTGAAAACGGTTTTGCCCCTCTCCTCCCCCCCCCCGAAATCGTGGTCTGGATTACGCGTTAATTGTTTGTCTACAACGCTCTACGATTCGGACATTAATAATAATACGTAAAAATTGCATTAAACATAACACGTGTTTTCAAAAAATATAAATTAACTGGAGTGCAAAAAAACAAAAAAAAAATGCGGAATGTTTTTTTCGCGTCTCCTGAATGGTTGCCGGAGCTTGTCTATTGTGCCGTTTCTCGCGAATACCATTCGGTTGTCAAAACTATGGTAAATAAATAGTTCGGTCTATCGAAAATCATTTCGTTTATTTGTCTACAATTTGTCTATCGTCTCAACGACACACAGATATCATATCGGTAACCGATAAGCCATCGAAATGCACCGACACCCGCCTATCGCACTCTCCTCACCATAAGTCAGCTGTCCTAACCGATCCCATTGGGACACGCGTTGGTTTTTTATTTTTATGCTTTTACAGTTGAAAATCATCTGTAATAGCATATTCATTATATAACTATAAAAAAAATCAATTGTTTTTTTCACGAACCACAGCATTATAATGGTCGTCGGACAACGGTAAGGTATAGGCCGTTTTTTTTATGTGGAATTAAACGCCGTAGTTGTAATTCCAATTCGATTTGAATCGACAAATAAAAACGCACGAAGAGTGAACGAAATATTCTATGACAGCACGTGTGGTTTTTTCTATCGATGTCCCATAGGCATATTATTATTATTATATTCCTCGACGGGCTGGGGACGTTAAATTATACCTAGACCGTTGCGGTATACCGACGAATCCGCCTAAAAAAACGACCAAAAAAACAAAACCGTATTTGATCGTTTAAACGCACTTGCTCAGGACGAGATAATTACACGACGGAATACCCGAGAACCGGCACGGCAAAAGGGAATTGCGGTGATAGAAATCTGTGTGCGCACAGTGGCGCCGGCGAAGAGCGCATTTTTTAGACGGTCGAAACCGAAAACAAAAACGTTCGGCGGCTCCCGACCGACAGATTCGATTGAACGATGGCACGATGTGTACGATCGTAAAAATAAAAAAATTTATTAACGAAAGTTCGGTTTCGGCACAATGCCGCAAGTGACTCCCCCACGAGTTAACCTCGAAATTTACGCAAAATACGTCAAACCGAATGCGTTTGACCGGCAGTGTCGCGCGATTAATAATATTCGTTTGAACCCGGCGTGTTACGATATTTCGGCGCCGGAATTTCGATATTAATCGCAGCTGAGTCCGGGCACGGCGCATTTACGATACGGGTAACGATCACCGTGACGCCGACGGTTTTATAATTGAATTTGTCGATGCCGGTGTGTAAATCCGTCCGGTGTGCGTCTAATTAATAAAAAAAAAAAAAAAAAAAAAAGGCCAGCGGAACACAACCGGCCGGATTTCCCCGCCGTGTCGTTACGTTGCCGGCCGGCCGGGCGGCACGGGCGCTAACAAACGATTCATTACGCTCGCAATCGGGTCCGTGTATTGATATCGATATACGTAGTAGGATCAAAAAGTTCCCGGAATTTATTTATAGAAAAAAAAAAACTATTTTTCTTATCAAATATCTGTTTATTGGAATTAAAAGTAGACATTATTTAGGCTATCTGTAGGTTTTGTCGTTAAAATTACATTAGTCTCATGTGAGTCGTAATCGTGTCCATAAAAAATCAAAAAAAATCACGTGTTGTCAAATCACAATTGAAGGTCATGTTGATCGTGTTCTTCGACAATGAACGGTTAGTTCACTGGGAATTTGTACCTAATGGACAAACAGTCAACTCAAGTTTTTATATTGAAGTTTTAAAGCGTTTAAGAGATTCAATTCGGCGAAAAAGGCAAAGAAAATGGGAAAATGGTTGGTTTTTGCATCATGACAATGCACCGTGCCACTCGTCTTTTGCAGTTCGGCAATTTTTAACGGATAAAAAAATTTCTACAATTCCACAACCCCCTACAGATAGCCTAAATAATGTCTACTTTTAATTCCAATAAACAGATATTTGATAAGAAAAATAGTTTTTTTTCTATAAATAAATTCCGGGAACTTTTTGATCCTACTACGTACGAGGTCTGTACGGAAAGCGCCGGGGACAAAATGTTTATTACCGCAAATCCACAAACGTTTCGAAACGTAACTAGATGTATTGCCCGCGAACCAGTGGATTTTTTTTTTTTTTTTAGACAAAACCCCAAGCCGCTATGTCATCTCAGTTAAATATTACACGTCCAGTCGGTTTTTTTTTTTTTTTTCGTTCGCCGTCTTCCGAAATCAACGGACAACGCGTCGAGATTTGCTTGAAACTTGGTAAAAAAAAAAAATGACGAAACGCAAACGTACGGAAATGATTAAAATTGGACGGGATTCGTTAAGTGGAACCACCGTGACTTTCGAGTGTTTTAAACGTTTCGAGGACGGTCGGCGGTCAACCGAAGACAATTCACGTTCTGGAAGACCGTCGACGTCGTCCGGAAACGATGGTGTGGCGACAATTTGCGAGAAAAAAAAAATGCGAAATGGCCGCCGGTTAATGCGATTAGTGAGCTAACAAAGCGAATCTCAATCGAGTCTTGTCGTGCAATTTTACAGGGAAATGTACAGACGAGAATGGTCGCGTTGCCGAATTTTTGGCTGATAAAAAAATTGCTATCGTCCCGCGGACTCTCCGTATACTCCAGATCAGACCCCATGTGATTTTTTTTTTCGTTTCTCAAGACTAAAATCGGCGCTTAAATGACAACGATTTCAAGGCGTAGAGGAAATTAAAACGAACGCGGCAACAGAACTCGTAGCTTTAACTATTGCACAGTTCCAAAGGACTTGAAAAAAAACGGCAAGACCGACGGCATATCGTCCGGAGGAGAGTATTTTGAATTTTAGTATTTTATCTTAAAATAATAATTTATAACTTCAATTTTGTAATTATAAAATATAAAATCTCTCTGAACAGACCCCGTAAATACACGTACGAGGTGCGAGAATAAAATAACGAGACTTTCTAAATATAACCTAAACTATTAACGTTATCTATAAAACGATTATTGAAATATGATTAGAAAACACTTATCTAAAAGCACTATGAACACTGATGGCATCGATTCATTTTCTTATACGTTAGTAGCCTTGTTATTAGTGCGAGTTCGACTATACTGCCGAAAAATGTTAGATATAAAAATCGAACAACATGTGAACGACATTAAATTTCTTGTTAAATTAAAAAAAACTGCCGCGGAATCGTTTCGTATGTTATGTGAAGTTTATGGTGAAGAATGTTTATCAAGAGCTCGTGTTTTTGAATGGCACAAACGGTTTTGTAGTGGAAGGGAGGACGTCGAAGACGATGATCGTTCTGGACGTCCTACCACGTCTTCAACAAACGAAAACGTTGAAAAAATCGACAAAATTAATTAATCAATATTATTATAAAGAGGTATTAATGAAATTAAGAGAACGTGTCAGAAAGAAGCGACCAGATCTATGGAAAAATGGCTGGGTTCTTCACCAAGACAATGGTCCAGCTCACAGTGCATTTTCAATTCAACGTTTTTTAACTAAAAAAAAAATTTCTGTACTTCAACATGCCCCGTACTCGCCAGACCTTGCTCCTTGTGACTTCTTCTTATTTCCTTCTTATTTCTCTTCCCATTTTCAAACGGTTAATGACGTAAAAATGAAAACGGCAGAACTTCTAAAAGGGCTGAATGAAAGCAATTGGCAACACTGTTTTCAAGAATGGCAGCGACGTATGCAACAGTGTATTGATGCTGAGGGAATGTACTTTGAAAGTGATAATCATTAAATTATAACATTTTTAAAATAAACAACTTTTATTCAAAAAGTCTCGTTATTTTATTGTCGCACCTCGTATACATATTCAATGTTGTTTGCGCGGTATTTAGAATTTTTTTATTTTTTAAACACAGATCTGTATAATAAATAATGATAAATAACGCGTCAAATTAAAACCCTAACAATATAGCGACCTCGACAATAATGGAAATATATTGCCGAGCCTTCGTACCGCGGTCGTGTTTATCATTTTCTCAATAATAATACATAACGAGTACCGCAATACGTACCGCGTTTATTCAATAAACACACACACGGCCGGTAATGAATTACTGTAATGAGCACGAATTTCGACATGCCGTATAGAAAAAAAAAAAATAAATAAATAAATAAATAAATACAAAACAAAAACCCGGAGCAACGGAACGGGTCGTGTGTATTTTACGACGAGATCCGATTAAAATAAAACAAAGTGGGGAAAAACGCGTATTGCGGAGCACACGCGTCCCGTCAAAAGTGCCCTTTTCACAAGCAACACGCGCGATAAACCGCCCGAACACCGGGCCATAAACAGGCAGGCGACCGCCGACAAATACAGCGGCGAAACATCAAAACGGACCGAGCGGCCGACTAGTAGTGAGCGTTGATTGTGTGGGAATTCCGGGCGGCCCTTTGATCGCACCGCAACCGGAACGGGCGCCGACGAACAGAAGAGGTGGCCGACAGCGATTGACAACCGTTTCCGGAGCGATACCGTCGCGGGCGACAAAACTGCGGACCGGAAATACATGGGCGGTGTAAACGGAGAACGCGGGGTTAATTCGCACGGGTCATACACAGATATGCGTCGGTGCGTTCACCAGTCGGCACGGCACCTCGTTACATCTGTCAGACGTTTCGAACACTCGACATCCGTACCCGGAAGGACGGAGGATAGTGACGGTCCCGTCGCACCCCCAAGCAGACCGGACCGCACCGAGACGGGGCGAGTGCCCAGATCAGATCCCGGACCGTAGCGGTGACGAGACGGGGACTTTCCGGTCGCATTAGCCGCGCAATAACAACCGGCGTTCCAGGAACGATCTCGGCGACCTACCCCGACGACGCACCGCGATTTCTCGCGCTCGTAAACGGGGCACTACCGCCGGCGGGTTCACGCCACGACCCGGTTGGCTTCCAGCCGGGTTCCCGGGCTCGACCGTACGAAAACTCACGGCCCATTCGGAACCCCGGCGCACCTCTTATGACGACCGCCAGCGGAACTTCCCCGAGAACGCGGTCGGGCACTGCCGGGTACGATCGCGCGTATTTTATTTAAATACTCGTAAACTATTAAATTTACCCAACAGCTTTATTTCGAATCGCGCATCTTCTCGGGTCCGATACCTACCCATGAATTTACATTTTTACGGAGCGGTTACTGTAATTTGTTTTAACGAATAAAAATAATGAACAAGTGATTACTAAATATTACACATATTGTAGTCATTTGTATGCAGGAAAAAAAAAAAATTTATAACGTTTAGTATCCAAAATTACCGTGCATGTAATTACACGCTAATAAACAAACGCACGTGGCTGTATGAAATTCGAGCGGTAATCATTTTACAGGTCACATTCGATCTAAAACGCTACAAAAAAGCATGTTTTTTTTTTTTTTTTTTATCGTAACAAAATGCCTAGTAGAAATGTTGTACGCACAGGCGTAAAAAACAAAGGAAACCACGTCGCTGTTGAAACCAATACGTTCCTTGTTGCGCTCAGAATGTAAAATCGAAATATCATAACGTTTTCCCTAACTCGGCTGTTCGCTAATGATCCTTAATGATAAAAAATCAACAACGAAGAATTCATTATGGGCTCCCGCCTGCAAACAATAATCGTTTAGCTTTTGCAAGAGCTTAGGCTGGGGTTTAAAAGTTTTTGTTTTGTCGCCTTTCCGCCGTCGCCTAGCCCCCGAGAGTGGCAGCGTCTCGTTGATATAATAATCACTGGCGGAACTCGTCTACACTTTTAAATCGTTAAATAATAATTAGATAAATAAATATTTGATGGAAATATTCGTGTGAATTTTGCGCGCTGTTTTGGTATTACGGTTTTGGACGGATTTTCGTTTCGCTATTAAATTGCACGTGTTGTTAACGCGTACTAACAAAAATACTTAAAATAATACTGTGGTCAAACGTAATAGATAGGAAATTTAATTTTGGTCCACAAAGTTGCGTTGCCCGTTCAAATGGTAAGTATAATTTTTACCAAATACCAAATATCGTTAAAAAAAAAAATAATTGTTCGCGTAACAGCGAGAAGTCGAATTTTTTTCATTAGTTTTAAACAATTGTATAGATATAAAAATACATCAACTGTTCGAATATTTGTTTTTTTTTTTTTTTAAATTAACATAAGTATTTTATGATTATAACGATATCATATTAAAATAATAAAAAAAAAAAAAAAACCGGCCGTGCTCGGACGTTGTACTTTTTTTGGGTAAGTACTGAATTTGTTTACCGTAGAAATAACTAATGGTACATTGAAGTAAATTTAAAATTAAATTTTATGGTAAATTTACCCATTTATATGAGCGTCAAATTTTCACCTGTGGACCGAATCGAATCGGTCACAATATCGTTTGGGAAAAAAAAAAAATTGTAAAATACGTTAACGCACTGGAGTGATATAATAGCTTTTGTAATAAATTTTAACGAAATTCATTGTGTACGCAATCTACCTCTACGGGAAAATAATAGAAATAATCACATACCCGGTCTAGTAATCCGAATTTGGAAAAATTGATCCACGTGGGCAATACGTTGCTGGCCATCTTCACTAACTTGTCGTCGTATCCCCACAGGAATTCCTTTACCGACAGTTGGAGCAACGGCTTCGAGTCCAGGTATTCGACCAACGAGTTGAACACCACATTGATGAACATCGGCGAACTCTGGAGCATCGAACTGAATCCCTGAGTGTTACCATATAAAATACGTTTCATAATAATCGTGTCGTCAAATCTGTTACGTCGTTGACAAAACGACTATTTTTTTTTTTTTAAAGGGACAAAAAAACTCGGACCGGTCAAATATAATTTAGGGCCCGGTTCACGCGTCGCAATGATTTAGTCTCGCAGGACATTCGAAATGTGTCGGTATTGGAATTATGAAATCCGAGTACGCGGTAAGTAAGGGCGGCACACTGGACACGATGATATTCCAGTCGCAGACGAATTTAACGAATACGTTTAACAGTTTACCCGTTGGCGAAATAAAATCATATTTGTTTTGGTCGTGTTCTAAAACGATATTACTGCGTTAACTGCGATTCGTATTGGTTATTTAAAAAAAAAAAAATAAAATATGTTTTCGGATGTCACGGGAATAATTTTTATTGAAATATATACTCGTATAAATTGTGTATTATTATTTTTAAATCTTACCAGCAACGGAAGATTGGGAACGATGATGCGATCCGTTTCGGGGTCCCCCACTGATGATTTGAGATCGAAGTGCATTTTCCTTTTAGGCACGTACGTCACGGTGTCGTTGCTGTTGAACGTACAATTTGTGTTTTCCAGCTCCTCCCTGCAAGACAAATTATTAATTATCCGCATGGAAACGTATATGAACGTATAAAACACACGTAGTTTATTATTCTCCCTCCAGCCGCCGGTAAATAAATAATTTGTTAATGAATCCCGGAATTGGTGCACCGCCTGTCTGCGTACATTATACGAGTATATCGTACCTCGGCAACACGACCGATAATAACCCAACGATATTATTACGTTATTATGTTTCACCCGAGTACACCCCCGGATTCGGGGGATTCCGGTGGCGTGGGTCGAGGGCGAGTGGGCGCAGTCAGAAGTCCATTGATATTTCGGGGGGGTCTATGGGATTTTTTTGTCGGGTTCAAACGGTTTACGACTAAAAAACCGTTAAAAACATTCGAGAACGATTCGAAAAAAAATCGATTTCCATACCGAACGTAGATTTAAACTAAAATCATCGTAAATACTTACAGTGTGCTCGTGTACAATTTATATAATTATATATATATAAAAAAAAAAAAAAAAGCGAATTCGATGGAATCCGTTTTTACGTAGATACGTAGTATTTACAATGTGCAATCGCGACAATTGGAATACATTCTTAAACCGTCGACGGGGTAGGCAAATGAGTTAATTTCCCCCAATCGGATATATTGACAAAACGGACAAATTGCAACAACTCCCCCAGAGTCTCACGTAGTGCGGCCGCCGGGCAGTAATAATCTACAACAATTATTTTGCGGACCGTGTGCGCGGAATAAATTTAAAATCGTCCAAAACGCAAAACAAACGAATTACACTGGCCAATTCGAAACACCCCGCGGGCTCGGATTTCCGTCGCGGATGCATAACGTTTGTACGTGTGCAAATTCGGTTTTGACACTCAACGGCCGGGAAAAAGTAAAATGTTTACACCGTCGGTGATGGGGGAGGGGCTGGGTTTTTTATTATTTTTTTTTTTTTTTTTTTATATTTACGCCTAAAAACAAATTCGGTACGTTAATTGTATAGTTTATTGTCGATGGTTTTCAACCGAGTTCGGCCGTCCGCGTATGGGCGCCGCGGAACTACGGTGTTTACTATACGATTAAAGTGCCTCTCGTTTACAAACGATTTAAAACGGCAAACGCGGAATAAAACAATTAAAATTCGTTTAATTAGCAAAAAAGTACGGACAATATAATTTCAAACAGTAGTTTTCAGCGTGTAGCTTCGGTATTGTTTTGTACGATTAAAAACGTTTCCAACGGCGGCGGCGGCGGCGGCCTATTTTTTTTTTTATATATTATATTAGACAGCACGACTTAACCAGACAAATACGAAAGTTTTTTTAATAATATAATGTACGGTAAAGGTGGTCCGCACAACTACGTATTTGACGATAACGGAATGTTATATTGCTTTTATGAGAGACTTTTATTTTTGGTTGCTCCGTAGTTAGGCAATACATGTCAAATATGCATTTTTTTTTTTCCCATGTAGATTTAGCCGACTATAATTCTTTACAGAAAATATCCGATTGGCCGGCTGTGGTAAGTTTTTGGGGCATTCCTCTAGATCCTCCCCCCCGGTTCTAGTTACGAGATTCGTATGGTTACGATCAATTACAGTTATTTTTTTTTTTTTTTAGACGGTAATGAAATCCGTTTGGCTGATTGCCTTACAAAAAAAAATAAAAAAAATAAAAAAATTTGCCACACGTGTACGTCAAATTTTTAAAATCGTATACGTTTTGAATTGTAAAATTTACTTAGTACTCTCAAGTTAATAATAAAACTATTGTTTATACAATAATAAAATTGCTTTTCGGAGGACGAACTTACAACAAATAATGCAATAGATTCAATAAGTTAATAAATACAAAATATCATCAATTATGTAACTTTACGAGGATAATAATAAATTTGATAAAATAAAATTGCTTATAAATAGTAGACAAAAATGCAGAATTGCTGTTGGGTACTGCTCGCGAACATTGGCTTTACCGTTGAACCATAACGGAATATTATGTTGCTTTTGTGAAAGGCTTTTTATGTCCGTTGCTCTGTGGCTGTACACGTAAAATATAATTTTTTTTTTTTTTTCATGTCAATTCGGCCGACCATAATATTTTTAAAAAAAAATCCAATTGGCCGACTGAGGTAGTAAGAGTTTCGGGGGTGTGGCAAGCAATCCTTCGTGCCTCCCCCCCCACCCCCCGTTAGTTTCGCTTCTGGTCTTGGCGATATTATTTTCTCGATAGCTTAACCGTGAAATTCGTCCACCAGGTTCGTTAATTCATCGTTCAGTGTAAGTACGTCAAATATAGATCTGCTCAACATATCCTATATATATATATATATATATCGTTATATTTTACCGTCGTGTCGCACTTTTACAGACGTCACTATCGCGATACAGTTACATTACCGACAGACACGGTAGTAACTATCGTCGAGTGGATCAGATTTAAAACGTTACAATTATCAATAATTCACGATATAGATATATACGTATGTGCATGATTAATGCGTACAAAGAAAACCGATGAATTTATCCATATACAGTATTCAAAATGTGCCGAATACTTTGCGAAAAGCATTCCGAATAATTTAGGAATACAATCTTTTTTTTTTTTCCATTATTATTATTATTTTTTTTTTTTAATAGAAAATATACAATCTATACCCAAAGGCATAATAAGAATATGTGCTAAGAAATAGAAACATGAATAGGGTGAGGGAAGAAACCATCCAGTGATCGCACTTCCTTTTGCTTCTATTTGTTAATTATTAAGAAGATCTCTGCACCAGTTTCTTTTGAGACGTGCGAGGGGCTAACCCGAATATAAGAGGGTTGGGATGAGAAGTCAGTTTGTTGAAAAAACATTTATAGTACGTTTTGGCTTCTTCGTGGATAGTTTTGATTTTTAAGTCAGAGTGGAGAGTAAAATTAGAAATATAAGGTGGGGAATTGGCAATGGAGCGTAAAATTTTATTCTGAACAGTTTGAATTTCGTTGAGATTGAATTATTTGGCATTGCCCCAAAATTGGAGGCCATATGTCCACATAGGTTTAATTAGGGATTTATAAACGAGCAATTTGTTGTTTAATTTTGTATGTTTATTAGATAATAATATTTTTAGCAACCGTAGACGCGAATTTAGTGCTAGTTTTTTTATCCTTTACATGTAGCGCCCAGGTGAGGCGCCGATCAATGGTCAGGCCTAGGTACTTGCCTACCGACTGTGATGAAGGGATAGGCATGTCAGCTAAGGAAATCTCAGGACAGGGGGCAAGACGAGGAGTAAGGGTAGTGTGTAATGATTTTGAATGATTTACTTTAACTCTCCAGTACAATCTAAAAAAAAAAAAAAAAAAAAAAGCGAACGATTTAGTTGGACGACTTGAGGAAACCGGATATTATGGGGTGATAATTGATAAGTAACTCATGTATATTATGTATTATATTTTGGTGAGATTTATATTGGATTTTAAGTAACCGGGCGTATCGTCATTTATCCGGGAATCGAGAAGAATGTTTCTTGAAAGTACAGGTCGTGCGGAAAATTCGCGTTTTTCATGTAATGCGTGTGAAAATCGGAGCTAACCGGAAAAGTGATTACCGAGAAAGACAGTAAGAGGGAGTGAGAAAAATCAAACATCTTTTAGCGAAAACCTCGGAATCTAAAACCAGAGTGGCGAAAACTGGTATCCTTTATTTTCTTCTTCTTCTTCTTCTAAGGAATAAAATACTTTTTGTGAAAGTATTCGGTATACCGCTAGTGTTGCAATTGCGTTTAGAAATATTCGGATAACCCGAATCGTATTCCGCACACTATTTTTTATTCTCGATCGCGAACACGACACACGCGGGCCGTGTTTAAAAACTTCTCACCCCCCTATTCCGGTAAATCCCCGGGGCGCATTACTACCGGTGACTAGTCGGTTGTTTTATTTTTTTTTTTATTTTTTTAATACACCGAGAACACGTTTTTAATGTTGGTCGCGTTAAACATTCTCGTACTAGACGAAACGGAAACCCGAGAGTATTTAAGATTTTGGCGCCCCCCTCCCCCCTAATTATCGATATTTTTTTATTATTATTAGTTAGAAATAAACAATCTATACAAATAATGCACGATAAGCTTATGTGCTAAGAGAAGACCAGAAGGATGAATCCTTAGAGTATTAAGAAATTCTAAAGGGTAATGGACAGCACCATCTGATTGGATCGCCGAATCAAAAGATTTATATTCAACAGCTTTTTTCTTAAATGCCTTTAGTAGAATTTCATTGATTTCGGCTGCCTTGTCGTTCTTTGGAGTTAATATGGCTTGCTCGCACAACCATTCGATGGGTTTCATCTTGATATTTATTATATCTGGGTAAATTCTGAAAGTTAGTTCTGATAAAGAGCTAACAACTGTACACAAATTTTAGGGAATAGTGATCTCACCTTCCAATGAATGGAAATTTCCGTCTCCTATTTTAAGTAACATCTCAGCGAAAATCCCAGCAGATGTGTCACCTTTCACATGAACCCTCATATTTTTATGAAGTGCAACTTTCTGGATATGTGGCCACAAATACGAAGCGTTTAGACATGACTTTGCTTCATCAGCCCTTGTACCCCTAGGTATAACTAACCCTTTAAAATGCGAATTTCGAAAAATCCTTTCTTAGTGCGCCTATACATAGTAATAAGTACATTTACTGAAAGTTTCATATCCATAGCTTCAGCAGTTCCGGCTAGGCGATGACGAATCACCCAGGACAAGTCTTTTTATATATATATATATACAGATATTTTTTTTTTTTTTTTTTTTTTTTTTTTCATTAAACCGTCTAAACTAATACCGTTTAAATATTTCGCGGGCCCTAAGACGTGCCCGGCCCCGGGGCGTGCGCCCACACTTGTTTCCGTCCCGCCCCTAAATACGTCCCTGCCGGCGGCGGTTAAACGCCGCGTGTTTATACGCGGACGGCGGACGACGGTACGTTTACACAATTTTTATTTTGTTATCATAATAAAATGCCTGGCGAAAGTAAAATATTTAAACGGGCGCGGGCACGGCCGGTGTGTTATTGTTCGTATTATAATTTTTTTGTATTACTATTATTATTATTATTTTAATATGGCGAGCGCGTAAGTGCAACGCGAAATAAAGAGAGAGAGAGAGAGAATAAAAAAACACCGCCTAACCCGGAGTTGTTAACTCGTTTTAATTTCACGATAAATACATTTCAAATAGATAAATAACGTTATTAAAACAATGAAAAACTCCCGGCCAGTTTGTTAACGCGGGCCAATGTTATCAACGCGTACGTGTAAATACGGACCCGTATTATTATACGGGCCCGGCCGTGTTGTCTACACGGACGTATAATTCGGCCCGTTTTTTTTTTTTTTTTTTTTTTTTCGTAAGTTTTATCGAGTGCGTACGACAATATTATTATTCGGGGCCGGGACGACGGGGGAGCTATAATAACAGCGGACGACGAATTTTTTGTTGTTGTTGTTTTTTATAATTATTATTATTTATACCGGGGCGGCAACGATTTTCGGAGTCGTTTAAAAACATTTCGCATTATTAATAACAATTGTTGTGTAGACACTTTTTAACGAGGACATACCGGAAAAAAAAATACCCGAAAATTCCCGTTGTGAATATGGAGACCGTCACGTTTTCCGTAACTTTGTCCCGTCGCCCACCTGGGATATCTCCGGGACGCAAAACCGTCCGGTTTCCAGAAGGTAAACTTGCGAAAAGTAACGTATACCGATCAGTGTACACGACGGGTTTGTAGTGTAACGTCGTCGCCCGGTTATGACTACGTGCCGGTCAGTCTGAAAATTGCGGACATTTCAACGGGCCGATTTCGAGAACGGTCCCCGGGCTTGGGGGAAGGACTACCGGCAGTCAATGGACGGTCTGATGGTCGATGCTGAAAATGGCACTGGGGCATTTGACGAATTTACGCCGATATTGTTTTATTACGTATCCGAATAAGTGCACGAGTAGAGTCCAGGTTCCTCGAGTATAAATACGCATGGACACGAGCGTTTCAGCACTATTTCGAGACAAATTCGAGACAGTGCGTCCCGTGCTTGCTCGCTTCGAATGCACCCGTCGAACGAATTTCTTTCATTGATGAACAAGACCTTGTAGACAGCCGAAAAATACACAGCTTTACGTGTCGGTTTTTAAGGCGACGCTGTTAACAAAAGTTAACATTCAAATGTCTTGTCCAGAATTTTGTTCGTTCCGTGAAATCGTTGCCCGACTTATCGGAGCAAATATGTTCCAACGATCAATGTACTAGTATGTGATTTTCTTTAAAATTATTAAATAGATAAAAAAAAAAAAAAATTGAGTTACTTATTAATAGCTGTAGTTAATTAATTTCATTTTTTTTGTTCCGTTAAAATATAATAGTAGTTAGGTAAGTTTATTTATAATTATTTAAAAAAAAAAAAAAACCAATTTTGTTCGTAATAAAAATGATAGACAATTTTTTTTTGTCCAGTTTTCACCAAAAAATTATATTGTCACCTTAAGTATAACCGACGCGTCCATAAGAGGTACCGTTTTTTTACCCAGGAAATAATTGACCGTTAGAACGTTAGAAATCCAGAATGGAAAAAACGAACAAACGGTAAATGTACAGAAAACAAAACGGACGGAATGCGGTATTCCGGAAAATATTTATTACCGGACAATTAGTTGTACGGAAAGTAGGAATCCGGAAAATATTTAATCGGAAAGTAAAACGACCAGAATGTTTTCTGGTTTTCTACTTTCTAATCGTTTTACTTTCCGTGTGTAAACAACCGTCTGGATTCATATCCGTAGTTCGGTCAAAACTGCTTTCTGCGATTATAGTACATAGTCCCGCGGTCGTTTAATTTACAGTGTTTTTACTTTCTGTAAAACCCCGGGCACTTTTCGTTTTGACCCCCGTAAAGTTCGACAGACTGAAACCGCACACAATCGCGTTATCGTGTACACAAATCGTATCAGAATACGGGCAATTCATTGTGGATGGTAACCACCGCACACAGTTATACTGTAATATTATTGTGTCCGAAATACCGTAACATATGCGCGTATATTGATTTTATCGCTTATCCGTGTTAATCGGATAATACAGTAGGTACACAAATATTTAGGGCACTTTATAAGTTGTTATTAGTCTGATGGTAGGATCGGTGGGTGTTGTGTACGCGGGTACCGAATCGATATAAAATCTACTCGGTAAAAAAAATAATAACCGTGAGAAAGAAAATCGTTTTTCTATTTATTTTTTTATTTTTTTTGACTTATAATACAATACGACATCTGTTCTATAAAACAGAGAAATGTTCGCGGTTTTACGTTGTACTCTTAAAACGTCGAATGCTTAGTCGGTCCAGAATAGTTATCGGGTTTATGGTTAATTTTTGTTAATTTTGTCGGGATAAGATAAAAAAAAAAAACGATTAGTTATCCGTAATATATAATATAATATTTAAGTATACGCAAACGGTTTGTGTATTTTTTTTCTCTATTTTTTACTTACCAATAGACGTACGGCCCGATTTCTACGACGTTCAACTTGTCGTCATCGCCCGCCAGAAATCTGTCCGCGTTGGTCACGTTGAATATGTACACGTTGACGTACACTTTTACCGGTGGTTTTTGCCATAGCTGATACGCGAACGATCCTTCGACGAACTTTAATTTCTGTAAATTTAAAATCGAACAAATTAAAACGCAAACGCCAACCGCTAGAGGTATGGGCACGGGCACGAAAAAACGCGCAACACTCCCGCATTACTCTGCACCACCGTGCACGGGCACAAGGAGAGACAATATCCGCCCGAAGGGCCTGAAATTTAGTCGCCTATAATATAATAGAACTGAGCCCGCAAGAAAATTCTCGTGACCGACCGAGTTTCCGTCGAACAACGGCGATGGAAAAAAAACACAGAGAACGCCTCAAAAAAGTCGAATTCATTTTCTATACGATTCTGCTCTGGGGGGGGGGAACCGACAATCCTATGAAATCGTATTTAAATATTTATTTGTTTTTTTTTTGCAAATATTTGCAATCGGCGTCGCCGTATTATTTTTTTCGTGAAACACAAAAATTATTCGAGATAATATTTTATTCTTTTCTAAAAATCGGATAGATCAAAGAACAATTATTTTGTATTCGTGGCGAATAGAGCTCATTAGCACCATAAACAAATTGCCCTTTAAGAATGTAAAAAATTTTAATATAAAATGTTTGACAGAATAGTTTGGTCATAAACCGAATATATAAATAAATAAATGTTGGTTATCAAAAAGTTATATTCTTTTGACCGCCTAATCAAATTAAAAGCATAAATTCAATAAATTTATTCGGAAACTTTTTTTATTATTTTTTTATTATCTATGTAACATGAAATTGAAAATTATGATATTTATCTAAAGGTAATTTTATTCAAGGTGGAAAATATTTTACCCGTAGAAAAAAATATTAAAAAACTTAGTTATTGTCTTTAAGTTTTATTTTTAGTTAAAAATGCTAAGCAATACTATTGCTATTGGTGTATAGTGATTTATATCGCAACTTTGTGCGATTTCATACGATTTTCGCAACAATAGACGAATAAAAAAAAAAAAAAAAAAAATAATATTGTTTTTATTTAGATAAATTATTGCGTTTGTCCGAGATAATTTAAACTTTTTTTTTTTTTTATCTTTATCGTGGACGGTTTTCTAACGAATGTACCCTCGATCATTACAATTGTTTTTCGTAAAACAGATAAATTATCCGAACAATAATATTACTTTATCTAAAATTCGGGTACGCTTAAGTCTATACGTTATATTATAAATCATGAACAATTATTTTGTATTTATGCATTGTAAATAGATACGTTTTTTATTTTATTTCATCGTCCGTCGAACAACACCCGCAGTCCTTTATTCATTTTTTTATAAAAATTAGTACTGCACATTTTTTGGAGGGCATATTGTGACGATACAGAGACACGGAGATCTAAGCCCCCAAACACTATTTTCACTACATCCAAACAACGTTAAAATTGAAAAAACTTAAAATGATTTTAATAATAAAATCGTTTAATATTTGTGTTATAATAAAAGAAAAGAAAGAAAAAAAAACGTAACAATAGTGAAATTCGCCGTACTGTACCGTACAATAGAAAACTGTAAAAAAAAAAAAAAATATAGTAATAACTTAAATATTACCGCCGTACCGAATCTTTACGGTACGATAACATTTTATCGATTTATTCCAATGTACTTTTTTGACATTCGTGGTAAATAACTGCATTGAAATTTTAAATAATTCTAAAATATAAATAATAGTAAATAATAAAATGTATCAATCGTTATTTCGTTGAAATTCTCCGGTACTGTCAAGTATCATTTTACTTAAAGAATTTTTTTTTAGCAACAATAAACTCTTTAGGTATTTCTTTTAGCATCGGACGAGCTGTGGTTAAATGTCGTTCTAGTCGAGTCGGTCGGAGAGCATCGTTACTCGACACGATGTGACAAATAAACACACTGCGGCTCATTTGGATACCATCCTTTCCAATGAACGTGAAACCAAACTTAAAATAATCGACGTTATACAATCTTATTTTTTGTGGAGCCATTATTTATACGCACGTACACTCGCGATGACTACGTATAGGGTGCGGCAGAGACGACTGACGAGTTTAATGAGGTCATTAGCCTGTGATAAGATAAGAGCGGATCTCAATAAGTCTTAATACAATTTGGAATGCCGTTTTTATTCGTAATCACGGTCTGGACAGGTGTACGTCGTGGTTTCGTCGTGCGTGCGTATTACGAAAATAATCATTCTGCGATCGCTGCACAAAGGGCTTTTCGTATACACTTCGGCGGCATTCCACGTGCTGAATCTGTTCCTTCTGCTAACGCTATCGAATTGTGGATACGGCATTCGGAAGAAACTGAAAGTATCCTAAGTAGACTTGGACCCCGAGCACCCAGGACGGTATGAACCCCCGAAAATGCGCAGTTGGTCAGAGAGTCGATTGAGCAGTCACCAAGAAACACGCTTTAGCTTTGGGAATCTCAGACAGTTCTTTGAGGAAAATTCTTCACGAAGATTTATCATTCCATCCCTATTAATTAATGATTGTCCAACAGTTAAATACTACCGACTACGGCAACCGTAAAAATCTCTGTCAGCAAATTCTTCTGCAAATTCCTGGGATATCAACTTTTTTCTGTGGCGATTAGGCCCATTTTCATCTTTTTGGAACTGTAAATAAACCTAAAATGTCTGGTACTGGGCTACAAATAACCCACGGCAGTTCCATGAAAGACCACTCCACGTGGAAGCCGAGGCCAAACCAGTCGAAATGTGCCGAGAATCATACGAGAGCTTCGGACATCGTCTACAAGAGTGTACCAATGCTGACGGCCGTCATCTTGGAGATATAATTTTCAAAAATGGGCTTGAATACTGATTTAAATAAAAAAAAAAAAAAAACCTTTTCTCTGAGTTTTACTGTTCGTTTTTTATAGCCCATCAGAACTCGTCAGCCGGCTCTGCCGCGCCCTGTACTACGACACCTACGTGCACTAGGCAACTGCAAGACGAAACTAAATCGAATCTAAACTAATCCAATAGCTCTTTCCCCCGACATCCTTTTATCGTGCCCGATAATTTACAGACAACGTGGCATAAAATGATTAAGTTACACGCTGCGGCCAAAAGACACTTATAGTCTTTATCGGTTATCCGTTACTGATACCCGATAATGGATAAAGAGTACCGGTTAATTAATTTTTTTTCTCTCTCTACGTTTTAAAATAAAAAAAACAATGTAATCAATAAAAATTGTATTTCGTAATAACCGCTTGCGCCTACCCGGCAATTCGTTCCATTTTGTGTACCGGCGATTTAAAACGTTCACGTACGAGTACTTTAAGTTTTATTAGTAGACATTTTCCAATTCCGCACTCCCGACTATCGCTGATTGTCACTGCGCTTCGTGTCGGGATCCGCTAAAAAAAAAAAAAAATAACGCCTTCGACGCCTGTACCGGTGTACACCGACTTTGGTATAATGTAAAAAATAATTGTATTACGCGACGTCGCGTATTCAAAAAAAAAAAAATAAATAAAATAAAATAAATAAATAAAACAAAATAATACGGTACATATATGACGCGTGTGGGTACCCGTACCGGATAAGTAGATTTAAAAATTAACACGTCGTCGACCGCGGCGATATTACTCCGCGACACAATGTTTTTATTACTACACGGATCATAAATCACAAGCGTTTATATCGTGTAAAAAATTAATATATAAAAAAAAAACAATTTAAATATAAATAAAATAATAACCGATCGTTAATCATGGCGCGCGTTGCGTTACGAATCGTACGAGACAATAATTGAATACCTATCTAAAACGGTATTACACTTATTAATTTACATTCGTTAGCGTTTGTGTGTTGTTTTTTTTTTTTTTTTTTTATGCGTGTACATTGCGAATTAAAATTTAAAAAAAAAAAAAAAAAACCGACTTTATAATATTATAATATCAATGTAATTATTGTGTCGGTTATTCATTTTTTTTTTTCTTCTGTTTATTCAGCGACTACGGTGCCGATAATCCTTGTATATAAATGTCGACCGGTCAATGGGTTTCGGCGTGGTGCGATAATATTGTCGTTAATTCGCCCGATAAAACATACGGATATTGGTATTATTATTATTATCGGTGTGTTTTACGTAAAAAAATAATTAGCGTTCGAGTTGGACACAAAAAAAAAAAAAATCAAATAAGAGAAACGCATTATAATGAGACTTGGAAGAAATTAAAAAAAAAAAACATAAATTAATTTGCGTTCCACGGAATTATTGAACCGCGGTGCAACGCTCCTCGGATACGCTAAATATAAAAAAAATTCGAAAATTTATCTAAAAACAAACCGATAATACTGCCGGCGTCCCGCAGTAATAATTTACGAACGATTAATATTAAATTCTATAAAAAAAAAAAAATTAAAAAAAAAAACCATTTATCCCAGTTGATAATTATATTAATATATTTGTTTGAAAATTAAATTATTTGCGAAATGAAACTCACCGTCCCGTTATAAACTATCAGTAAGGGTACGCTATAAAAAAAAAAAAAAAAAAAAAATTGTGGACAACGAGATCCGTCCCCTTGGGTTCCTCTCGTCAATTCGATCACTGAATATAATAATATTAATAAGCATTTTTCCCGATAAAGAAAAAAAAAACTAGAGCTAAATCCAATTATCTAGACAAAGATAAAAGATAAACCACGATTTATATGGATAAAAAAAAAAATATATATATATATAAAATTGATTATTCTTACAATTATCACATGGACATTTTTTATGTATATTGTACAAAATCGACTCTGTTCGAATTAATGCAATTTTATGAACAATTGTTTTAATCGTACACCGCTTGCATATCGCCTATCAGATTAGTAAAATGGCCGAATTTAGATTGAAATTTTTTTTTTAATTTTTCGAAAAAAATAATATCCCTACAGAATTTCCACATAGAAAAATGATTTCAGAAAATAATTCGTCTAAGGTAATACGATAGTCAATTCCGTTAATTATCTAGAAAAGAAAATATGATTACATAATTATTTATCTAGATAATAATGCTCAACCCCTGTTATTATCATAGTATCATGGCCGGGGAGGGCTCTTGCATTTGTATATTTTTTTTGTTTTTTCCGTCGATCAGATGTGTTGTCCAAGTATGTTTTTTAACGGAGCACGCGCTCCCAAAAAAGCGCCGACACACGTGAACCCCTACCCCCAAACATCGAGCCATAAAAAACAGCCAGGCGATCGACGAAAGAGGCAAAATACCGTCAAGACGGGTCGACCAATCGCAAACGGGAGTTGATTAAGAAGGAATTCTCAGTGACCAATTGATCGCACCGCTCCGGAGAGGACACCGGCGGATAGAAGAGGTCGGAGGCCATAGTTCAACCATATTCCCGGAGCGGTACCGACATAGGTGACAAGACTACGTGAACCGAAAGCACAACGGTGATGTTCTTTTTTTTTTTTTTGTTATTATTTATTTTTATACAATCTATACTAAGAAAAAAAAAAAATTAATCGCAATGGCTTGGGTGTCTTGAGGGAAGAAACCATCCAGTAAGGGTACTTCGGCGTGAATTTACATTTACTTGGGTATTAAGTATTCATAGTATGTTTACTTTATAAGGTCACGGGGCCATTGTCGCTTGAGTCTTTTTGAGGGGGGGGAGGGAATTCCCTGGGATGGATGTAGATAGTAGCTGTTTGATATGGGGATTGGTGTGATTTTGGAGACAAAACCTAAATTTTGAATAATACAACTTGGCTGTACCAGTGACATTAGGGGTGTGAATATCTGTATGAAGAGTGTGGTTTGAAATATACGGAGGAGCATTGGTTATAAGTCGGAGGATTTCCGATTGAAATACTTGTATTTTTTGTGCGTTTGAAATTTTTGCTGAGCCCCAGAGTTGAAATCCATAGAGCCAGATAGGCTTAAGAAGAAGATTGTATATTTGAATTTTGGTTTTGACGGATAGTTTTGAGAATTTGCCGAGAATAGGTCTGAGTAAAGTCGTTGATTTAATTTTAATTTTGTTGTGTGAATATGTTTAACCCATGTTAAGCGTTTGTCGAAGGTAAGACCTAGACATTCTCCGGCTGTGTCGGAGAATGATATTGGTATGCTGTTTATATGTACCGGAGGAGGTTGTCTATGACGGAGAGCAAAAAAAACGTGTACAGATTTGTTTTTATTAATTTTGACACGCCAGAGTACCAGTGCGTTAGGTCATTCAGGAGGTTTTGGAGAGTAGTTGAAACAAGATCAGGATCGGTGTGAGAACGGTGATTTTAACAGAAAAAAAGGTTAACTCACGAGTACACTCCAATCGGACACCCCGGGAAGGTCAACCACAGGGATAGGGAAGATCACAGGCTATCCAGGGGCACCTTCCCCGAAATCCGAACACCGATAATAACACGTAGAGGGGAATAATAAGGGTTTGAACATACGAGTTTACTAGTCGGTAAGGCACTGAAAATATATACTTCGAAACATTTACCGACGATGGCACCTCAATATTTCTATCAAACTCACCAAGCACTCGACACTCTAACCCGGAAGGAAATAGGATAGTGAGACATATCACACCCCCAAGCATACTTGGCCGCACCGAGACCACGAATACCCAGATCAGATCCCGGACTTTAGCGGCGAAAATTCCCCTGTGACGAGACGGGACTTTCCGGTCGCATTAGCGGCGGAATAACAACCGGCATTCCAGAAACGATCTCGGCGACCTACCCCGACGACGTACCGCGATTTCTCGTGCTCGTAAACGGGGCACTACCGCCGGCGGGTTCACGCCACGAGCCGGTTGACTTCCAACCGAGCTTCCGGGCTCAGCCATACAACAACTCCCGTTTCAAAGCGAACCATTCGGAACCCTGACGCACCTCTTAAGACGATCGCCAGCGGAACTTCCCCGAGAACGTGGTCGGGCATTGCTGGTACGATCGCACACATATATTTAAATACTTGTAAACTATTAAATTTACCCAACAGCTTTATTTTGAATCGCGCTTCTTCTCAGGTCCGATACCTACCCGCGGCCCGAATTTTTTTAACCACTTCACCCATGAATTTACATTTTTATGGAGCGGTTACTGTAATTTGTTTTAAGGAATAAAAATAATGAACAAGTGATTACTGAAAACTACACATAGTCATTTGTATGCAGGAAAAACAAAATTATAACGCTTAGAATCCAAAATTACCGTGCATGTAATTACACGCTAATAAACAAACGCACGTGGGCTGTATGAAATTCGTGCGTTAATATTTTACAGGTCACATTCGATCTAAAATGCTACAAAAAAGCGCCCCTGTTATTTTGTTTTGTTTTTTTTAGCGTAACAAAATTTCTAGTAGAAAAGTTGTTTGCACAGGCGTAAAAATCAAAAAAAAAAACCACGTTACTGTAAAACCAATACGTCCCTTGTTGCGTTCAGAATGTAAAATCGAAATATCATAACGTTTTCCCTAACTCGACTGTTCGCTAATGGTCCTTAATGATAAAAAAAAAACAACGGAGAATTCATTATGGGCTCCCGCCTGCAAAAAACGAGACTTTCCGGTAGCATTAGCGGCGAAACAATAACCGGCATTCCAGAAACGATCTCGGCACCTACCCCGACGGCGTGCCGCGGTTTCTTGTGTGCGTAAACGGCGCTACTACTGCCGGCGGGTTCACACCGCGAGCCGGTTGACTTCCAGCCGAGCTTCCGGGCTCAGCCGTACAAAAACTCCCGTTTCAAAGCGAACCATTCGGAACCCCGGCGCATCTCTTAAGGCGTTCGCCAGCAGGAACTCTCCCAAGTACGTGGTCGGGCATTGCTGGTACGATCCCCTTACGTGTATGTATGTAAATACTACAAGCCCGATATCTCCCACCGCGGCCCGGATTTACTTAAATCGCCCCCTCCCATAAGAAAATACTTGTAATTAGTTTTAGGGAATGCAAATAAAAAGCGCGTGAAGACTGCATATAACATCGGCCGAAGCAGTTTTAAATTGGTTTCGTGCGAGTACGAATTAAAATCTAAACATGTCGAGTGCAACTTTTCGCAACAATAACGTTATTGTCGGCAACTATATATACGTATAATATTATTATTAACTGTCCGCCTTCTAAATTCGATATAGATTCAAAAAAAATGGTTATTGGACACCTGTTGGAAATACCGATGTTGTGTGTAGAATAAAATATTACACACGCCGATGCGATTGTACAGTAAACCGACAATAAATTATTACTGTAACAGTTACGAATACGTATTGGCGGGGGAAAAAAAAAAAATAATAATAATACATGTCCGGACTGTTGGTCGGTGAACGTCATCACTGCGGCAAGGCGTATTATATAATACGTACTTACATACGCGCTTAAGACCTTTAGATTTCATACGAAAACTTCGAAATCAAGGTGATCGCGCGTGATAAATAACAATATGTCAAGAACGATTCTATGGAAAATATACTATTATTATTATTTCTCTTTTTTTTTTTTTTTTTTTGCCAATAACAAGTCTGTCTGCGTCGATTAGCATAAAATAACATTAAAAAAAACATGCACACACACGCAAACTTTAACCACGTGTACCTATACCAAATACGCATTAAATAATCATTCTACCTACATTTTTTTTTATATTATTGTATAACGATTTCATTGTGTGTATACGACTAATATTGCTCGTAGAACTAAAAAAAAAAAAAAAAGTATATTTCATCGTCGCGAAATAATTCAGGTTTTTTTTTTTTTTTTTATATATATATAACTTGCATACTATTTTAATATTATAATATACGAGCACGCCGTGCAATAAATAATAACCCGACTGCGATTGGTGCGATTTGTCTCCCGAATAGAACATTACTAACGAGGAATAATTATTATTATAAGTGTATTGGTGCGGGTAAACGCCGTCGGAACATTACGTTTTAATAATTATTGTAAAATTTATAGAACCGCTAATTAATGCGCATCGATTTTCCACATCGTTTTATCATATTATTTTTTTCTATTTAATTTCATGGTCCAAATGTACACGATTATTATGATATTACGTACGAGTGTATTATGGGACATTGCGGGCTCGTGTCTATATGATTAAGAACTGTTACGAGGACTCGGGACGTTTGATTTATTTGTTGATTTTTTTTTATTAATATTATTATACACGATTTTAGAAACAAATACGATAACACGCGATTAACACACGAGCACCTCCCGGGAAGGTCGCAGGAATGCCTTTTAGGACAAACCAGACCGTCTAAGTATCGGAAATTATCATTAAATTGTGGTCCTCGGCTGTCCGGAACGGTACTAAAACCAAACGGGAACCTTCTTGAAACGGCGCGGTAAAAACAGAAAACGTAATAGAATTGCAGCCACGTATATGGATTCAAACCGCTGAATCCTGACGTATTTTGCCCGAAAACACCAAACAGCGACTGACGGAAGGGAATTAAAAACGTTTCATGGAGTTATCAAGTCAATTTCAAAATGTTACGTTGTGGTGTAATGTACAGGGTGGCGCACGGAAACGCGGGTGAGGGATATCATTTGAGGACGTTATCGGAAATAGCAAAATATTTCTCGATGAAAGGCTCCCCGGCAAACATTGACTTAGGTCGAAACGGTCGGTGTTTCCCGACAGATGATTTCGGTCGGGCTTCAATCGGGGAACAAACCTGGCGAAAACCGGGAAAATCGAAAACGGTTCTCGACGACAAATTACTGATTGGCGTTAATTGAGTGCTAAACAGTGAGTTTCCCGGTAAATCTGGAGGGCGAGCGGGCAAAATAATTTTATCGACAAAATCAAAACCACGAGGCGTAGTGTACACACACTTGTTATTATATGTATACCGAATAATCGAAGACAAATCTATTGACTTAATAAACATAATTGAATTAAACTTAAAAAAAATTAACAAAGGAACACAATCATTTTGTTCAACGTTAGTTTTTTTTTTTTTTAATTTTGTAACCCATATGACGTGGGCAATACGTCAACATATTATAAAACAGGATAAACCGGAAATATATATATATAAACTTTTATGAAATAATTTGAGGAAAATAATATTTTTATTTTATACGAACGTGATAAGTAATTAATGGTATTGCGTTCGTTATTTATTTGATACGTTTTTTGCCCTCGCCAAAAATTTCAGGGGGCTAGTGCTCCCTCTTGCACCCCCCCCCCCACAACAATTACTCTGTTAGTGGAGGCTTTGATCATTCAGAATGAAATTATAAAAGGTATACGTTCGTACGGTAAGCGATCGCCCTGTTTATCCGTTGATACTGTCTCACAAGAGACACGGTATGACGGCGTGAGCGTTCGCTTGCGGGCAAAAAAAAAAAAAAAATGATTTTGAAAATTAAAATTCGAGAAAAAAAAAATGGTACGGAAAACATCGAAACGTCTAAACAAGCCCGTAATACAGGTAAGAGCTAACACAATTGACTACAGGCGCAATGCTTACGTCTAATATATCGTAAATAATAATTAATAATTATTGTACTTACTGCGGATTTGATGACTTCTACCGGATCGAAAAAAAATAGAGCGTACGACGCGATGAGTAGACCGAAACCGCATAGGCCATACCGAACGTTTCCTGTAACGAGATTAGCATATTGTGTTATTAATAATAATAATAATATAGAAGAAAAATAAAAAAAACACTCCCCGCGGACATTTAAGACGGGACCGCATTTTCGTTATCGCCTACACAGCGGTGTTAATTAATCGCGGGCTTTTTTTTTTTTTATTATTATTATTATTAAATATTTTTTTTTCTCGCTCGGAAACCACAATTATTGTTGACCATCGACGGATTTGAACGGCTATTTTTCTGGGTGGATAAGGGGAGGGGCTGCTTGAATCCAAAAAAATGAAAATCTAGCTCCGAGTACGAAAACGACATAATTTTTTATTTTTTTTTTTTTTCGATTAACGCGCGCCAAACGAAATTGCAATTTTTTTCACCCGTACGACAAACCGTCTCTCTATAATACGTATAAGGGAACACTGCAATACATCAGTAGTATAAAGTTTAGGTTTTTACTTTTTTTTTTTTTTGCATATTTTGTATATTGTATAATGAAATTAGTATTTCGATCGGCCTGAATGACAAACGGATCGTTTTTTATAATATAGTTTTATACCGTCTGACGAACTGTAACGACGACGACGAGAATTCATTTAGAGAATATTACTCAATAAAATGAACGACCGAATAATGTGTGTCGGTTGTGACTTGTTACCCGGCGATGATATTTTTTTATTTATTAGTTTTTTTTTTTTTTTATTTCCATTACATTTATATTTCTTGTATTTTATTCTGCCGTTAACAATATTGTAATAATTTTTAGTACCGAAACTACGGCGTAGAATCAACGTGCGTTGTTTCTCGCGTTTCGCACCGTACGGTCGGCCGACGCGCTTCCGTGTAGCATTGTCTTTGACACAATAATAATATTATTATCGACTCTATAAAAAAAAAAAAAAAAAAAAAATACTCCCGATAATATACTATTCGCGTTTATCGATCGTTTTCGAAAAAAAATTAACATCGTCCGACCTCGATCATCCCGCTCGTTTAAATCGCCACCGGCAATCGACCGTGCAAGTACGTTTTGTATTATTGTAACTCGTATAATAATATTATAAATATTTTTTGTCGTGTTTTACTGTATCGTTTTTTTCTAGTACAGTGGTTCCCAAGCTCGTCGAGACGGAGAACCCGCACGATAAAGACGCCGACAAAATGTTCATTTTTTTCATCGTTTTTAATTTTTTTTTTTTTTTTTTTTTTTTTTAATTTTTCCGTCCGTAAACGACTTTATCGTAAACATTTTGAATCTAATCGGCACATTTGCGGAAGTCATTTTTTTTGGATTTTCGTTATAGTTTTCTTAAATAGTCGGGAAAATATATGGCGTTAACGGTTTATATTAATATTTTGTGAACAATTGTTATTTTCGTTGTAACCCGGTTAAAAATAATCGTAGAGACCCGACATGTTCACAAAATATTAATATAAACCGTTAAAAATTAAATAACTGAGTAAATTAAGTACAAAAAGAAACTGTAATATGTTAAATTCAATAATATCCAGTACAGTCCGTAAATTGTGAACACAATTTATAAAAATAATCATCGTATAACAGTGTATAAGGTAATAATTTTAAATTTTAAATTGATAATAAAATTGATTTAAAAAATTTTAAATGTCTCATCTTGTTTTTTCCAGATAAATTATTGTTTTGTCGTTAGACAATTTATGCTATTGTCGAACAATCATTTCTCCGTGTCTCGGATTCAATAATTTTGTATTTTTTTTTTTTTTTTTCATTCCACGTGCTGAATCTGTTCCTTCTGCTAACACTATCAAATTGTGGATACGGCATTTGGAAGAAACTGGAAGTACCCTCAGCAGACTTGGACACGGAGCACCCAGAACGGTAAAAACCCCCGAAAACGTGCAGTTGGTTAGAGGACTTTTTTGAGGACGAGCACGGGACCGTCACTGTCGCGTCCGCCCGTTATGTTGTGATGTCGGAAACTTATTTGCAGCATAAGTTAGAGGAAACGGCTGAAGAACATGATTTGGGAGATGTATGGTTTCAGCAAGACGGAGCTACAGCGCACACAGCTAGAATTTCACTTGCTGTCTTGCGACAAATGTTCCCTGGGCGGTAAGTTTCTCTGGGAGGAGACATAGGGCTGGCCAGCACGGTCCCCAGATTTAAGCATGTGTGATTTTTTCCTCTGGAGCTACCTTAAGGTAGATAAGGTTTTCGGATATCGCGCACATACCGTAGAAGAAACTAAACAGAAAATCACCGTGGAAGTCGAGGTGTGCCGAAAATCATATGAGAGCTTAAGAGAGATCGTCTACCACAGTGTATGAATGCTGACGGCCGCCATCTTGGAGATATAATTTTCAAAAAATAATTTTTAAAAATGGGATTGAATACTGATTTAAATAAAAAAAAAAAAATAAAAACCTTTTCTCTGAGTTTTACTGTTCGTTATTTATTGCCCATCAAAACTCGTCAGTCGGCTCTGTATACACGTACAACGGGTATTGCGGGCGTTTTTATTTTTTAATTTTTTATTTTTTAATCTATTATATCACGATGTTACGCGACGAAATACCATGTGTGTGACATTGCACTTGATTCCGACACTCACGTCCCGCACGCACGCACGGACAACATTATTATTGCATTATAATATTATATCACATAATACTTATTTTTTTCTTTACTTTTTTTTTTTTTTTTTTTTTTTTTTTTTTTATATACACGCCGCACCGGTCGGCCAAATGTTTTTGGACGACACGTGCGTTCGTATTTCACCGCCGACTGTCATCACCGCATCGGGCATAAAGCCGATATCGCTATTATTATTATTATTATTATTATTATATAATATTAGTATTATTTCTAGTAAATATTACATTAGTATGTCGACGGGGCGGTATTTTCGCCGCGTCCGATATACGCGGCACGTCGTACATCGAGTCCAATGTCAATAAACGTGTCGCCTACTTAATACTTATACGTATACAGTAAAACCTCTTCATAAAGGAATCTCTCGGGACCAACACCAGTGTGTTAACCGGTCAACTGTACCGTTATAGAGAGGATGAAAAAGAAAAGAAAAAAAAAAATTCAATTTTCCCGAATCCTCCATAGTGATTTAAATATATATATATATATATATATTTTTTTTTTTATTATTATTTAAAAACGATATCTACAATCTATGCAACAAGGCATAATAAGCAAATTTCAACACATACGTGAAAACATTTTACAACCTGAACACATGAGCAGGGAGGCCGTCTAGCAGTTATAGAACCCAACGTTATTTTATTTATTTATTAATTATTCACTTAACATAAATTAAAATTAAATGATTTGAACCATCAAACATTTAATAAATGACGACACCGTTTTCTCTTTAGACGGCGTGGGGGATTATTAGGATGTGAGTTGGAAGCAAGTTCAGCGATTAAAGGGTTAAAGTGAGACTGTAATTTAGAATGAAATTTTTTATAATGTTTTGTGGCTAACTGATTTACTGTTTCTATTTTGAAGTCATTTAAATATTAACACTGAAAAGACACAATAACACATTAGAAATGATTCATCTAGCCTCTCATCCCAATGCCCTAATAAAAGCTCGTTCAGCAAATGTTACTCCGGGTAATCCTCCGAGGCGCTTAAAACGCTTAAAACACACCTACTGACTTGACCTTGTGCAATAAATTAAATAAAAAATCAATCACTTAAAAGTGTAATCAATGCGTGGCTTCTTTTGTCAAATTTTTCCTCAATACTCGTATTGTACCTATTCGGAACAGATTGTGTATTTTTTAATAAAAAATAGTTTCCAGAGTCTATATGCGTATTAAAAAAAAATATATATATATATATATATGAAATTTTAGGTGTATTTAAATATTTCGTACAACGTAAATTTATATACATAATGAGTTATAATGTATGAATTTATATATTATTTAAACGCGTTTCGTATAATGTATTAAAAAATTAAAACTAAAAACTAAAAGACAAAACAAAAAAACCCTATATCTTTTTTATAATTAAGAAACATAATTTGAAATATTCGACTACATTTTGTGACTAAAAGGGGCACACGTTCAGCACATTTCCGTGCTTTTGTCGTTAATTCGAATAGCTTTGAGTTTGAAATTGCGGCTGAAAACTTTATAATTTTTAATGTATACAGCACACAATACTCCTTAAATACCAGTGTTTGGATTGAACGTGTTCAATTGAAGGGCATTTTTCACTTGTTACGCGAACGCGAACGATATTTTTCGTTTATTTGATAAAAAAAAATAATAATAATAATATTATCAATGATAACAAATGATATTGGATTACAATTTTAGTCCGTGATTACAATTCGCAATATAGTGATACCAGTATAGCACGACCACATATATGAGATACTGAATATATATTATCAATATCTGTGAGTACGATACCACTCGATAAGAAACAATGTTACCATACGTGGTCGCGTAACCGTGACCATTACTCTGTATCTTTACCACCAAAAGTTACATTGTTAGGCGCATTGTCTACATCCATAGTTTAAACTAAATCGGATTGAATGCCATAACAAAATTGACGCCGAAACAGCCTTAAAAACAGAATTTACTACATTTAGATTCGGAAAGCTCGGATAGCCAAATTGATGTTGATGATCATTTTTGTGGGTCAAAGAGTAAATAAAATAGAAAAACGAATCAAACATAATTGAAGAATCTAGACAGTTCTTTGCAAAAGAATAATTCGGATTTAATGTCAATTCTTAGCGATCCCAAAATGTTAACAAACGTATATTTATTTCAATACTAGACTGCCGTCCGGCGCTCGTTATTTCCACTGGAGATGACCGTTAATCGTCGCAATTAATCTGATGATAAATTCGCAAAATTAGTATCGTTAAAGAAAAATAATTATACCTATCAGTCAGTGTACGTCCGCGTTATTATTTAATATTAATTACCGTGTTATTACGATCGTCAAGGTAATTAGATTAATGAAGATTAATAATAATGCATTTTGTATAACTGTACACCATCAATAATCGGGAGGCTACCCGAGGCGATTATTTAAACAATAATACGTATATTATGATAAAAATAGTGAAAATACCCAATCATACGCCAATTATTTAACATTTTTTTTTTTTTTTTTTTTTTTTCTTATCACTCCGGAACACGGTCTTAGAAGATAACGTCCGAAATAATAATTTTTGATATCTGGGGATTTGCTGGCAACCATGAACCCGTTCAGGCTAGGCAACACTGTTTTAATGAACGCTCCAAACACTGCTTAATACTTCGGCAGTGTAAAGCTAACGGTCGTAATAATCAGTGGTGTATTTACGGGGTGGGGGTGTTGTGTCCTCCAAGACTGGTTACCTCTTCGAATTAAAAAAAAAAAAGAGAAAAAAAAAGTCTTGTTTTGACTAATAAATAATGATGATCAATTAATTTTAATCATATTATTATAGAAGAAGGTAATTTTCAAAATAAATGTTAGTGTTCAGTAACTTATCTACTGTATACTATTTACTGGAGTTTCAAATGTAAAATTACTTGTCAAGTGTCGACGTTGTAATTCGAAGGAATAATAGTAAGTTCAGTGTATTTTTTTTATCAGTAAATAATTCTAAAAAAAAAAACGGGTTTGTGAGGTTCCTCGAGTTTTGGACATCCACCGGAAAATCGTCCACAATGCACCGCCGGTAATAACACGCGTAAACGTTCGTCGTAGGTTCAATTAGGGGCTATAAGCAGCTGATTACCTTCCAATTTTTAAATTAATGCCCTCTAATATTTTTCGTGTTTACGTAAAAAAAACCTTCGGTAATAAAGAAATATAAAAAAAAATCCCAAAACCACTCGTCATCGGTATTATAATATGTAGAAAAAAAATATGAGGAAATCAATTAACATAAGCAAAGTTATAGACACGTTTGCAAAACGAGATAAACTCGTATAACTCTTGTATAGAGTACTTGTAGTGTTGTATTAACTCTCGTTATTTATTGTTATATAACATAATAAACCAAAGTTAGATTGTTATACGCCATTTTTTGCTCATAAAAACTATCGAGACTGCATAAATAAAAAAAAAATTATATTTAAACGCCCAAAAACCGCAGGCTCTTCAGCACCGTCAATTTTTTATCATTTTTTTTTTTCTTCTTCAAATCGCGCCCACTGATGTTCACGGAAATAATTTGTAAGTATACGAGTTACAAAACGTAACTCTCCGCCGCCGAAACAAACGCATTTTCGAATTCGGCTACTTACAACTTACTAGTAAAAAAAGTTTTTATTTAATCGAAAAGTTACTCTTGTTAATATTTCTAAACTTGACCGGTCAGATTATATTCTAAACAACACTCTAAATTGTTGTTTTAAATACCAGCTAAAAATATTCTATGTGTGTTACGTGCGTTTGCAATATTTGATAATTCAGTTAAATATTTTTAGGAACGTGTTTTTTAGGGTTTCCTGCGGTTCCTCGCCATTATTTAAAAAAAAAAAAAAAACTACAAGAAAAGTCAAAACATATCTCCCCAATGCATCGACTAGACAAAAATTACAAACATTTTGTTGTCGTTCGAATTGTTATAATTAATATAATTTTGCCGTCGATAAACGCGTAAATATTCGAAAAATGAGCGGAATACGATTTTAAAAAATTCGACTGTATCGTGAGACAAATTGTAACCTCCCTGTAACCACTAGTTATCGGTAAGCATATCCGATAGAAACAAATAAATAAATACTATAGATCTCCGATTACTCGTATTTATTATTACGGTTAACAGGGCTTCGAAATTACAAAAATTTGTAACGACGTGCAATATAATCGATTATTTTATTTAAAAAAAAAAAAAAAAAAATTATTATATAATTATATACAGTTTGACGGGAAAACATTAACCGAATGGTATTTGAATATGGCGATTAAATTCTATATTGTATTCGTATTACGTATACGTACTTTTAAAATATATAAATCCGTCGGCCGGGAACAAATACATCCTTGAAAAAAAAAAAAAAAAAAAAAAAAAAAACAGACAATATTACACGTTTATATATTGTTTTCAAACGGCGAAAAGTTTCTTAAACTGGCAGCAAAACAAAATGACGTACTAACCAAACGAGAGAGAGAGAGAGAGAGAGAAAAACGTTTGTTATACTTTTACACGTGGTTTTTTTTTTTTTGATATTATTATTATTTTTTGGTTAGCTTGGGTAGCGAACGATAAATCTCGCGCGAATAAATTTAAAAAAAAAAAAAAAAATTTAAAAAACGATAGTGCGACAGCGCGACAACTCACTCACGGACCCTAATCATAACCGACTATCGGGAAAATAATGATGCCGATCGTTTTTTAGTATAGTTCACCGGCCATTATAATAGCCTCTCACCGAAAAAATATTTTCTAATACGTACGCCGCCGTCGAATTAATGGCACTATTATTATTGCAACAAAAAAAAAAAAAAAAATAAATATTTTGTTTCAATATTATATAAGTAATAATATAATATATACGAAAACAAAACAACGCAAATTGTATACTCATAGAAAGCGTGTTTTACAGAAATGCAAATAATAATGAAAGTCGATTGAAAAAATCAAAAAAATCGTGACTACGGATTTTCGATATTACCGTATTGCCGTGATGGACGACTTGTCCGTTCGATTTACAAATATTCGAGCATTTTCGAAAAATCCGCAAAATTGTATCGGCATTTCATAATCGCTATAGACAACAGGAAAAAGCGGAGAATATTTTGAAAAAATATCGTATCACGTATATAGAATGCGCTTATACATGTGTAATCGGTGAAAAATCCAGAATTCTACCGAGTTTTCCACCGGATTACAAAACAAAATCAAAAATTGACCTCATCCTTTTTTTGCTCAGTTTTCAGAACGCATGTTGATTCAAAATGCCGCAAGAAAGTCTGTACCAACATTGTAATTTGAGCGATTTCTGATCTCGAAGAGTTGTCCACGGACAGAAAAAAAAAAAAATTAACACACATCTCAGTAAAACTAACCAAACGGCGTTCCTCGCTCGGAATCTAAAAAAATGTAATTTATCAAAATCAATTTAAACGTTTGGGAGTATTTGTCGGCAATTTTAAATCTGAGCGTGTGCTAATGAGCTTAGCGACCCCCGGCAGTCTAACAAGGCGAATTTCGATGGTCAACTTTGTCGGAGTCAAGCGTTAATTTATAATCCTCTTAGTGCAATATTATCATAATCCTCTTAATTATTTGAGTAATTTAAACTATTAATTTAATTTTCTGTGCAAATGTTCTAATTAAGTAACATCATTTTTATTTTTTTTTTTTTTTTTTATTTTATTTTCTTTTACTTTTTGACGTGCACAATTCCGTAACGATTTTCGCGTAGGTACGTCAAACCTTATTGGAACTCGATTAAAATTAATTTGAGATGATGGACTTTTTAAAATCGTGACATTAAAAAAAAAACGAAAGTGTTCTCGGGAGGATAACGACGATGCTCCGCACGGATATTCTAGAGCGGCGGATATACGCGGACCTCAGTCGCGTAGGATGGCAAATTTTTAACGTCATAATAATGTATACCCGAGGTAAATTTGATTATTATTTTTTCGCAGCCGGCCGAACGGAAAATATACGATTATAGGTTTTTCACTACTAGTTAATATTAAAAAAAATATCGCATCGTAAGCGTTTACAGTTTAGAGTTTAAAGAGAAAAAAAAAATTGTATACTTTTTAAAACAGTTAACCGTACCGAAATGGATTGATTTTTTATATATATATATATATATAATAATATATTTTGATAATAGTAGTGGTATATTTCAGGGTGTGGGGAGGTGATAGGAACAATCGAAATATATGTATAATGTATAAAAAAATATACGCCACCGTGCATTTTTACTATTTTGAGCATTTAATAATATGTTCTCTGCATCTGGATTACATACCTGTAGGCGTCTAGAATTATTATTTTTATGAATTTTTATGAATCAATATTATCTAGCTGACGACTGAAAATTATCGTGTATCTTTTGTCTAGAAAATACCTAGATAAATAGATAATATAATCTATTACGTAGTCATCTACGCGCCTTGAGGGTGGTGGCCACTTAAACTTGAACTTAATTTTGGGACCAGAGCATTGGAGTCCATTAACCGAACGAATCAATAAGGCGAACGGTCCAACGATTAACATATTTTTATTTTATTTTTTAAGGTACCGCGTGAACAAATCGGATCGTTTTAGTGTTCAAATTGTATTGAGAATTTCAACAAAATTATCAACTGTGTACCGCCATCGAGCAATCACTAATTGTCTACGTATGCATTACTAAAAAACCAAGTAGAGACGGTTTGTCGATCGGTTTATTCGCGGCCGGTCAATATTGAAAAACGTCTGATTAAACCGGTGTGAAATGTCGCGATGCAACGAATCCCTATTACTAGGACTAGGATTTAAATTTAAAAAAAGTACCCTTAGTAAAAAATGCATTTGACATTAAATTTATTATTTTCTTTGCATTTAAAATTACTCGATCAACTTCGGAACAGTTGTATGCAATTAAATTGGCATAAAGCATTATTTCAGCCTTGTCTAATTTAAAACCTGATCGCCTGATGTTATATAGTTCAAAATGAAAATGATTTTTATATTACGTAGTACTATGTTCATTTGAACGATGACAATTTTTTTAGTCATAATACGAGAAATAGGAGAAAAATGTTTTTAAAAACGTCAAAAATTGCATAATTACAACTTGAAACACATTTGTAGCCCGGAAAGCATCGTGTAAGGCATTCTACAAAAAAAAAAAAAAAATGCAAACTAATTGAAATCCGAGCCCTAGTTATTACCAGTCATTATCATCGGTATGCTATTATATTAAACACACAATCGAGCGGAAACTCGTTGGAATATATTACAATATACGTCGCTTATTGGACTTACTTTAGGACGAGAGCATCCGAGTTTATTAACAGAATGAGCCAATAAGATGTAAGGTCCAAGAATAAAACGATAAACGTAATTTTTTTTTTGTTATGGTACCGCGTGAACGAAACATTTTCGATTTAAAAAAAAAATCATCATTGGGTAAACAAAGGTGAACAGTAGCATAGGACTCAATATGAAAAAAAAAAAAAAAAAAAAAATGAAGAATACATGGGGACGAAAATTGCCGTTTTAAGAGATTTTAAAACGAGATGACATTGCATAGATTGTAAAAGTTGTGTTTATTATAATTAAAAACAAATGGCGAAGGAAATTATTTTTTTTTAAAAATCGTTCCGTCTTACACCCGGAATCCGTGGGAGCGTTTTAATCTTCAAAAATGTGATAAATTTTGATTATTGTGGCGATCAGGTCCGTATACAGGAGAGGGTAAAGGATTCACCTTACCCCTGGACATTTTTTAGTAGGTATAACATAACAAAGACTAACTACAAACTATATGTATAATTGTACAACTACAGTTTATTTTAAGTATTCGTACATTTCCCAGTTTCACACTAGTCATTACACGTTAGAAAATGACAAACGTATATGATGGCATCGCAATTTTCAAGATTGAATCTTGTCGGACGGCGGACGTAATCGGTTTATAACTACAATTGTTCGCCAGTTATGATTTCAGTCTGTTTATAAAACGTAATGGATGATAATATAAATGTATAACGTGTATTTCGTTTCATTCATAAAACACAATTACATTATTTCTGGTTTGCAAAACTTACTTCCGAGTTTTCTAATTAAATTAAATTCAAGTAGCAATGATTTTAAAAAATGTATTGATTTTTACATAAGCTTTTTACCGACTTATGAGAGTTACGAATCGGAATTGAAGGCGTGGACGGAATAACGGAAATCAGTACCCGATACAGAACTTCCAAATTCTGCAATCGATACTGTAGGCGTTATGTCGGAGGACCTTTATCCAAACATTTGTTGTATAATATCCATAATCGCAACACTCCCAGTGTCGACTTCGTCCGCAGAACGTTCTTTTTCATCATTGAGCCGATTAAAAACCTATTTGAGAAATAACTGCAGTGAAAATCGTCTAACAGGTTTTGCTTTATTGTCAGTCCACCTATGTAAATTCCCAATAAATATTGAAGAAATAATCAATAGATTTTCCAGAACGCCAGGTTGACTTTGTGTTTTATGATTTAATATTGTATTTAACCATTTCTTTCGTTATTTATAGTTATAAATTATATTTTGTACTGTATAATATTATCGTCAAAATAAATAATATAACTATATATTTTTAGTTCAGGTATTATTAATATTTCAAATCTTCCCACCACCCGAAAATTGATCTTGAATATGTACCGGCTGGCGGCGATGCTAATGAACCGAGCGGGAATGGTTTGTCGATCGTTTTAATCGCAGAAAGGGAGACAGACCCGGGTCAATATTGAAAATTGTCTGATTACACCCGGTGTGAAATGGCACGACCGTGAACGAACGGATTCCATACCGGCGAATATTTTCAGGATTATCACACTTCCGTTGCGGATTTTTCCGATGATAAAATAATCTACTGATCAAACGAAGATCCAAATAACTGCTGGTTATAACGTACGAAATCATTTAGATCTCACGTCATCCTGGAGAGTAAAAATTAATCACAAAAAACCTACACATTTGACTTTCAACTTAAGACGAGGAAAAGTACCGCCTGTCACGTTAAACAGTCACAAAATCCACAAGCCCTCGCTACTTAGGCTTAATACAAGACCAACGTCTAACCTGGGCAGACCATGTTAATAATAAACGATTCATTCTCAACTCCATGCGAAAATCTCTTCGTTACTTAAACGGTAAACATTCTAATCTCAGCATAAAAACGAAACTACTCTTTTACAAAATTAACACTGTCAAAGAAATTCCAAAAGTTCTGTACAAATGGTCCCGCTCCCGGCTTGTTAGCCATCCAAATGCCTTAATATCAGCACAAAATTCAGATACCATTTCCGGTAATGTTTCTCGCAGGCTAAAGAGGAAATGGTGTCATGACTTAAGTCAATAAAAACAAATTTGAATCTAAATTAAACAACAAATTCAGATTTAAAATGTCGACATTGGGTGGCTTATTTTCTCGCGTGTTTCGCGTGCCACAGATTATATCCGCACACAAGTTTATTGTAATAATTTATTTACAGATTGTTTGTTTCCTAAATACAATTAAAAAAAGAAAAAATTGTTTGCCAAATAGTTTATACCTAATATTTTAACATTAATCGAAAGCGGTTTCTGTCGACCCGACCACATAACTTATCCCGAAAAATTCGATAATTTCTATAGATTCGCGTCGCTCGCCTACGCGTATAATTAAACTAAAATCGATAACCAACACGCGTAAAATACGAATAAATACTTAACGATGCACACTCCGTCGTCGGTTTTTACGTTATTATTCAATTCGGTCCGATTCGTGTATTTTTTCGACCCATACGCGTTTGCTATTTATTTCGATAACAATAAATTACCTCGTCGCAAAAGCAATGCAAACCGAATTTACCTTTTCGTCAGTCGTTCCGTCGCATTGTGCCCAGTCGAATTCATTTAAAGAATATTTACGGAAAATTCGAATAGGTTTTCGCATCGTATACAATACAATATTATATGAATACGGCAAAGAGGAAACGGTGTCGGATTGTATCCGCCTATTGCAATTATTGAATTACCAGATTGTTTGTTGATGTTTTTTTTTTTTTTAAATAAAGTTAAAAATAAAAATATTATGTCCGCGCCGGGCTGCCGGGCCCGGGACATCTGCCGATCGGTTTTCCGCGATGCGAATAATATTTTTATAATGATCGTGACGAACAACGCCGGAGGAGGCGGGCCCCCGGTCTGTCGTCCGGGTCGCGATGTTGCCGCGGGCGCGGTTTGCGCGCGTGCGGTCGGGGTAACGCGACCCCGGGCCCGGCGAATATTATTCCGTCCGTCTCGACGCCGGGCGATGCGGTTGCGGTGCTCGGCCGCGCTCACGATTATCATTGGTTATGACAATGTTGATCGCGTACCCGGTGCCGTACGATTGCCGCCCGTCTCGCCGTATATTACACACGTTCGGCCGTACGGCAAACAATACCGCGCGATAAAAATAAAACACAAAAAAAAAATAAAAAAAAACACGGCGCGAACGTATCTGAACAGAAAAAAAAAAAAAATTAAGGGCGCGCGACCGGTGTCGGTATCGGCGAACGCAATCCGCCGGCCGTCGGATACTCTGTTACTCTTTGCTAGGATGTGTCGAATACGAAAGAAACGATAAATCTTGCGTAGCCTTACAATTGTTATACGATTCCGACCGGAGCTCCGAGTGCCAATAATATTGGTCGTCGACTTCGTATAGAGCAGCGTTTCCCATAGATTTATTCTTCGGTTTCTGTTACGAATTAATTATTGTTTTTTTTTTTTTTTTTTTTAAATAGCGAAAAAAATTACGACTTATTGAAGAACCGTATAATTTTTATACGGTTGTCTTATCGTTGTTGCTGCTGTAGACCGATAAATATTTTCACACTAAGTAAATTATTTAGTATAGTAAAGTATTAATTATATATTAGTGACGTATAGATAAATTTCGTGTATTCTTGTTAATGAGCAAAAAAAAAAAAAAAAAAGGTATTCCTAGTTTTCGTAAAATTGAGGTGGTCCGCGACCTATAAAATATTTTCAAAGTGGTCCGTGATGGTAAAAAGGTTGGGTAGAAACACTGGTGTAGACCGTGTGTTTTACACAATGCGCAGCGTACGACGAATTTAAGAGTAACGCGATATTAATTATGACGTACAATTTCGACAGCGGGTGTTAAACTGGACATTTTATACGGCTACAAAATATAATTGTCACTACCGATCATTTTCTCGTTCGTATTCAGAATAAAGTCAATTAAATTTTAAAAAAAAAAAAAAACAAATTTCTGTGGTCAAAATTTAAAATTTCCCACTTTGAACAAAAATCAAAATGTCTATAAATAGCCAAAAATTGAAATTCATTTTTGGACATTTTTTTCACGTCGTGATATTACGTAGTTACATTTTATGTGAAAATTTCAGATCTCCAGAACGATTTGTATCGGAATCACAATGAAATAATAAAACTCGATTTTTACGAAATCGTTTGTTTGCCGTTTTTTTCGTCATTTTTTGGTAGCGTTTTCTACCGCCGTTAAAAAACCAATAGGTATGTCGAAACATTGCCGTTTTAAAATATCAACAAGAAGAAATTTACTATTAGAAACCGCTTAGGAGGAGTGGAATAGATCGGATAAAGTTCTCTGGTAGACAATGCGTTAATATTTATATATTTTTTTTTTTTTTTTCCAAAACATCAAGGTAAAATACACGAATAACAATATCGAGTATAGTAGTCGTGTCGTTCGGGTTGGTTATTGACGATTTCAACGATATATATAAAAAAAAATAATAATAATAAGACAAACGTGTTCGGCGGCGTTTGTTGGAATATTTATACGAGAATTAACCGCAAATTTAAACGACGGGCCAGTCGAATTTAATTTCAAATATCAGATCCCGGCGTAATTCTAAATGTCCACGACAGTTCATACCGCCGAAACGACTTAAACCGTTGGATTGTTAACGCTGTCCCCCTCCCCCCCAGTTCAGACAAACGACACAAAAAGTGCTTCTGGAAATCAAATTTTCCATAAACGATTTTATTAAGTGTCGTCGATATATTTCACACACGAATATAGTTTTAACTGAATACAATAAAAAAAAAAAAAAAAAAAAATAGTATTGGTTATAACCGGTTGAGTTTCCGGATTAATTCCGGTTTTAACTAGTCAAAACCAGTCGTGACAAAAGGGGTTTGTGGAAACTGGTTTGGACGGATTTAGCGTTTCAACAACCAAAAATAAAAATGTAATATTCAATCGTTTTCTAGAATACTGCGGGGTTTCAGGCAAAGTAATAATAATTGATTATTTATTTGCATACATTGGCTAGACTAATAAAAAAAAAAAAAGCACAGACACATTTCGTGGGCTATTGTTGCAGAGGTAGATATTAGGGGTATCGAGAGGAATTTTAATCACGTGTAAATTCGATACCTTGCCGGTAGTATAAATTTATTACACAGTGTGTTTGGCATTTTTTTTGGTTTCCGAATTTTTTTTTTTTTTTATTGAATATCGACAGCACTTCGTTAATCGTTCACCATGTCTATATAGTATTATAATATATTTAATATTGCCGATTTATCTAAACATTCGCCTCGAACAAAAATGTCGCTTGTCCTAGATAAACTATTGCTCCGTATTAATGTTCGTAATATTATTATTATATTAACGGGCGTTTTGTCCGTGTACACTGAACGGTTTTTTTTTTAAAAAAAATCATATTTTATAGTATTTATTTTTAAATAATATTAAATAAAACGCCAATTTAATCAATGTAATCTCATATGGTTTTACAATCTATTCGAATATAATTAATTAAAATTACTCCGCGCGTAAAATAATCGCAATTTTTCCAATGTATTCCTCATTTTGATTTTACACCGAGTCGCGTACTATATTTCGCCTTTGTTGACCCGATTTTTTTTTTTTTTTTTAATCTCGAAACCGATCGTATTTACACACAACCCATATCATAATCCTGGCTTTTTTTTCTATGTGTATAAATATATATATTTTTTTTTTTTTTTTTTTTACTTTTATTTTTTTGCTATTAACTTGTTATTGTATAAGCGCACTGTTCGGAAATATTATATGTGAGTAAAAAAAAAAAAACCGAGAAAAAAAAATCGGAGGGCATTCAGATTATTACATAAAATGCCTTTGTCTGTAATAACAACACTGTTTTGTGTAAAGTAATCGGCTATACGATATAAAAAAAAATCAACACATTTCGCCAACGACCAAATTCGAGAAATATGTATCGTCGAATTCGGTGGTTTTTATTGAATACAATTTAATATTCTTTTATAGAAATCCGTTTATATAGACTTGTACCGACTCGTACTTATATAATTCAGTACTGACGGTTTTGTATATACCGCACGAGCGAGTGCCAAGTAATTTTTTTTTTTTCAGGATTAAAATTGAAAAAACCTTTATTGAATCGTTTAAGATGTCAACGACATTATACGCACGCATATTGCAAACACAAATTAATAATTAAAAGGGTTTTTTTTTTTTTTTTTTTGTAAATACGTGTTTTGTATAGTTGTAATATTTGAGGTGTCGCAGCCGCGCCGCCGCCGCCGTAGTAATCTAAAGTTTAGAGAAATCGGTTTGGATTCTAAACGATTTCTTTTCATCCGGGAGAATGTCACACCGTAAATATTAACGTTTTGAAATGTATTTATAAAGAACGTACCCCCGAAAATCGATATAGTGGAACACGTAAATATTTGTTACAGTCATCGCGAAAATTGATAGATTTATTTTTTCCCCCCCCCCTTATAACTTACGATTTGTGCGAGTTGGAACGCACGTGGTGATGAAAATAACCGTCGGTTTTCGACGGAAAACTTTACGAAATGATATTGCAGTCATGATGGGTTTAACAGTATTATTACAATTATTCGTCGTTCGGTTACCGTACGATTTGTGTCTTATTTTAAAATCTTATCGGCGTGTTATAATAGAACATAATATTATGTCCGCCGTACCTATTTACAGATGACCACGACCAAAACCCGGGCCGACATCGTAAGAGTCTTGACTACAAAGAGTCTTGCTAATTATTTTTCTCCAGTGAATTACATTTGGTACGAGTATAATATTATTAAGGCCGCCTCGGTGCAAGACCTTGCTGCGGGACCACGGCCGATTTTGATCGTCACCATAATATAATCGCAACTCGTAAGTGCGTGCACCATCCCGATTTATTACGACGATAAACTACGGATCACGGTTATATTGTGTGTATAGAGGAGGAGAGAATTCCCACACGCGATTCCCGAATTATGATAATAAGCCAATTGTTGCGTAAACCAGAAAAATTCCAGATTTTCCAAAATTCTAGTGCGCACGGCTATAAAATGAAATTCATACCAAAAGCCCAATGGGATTATCTCAGTCTAACTGAGGTCGACATTGCCAAAATTACGTTACTTTCAACATATATTGCGTTTAGGTTGAAATAAGAGTAACCATGTAAATTACACTAACCATGCTTACATCTAATTTTTTTTTTTTTTTTTTGAATGGCTGTAATTATTTTTGTTTTACAATATTTTGGTATGACAGCAACGTAAGACGCACTGCCCTCGAAAATAGTCTCCCATCTTTATGTTTTTTTTTTTTTTTATTTGTGATTAAACTCTATTTTCAACCGAAACACGACAATTTACGATCAAGGTAACATAATCTTAATTTTCCAATGTTGCCCGTTTGTTAGATCGAGATAGTAAATGCAAGTACACCTCCCTCTTAATGAGGAATACATAGTTGAACGAAAAAAAGACCGACTTAATCGTTCGTTGACAACACGTTAATTTCCCATTAGACGGACATTAGACTGTAAAAAGTTGAGTTTATACACAACGGAAACTAAGTGGTAAGCGAGAAGGGTTACGGAAGGCACGTTAAAATACTCAAAGATAATATATATTATTTAGGATTGAAAACTTATTACTAATAAAATAATAACCATTGCACTTTAACCCCCCCCCCCTTCTCATTGAACCAAGTAGTACAAATTATTACTAAAAGTACTACGCGAAATTATATATTTAACAAAATAACCTCAAGACAAAAACTTTATGTAATAAATAACGCGTGGATATATTTGATTGAATTATTATTATTTATACGATTTTTTTTATACAATTTGAATTTACCGCGTTTGGCATCCCCCTCCCCACACCATTAAAATCCTGGGCGCGCGACCATGAAAAACTCTAAACGGGTTTAGTTTATCGATTAAAGGCCCCTGCAGATGGCGGGGTTTTTTTTTTTTTTTTTTTAAATTTCCTCGTGTTCCGTAAAAATTGAATATTATATTTTACCATTAAACGGCCGACTTTTAATGATAAGACTTTTCCATTAATCTACTGCCCGGTACCCATTTAACGGGATGGAGTAGAGTGGCCGTTTTTACGGTATTTTTTTTTTTTTTTTACCGTAAAGTAGCTATACGCCTGACAAAAATAATGATATAATATAACAACATAAACTATCCGGCCGGGTTGAAAAGTTTCAAAACAATGTAAGCACCTCTAACTTCTTAACTGCACCTAGAAAACTAACCTACTTACCGTTGAACTGTATAAAATATAATTTTTTTTTTTTTTATTTTTTTGTTATACGACCAAAACGATATAATATTCTCCATACTTGTTGGATATTGTTGTTACGAAGTAATATTATATAAACCACTATTTCGGTTTGGTTTTGACCGCAATCCAACTCTGGTATGCCGCCAGGCATATGGCCTGGCGCCATATTTTCTTGGACAACGTTGTACGCGCTTTTTGGATGCACTGCAGAAACACAACCCGCATCGCAAGAACGTATAGGTATATATACGTGAAAGAAATCTTTTAGACGGACTAATGGTCTCACTGTAATCATATTATTATAGCGGCGACCCGGGTCTGTGGCGTATTCGAGTGGGGGGTGTTTTGGGGGTTATGGTGTACGATTTGGCGATGGACAAGATGATGTGGCAGGAAATAATTTTATTTGAAAGTTAGGTCTACGAAGAAGAAGACGAACAAAAAAAATACAAGTTAATTAAAATTATTTAGAAAAGTGTTTGTACTCGAGAAAATTAAATTATAACAGTATAATAATAGGATTATCCTTTAAAATACATACAATTTAAGTGAACACTCTGCAAGATAAATAACAATAAAATTAAATATGCTCAGGAGACTGTACAATATTATTCACGGGTATTCGCAAAGTTGTACGAATGTAAAAATTAAAAAATGTACAGCGAAAATCTGAAAATGAATGAAAATAACGTTGATTGGGAAAAATCGTATTTCAGGTGTACGAAACCCAATGTCAAATCGTCATATTAAAAAAAAGTGTTTTTTTTTTAAAAAAAAGAACAATATTCCATGATCAAAATTTTCATTTTGATCTTACTCTTGCCTTTTACCTAATAAAATATGTGTTCAAGGGTAGGCGTCTTAAATGTTATATATGTTTTTGGGGTCAATTGTGAGACAATACTGCAGTTATTTTAAACTAAGCCCAGAGGAATAAAGCTGTTATTTATTATATTATATTCGAAATTTTTATCGCAGTCGAAAACTTGGTCAAAGTCACCACAGGGTGACGCACAGTTCATATAACTTTACCAATATAATTGCATTCGATTCTAGAAATCATGCGGTTGTCGTTTTTGTTAAAACTTTTTTTTTTTTAATATCGTATGACTGTTCGAATTTCGCATGAAGGAAAAAAAACGGTTTTTTTTTTTTTTTTTTTACACCACATAAACGCCAACGCGCTGACATCGATTATTATCAGTGGTAATCGTTTTATGGGCCCCCTGGCGTCCGAATCTCCGGAATACAAAATCTCGATAAGTATTACTGCAGATTAACCCACAAACCCGCAATGGCAATATAATAGTATTATACTCGTAAAGGTGCGCGGTTCGAGGTCATAGAACAATATTAGTTGTTTACTTTGTAACTACGACTGGAATTGCGATGCAATGTCATTTTGTATTTTTAAAAAAAAAAAATATTGTCTAGTGTTTTTTTTTTCTTTTTTTTTTTCTAAAACTTCAGTGCGTTTACTAGAAAAAATACAAACGTCTTGGGTGATTAACATTATTAAAGAATGGCCCGCACATAGAGAGTGAGTGAAAGAGAAAGAAAAATACGCGGATTTACTAGGGACAATATTTTTTGTCTTTAAAACGATAAGTAATCGACCAACTAATAAAATCATACAACACTGACGATAATATGCCACGTGCGTAACACTAGTTGTTAGTCGCTATCTTGTAAAAAAAAATATACGAATATCCGAGGACGATTCGAACTTTTAATTTTTAATTTTCGTATAATTTTGTCTATAAATTTAACATTTTAGGACAGCTGTCTTGTGACTCGAGCTGGGATTTTGATGCAACTGCATTTTTTTTCCCGCCGTTCCTAAACGCATGTCCGTAAATAAAAAATGTGTTTTGTGTGGTACCGAATATTTTAATGTAATTTTTATTTTCCATATTCGTGCACATTTTGACCTAAAATACATTTTTTTTTTTTAGTTTTTAGAGCGTTTTTTTTTTTTTTTTCTACAATTTTTTAATACAGTAAACGTAAAATTGATGACGATGTTTCGAAGGGTTTTTCACGAAAATTAAATTGTCTTTTATAAATCATAAACGTATTGTACGGAATATATTACTAATATTGTCACCTGCCGATAGCATCCAGAACGTGCATTAGAAAATTTTTTTTTTTTTTTTTATCTGAGCGTTTAAACGAATGTATTGATTTTACAATACCTACGACGTGTGTGTTTTGTGTTTTTAAATTGTCTTGTGTGTCTGTAAACGAATCTCCAAAGTTCGGATTTTGAACATGTTTGAATTTTAGATTTTAACGGAAATTGTTTAAATCGCGGTAATTGTGTCTATTAATTCGATGGAAAATCAACCGTAGTAAGGACTCGAAACTTTTACTGAACGGTAAACGTCGTAGTCTATAAACGTGATTTTAACAAATATTCTGACTTTTATTTAGTTTATCATTAGCAATTTAATATTTTCGTGATTTATTTATTTATTTTTTTTGTTTCGCGTGTTCTACATTTATGTGTTGTAAATTATTTTCATTGGCGTTTCAAGTTCATGTCTATGTTAAAATTCTTCAAAAAAACACGAACGATTGAAATTTATTTTATAATTTCAAAACTGACACTTATCGTATCGGTGAAAATTGTTTAATTCCAATTAAATTCGTCAAAACATAGTAAATTTCAGTGAGGTTTTTGTTAACCTCCTGTTAACCACGCAAACAGTATAATATTGCGTTATTTGCTTCTTTTTTTTTTAAAATTTAATTACATATTTATCGGATTTTTTTTTATAACTATTCGTGTACCGAGATTATAATAATATCGAATCGTAATCCGACCGCTAAAATAATATTGTAGCGTTACGAAATCATCCGTGTGATATTTTTCTTTCTCGATATTATAATATATTCACGTCTAATTTATATTTGTAAATAAATTGTAATAATCTTATGTTATTATTCAAAGTAATACATAACTAGATTTAATACACGTCGCATACCATTATCGTTTGGTCACACAAAATTTTACTTTTTTTTTTTTTTTTTTTTTATTATTATTATTATTTATTCACGACCGTCGAACATTTATAAATTAAAATAAACAATAAAAAAAAAAAAAAACATGTAGATAAACCGAACATTTTATTATACTGTCACAGTTTTTTTTTTTTTTTTTTTTTTTTTTTTTTAACGACTGAGCGTTATTAAAAAAAACGACATTTTAAACATTTTAACTAGATTTTTCCGCCAATCGATGATAATAATAAAATAACGAAACGTATGTACATTTTTAGTGTGTTGTAAATTTATTTTTAGAAGATTTCGAAACTTATACATTATATATTCCATTATAATATCGGAGTGGTTACACGTTTTTTTTTTTTTTTTTTTTTTTTTTTTTGTATTGTATTTTTATTACTCTCGTACACGGTATTAATTTACGCGTACGCATAATAATATGACCGCAGAAATAATATAATCTTACAAAACTCGATCAATAAGTAATTGCTGTTAGATAACCGATGGAAAAAAAAACCAAACGTTTTTGTAAGGCCCACGACCGAGTTAGTATTCGGAAGAGTAGACACGCGGTAAGGATGTATGTCAGCCGATGAGCAATATTATCGACGTGTGTAAATTCCGTTTCGCAAGTATTCGTTGTTTGTTGCTTAATTTTTTGGTCGAATAAACCTTAGAAATTTCACTTTTTTTTTTTTTTTATTTTAAACGGCTGATACCTGAATTGTTAAACGATTGTTGTGTCAATTGGTGAACAATATACGTTAACGGCGTCGACATTTCGAATATTACACGTTGAATTTCTCGTAAACACAATAAATATTACTCGACGGATTTTTTGTATCATTTTTTTTTTCTTTTTTTGTTTCATCGTTAACGCGCACCGGTAATTATTATTCCAATCATACTCGGTTGAGAGGGGTGTTGCAGAATATTTATACGACATCATAACGATTTCAAACGGTCGCGTTCAATTACACGGCATTCGTCGGGTTCAAGTACCTATACGTATAGCAAAATGGTTTCGAGTGAAGATTGAAAAAAAAAAAAAAAAACTTTTTAAAACTACTCGACGGCGATTCGATCAAATTCAGTGACAGAATATCGACGTCGCGTACCGTTTGGGTAATTTCGATGGCGATTTTTAATCCCCCCCCCCTCTTTTTTATAGTGAGTTACTGTAAAATTTCATAATCGTAGCCTTTTGAAAGCCCGACTTAACGAGATCAAAAAAATGTAAAAAAAAAAAAAAAATGAAACTAATAAGTATAATACGTTCGGGTAGAAAAAATACGTCACATAATAATATCGATCCGATTGTTTCAATATCAATACATAGGCTATCTAATAAATTTAGCTCAACTTTTCTGCACGTTTACGTCGTTCGTTTCGTTTTGTTATTACCCAAAAAATACTATCGATTCCGTTTGGAAATATAACCCGAACGTGCCGTCCACATAAACGAGCGCGTTAAAAAAATATTGTATGAAATTTACCCAAAATGGATACGGTCCGAACGTGGCCGAAATATTATGTTGGAATCATTTTACCAAACCCCGTACAACATTAGTGTTATAAAATATGCGTTCGAAATTATTAAAACGGCCTCTAAAAAAAATACACTAAAAACGCATTACCCATAAAAGTAAGTTTTTTTTTTTTTTTTTTTTAGTAGGTATCTACTATTACACGAACCGCGAGTATACTCGGAATGCACAGAAAATACTGTCCTATTTAGTGAAAATAATCCACTTGGCGTTGAAATCCGGGCCCTATCGTAAAAATATGTCGTCGTCGTCGATGCGGTCTGTTCCGGTATCGATAGGAATAATTCCGGATGTTTCGGTGCCATCCGAAGCCAAGGCTGCGTAAAATATGGACGACCACTTTGAAGAAACGGGTTAAGCGTAAAAAAAAAAAAAAGAAGCGTGTACGAAAAAAAAACCATTCGCACACCCGAAAGCATCGTCACTGCGGTCTGCTCTCGTAAAAAGAGAGTCCAAAACGTTCTGCACTAAAAAAAACGCCGCATTACCGTTAAATGTGTCCGGTTAAAAGTTCTGATTTACGAGCGTGTGACTTTTTTGTGTGTGTGGGGGGGGGGGTATTTTATATTTTTAAAATTAATGTCTGCGCACAGAAACCTGGAAATATCGACGGGCTATAAAGAGACAATTCAAGAAGAAATCGCCTTTGGAAGGCGGGTATACCGCGCGGTGGTAAATATACGGAGTAGGCTAGACAAGTGCCCGGGCGGTTAAAATAAAAATTATGTATTTTATTGTAATAAATCCACAGTGGATAAGTTTGAAAATTCAATGTCCCGCCTAAGTACTCGTAGGTCGAGCGTTTTAAATTGTTGTATATAAATATAGGTGTACAAATTCATACTCACCAAATACAAATGTTTGCATTTCATTTGCGCGTCAGACGGCGCGAAAAGCGTGCGGCGGGGTCGGCGGCGAGACGTTCCGAAGGGCGGACGCTGCCGGTCGCCGGATACGGACGCGGCCACGACCGGCGGTCACTCGTAACCGGTCACCGACGACGACGACCTGGTCAGGGGTAATGGCGTCTCCTCCGGCGGGCGGATCGCGCGTGTGGCGTCGTTACCGGCGACAATAACGAAATTCGCGGATTTTTTTTTTGTATTATTTGTATCGACGTGTTTATATAGTGAATTGTATTTTGTGTGTACGGCGCGGTTTTTTTTACCCCGAATATAATATTGCGCGTTTGTCGAACGTTTTACCGGCGGTGCAGATGGGGAGGGGGGGGAATTTATAATAATTACTTGTGTTCCGTTACGAAACCGGAGACGATATTCGTTCGTCTAAGGAGGTGTTTTATTAAATATTGTTCGCCGGGCCGACCGGACAGAAATATTATTATCGAAATGTCGACGACGGTTATTCGGCGGACACTGTGGCCGGTGTCGCACGTCTCGGCTCCGCGGTATAAGTGATAATAGTAATAACATTATTATTATAACAGTCGTATTTACGCGGTGGCGATGCATGCCAATGCATTTTGACCTTCGCGAAATGTCCGGGAGAGAGGGACCGCGCGCGTACACTTGGCTCTTTTGATTCCATGTACGACGAGCATACGAACGCGAACGCGCGCGCGCGCGCATATAATATTGTTTTTTTTTTTTTTTTTTTATCAATAATATTCTATTAAATTAGTACCCACGTTGTTGTTTTATTTATTTTTTTTTTTTTTTTACATTTGTATTATTATTATTGTTATTATTCCGAACGGTTTCCACACGCCGTAGCGGACGGTCGACGGTCGTAGCCGACCCATCACATCCGGGGCCGCGTTTTACCCCGTCGCCGAACAACTTCCAGTAATGTCCGTTGAGATCATATTAAAAGAGGTCATTTTCTTTTTCTTTTTTTTCTTCATTCTTTCGGTTCGTTTATTATTATTATTTTTTTTTTTTTTTTTGTCAAGTTTATATTCGGTTTTACGCGGATTATATTATATTTTATTTTTTTTTGTTTTTGGCCGTGCGAAAATAACGAAAATCCGTAGGCGTTTTGGTGTTGTTTTTTATTATTATTTTTTTTTTTTATCAATAATATTCTATTAAATTAGTACCCACGTTGTTTTTTTTTTTTTTTTACATTTGTATTATTATTATTGTTATTATTCCGAACGGTTTCCACACGCCGTAGCGGACGGTCGACGGTCGTCGCCGACCCATCACATCCGGGGCCGAACAACTTCCAGAAATGTCCGTTGAGATCATATTAAAAAGAGGTCATTTTTTTTTTTTTCTTCATTCTGTCGGTTCATTTATTATTTATTTATTTATTTATTTTTTTTTTTTTGTTGTTGTTGTTTTCCGTTTGATAATTTCTAGACGGAAATCGCAGAACGGCACATAACGGCAACGACGACGCGATCGACCGCAAAATCCGCTCGGAATCGTTTTCGGATTTATCCCGTCGCGTACAGATATCAATTAAATATCTCGCACTTTATCCGGCGTTATCGGTGTGACCTACTTGGTACCACGTTGTCCCGCCGCCCGGCGATAAACTGGCAATATTTTTTTTTTTGTCTACTTGTTCTTCTTAGTTTTGTTTTTTCTAATTTTTTTTCTGTTTCACTCCGGCGGGACGCGGGGCACTGGTCGCGGGGTACAACGATAGTAAATTTCTTTTCTAATTTTTTTTCTCTCTCTCTCTCTCTATATATACGCGCGCCGCTATAACGCCGCCGCCGCCGCCGCCGTGCGTTTGTACCGGCGATTATCGTACACGGACGTGACCGGAACCATACGGATTTGTGGATCCGTTCGGGCCGGCCGCCTTCACGGTGCGCTGTGACATAATACGCCGCGTACGGATCGCCGGAACAGAGGCGCGCGAGTAGGTGTTACACCGTGGTGCAGTTGTAGTAAGACGGTGACGGGCGCGTTTGTCCGGATAAAAATATAACAATTGCGTACACGATTGTTATACCGAACCCGGACAGAATAACCGAAATACGAGGATCGTATTTCAATCTCGCGTCTAGATAAACAAAACGCTGTTCGTTATCATCGCGGATAATTAATTTCAATTTCGGTTTTACGGTTTTTGTTATTGTAATATACACTGAAACTCGCCGGCCTAACTCGTAAAACCCATCGCCACTACCGGTTGCCGACGTAAATATTTTCCGTCAAGATTCGATATTAGAAGAAATATATATACAGTAGAGATTGATACAATCGCATTGTTTCAACAAAATGTCCTGGGACGGACCGGCCGTATTATTAGAACATTGAAAATATATCGGATTATTGAAACACCACATCGGTTATTTGAAACAATTATTTCGGTTATTTATAATGAATTCCGGTTATTTGGCTATAACGTAAACGTTTCAACGTTGGGAGAAAAGGGAGAACATTAGCTTCATTAAAACACACGGAGAGCAAGGGGAATGTTAGGTTAGGTTAGGTTAGGTCCAGTACCGTGCGGATGAAATAGGTTTTGAGCAGCATTATTCGTACGAAAATATGGTTATGGAGTTACTTGACGCAAAAATGCAAACTTCGATACATACATATTTTAAATCCATTTAATAATATACATTAGTACATATACTTTTTTAAATACATATACATGTTAACATAAATATATTTTTCATTTTTTTTTTTTTAGTACAAATCATACCAATCGCTTATTAGAAACAATCGGTTAATTGACACATTTCACCTTGGTCCCAAAGTGTTTCTAATAAGCGGCTTCTACTGTATATATATATATATATAACATATGTGTAATAAACATTTTTGTCGTTGCGTTCGTAGTTTTTAGGACAAATTTTGTATGAAAGAAAATTATTGGAAAATCTACCGGAAAAATGAGACGAAATTTGGACGGTTGAACGGTACAAGATCATTGATACTATTCCTAGGGAAACTATCGTTGCTTAGTTACCACAGAACGTTGCGCTTTTTGTTCGTTACTCAAATTTAACTGGCCGTCGGCGGTTTATTTCTTTGGACAAATCAAACGGCTCCGATTTCCCGTACATTTTTTTGCTTTTCAGTGACCATAGATAAGGTACAGGGCCAAACATCAAACGTGGCAGGGTTCTAGACCTAACCGTCCAATGGTTTTTCTCATGGCCAATTGTACGTAGCTCTGTCACGTGTCTCACGCAAACGAAATCTATTTGCGCTGGCCCCAGAAGGCGAGACAATTAACGTGGTGTAATCGGTGTTATTTGATACGTTAAGGCCGATTGAAATTTAAAATTGTAAAAGTAATATTGAATTTAAAAACAAATTTAATTCGATTTAGACAGAAAGAAAAAAAAATGATAAACAAAGCACACAACATAATAAAACCGATACATTTCCTGCACTTAGCTCTGAATTTTAAAACGATTAGTTCGTTCAATACTTCAATAATTGTGCGCAGGCTTGCGGGTTAGCTAGACGGTTCTGGATAACCGACAAACTTGACCCGAGCAAGGCCGGGTAATGTTAGCTCGTATAATATAATACGGAATCTTTACTATAAATATCGTGTATGTATTATGATTTTCGGTGTAGTGTAACGTTTATTATTAATTTCCAACGTTCAATAAACGAATGACTAATTTAAATCATGTAATGAAACCTAACGCTTCAATACCCCATGAAGACTTCATAAGATACATGCCGATAAATCACGATTCTTAACCAAATAGGTAATAAGTACATAGAAAACATTTTATTTTACTATATTCCACAGGTATTACATTTTGCGAAAGTCGTTGAATGCCTAAAAACTCAACAATTATCTGTTTTTTTTTTTTTTTTTTATATCTAGGTAAAAACGATTTTCCTGTCTTAAAGATAAGACAATCTTTTGTCTAGCTGAATATTTTTTTTACCGTTATCTGTTGCCTTATCTAGACACATTTTAATATAATCAGTGCATAAATCCGCGAAACAGAAGATCTTTTCCATATAATAATAAGAGAAGAAAATTTCGAGACGGACTTTTGATTTTTGCGTCGACGGAACGACGACACAACGGAAGATACGAAAAGGCAAATAAAACGGGCTGGATTGAACCGGCGAGTTTACCGAGCAAAACTCGTGGTTTTATAATACAGTATAAAAATATATTTAAAAATAAAAAAAACCCTCGTACAACTCGTAATGGGGGGGTTTTTATATATATATATATATATATATATATATATTTATTTCGGTATAGGTCATACAGTCGCAGCGATTGAAATATTGCCGATATTTAATTGAATGAAAATCCACTCGGAAAATCGCCGTTTTGTTTTTTGTCGTTATGAAAATATACGGTTTTGCCGGGAATCGAAGAACATTCGGAGCCGCATCTAACGGGAAGCAAGGGGGTGAAAAATAATAGGTGTCTCGGAGAGCGGCAAAGATTTAATCGAATATAGATAGACGAATTCGGTATAAAACATCCGTATAGACATATACGTTGACGACATTAATTACAGTTTTTTAAAAATTGTTTTGTCTATACTTTACACACCGGGGGGGGGGAGTAACGTCACTAAACATGTGTACGAGTGTTTTATAACAGGCGTTTCGGTTGAAACAAAAATGTATTGGCAATTTTTCTTAATGACGGCATAGTTTTATGGGCGGCAAAATACCTTAACGTGGACATTGAAATATATCCCGAAACGTAAATATCGTCGAGAACCGATATTATATTGCGATATTTAATGTATTATATTTTACAAATTGTGTATACGTCATCAGTGTTTCCTGCAAATATTCCTAAAAAAAAAAAATCGAGTGTAGAATTACGTATTAATGGGCAGACACAGGCATAAAGGTAATAAATAATAATATAATTAGTATTGTAATTATTATAATGGTCGACGACATCGGACAACCTTGTACGGTGCGCGCGCCTTAGAGAGCCTGGAACAAGAGAACGGCCACCGGTACCGGAAACATTTTCTGATTGGTTCCCGTTATCGTCAACGATAAAAATGTCGCTCAAAACAATTAGTATTTTGATTTTTTCTTTTTTTTTTTTTTTTTTCTTGACGTCAATATCTTCACCGGTTTAATTAAATTAAATTTTAATTACACAATACGGCGCCGTCCCCGTAGTCGTTGATAAAACGGGGCCGGTGGCCATTGTTTTATTTACAGGCTCTCGTCGCTCAACCATACGACGGCTGGTTTTACAACAAAAAAAAACGGCTAACTTAATCGATTGCGGGGGGGGGGGAGAGCATTTCAGTAATTCTTCATTTGTGTAATCTTTATTAAACGTTAAAACTGAGTTAAATTAAAACACTCGTGTCTTGATAAAAAAAAAAAAAAAAAATGATAATATTAAACAAATTATTCGTAGGATCCTCTTATGGAACGCTCATCTTTATTATAACGTATGATTATAACCGTTGCTGTAAACTCAACCAGATTGTCGCAATCGCGGAAACGCCAAACTTTTTTTCCCCTATAATTACGTGCGAAACAGACTGAGAAAAACAAAAAAATGTTAGTGACGACGAGGAGGCTCACTGCCGTGGTCCGATCGAACCCGGTCTGTTTAGGTTTTCCGATTGTTGGATCATAAGGGAAACGTTTAACAACAGGTCGAAACAAATGTAATTTGTTTGACGTTTATGAAAACGATTAACCGTGCAAAGGTAATTTTTACCGTTAAAAATATACTATGGTTAAGTCAAAGAATTAACTAATTAATTTGAAATTGGTTTTTTTCTAAAAATTAACTTTTTTATTTTTATTAATCATCGTTTGTTTTTATTTTAGGGTAAGTATATTATCGTATTTGTTGGTAAATCTGAACAAATTCTCAAGGGATTTGATAGTATTTCACAAAATAAAAATGAAAATAATCAAAACGGTTTGCGTTTATTTCGTGTTTTTTGTTGTTTTTTTTTTTTTTTTTTAATACTACCGACGGTCCGCTTACTGTTGTTTGTGTCTAAGCAACGTGTTACGTAATATAATATCTCGATTTATATTCCATAAAAACAACCCGTTTCGTATTAGTGAATAACATTTCGTCTATAATCGTCTTAAATACATAATCCGTATAGTAGGTAATTTAATTAATAGTTTTTCGGTAATCTATAGCGACAAAGCGGTCGTAAACATTACTATTTCATCATCGCCGGCCACCTTGTCGGTTAGGTTAGACGGTAGATATATATATATTATTTTTTTTTTTTTTTTTACAACTATATGTTTCGGAAATGTTAATATTGCCCGTATAGGATACCCGGCGTCCGTAGTCGAATGTCGTACGACTAAAAAACTATATTACAAGGCGTTATTATATATCGTCGTCGTCGTCGTCGTTAAACGTACTGTATAAAACGTTATCGTAATCTCCGAAACATCTAACGGCGGTAGAGTAATTCCGCGTTGAATTTACGGGATCCGCGAGCAGCCGTAACGGCGTCCGGCGTATTGCCCGATAGCAGCGGCCTTAGTGCCTACCCGCAGTAGCCGGTGGCGGCGCGTAGTCGTCCGACGAGACCGACCGGCGTGACACTGGAAATCGTACCGTACAATTTTTCAGGATTAAATACGGCGCGCATACACGGATGTAGAAAAAAATAATAATAATATTAATAAAAAAAAATAACACAAATTAATAATCTGCCGTCTCCACTCGTAAAAACCCGTTGCTGCGGGCTGCCCGTAACGAAAACGGAATCCATTTTTCATCGTGTGCGCGCGCTTTAAATATATTAACATATTTATATTTATAACACCGAGCGAATTCGCGCCGAACAACCCAATCGTTCGAATTATTTATGTTACCGAAAAATAACGTACGAAATTCGCATTTTTTTTTTTTTTTTAAACAAACCGGATAAAAATGTCACTGTTTGAAATCCCCGGAACGGAAAAGCGGAGTTTAATTATCATCTGTACGCAACGATAAATACGAAATACGATTCTCAGCGAAATTCGGTTAAACGTGATATTTAACTTAAAACCATTATAAAAATTAAAAAATCATGACATTACCTTACCATTGTAGTACATAGGTACTACGATGAACTTAGGCGTTTTTTTTTTTTTTTTTGCTTTCAACCGATAAAATTTTGTCCACTAGAAAATTTGAAATGTTTAAAAATAGCTTGAAATTTGTCCGCCTTTATAAATGGCCAATATTAATATTCCGTACGAATTTCCGGGCTTTACAAATATTTTCAACCGTGTTTGCGAAAAAAAATCGAAAATAATGAACGCATTATTGTCCCAAAAAATTATCGTTTTTTTCCCAATTAATATGAAAACTACAACGCAAATCCAAAAATGGCCTATATTCATATGGACAAACTATATCGAAAATGTTTTCATAACATGTGCAACGCTTGAAAATCGGAGCAGCGCGTGTTGTAGAAAAATTGATATTACAGACGGCAAAGCCCCCCCCCATATGGTATTGTAAAACCAATCTGAATTCTCAATAGTTATTATAAAAAAAAAAAAAAAAAAAATGTAAAATATCGATTACAAATGGACGACACATGGTCCGGTTTTATTTTTGTTGATTTCCGGGTTACCGAAAAATACAACTACTAATATTAATAGAACACATAACGTTATCGGTTTACCGCTCGGCTCAGAATCGTTTTTCGTTGCATTTATTATGTTACTCTATACAATAGCCAACTTGTCCGACTTTTCACGTACAACACAGTGGCCCGCCCGCGGTCCGAAGTGTATGCGGATTTTTATAATTTTCGAATAGCGGTACGAAGTCGCATCGGTAATATGCAAAAAAAAAAAATATTCAAATGCTTAAAGTTCCGAGCCTCGGTAGTATTTAATGTAAATCAAATTACATTATCCGCGCTCATTTCGCATTTTTAATCGCATAAAACATTTTAATCGATTACTTTATTGACTCGACTCGGATGTATTTTAATGCATTATTATTAGTACGCCATTTTTCTTCTATGCAGCTGATTAATTGAAATCGAATAAATTATGATTCCAGACAATTATATAAATTAAAAGTAAATACAAATGTATAATATTGGTGGTTTTTTTTTTTTTTTTTAGATTCCGAACGAACCTGAGAAGACTATATTGGGTTGACCAAAATAATAAGTTTTATTTAAAACATTTTTCCTGTTCGTCGAAAACTTTTCTAATACATTTTTAACCTCGTGTTGGGAAAAAAATAAAACAAATGAAACAAACATTCTCGTTTTTTTTTTTTATGTTTTTTCCCCTAGTTTTCTTAATAATTAGTGAAATACATAAGAAAAACGAGAAAATTGTCGGCATTAATGGTTTCGCGGTTATCGATAAATTCTTTTTGTTGTAACTCGGTTAAAAACAATTGTAAAGACTTGAAAATCGCACAGGATATCAATATTAGCCTGTTCTAAAGGTGGACGAAACTTCACATTCTGGCCATTTTTTTTAATTTTTGAGATGTTTTAGCATTTCTTTGGATATATTCGTACAAAATTGGCGTGACAGACCGGAAACGCTTGCCGAATTAACACGAGGTCCATCATGAGTTGTACTTGGTTGTAAAAAAAAAAAAAAAATGTTAAGCGTAATGTAGTAGTTTTTTTCTTATCGTTCAAAGTTAAAATTTTAATGGATATGGTAAAAATCCATGGCATTTTGCGTACTATTTTTTTTTTCGAATTAATTGAATAAAACCGTTCTGGCCCCACAGGAATGCACGAAAATTTGACACAAGGTTTAACATAAATTGTGCTTTTGGTGAAAATCATAACGATTACGGCGTTCCGAAACATGATTAACTGAACTTCGCTCATAATCGTTTTTTATGAGCAATGATTTACCGTCGCGTGTGGATATAAATTAAATCACTCGCTATATCCTACCATCGCAACTGCCCGTCTTCAACAGTGGCCCACCCGTGGTGCGAAGTATGTCCGTGTCGATTTTTTAATATATATTTTGCAAATTGCGCTCGGAAAATGGGTAACGGTATCGATTCGTGTTTTTTTTTTTTTTTTTTTTTAATAATGGGTGTTGGAAAACTATCGGGTCGAATCACACGCGATAACGGTCGATGTGTTTTATTATTATTTTTTTTCTAATTTAATTTAAATAATACATTGAGTTTTAGTTATATTAAAAAAAAAACCTAAAATACTTTTTTCCCTCATTAAACAATATTTTAAGAGTATAAAAGTTGTTACAATATTTTTTGTCTTAGTTTTTTTTTTGATTTCATAGGAACATACAACACAACAAATCGTTTCGTTTGCGTTTGACCCGATGTTAAGGGATCGGAGGCGGTGTATGTTTTAATCTTGTAGTCCTAAAACTCTGACAAAACTTTAGGAATTGTGTTTGACGGACTTTAACTTTGGAAACGGATTCTTTAGATTCTTTAGATTATATATATATAACATATAACGGAAATATAATTTCAACTGTTTTACTGGCAAACGTATAGAAATTTAATTGTATTTTTTTTATTTTTTTTTTTAAATATATTATAAATATTTTGCGTTTTACTCGCGACAAAAAGAATTAAATCATTTATTCCGACTAACCAAACCGAGCAAAGAACTCGACAAATTAAAACATTAAAATCCTCAATTGTTAATAATCTAAATTCTTGGTTTCTTGTCTAAAACTTCATATTAGTCCATCGTAAAACCGACCTTACCGTCGTTCCCCTGAAACGAATATTGGACATTTGAATATTTTTATCGTTAATGCGGCCATTAGAATGTAAAAAAAATATCAAATTTGAACGAAATCGGAAAAAATTCGTAATACCATAACCAACGCTCTTAAACGTGAAATATAACAACGTACGTTAACGTAACGATTATTCACTCTGACTTTACTTCATTTTGGACGATTGAAACTGGATTGTCTCTTTATTTTTTTTTTTTACCAAAAAATAATATTTAGGTTTAAAAACATTAAAATAAGCAGAAAATACCCGAAGCCGACGCGGACGTCAAGTGTTTTCTTAGATTTCGTTATTTTCTCGTCGATTTTTACGGAACAGTCGTGAATCCGCTTGGCTATTGTTTGGCGCGGATTTTTAATTTTTTTTTTTTTTCTAAGCTGTGTAATGGAAATACCAGAACCGAACCGACTGCATAATAAGTTCACGACAATAAACCAACGAAAAATCCTTCTACGATTTCCATAATCGCGTGCGTTCGATTGTCACTGGCGCTGTGCAACTACACCGATATCGGTCGATCGCCAAATAAAATAATTACGATCACGTACCCATAGGTCGGCAGACGACGGTATTTCGATCACGACTGTGCAATATTTTATTATATAATCTATGTTGTAAACATACGAGTCTGGTTTTTTTTATATTTTCTATCGAAATAATATAGTTTACGGACGGAAATCAAATGTAGATTATCGGACCTAAAAATTATATAAACCCCGCGAATTAAATTAATAAGCCGATTTATCGCGGTGGAAAATATTTCAAACGGATTCCAGGGGTTTCGCGATTCTTCGGCGTAAGTTGCAGTCGGCCCTCAACGGGATATGGAAAGGGTTTTATTGTTTTTTTTTTTTTTAATTTTTTCTCGATTCCGCCGCAAGGACCCGATCGTGTTTGACGCCCCCAGTCTCTGACCAGCGGCGTAATTACAAATGTTTTACGGGTGTCCGTCTCACGCGTTAACTGTTCAACGGAATACATTTATGTAAATCATATTATTAGATTTAAACGCGTACGCAATGTACAAAATATGTGTACTAAAGTCTATAAGTGTCGGTCGGCTTCAACGTTGTTTGTCAAACGGAGTGTATGAGACCAATCGCGGTCAGTTATCGGCCCCATAAACTCGGTTTCAAAATCCGATAAACGCTTCCGTTTACGAAACGGTCCTAAAAGACTATAGAAAATTTTACAACGAAATGTCCGGTTTTCTTGGCTTTTGCGCCCGTCAACGATTTGTTCATTTTATTTACATCGACTCATAATGGTATGGCCAACATTTACGAACCATTCAGACGACGAATTTCTACTTTGTAACATGTATTCAAAATTCACGATTTGTTATATATATATAAAAAAATAAAAAAAAGCCTACGGTGAGGGGATCTATCCTTCGTATCTTCACACTCCTCCCCCAAACTGTAATTCACCCCCGAGTCTGACTGAGAACACGATTATACGCTTTGACATTATTTCATTTTGGACGATTGAAAATGAATTCTCTCTTCTCTTTTTTTTTCTTTCTTTTTTACCAGAAAATAATATTTAGGTTTGAAAACATTAACATAAACAGAAAATACCCTTGACGCCGCGTCAAGCGTTTTCTTATACTTTGTTATTTTCTCGTCGATTTTTACGGAACAATCGCGAATCAGCCTGGCTATTGTTTGACGCGGATTTTTAGTTTTTTTTTTTTTTTTCTCTTTCTGTTTGCTTTGTAGATTGCAGCATTTTTGTATACCTACATAAATTATAAAAAACGGTCAGTCGTGTGTTTTCGGTCGTCCGGTCTGAATAACCGCCCGAGGCGTGCTCGCCGTATTTTCCCGAAAACCGTACGTATACACTATATTTCAATTATTCCCGATAGTATCGACCGGTATACATTAAACGTGTAAATGTAAAAAAGACGTTTTGTTTTAGCCCGTAGGTATACAATTTACGGCTTTTTTTTTTTTTGTTACTGTTGTTTTTCCAACCCAGTAAATATATTGGTTTTCTGTAGTACGTGAGTCCGTCTGAATACGGTATATATTTTTTTTTTTTCGAATTTTCATTACGGTTTTCTTTCTTTTTTTTTTTTTTTTTTTTTATGTGTTGTTGTTGTTTTATAGCCCTCCGCGCATACAACTTCGCCACAAAAACGCACATCTATATTCAATACAATATCCGTATTACGACCGTGCTCCGTCCGTGTGTGGTTTCGAAACGAAAACGTACTTAATGAATAATTATTAGATTATTAGTACCGAATGCCCCGGCAAATGAAATGCCTTCGGACAATAAGATTTTTTCTCTTATTTTCCGCGCAACCAGAAATGAAAATAATTAGGACGAAAACGAAGATTTGTGTAGGTTAGGTTAGCATCGAAAATCCGGAACAAGGCGCTTAGAAATGGTTGAACGCCCAGGAAATGTCAGAAATTATGATAGAAAGAAAGTGAAAGTTCCAGGAGATCCTCGAAACTCTTAATACCGTATAAAACAAATAAAAAACTATGCAGAGTCAATACCTTCGGGGCAAAGGCGCGAGCAGTCGACTAGAAATTGGAGAATTGGAGTTTTAGACCAACCTGTGGGTTGCAAAAAAAAAAAAAAAAGAACGGAAAACCAAAAACTAATAAAACGTTTAATTAAACTCACGTTTTCAAAGTCAAAAATTTAAGCGTGAGTCTTTAATATGGACCAAATTACAGTAAATAATTATTATTATTGCCTGTATGCCAAATCGCATTCAAATTCACCGTACAGTTTTGGCGTGGTTGAGTAACAAACATCCAAACTCGCAGGCTTTCGGAATTATAATATTAGTTGGATAAGTTAGATTCAACGCAGATTATGTTACGAGTTTTCCCGTGGATATAAATTTTTAGATATTTGTCTTGCGTAAATCCAATCTATAGAACAATATTTTTTTTTTCTTTAAACACGAATGTGCCGAAATAAAAACAAACGTATAATTTTTATATGCGCCCTTTTTCGAAAACACAACGCGCCACAGTATCGACTCGAGTCGGTTCGAGTGCCGACATATTCTTTCTTGTCGTGGCAATTTCAACCGTGATAATTTTCTCTCGATCCTAAGTCCGACCGACGTAGTGAAACGATAAACCACGTTTGTGTTCGGCGTGAAATCTACATACAAAATCTACATTGACCACTGGGCCACTGTTTTCAATTTTATTTTTCTGCGCGTTTCGATTAGCATTAGTATGTTCAAATTAGGTTTTTTTAGAAATTAAAGACTGAAAACAATGGCGAACAACTGGCCTGGTCAACTTGGTATGGTGTGCACTCGGCGCTGAATTAACATCCGTTTTCGGAACGCGTCGATCGGATCGATTATATGGAAATTGGTGTAAATCGCAATGTTGCGTACGCGTCGGACGGATAATGAAAGTATCGGTACTTAAGAGCCTGGGTACGCTATTATTTGTGTAGTAATCGAACGGCGGGTAAATTTCACAACGTTTTAGGCGCAGCCCGATTTCGTATTTAAATTATTGCGCGGTGTAATTATCAAACCGAATTAATCGTTTATAAAAAAAAAAAAAAAAAACGTTGAATTATTATTATTATTATTTTTTATTTTTTTTTTTTTCAACACCTTAAATCAAATTCAACAGCGTAAAACAATTATAGTTTTGACGTACGCCGCCATATAAAGACGTTCGAACGATAATATTCAAATGAATTATTGATCGTAATAAGAGTACGTTAAAAGGACAACGCCATTCTACGGGGCTAAAATTTTGCTCCTTAATAGGTATCCGTGTAATTATATATGATTAAAAAAAAAAATATATATATATATATATATATATATATATGGATTACGTACAAACGTGTAATTCTTTGCAAACCAGTAATTCGTGTTTCGGAGAGCAAAAACGTACGATCGTATTATTATATCGGGCAGGTACGATATTGCGTACGAAAAACATATTTTTTTTTTTTTTTTACCGTCCAGTCGAATAACATAATCGAGTAATATCGTTAAACTGTCCGGGTAAAAGTTGTATCGTGGACAAAAAAATCCGACCTGAAAAACCGTCTAGACCCCAAATCGGGATCGTTACCAAAAGACAGTGTATGTATAAAGGGGCGGAAGAAAACCAATGGATTTCCGTGTGTTTTCGCAGAGTTCGAAAATTCGAGCGGGCGGAATTTGTGTTTGTTTGAAATTCCAGATTCCAGCGAAAAACTATAATTGTATTATACGTTTACGACATAACGACAATATAATATTGTTGACTCGTGTGCGCCGTGTGTTATAGAATTTTTATTTTTTTTTTTTTCTATTTCTATTTTAGATTAACGTATGCCTACATACCTATACGTACGTCAAATAGCATTGCAAACGGATTCGTATTCAAAATACTGCGGCAGCCCGTTCGAAGGTGACCCGGAAACCGGACGTAAATTAATAATTGGTATTTGGACGTAAACTGCGACACACTGTTTACCGCCGGCGTTCTGACGCGAAAAACAACCGGCGACGACAGACGTAGTATAAAATAATTAATCATTTGTCTCCGACTTCTCCGACCGATATCCGGCAACAAAAAAAAAAAAAAAACAAAAAAACCAAATAAATAACAAAACTAAAAATAAAAAAAAATTCACGCTATAATAATATTGTCCGTAGAACACCGGGTTTCGAAAACCGTGCCGGTTTGTATCCGACCGGTAACCGCACGATAACCGGCGGCGGTTGATTATCCCATCAATATTTGACGAATTCGACCTACGATAATAATAATAATAATAATAATATAGTCGTCTATTTTAAACGCCTTCGAATAATAATAGTTAATTATTTCGATTGTCCGTACAACTATTACTGCTATAACCCGCGTTTAAAAAAAAAAAAAAAAACAATTTAAAACCAATACCAATTCGTATGTTTAGTAGCGATGAGTGACCGGATAACATTTAGGGTTCGAGAACTTCGTGAAACTTGTTTTTGGAAATATTTCATATTGACGACAAAATCAAATAGAACAAAATGAAATAAGTTTTTTTTTTTTTTTTTTTTGGTTTTTTAATAGAAAATATACAATCTGTAAATTATTTTTAAATATGGGCTATAATAAATTGACATGACTTTCTTGATAAAAGAAGTAACCCAGCAACTACACTTTATTGGTTTAATGTTTTAATGTTATGTTAAATATATTATTTTTTTTTTTTTGAGATCAAGAGTTTATGTCACGGCACCATCTTCTCTTAAGTCTTCTTCGGGGATTCCCAAGGATTGTTTGTACGTTAAGTGCTGCGATTAGCGGATTGGGGTGGTTCTCTAGTCGTAACCGATAACGTTTATGTATAATTGACGACATTTCTGAGATAGTTTTAATATTTAGGTCAGTGTGGAGTGTGTGATTGGATACATAAAAGAGGGCCTTGGTTATCATGCTTAAGGTAATCGATTGAAATCTTTGTATTATGTTTAAATTTGATGGTTTAGCCGCACCCTATAGCTGGAAATAAATTTTTAAATTTAAAACTACAATTGTGTATCTACAGCAGACTTAAGTGAATATTACTATAGAAATGGTATTCGTTATACACAAATTACAACAATTAATTTTCGGCGTTCTAAAAATATTGTCCGTTTTTATCAGCTAATAAATATTATTCGTTGCTTAATACAATCATTTTGTATGTAATCGACTATCGAGAAATATTTCGCCTTTTGGTTATTTTTTATTTGTTTTAAATCGTTACAATTATATTTTATTACGTGAGTTAAGAATTGTTTGGTTTGTATTGTATAAAACATCGGCGATATTAGATTCACAAATATGAATATTAGAGTGACTATCAATTGGGTCATTCTTGAATACTTATGATAACGGCCAAAAATCTGTTTCTGTAAAAAAAAAAAAAAAAATGAAAAATTTTGAGACTTGTACGAACCTCCCTCCTAACTCAATTCTTCCATCTCGCTGTTATTATTGTTATTATTTTATCTCGTGAATTTTAACTCATAAAACGCATTTGAATTATTAATTTTTTTTTTTTTTAAAGAAAATTTAATAGGTAAAATTTCAGCGGGAAAAATATAAAATAGTCAAAAAGTTGTAGGTTTTACGCAGAGAATTTGTCCGTATAATGCTTGTTATTTTTTACCTGACACGACCACCATAAATATGTGATTATCGTTTATTCGATGTACAGCGCTACTTATTTGTTTTTATTACTCGTAGAATTACGGCTAAAATAATGAACTTATCGAAAAATAAGTCTTGGGCAAAAGTTGTAGCGACAAAAAAAAGACGAATAATTTGTGTATCATGTATTTTTCAGTCTGGTCAATTAGGAAAAAAAAAAAAAAACATATTAACTACGCTCAGTATTTATGACTCTTCCTGGGATTCGAGTATCTTGAGACAGTACTAATGTCGTCCGGGAAGGAAAGTGGTTGTCATTTTTTGGTACATCATTAATTCGGAAAAAAAAAAAAAAAGAAAGAAACAAAGCTGTTGATAATTTAATATCTTTAATAAACACGCTAATTAATACTTTTTAGGTACAGTTGCTTTTCTAGCATCAGGCAACTTTTGTCGATACTCAATTATCATTTCGACAGTGTTCGCGGCGGGTGCAAAATAACTGTATAGTGCTACAGAGAAATTGTCTGCATAAAAGTGGACCACAAACCTTTAACTTTTTTACTATTCCATATTTTTCCCGTTGTACCACAATTCAAATGCGTGTGACGGGTTAACATTCACGCTAATAGAGCGAGACGAATGAATTGAGTTGGGAGGTTCGTACTAGTCTCAAAAATGTTCATTTATTATTTTTTTTTTTTTTGAGAAACAGATTTTTGCCCGTCTACAAATAATAATTATTTATCATTGTATATACGATATAAATGCAGTAAGTTTTTAGTGATATTATCTTAAAAGTATTTTTTATCGGCTCGATCTTTGCCAGGACGGCGTGGTGCGACATTCGGACTACGCATCCCCCGGGTTACACATTTTTTACATTAATTGTCGTTTTACTCATTTCTCTGCGCGCTGCTGTGCAAATGTAATAATACATTTCTGTTGTATTCGAACTAAATTTAATTTTTTGGAGAGAGAAAAACTAGCAATACCGCAACATTCCTACAGTGTTGGTCTTGTGTTTAGTCTTAGTCTCGCTGAATTCAGTTTTGATCTCGGCCTTTTCAGTGCCTGTGCTGCCAAGACCAAGACAAATTTTAATCATTGCCGTACTCGTAAACGGTCGGCATTGGCGATATGACTTAAAATCACGATGTTTTACAAGTTTTTTGCATATTACGAACGACAAGTTGACTACACTGGTGCTCTCTTATTAAGAGGAAATTTTTTTTTTTTTTTTTTGTTTGTCGTATAATATAACGATAAAAAAAATACGCATTGTTCTAAAATAATCGAAATCGAAGTTCGGCTCTTCGCGCGCTTACCTATAATATTATTATACTCTTTGTTCGCCGATTTAAAAAAAAAAAAAAAAAAAAGCGTTCTCCCGCCATTCCGTACTCATTTATTGTTGTTCGTATTGTCACTTTTAAAACATATTTTCGTGTCGCGTTTTTTTTTTTTTTTTTTTACATTTCAAAATAACGCGTAGCACCAAAGTATATACCGCGTTTGTTTTCACGGTTATTATAATTTTTCTTTTTTTTTCCACAATACGTCAACTCCTAGAAATCCGAGCGGGTATATTGTAATATACACGGACAGTGATTTCTCTCGGTACCCGCAAACAATGGCCTAATAACGATTATAATTTATGTATAGAGGTACATGTATAATGCCGAAAAGAAAGCGGTCCAGCATAATGATATTATAGTTTTACGATAAAAATTATAATAATAATAATAATAGTTTGTCGATTATTGCTGCGGCGTCCGAATTTCATAAAAAAAAAAAAAAAAAAAAAAAAAAAAAGAACTCTGTATCTATGGTTGGCTTTTTTTTTTTCATTTTTTTTTCGGATCCGGGGTTTTTAAACAATTCCGATTTATTCGGCTAGAGTACAAAATAATCTATTTCGGAAGAAGATTATTTATTCACAGTTGTAATTTAATACATCCACTACGCCCGATCCTGGGCACGCCACTGTACCCCGGGCGCAGACGGTGACGCCCGCAGAGGCCCCGGGCGTTTAGGTGTTTTATCCCAACCACATTGACTTGTATGTACAAAATATAACGAGTATTTTATTTTATTTTTTTTTTTTTTTTATATAATAATTTAATATCGAAATGTATACGCCGTGTACGTTTAGGCCGAGCCGCAAGAAAACTAAGTTTGATTTATCGAATGCGGATTGCCGTTTTCGGATCCGGTTTAAAAACGGATTATTGCCCGTCTACTCGCATCGGAAATTCCCTTGGCGAATATTTAACATGCACATTATATTATTTTCGTTAAATTCTAAAATAAATTATACACTCGCGCGCGATTCGTCCGTATTAAATACTGCGGTTTTGCAGGCGTGCGACGTGACGGAATTTTATTTACCCTCCGGCAGAGTAGCTTTTATATCCGGCGCCTTTTTCCGCCCGCCGCCCCGGCCCATATATTAATTTCGCTCGCGTTTGTACTTTGTAGTGTTTAACGATGTGAATACGTAAGAAAATCTCTGGGCTTTATTGTTTTTTATTTATTTTATTTTTTACGTACGTCCCCGCACGGTACGGCCGCTGTGCACCACGGTCTCGAATCGCGATAACATTTGAAAATATCCGAACGAAATATTTGTCGAAACCCTATCCCGTGACGGTAGGCACCTGACTGCGCGTCGTGTTTTCGGCGCCAAATCGTTTTAACACGCCCGACTGTTATTATTATTATTTAATCGGATATTTAATTGTGTTTGTACAACAATAACGTATTTATCCGATCGTCATTCGTATTAAATATTAAAATTAACACCGTACTGTGGTATATTCACGTGTATAGACAGACGCCATACGGTTTTGCCCGATGTACGATGTCGGTCGTCGACTAGAGTTGCCCGGAGTATTTCTGAGGTTTGCACGTATTTGCAACATATTCTACACTCGTATTATAGCGATAAAGACGGGCTTTTCTAAATTTCTTCGGGGTTTTTCATTCAAGACATACCCGTCCATTTCACGATCGATTAATAAACATTGTTGTTCCAACAAACCAAATACATCCGAACTCGAGCGGTAAACATATCGCGAGAACAACAATATTTCCTTTCTTTTAGGTATGGTAATTACTGGTCTAACAGCACCTTTTGTAATCCGCTACGAATTTGACCGTTTACCACGCGAATCTATACAAATACACCGACAAAACAGTGGCGATTTTCCGACCCTTGTGAACTGGATAGCGCAACACTATATAAAGCAGTCGGAATTCTAAATATTCTTACGCGCATTCGATCCGGCAATTTGTCGGGCTATACCATTTGACACGATTCATATTTAAATTTTCAATATGTCAGAACTTTTATATTTGATTTTCTTTTTTTTTTTTTAACTCGAACGATGACGAAATGTATTCGTATACAAAACTAATAAGTTTGATTTGATTTCTACGATTATACGTCCCGGACACGGTCACTTGTTGTACTTCATCCGGTACGCAAGAACATTATTAAATAAATATCCTTATCATTATCGATCGCGTTATCAAGTGTTGACGGTGTCTCGGTAGACAAACAGTGGCATAATCCCGTCTCTAATTTTGGGCATATCCTCTCTCGCCGTTTTACTACTCGTTTTGAACACCACGCGAGCAAATATTAACGTTAAAGTGACTATCGCGATTCTCTCCTCGGTTCTAGTTGGAAATTTCGTTTTTTTTTTTTTTTGTTTTTTTTTTTAATGGCCAACAATATTAATCCTTTTAACAAACGGTGTGCCTGTGTGTTATAACGTCTCCGAAAATAAATCATCATCAATCATGACGCAATATCAGTTAGCCGCATATTAAAATAATGAACAATTGTAACCGTAAGCGATTAATATTGATCGTTAACATTTCCAAAGCAAAACCGCGATCATAACATGTAATTTTCACTACAAAATTACATATTATTATAATATTTCATAGTCGTTTTTTTATTATATTTTTTTCTTAGATATATAGACACAAAAAATTATGGTCTAGACGAAGGATAATGACTATATTATAGGTTGGGTTAGAAAATTATTTTGAACGTCATGATAATTATCGTGCTAAAAACTATTCTCCTAATCTCATCGAAGCTTAAAATTAAAGTTGTAATCCTTTTATTTATATCTTTCTCGATAGATTTTTTCATTTTATCATTTTCTGCGCACTGAATTGGGAATTTTGAAATACGACTTTTCAACCTCTCAACAATACTATATCACCGTATCAATGTGAACTCATTGCTCGTTCGATTCAGAAAACAAAAATTAAATTAAGTAGTATATTGGGCAGATATTTGTCCGTATAATTATTATGCATGAAACTGTAATACGAAAAAGTAATTTATTGGCAACGTATTTTTTTTTTTTTTTTTTTTTCAAAACTGTTTTTACTTTATATGTGAAAACAAAAATGAGATTTTTTTTTTAATTCGTTTCGAAAAGAAGATTCGATGGATTTTTTTCAAAATTCAATTTTAACATGACATAATTTATTATAGTTTCGTTCTTTTCTCGAATTTTATGAAACTTTTTTTTTTTTTTTAACACGATCTTGTACAAAATAATGAATAGTGGTGTTGCTGTGGTGTCTTTACTGCCTTAGAATGAAATTCCATATTCTATAATTTCCTTATTTGCATATTGTTAACGAACTAGATAATTGTAGAAATATTTACACCGAGACACTTTGTAAACGATACTCAACTATCAAACACGGTTAGTCTCTGATCACTGGCAATGTTGTGAAAAGTTGGCAAATTCTCGGCGTCTTTAATTAAAACCGGCCGTTACAGCGTATGAACAATATTTAAATTATTAATTCAGTTTGTATTTTATTGCGTAGACAAAGTACGTCCCTACTTATTTATTTAATACGTCTGTTAAAAATTAAACGGTACGGTACTATACGAGCAACCAGCGTCCGTCTAAAGAATTTATACAAATAAATATTTTCAGCTATCAAAGTTTACGCGTATGCGTAAGTTAGTTTTTTAGATTCTCGGCGAAACCGGAAATGCACATTACGGTGATTCGTGTTTTTTATTTCTCTGTCTCTAAACAAGTTTTCGACTGAAAGACTTTGCTCCAATCGTCAACTTCTGGGGCGGGATTGAAACCAGACCACCCAGACAACGCCTAGTAGCGATATGCGGTTTCTAACGTTTTTCGGTATTTGTCTATATTGGTTTTTAATTTAATTGTAAAAGGTCGATTATAATTTTTTGAATGTTATTTTTTTTTTTTTTTTCCTGTCCGATTGCTAACGCACAACTATAAGCACGTAGCGCGACTAGGATTTATTTTCCGGGTGGATCACAGCCCACACAACTCTATACTTATACAAAAAAAAAAATGTACAGCGTACAATAACATATCACTTTAAATTCGAGTTTAAAAAAAACATTTCGGGGGAATCGCAACCCCCAAACTGGCCCCCCTGGTTACGATACTTCGTCACCGTCTGGACGATAGAATTGAAACCTCTAACGGCCGCCGCTCAAATAAGAAAACGTAATCGAATTTCAAAGTTATTAATCTCGTACAGCGCGTAACAAAACCGTAAAAAAAAAAAAAAAAACTAAAGAGTCGGCAATTTATGCCGGTAACTGTGTCATCGGAAACCGTCCTATCGTTAATAATACCGCACGTGTATACCATGTCACATTTTAATTATTGGATACTACAAAGACTATTCGTCTTTCGAACGCCGTTAAATTGGTTTGGCAATATAATTTATCGCGTTACGTTTAATACATTGTACCCGCCTTATACGTCGAGGTGAACGGCGCGAATAATAAGTGCCAGCAGCACACGGTCTGCAATTATATCATTACGATTGTCAATTTGCGAATACAGAACACCGCGGGCTATAATGACATTATAATCAAATTTGCGTTAAAGAAACAAAAACCAAGGCTCGACAATCTTGAATTTTCGACTTGACAATAAGTGTAGCCGCTTTATTGTCAGGATTTACTATAGTGCTGAGTTAATTCTCGCCGGCGTCGACGCCAAAATGACGCTAAATCGGACAAACTCTTCGGATAAAACGGAGACTCTCCGCTATTGAAAATTTACACGTACTGCGTAACAATAAATTTACTATCGCTCGTGTTCAAAAACTATATAAAAATAATATTACACGGAGTAGTAGAAAATAATTACTTAACCACCTAACCGAACCTGCGGTTTGTTGCAGTTGAATTTTATTGGTATGGATTATTTATTATTATTATTATTAACTAAATGCCGACCGTTATTGGCTAGTTACCGTAAAGCCGAAAATAATCCCAATAGCCGCAAAACGAGCCGAACGATTTTATAGTCAATCGAAAGACGTAAATACTGACATTAGTTTGTATATTTTTTCCTCGGCGGTTTTTTTCCACCGAGTTTGTGGCGACGACCATTCGGCAAAATAGTTGCAACGAAACAGGAAATTTTAAAAATAACCTTCTCCTTAAGTTTCATCTGCTTTCAATTTTATCTATTACGTATACAATTGCCGTACGAAACTTTCGGTTGTGTTTTGTGCACGTGTTAGCCTAATGTCCCGGAATGTATTTAGTTTTACAAATAAAACAACATTACAAATAATACATATAATAGCTGCTGCAGGTTTTCATTAGAATCTACACAGTAAAGAAAATTACAAAAATTAGAAACGAGATGTTATTCGTTTTATAAAAATTAGGTAGATACGTACATGTAACTTTATCGGTTTTTGTAATTGATAATACATTTTTTACGAAATCCTCCTCGTATTCTAGGTTAAATCTCTATTCCCATTCGTGTCTCTTCGCAACGATAAGATAAGTGGGCCCAGAGCCCACATTAATGCAAGGACATTGTGGATATTTGTCCGGAGCCCATGTAGATCTATTGGGTTTAATTATTCTTTTAATTTGAATAAATCCTTAAATAAGAAGAACACCAACAAATGTATACACAGTCAAAATGAGTACTAGAGCTACGAAAAATTAAATGTCTTAGGAATCTTTTCCGTTGAAAATGACATAACTGCAAGCATTGATTGCGAGAAAGTTATTGATGCATTTGCAAAACAAAAGTGGAAAAAAATATGAAAATTATGAAGATTTCGTAATACCGACATTCAATTTAATATTAAGTATTGACTGGTTATTGTATTTACTAATTATAATTTAATTTACAATTCATAGTAGTAGGCCATTTTTTTGTTTCTTTTGTCCCGGGCCTCGAAAATTTTAAATCAGGCTCTGGGTGGGACGCTGGACATTTGCGAAGGTAGGATACATAATTAAACTTATATTAACTGTACGCTACGATGAATCTTTGCTGATCCAGCTGGATTAAATATGTTTCGATAAATTCTATTAAATTGTAACTAGAAAAAATTACAACTGTTCGTGTATTTAACAAGCTTCGACGTAAATATGAACTTAAAACGCTGAAGAAAATAAATAACATATTTTTTTACTGGCGTAAAACCAACAAATTCGGAAATTACAAATACCTATATAGATAGCTCAATAAATGCCAGAATGTTTTGAAGATTATATCGCCTCTATAAAAGATTTTCTTGATGCACCGACTAGACGACGATATCTACTAGAAACTACCCCTGAAGTTTAAGATCGGAGCAAGATTTCTGGTCGAAAAGTTATTTGCGTATAGAAAAAATCAAAAAACACACATCATAAAAAAAAATTAATACGTTAAAATTACTCGCTTCGTTCATCATCTAAAATCGCAAATCGCAATCGTCTCAAGTTTCAAATTATTTTACTAAGTGTTTTTCATAAACGTACCTATCGTTAGACGTTATTATCAATATCCGATTGGTCAAAAAATGTTTTAACAGTAATCAAGTAGTCGTTTGCGATTTGTTTCGTGTTCTCTTTTTACCGAATTATCGTAATTCGTTCTCGTGCGCGTTTGTTATTTCGACGTGAAAAATGCACGCACCGTTAGTGAAACAGCAACACAAACACTCGACATCTAAAAAGCCGTTTTCAAAATATGATTTTTTTTTTTTTTTTTTTTTTTTTATTGTGTGTGTGTCCGTGATTTTTCATTTCGGCGGGCGAATTGTTTGGATCGTAGAAAAAAAAAAAAACGTAAAAATCCGGAACAATAATTCCGCACCTGTTAGGGCGCGTGAGTAGATATTTTTTAGCAACAGAAAAAGAGTTTCCCGCGGTACAAACAAAAAAAAAAAAAAAAAAAAATAAAAATCGTTTAAAAAAAAAAAAAACGGCACACGCGACGGACACAGTAAATCTACGACGGGACCGTCTCGCTCGGCTCGGAATCTAATAAATCAGATGACATTTTTCGCGCTAAATACGCCCGTACGGATAAAAGTACATCCGCCTTGTACGCGAGCGTATAGTGCACCTTATATACGCAAGTGTTGTAAAGAATGGAAACGGTGACGTTTCTATTATATAGAAAAAAAAATTATTTTACGTCCGGGTCTCGCGTAGGTGTAACAGAATAAATATTTCGGTATATCGTCTACGGCGTAGAAAACGTAAGGTATTTGTTCAGGAGTCGGTATTTGGGTATGGAGTTCATATAAACGGTACGGGTATCCGTAATGTGTCGCGGTAGTCTCTGTTGTAAATTCGGTCAGTATTTGTTCATCCTTCTCCTAAACGCCGATAAATAAAATAGGAAAAATTTATCCGAATACACCGTATTTCGAAATTAATTATGTTATTTATTTATTGGTTTTATGTAATACGACGAGAGAATAGAAAATAAAAAAAAAAAAAAAAACGTAGAGAAAACCATATTTACCGCGAGATCCGCACGAGACTTTTCGACACTTCGCCTACCATTTTCGAACTCGACACGTAATTCGATTATTTCAATAATTACGAATACACTAAATACAAGCGTTTTTTTTTTTTTTTTTTTGATAATTTTTCTACTTTATTTTCCGTTTTTTTTACATATTTTTAAATTTCGCTTTTGTAACGACGGTGGCCACTGCAATTTTTTTTTATTGGTTTTTGCTGTTTATACTTTTCGCTTTTTATTTTTTTTATTTTTTTTTTAGTTTCAATATTGCTCTTTTATTGCTTATTTTAACGTTTTTAGAGTGCTTATGGGATTTTCAAATGATATTTGATGGTTAGAAATGATGCGAAATAAACCCGGACTCTGATTATAAAAAATAAAATAACGGACTTTGCGATATTAAATGTAATATAAATTCTCGTCGGTATTTTTTCGGTTTTACTATAATGTGTATATTTTTACATTTTATTTTTTATTATTATTTTTTACTGTGTCTATTTACAACTTTTTTACTAGACATTCTTCTCTGATTTTCGAGTATATGCGACTTTTATGAAAGCATTTTGAATGTAGTTAGTGCAAAAAGGTCATTTGTTTTGTTTTCGTTGTAGTTTTTTTAACAATTGGGAAAAAAACGTAGGCAAATCAGGATATTCTACAACAATGGTTTCGTTATATTCGATTTTTTTCGTTTTATTGTAACTCGATTAAATATTCTTGCCTGTTTTTTTTTTTTTTTTTAACTATTTATAGGCATTTAAATTTTTTTTTCTCGAATTAATTGAACAAATACGTTTTGGCCGAAAAGAAACGCCAGGCAATTCGACACAAGGTTCGTTATAAATTGTGTACTTAACGGTGAAAAAGATAAACTTTATGGGTAACGTAATAGTTCCGTTTTATAAACGTTAAGGGTAAATTTTTAAGAAAATCTTAAAAACGACGACATTTACTGAACATCGCTCAGAATCGTTTTTCGTCAGCAATGACTCGTCGTTGCGTTCAGATATAAATTAAATTCCTAAGTTCCGGCCTACAACAGTGGCCCGCCCGTGGTCTAAAATATGTCCGTCTATTTTTTTTTTTGTTTCTTTTTTTTTTTTCTTTTTTCAACACTAAGCAGCTTAACGCCGGGGCTACGAGGTGCGGATTTATAATATTTTTAATATAAATTTCTAAATTAATCACGAGCCGCGAATATACCGCGTGGCAGGTATTCGGTTCGCGTGTACGGATACGATCTTCAGGAAATTGTTTTCTATCGAACAGACACGAAAGCAACGCAAAACTGTCGTACGGGATTTGAATAATATTTTCCGGAGTTACAATATTAATGAATTTTGCCACGACGTGTACACAGAGCTGTAGCTACCAACTATTGTGTCTGTGGCGAAGTATCCAAAATGCGCTGTGTTTTTAACCGACTCCAATAAAAGTAAGAGATATTTTTTTAGAAATAATGTTTTTTGTTTTAGTTAAACACCACTATTGTTAAATTCTCCTTTTTTTTTTTTTTCTTGTATTCAATCCTCAGGATTGGTACGCAGCATCATTTCTCCAACATTCTTCCCTGTTGCTCGCCACTCTATCAATTTCTACGTATAAATTGCATTCTTGGTCCTTTGTACAGTTCCCTTACAGTGGCCTAGTTTTTTTTTTTTTTTTTTTATCGTTTAGAACAAATGTCGATCGAACATCGCCTTCGCTTGGCGGCCGTGAGTTCAACATTGACTCGATCTACAAATGTGACTATGTTATTTTTATTCAAACAAACCCGCAATACGATTCGAATGGCTCCGAATTTAAATATTAATCCTAAAACAATATTAATACGAGTAATATGATTTATATAAACGGCCGTAACGAATTCAAAGATATGTGTACGAGCATAGGTATAAGTTCGCGAGCGGTAAAGGACACCGCAAGGAGACGGATATGTTGGCCTCCATAAAAAAAAAAAAAAAAAAAAAAAAAAAAAAAAAAAAAAAAAAAAAAAACCTATGGCTTCGTCGGTGGCGTGAGTCATATTCGGTCGTCGTAAACATTAAAACAAATATCGTAATCGTAATATATTTTATAACTTAATCGTTAGGATCATAATAATAACGCGACAATAATCATTAAACGTGTTCCGGCGACTAGCAATTTGTACGTACAATGTTCAAAATGAATATAATTTTCTGTCATCAGCTCTTGTTTGGGCATTTCTCATTTGTCTTCTCCTTATCCGCGTCGCTCGTGTGTTTCGCATGCAAACAGATAAATATTGTCTTATTTCCTATTTTTTTTTTTTTTTTATCGTGTACGAATTAAACGATTTAATACGAAATATACTTTTGTAACAATACTGTTATTATAGTTTATTATATATAAAACAAAAAAAAAATTGTTAATGGATGTAAGATGATGATGTAAGATGTGATTACTATCAAATTATTTTTGATATAAAAAAAAAAAAAAAATCAACAACATTTCGCTTTTGTATAATATTAACACACGGAGGCAATTAGTAATAAATTCTAATGGGCAGGCGGTACACCCTGTATTTTTATAATATCTGTCCCCGTGTTAATCCCCGTCAACGACCTTGTAAATCTAAAGCGTAATAGTATAGTAAACCTTATATAACCTTTTCATTTTTTTTTTTTTTTTTTTTTTTGTTTTGCAAATTATTACCGGTGCACCGAAGGTTAGCCTAAACGGATGATACGCAGTATTAAAAAAAAAAAATAATAATTGACGGAATTTAAACGCCTATAAAATTAGTAAACAAGGATAATAATATCGCAATTGTCCTCGTCGAAAAGTCACTCAGCCTCTATTGTAAACAATAATTACGGGAATACAGCCGAAGGGAACATAAATAACATCGCGAAATGTTTTAAACGACGGAAAACATATATCCATTAACCGCATCTAAGTCACTGATAAGTAAAAAATATGCCTGGTATCCAAATAGAGGTGATAATTGCTCAGAAATAGTTTCGATTCGGATAACGTTAACGTGTATTTAAACTATGTCGGACAAGATAGTAAATAATTGAAATTTATCTAGATGAAAAAAAAAGATTTTTTTTTTTTGGATATTGTCGAGAACATCATTACTGCATGAATATAAACAATTTAAAAACTATTAAAATAATTTTGTAAACGCCGCAAAGTGTATAATATCACCACTGGCTTGTAACTTTTCTAACTATTAATGAAACGTTTTGTACAGTTATTTAATATTTCCGTTTTGTCTGGTTTGTTTTATCTAGATACATATAGATAATAATAATTCTTTTATCTCTTACATGCACATTTGAATGTTAACGCGATAAAAGATATTAAAAAAAAAAAAAATAAAACTTGTATTAAACCGTGGGGCACGATATAATAATTGACGAATTTACAATAGTTACAACGTTAAAAAAAAAAAAAAAAAAAAAAAAAAAAAAAAAAAAAAAAAAAAAAAAAAAAAAAAAAACAATAATAGAAATCAATAACCGTATGATAATATTGTGGGTATAGTTAAATTTAAATTAAACACTCTTATTTATTAATAAAAACTGTAGTCTAACGTATCGTCCCTGTATTTGCAGCTATCCGATATTTATAATTATTATGCCTTTTAATATTCACTGTCCATAATCTTTTTTGTCTAATCGTTTAATGTGGTTTTTTTATTTTTTTTTTATTATTATAAATCGTCGTCGGATTTATTTTAAAAAAAATTGAAACGAAATATGTATTTATAATGCGCAATAATCGCCGTAATATTATGATTGGGTTGCTTAATAAAATATTATTATAATCATTTTAACATATTTAAAACATTATTATACTGTCTATAGTATATAATATAATATGACACGAGATATATTATACTGTTGGTATCTACTTGCTTATATTTAAATATTATTAAATAGCGTGCATTAAAAAATGCGTAATGCATTAAAAAAAAAAATAAATAAATAATAATAACAATAATAAAATAATAAAAAAAAAAAAACCCGTGGACAGGCGAATTTAAAAAAAAAAAATATTTAAATACGCGAGTATCCAAACGTTATTAATGCGTTATGATGTATCCGTACGCGCAATTAAAAACGCGAATATGTTGATTCTATTTATTTATTTTTTTTTTTTTTTGCGATTGATATCGTAAACTATATTTCAAAACGATCCGATATATTAATTTTACCTTGGTCGGAACACATATCGTGTTATACGAGTATAACGCCGACAAGTCGACCGATTTTGGCAATGATGACGGCCAGTAAAAATCAGTGTACGCGGTGTATAAGTTATAAATAATAAAAAAAAAAAAAAATTATTCACATTAGGATAAATACTATTAACGTATACGGTCATACGATTTTATTGAACCGTTAAAATACGGAATAGTGTTAAATAACTGTCCGGCAGTTATAAAATGGTCCGGCAGGAATTCCAGTTGGCGGGCATATGGCGTTTCACGTTTTATTCCGCTAAAGCGAAAACAAGTGTGCGCGCGGCGACGGAATTTACCCGGCCGGCTGTTTTTTTTATGAAAAAATAAAAAAATAAAAAAAAATTAAATTACTATTGTCTTACTAGTAAGATAATCTAAAATCGCGTTATCATTATCCGGACGATCCGGATTCCGGAACGATACTATCCGGTTTCGATTTACGACTATTGAAATATCTAATATCAATTACCGAACGAACTGTGAGATCGGTTGGTAATAAAACAATATAATTCGTTGTACTCGAGTTCAAACGAATAACGTAAACGTTCGGACCATACGAAATGTATGTAAAAAATATGTTGGAAACAAAAAACGATGCGATTGTTATAACAATAAAAGAGTATTGAGATTGTGCAATCTATCGATATTCTGCATTACACAAATACAAATTTATATCTTTAGCGTTGTATACCTTATACATATTTGCTTACCGGTGGCCCACTGGTTTAGAAAAAAAAAAAAAAACCAAAATTATATATTAATGCGATTAATATTTCGACGGTATAGTATGTCAACCCGGACCCGTCGAAAACACATTGGTGCGGTTTTGTTGAAATAATCATATTTTTTTTTTTTGGTAAATTATTCGATTTTCTCTATGTTCTCGGGCCGAAATCCTACTGAAAAATCCGCCGCCCCCGTACGCGTAACATGAGTGTTTGATGGTAAACCCGCAGTACGAGAGCTGATTTGGCGATTTAGCCGAATCGTTTGAAGCCCACAAACAGCGTGCGTACGATTTTTATAATTTTGTGTTGCCGTAATTGTAATAACGACACCCGGGAACAGTGCCCAGACCGAGAAATACATTACAAGTAACAATATAAATATCGTTCGGCTCTCGAATATTGAGCGAATGTCACCGTACTTGCGAAATGTAAACCAGACGCGGTCGTGATGATCGCCATAAGTATTTCATTATTATTCCGTTTCCAGCGCGGTTCATTACGATTTCATTGTTCTATATAATTGAACGGTATAATACGCATGAATACAGGGTGCGGCAGAGCCGACTGACGAGTTTCATGAGGCCATTAGCCTGTGATAAGATAAGAGCAAGCCTTAATAAAATTTGGAATTGTACGGTAATGCCGGTTTTATTCGTAATCACGGTCCGGACAGGTGTACATCGTGGTTTCGTCGTGCGTGCGTATTACGAAAATAATCGTTCTGTGATCGATCGCTGCACAAAGGGCATTTCGTATACGCTTCGGCGGCATTCCGCGTGCTGAATCTGTTCCTTCTGCCAACACTATCGTATTGTGGATACGGCGTTCGGAAGAAACTGGAAGTCGGCTAAGTAGACTTGGACACGGAGCACCCGGAACGGTAAGAACCCCCGGAAATGTGCAGTCGGTTTATAGAGTCGTTTGAGCAGTCACCGAGACGCTCAGCCCGGAAACGCGCTGTAGCTTTGGGAATCTCAGGCCGTTCTTTGACGAGAATTCTTCACGAAGATTTATCATGGCTGAAAAACATGATTTGGGAGATGTATGGTTACAGCAAGACAGCTAGAATTCCACTTGCTGTCTTGCGACAAATGTTCCCTGGGCGGTTAGTCTCTCTGAGAGGAGACATAGGGCTGGCCAGAGCACGGTACCCATATTTAAGCATGTGTGCTTTTTTCCTCTGGGGCTACTTTAAGGATAAGGTTTTCAGACATCGCGCACATACCGTAGAAGAAATCAAACAGAAAATCACCGTGGAAGTCGAGGCCATACCAGTCGAAATGTGCCGAAAATCATATGAGAGCTTAAGAGAGATCGTCTACCACAGTTTATCAACGCTGACGGCCGACACCATCTTGGAGATATAATTTTCAAAAAATAATTTTTAAAAATGGTATTGAATACTGATTTAAATAAAAATAAAACCTTTTCTCTAAGTTTTACTGTTCGTTATTTATAGCCCAACGAAACTCGTCAGCCGTACATGTACGTATACGTAATCCGGCCAATTTCAATATTCCCGTCGATATCCGGCCATTGATACGGTGGATTACTCTTGCGCATTACGTTATCCTATTTTTTTTTTTTTTTTTCCAGTTCTCTCTCGTTGTTTCGTCGACCTCGCAAATCGAGCGAAAATCTCTCTGGGAATCCCTTTCCCTCTCGATTATTATGAGAAACACGCCGTTTCGCGAACCGTCCGGATATCCGAACCATTGCCGTACACGTTATACTGTACTGGGCGTATTGAAATGTGATGTATAGCCGTAATTTCAGCCTGCCCTAGGTATTGGATACACCGCCGCCGCCGCCGCCACTGCCTCGTGTACAATTGACGGCTGAACATACCACGTCCGTGAAAAAAACGCGTCGAAACAATACGGGATTGTGACGCATTGTTGTTGAATATTCATACGGCGGCAAGGCAATCGACGGGCATCCGATTCGAAGGTTTTTCCCCCCCGTTTTTATCGTAATTGTCGTGATGGAAAAAAAAAAAAAAAAAAAAATACAAATAAATATGCCTCTCCCACCCACCCCGGAAAATAAATGTACGCGCGTGAGGTCGTCCGATTCCTGTTTTCGATACGACCACTCGTCGTCCACGAAATAAATCGAAAGTACCGAGGTACCGCCTGGCAATTATTACGTTCGTAAATATTATTGTCCAATACGAAATAATGTTGAAAAAAAAAAAAATTTAACGCCGGCCAATACGGTCGCTTGGCGGCGGTGCCCTTTGTCCAAGGCGATATCGGCTTAGATAAAACGAAATAACGAACCTTCTGAGCGGTCCCCCGGCGTACGGCAATAATATTATAATTTATAATCGGTTGACCGTAACGTTTATTTTAATTATCTGTCGCGATTTTTATAAGTACGCGAAATCGGGCGGGCTGCCGTCGCGCAGTACCGCGGGTAGGAGAGCCGGTCTGCAGACAATCCGTCCGTCCCCCCCGAGAAACGTCCATTTTTCTTCTGTTTTTTTTCCCCCCTTTCACGTAATATTAATAATAATAATTAATCGAAAGAAAAGATTGTATTTGGGTTTTTTTTTAATTATTTGTCTATACCGGAAACGAATGAATAGATTCGAAATTATCCGAAGACACTCAGCTGGACTGCGATGATAATATACTATTCGTAAAAAGCATAGGGCACTGTAGTTTTTCCGCCCGACAGTGCGTTGTATTTGAAAAGTTTAACGTTTAAAAGTTTAACGTTTAAAAGTTTTCGAAATTCCCAATACTTTTTACGAAAAAATCTGTTTTATATAAAATCACTGTTTCGGTACGTATAAAATGCTGCGATTTTTTCAATACAATGTCAAGTTACGGTTTAAAGTGGTACTTTAAGTACGTGAAACATTTTTTGAAATGTTCGAAATATCCTCCTCTGGATTTTTCTCACATAACATTTTTATTTTTTTTTTTTTTTCGTTAGTAAAACCACTAAAACTTTCTCAAATTCGTCCGGTGGTAATTCGGTATTTGTACATTATTTTTCTCTAGTTTTCCAACAGTTTATTTAAAAAAAAAAAAAAAAAAAACCCAACAATACATCGGTGGTATTTCTGTTGATAACTGAGTTAATTTGGAACACACGACACATATGAATTTATCAAACTCAATCCACAACAGTTTTTCGAATCGTTGCAGGTCGTCGCTTTCAGTATATCCACTAAACTACTCTATTATGGCTTTTCTGCTTCCCGTAATTGTGTCCGGATTTTTTAAATATTATTTCGACAATTCGGTAAAGTACTATATTTATTTGAATAAAAGTAATACATACGTAAAATATTACGTAAAAAAATGTATTGCATGCTTACATAATTAAATTAATTTGTAAATATGATTATTATTATTTATTATTACGTGGATAGGGATGCAATAAATGAAATAACTACGTGTGCAGTAATAAATTGCATACATTATTTTAAGCATTGAAAAAAAATCGATTGATGTTGCAATCACGTATGATAATAATATTTCAAAAAATTAATTTTTCAAAAATACCTATACCGTTTTATAGATAGATGCCCTATTTTTCTTCTTTTTTTTTTTTTTTTTTTTTTTTTATTATTTGTTAATGGAAATAAAGAATCGTCGATTTCCCTGTAATATTAACCACCCGATATTCGAAAAAAAATACATATGTACATGTCTATTAATTTAAATGGACGCCCGTATAAAAAAATACCACCGGACACCACAGGACGCGGGTACTCACTCACTCATTCCGGTTACTTACATTTTTTTTTTTTTATTCAATCGATCGCGAGTTAGGCACTTTTAATTCACTCGCACGTCGACGGATATTTTGAACATACCCAATTAGCGTTAACGTTTTTTTTTTTTTTTTTTACGACTAATATTTATAAGAACGTTGAACCGTTGTGTATGAAATTCCGTTGCGTTTACGATTTGATTATATATATATATATTTTTTTTTTTAACTACGAGCGTATTTATTATTATGACGTTAGGTTATAGGTTTTCGTCGTGCCTATAGTTACTTACACACCGCCGAGTTAAAACGATTTTTTATTATTATTTTTTTGTCGCTGTAATAGATATGTGCTTATTAGTTATTATAGTCGACCATAGTTTATTATTCGTTCTGTACAACATTGGCGGCGAACAGATTTCGCGCGATAAAACTACGCGGATACGGAAACGAGGTACGGACCCCCCGGAGGTCCGGGTAAATGTTTTTTTTTTTTTTTTTTTTTTATTTAGTTGATAATTATCGTTTTCGTTGTTGCGAACAAAAACGTAGGCAATGCCGAAACGCCAAAGACGTAGCGCACACGTAACGATCGTTAGGCAACCAATAATTAAAAAATTACTATTATTAATAATGTAAATTAAACTATTACCATTATGTTTCGTCTCGACTCCTAAAGTAATTTAATTACGTACAAAGTAGTTATGAACGTTAAAAAAAAATATATATTTAATACGATTTGTCCGTCCCAATAGGACGGGACAATAACGATAATTTATTATTATTTCAGTGCTTTTTTACGAAATCAAATGCATTTTCTCGAATATCCAGTGCGTTATTTAATGCCAAAAATAATATTCGGAAGGGGCGGGCCAAATTTAAATACTATCGCGGTTTTAAATGTATTTTAGTAGCGTTGGCACGATTCACAGCCCGAAATATAAGTGCTTATCCTAAATTAAATTACCGCGTAACTAATTATTTTTATGTAACTAAAACTTTATTAACATACTCGTTAATGACAGTGATAACCAGAGTTTAGACTTATCTAGACAAATCTATCAAGATAAAATTTTTTTTATTTTTTATCTTATCTAGATGACGATTTTGATATCTGTCTAAGATAAAAGTTAATTATCTAAATCAAAATATACTTAAAAACAATCAAAAATTAAATGTTTTACTCATAGTAAAAAAAAAAAAAAAAACATTTAATAACCTAAACTGTATTGTTTTACTTTTAGTTAAAAAAATCCAAGTTACTATAGTTAATGATTTACATAGATAAATTTGCATTTACAGAATTATTTTTACAGTTTTCATTATTACCTCATTGTTATAATGTACTCGACAATAAACGATTAAAAAAAATAAAAAAAATTATCTATATTTAATCTCGATAAACACCCACCTATCTATTATCTTGTCTGAGATAATTTAAACGTGTGTTATCTTTAACTGTATCGAGATGATTTTCGAGCAATTATTATTTATCTCTGGCTGGATACATTTTATTTGTCTGCGTCTCGACGCTAGTAATGTCACAGATGCTCGACACCAGAACACTATCGTATTTTCGTGTTATCGGTATAAGTATTTTCGGCGCAGTTTACCAGTACAAAGGTAACCGGCTGACCATACAGTGATAATTACGAAAAACGTAATTTTCCAACAAATCACGTAAAAAAAACACCCAGTACTTATTGGCGATTTTTTATTTGTCAGCTACGAGTGAACGATACCGGATGTACACTACGCATTGTTCATAATAATTCGGCAATTAGGTTTGGAATTTAAATAAACAATAATATAACACGTACAATATATTGTGCGTGCGAAACACCGAAAAAATATTTAAAAATTTTCATCTACTTGGCATGTAATTATTATTCGGGCGCCGGGCCCGCGTCAAGTGTTGTAAAGTTATCGACTCCGTCCGTCACTCAAAACGTATAATTATATTATTTTTTTTTTATTTTTTATTTTATACAGTCACAGTAATAACGCGACGATTGCCGTCTCTATGTAGTTCGTGTTTAAAAAAAAAAAACCCCCGCACTATAATTCGGTACAACATTTTTGTTTTTTTTTTTTCCTTAAATAAAACGAAAATCGTTAAAACGGCTCTACAGTATAATATTATGTGACGGTCAAACTCTGTCCGACAAAACAAGAAACCCGGGTGTCGTGTTACAAATGTCAGCGATCGCACAAAGCACGAACAGGGTGAGTAAAAAAAGAAAACGACAATTAATTTCTCGATTACACAAATTGTTCCAATTGAATCCGGCGCAGACCATACTTAAGGCGAACACAGCCGAGTACAAGTAACACAAGTACGACCACCTGTGTGTTTGAACAGCATTTTGCAAAACCCGACAGTGTCTAGCCGTTTTGTTGTTCCGGTAGTGTTTTTCGTATCCCGATGTATTACACGTACGGACAATTGAAAAATAACATTGTATTTATACGTGTCGAACAACTAACCGTTTAATAACCGAATAAAACCGTTGTAGACTTTATCCGGTCCTAAGCCCGGTACGCGATTTCGGCATTGCATAGAAAAACGTCCAGACGTAGACTCGATCGTAATATTATTGTTTGTAAAAAAAAAATAAAAATAATTAAATACCCGTGTGTTCGAATTATTCGGTTAAAAAGTTCTAAATTACCAATAGCAATACCAGTATTGTAATGATTTACACCGTTTGCGTTTACAGAATCACATTTACCGTTTGCATTTTTTTTTTATTTTACCTCTCCGAATCGACAACGAGACAGACAACTAGATAAATATTCGTCATCTATTCTGTCCGTATTTAGACGATTTTGGAGCGGTTATCCAATATTTTAGTCAGATAAATTTCCACTCGTCTGTGTATCTCAACCGTGCTAAATACAATGTTAGCAAACGAACAAATTCTATAAACTTTTCTTCGGCGATAATAATGTCGCCTACAATATAATATTTATTATTCCGTAAACAACATGAATAATACGCTGCTTTTTTTTGCTAGTTTTTTCCCCCCCATGCACGTCGCCAAATTCCACATTATATTATTATTATTAATGCGCAATAAATAAAACATCCATCGCGTACGAGGCCGTCGCACAGCGTAACATTTTAATTATTATCGAAATCGAACGCCGCCGAATTGTCGAAATAATAATACAATATTATTAAAAGTGGCTAATCGGAACCGAAATTGGCGATTTTCGCGTTACCGCCCCACTCGCCTCCGGCAATATAATATTTATTACACCTATACCTCTATATAACCTTCTCCGCGATCGTAAAATACGCAATTCCGTTGTTTATACGTATATGTGGGTACGTCGGCGTAGACATTGAGTGCAAATTTCATGAAATATTTACAATTTATTATTATTTCTAAAATTCTAGACCGGAGCTCGGATCGATTGGTTTTACTACGATGCGCGCGTCTTGTTTCTTTCTTTTTTTTCCTGTCTGGTAAACGACTTTTCCACCTGCTCCGATTTTCGAGTGTAGCATATTTTTTTTAGAATAACCATAAAATTCACACAGAGTAATAATGTTTAGCACTTACTAGACGTTTAAAAAAAAAAAAAAAAAACATTCCTGGTGTTCCCGAGCTATTTGAAATTGTCGAGATTTTATTCGGATGAAATAGTTTCGACCGAGCAGAATTATAGTGGTATTTTAGCCAGATAAATGTCTACTCGTCTGTGTACCCCAACCGTGCTAAATACAATGTGGCAAACGGACAAGTTCTATAAACTTTTGTTCGGCGATAATAACGTTGCCTCAAATATATATTATTGCATTTACATTGGCTATTGTGTATTATACGGCCGGGGGAGGGGGGGGCATTGTCTATAAAATGCCCAAATTCTGCGAGACTATACGGGGTACGGTTTCCGGTATTAATCGGTTGTTATTGTACGCGCGAAAATCGTAATGCCTGACGTACGAGCAACAATAACGCAAGGTTAGATTCCCTGCGGACAATGTGATCGCGTGTAATAATGATACGGCGATATTTTTTGTTGGTTTATTTTTTTTTTTTTTTTTTTCTAATATTATTTTCATCTCGTTGTTACATAATACGCCAGGTATTTATTACGACGGTCGTCGTTGCCGATTTCTTTCCCCGGGGTTTTTCGAAACGGGCCCTCTAACCCTGACCCCCTGTACACGCACGCCAAAAAAACTCACGTCGACATTTATACAACCACGGCCAAACGTTTTATTTATTTTTTATTCTCGAAAATATTACGCACAAATCACGCGGTCGTTTAGAATATTATTATTCGCCGCCAAAGTTATTGGCAATTTACGCGATCGTACAGTAATTGAGTTACGTTAAAAATTACGTCTGCTTTCATAAACGATACTTGACGTAAACGCGTATCAATGGGAAATGATTAAAAAAAATACTAAAATAAATGTCTAATTACATTTCGTATGAATATTTTATACAAAAAAAAAAAAAAAACAAAAATGAACGCGCGTTATGAATCGGTTAACGGACCACCACCAAGTAATCGACGAATACGTTAGAGTGTTACAAGTTAGCGGCGGAACAATATTATACATTTACACGTTATTTTTTTTTTTTTCTTTTAATTTTGTAAATAATTAATGCCCGCGCTGTTTCGTTACACCGGATCTCACCGACCAAGACTAAAACTAAAAAATGCAACAATACGACAATATAATAATGAAAAAAAAAAAAAAAAAACGCATACGGTTTGCGTTAGTTTCGACATTGGATCGGACGTACGTACCTCTATAATTATTATTATTATAGTAGTGAACATGTCGGACCCGCGATTTCAACGTTTACAACGTCGCCGAACGCTGTGATTAAAAATATTATATAAAATAATAAAAACAAACAACGCGGAAATTTTCTTACATATGACGGAATCGTCAAACTCTCGGGATTCGTTCCGGGAGGAGGGAAAAGGCAAAAAAAAAAAAAAACGATCATCGTCTCGTAGGCGGATGGCTAACCAAACGTTATTATAATTATTATTATTACATAATAACACGTGGTCGTTTTAGTTTGTGACGACGGCTTTTCGACGAGAATCCCGGCGGCTATACAAAAAAAACGCCACCTCGCCGCCAAATGGATTTACGAGGACCCGGCCGTCCGAGTAAATTATGTACGGGGGGGGCTGGGGAAAAAAAAAACCCGGAGGTTTTCAATATAAATACCGTTTTGAGCGTACTGTGTGGGGGGGGGGGGTTTCGCGAGAGAGAGATAATAAAAAAAAAAAATAAAAAAAAAAAAAAAACCACACTGCAAAAGTCGTTAGAGAAAAATGTTTAGTATAATTCGGATTTTCAAGGACGTTGACGATAACGTATAACGTTAAAATGTCATCGGCAAGACGTGCCCAGTAACGCATACCTCCAGAACAATACAATACAATATTATTCGGAGTTACCAGTAACAGCTAATACAGTATTGTAACGATTTACACGGTTTGCGTTTACAGAATTTACCTTTACCGTTTGCATTTTTTTTTTTTTTTTATCTCTCCGCAACGACAACGAGACAGACAAAACTAGATAAATAGTACTCATCCGTTAAACCGTGTAGACTTTACCCGGGCCCGAGCCCGGTACACGATTTTCGGCATTGCATAGAAAAATGTCCAGACGTAGATTTGATCGTAATATTATTGTTTGTAAAAAAAAAAAGAAAAAAAAATCAAATACCCGTGTGCTTGAATTATTCGGTTAAAAAATTCAAAGTTACCAGTAAAAATAATAATTTCGGTATGTCGCAATGCCGATGTACTGGCGATATGTAATATCGCATAACGTACAATGGGGAAAAAAAGCTCCGGTCATAGTTTCTTCTTAATCTATACAAAAAAATCATATTGAACGTAACTTAATTGTCGCCATTATTGATAAATACGTAGCGTTTAGAGACAATAGTACAATAGTATAACAAATGGGAGTAATGTCGTCTGTTCGTTAAGTTATTATTACAGGTAGTTTTTTTTTTCGATATCACTTAGTTACCTATTGTAACGATTTACACCGTTTGCGTTTACCGAATTACATTTGCCGTTTACATTTTTTTTTTTTTTTTATTTTACCTCTCCGCAACGACAACGAGACAGACAAAACTAGATAAATAGTACTTATCCATCGTCTACTATGAGGTACGTTAAATATTCGTCATCTATTCGGTCCGTATTTAGACGATTGTGGAACGGATATCCAATATTTTAGTCAAATAAATTTCCACTCGTCTGTGTATCTCAACCGTGCTAAATACAATGTTAGCAAAACGTACAAATTCTATAAACTTTTGTTCGGCGATAATAATGTCGCCTACAATATAATATTTATCATTACGTAAACAACATAAATAATACGCTGCTTTTTTTTCTCCATTTTTTTTTTTTTTTTTTTTTTTTTTTGCTAGTTTCCTCCCCCCCCCCATGCACGTCGCCAAATTTCACATTATATTATTATTATTCATGCGCAATAAATAAAACATCCATCGCCTACGAGGCCGTCGCACAGCGTAACATTTTAATTATTATCGAAATCGAACGCCGCCGAATTGTCGAAATAATAATACAATATTATTAAAAGTGGCTAATCGGAACCGGAATTGGCGATTTTCGCGTTACCGCCCCACTCGCCTCCGGCAATATAATATTTATTACACCTATACCTCTATATATAATCTTCTCCGCGATCGTAAAATACGCAATTCCGTTGTTTATACGTACATGCGGGTACGTCGGCGTAGACATTGAGTGCAAATTTCATGAAATATTTACAATTTATTACTATTTCTAGATTCTAGACCGGAGCTCGGACAGATTGGTTTTACTACGATGCGCGCGTCTTGTTTCTTTCTTTTTTTTCCTGTCTGGTAAACGACTTTTCCACCTGTTCCGATTTTCGAGTGTAGCGTATTTTTTTTAGAATAACCGTAAAATTCACACAGAGTAATAATGTTTAGCACTTATTAGACGTGGCCGCATATTTTTTTTACAATGAAAATAAAATTCCTGGTGTTCCCGAGCTATTTGCGGGGCATTTGAAATTGTTGAGATTTTATTCGGATGAAATTGTTTTGTCCGAGCTGAAATGCTCTTGGACATTTTACTCGCCATTAGTTTTGCTCGGTGGTACTAAAGAACAAAAAGTTCAATAAAAAATCAATATTTAAACAATTTTTTGAAATATGTCAACAGACTGTAAACTGTTTCAAAATTAAAAATTTCAGACGCCCAACACTGTGTGTATGCATTTTATATACATGGTCGGGCGAGGAGATTTAGCATTTTACACGCAATTCCTACAGAGGCGGATTCGCATTTTTTACACTGGTGGAAACGATGTACGGTCGAGTCGCGAAAATGGCCGAGTAAAATATAAACGGTCCGTTTTATGTTAGGGCGAAGTAATAAAAGCGTATTTTTGTTTTTTTTTTTTTTTTTTTTTTTTTTTATCTCGCTCCAATTGTCAACATCGAAGAACGTGGTTTTTGGTAGCAAATGTTTTCTTGCATTTATTTTTGTTCGATGTTTCCTGTAATCTTTTAAATGAGGATAAACCGGGGAATACAGGAATAATGTACGCAATATGGGTTTCTACCTTTCTACCTTTCTACTAAAGCTGACGAAAACAAATTAATGATCTTCGAAAGGAAAATACTACGAAGAATATTTGGACCAAAGATAAATGAAGAAGGTGAATATGAAATAAGATCAAACAGAGAATTGAATAGTTTATTTAATGAGCCCAGTATAGTGGCTATACTCAAAAGTCAGAGAATAAGTTGGGCAGGACACGTCTGGAGAGCAGAAGACCGATTGATATCGACCATCACGAAATGGAAACCAAATAAAAGCCGGCCGAGAGGAAGACCTAGGCAACGATGGGAAGACCGGGTCAAGGATGATCTCAAAATGATGGGAGTTACGAACGGAGAAGGAATGGCTAAAGACAGAAACGTATGGAGGGAGATAACGGAAGCGGCAATGGACCTAAATGGTCTAGAATAAGCCAAAAAAAAAAAAAAAAAAAAATATGGGTTTCTATTCATTTCGATTTTGGGTTTAATTTTCTATTGTTTTAATTTAGTGGAAAATAATCGTAGAGATCTGAAACTATCGCCTAATATTCATGTTTGGTTTTATGCGGTTACAATTTTGTTTTAGCCCGATTAAAAATGCTCGACAATTTAATTTAAGGTTATGTTAAGTAAAGGGTTTTTTTTTTTTTTTTTTTGATATTTTGTTCGATATTCGTCAACGTGAACCGCAAGTCTCCTCTATTCACGACGTCGAACGTAATTTCTGTTTGTAATTGAATACTCGCTCGGCGTGGTAAGTGGTAGTGATGGCAATTTGAAATCGTTTAACGGGGGGAGTCCGCGGTCCGGGATGAATATGACCGGAGCTAAAATGCTGTGAGCAGATCGCCATCCTCGAAGCTGAGGCTTCCGACGTCTCGTTAGATGAAAGTTTGATCGGTAACTACTACTGGCCCCGGGCACATTGCCGTAGGCGAAACCGGACTTTTAAGACTGCTGTCGCCAAACTGAGATGTCAGAGATTATCATAATTCGCAAATACTCTGCGGTCAACGAATACAAACGTTGTACGGTTTGAGAGAGAAAAAAAAAATGTTTAAATTTCAAATCATAATCAGATGAAATAAAAAAAAAAAAACGCAATGGTTGCCATAGCGTACATATAGCGAAATCCGTCGAAAAAAAAAAAAAAAAAAAAAAACACCACGTTGCGTTTTTCAATCACCAGTCGAAACGCACGCGGATTTTCCCCTCGAGTACGCCACTGCCGCCCCTAGCGAATCCGTAATTACCGCACGACCGATTTGCTCCACTAACCTACATCGGGCGGCAATCGTCATAACACACAAATCCATATAATTATATCAATAATATTCTCATCAATTACGTTTCCGTTGAACAAATCATAAAACGCGTATAACATATACGTACCACGGCGTTAATCTATCATTAAACGCGTGCGAGTAAAAACATTTTTTATCCGTTTTGTAGCGACCGTGTTTTCGACATGGTTCGTTATTCAACACGGCGGTCTGCGTGGTTTTTATTTCTCGCTGTCAGATTATATTTAAAAAAAAAAAAAAATTAAATGAAATGTATTATGAATATATTATATTATAATACGTACTTGACGATAAAATATTTCAACCTAATAGCCGTAGGTGTTGGTAACCTTTAAATATTCGTATACATTTATAACACTACATAATTACATAAATATAATTCGTATAGGTTCTTAACTGAATGCGTTTGTGTATTTATCAAAAAAGTGCGTACCTATTGGTACCTACTAATGGGAATTAACGACGTAAAAATATTAGTAAATTTTGACTTTTAACATTTAAAACCGTTGGTTTTTTTTTTTTTTTTTTATCAATTTTCTTCAATTTTCAAATTGACTTTAACCGAACTCAGTCAATCAATAAAACAATTAACATTTTTAGCCTGTTAACTGCGTCACTTTTTTTTCAATAAATTTATAACTCAACTGAGCAGTTAATATTATTCGTTAACCTGTCTCTCAGCTTTGGAAATCCTTAAATTTGATTTAACATAATCTTTTTTCGGAATACCTATACGTACATGTCAAGTTTCAAAATACAAATTGCATATTTTTTGGGTTTGCAGTATTTTTTGCACGTGCGTCATTACGCGTTTAAGGGCATAATACTATATTCGGTATTTTGTTTGTTTCGTAAAAAAAGACAAATGTTTTCCAATGAGAAAATAGTATTTTTTTTTTTTTAATGCACGTACAAAACTTAATATATGATGCGATAAAAAAAAAAAAAATTCCATTTGAAAACTGTTCAAGTATCAATAAATATTAAATGGAAATTTCGACTGTAAATTTACCGTTGCCCTTTTCCTGGGAATCGAGATAATGCCGTGAAATTGTAATTTTTAAAGTTTCGTTTTTTGTATTATTTATTTATTTTTTTACATTAATATATTTGCACATTTTATGCAAGTAGTATGTAGGAGGGGGAGGGGGGTAACACTAAAGCTCTGATCCCCCTGTGGCGTCCGATATTTCGAACGTTTACACGGCTTGCAGCTTTTAAAGTTTGAAAAATATTAGATTTACTGAAAAAAAAAAAAAAGAAAAGAAAACATTGCGTACAAGTATTCAAATAAATAACAATAAAATGAAACGCGTACAAACTTTTAAATATATTAAAAAATAACAAATAAATAACTATATAAATGCGCGTATTCCTTCATATTTTTTTTAACCCGTGTGCGTTATACGTTTTATTGTAGTCGCGATTTTCGTAAGTACGAAAGTACTGTGCACATACACGTCCATTGCCGTTCCCGGGGAACAACACTGTGCGTATTGCGTACCGTGCATTTTTAATGGTTTTTTAATTTTTAATTTATTTTTTTTTTTTTTTTTTTTCGTACGCGTGTTCCGTTGGATTTGTAGCGGCGTCGACAGTGACCGCTGGTATTTGTGTTGTACGGGTAAATATAAACCGTACGCGGTAATCAATTTATTGAAATCGAACACGAATTTATTATAAAACGAAAAAAATTGAATATTGCGCGATTGTAACAATTATAACCGCACTCTGTTTAATTATCGTGCGCGCATAACCGATACGTACCGGAGCATTATTATAATATGATCGGCTTAAATTTTCAATAATTTCCCGATCAAATTACACTCGAGCGTTAAATGAAACCAATATCTACAATTAATATTTTCAACAAACGACGCTATTGATTAATTTGTATACATTTTTTTTTTTTTTTTTTTTTTTTTTTTTTACAAATGATGTCGGGCCGATATTTTATAAACCGCATCCGTGTGCGGATGTACGTATGAGTATTATTGTGCAGTGTCAAAACGAAATAAATTATTCACACGGGAACACGAATCACGGCGGTATTATACGGCGTGTTTCACTGAAATGATAACACAAATGAAATTAGACATTTATATCGTAGTGGTTTTTTGTTTTTTGTTTTTTTTTTTTTTTTTTTAGGAAAGCGGAAGGTACCGAAATGTTAAACCGATTGCGAAAATTTTAACCCAGTACTATTGTATTTTAGACCGAGAACACTTATTTTCAGCACCGGTTCCAAATATCCAATTTATTTGCAAGCGGTTTTGTTCGAAACAATTGTTTTCTATCTCGAAAATTACGCGTGTTTACAGCCGTCTAACGTTGCCGTTAAAAAAATGTGATTTTTTTATTTTCTATTTTATTATTGATTATTTCCACTTATCGTTTATCTACTTCGCTATTATTAAAGTCCGGCGTTTTAAATTTATCGACAAACCGAATTTTGGTGTAAACATTTAGATGACGGTTGTATCTCGGAAAACCGTCGAGATCGAAAACTATTGTCACGGTCGAAATTGCTTGGAACAAAAAAAAAAAAAAAAATTAAACTATTCGAAACTAGAGCTTCTATTGAATGCGTCTATTTCAGTGGTTCCCAACCTCTTCTATTCTACGGCCCACTTGTAGATTTTCGAAAATGTCGCGCCCCCTTCCTATAAATTTTGAAAAAAATCGATCGCCTTTTTTTGTGTACTTAACAAATGAACTATACAATATTCGGAATGTCTACTTTTTTATTGATGATAATAATAATAAAATGTAACAATCGATCAAGATGAATGATTGTTATGTAGTAATAAATTAGTATAAAATATTAATAAAAGTGATCAAAAAATGATTAAGTTACACTTATAGTGTTTATCGGTTATCCGTTACTGATACCCGATAATGGATAAAGAGAACCGGTTAATTAATTTTTTTACTCCACGTTTTAAAATAAAAAATGTATTCCGTAATGATTGCTTGCGTGCGCCTCCCCGGCAATGCGTTCACGCCCCCCAGTTTGGGAACCAGTGGTCTATTTGAAGAAAAAAAAAAAAACAAAACGTATACGTTTTAGAACGGCAAGGGTAGTGTAGTAGACGATTTTTTTTTTTTTTTTTTTAATTCGGCCCATAACCTGAGCAAATCCTAGTCCGCCCGGCCGAAATAATTCGCGTTGCCATTCCGACCGAAACCCAGTGGTATTGGTCAGCGGTCTTAATTCGGGTGAAAGTCGAATTGTCGTGGAGCGTGCGTGTTTCTATTTGCCGACGTCGCAATATAGAAATATCGTCGCGGATTTGTCGGCTACGCAATACACTTGATCGCCGGTGAAATGCCTACGCCCGAGAGAAAGGAGTGGGCATAGGCATACCCATGGTTTGCACTTGCGGCGTCCGATAAAGGTTGTCAGAGTGAAAGTGAAGATTTAAACAAAAAATATATATGCTACCTACGTTTTGTCTAGAAAACGGGAATTCTCGACGGTACAACGCGATTATATAATAATATATTGGATCGTATTGTTATATAATAATGCGTGTGTTCTCCGAGTGATCTCAAAGTCTGCTACCGGTGTAGGCCATTGAAAATCCGCATACTCCGGAGGAACGCGTTTACAACGATCGTTTGTTTACGAACGAAATTCACACGACACACGGAGTTATTTCCGATTTTATCTTAACGCCGATTTCCGAAGTGAACAGCGACTGGTAGTTAAGCACTACAAAGTGATACGAGTTATTTAAAAAAAAAAAAAAAAATTAAATATTTATAGGTACGATTTTTTTTTTCTCTACACACCACCGACGGCCGCGTAATAATCGATAAAACTATTTATGCCGGTCCATATAAAATAGTATATTTATTATGTGTAAATCATTGCAGTGAAACACAAAAGAACCGTGCGCGATCGTACGAGTCGCCGACAAAGTCAATTTTTATGGCCCGCATAAATAATTTATTACGTAAGTTCAATATTACAATTCAATACGAGCCGAACTTTTAAAACGATTGTTACGGGCGGACTCCGGGAATTTGTCTAAATTTAAAAGCGCATTCATTTCGAGTTATGTACGACAAGTCGGACAAGTCAATTGCACGGTTAATAATTCATTTTCAGCAACATTTTTATTTTGTTTTAAAAGTTATCGCCCCAGTAAAACTGGGGTTTTATGTACCTACGTTCTATATAGTTGGAAAATTATTACGACCGGGTTTGCATTTTAAATGCAATCATAAAAAAAAAAATTGTATACAACATGTAATTTGAATATTATGATTTACATTATTTATGTTTAATGAAATTTTTTTTTTTTTTTTTTTTATCAATTTTATATATTAAAAATACGATGTTATAGCCACGATAAAAAAATACGTTATATTTCTTTAGGTGTTGAAGAAAATTTTTATGAATGGTATAAACATTATTTCGATAATATAATAAATTATTTGTATACGGGCGTGCCAACGATGAAATCATTACGCCTACGTCCCATATTGCTTTCCGAACATAACCTTAAAAAATAAAAAAATTCATATTATAGTCTTAAGTTTTATGTATTATGAATATTAAAAAAAAAAAAAAAACATCGAAAACCAAAAACCATACGGAAATATTTGGATAATATGCGTGTTAATTATATCGTTAAGGTAAAATGAAAATAAAAAGTTGAATAGTAGAAACGGTTATTTTTTATTATTATTATTATTTATTATTGTAGAGATTCTGAGTGTATGTTAATTTTACTACATTTGCAAGCAATATATAACTTTAAATCTGCCGATTTTTCACGGGGTAGCATTTTATTTGAACCGACTTTATAGATTCTCGACAGTATTTTTTTTTTTTTTTTGACAACAAATGACGATGTACAATTGTTTTATTTTTGTTGATTTCTGAGTCTTCTGTTCTTGGATACTAGGTGAGAAAAAAACACGTTTAAAACATAATGCGTTTACACCGAGCTCCGCTCAGAATCGGTTGCTTTTTTTTTTTTATTGTCGATTCCAACAATTTATCGTTACAATCGGTATATTATAAATTATAACATTATATTTTTATATTTCTTCCCGACTCCCCGTCGACAATAATAATCGCCACGGTGCGAAATATGCTCGCGTTTTTTATTTTTTTTTCGTTCGCTTCGTAGACCACTAGGCGTTTTGGTAAATATTTCAAATGCGTTCGAATATTGCGTATCGAATCGTACGATTGTACGCCTATACTATGATAATAATATTACATTGACGGTACGGAACGTAAATCATTGAGCATTATTGCGGTTAGGTTAGGTTAGGTCACAGCGTGGTAACGGGGCAAAAAAAAAAAAATATTTATATTTATATACGTATACGGATAAATTCACCGAGTTACGGGCCACGGGGTGTCGAATAAAAAAAAAAAAAAATAGCGGTTATGGTCCCGACACGTCATTATTACAGTTGATATTTATTGCGTTTCTACGGTGGAAAAAACACGAAGCCGCCGGAGCTGTTAACACTCGTATATATTTTATCGGCGCGATGATAAGTATACAATTATGTACAGATGTCCGAGCGTTTATTTTTCATATTTTTTTTTTTCACTTAATTTATTAGCCAATGTTGTATTGTTATTATTAATAATTTATCGCGATCTCGTACAGTGACGATCCGTAATTGGGTCCGAATTTCAACGCAACTTATATTTTCAGCAGCTCGAGCGTTTTATTTTTTTTTTTTTTCTTCTTCTTCAAAAACGCGTTGTTTTTCGTAACAATATTCGTTTCGGGCGTTTTTAATCCATATACCAATATCGTTTGTGATTTGAATTGTTATTCTTTTGAACAAAACCAATTACAAATAGAATACAACGCGACTTGTATTTGTTATGGGTATTCGAATTGCGGTTAGTTTGGTTTAGTTTTTTTGTCTTTTATAATTTTCCAATAGGTTTTGAAGCATTTTTTTTTTTTTTTTTAGTCTTGTTTTTAACAATTAAAATAGCGCGCGTGGTTCGACGTCTAAAGTCTGGATAACAACGATCATGTTACGATTTTATCTCTGTGATTTGATTATTATAATAATTTAACCGTCGTCGGCGCGGTCAGATTTTCGGTCAACGGACACTGACTGTTCGGAAGTTTTCCGCCGCATTTCTTGTACAAGGACGCGTTTTGTTATAAGTTTAAAACCGGCCGTGGTTACGATACCGATATAGAATATTATTACTACAACGTGTCATAGAATTTGAATTAGCCTTTGACTGGTCGAGTTAGCTACCAATTGCTAGTTGTCCACGGTGTCCATAAAAACATGCAGAATATTAGACGACGTGAAATTGTATTTGTGATTCGCGACTCTATACAAATATGTACAAGAAAAATTATATCCGCGGATATTTTCGTCGATTTATCTTAAGATCTTAAGATACGACAAAGCAGTCGTCAGCCGGGATTGGGTCGTGACCCGATTTTGGATCACTTGAGCTGCGAAACCGGGTCGCGTTTAACACTTTTAATAATATACAAAAAGACAATGTAGCAAATAACATAAACGTAACACTAATAATAACGATAGTAAAAAAGTTTACACCAAGTGATAAACGCATAAAAGTGTACGATAATACAGCGCACCCGTATCAATTGTATACGTATGAAAACGTTTAAAAAAAAAAAAACGATTTTATTATCGGTAAACCTAATGTGCTGCCATTGTATACCAGTCGGTGTGTTGTTTTCGCGTAAATACAATTTTTCATTTTGTCAATAATGTATAAAATTAATACGTTTGTTATCCGAAAAATGGTATTTTTTTTTTTTCAACTCGTTGATTTTTCAACTTCACACTTGGGTGGTTAAACCACTGGGAAAATGAAGAAAACTCAATTTATATCATATACGAAAAAAAATGACTTAAATGGATCGTGAGTTAAAGGCCACTGTGATTAGGTATACGTGGTTTTTCCAATCAAAAGTAACTAAACGAACATTATCAAGAGAGTTTTTTTTTTTTTTTTTTGGTTAATTTCATATCAAAGTTCATATTATTCTATTTCCCCGGGTAGTATATCTCTGGACGAAATATATTATTCGTGTATTCAAATTTTTCCTTCGATAAACAAACGCTGAACGAAACTGAGGATTTTTGCACGACTAGCTCTACTCTGACCGCAGATATCCGTCTTAATCAATGACGCCACTGATAGTAGTTACAAATATTTTTCTGGGATGAGGATTCAAATTTGTCCAAATAAATTTCTCTGTGCGTACGTAGTAAGTCATTTATGACATTTGAACCAAATTTGTAAATATTTTTCGCAATTGTCTGGTATCGTATAAATATAATTATTATGGTATTATAAAATACATTTTACTTCGGCCATATATAATTTTATTTATTTTTTTTTTTGTCGACTTCTAAGGGTTGACGAGACCCGAGGCCTTTCTCCCCCCCTCGTAAATACACCGCTGGTCTTAATATTATCAATGTACACACGAGTGAAATCGTCCGCCGTTTACTAAGTGGCCCGAAATATTATGAAAACGTAATTATTACAGTACTTGTTAAAACGGTTTCGAGTATTCGTTTACATTCGTACGGTGAACAGTATTGGTACGAGTTATTGAAAAAAAAACAACGACCACCGACCGACCGATAGTCAACCATTTCCGTAATCATTTCCTGGCCAAAATCGACGGTTTTATTTCAATACGGTACTCTGTTAATCGAATGGAAAACGGAAATTGACGGCAACTATGCTAAAATTTAATAAATAAATTAAATATCAAACGTACGTTTTTCGTAACGCGATTCGACCGATTCGTGACAGAATTGTGTTTATCAACTGATAACTGGTCAGTTTATCAACGGGGGGGGGAGGGGGCCACTCGGTATAAATGGCGGACCGATTCACTTGACAACGACAAGACGACTGACTTGTCTTGTTACAAACACAGCGAATTATTATATAATATTATTGTATCTGCGACCCCGCCGAATTAAATGTAAATCGGAGGTTTTCGCTTGGAATAACATTCGATCGGCGATAACGGGTGAAATATCATGTAGGTCGATCGAATAACAAAACACGTGGTCACAACCTGCACCAAACGATAAATAAATGCGTGAACCAAAACAAATTCGTTGAAAAAATCGAATCGCGATCAAACGTAACGTGGCGATAAGAAATAGAACTCATACGGCCAAAGGAAACGTATCCAATTTAAACCGGATGTTTGATAAATAAAAAAAAAAATCTCGAAAATCTTATCTGTCCAAAAACGCATTGATATATCGATGCTCGGTAGTTTGATGGCCGCACATTCGTGTCCAAAGTATACGCATGCACGTATACCATAGAAGAGAAAAAATCAAATGGAAAAATAGTAAATTGATAAAAAGCATATAAAAAATATTTCGCACCGCGGGTGGGCTATTGTCGTAGATGACCAGTTGAGAAAGTGCAAGGGAATTTAATTGACATCTGTACGCAAAACTACCGAAAAACGAGCGAAATTCATATAATCATTTTTTTTTTTTTTTTTTTTCGAAATTCCGTTATTTTTAAGATTTTCATTAAAATTTACACTTAACATTTATACGACAGTGTAACATTACATTACCCACAAATTTGTCATTTTTCACCATTAAGTATACAATTTATAATTAACCTTGTGTCAAATTTTCGTCCATTTTTGCTAGGTCAAAATAAATCGTATTTGCATTATTCGGAAAAAACTTAAAACGCCAATAGTTAGTTAAAAAAAAAGCCAGAATACTTTGAAAATTTCACCACGCCTAAAAGGGTCCCTAATATTAATATTCTGTGAAAATGTCAATTCTCTGCAAATTTTTTTAAACCTAGTTATAATAAAAAGCAAACAATCGAACTTAATGAATTGATTACCGTAAATTTTCTCGTGTTTCCTAGGAGGTTTTAGTTTTTCCCAAGTATTAAGAAAACTACAACGAAAATCAAAAAAGAAAATTGTTTATGCATTTACTAAATCCAAAATACGATCATAACATATGCCACACTTGAAAATTGGAACAGAATGTCTATTGGATGTCTGTATACAGACAGAAAAAAAATCACACACGTTATAGTAAAACTAATATATTTTTCGCTTTGTTTAAAATCTAAAAATCATATTCAGGGAGAAATTGTTTTAAATTTCATATTATTACAATAAATTAAATACAAAAAAAAATTTTAATTTAACTAAAGAAAAAACCTATAAAGTACTAATATTTTGGGTATCCACGATTATTCTTAACGGAATTACAACAAAACCACAATATTGAGAATAACATAAACTTTTACTGTGTAAATAATCCCATTTTCCCCGATTTTTCAATAAAACTACAAGAAAAACTAAAAAACGATCTCTCAATGCACTAATCAGACAAAACCTGTCGGTACTTTATAGCAAATTTGTTACCAGAAACCACCCTTGAAGTTGATCTTCGGAGCAAGATTTCTGACCTAACAAAAAAGCACACACACATCATAGTAAAACCGCTCAGAATCTAAAGAAATTGTTTTTTAATAAATCGCTACGGGCCTAGCTTTATTCATTTCTCTAATAAATCGTATACTAATTGTAAACTACTTGCTCTTTTCTATCGATTTTTTCCTATTTATTTTTATCGTTTTAAAATTGTTTTCCTATTTCACGACACATGAGAAAAACACTTATAGATTATTCCAATTTGTGTCACCCAATCATATTCTCTAAAGTTGTGAAATAAAAAAATCTTTTAAGACAACCTTTTCTCAAAGTTTTACAATAATAATTTAATCGTGACCTGCATTCCGAGTGCTAAGTACGTATCAAAACGAGTGAAAATCAAAACAATCTGAAGAACGATAGTCTAAATTTTACCGTAAAAGTTCGGGAAGCGATTTTATGATAGCAAACTATTGGCGGGACTTGAGCGAGAGTCCATGACAAATTAGTTTGCGTTAAAACCACTCTGATATCACCGTCGAGATATACTTGATCCGAAAATCGGAAGGGTGGTTACTTTTAATATGTAGTACCCGTACCGGTCCTATATAATACACTAGTGAAGATCCCACCCGTGTGCGCTAGCTAAACAACATCGGACTTAATGGTGATTTATAAAAAAATTCCTTAACATTTTTTAATTTTAATGAATAATCGTAAATCGAGTACCGGGAGACCGGGAGCTGACATCGATAATATGCGCTCAGCCGGACACCTGTTGCTGTGCAGACGGCGGAACAGGCAAATCGTACCCCCCAGGATAACCATAGCCCCCTCTCTTAATTCACATGCCAGCGGGGGGGAGGGTATAATTTTACTAGGATTATCGTATACTCGGCCCGGGCCAAAATTCTAGGATTTTTATACCCCCCCCCCCCTTAATTCATAACATAGGAAAACCATACGTCCCGGGGAGGTTCGAAATTTCTATTCCTTTGGTCGTATATACGTTTAGACCAGAGTTAGATCTGGTCGAACCGCCGGTCTAAAAATGAAATAATATCATACACAGCGGTTTTCGATCAAATCCACAACCGATCGTAAAAGTATTTCGGCAACACGCGTTGTAGGCTTTTCTAATGTCACGTCACGTTCGTTTCGTCGTTGTATACGTAATTGCGCTAGATACGTTATTAAATTGAAAAAATTTTAATACAAATAACGTTTACCTTTGGCGTTACGGTATCGTGTACGTACGATGATAACTTAAAAAAAAATGAACATACCTACAAGCGTAGATAATCTTTACAATCGTGACAATATAATATTTACGCGTATGTTGTGCCTACCAGCACTATTATCGTTGGTCACTCGATATCGGTACATAATCGAATAATATATATTAACTAATAAGTACCTGACTATTGATACGCAATAAAACAATTCTAACAGTACGGTTATATCGTTGTGGATTGCGTCAGTATCCGTCAGTAAATGTACGAATTTGCGTTGTGCGGTCCGTCACTTGAAACCGTCCCACGTAACCGCCGTCGTGTATGATATTCGTACCTACATGCTTGTTTAAACGTAAAATCGTAAAATACTTTGGGAAACTACAAACGGCGAGATGCTGGTCAAATTTCAGCTGGACGAGTTAATAAAAATAATAATAGCTCAACCGTGTCAATTCGACAACGATTCAACGAGTTAACACGTTAAAAGTAGTGGCGTTTTGGAGGGTTACCTAATTGGTGAATTACCGTACACCCTGTACAAATAGTGAAAATACACACGTATATTTTAAATTCGAAAAAATATTTATATATATATATATATGTGCATGTAGGTAGCCTGTAGAGTGCATGAAATTTATAAATTGAACTATCTGAATTATGTATTATTGTTTATGATCATAAGACATTTATATAAATTATCTACGAGTTCGGACTGTATAACAAATAATTAACATTGGTTATTACCACGTATTGGTATAGTATAATTGCAGGTTTTTTTTTTTTTTTCTTTGATAAAATGTTCGAATTGCAGCCGCATAATAATACAAATTACCACCTTGTTTAACAACAACGAGAACATATTATAGAGTTAATAGTTGTGTGATACTGCCTAATCAGGCAACAGAAAAATACGTTTTTTTTTTTTTTTTTGAAAGTCTAGCAATCTTCAGTTTTTTGCGGTCGGCTTTTTGAAGGGCTGAATCTGATTAGTTTTGCGCGTATAAATCACGAATATCCATCGCGTCATTGCCTTGAATTTACAAACAAGCGTATACCCTATAGGTTATTTTTTTTTTTTACGAAAACACCACTGCTAACTGTATTGTTTTATTAACTAACTACTTCCGTATATTTGTTGACCACATATTCTCGTCTCACGCGACATCATCCCCCAGTGACCTCCTTCCTACGAGAGTTCTTTACCGATACCGCGCGTAGTAAAAGAATTCTTTCTACGTCCAGGCACGTCCGGCCCATTGTAGTTTTCTGTTTCTAATCGTGTGGACAATTCTCCTTTATTATATCGCGCGAAATCCGGTAGACGACTCGGCGCCGGGGAATTCGGAACAAAACCAAGACGTTTCGGCTTTTCGCTCGCGTGCACATAAATATAACACTGTAACCGGTGTTCATATAATTGGCGCAAATCAGTCAAGTCGGTCCGCGGGCTTTTGGGAACACACGGCCGGAGTTGTTTAATTTAATACGTGCGTCCACCGCTCAAAGTAAGTCGATTTGTTAGAAGTGCGCTACTGCACTACTCTGGCAGTCACTAGAGCAACGAATTTACTAGGCGGTTCCCCGGGAGATTATTGTATTCATCGTACTAAAACTCAACAGTTTAGGTGTTTCTCGTACAATATCGTAATATAAAAATGTACAATATTATGCCGGATTATTTTTTTTTTTTTTTTATGCTCTGGGGCTTTATTATTTAAACGACCCGATGGTCTTTATAAATATGTTTAACAGGATATATCTTACATACTAGATGTCAATATATACATTACACATTGATGAAGTCTCACTTCCAATGAAGTGGCTCCTGTACTTAATCTAAACTAAGTGGTATCGTTTCAGACGCTTAAGCCGTCTTCTAATGTCTTTGGAGTTGTCTAACAGTTGGATGGCCATTGGATTGATATGGTGATCCAATCTCATCTCGTGTTTGCGAGCAAACTTTTGGATTTCTTCCGCTATTGTAGACAGCATCGTATCACGGTGAATGGCATCGTTTCTTTCAAACCGGTAGGGCTGCAGTGATGGTCCGAAGAGCGATGTTTTGGCAGCGTTGTATAATATCAACGTTAGACTTACTGGCACAACCCCACAGTTGAATGCCGTAGGTCCGAATTGGTTTTATAATAGCTACGCATAGTAGACGTTTGTTTTCTATAGTTAACTCAGAGTGCGATCCAACTAACCAATATAGAGCTTCCGCATTTTTCTTTTAATCTGTATTTTTTTCTAACCAACATAATGTTTCCAGTTTAAACGAGAGTCAAGATGCGTTCCAAGATATTTTGCTGAATCTTTTTGGTGGGATCATGCCGGATATTTGATCACATATGTGGTGGGGGGGTTCGACATGATGATAAAATTATTGAAAAATTTGTTTAAAAAGTTTTATCTATTTTCTACAATTGTATGTTAACTGTGCAGTAGAGAAAATTAAAAACCTCCCGGGGGAGGGCTTGATAATGTTTTAGATGGGCTAAAGGCCTTAAAGTCACCCCCCTCAATATCCGCCACTGCGCAGGATTTATAAGACGCTCTCCTTGTCAATAGTGTTAATACAAAAACTTAAAGAATTACCTCACAAATGACTATAATAAATAACTATAAACAATGACTATAATCGTATATCACTCGTTAACGGAAAACAAAACTTGTTGAGGCTGATGACTGTGTCGTGGAGGAAAGTAACGATGATTTTCAAGATATAGAGGAGTTTCGTGGCTGTGCAAAAATTGACCATGACGTCGGCTACGAGTAGCGCCAGTAACATTGATCGGGGATAATTACTGATCAAATATCATCAGCTGATGTAACTACTATAAAGGAAGAAAGCGATGGGGTGGAAGAGGATGGTACAACACCGATTCTCCTAGCATCGTATGCACTTGATCATGTCAATAAGCCAAGACGATACGTAACATCATCATAATAAAATCGAAAATTCCTCTATTCGAAAAACGTTCACACTTTTTTAATTATGTTTTTTTTTTGTTTTTTTTTTTTTACTCCTTTATTAGCATGACCTTTTTAGGATTTATAAGGATAAAACCGAAAATGCACCGGTTCCAATCCCCTTAAACCAATTTATGGGGGAAGAGGGGTATGTAAACTTTCCGGCTCTCCCACTACCACCTGAAAACGCCACTGAATATTCAAAAATAAATAGGCAATCGCGTAGAATATTTCCAAGCTCTATGTATTGCATAGATCCATACGTCACATATTATCGATCGCATATTTATTTGTCTATAATCGCGCGCGCATTTTGAATCTTTTGTGTCGAATACGTAACGGTTTATAATATTATTTTGCCGCTAAGTATTACAGGTGTGAGCTTTGGTGTTAATTCGTAAGCTCGATTGGGTGTACGTATTTAAATTGCCGGCGATGGCGGTGTGGAAGCGATGGGAGACGCAAATCGCTCAATCCACGGACACGGATATTATTATTTGTTGTCGCGCGTTAATTTCCGGTGTGAAATTTACCGTGATTTATCGCCGTTCGGACGGAAATCGAACGAAGGGTACATTGACAACGTCGTCGAAGCGCTAAAACCGGACGAAACAAACGCATTTGCGCCGTCGGTAATATCGCGTCCGACGAACAATTTACAACAAAAATAATTGAAAAAAAATATATATAATAACAACTATTATTGTATTCGAAATCGGTCGTTTAACGGTTTAATTTTTACACCAATGGTACGTCGAGAATATCGTATTAATTATATTTTTTTTAAATTGTTCTTGTTATAATTCGTGGATATTTGTACGCACTAACTAATTTCATGTTGGAGGTTACAATATAAATTTAAAACGAACACTACGCATGCCGGAAGTCGAGAAGATAATTTATACCGGTATTCGACGATAAATCGTTGCAAACTAAAAACGATTCTGAGCAATGTCCGGTTAAACACAAAATAATAATCTATAATTGTTCGTGTTTTAATATAAATTTGAACATAAAACACTGACAATTAAAGAATATGATTAAACTTGCTGCTTTTTCCCACCATAAAGAAAACAAAAATATGACATCCTTAGTGGATGCTAACTGGATCCAATATACTACAAGAACGTTTTTATAGAATTATCGATTGGAGCAAGATTTCTGGTAGAAAATTTGTTAACAAACAGAATAAAATTACGCACGTCATAGTAAATCATAGTTTCTATCTGATGAAAAACGCGGTGAAATTTTTGGAAACTGAAAAATGTAGAAATCGTCCGAGCATTTTTACTAACCCGAAAAAGTGTTTTCGAGATAAATAAAAAAAATTAAAAAAAAAAAAAAACACGTCTCAGTTAAATCGACAAGTGAAGCTATTTCGCCCCATTTGGGAATTTTCGGAATGTTTTTTCGGTCGCAATCATTGCGTACAGTGCAAAAACTAAATTACCCTATACGTCCCACTTACAACGGTGGCCAATGCATGTGTCCAATATGTCCGGCTTTATTCATAAAAATATTATTTAATTAAAAATACGAATAAATCGTTGAAAATAGTACAATTAATTTACATGGGTAAATTATTAATTTTTTTTTTTTTTTTTTTTATCTATCCGGATAAATATCTAGATAAAACATTTAGTTATCGTTGCCCGACGCCAATACTTTTTTTTATTAATATTATAGTAAAATATTACAATAATTTTACTGTACGTTACCTGCGTACACGCCGAACGAGTCGAACGACATGTCGCCCGCGAAGACGACGGCCGGCCGGCAATGAATCGCAACCGCAATAGGAATTTATCGTTTCGGTGACGGTATCGCACTGCGCCGCGTGCGTTATTTCTTACTTCTATTTCTTTTATTTTATTCCGTTGTTCTTAGTATTATTATTTTTTTCTTATTTATTTATTTTTTTTTTTTATTTTTTTTTCACTCGGTATTCGCACGCGGTCGGCGTGCGGGCCCGTTATCGACAGCGGTAATCCGCGACGGGCACGGCACGGAAACGACCGAAATGTCGTCGGTACCGACTGAAATCCAAACGCATATCAAATAGACGGCAAAAACGCGGTACGTCTAGTGCCCGGCGTAGACACCACAATTTTAATAATATAAAAAAATTTAAACAGTATTTGTTATGTAACAGGATCCGTGTCCGTAGGCCGACGATCGCGAGACCGTAGACTCGCAGTGCGTATAATATAGCCGCCGATAAAAGGTCATTAAAATTAGTCATTACTCACTCGAACCGCCACTTGAAACCCACTCGAAACGCTCGGTATTTATCTATTTTTACTTTTTTTTTTTTTTTAAAAAGAGCCCACGCCTATAATCGTATTATTACTATTGTCGCCGGTTTACTGTGCCAACACATACGTCTGTACGTTTATTTATTTATTTTTTTCGCGTTTATAGGTTATTACGTTCAGATAGCCCGTGACCGAATTTCAAGACGAGACGTGCAATTTTAAGTGGTTGGTTTTTTTTTTTTTTTTTTTTGATTTACGTCAAAATAACAAACGAAAAAATTAGTTACCGACGATAATCAGGCAGAGGGAATCCAAAACAAACCAACTACTATAGAAAATCACCGCCCGTCTATTATTAAAATATATTCGTTTGATAATAGGTTCGTGTATCAAATATACCCAGGAAAATAAACAAGTGAAATTCGAGACGATTGTAATTTTAGACCCTGAGCGAACCGTTGAATACGTATCGATTTCCTTAGGACGTGTGCTTTTTTTTTTATTTTCACTGTGTATTTACAACTCTTTGACCAGTAATCACGCTCCCAATCGTCCAAATCGCCAGTCGTGGTTTCTGGTGGCGGTGTGCGTCTAGTCGGTGAATTATAGAGGTAATTTTTTACCGGATATTCCTTGTAATTTTCCCAATGATTGGGCAAGGCGGGAATATCTACGCAACATTTTTTTATTTTTTTATTATTCATCAATACGAAAATTGTACGATCTGTACGCGTATAGTACAACAAGCATAAGCGAATGTAATAGGAATAAAACAACAGTATATGTGATTAGTATTAAAAGTATTTTACAATAGTCCCTACTTATATAATAACACTAATATTATTTTTGCATGAATTGAAGAGGCTGTGCAGCGACAGTACTTCGGCGGGATTTTTTTTTTTTTTTTTATTGTAATTATTATTTATTTATTTATTTTATTCGCTCGTGGACTATGCTAACCAGTTTGATCATCGATTAAAAAAAAAAATCTCTGGGCCACATTCGCTTAAATCGCCTTGTAGTATTACCGGGAAGGGAGTTTGAGAATAGTTCGGAAATAAGAAGGTTGGAGCGATTGGTGGAGTCTTTTATGGAATTTTTTGTAGTGGTGTTGTGCGACTTCTTTAACGAAAGGTAAATATGTAGGTCATGATGAATATGAATCGTAAAAACTTGAAATTTTCACAATTGCACTAGACAATTAACCGTCTCTAAACGCGGTACAACTTTCAAAACATCCACGCGATATTTTACCTATATTTGTAATCATTTGAAAATGTTTAGTTTTTTTTTATAGATTAATGCAAATAGAATTTTTCCAGAGAAAATGCGCGAAAATTTGACACAAAGTTAACCATAAGACTTGCTTAAAACGGTAAAATAAAAAAAAATTGAGCGTAATGTATATATTTGTTATTTATTTATTTATATTTTTGTTATATAAATAATATACGTTTTATAGTGCAAATATTACTGAAAATCGTAAAAATCACGATTTTTTCTCCATAAAAACTCGAGTGGGAAAAACAAGAACAATTGCAATTTATATCGAGTTGTACAAATAAAATACAATTTCCATTTGTCAAAACATTTTCACAGAACTTCGCTGAGAACCGTTCGACATTAACGATGATTTGTCGTTCCGTAAAGATATAAATTAAATTCCCTCCCCATTCCACCCTATATTCTATCATCACAAGTTTCCGCCTACAACAGTGACCCACCCATGTGCAGTTTTTTTTTTTTTTTTTTTGGAAGTAAATATTGAGTTATAATTTTTTCAAACATAATTTAAGTTTAAGTTTTTATTATATTGTCGAGTTTTATTATAAAGGTGAAATACTGCAAAGTTTATGCCACGTTTGCTCTTGAACAATCGCGTAAGTATCCGTGAAAATAATCAATTCTACGAAAGTTCAAACATTAACGGCACGTAAAAAATAATATACACAACACAGTTTTTTATACGCAGTATATAACATTATAATTTAAATAAAATATCGTTAAACTTAAATTAAATTTTCAGATTTCCCGAGTGAAATTGCTCGTTGTTTTTTTTTTTTTTTTTTTTTTTTTTTTATTATTATTATTAAAACAATAACATTGCGGACGCCTAAGGCCGGTTAATTATTTTATTATAATTACAAAAATACAATCGGGGGGGGGGAATAATTTTTAAATGTTGTGAAATACTTTTAGAAATATTTTTATTGTATTTAATAAAATGGGTCAAACTGCGAATTGCCTATATTAGGGCAATTTGAACGACACATTTTTTGTCAATTCATTATCAAAATTATTTTTAAAAAAAACACACATGTTCAGCGCGGAATTTTTAGGGAACAAAATCATTGATTAGGGTTTTGTTGGGCATTACATTCGCGTATATTGTGTCGTAAGGTGTAAAAACGCTAAAAGTTTTTACGGTTAAACAAAAAAAAAAAATATGTGTATATATATTATCGAACGCGAAACCGGAGGCATATCGGATTTGCGCGTTTTAAGTTTGTTATGCGATTTATGCGAGATGTATAATATATTGTGTATTATTATTTATTTGTCACGTGTATAAAAGCGTGCGTAGAGGTATTAATAACGAAAACTTTCGGCCGATTGTTTCGATTTAAAAAACGACAACCAAACCACTCGTATTTGGGGGAGGGTAAGTGCCTACGTATATTTTAATTTTAATAATAAGTCGATACACGCGTATGTATATATATATATATATATATATATGTGTTCGTTCTGAACTTATTGTAACAAAATATATCGTTGGCTCGTGAATGTTAATACGTTATGCAATTTAGCAGTTTAACGTGGTACGCACATATATCCATCCGGCCCGTTTGCCGTTTTTATTTGCATTTAAACAATATAATATTATTTTACGAAAAATGCGTAAAACAACTATGGTTTTTTTTTTTTTTTTTTCAACAAACAGACAAAAACTCAAAATGAAAACACAAATTTAAATATATAATAGTATACAGAGTACAGTCGTTACGGTAATAAACCTTGTACTGGTAAGCGAATAATTTACCGCTACGATAATATTTCAAATGGAAAGTAATTAATAGCGACCGTTTTGAGTATAGTAATACGCTGTTTTCCGATTGCCCGGGAACATTAAAATTGATGGGAAACGGATATTATTGGCACCGTGCAATTATAATTACTCGTGTTTTGGATTTGTGTGTTTTCGACGTTTTTGTTGCATTTTCAATTGTGTGTGCGTGGATAGGTAATGCACAGTTTCACGTGTACGTATTCAAAACGAACGACCGCGCACGATTTTCGTAGACAAATTTCGTTTTATTTTTTTTTATTTTTTTTTTGGGGGGGTTTGTTTTATTTCATTTTATTCTCAGAACAATTGCAACAATGTCATCACTCTTTTCACCAGGAATATCGTCGTGAAATACATCAGATATTCGACGATGTCCAAAATCCAAGACAACGTGTCGGCCGCTTCGTTTTCGTCGTACAACGGTATAAGTCTGAAACATAAAACACATAAAATGCAAACGATTATAAACGTGAAAACTCTGAAGTATATATATATTTTTTTTTTTTTTTTTTTTTTCTGGAACGTGTTGGGCAATACACCAGACATAATACGCAAACATACGATATGGCGCAGTCATTTTTAAGTTCTGCGAGAGGCCAAGGGATTGGTATTGGTTTTACTATAATATGTGTATTTTTTTCCTGTCCGTAAAAAACGTTTCTAGCAGACATCCTGTTCCGTTATACAAGTGCAGTGCCTTTTCTGAAACAATTTTTCAACTAGTTGGCCTCTTTTGATTGAAGTTTTCTTAATAATTGGGAGAAAAAAAAACGGGAAAATGTACAGGGTTCAATTATTTTCGATTTTATCATTTATTTCTAACTCGATTATTAAATAACCGTAAAGACCTGATAATTTCGCAGATTATTAATATTAGCCTTTTCTAGGGCCGGATAAATTTCCAAGACATTCTTGCCATATTTAAATTATCTATACGCATTCTAAGTTTTCGAATGTGATTTATAAGGGCTTTACGTGTACATTTTGATGAAATACGTAAAAATTACGGCATTTAAAAACATAACCGTGTTCTGGACATTTCTTTATTGTTTTTTTATTTGTTTTTATTAATATTCTTTTGTTCATTTTTTTAAGATGTATTTATTATTTTTGAATTTACTTTTATAACTAACAAATAAATAAAATATCGGTATTGAATAATTCGGAGCATTTAACTAATCGAAAAAGTGTTTTCCGACAAAAACAAACATATTAGTCTTATTATATCTTCGTTATACTCTGGAGAAACCAAAAACAAACAAAAATTCGAAATGTTGTACAAAGCAGGTATTACGTGAAAAGAGGATAAAAATAGTTTAGCAGTAAAAACTATTAATTTTTTACGGACCCGTTACGTGTTGACAAGATATACTCGTAAATTATTTGCAAATTATCGTACGAATAATAATAATATTTGCACTGTAAAATATTAAAAAAAAAATTCAATTCGCGCGTAGAATAAAATAATAATAATTTAATGGCGGTCCGAAAATTGTAATAAATCATTTCGCATACGACTTGTCAGGTGTCAATTTACAGAAACCGTATAATTTTATACATAAAAAAAATAATAATAATAATAATACAAAATCCGTTTTCTATAATTATATTATATAAATATCATTTTTTTTTTTTTTTTTTTTTTCTCCCCAGTTGCGGTTTTATAATATATAATAATATCGTTATACGGACAGGTATTATATTATAAATATGAGGTATAGGCACGCGTAATAAATCATCTGTCGCGAAAATATTAATTCAGCGCGCTCAATACTATAAGTAAATGTTCGCGAAAATCAAAAAAAACTTTAATCCGATGTCCTTGGGATAAAAAAAAAAAAAAAAAAAAACCATACCGCCGTCTATACGGAACATCGATTTTGTTGTGGTTTATTATTATTTATTTATTTATTTATTTTTTTTTTCATCTAAGTACATATATAATTTATAAGTACATAAATATGCACATAAATTACGTAACCGCGAAGATAACACTAAACATTTTACATTTATATCGGCGGAGAAGTGGAAAAAAAAAAAAAAAAGAACTTTATTTTTCAATACACCCGCCGCGAACAATCGGATTTCCGATAATATAACGCGGTGGACGGACGGCGGCGGGTAAACTCGATAAAATTGGAAAAATTTAAATACACGCGAATTTAAAACCTGGGCGTAATATGGTAATTTCCTGTCCGAACGCGTCCCGAAGAAGCGGCCCGCGGCCGTTGTCGCGATATTTTCGCTCGTTTCGCCGGCGAACGCAAACAAACGCGGGGGGCAAAAGTTTCGTTTTAGCCGGACGGCGTACGTTTAAAACAATAGAACGACGACGACAATAACGATCGAAGCCACTCCTAAAATTAGCCGAATTTTTACACAACTAATCGCGATCTATATCTGAACGCAAACCGTCGCTAACGAAAAACCATTCCGATGGGAATCCGGTGATTTTTGACGATATCCGTCGACATTACGATTTTTCTCCATTCTAGTCGATTGCTCGCGCCTCTATTATTATATAAGGATTCTTCTTAATGCAGACCACTATTTTTATTTTTTTTTTTTTTATACAAATTCGTACTACACATTTTTTAGGGTACACAGCTCCCCACGCCTCCTTTATATTACTTCCATACCGTCGAAATTAAAAAAAAAAAAAAAAAAAAACCTATTGTCTACAATTATTTTAATGATAGAATTACTCTTAATTTGTTTTATTTATAAAAAAAAATAACGTAATAACGGTGAAATTTGCCGTACAAAAGAAAACCGCAAATATATCGTCTAGTACCGTTTCTTTATCAATATGATTACATTTTAATCTTTGCAGTTTGTTGATCGTCATGATATTAATAACTGCATTTACGCTGTGCACGTACAAGTACATATTAATCAGTACACGTTTCTCGATTCCGTACTGCGCGCTCCTAATTCCGGACTACGCACTTTGTGTCGGAGTTCACCGAAAAAAAAAAAAAAAAATAGGGCCTGTCTTAAACGTTTTAAATCTTGCGTCATTTTCAATTTGTCCCGCAGAAGAGTTTCGAGGGCGTCTCTTATTACCTTCTATAATTATTATATTATGGGTGTCTCTGGGCGTGTCCGACACCGTTCCCCGGCACCTCGCTCTAATCGCATCCACCAACGTGTACGTTTTTTTTTTTTCTTTTACAGTCCTATGCATCTCTTCGTCTGTTTTCCTTTCTGTCCGGCGTATCCTTTTCCGTACGGCTCCAATGCCTCCGCGTCTCAATGGATCGCGTCTAGTCCATTTCTTTTCGGTATCATTTACGGACTCGCGTTTCATCCCGAATAATCGCGGAAAACTACAAAAATCAACTTGCATTCGCGCGAAAGTGTTTAAATTTAATTAATTCTGAGCTCTACATTTTTCAAATGGGTTTTCGAATATGATAAATAATAGCATTGTGATTTATGGCATTCGAATGTTGAAACAATAAATAAAATAATGTACGGCGCTGCGATCGTTGAAAAACAATGGCTCCACCCGTGGTGCGAAATACGTCGGATTTTTTTTTTTTTTGTTAGATTTATCTTTGAAATTAAAAAAAAAATCACCGCCTTCCGTTTAAACGACAACCATGATTGTGCAGTTGGTACTTTTTCATTTTATCTTTACCGATAAAAAAAAAAAACAAAACAAAACAATATTCTTACAATACGATTAATTATCGCGATGACGAGCGCGAAACGATCAGATATTTTTAATAACGACGTCGGGATAATACTCGCCCGTGTATATTCGTGTGTAACAAATAAACAACAAAATAATACGAAAAAGGAGACAAATTAAACGAATTGTTTTTATTTTGTTTTATTCAAGTGCCGGTATATCAGCAGAAGAAAAGATTGTTCCGGTAAAGAATTATTTTAATCGAGCGAAATTATTGTAAAAAATTGTCTTCAACAAACTAATGTATTACACGATTTCATATGTTATTATTCGTAAAAAAACACATTTCTTTTGAATTTCCCGCAAAGGACCATCAACAATAAATGCTCGTTGGCCAATTCCGTTCCGTGACATCGAGCGGTAAATTCGATACAAATCGAATTGCATAGTTTGAGAAGAATAATACAATAAATAATCTCCGCTTTCATAATATAGGTATGTATACCTTAAAGTTTACCGTAGACAATAAAAACCGGGGACTAAACGACCTAAATGAATTATCGTGTAACAAACGCAAAACTCTGACTTCTCGTTTCTATACATTTTATCTAAACTTTCGGAAAGAAAAAAAAAATACACGACTGATGCAATTGTCTAACGTACCCGTTTAACAATATTACGAAGAGAACCGAATCTTAAAGGGCCCGTAAAAATTTGAATAATTTAAATATTAATAATAAAACATCCGTGTACCCTCCAGTCCGTTACAGCCCTAGAGGAATAATTTAAAAACGTTCGTACGGGAGGTTAACTTTTTTCTGATTTTTTTTTTTGGTGTCGATGACACACCGGGAACTTATTGAACGCAATACAAATACAATTAAGTACGATCGACAAAAATCCCGTTTACCCCTATAGCGGGACGGGCTCACAAATCACATAAAAAAATAACAACGCATAATACAAAAATCACTAAACCTAGACTTAATGCTAACACCGACGTGGTTGCCGTTAACAAGATTTACAATATTTACGAAATTTACAAAATTTACAAGTAAACGGGAGGTTAACATAACCTAATCTTGGATAATAATTACAATATAAGCACACGGCAAGTCCGGAAAAAATAAAAACCATTAGAACGTCGCACGCTGCACGAAAATATTTAGTTTGACGTTTTACGGTCTTCAACTCGAGTCGTATGTGTGCCCATTGCTTGGAAGAAAGCGATTCGCGTTGCTTTTCGACTATGGGAACGAGAAACGTGAAAGAATTCCTATATATGAGAAACGTAAACGCAAATTTCCGTTCTTCTAATTATGGAAAAAAAATTATAAATGAAACGCACGTTATTTGAACGATAATATTGTCTGGAAATTATTTCGTGTCGGTCAGTTAGTAACAAACTACCACAATATGCAATATTGCAATAATGCATTCACTTTACCATTTTTTTATTAACTATACAACTATATACAAGATACATAATATGATAATATTAATATAAACCGCGGTTGTATATTCGTGTAACCGTAATATAATCGGTGTCCCGGTGACAATGGGTTAAAAATGATAAAAAACGAAATTGTAATATATATCATAACTACTTTAGTAGAGTCGACAAATTTAAATCAATTGATTGGTTTATAATTTAAAAATTGGCCTATTTTTTCTGGTTGAAAAGTTGTGCGCAAAACATTCATCATTGACAACCGCTCAGATTGTAAACATAAATTTGTCAGGAACGAGGAACGGGAACCTTTTTTTTTTTTTTAAAAAGGAACGTTTCCAACACTGATATGTACCGATTCGTAGTGCCGGATTAATAGCACCGTGGGCCATAAGCTAATAAGTCAGATTTACCATAAAAAGCAACACGAAAAAAAAAAATACCTAACCTAACAACAAATTAAAAAATAAATAATGATTTATAATTGTATTCAAAAATAATAAATAATATTCAATACATCATAATCATGTCAAATTGGAAACACATAATTTGTCTAATACATTTGTATTTATTATAAAATTAGTCACTGTCAACTTGTCTATCATCATCATCCCACGCATAACTCTTTTTTTCTAGCTTTTGCATTTGAAAAAGTTCGGACAACATCATCCAAATCTAGTGATTTTACGAACTCGCCCTCGACGCTCAGAATTCCAAAATTCTGCCGATTATTCTGTGATAGTGAAGATCGTGACGTTTTTAATCATTTTAATCGAGATAAATATCTTTCACCTGTGCAGTTAGTACACATAAGAGAATGATTTAAACGTAGTAACTATTCATTCAACATTTTGGAAAACTCTCGGTGACATTTAATATTGTACAGTACAATAATATTGTGTTGTATAATGTGTACAGATAAAAAATGTAGACTGCGTTCGACTATTATTCGATTAATTCGTTACTTAGACGAGTTGTCGTGAAATATATTTTTAAATACCGGTCATTTTTTTATGATCGAACTTGTTTAGTGTGTAAACGTACAGATTTTACATGTTCTCAATGTAAAAATGATACGAAAAAAAAAAAAAAAAAAAAAAATACCGACTAATCAACGGGCCGAGTTTTTGTCGAGGGCCACTCCGATGTGCTTTATAGGTTAATCCGGGGACACCGCCAGTGCGAATCGTATAAATAAAAAAACCAATTTTTCGTACGAACATATAATTTGTTCGCATTATAATAAAACGGTTATTCCAAAAGATAATAACGATAAATTTACACTCGAACGGAAAAAAATAATAATGCTATTATTTTATTTATTTTCACCCCCCCCCCAACTATCGTTCCGCGCTTTCGGGATGGGTAAAAAAAAAAAAAAAAGAAAAGGGTTGAGGAAAGTGGTCGATAACGACGGTAATCGTGGCATAAATAATATTTTTTTATAACACGCGCGCTACGCCGACTTTACCGCGGCGTTTTGATGACGTCCCCGCGGGATTACGTTTGCGCGAGAATTCCGAAACACAAACGCACATACGACGGGTGGAAAAATACGAAACGAAAAAAAAATATAATATTTTTTTTTACTCTATTATTTTCGACGTAAACGGTCGACGGTCGGTATGGCCATGTTAATACTAAACCGTTTACCGAACGGACGACACGCGAAAGTTTTGCCCGGCCTACGAGTGCCCTTGGTATTAAATTACCGTTTGGTTTGTTTTATTTTTTTTTTTTTAATATTATTCCGTTTTCGCCTATTAATACGGTAAAGGTGCCGCGGGCCGTTTCGCAAAACGGATTCACCGGAGGAAAAAAACCGTGTTAAATTTATATCATTTAGTATTTATTTAAATACAAATTTTCGTGAGCGTGTTGACAAACGCATTTGACGCCCCGGTTAGATGAATCTCGATATTATTGTTATTTTTTTTTTTTTTTTTTTTTTTACAGAGCCGCGGGATTTCTCCGACGCGTGTTACTCGCGTACTAAATATATAACGAGAAATCCCGACAAAGTTTTTCCGTTACTCCGCGGTGTTAAAATAATTACAAAACGGTCGGTCGAGCCAAATAACTTTTGGCGACGTACGTTTTGCACGTGCCCGTTTCTAATTTGCCGACGGCGGGTGCCGGACGAAAAACAAAAAAAAAAAAAAAAAAAAAACAATGCTATCACAGGCCAAACGTAAATCAAATTAGATAATGGACGATACTGTTATGTGGTTGGACAATTAGAAAAGTACTCGTCCGCCGCAACGAAACGGAAATCGTTGGAATATTAACAAACGTAGGGGGATTAAACGATATTGTATTGCACGAAAAAAAAAGGGGAAAAAAAAAAAACTACAACGTGACTCGGGCATAATATCCGTCGTCGCAAACGGTAAAACGTCAATACTTGAACTATAAAAAAAAAAAAAAAATAAAAAAAAAAACGACATAACGAAATGTCAACACTATAAGTATAACTACCAATAATAAAAAACGAATTTAATAAAACCGCACTACAAGATTTCACGACTATAAAATATAATAATAATAAAAAAAAAAAAAAAAAAAAACGGAATAAATATAATAATAAATCGGTTTTTTTTGTCCCATCCCAAAAAAAAAAAAATAATAATAATAATAAAACGGTACGAATGTTCCGGTTTTATTTAATTAAAGTTTGTCTGGAAATATTATCGCTACGATCCATTAATATTTTATAATATTATTATAATTTACCGTGCAAACATCACTCCAAAATGAGTACAAGAACTAAATTACTCCTTTATAAAACTCTTTTAATGCCTATCTGGACATATGGCATCCAGCTATGGGGGGGGGGGCAGTTAAAAAATCTAATATACATAGAATCCAAACAATCCAATCTACAACTCTTAGAATAATTACAAACGCCCTTTTTTTATATTTCAAACAAATACTCTTCATACCGACCTTAAGATTAACTCTGTAAACGACACTGCTAAAATATTATACGAAAGATTCCGCTCACGATTAACGAACCACCCGAATACTCTAATTTCAGTTTTAAACTCCGACGTTATTCCTGGCAATCCACCTAGACGCCTCCAGCGCAGCTGGTGCCGTGACCTTCTTGATCCCCGCATATAAGTTCAGATGATAATAATAATAGAAATATAAAATAAAAAATAGATTCTCTTTGAAGGAAAATTAAAAAATAAATATAAATTAATAGTGAGTGTCATATCACGTGTGTCATGTAAATATATATATATGTATTTATGTTAGTTTCTCTATTTTTTAGATATATTAATGTATAATACGTATATGTATTTTTTTTTTACCCTTATCACATTTACTTATTGTGCCTATTAGGTATAGATTGTTTATTCCAAATAAAGAAAAAAATAATAATAATTTACCGTCGTCATGTACACGTAGTAGTAGTAGTACGCAATATCGTATGCGTACCGTAAACTTTTTTTAAAATCGTAGACGATAAAATAATTCGTTTTATTATTACATCGTGTCATTTTAAAATAAAACAGTTTTATCGACGAAAATTGTGTAATACGCGTTTGTATTAATGACAATTTAAACGACTCTCGGACGGTATTGGAAATCGTGAACGCGGTGTGTTTCCCGTTTTTTGTTTTTTTTTTTTTTTTTAATATTTCCGCTTCGAACGAAACGTACTCGCTTTTTATCGGAGCAATATAATATTATTTATGGCTTTACGAGTATATTGGGGCAATGAATTTTCGTAGCGAACGTATTTATGTTTGGCCGACTACCGTAGGACGTATTATAAATCGTTGTTATTACACAATTCGAATTGTGTAACAACGAACTCTTGGTTGGAAACATTTATTTCGATTTTTTTTTTTAACGTTTGCGATTTGTAGCGGTATTTTTTTTCTCCTCTTTAAAGTAAAACCGTAACGGTATTTGCTACCAATATTAAACCGTTATTCGAAATAGCCAATATTGAAAATTACTCATATGTCGGTTTTTTTTTTTTTTTTCATATTCTAGAGACATAAATACATAAAATTTACGTATTTCCTCCAAACATATCGGTTTTGAAAAATAACTCGATATCCGATATTCCGGCCGGTACTCACCACTATAAAATTGTTTTTTTTTTTCTTTTATTAAATGCATTTTATTCGATCGGCTTTGAACCACAGTCAATATCCTAAAACCGGCCGCTCGTCTGAGTGATCTTCACCGGGTTTTTAGACTTGCAGATCGGAGCAAAACATTTTGCCTAGCCCCCCGCCGACTTGATTTGGCGGCTCTTTGTGTAATTTGAAAATTGTACGAAATTCAATTTTATTTATTTTTTTTTCTATTTTTAAATTTAAAATCGATTTGCACATAGCGCATTATATAACGATCATGGTCTTAGTATAAATGAACGATTAAAATGTTTTTCAATTTCAATATAAATTACGATTATATCACTAACAAAGATTTTTGATTTTCTATTTTTTAAATGATTTTTAACGGTTTCTGTCAATATTTAAAATCGATTTCAAGCTCTGATTTCTACAAGGAATTTCTAAAACTAACATTATCCATATCATAGACCTTGTAAATAGGTAATAATAATTATTGAATTATGTCTGATAAGTGATGTAATGAGAGTGCGGACGGCTGAAGCTAATCCTACCGGTTAGGTTTGGTTCAACGATTGTAAAGGACGTGATTGTTTTTAAGTCACATAATCCATATTCTTTTATTTTTCCAATTCGAACATTGCAAAAGTCCATAAAAATGTACCGCCCCCGAAAGTCCGATTGTATATTATCGAGAAAAAAAACGTATTTTTCGCGGGAGTTTGCAGTCTGGTCGTCTACCGTGAAATGAGATTTGTGGAATTCTGTGACTATTGTAGTAATTTTGTTATTGCCCTTATAATATACGGTTCTGTGTAAATATTATTTACTAATGTTATAGTGTTATGAGATGTGGGTAAAAAAATAAAGCAAAAAGGTCATCAGTTAAGCTGCGTGGTTGGGTAGTACTTTTTATGTTTCGTTTCGCCTGCATTTTTTTTTTTTTTTTTTTTTGGAAAAGACACCGCTGTTGGCGTTGGCTTAAAGTCGATCGGAGAACTCGGCCAACGTGTCGAAAGATAGTAATTTTTTGCAGATGTCACTTTTCGGTATACTTAATATTACGTACATATATTCTCGGTTCGGAAAATTGTTTTTCGAATGAAACGGTTTACCGTTTCATTGTTGGTTTCGGTATTTCAACGAAATAACCCCCGGAGGTGCGATAAACCACGACGCCACGACGGTCGGTGGCATATTTATACAATTTTTTTATTTTTGTTTTTCTCAATATTATTACCAAATTATTTAAATGTACACCCTACGCGACGCGTGGCGGTTAGAAAATACGAGGCCTGTTCAAAAAGTTCCCGAATTTTTCAATTTTTTATTTATAGTGCTTACCTACAAGCTATTGAGACTTAACACCCTCGAAGTATTCACCCTCTTGGTCTATACACTTTTGCCGACGACGTTCCCATTGTTTAAAGCAGTTTCTGGAATCGCTCGTAACTCCGTTAGCGAATTTTCTTTTATTTCGTCTATCGTCGAAAATCTTTGTCCTTTTAACGGAGATTTTAGTTTTGGAAATAAAAAAAAAGTCTGCTGGTGCCAACTCGGGAGAATATGGTGAATGAGGAAGCACGGTCATGTGATTTTTCACGCAGAAATCTCGAATTAACAGGGAAGTGTGTGCCGGAGAATTGTCGTGATGTGAAAAACTATGAGTTTTGCGACATCAACCGAGGAACAAAATTTTGCTGCAAAGCGGTGCATTCCAAGTTTTTCTACCAGGATTTCATGACATGAACCAGCCGATATATTACAATCTTCCGCAATTTCTCGAACAGTTATTAGACCGCACAATTCCATTGACTTTTGTCACATGAGCATCGTCTGTCGATGTCGACGGACGTCCTGAACGTGGGTCGTCATCAACTGATTCCCGACCGTCTTTAAAACGTTTAAACCAGTCGTAAGGTACTGAGTACGTCCTAAACACTGATCACCATAAGCATTTCGCAACGTTTTATAAGTCTCAGTAAAAGATTTACAAAATTTAACACAAAATGTAATATTAATACGTTGTTCGTGAATGTTATTCATCTTAAAAATCGCACAACACACAAGACTCGGCTACTTTGAACGCACACAGTCAATGATTAGATAGCAATAAACATTTGAGATTTAATTGAAAATATAGCTGCTTATCTCTATTTTATTTTAATCTAATAACGTTTACGGTACTATAAATTTTCTATTTTTAGGAATTATAGTTCGGGAACTTTTCGAACAGACCTCGTATATTATAATAATAATCGGTAGGTACTCACGTCTGTATGATCACGGGCAACAACAGTTGGATGGCGAGGTCTCCGAAACACCTGTAATATACAATAGACTGCTTAAATGCGATCTGTTTCTCGTCCGGCCAAACCGCGCAGGTTGCGACGGTGTGATTATAATTTAAATATTATCACTAGATAAACAGTCTAAACTAGATATACAGACGGTATCAGAGCATTTGCGAGGGGCGTAGCAAAATGTGTAATTTTTTTTTTTTTTTTTATTCGTGTACGTTTGTTAATAAAACAATTGTTTTACGTAAAATAATACCTACGCGATCGTATATTGATACATATTGAATCGTATATTATTGACCTAGGACCCGCACACCCGAAACGCGTATCCGAGCCCCCGGAAATTTGTTCGTAAAAATAGAAAAACGCTCGCAAATTTAACAAGCAAAATAGTCATTTCGAAAAAAAACTCGACGGCCTTTTGCATTTCGAAGCATAACCGTAGAGGAAATGTGTACGAACAAATTTATATTCACGCAAAATACTCCAATTCGTTTTTGTAAATGTAAACGTGTTGTTAATAGCTTCTCTTGTCTCCGTTAAAAAAAAAAAGAAATCAAATTCAGCGCTATAAGATACGAAATAATATATGTTGATGGCCAAGTTATATATTCGAAATTGTATTATACTTGAAATTGGTACCCGTTTTATTACATTTTCCATTGAACTTTTCTCCCGTTAAAAATAATATTCTTTTTTTTCAACGTTCGCCGTACAAAATCTAATTCGCCGCTTACACAAACTCGAACCGAGGGCGTTTATCGACAATCACAAACCTCCGAGGGGGAGGGCGGCCGTGTTAACTTCCTACTTTAATGCTTACAGCACACTACCTAATAGGGTGACTACGTTTGCGCAGGCCAAAGGGTGTGGGGGTGAATAAAATAAAATATATAATATTATTTAATAGGAAAATGTATTTTCTTCTTCTTCTTCCTCCGACTATGTTGGGCCTTTAAGACCTTACAGACGGTCGTAGCCCGTGCCATCTCTCCCTATCACAGTGCCAAAACTCGCCGATCGATAATTCGGTTTCATTCACCTCGCGTCTAATATCACTCGATATTCACATTTAAACCAGGACCGTCCTAGTGGTCTTGGAGACTTGCTGGCCAATTGCATTGTGCCGGGTGTGTAAACGTTTTATAATATACAGTAGAATCCATTTAATTGGGAAATGGGAACAACCGCTTAATGGGGACAAATTTGGCAGAGTCCCGGACGAATATATTCGTTTTAGGCAATTTAACTTCGTTTATTGGGGACAGCTCATCGGTTATAAGGGACAAAGACAATAGTGGTCTCACTAGATAATCGAATATATACATACCTACTTTCTTATTGAAACCGCAATTATCTAATCCCTAACCGTCTCTACTATATTTTATATAATAATTTTATGTTATTACGTATTTTATTTTTGTTAATCATTTCTTTTCCTCCTACTACCGCGTACTCCTTGAAGATAAGAGTAGCGACTAGCGTGCGTACAAAATTACTTCGTCGATAAACTTTAGTGTAAAGTTCGTTTAGCTGTGTATTAACGTATTCTGTTTTTTTTTTTTTATTAATTCCACTTCATGTTAACGCATAACAATAAAGATTTAATTAAATAAAGAAAAAACCCGTATACGTACGAATCGTACGAAATGAAATGTGCGCAAATGTCGAAACAGTAGATTGTGTGATTATTATTATAGTAATGGAAAATTATTGAAGTGTGTTCACGCGACGTATGCGAATTGTGTGCAATCTGTTGTCAGTCTGCATTACACGAATACAATGTGTACATTGTAATGCGTATAACAGTGGTAGACTTTAGCGTTGTACAGCTTATGAATATTTGTTTACCTTGGCTCACTCGTTTGGAAAAAAAAGACAAAAAAAATCGGTATAGTTTTCGTTGGAATAATACTATATAATTTTGTATGTTGAAATTTCTCACCCGATACGCTTCGGCATTTCCAGTCGAACATTTTAAGTTCATTCGACGGGGAAATGGAGTATGAAATTATCAAACACTTATAATCGCATCAACCATTTAAATTACCGTCAACGAACGTACGAACAATTCTAAATGGAACATATAGAGATTATATATTACCTTTCCTGGGCGGATTGACTTCAGCAGTGGCTTTGGCGTAGAAAACGAATATGTTCGTTTAATCGCGGGTGTAAACGTGAATTAGGAGAAATAACGGAACGAACACTTTATAAAATGGAACAAATATATGTCGATCTTGACGCGGAATGAGAGCCAACACGAGGAGAACTGTAGAACGCCGGATGGACCAGCTGACGCCGGAGTTGTCGGGGAAGAAATCGGGACGTGTGTGTGTGTGGATATATATATAGGGAGAGAAAAATGAGAAATATTGTGTGCTTGTCGTCCTGTCGATCAATATAATAATTTATATTAATATATAATAGTTTATCTAAATTGACTTTTACTGAATATTTTACTCTAATTTTTGGTCCTCTCGCTGGGAGAACCTGCCCGCGGAGTTCGCTTCGAGACCTAGACTTAATACGCCTAATATCCTTAAAAAAAAAAAAACCTTGCTACTTGTACTTACACGGACCCCCCTTATTGTCCAGTTCAATGTGCTTCGCGCGGGACGTAACCTATTGCCTAGTCACTCGTTTAAACCCCGGCTTAATCTCCATCCGAATGAAGCTATTTGTGATTTCTCTCATATTTTATTTGTTCGTGCTGGCCCGCAGGCCATGAAAGGCCGTATTTTAATTAATTCCCCCCCAAGTCCCTCGATGTTTCGTTCGGCGTTCATTCTATTCTCGATACTAAAACGCTATTATCACTTTTATTTCGGAATATTGGCGTTACCATTTTAATGTACCCCCGTGTCTATTTGCGTTTGTCTCTTTTACTGTAATTGTTGAAATTGTCCAACTAGTAGCTAAATAAATAAAAAAAAAAAAAAAAAATGTTACAACTAAATAACAATGGTTAATAATAAGTCGAAACTTATGATTTATTTATACCGACATCGTTGCAATGTCGTTGCAGTAGACTTTGCCTATTCCGCGGCGGTTTTTCCCTTTTCTCGTCGGCGCCGCCGACAATAGCGCGGAGAACACGGACGGCGCGCCGTACGAAAACGTGACGCACGTAATTTTTTTTTTTGTTCGCGATGAAAAAACGCACGGCGACGCCTGGCCGTTAAGGTAAATTATATAATGGAAAAGGCTGCGCGCGTGCCAACGACATAGTAAACGATTTTTCGACTACGTATCTGGTACACGGGGCGGGGGGGGGCACACACTGTGCCCCGTTTACACGTTTTCCGCGCACACTATTATAACCGTAAAAAAAAAAAAAAAAAAAAAAAAAACATGTGTTTTTCTACTCTCGTTTTATTATACAAGGTGTCCCGTCGGACGGTTACGACTACACCGGTACGGCCGCGACTCGGCGAAAGACACAATTTAAATGCATTTCGAGTACAAATACGAATATTTTTTCGATAAGTGTTTGTAAATACTTAACACACATGTGCGAGTAGTAAACGTTCCGAATCGATTTGCCAAAAATTACGAAAATATTTTCAAGTATAATTACTTTTGAAAAATATTTTCAAATACCCAACGAGTTCCGTAGTATCGTATTACATAAATACGTATTCGAATTCTAGAGTAATTCTAATAATTATTCGATTATTTCAAACACGTTGCGAGTCTGCTGATTATTACGCATCGAATTTGTCGATTGTATCTACAAAAATATATTCATAAAATGCATTTATTATTACAATCATTTTCGAAAACCGCCCATGTGTATACGTACAAAAATAATGAATCGCAAACTATTTTTGGTCGTTCGAACTGACCCGTGTACTACGTATACTCGAAACTATTATGATATTTTCCAGTTTATATATGAACAAGTATTTTTTTTTTTTTTTTTTTTTTTAATTGTATTCGTTTGTACTTGTTTAATATCTTATCCCCACCTGTAAGGGTGGAAATTAAGGTGAATGTAAAATTCGAGAATCGCGTGTATTTTACATTTCCAATAAAAAAAATTGCCGATAAAAGTTAATATATTCCGTGATATTGAGTGTTGGAAAATACGCATTGAAATTATGATCGCCCAGTAAAATAGTGTAGTTAATTAGAAGGTATTTCGATTTTAAAAATAATAACTTTTTTTCCTAAAAACAATGTTAATTTATAACGTTTTGTTTTGCGTTTTAACTTTTATAATTATTGTAGGTGCTTAACGAGTAAAATGTATTTTATGTTAAATTTTAATTTTCAACAGCGCAGACTTTTCTGTTTGTTTTACTCACTTTTTCGTTTACTTTGCACGCCACAAAAAATTCAAACCGACACTATACCCAACTGGGTTTTGTTATGTTTCCTCCGCCCCGCATAGGTTTAGTTCAAATAAAATGCATTATGACCTAAGCCGCTCCTATGTCTACGCATTTGTTTGATTATTATTGTTGGTTTTTATCGTGAACAGCGGTAAATGAATATAAAACATCAAGAATTACGACGGTGCGATTAATCGTTTAACTGTTTGGGAATTTATAAAAGCCGTTCACTTTTACGAACGCTTTTATTCGTTTTTAAATCGACGGCGGTGCTTTGTGCGATTCCGTGAAACTCCATACGTCGCAACAAAATGGCCTGCGTGCAGCAAAAAAAAAAAAAAAACAAAAAAAAATGTTTTATAAAATAATAGGTGGGAATATTACGTGAACGAGCCTAATGTCGCGTCCACTCGTAACTAATAACTCAAATGAGTAACGTAAATTCAAGAAGACATACCGGAGCAAGTCCGGGAAACAGCGAGACTATAATAAGTGAGTTTTTATTCTACTCGCGGTGACCTAGTGGTGAAGTCATATATTTTTTTTGTGGGAGGTGTCGACCACGATTTACGGTCTACTGATTTTTAGAAATATGTCTTTTAAAAATCTATGTCGATTTGACGACAAATAATATTACAAAAACACCCCCTAATCGACCGACTCGAGTATGTGTTTTTGATGTGGCGTGCGGAATCTATCGGTCCGACCCGCTATAGTTTCATCGCTGAGTATCGCAGACACCGCAAGCATGCAGAGAACATTGTACACTGCGTACATTTGAAAGATAATCGGGTATTTTCGTGCCCGTAGTGGATTTAATTAGAAAATGTTCAACATTTCGTATGCCCCGGGTGTATCGCGAATTAAAAATGTCAAGGGCCGATTTCGTTAATAATAATAATAATAATATGATTGCATAGTGGGTTATGATTTTTTAGGACCCGGGGACCCGCGGGTCTAATACGTTAATCTTTAACCAAACAAACATTTCCGACGAGTGAAAAGTACTGCGGCCGTCGCACCCGGCTGGCGGCTTTGGCTTACCCCAACTATACATGATAACCGCGATATTATTACAGACTTTTCTGTACACGGTAATAAACTCCGGTCCGATATTCGGTGTTGGTGCGCACAACAAAGCGGATTCGGTTAAACCGTTCTCTGTTTCGATTTTCGGAGTTTTCGCAGCACAATTTTTTATTTTTTTTTTCTATATATATATATAGGTATTTATCGATTTGTACGATACATTTTGGGTAATAAAAAACTCGCAGTGTAAACGTGCTTTATATTGTCTTGGATTTATCTTATTGTTAAACGTGTGTGTTATCTTTAAAAATCATTTTCAATGGTTTTCGTTAAAAATGTCGTAAAACAGAGCCTCGATTTCATATGAATGTCCATATTTTTTTTTTTTTTATTTATAAAATTTGAATTGCCATACAAATGAATTTATTAATTATTTTATAATGGTTTACGGAACCAATATAAAAATTATTGTATATAATGTATTTTGTACAATAATAGATTATTTCGATTAGTAAAATTGTTCCTATTTCGTGCACGCCGTGCACAGATAAAACGAGGAGTTTCCGCTTAATTTCAATCATTTTTCGAAAGTCTCCAAGAAAATGTTATTTATATATCCTATGAAAACGGTCGGATTTTCTCGGAAAGTAACTAAAAAAAAAAAGAAAAAAAGACGCGGGCTTTTCACTAGATGATCTTTTACTTGGAAACAACTGTCTAGTTCTACGTTTGCCGATTTCTTGGTTAGTTTGGCTGCGAGATAAAAAAAAAAAAAAAAACCACGGCTTACGGCACCGGCAAACAGTTACTCGGCTTAATTGGCATTTTTTTTTTTTTTAGCTCGACTCGAGTAAAACGAATTCGTAACAAACAATAATAATAAAAATCGTTAAACCGTGGGCAGCCTTGCTGTACAATAGGTATTGACAACGGGTCGCGTTTAGCCAAACCGGCGGTGAGCGGTACTCGGGCCCCCCCAACAATCCCGCCGGGTAACGCGCGCGTTATTTTTATTTGAGGTAATCACTTCGTAATAGGTGTTCACCGGCAGTTCGTACATGGTCAACAGCACGTACAGAAACGAGACGGCCGTGACGATTTCGAATTTATACTTGATCCACATGTCGGGGTGGCCGGCCCCGGCGCCCGGTCCGCCGGCAGTGCGGGAGACGAGCGAAAACGAGACGTGCTCTACTCCGGTGACCCGGCGGGGTGTATTTGATTTTCCGTACGGTTTGGCGCTCGCGTAAAAAATAATATAAAAAAAAACCACGACGGTCGGAAACCTCCCGGGAAACCGGCGAATAAAAAAACGGTAAACCGTTTGCGAAAATTATTCTGTCGGCCGCGGTACTCGCGCGCTTACGGGCCGCAGGCGTTGGTTATACACTGAAAAAAAAAGAAAAAAAACACTCAAACACCCCACCCACGCGCCCGGCAGACATTTGCGAACGGCAATTTGCCCGCGAGTGTGCGCCGGCACATCTGTTGCGTATTTCTAAACGACGATTTATTGTTTTTTTTTTTTTTTTTTTTTTTTTTTTTTTCCACTGTATTTGCGCACGTTTTCGTGATTATCTTCTTCTCGACGACGACCCGTTTTTTTTTTTTTTTTTCCCGCGACCGACAATTGTTATTATTGTCGCGCGTACGTACGATTCGACACGTACGTATAGGGTACCGCAATAGCGGTTAGTTTACACTGTTTTTTTTTTTTTTTTTTGTTGTTGTTGTACGGTTAAAAATAATTTCCTTGTCGATTTTGACGACTTTCGAACCGTTTGTGATATAATTGAAATGTCCGCGGTTTCCCCGCTCCCCACCCACCTCTCTTAGTCTTATGTTAGGATTACATTTTTTTTTTTTTTCGCCTCTCGAAAATCCGCGAAAATTTGACACACACAATTTTCAAAATATTCTGCCGGTTGTACGGTTATTACTAGGGTTTGGATGTTTATGATTTTTCATTTTTTTTTTTTTTTTTTTTATGTTGTCCAATAGTTTCCATTCTTATATAGATATGTTTTTTGACGATATCTATGGTCAAAATTTTAAAATTTTATTTTGCATATAATTGTATATTTTACCGTTCATGATTTATAAGTGGATAATTTGTGTTTTTTCTGTTTTTTAAGCGCATTTTTGACGGTTTTCGATGGAAAATGCTGAAAAATACCGTAATTTTTTATTTTATTAACTGAATCTGATATAAGTTCGATTATCTGTATGAAGTATTTTACAAATTATCAGTTATTTATTGTTGAGAGTTCCTACTCAAATATAATTTTCGATAACTCTCGGTCAATTGTCAATCGTCAATTGTTAGACAACAAAATATGTAGTAAATTTAATACGGTTCTTGAGAAAAACAATATGTCAAATTTAAAAAATCGTTGATGGGGGTTGAAGAGGAATCAACTGTGGAAGATTTCGTTTTTTTTTTTTAAATTTTCACCAATTACGTCTGTTGAAATTTTTCCAGGTGACCGTTATTAATTATTTTTTTTATTTAAAAATAACAATTTTTTATATAAAGATTTTTTTTTCTAATAGATTCAAAAATGTATTAGCACCAAATAGACGAAGATTTACAACGGAATATTTAAAAAAAACAAACAATAATTATTCAATGCAATTCTTTTTAAAACGTATTTTATTTAATTTTATACAGTAAATCCAAAAATGTAATTGACACTATAGTTATTAATATGACGAGCACATAAAAATATTACCGACCCAATTTGTTTACATTCTATTAATAATTAAATATGTCTCTATATATTTATTGCATTTTTTTCTGTCCACATTTCTTTAATTTTTAACGCATATTTTTCAAATTTTCCATACGTATTTAGCTGTTTTTTAGTGCATAAGTGCATACATTTTTTTAGCGCATAAACATCCTAACCCTAGTCATTACTATGGTCGTTTGAAATGTTGTTCGCGGTTTTTTTTTTTTTTTTTTTGTTGTTGTTGTTGTTGTTTAGTGGGTGAACAAACGTCGTAATTCATTTTTCGTATCAACAGCGTTTAAATGTCAAATGTACGTGAAATCCGTTAAAAAAACGCGAACAATATTCTGGTAATTTACATTTGCGATGTTCGATTTAAACGTTTCGATACATTAATCGCTCGTAATGGTTTTTCGCTGTCGGCGGTTTTTTCATTGCGCACGGATATAAATTGAATTACTCCCGTTTACTCATAGCCTCACGATTACCAATTTTGCGACTGATATTTTTCTCATACTCCGAATGGTAACGTGAATACTGTTCTAAAAGAGTCGACAAACGCGCACGACACCTTTAGCGGATAATAATATACCGTTTATGCGAGTCGGATTGAAAATTCGATTAGTTATAGTCGTGCGACACCGTCTAGTTAAAAAAATAAAAAAATAAATTAAATAAATAAAAATATATTATTTAATTGAACTGAAAGATAGTCGAAATGGATATTTTACGTCGCCGGCTGTTCGTACATCGGAGTTTTCGATTTTTAGTTCGTATTTTCATTGTTTTTTTTTTTATGAAAATATCGAATACGTACGGTTTTCTGATAAAATATTATATTGTATATAGGTCACGTCGTAATATTTTATACCTACTGAACAGCAAAGTGCACTCGGTAAATAATTATAAATTAAACGCGAAACGTATTATTATTCAGTAGGTAAAAATGCATAGTAATTTTTATTTTTATTTTTTTTTTTTTTCTTTCAATTGTGTCAACAATTATTATTTAACGCCGCGTGGACTTTTTAAGATTCGATTCCGCGCCCGTATAAATAAACGGAATGCCGGCACACGGAATTATTAATGGCGTACGAAGAATAAGTAAAATATTATACGCCGCAATCGTTTTGATTCCGTGCCGAGCGGATATTGTGGAGTTTTACAAATTTGTGCGTGTGTAGTGGTTTTTTTTTTTTTTTTTACATTTCTTTTATGTCTGCTGGCATTTTTTCGTCGAGGTAAATACCTCAAAAACTTACAAGACTTACTTGGTATCTACCAGTGGGGTGTCCGGGTTAGACGAGGTCAGGGCTAATATCCCACCACCATCCATGTCAGCTGTATTTTTAAATATACGACATTTACGAGTCAATTTATAAAATATTATTAATATTGAAATTTATATATTTCCGCCAAGTTATAAGAAAATGCTTGATAGAAATCCGATTTTAATATCGACATTGGTCAGGACGGGAATACTTTTTACGATTTATTCGTGACTATTATTCAGAGATCCGGGGCATTCCTATTTGTTTTTTTTTTTCGAAATTCGTTTAACGTTAAATAGCGTAAAAATATTATGTACGATACGTTTTTACTTTTTATATTCATTTCCGCGTATGTACTAGTGTATATGCGAATTAAAAACCTTCTGAACAAAAGTGCAATTGTATTCGACAAGTGTATGTTGCAGAACATGGTTTTTGTATTGACGGTAACAGATTCTTTTTTTTCTTTTTTACAAAAAAAACAATGCCTACTTTATGGTAAAAAACATATAATACGTCGAAAATTCAATTTGAACTCAATAATTCTTAAATCGCATCGGTATAAATAATACGGTGTGCACACGACGGTGTATGGCGTTTTTAACATTAAAATCCGTCGTTATTTCGGAAAGTTATGAACTCTGAACGATATTTGCTTTAAAGAAAATTGAAATTGCACGCAATTATCAAAAAAGTTTTTAAACCGTATAGGTTTAGCGATAGTGAACAAATCTTTTAACGGCGGACGGACGAATCAAAATACAAATATGCAACGTTTAAATTGGAAATGAAAAAAGAAGAAAAAATCGGGCATACAGTGGTTGGGCCACCGTTATAGATGGGAAGCTGGGATGGTACGATATAGATGGGAATCGCTAACGAAAAACGACCCTGTGAAAGTTCGGTAAAAATGTTTCAATAGACGAAAATTTGAAGATAGCAAAATGCGGAGTGTGATTTATACGGTTTACATCAAAACGTGAACTTTGAAAAAAATGTATGCATTACGCTCAATTTTTTTTTTATCATTGCCAAATACAACTTATGGTAAACCCCATGTGTAAAATGCTCAAACAATTTTGCACGGCTAATACAATTCTGTTCACGTATAACCTCAAATACCTATAAACAAGACAAAATTCACTAGAATATTTTGAACATTTGTCCGCGCCTAGAAAAGTGCCTTAGTATTAATATTCTTTCAAAATTCTAAATCTCTACGATCATTTAAAGCCCAGTAAAAATAAATAGAAACAATCGGAAATAATGAGAACTATTATTGTCGTAAATTTTCCCGTTTTTTTCCCGGTTTTCACTACAACGAAAATCGAAAATTGGCCTCGATTGCACAATTATCGTTTGTTACGATGGCCCATCGTAAACGCGTAATTTTAACGCTAGACGACCAAGTTGAAATAAATAAGTCAATGGCGAATGCCCAGAACCGTATAGGTACGATCGCCGGGAAGTACGGGACAGGCAAATCGCCTGTTGGAAAAACATAGAGAATATTTGTGAAAGTTTGTCAGGACAATTGAACCAGGCCGTGGTCCTGGTGCACGTAATACTTAAAAAACAGCCGGGAAATCCTGTTCTCGGCAATGTATTGTTTATGCCAGTGGTTCCCAACCTTTTTGACACTACGGACCACTTAGAGAACTTTAGATACGTCACGGACCACCAAAACTTTAGACCTTATATTTCTTATAAACAAGAATCAATTTTTTTTTTCACCATTTTAGAAGAATTTAGATTATGAATAAATAAAAACCAATGAAATTCCGTATAGCAGCAGGCTTATAATATTGTTTATAATTGATGAATTTTAAAAGTAAAAGTTTTATATTTATTTACAATTTAACGCAAATTACTATTATAAAAAAAATGTACACAATATTATTATATTTATTAAAGGTGAATTACAATTATAAAAACAATTTAATGTGATTTTTGGGCTTACATTTTCTTTACATTCCTGGGGGAATACTGCTCAAATCTACACGCATGTCTTTAATGGCGTCCAACCGATTTCTTTGTTCATTTCGAATGTAGAGCAGACCGGAAAATCCTTGTTGAAAACATAACACATTGTCTACTACCGATTGTCTAATCATGCTGTACAAACAAGATTTGATTATCGGTTAAAATAATAGCATAAGTGGCATTATGCAATTTAAATTTATAAATAAACGACGTGCTATACACGATTGTCGGTATTTGTGTCAGGCCCCAGTGGAAAAAAAAAAAATGAAATATTATTAAATTTTGTAGGTATGGCTCGCGGACCACCATAAATTGTCTTGCGGACCATAAGTTGGGAACCTCTGGTTTATGCGGTTTACACGCAACACCGGTGACACCATATTCCGGCGAGTATTCCGTTTATTTCACCGTGAAATCAAAAACCAAGAATACGGATTCACCGCTAGGTTAACTAGACAATTTCATACGTGGTCGTGGCGATCAAGGCGCCTTAAAATGACGGGCGAGGAGTACATTTTATACACCGCGCAAAACACGTACAGTATAAAATAGCGACGATATTTACAACGATACAAATATTTATTACGCAAAACACGTTAATTTCATCATAACTATAATTTTAAGACACCGATAATTATATCGTATATAGCAATTAATAGTCGGACAGTATTATTGTACTTAATAACATGTGTTTGCTAGTGATGCGACGTGAATCCGGATTATCCGAAAATCCGAGAAATCCGGATTTTAAAATCCGAAAATATGTATTTTTATGAGTAAAACAGCGTTCGCCGGGTCCGCTGATTATTTAAACTAATCTACTGTAATATGTATGGTTTTTTTTTTTTTTTAATTATTAAAACGTATTTAATGTTGTACACATTCAACGCTATTAACAGTAAGATAATAATAATAGTTTTACGAGAAATTAGTGAAAAAAATATATCAAATCCGGATTCGTAATAAATGTCGAATTGAAAATTTCGGAATAAAAAAAAATCCGGATTTTTTTCCCATCACTAACATGTATTGCACGTGCATATTCTATACGATACACTGTGCCATCTGATGAACTAACAATACAAAATTAACAACGATAACAATAATAATAATTATAATAATTAATAATAAAAAATAATTAATAGTAATAATACTACATATTATCGTAGTAACAAAATAATAGATATACACATATTTGGCACATATAATTTACAAAGTCCGTTGAAGATCGATGGAGAAAACAACAGCGCGGGGAGTTTTACACGAACGACGTGAACAGTTTGAACATTTGTCTAGTGTTGAATCTGCATTTTTTATATTCCGTATGGCAGGCTTTCACGTCCTTTTTGGACCGTCCGAGGTCCATGGCTTTCCGGAAAATTTCCTTGGCCGCGTTGTCGCCGAAATGTTCGCCGGGGCTGGAAACAAAAACACAATATTAAACGGCGCACGTTAGTTGGCGAAATAAATGTAAAAAATATGCGAAACCCTATCGAAATGGCCGTATTTTCAAGGCGGTACAAAGAGAAATCACGTACGTTTTTACAGATTTCCAATAAACATTTTCCAACTAACATTTACAATAACTTATTCAATTCGAAGTGAAATTTTCGTGTAGAATAGTAAAGTTTTGATGGTCGATTTTTCAAAGTACGTATTCAATACATTTTACCATTGAACCGGGGTAAATCAGTGGTTATTATTAGTTATGTTTTAAAAATAAAAAAAAAAAATGAGTTTTGTTGCTTTTTTTCTGCTCGTAATTTCTGATATATATATATAACATACATAAAAACTAATATTTATAAAACAAAAAAAAAAACTGTTAATAGTAACTTCGAGAAAATTATTGTGAAAATTTTAAAAAAATGAATGCGGATCTATCGTTGGCCGTAGAGTAACATATTTTCAAGAGAAAATTAAAAACAACTAAAAATAATTTCTTCGTTCACGTGTTACAATAAACCGCACCACAACAGATACGAATCCGGTGAGTCTTGGTAAAATCCCTCCACCCTTTTGTATACGGTACAGTTATAATTTTGGAAATCGCACAAGAACACCGCCATTCGCGAGTGCGAATTTAACATTTCGGTGTTCATTAATAATAATTTTTGTATTTTTTTTTTTTTTTTTTTTTTTAAGAAGAACTGTAATCAATTTTAACGAAAATTGTTGATAAAAAAAATAATCAACCTAATAAAATTCGAACAAACTAACGAGTAGCTCCGGCGTTCACTCAAAAACAACAAAATCTCTAATCTTAGAGATAAAACGGACAATATTTTTTCAACGGCGATAGCATACGAATTTTCTACAATACTACGAACGCGATTATAGCTCGTTTTGTTGATCTCCTAATGCCTATTTGTATGGCTGGTATGTTGTAAAAAAAAAAAAAAAAAACCGCATAAACGATGCCTGTTTTATATGACCCTAACCAGGGTTCCCTTCGAAATATCGTAATATTGTTTCTCTTTCTTCAAGAGGAATTCCGAACGGGTTTTATAGCGAGTGCATAACAAAACCCGGGAAATACTATACGAATGTGCACTAAAGATAAACTATAAAAAAAAAAAGTCTGCCGTGAAAATCGTGTAACGAGAAAACGGTGCAGGTAAAGTATCGGGGCAAGTTGAACACGTAACATTTTAAGCGTGCGACGCCGTGCCCAGACTGTTACTGTCTACTCAAATTACACGTACGAATACCAATTCGCACCGTAGCCCGCTAGTGTTGGATACGGAGTATAATAAATAATTTCTCATGATTATTGAGGACTCGGTTATTAGATTCGATGACTTCGGGTCCTGTGAGTTTCTTCCGTTTCCAATAATATAATATAATCCACAAGTAGACTAGCAATATTTAAATACCATAAACGTTTATCGATCGAGCAAGTCCGTCGCGTTACAAACGTGATAAGTAAAGCCCCCCCCCCCGGAGAAAAAGATTACTGCTGCGGAGTGAATCCTCGAAAGGATTCCTCATCCAAACTACGTGAACAACTGCCGCACACCTGGTGTGGCACTTCTTGAATCGTACTTATCCGACCGTCAATTCCGCGTGAAGAAGCAGTAACCGAATGGAAAAATATATCGGCTGGGGTACCACAAGGTAGTGTCTTAGGACACATATATCCTTTACCTACTTTACACGGCCGATATCACCGAACAATGACAACGTAACGATAGCTATGTTTGCCGATGATACGGCAATTTTGTCGACAAGTAATAATCAGTAAACTGCAACTGACAACTTACCAGCGTCAATTGACAACATTTTTGCCTGGACGAGTCGTTGGAAAATAAATTGCGATAAATCGGTACACGTCAACTATGCGTTACGTACAACTAAAAACATCCAAATTTTTTTGAATCAAACTCTAATCCTACAAAAAGATTTAGCAAAATATCTTGGAATACATCTTGACTGTCGTTTAAACTGGAAACATCGTGTCAAAAAAAAAAAAATAATAAAAAATAAAACGTTTATGTATTTCCGTTTCAGTGTGTCATAACTACCCGCCCGAATACATATCACTATAAATTATATTGTAACCAAAATAACTATTTATTAGACAAGCATTTTGTTTTTGGATATTTTCAGTATTTAGACGTTGAATTCTAGACTATTTTATTTTATTATTTTTTTGTAAATTTTAACTCGCTGACTTTCTATATGCACCATGGGACGGACCCAATCGTTATTATTATCGAATCGTATGGCGTTTATTGGTGACGGAGACATTGTGGCGCTTTCGCAAAAGACCGTAAAACGACCAATAAAACGATTTTTTATTATTGAATGAATATTTTTGGTACAAACGATGCGATTCCGCCGTGTGAAATGCGTCTTGTATTTTCAATGTCCAATTAATGAAAGATAAGTTGAAATGTATTTGCGTATTTCAATTTTTATATTATGTATGAATTCTTTTATTTTTTTTTTTTTTTTTGAAATAAACACGACAATATTTCCTTTACACAACACATAGTAAATAATGTTTACGAATGTTACAAACATTTTTTTGATCAAATCACTGAAAATAATACTTATATAAAAAAATCTGTTTTCTTTTTGGCAGTCACGAGTAAAAATAAATACCGCACCGCCGACCGGGTGGGCTACTGTTGTAGGTGGGACGTTAGGAAGGTAATGATAAAAATTGTAATCTACTCGTAATAAATCGTTACAAATGAAAAATGATTCTGAGCGGAGTTCGGTTAATCTTTATTTGAAAAATATCAATTAAAAATTGTAATCATTTTTAACTACAATTGTTCGGTTATTTTTCAACGAGTTTAAACTTAAAATTCTGATAAATATAAATTACAACATTTTGTACCTGCATAGAACAAACAAAACTCGAAAATTTCAAATGTTTATTAATAAACTCAAAAAACCGCATTAAAAAATTATTTGAAAATCGCACAGAGTTTAGAATGCGGCAATACAAAGTAATCGGTTTATAAATTCGATCATTTTAAATAAAATTAAAATGGAAAAAAAACCGAATAAAGGAAACCATTATTGCGTAAAGATTTCTGTTTTTTCTACATTTATCCTAGTTTTTTCCCCGTTGTTAATAAAACTACGAGGAAAATCAAAAAATGATCTCGTAAACGTATCAACTAGACGAAAAATTTCACCAAAAATTCAGAAACCCTATTTGATAATGATAATTGGTACTGAATAACGGGAAAAAAAAAATAAATAAAAAGCTGTGCATCTAAAATGGCAATCTCCTCGATTCGGAGATCTTTACCGTCTTTAGACCTATACGTCGTGACCATCGCTTTTAAAGTAATATCCAAATGCGGAATAATAATAATATTATAATATATTACGGTACGCGTCAATAAGCGTAATGTTTAATTTGAATAATATTATATACGAGTTGTATGGATTGTTAGGTAAGACGACGTTATGAAATCGAAAAAAAAAAAAATACAAAAATATTGTTTTCTCGCTCGTTTCGTACGCGCACAAACATAATATTGTCGTCGATGTGTAGTAGAGAACAATTTTCGTTTCCCTAAAGGCATAAATCATCGGCACGGCCATAGTAAACATATCGAATAACAGCTTCACAAATGCAAATAAATAAATCAATAAATAAAAAAAGAAAGCACCTAATAATTATATAAAACACTTTCACAGTCGCGTGGCGCTGACCGGTCTTTTAATATTGTCGTTTAAATTGTTGGTCTTCGATCAATACATAACCTAACCTGACCAAATCCTATAAAACTCGTATACAATATTATCTTACTGAAACGGTTTTTTTTTTTTGTTAATCATTTCTCGTATATAATATTTAAATAAATAATACAACGAACGATCGATCGGTCGAATGAAATGGTTTACATAAACCCGCCGCGGTCTGGAATCGAATCCAAAAAGAATATAGAAGAAACGATTGGATAATAATCGAAAAATACTCGCGTAACGTTTAAATTCGTGTAAACTATCGTCCTGTCGCTTTATTTTTATTTTTTAAATTAAAAATCGGACGGGACAACGAGAGTTTTTGAATATTCTACGCCAACGTACACTCGTGCGAAAATAATCAGACGCGTACCCGGTGAAATGCAAAGGCGAAATAATAAAACGTAAAGCATACGGCCCAAGACAATTGAAAGAAAAAATAAAAAAACGGCTATCGAATACCGCGTTTAGGTGTTAGATGAGAGCGATACGATACGAAATAAAAATATTTCCTTAATAACGTGCATATAAATGTTTAACTCGAGTGCAAGATATTTATTTATTTTTTTATTATTATTTTTTTTTTTTTCATTCGCTAAAAATAGATAACCACTGTCGTATACACGCCTGCGGCCCCGTGCGTTAACTCGGACTTTTAAAACGCGACGACTTTTCCGGTATAGGTGTGCGTGCCGAGACTAACGATTAAGTGCAGTATTAATGTTGCTGAATTTATAACGTCTTTTATAATATATATATAAAGTTAATTTTTTTTTTTTTTTTTTTAATTGACTTTTGGTTTGGCAAAACAGTCGCAAAAAAAAAAAAACAAAAAAAACAAAACAAAACAAAAACTAAAAAAAGAAATAAAACCCTATTTCTTTATTTTTTTTTTTTTTTTTTTTTACTACCTATTTGACCTACCACCGACTTGGTATACGAGTTTATTGATATATATATATATAAAATGGACTAATGTGGCGCTATGGGAATCTTGATAATACCGCATTGCGTCATTACTATTCGACCGCACCAAAACCGACTGTTATCAACACGAGACGCAATAATCGGAGAACAACAGGGAATTAGAGGGTAGGAAAACGGGGACATTTGGGATTTCTGAAATACACAGGATCCGTTTCGGCCGTCCCCTATTATTTGCACGTTGCGTGTATGGGATCAGAACTCGAAACAACCGTACAAATGTCTGACATAGTCTAACATACGAAAAATATATTAAAATAAACATTAAGCGCGCGAAAAAAAAAAATACAAGGTGGCAATGAAACGGCCGATTTTAAAATTAGATTGTCTCGGTGGTAATTACTATAAGAATTCTCACTGAAATATTATTGATTCAAAGACGTTCATGCCAAGACGCAATAATCGGAGAACAACAGGGAATTAGAGGGTAGGAAAACGGGGACATTCGGGATTTCTGAAATACACAGGATCCGTTTCGGCCGTCCCCTATTATTTGTACGTTGCGTGTACGGGATCAAAACTCGAAACGACCGTACAAATGTCTGTGCACGGTAAACAATACGGAAAAAACGACGATTTAAACATAGTCTAACATACAAAAAATATATTAAAATAAACTTTTAGCGCGCGAAAAAAAAAAAAACTGGCCGATTTTAAAATTAGATTGTCTCGGTGGTAATTACTATAAGAATTCTCGCTAAAATATTATTGGTTCAAAGACGACCGTCATGCCACGGTCCAGTAAACACGGAACACCGGAGTGGTAAACTACATTTGCTTATGCAATAAAATCGTTTTGCAAAAATAACGACAGTTATGCGTGGCCGCACGGCGTTCGTTTCGTCTTCATTTTGTAACCTCTGGTGAAACACATTTCCACCTTGATGGTTTTGTCAATAAGCGAAATGGTCGTTATTGGTCTGAAGTAAACCCTTCACCAGTTCCATCAACGAACTTTACACAACGATCGAGTAACTGTATGGTGTGCAATTCCACATTATGACATCATTGGCCCGTATTTTTATCACGACGAAAATGGGACGGGCAATAATTGTTACTTCAAATCGTTATCAATAAATGTTTGGTCGGTAAACTGACAAAGTTTCCTCAAAATGATAACTTTTGGTTCCAACAAGATCGCACGGCCCAAATCAGTGCTATTCAACAGACTTTTGGCAATCGCATTAATTCCCAAAAATGGTGATATTCATTGGCCATCTCGATCATCTGATTTATCAGCAATGTGACTTCTTTTTGTGGGAGTATTAAAAAAGTAAATTCTAACCTAACCTCGAAATATTGATGAACTAAAGAACAAATTTCAAGAAAAAATCGCCAATACCCATTTGAACGTGGTATACGAAGTAGGCTAGAAGAGATGGCTGTCATCTTGAGAACACAATTTAAAAAAAAAAATAAATGCCAAGTTATGTACTTCACTATAATAAATGAATAATTATTTTTTTTTATTTTATAATTTAACTTTGAAAATCGGCCGTGCGGCACCCTGTATATTGTATCAATGTAACAAAACAAATAAGTGTTATTGTTTTGTCAAAAAATATTTATTTTGTATATACTATTTTTATTAGTCTACTACTACATATTTATTTCGGTTATCCGTTTAAAAAAATAATAATAATATTTTTAAAACAATTTTTAAGTTACGTCCGTTTCGGTGAGCATTGAAAAATACATGTTCCGCCACCCAAGGTTTAAAAATCGCTCCAGCAACACTGGGACCAATAGTAAAAGTATAAAAGTCAAACATTTCCCAAAAATCATTAGCATTTACAATATATATACAGTTATATTTAAATATTATTTTTTCGGGTAAGTTTTCAAACGAGCTAATTGAAAAACCTGGTGGATTTCCGGTTTTTTAGTGTATATTCTAAAGTCTGAAACCGGCGATTCAGAACGGAACTCGGTAAGCTGGTATAAATCGAATACTTTTATTCTGTCGCCGAGGAATCAACAAAAATATAATCATTATTGTATCGTCATTGGCTGTCCGCAGTATTTTTAATGTTTAGAACAACTGTTGGGAACCAAGACAACTGTTTCAAATAAAATACCGTCGGTCGAAAAATTTGCGCATACTCTAAGGTACGATGTGAAGAATTTTATGCATTTTTACTAATCGAAAAAGTGATATCCGAGAAAAAAAATAAACCAAAAAAGCATGTAGGGCGTGATCTGGTTGAAATTTCCCAAAAAAAAAAAAAAAAAAAACTTCAATTCTATCGACGGCCGGTATAAATATTGAAAAGTGTACCAAGTTCAAACTTAAAATCCAACTCGGCACAGGTCTACAGCTTTACCGATTGACCCGAAATTCGTTGTAGTCAATTTTTCGTCCCCATATGCAAAAAAACGCACGCCGATAAATAGGGGCGAGACGAAAAGCGTTTTAAAATTGAAAATTCAGGAAAGCCCTACGGTGTTGTCGGTGTACGTTACAAAAAAAAAAAAAAAAACCTATTAAAGTAGTGCACTATATCTGCTATACTACCCGAGTGTAAGGACATTAATGATCACAGACCCGACCCGACACTAGGGCGTATATTATATACGGTTATATAAGTACAATAGTAAACGAACTAAAAGTTCACTATATGTACCGGCAGTTCTTAACCTGTGATCCGAGTCCCCCCTGGGGTCCGCGACGCTATCGTCTTCCTGGTCGTACATACACACACACAGACCACACTCGATATCCGCAAATTGATATTAATGAAATAAACGGACTGGCATCGTCGTCAGAAGAAGAATAGAAAATCACTACCTAATAGTTAGTTTAAAAATTAAGTTTTTAATCAAACGCCCTTAGGAAATTGTCGGTTCCGTCGTACGTTGGTGATTATCCGGCACTATCGAATTAGGTATCGAAACAGGCTCGGCGAATTTAAATAAGCATTTCCCATTCTTCATACCTCTGCGAAAAAGTTTTTCCTGCTCTAGTGTACGTCAAGAATAAGTATATTGAAGCCGGTTGCGAAATATAGATTCCGATCCGCGGTTAATTCTGTCCATTATCTAGCCTGAAATGTCGAAACTCGTAGCACAAATGCAACATCGGCATTAATTAATGCATCTTCGTATTAATTTAATTTTTTTTTTTTTTTGTTTTTATTGTATTTTTAAAGATATTTTTGTATGGTTTGTAATGATTAAATGAACTTTTGTGTAAAGAAAACGTGCATATTCGACTGTTGAAATAATATTTTTTTCGTTGATAAACGCATAAACTCGAAGATTGTTTGTACAGAGGCCCGCGTTCCACATATGGCTGAGAACCGCCGAATTAAAATATACGAACTATAGACCGACTACTAAAAAAATGAATTATTTAAACTATTGTAATATGGCGGGTGACGTAGGACAGGGGTGGCCAACAAATCGATCGCGTCTCTCTATCGTAAATTCGTAAATTGTATTGGCTTTGTTTAGCCAACAAATATAAATAAAAATAAATAAACAACTATTAATAAAGGCAGAAAATCACTACGAAAAACGAAAATTGTACACTGAGAACGATTAGCTATGTAAGTAGGCACATAGTACGTAATCCGATGGCTATCCCGTATTGATTCCTCTTCCTTTGTGCAGAGCCGAACGCGGGAAACAATCTCGGGAAGTGTTTTGGAGAAAAAAAAGGAAAATATGAAATGTTCAAGAAAATCATATTTTATTACTCATTAGGTACTCGAATACGTATTTACCAATTTGATTTGTATGGGAAACTTTGAAATAACTATTACATTTGCAAGTCAGGTAATTTATTTTTTTTTTTTTTAAATTGTTCCTACTAATATTTCGGTGGAGGGGGTTGAACCCCTTGCATTTGCCCATGCCTTTATGACATCAAAAAACTTGTAGATGTGATCGTCAGTTTTCCATTCCAGGAGGACATAAATACCCGGAAAACTGCAAAAAAAAAAGAAAAAAAGTCGCGCAGTTGTTTCAAATTGACCAAGTAATTCTTGAGGACGAAATGATCGATCTGCGATACGACGTCTTCTTAAAAGAAAAATAATCGTAAAATAACTTTTGGCACCCGGAAATCAAGGCAGAATTAAAACCCCAATTTGAGACGATACGCTGAATCAGTTTATGTCTGCTTTAAATCGACATATTATTATCTACGCGAGTCGACCTTTTCGTATTTACTTCGAACCAAAAATAAGTACAAACATCTTATTAAATAATTAGTTCCAATAGTAAAAAAAAAACTGTATAAAATACAATCTCTGAATTATCTCCTTTTAAAAGTAATAATTTGTAATCAAATATATAAAAATATTTGCTGTTTAAACAAAAAAAAAAAAAAACTGCATTATAAAGCGTTATATAATATTTTTTTTTTTTTTTCCCCCGGTCGATTTCGGACCACCTGGAAAAACTTCGACGTCGATCGTCACCCAGGTCTATGAAAGTTGGCCGTCGCTTGCGTAGGTTACCGTACCAGTCCGAAGTGTTTTGGTATTCCTATAAGGGACTAGCGCGACTCGGAGTCTTATAAATTCTATTGTCCGAACGGCAGGTTGCCCGTATTTAAAATTTTGGGCGTCTCCGGGCATACGTTTTTCCCGTCCCCGAACCCCCCCTAGTTGTCAATATAGCAGTTATTACATCTTAACGAACGTTCTGTAATGTTTTCTGCGCACATGTATTAAAATCGAACGGTTAATGGAATGGAAGACCTTCTTCTTCTTTCCATTAAACCGTTTAAACTAATATCGCTCAAATATTTTGCCAACCCCCCCCCCCCGAGACACGCCGCTCCAAAGACACGGCGCCCTTAAGACACGTCGGCCCCAGGAATGTCCGTGCCCCCCTTCGCCTAAACTACCGTCCTGGCAAACACCAATCGGGCGCTTGCGTAATGCGAAGCTATTAAAACCGGAAGAGAAGCGGCCCGCCAAGTGATAAACTCTCGACAAACTACGGCAATCCGCGAGTCCGCAGGAATCGACATAATAATACTTCCGGGTCGATGTCCCGGATGTCGGGTGCCATAACATAAAAGATTTACGGATTTCCCGTTCTGTCGAGGAATACCCCCACGAGCGTGTTATTATATTATATAACAAATGTCGTCTCTTCGTGCGTGTCAGTGGCTGTAGGCACGACGAGAAAAATGTTATAAAAAAAAAAAATAAAAGGTTTTTTCTAGTTTCGTTCTGTGATCTCCGTAAAATCGAAAATACGACATTATCGTTACGTATTGTACTATTTAGAAATAATTACAAAAAAAAAAAAAAAAATACGATTTTTTTTTTCCTTTCTATCGAAACTACCAAATAAAAAAATACATACACCGTTCTAAAAACAAAAAAGTTTTCGAGTAGACACGTGAACACATTTTATGAATTTGTTCAATTATGTAACACGTGATAAAACTTTTGAACGTTTTTTTTTTTTTTTTTTATTGCCGCAGAAAATGTTTACCGTGAATAAAAAATTAATACATTACACACGCTGCAAATCTGCGAGCCCACCCCGGGACGATTTTTTTCAAATTCATTGCTGCGTATCTAACGCAATACACGACCATAAACGTTTTAATAATGCTCGTTTTTTATATTTTATTACAATACGTGCAAATGTGAAACGTTACAATGTTTGGCTATTTTATTATTAACGAAATAAATTGTTTTTGTCCCGCCTATACTATTCATAATAATATTATTATTATTATTATATTGCCCTCTCGTGGCAAATATGTTTTTGGCCGTGTATTTGATTTATTTTTACAAAGACTCGGTATTAAATAGTTGAACAATTAACAAAAAAAGTTAAGTTAACATTAACTCTTAACTTAACTTAGTTAAATAACGAGTTAATTTCGAATTATGTCACATTAACGGTGTTGGACAAAGATATCTGAAAATGCATATAAGAGATAAAGATAAAAGACTACTTATCTGGATAAAAAAAAAAAAAATTTTAATAATTTACCTATAAACTGTTTTATTGTTATTATTATTATTTTTTATTTTTTTTTTTTTGCTCATTCGAGGCCAATCGCCGTTTACACTAAGTCTCCACGCGTATCCACGTTCTAACGCTGAGCTTACTCCATCTCGGATTCCCAGGAGCTTAAGATCTTCTACGACTCGGTCGCCCCACAGCTGTCTTGGGCGTCCCTTCGGTCTTGTTCCGTCCGGCTTACACATCAATAACCAAATGACCTTATCAATTATCTTATCAACGATAATATGTACATCGTATAATAATATAAAACAGCCATCTAGGATATCTTCGTCCTAGATAATTAATAAGTAACTATCCTATCTACCGCTCTTCGCACGTGTCTTGCCCAGCCTAGCCACCTCCGACTCTTTAGAACACCCGCTATGCCCAATGTTCATCGTTGAACATTTCCATTAGTTCTGCCATCGGTCGGCCGTTCGCTTAACTCGGTCGACTCATCAAACAATCGACTCTTGACGTGTTAATTCGTTAAATTTTTGTCGTCAATTAACATAAATCATAACGAATTTAACAGTATTCGTCATACTTGGGCAAGTCTCGTGTTTTAGAATTCACTTTTAAACGCGCTTTGCATTCGGTCACTACGTACGGGCGTCATCAATGGCATTCGAGTGCTTATGGCTATTATTGTTACGTTATACATTCATGCATTTTTTTTTTTTTTTTTTTTTTTTTTTTTACCGAATTGCTGCGCTGTCGTCGGTCAGCGGTAATACGAATTACGCGTGGCCGTTCGACACGGACGTACGAATATTATATTTTCGCGGCCGAATTTATCACAGCGAAATAGTATAATTGTCAAACGCGTTATTTACTTTAACGAGTCGTATTGAAAATGAACAATATTTTCATATTTTAACGATCCGAACGAAAACCGAAAGGACACGTTGCCGCGGGACGTGCACGACGCACGTATATATATATACGCAATGTACTTACCTATCTAATAATATAAACGCCGAAGAATGCAATTTTGAGTTTTAATAAGCTCGACATCGACGACGACGACGAGTCAAAATGCAATATTCAAACTATAACGGACGAGTGGAATGTGCGCTGACAATGTAAAAATTACATTTAGAGAGAACAATTATTATTATATTCCGCAATACGATCAAAGTTTAAACGCGTTGTGTTGTTGAAATGTTCGTTTAATCCTAAATTGATAACTATTTAACATGATGGTCGATTTATGAAACGGAGAAATTACCTCGACGAGCAGAGACGCAAATATTATATATATACAATACAAACTTGTAAAAGATACTAAAAAAAAAAAAAAAAAACTATTCGAGTACGAATACAGATATTTATTTGAAAAGTATGTTGAACTACTCTGGGTTTATATAATTAAACGTATCTCTTTGTTCAATGCGGTGCGTCTCGGTTTGAAACGATATGAAAAACTATACGAGTATTTAAAATAATTATTCGATTACGAATACTTGTTGAGAAATAATTTAAATACAATACCAAGCGTGCCGAATACTGAAAACGTATACCGGTATTCGAATGTTCGTTAAAGGGGTTAAAGTTAAATTCGAGCATTTTTCGTCTGTCGTTAAATTAATAAATTAATAATAATATCCGAGTAAAAAATATTAAAACATTAACGCGATAGAAACGATATCGTTGGTAATAACCACCGATCGGGTTCTACGTTTTTCTGCCGTCCTCTCGGAAACTCGAATTACGCAATAATTGTATTTCTTTAAATTACGACGAGTTTTTCTATAGTACACCTTCCCCGCGACCGGGTTACGTCTTGTGCAATATTATTATTAATGTTGTTTTTTTTTTTTTTTTTTTTTTTTTTTTTTTATTATTATTATTCTCGCAACTCGACGAATTTGTAGAACCGCTGAACGGATCCGTGATCTAATGAAGTTATTATTATTATTATTATACGTACAACGGAAAGTCGTCGAATACGACGGTATTCGAACGTATTAGATAACATTGCCGTGTAGAAGAAGAAGAAGAAGAAGAATAAAAAAAAACGAATGTCGTTACATAACGATACCGTTAAATAAAATCGTGTACCCGATTTACTCGTACACGCCATTTTCGTACGAATTAAATCGCATTCCGAATTGTATTACGGCGCTCGTTTTTGGGGGTACTCTTTTTTTTTTTTTTTATTATTCGAACGTCTCAGACGGTAATATTGCGTATAAATATTGTATTGTTATTTTGGCCGTAAACGGTCTCGGATGGACTCGGTGGAGACAGACGCGGATCCGGGATTTTTAATCACTTAATTATCAATTAATTAATCATTAATTATTAATAAAATTAATATTCCGTTCAACTAGTATGGACCGTCGATTATTATCAATATATTTTTTTTACTATCGGGATTATTTCAAAAATAATCGACCAACACCGGTGTAGAACAACGGATCGTACTACGGTTGTTCTGTGCTCCGACTGCATTCGTCTGTGTTCAGGCGCGCTCCAGACGGCTTTATCACTCGCCTTGTTTACCAGTCGGTTGACCAGACGTAATTGTTATCTCATTTGTTTTAGGGCTATTTGTATAAAGGCACAATTAAATCACATAAAAAAACGACGCTCTCCCACGCCTTAATATCGCATGGTTCCACCGGCGACGAATTTCGGAACACGAAATGCATTATCCCCGCGTAATTTGTCTATAAGTACCAAACTCGCAAACGGTTGGCGTCCCGGATCGCCGTAAAACCCTGTACCGTCCCACGGCGAAGTTAAATAAAAAAAAAAAAAAAAAAATGACCGAATAACCGGGCAAAACAGCCCGACGCGCTGACTAGTACCGGCCAGAGCTTGGTAATTATTTTCGTTTTAGGAACGCGGACGGGGACAGGGGACACGATGGCCCGAATAGCGTTTTGAACGTTTGTTTTGTTTGTAATCGTACAAAAAAAAAAAAATTGAAAAAAATTGAAAAAAAAAACCGCCTTACCTGAGTATTTTGAGCAGATCGATTTCGACACGGTTGAGTTGACTGTTGGGCGTGGCGGCGATCTGGCATATCATTTTCCGCGCGCACATCGACCGGTCCTGCCTGAGGATCTCGTCGAACTTGTAGAAATCGTGCAGCGACTCTTCGACCAGCGCGTCGACGTGCTGCGGTACAATTAATTACCGTTAGGTTTTAACACAATAACCATTATAATTATATTACGACGGGGGACGCGGGAAAAAAAAAATTTAATTTTTTTTTTTTTATTATTATAACAATGCACTCGGCGTAAAATTATATATATATATATGTATACATATTATTATAATAATATTGCGCGGCGCCTAAGCTCGGGGGGGCCGGGTATTAGTTCGGCGTGTAGGTTATTGTATAGGCGGGCGCATTGTGCGCACGAGCCCGTCTAGAGGCGCATTACAAACGTGCGTTATTATTATACTGGCCCGACCGATTAATCATATTCGTACGGTGTCTGTTGTGTTTTAACCGGCCGGTTAAATTCGCCCAAGGAAAATACCAACGATAAGATAAAGAAAAGCGAACAAAAATCAAAATAAAAAAAAAAAAACGGTCCGCGCGCCGAATTATCGCGCTTATTGTATTTTTTTTTTTTTTTTTTTTTTTTTAACCGCGTCCGGGATTGCCGAACGTTTCGTACGAATGTTTACGGATCGTCAAATAATATCGATAACAAGGGCTCGTTATAGTTCATGCATTAAAAAAAAAATAATAATAACCGCAATAATAGGCACGCGCGATTATGCGCTAAAAACACGGAAAATATGCACATAAAAAATCGGAAATGTGCATATATATAAATGCACTTGAAAAACGCGCAGAAAAAAATTAATTCAGTCTATTGAAAAATTAGTTTTTAACAGTTATATTTGATTTTGATTGTCAAAGATTTCTCATCTTGATTTTTTTTTTGCAAACTGTAAGACACGTAAAACCCATATAAGAATAAAAATATACCGAAACAAATACTAAGATTATGTAAAAATGTTCTCGGAAAGTAAATGAGAAATAATAATTTCTATTATAATAATAATAATACTATAACTCAAAAATATGCCAAAATATGAAAAATGAAATTTTCCGTTAAACAAATATCATAAATTTGACGGAGATAAAATTCGGACAAGTATTTGAAATTAACAACAAATATATTTTTTTCCATAGTGAAATCAACAAACTTCCCTGTTGGCCCTATAGAGCACTGTTTTTGTTGTTTTTATATCGATTTTCATTAATTTTATAGATGGATTTTCGGTTTCAGTGTAATGGTGTATTTTTAGATATTGATCGTGCGGGACTGAGATCACAAAACGAATTCGAACGAGCGTTTTAATAATGACCGAAACGGGACATTTCCGGTTTAAAACACGGTGTTTCATGAACATCAAAAGCTGAATCCAGAGTTAATTTTATTTGAAAGTGATTTCAAAAAGAAAAAAAAACGACTCGTGAAAATGTCGTTTTAGACCAAAGTGAAAATTACCATATTGTCCTCCGGCTTAAAACATTTGGGAAACCGTCGGTACTTTTATCTGGACATGAAAAAAAACCGGTACCGAGAAAAATCAAAAGGTTCTTGTCGACGGTGTTCTGGCAATCTGGACCATGAATTGAATTGCATTTTTTTTTAGTCGCTCGCAAAACGATTGTCAATCTATACCTATGATGTAGAATTTTTAGAACTGACCTGGCTTTTGCGTGCGACACATAATAATATTCAGACTATTGATAGAATCGTTAAAAACGCAGTAGTAATCGCGTATTTGTGGTCTAGTCGTTTTTCCGCTAGACTTAACGTCTTGAAGTAGTCGGTATAGATTATCGATAGAAGTGGATTTAATCTTGAAACAACCATCGTCTATAATTTAGAATATCCGGCTCTTTCGTGATGAAAACAAAAAATAGTCGCCGAGTATAATATTATTTACCTATACTTTGTACTCCAAACGTAGTCTTCCTATGGAGTGTGATTTTTTTTTTTTTTTTTGCCGCCTGTTGATAAACAGTTGTCGAACTTCTTTACCAGAAATCTCATTCCGACCATTCAACTTCGGCGGGATGATTTTTGATAGCAAATTTCGTATAGTCGAGGCGTTGAGCCGGTAATTTTTTTGATTTTTCTAAATATTTTATTAATTATGGGGAAAAACCGTCGGACGAACAAGAATAATTACGCAATAACGGTTATTTTCGACTTTTTGTCTGTTAGTAAACGATTTTCATCCTATTCGTCTGTGTTAAAACTAATCAGCGAATAAAAAATGCGTTATCATAAAACGAAATTCCTATTGGTGGTAAACATTTGAATTCGATCCTAATTTCAATATAAGCGACCGAAATGGAATTGGTAAACGATTTTTACAAACAACATGTATGCAAATATACACTAAAATAAATAGGTACCCGTAGAATATTATATACAGTATTAAATTGACACGGGAATATCGGATTGCTCTATGTACAGTAAATTACTCTGGAAATTAATTTATACGCGTACTTGAATGTTTTCGATGTTCGTCTACTGTTTCGTAAAAAATAAAAAATGAAATAAAAACGATTACACCGAACCCGTCGAAAAGCAGCACTTATAATTGAGTATATTACCCGTACCTATAACACCGGATATTATCACAGTAAATTTATCCCTCTCGAACGGAAACCCAATCTAATTTAAACGGAATTTATACGAAAATCAAAATCCCATTATACATAATATTATTACAATCTCGTCCCTCGTCAAAATCGCGGGCGTGCAACAAACACGCACGTTAAATGGTACCGAACCGCAGTATTCCTATACATTACATCGTCCCAGATATCTTTTCAAGTGTTTTTTTTTTTTTTTAATTTATTCAAAAATCGTGTCGTTATTATAACGTTGCGGGTTTTGTTCGCGAGCTAAACGCCAACAGTCATTCGGGTGTTAATTGCTGCAGACCGTACGACACCGTACGATTTTCCGCCCGATTCGCACCATCCGAGCTGTTAATCTAATTATAAATCCGCTACGTTTCATATTATGTTTCCAAAACACGCGTGTGATATAAAACATCCTCCTCATCCCTCTTCCCCAAACCCCATTAAAAAACGATTAAATACTATACAAAATACGGAATATCATCAATATAATAATCACAATGTGCAGAGTGAATTTTTTTTTTTTTTTTAACCGTAATACCCTATCTTCATTATCTCGGGAATTAATAAAATATTGCTTTCTCTAGTAAGTTTTTTCTTTTAAATATGCATAAATATGTTATTGAATTGATAGCATATTTTTGATTGGTTTTTTTTTTTTTTTTTTTTGTGCACATTTCTCCAATTTTACCAACTGTAACTTCTCATCCCTACCAATAACCAATTCGAAATTTGAATTTTAGAAAACGCTCAATTTTGTCTGCAGAAGTCGATGCATTTTAAAACCAGTATTTTCGATTTTTACAGTATATTTGAAATTTCAAAAAAAATGAACGCTTTCCGATCTATATTAATATTACGGGTGTCTTACTGGGTATTACTCTGTTTGCAGTTTTAAAATTGTGTATTATAAAATATTATTTTACCCAAAGTTAGGTTAAATTTACAAACTTATTCCAATTAAAATATAAGTATTTTATTCGAATGTATTTGATACGTCACATGAATGTAAAGCTTCATTTGTTTGATATTCGAAATTACTATACTATCGATTTGATTTTTTATAGAAATTGTTTTACTCGTATATAACAATATTATATTATTAAAAATTATAATGTTCTGCGATTTTCGTGTTACGAAATTTTCAACTCAAACTAATATAACAAAACATTAATTAAATTTCGGATTTTAAAGCTCAGTAAAACATTAAAAAAAGCACCTAAACAAAGCAGTTAAAATCTTAAAAAAAAAAAAAAAAAAAAGGCACCAAAAATCCTAAAGAAATCACTAATAATTAGTTTTAACTAAATTCATTATTTGATTATTAATTTTGTTTCATTAATTTAATATATAAATTAGCGAATAATATGGGGTCGTTAGTAAAAATTATTCAAAAAATATATGAAAACATCATAAAAAATGTACAATATCATACTACAAATATATAAAAATACTAAAAACAAAAATACAATCCGACCTCCGAGATCTTATCGATTTTAACTTTTCGAATATTACGTAAAAACCGATTGACATTACAATATAAAAAAAAAAAAATATTAACCTTTCAAATATTTCAAATACGTAAATATAAATTGTTAATAAAACGAAAAATCAATTTAAAAGTAAAAAAGAAAAAAAGCCTAATAGGCATAAAAAGTAAAACGGCTAAAAATGCCAAATCAAATTCCGTGTACTAATCCTACCGTAGTACGAAACAAATTTATAGCTGCCGTAGTTGGTATATTGGACAGATAGAAAAATAAAAAAGAAGGAAATGCCTACAAAATCCGAACTCCGGTACTGTGATACAGAACTCGAGAAACTGAAATAGTTTGTCGTGACTGTATGGAAAAAAAATATATATATATATATATATATATATATATATATATTTATCGTGAACAAATTAAAAGAGAAAGTTTCTAAACGAACGATATAATATATTTCGGTTTTTCTTTTTTTTTTTTTTTTTTTTTATCTTTCCGAGTTTCGAAGAGAATAAAATAAAAAAATAAAGAACTTCTATAGGCAGACACTGACACGGGGCAGCAAATAAAAACCGCAATTAATATAGTAACGCGATGCGTGTTTGAATAACACAATAAATCGATATAAAAAAACAATGTTATATGTGACGTAAATATATAATAAATCCGCATGTGCTGTAATACAATGAATAGGGAATATACACAGGAGGTTATACGATTCGGGGTCGTACAATTTTATATAATATGCGATAATAAAAAAAGTCGTGGAGGAGGCGGCGAACGCAAAAAAAAATGTAAAACGTCCATAAATATCGTACATTATTACTCTTTTAGGTGCTCGTATATTAATCGCGTCTCGTGGGAAACGTATAAAAATGTTTCCTGATATTTCGGGGCATTCTTAGCCAAGTTAACTGTTTTTATTTATTTTATTTTATTTTTATTTTTTTGCATTTTTAACCGGACGCCTTTAAATGTTTATTTATCGTATAACTCCAAACCTAATCGATATAATTGTTAACAACCATGCCCTGCGCCTCTGACTCCGTATTTCTCCGTTGTGCCGTTGTTTTGTTCAAAAGACCGAACGGGAATTCCGAATAATAATTGCACGTACACCTTTAGGGCGGTCCTTAATCATAGACGAGAAATTTACTATTCGTTGATCTCTCACCTCCCCGGTTTGTTACTTGGTATACGAAAAAAGTATGTTGTAAAAAACGTGTGTTAAATTCGGCCGCGATAACTCGGCCCCGTCCACTGGTCGCAAGAGAGCCGGAAAAAATTACAGAAATTTCTCGATATTTTTTATTTATATCGAAAATCTATAGCGTTCGTCGGGTAAATGTATTTTTTTTTTTTTTTTTTTTTGTGTTTGTCGTTAAACGTACAGCTACGCCTAACCAACTGCACGGCCGACGATGAAATTACAATAATTTCGTTTTGTAATAATACAAATAATAATAGTAATAAATATCGAACGCGGTACGAATGACGGGTTAAAAATTAATAATTATTTTTTTTTTTTTTTTTTTTTTTTTACCCGTATGCGTACGGTGTTTTTTTTTATTATTATTATTTTTTTATTTTTATTTAATGGACATGCACATATACATTGTAATAGTAACTAATTTTACGCTATACACGCAACTGTCTATTGTAGTAATATATGACGTAGTCGTCAGACTCGTCGAAATTCAAAAGTGTACCTATACACACTGTGTGTGTGTGTAAATATATATTTATATGGTGTACACGATATGTGCGCGCATAAGGATCTCATTAAAAATGTCCTTAAAAAATAATAAAAAAAAACTCCGTCATAGTATACACGGTATCCGAACGTGTTTGTATTTAATTTTTGTTTAGTGTAAAAAAAAAAAAAATACGTATTATTTTTTAATACGTATTTTATTATAATATAATATATTCAGGTCGGGGTTCGCGAATGTAATTGTATACAACACTATATAGCGACGCGTTTTATATTAATATACAAAATGTATCTGTAAATTTACGATTTCGTTTTGACGCCTATATTACATAATAATAATAATAATAAAAAATATTTTAAAAAATAAAAATCCTACTGTAGCCTTTATTTTCGTCGACGTGAAGCGGGGGAGCATGTGATGGGGCATAACCGATGTTAAGAGGAAGGCGACGTTTATTTCTTTTGTCGTTATAATAACACTAGTGTTATTTTTATTATAATATAAATATATTATTATTTTTTTTTTAATTGATCGTCGTCAATAATGACGAGACCGCCGGAATCTGTGGATGGTTACAAAAACACAGTGGTTATTATTGAAAATTCACGTATTCCGCTATACCGATTATACTGCGGGTCGCTATTGGAAATAATTACATAACTTATCGAAGTTAACGGACGATAATGTTAAATGGCCCAGAGATAAACACGAACCCTTCGGACAATGCGACAGGAGGTGTTTCTGTGACGTAAATCGCAAGTGGGTGGGTACACCGGCACAACTGAATATTCGATGAGACCCGGGATAATGTCACGGAATTCGATATCCTTGACTTAGTCGCGGCTGGTATTATCGTATTGAAAGTGGCGTTTATAGATTTAATAATACGCGCAAATGTGCAAAAAGCGAATCCCTCGAATAGATAACCACTATAGGCAAACGCATATATTTCTCGTATACGATACGAGATTCACAAACGCCGTAGTACGGAATTGATTCAATGTGATTTATTGACGACAATAGATCGCTAAATGTAACACAATAACGTTTGCATAGCGATCGAATATTTAAAATGGGCAGTTTCAAAGGTATTGGACATTTATACAACGGTAAATCGTTACGATCAAAACACAATTCCGCGCTAAGCTCGGTAAACTAGCGTATTAGTAATATTAGTTTTTGTCCATTGTAGCCAAAACGTTATTATTGTCAGTGTTCGCGGTTGTTTGTAAAAAAACCGTTGCGAATCTAGAAAATGTTTCGAATAAAATACCGCCGGACAACCCCAAATGCATCATTATAAGTACGAACTGATCAATGCCGGGCATTTTTACTCGCCGAAAACGTGTTTCGGAATGCAAAAACCATTTGAATTTTCGTTAATAGCTCGAATAGATTTACCGCAAAAATGTATTTTATTATATTATAGAATTGGGCGTCGCATGCAGTGCCGCCCCCAATCCTATACTCGAGTCTAAGACATAATGGATGGGGGTGTATGGAAATTGATGATCCGCAGTAACGTAATCGTATAAAAACGATACCTGCCAAGGAAGTCTCTGTTTGAATTCAATATCATTTAGTTTAGTTTAGTTTATTTGATATTAGCTGATTTTATAAAGTTATTATTTTATCAATATAATATTTAATGTCGATGACATGGGGTTTGTAATCGTAGCAATTTAGAATTTTAGATAATTATTAACTCTATAGTTTATTATAGTTCTTATCGATAAATACTTATTTGAAAAATAGAATACAGAAATAGGCTCGATATTCAAAGTGACTTAAGAATGAAAATTATTTCCATTCAGCCTGATATTGATGTCCTTGTACAAAATAAACAACAACAAATATCACATTAATTGTATTCATTTAATTATATTATTATTTTTTTTTTTATTAATTTGAAAATTTCAATTTAAAATTTAAATATTTAGATTTAACTAAAAATAAAGATTTTTTTTTTTACTTTCATAAATACCAAATAATAAAAATGTAAAGAAATGTAATGAATTTCTATTATTCATTAATAATAAAAATATACGCTAAAAAAATGTGACTCCTAGTTTAGTTTTAGTACTGAGGTGGTACGCGTATTGATTATAAAAGTGTCTGGGTGGTACTCCGTGATAAAAAGGTTGGGAACCCCTGCGCTATACCGCCGCGAACCGGCGGGTGTTTGGCGGAGGGGAATTCGGAAGGGTTTTGAAAATATCTTTGCGCGCGCGTTTTATATTACGTGCCGGTTTTAACATGAATTATATATATACGTAATTGTTAAAATAACATAATAAATGTCAGAACGACGACGATGGTAAGGTTATTGTCTTATAATATCGCGACGAATTATCGGAATGTGTTGTACACTCACCGCATCGGGTATGGACCTTTTCCAGAGCCCCAAGAGTTTCCCGGCCGTCATGACCGGTCTGTTGGCCGTACTGATCTTGTGCCAGTCCTGGGCGAGCTTGTGCATCATCCACATGCCCATCAGTCCCATGGCGGCGATCAGGGCCAGTCTGATGAAGTGCATGTGCGCCTTGACGACGACGCCCATGACCAGCACCAGGAATCCGATCAACGCGAACCTCATGGTTTTACGGGGGGTCCGGACGGTATAGAAACGGAGTAAAAAAAAAATTTAAAAAAAAAAAGTTACCTTACGGTAACCGTGGCGGCGGCGGCGGCGGCGGACGAATCGAAGGTGCAAAATGTGCGTGATTTGTTATTTTTAAATTGTATTTAATTCTATACGTCAGACGCTTTGAAAACCTATTCCGAAACGTACGGATTATACGGACGGGACGGGAATATGGGGAACTGGAGGATAGCGGATACCGTCGACGACGATCGGGATGACAGTGCGCTGGAAAGGCGGCCGACGTGTCGGGATATACCCGGCGTATTTATAAGTATTCCGCGGTCCGGAGAGGGAACGGCGGCGGCGGCGGCGAGGGAACAAAACGGTTATGGCCGCGGATCGGCGGATTTCCTCGGCGACCGGGCTGTAGACGCGGTCGCTTCTGGTCCACGGCCGGCGTCGGCGAACGGTCGGCTTGTAGTACGTTATACAGGACGGTGCGGACCGACGGCCGACCGGGTCGCCTCCGGGACGGCGGAGACGAACAAAAAAAAAAAAAAAAAACTTCCTGTACGGCGAATATTACGAAATGACTTTCATTTCTCCGTCCGGCCGCCGCGGACTAGTCCGGCGACGAGGTGTACGTCATCCGGTGGCCCGGGTAAAGAGTACCACCGAGTACCGGGCAGCGGCGTATCCGCCGCGGTTCCGAGAGAACCGGTTTCGTGCGTTTTAGATTTTTTTTTTTTTTTTTTCATTTCTCTCGCTTTTCTCCACTTTCCTCCTCGTACGTCGCCCGCCCGATTTAATATTATATATATGTAATAATAATATAATATCATTATCTAGACATAATGGAATATAAAAAAAAAAAAAATAGAAATAAAATACCCGTAGAAAAAAAAAACGGTTATTTTTTACCCATTCTCGATGTTTTTACACGCACGTGACGCGTTTCGTCGTCGTTGCGTAAGAATAAAATAAAAAAAAAAATAATATATAATATTATTTTCGTCGTCGGCGGCACACGTCTCGACGACCAGACTCGTATAATATTTGTACCGGAAACGAATATAATATATTCGTATATTATAATAATATTATTACGGCGTAAAAAAAAAAAAAAACTACTCTATGGGAACGACGAAAAATTTGTATTCCGCTAAACGCTATAATATATTAACAAGGTTTGCGTGTATAGTTTCTAAAAAAAAAAAAAATTAGGAGAGATTCTAAAAAGTAGTTGTATAGATACGCATCCGAAGATCGCGTCATTTTCGAGGGATTCGAGGGCTGTGAATATTCCAACATTAGCATATAACTCTGTTTTCGTAAAAAATCATACAAAACGGTGAGTGTATTATATTTTAAAAAAATTCAAATACTCTTCATTAATCACCTAAACAATATAGTACCAAAAACAATTATAAAGTATTTTAGTCACTGGCTGCTATTATTTTCATTTCCATTGAACCGAGAGAGTAATTTTATTTTATTTTGTTACCGTACACAATACCTACACACGGGGATATTTTATAAAAAGTATTTTTTGGCAGAGGGAGGCAAAAAAATATGTGCTGTATATATGGTTCTTCGATTTCTCAATATATTTCCGTTGTAGTGCAAATTAATAAAAATACATTTTTACAGATTTTTTTCCCAGTTTTCTTGTACGAGACGAGATTAATTATCATATTTTGGTATAATTTTTATGGATTTTGTTTTGATAAAAAAAAAAAATAAATAAATTGCAACACTCCTCTTAATCGCATACTGCGCGGTTTACAAGACGGAATTACCGGAAAGCAAGCTGGACACCGTCTGAATCCTAACTTTGTTATCGTAACGGCCGGTATGGGCAAATCTTAATAGAATAACAACAGGTGTGCACCGTATTTGGAACAGTTTAGAAAAATGACGAATAGAAAAAATCTACTGACCGTCTCGGGCACACCACTAGTCGAGCAAACGATTAAACGCACGAAAAATTGCCCGATATGCTTTTTTGCGTGTGTACACGGGATGATATCCAATGCAGATACCGGAGATTAAGTTGATGTAGCCCATTTTAGGGCCGAAAGTAATCAATTTGACAATTCGCTTAAAATGTATTTTTATTATTTAATCGTATATAACGAATTGCACTGAAATTGTGATCATATTTATACACCGACATGGTATCACACTCGTGGTGTACGCCCGACACAGAAAAACAAAAAAACGATAAAATCACAATCTAGTCGCATTGACAAACGCTAAATTCAAATTGTATTGAACGTTAGAATTTCAGAAATGTCTTAAAAATAAAATATCTGAAATTGAACAACGTCGATAATATTATTTTATGTCCAGTGGATTTTGTTTTTTTTTTTGAAGACTGTAACCCTGTTTGAGTTAATCATTAGTTAATTTTAATTAAAACGTTTATTGTCAATTCGTTATTTCACATTATCGAGTGTTGCATACTGTCGTCCGTTATAAACAAATTTATCTCTTTCTTTTAAATTTAATTTCCGAATTGCAAACATTTTGCGACGTTTGTATGTACATAATTTAATATAATGAACACGTTATTATTTGGGTGTACTCGGCGTCTCAAAAGCGAAGTGGGTGATTTTCATAATAATAATAATAAGGTTAGTGTACCTACAAATAAAATTTATTTTGCGTTCGACGCAACAAAAAAAAAAAAACGAAAAAAAAAACATCGGAAAACACATCTTTACAGTACTCCTCCAAATCCGAACACTTTTTGAATGATAATCGATAAAAAAAAAATAATTTTAAAAAATACATACCACTATATACAGAACGAGTATAAATACACAGGACGAGCAGTATATTTTTTACAACTCGGGATGTCTTTATTTTCGATTTTAAATATAACATTCGTAGGCACCTAAAGCAATCCAACCTTCTGGGTTCTTGAGCTATTTTTTTTTTTTATTTTTACCAAAAACTAGTTCTTGTTTTTGATTTCATCGGACATTACGTAATAAAACTACATTTTTTTTTTTCTCCGCAGGTATTGCCAAGCTATCGTAATACGTGCATCTGCGATCTGCATAAAGCATAAATAAAAAATAAAAAAACACAACACAACACAAAACAACAATAGTTATTATGCATTACGATTTCGTTTTTCTGTCCTCCACCTTTTTTTTTTTTTTTGTCGGCTGTTTCGTCTTTTTCTACCGTCTACGACATTTTTTTCTCTGCGTATTTTATAATCAAATTTTTACAGTTAGCAATTTTACTATAATATTTCAACGCCTATACCATACAATATATATATATATGTAATCAATTGGTATTGTATTTATATTAATTCTTTAAGTATACTAAAAAAATTGTTGTTTAAGTTATTTTTATAAAACATTAATCGGTATATTATACGAGAACAAAAAATTAATAATTATTAGTTGGGAAGGACACGGGTATTAATTAAGATTATATACTAAAAACAATTATAAATCGTAGAAAAAAAGAACGATTCTGAGCAAAACTTGGTAAACTGATAGGGTGGTTTTACTACTTCTAGCCGTCGCGTTAACGACGAATATCGTTTTGAATTGGTCGGCATGAGAGTTTCTTGTATCGTTGCGTATTGATCTAGACAAATATTAAGTTAAGATAATATTAAGATTTCACATTAATTTCCGTAATCTAACGGACCTAGTTTGTATTACCTCGGTAAACGCTAGGGGAAAAAAAAAACATAAAAATTAACAACACGCCGCCGTGCATGTCGATCTCGAAACCTAACGACTAATGTAATTAGTATATATAGATAACCATAGGTATTAAGTATACGTAAATGCATAATATACTATCATCAAATACTATTAGCGTATAGGTTAATAAAACATACATTAAATATACTTTATTATTTTTTTTTTTTCATTACCCACCGGACTCGTTAGATTAGTATTGAAATACCGGTAGACCAAAGCCATAAAAAAAAAAAAAAAAAAAAAAAAAAAAAAAAAACAGATAGGTGCCGGTAAGCCGTTGTTATTAACTCGCTCCGAGTTGATTTATATTATACTATAAACCGCAGACGGAGTTTATAATATCTTATGAGATCATTCGTAAGACGTTATAATTATTAAAATAATACATTTGTTGTCTCAATACACGACGGAACGTATTCTTTTTTTTTTTTTCCGTGCACTGTATACATCATACAGGGGTCCGTCAAACACTCGTCTCTTGTCCGATTCACGCGCTGAAAATGGTTTCGGGAAAAAGCCCAAAAAGAGTTATAGTCACTCGTACGTTTATTAGGAACGCGAGCGCGGTTTTTTTTTTTTTTTTTTCGATTGGGCGACAAGTGACTTTCGGCCACCCTCAAACTAACTTTAGACTTTTTCCAATAACATTTTCGGCGTGTAAATCGAACGAGTTGCAAGTTACAGGCGACCCCTCTGTATATTGTATTAAGGTCAGGGATGGGATAAGAGTAAGTTCGAACATTATCGTAGTGATTTGTAGACAATTTCGCTAATTGCACAATGATAGGGAATGTCATAAGTAGGGCTGAGATTTTAATGCATTGTATTCCAAAACGGTAGGCCCGTAAATAGAAAATGTGTTTTGGGTGATGCTGATTATTTTAATGTAATTTTTATTTTGCATATTTGTGCATTTTACAAAAAAATTTAACCTAAAATGCAATTTTAGAGAATTTTATGGTGATTTTACGGCATTTTCTTAGTTTTTAGAGCATTTTTTACAATTTTGTTGTAAATTTGCGATTATAGGTGGGCCCACATCAAACGTGCACCTGCGCGAAGAACGATCGAAAAAACTAAAAAATTAAAATATTAAAATGTATTTTTTAAATTATTATTTCAGAATGAATGATTAAGAAATAGTTAAGAAGTAATTAAGTCAGAAAATATATCCACCAAATGGTATAAAATACTATTTACAACACAAAAAAAAAAAAAACACTTTTAATAAATTTGTTTTACCGTTTTAGCTATTATTAATATTTTTATAATCGCATTTTTTGCGATTCTTTAGGGTATTAAAATCCCTGAGTATAAGGAATATTTATATGTAATTGGCAGTCACACTTTATCACAAATTATCATTTTTTTTTTTTTTTTTTTGTACAAATCAACTGTTTTAGACTTGCTGTTTTCACTTTCCCCGGGTACAATAAATTATTACAACAAAACTTTAATACGAGACGGTGACGTTTTGCGCTTACCCCGGTGAACAGGAACAATTGTGACATTTAGAAAAAGTTAAAAAAAAAAAAATGAAAAAAAAACTATTTAAAATTTTACATAAACGAAATCCTTGGGATGTTTCAATAGTATATATTTTTTATATATATATATATAGAAATATTTATTAATAAACGTAGTGAAGTTAATAAGTTATTGAACTCATTAATAACTCAAAATGTATAGTAAACTAATGAATTAATTTTTACCACGTTACACTCGCCTCGCCTGATCTTAAAGTTTTTTTTTTATATATACTGAGTTATCCGACAAAATGTGTTTTTTATTTTTTTAACTCTACCCGATACATTTCAGAATAGTAAACCCGCACTAACCATAGGTACTCAAGTAATTATTTCACGTAGCGAGTTTATAGATACTATACGTATATCGTGTGTTCACGATATGTGAGGTACCACATAATATTTTCGTCGGATGATCTTAGATTGAAATGGGGTTTTCGGAATGCGATCGAACTATCGTCGATATTATTAATTTTCTATTTGTAGGGTACAAATCACTAAATCACTTATTAGTAATTTTCTATCGTAATTTACTCTATTTTTACTAATTTATACTAATGAGATAGAATAAAAAAAAATAATTGAAACAATAAAATTGAAATTAAATTAATAAAATTATTATTATTAAAATTTCGTTAATAACAACACGATTGTACGTAAATATTAAATTTCAACATCCGGTAATTTTGCTAATTTTGCAATTAAAAAAAAACTGTTTGTACGAAAATTGTCTAAAAAAAATTACTCGGCCCTAATCTGTAAAAAAAAGAAAAGTAAATTGTATTGCGGTACAGGGAGTACTACTATTTTACTTAAAATGTTTTTTTTTGTCTTTTTCCGTACGCCGAATAAAATAACGCGACTATAAAGATCATCAAAACGCGTGAATTATAATTTTTTTTTTTTTTTTTGATAACCGATTAGAAATATTTGTATACATAATATTATGGACATTTTGTTCGAGTGAAATGTTTTTGGAGGATTTCGGGTCCCCCTTGCCCTTCTCCCACAAACAAAATTGTATTGTAGTCCCGCCGCCAACGATTAGCCGGCGTTTTAACCGATATTCGAAAAAATAAAATAAAAAAAATGTTCGTTTACATAGTGAATATTAGACAGTCTACATGCGAATGCCTAGGTAGATATGCAAACCATAACTAATATACTTTCATAAAATTACGTTAATTCGGATTCATCTATGCGAGAACATTGCGTAGGTGTCTATAATTAAATAAAAACCGCGTCGTATTTAAATTTATATACGTAAAAGTATTATCCATTACGATCTGTTGTGTAACGTGTACAAAAATATACATTATACGATGCAGATCGTGTAAGCCTATAAAGAGTAGTGTTGATATTAATAACTTTTTTTTTTTTAGAAATTACATAATATTTTTATTTATTTTATATATAGATATTTTTTTTTATTTTTTAATACTCACCGCCAAACAATAAAATAAATCTCTCGGTTATTACCGAATTTATATGTACATTGTACATACACCGTGTACCTATCCGTTATATTTCAACATTGTTTATTAACCTTATAAAAAAAAAAAAAAAACGAATAGTAGTAGTATCCAAATTGCATGCCATCTATTTAAAAGGGTCGGCACAAATTGTATGTCATATTTTAAAAGGGTGTTTGTCTGCGGAATATCATATATATATATATATATATATATTTTTAAAAACAACGAGATAATAATCGTAAAACTGTTTTAAAATACATTTTAATTTCATTTGTTATATTTAAATACAATTTTCGTGAAATAATTGAATAACAAAAAACCATAACAATAAAATGAATGTAAAAAGAAAAAAAAAAGGTAGAATATAGAGGGAAATTAAATTTATCTCTATGCGCAACGATAAATCATTGCTAATGACAAACGACTCTGAGCAAAGTTCAATTAATCATGTTTTAAAACGCCGTGAATTTTAAGATTTTCATCAAAATTTACATTTGACGCTCATAAAACAGAATTATTACGTTATACTCGTATTTTTATTCTTTTTCATTACATTAAGTGTTCAACCAATGAAGACCACCTTGCGTCAAATGATCGTACATTTCTATTCGGCCAAAACCGTTTTATTTAATTAGTTCGAACAAATATTAAAACGCCTATATATCGTTCAAAAATAGCCAGATGTTTTGAAAATGAGGCCACGTCTGGAAATGCTTAATATTAATATCCAGTGAAAATTCCTGATCCATGCGATTATTTTTAACCAATGTTACAACAAAAAGATAAAATAGATTGAAGAAAATGAAACCATAAAATTATCCCGTTTTTCCTACGTTCTTTTCCCGGTTTTTCCCAATTATTTAGAAGACTTAAACAAAAAATCGAAAAATGTGCTATTTAATATATTAACTTTATCTAAAATGCATTTAAAAAAAAAAAAAAACAAACTATTGTTGTTGTTTTTTTTTTTTTTAAATAAAAGTTGGAAAGGTAGGGTAATTTAGTAGTGCCACCTAATGTACTTACCTATTTCCAGGTGACGGGTGTATTTCCGGTCCAAAAAAGTTGAAATCTTGTTTATCTTCAATGCAACGATAAGTCATTGAAAACGGTTTAATATGTTTTTTTTGTCACTAAATTTGAATGGAAAATTGTATAAAATACGAACTTAACCACTATAGTCGGGTGAATGAAAAGTGGCCGCTGGCAATTTTTTTTTTTCGATAAGCCATGGGTTCTCAAAGTGAATCACGTAAAGCGCGATTGATAACAACATGGGCATCAGCGGCCACTTTTCATTCACCCGACTATAATAATAAAAAAAATAACGTTAAGTAATCCAAACAAACTGGTTTTTTTTTTATTTGTATTTTAAGGATTTACCATCTACTAAATCTAGTACATACATCGTTATATAATTTCAATATTAGTATAAATGTTTCTATGCCAAAAACGCTGGCGTACACGTACGATGATAATCTGATATCTGCACGCATGTGACATTTAAAATATACGAGTAATTTAATTTACAAAACATAATAATTTGATAACATACGTATATGTAGTGAATATTTCTGGCAACAGTTTCGCCAAATTTAATTGGGATTTAACACGGCATTGTTTTTTTTTTTTTATATATTCAACGGATTATACCAACAAAAAACGTCAGCGAATCCACGGGAAAATCGTATTTTTGTTTCTACTCCGATAGACGGTTAATTTAATCAATAATAATAAATATTAAAAAAAAGACCGGGATTTTGTTGGTCAAGCGTCTCCTCGTACCAATAATGGACGTATCAGTTGAGACAATAGCAGTTATACTTGACGTTAAATGTGAAGAGGCTATATTCGTAAAATACCCCTTTCTCCGTGATAAAAAAAAACTTAAACTAGTAAAAAAGCCGTCTCAAAAAAATTGTTTTAAAAATTTACAGAAAAAAAATCGGGCTCGGCCAGTTTTTTGCATTTAAATAAGGAATGGATTGCAAAAAAAAAAAAAAAAAACTGGTAGTTTCAACGTTGCTCTTTGACCTGGAAAAAGTTATTACGGATTCGCAGATTGCGGGTACAAGCTCATTTTTCTTGAAACATTTTTCTAAAAATATGTTGAAATAAAATTTTTAACATAATCGTACTAACAATAAATCAACGATATTTTCGGATGGATTTATCGAGATAATTATTTATAATATGTGGTGAAACTAAGGAAACTATAATCCCAATTTATAAAGCTACAGCCTGAGGAGGAGGGCACAATCCACTCTGAGTTGATATATAATGAGGAGTCATTTATAGGCGTGCTTGGCCATTTAACTATTTTCAGCTCGCCAATTCACTAATTTTTTTTTATTACGTTTCATAATAATAATCTAATATGTCGGTACTATTGCCGTGGGAATAATTTAAAGAGTTAAAGAGGGGTAATTCGGTTTACCGTCGCTAATTGAATTATAGCTATCGGCGAGAAATACGCCACCCGAAAAAAAAAAAGTGAGCAGATATTTTATAATTTTAAGCACGACTACGACGTTAATAGCTACCATGGAAACCGTATGTTACTATGCTCAAATTGCCTTAAAAAAACGCACACGTTCAAATAACGAATGGCAATTTTAAAATAAAAAAAAAAAAAAAAAAAATTACCCGCACTCAGATGGACGAAGCCCATTAAATTGTATTACTTTATTATTTATATCCACGAAGTACGACCACCGATTTTGAGGGGAACGAATTGTTGAATTTCCATTACTCCCAAAAGTATCGTATTATTTTGCATATTATCCACCAGATCGACCGCCAAAAATTTCAACTGGGGCATTGAAAAACGTGAATTTGTATGTTGTTTTTTTTTTTTTTTTTTTTTTTTTCTAGCACTGACAACATGCATAATATGTATGCTGTTTATTTATATTTCTCAGAGTAAAATAATGATTTCGTAATAATAATACCTGTAAAAACGCCCGATAAAAAGAAAAAAATCACTTGCGGGCTCGGAAAGTCAGAATTTCGTTGTTGTGTGAGAGATGACCGACAATATTTCCATTAATTTTCAGTGGCGTCCGAACGATTTCGGAGTCGCTAGACCGCCAGCAGGAAGTTCGCCCTCCCCCCTACAACCTGTGAGGGCGGCGAGTGGGCTTCGGGCTGGCTACTGCCCATCCCCACCGTAGGGTAACGAATCCGCTGTAATTGTGCTAATGCGAGCCCGTCCCGCCCGCAGGGGATTTTGCTAAACATACTTAATTGTAGTTTCATTTTCAATAAAGAGTAATCGTATAACCTAACCACCTTACTCTCAAGAATGGCGTATGTCCGACTGTTACACTAAACAACATCGCAATTCCCACGTCGGACACAGTTAAATACCTGGGACTCAATCTCGATAAGCGTCTAACATGGAAAAATCATTTACGAACCAAAAGACTGACTCTCAATGCCCCCGTATGCGCATGCTCAGTCCTCCAATGTTGAGAAATAATAATACTAATTTAAAAGTCAAACTTTTAATTTACAAGACCCCCCCTGAAACCTATTTGGACTTATGGCATACAGCTCTGGGGTTCAGCAAAAAAATCCAATATCAATAAAATCCGAGTGTTCCAGAACCTAGCTTTTCGTCGACTCTCCAATGCACCGCCGTACGTATCAAACCTAACATTTCATAACGATTTCCACATGAAAACCATCATTGAAGAAGCACAATTATTTTATGTGCGTATGCGACTTCTATCCCACCAAAATCCGCTTATTAAAAACCTCTCCACTCTAACTCTCCCAGGAAATCCTAGGCGCAGGCTAAAAAGGAAATGGTGTCGTGACCTCATACAAGTACCAATTTAAAATATATATATATATATATATATAATTCCAATCAGTAACAATCAAAAAAAATATAACTAATATAAATAATTCATGTTAAGTGTTGCCTCACATCACAACACATCAACTTAAAAAACAAGCTACTTTTATATAAACTCCTACTCAAGCCGATCTGGACATACGGTATCCAACTCTGGGGCACCGCCAAAAAATTCAACTTAAACAAAATTCAAATCTTCCAATCAAAGTGTCTCCGCCAAATCACCAAAGCTCCCTACTATGTTTCTAACGACACTCTACATACAGACCTAGCCGTCCCAACAATCCAAAACGTTGCAAAAAATTTCTACAAACGCACACACTCTAAATTCCACAGTCATCGTAATACCCTGATCTCTGAGCTATCCTCCAACGCTATTCCTGGTGACCCCAGAAGGCGTCTTAAACGTACCTGGTGTCGTGACCTTCTAGTCTAAAATTGTATATACCTCTACCTCCCCATAATTTGTAATACCACTCTCTCTTGCTAGCACACTAAAACCTTAAGCAAAAAATCCTGACCTTAAATGCCTCCAATGGGCGGCTTCTTATCTCCAGCTTCTCAAGCCATGTTTCCTCCATCACATGCACTTATTGTAAAACAACATTTACAGATTGTGTATAAAAAAAATAAAAACAAAAAAAAAAAAAAAAAAGTGTTGCCAGTGGGGCGGGTTCTTATTCAATTTTTCACGTTCCGTCTTCTCATAGCGCATAAGCTTATTGTGCATTATTTGTATAGATTGTTTATTTCTAATTAATAATAATAATAATAATAATAATAATAATAAAAAAATGTTCAATAAACGATGGCGACCCGGCTCCCGAAGTAATGCCCCGAAAAAAAGGGGTAGAACCGACTGCCGATGGTAGATTGGAGCTTTTAATATCTCATTGGTCTTGCTCTGGGGGGGAGGGGGGGTGGTGGTGGTTGACGGTATTTCCCACGTCGAGTACCGCTAAGTTTAAACCGTAGTTACCGCGCGTCGGTCTCGGATATATGCACTCCGATTTGACAAGCACTCCGATATTATAATTTATACGAGACACATTACAACGCATATAATTACAATGACTGTCAGTGTCGGTTCGGCGCGAATTTGGCGCGACCGCGAGGCGGTTTATTGTCGTAAATCGTCCCGGCGTCGCGATATCATTTCGATTATACCGCCCGGAGTCAAACTGGTCTTTAATAAAAGAAAAATTTAAAAAAAAAACCGTTTTTAATACGTCATTTTATCAGCGTCCGGGGAAATTTATCCCGTCGCCGCAATCGTATAGTATAATAGTGATAATAATAATTATTATTATTATTATTATTATTATTATTATAATCGGAACCGACGACGGCGTTATCCCGGGCCAGACCCGGTGGAATATAATAATTATATTATACATTTACGACGTCGGAAATCGGAAATTTCACTACGGGCCGTTATGATGTTGTGACCGAATTTTCAAGTCGAAATTACAACACCCATTCGATACCGGGTTCTTTAGTATTTTGCCATTACCTGTATATACATGCGTGATTATTATATGTATTTTTTTACGATGTGGTGAAATAGAAAGTCGAATTGCCCAGCCCCCAGCCGCGCCACGTTCAACACGCACACGCGCGTTAAATGTAATATTTATTTTGGCGCCAGACAAGCAATAATATTTTCGTAGGTACGTTTCGCTTCGTTAGAATACCGAAAACTATTTAAGACCGTATTATACGGTAGGGTTACGACGCTAATGATTCCAACTAGCCGAATTTCAAACACTTGAGATCATTTTACAAACGCATACCTAATAATAAACGTAAACGGTAAACGATTCTGATTCAATGTTCGGTTAAACGTGCAATACGATATGGATAATTTTTTTTTTTTTTTTTTTAATACAATTGAAATACACAATCTGTACAACGTAGCACAATAAGTATATTTGATGTTATAATTGAGAAAAAAAAAATAACATGAATATCATGAATTAAGAAATCACCCATTGGTGACACTTTGGCTGAGAATTAACGCTGTCTAGGAGTCTAGAACTTCGTTTTATATTTACGAGGTGCGACAATAAAATAACGAGACTTTCTAAATAAAACCTAATCAAAACGATTATTGAAATATGATTAGAAAACACTTATCTAAAAGTACTATGAACACTGATGGCATCGATTCATTTTCTTATACGTTAGTAGCCTTGTTATTAGTGCGAGTTCGACTATACTGCCGAAAAATGTTAGATATAAAAATCGAACAACATGTGTTAACATTAAATTTCTTGTTAAATTAAAAAAAACTGCCGCGGAATCGTTTCGTATGTTATGTGAAGTTTATGGTGAAGAATGTTTATCAAGAGCTCGTGTTTTTGAATGGCACAAACGGTTTTGTAGTGGAAGGGAGGACGTCGAAGACGATGATCGTTCTGGACGTCCTACCACGTCTTCAACAAACGAAAACGTTGAAAAAATCGACAAAATTAATTAATCAATATTATTATAAAGAGGTATTAATGAAATTAAGAGAACGTGTCAGAAAGAAGCGACCAGATCTATGGAAAAATGGCTGGGTTCTTCACCAAGACAATGCTCCAGCTCACAGTGCATTTTCAATTCAACGTTTTTTAACTGAAAAAAAAATTTCTGTACTTCAACATCCCCCGTACTCGCCAGACCTTGCTCCTTGTGACTTCTTCGTATTTCCTTCTTATTTCTTTTCCCATTTTCAAACAGTTGATGACGTAAAAATGAAAACGGCAGAACTTCTAAAAGGGCTGAACGAAAGCAATTGGCAACACTGTTTTCAAGAATGGCAGTGACGTATACAACAGTGTATTGATGCTGAGGGAAGGTACTTTGAAGGTGATAATCATTAAATTATAACATTTTTAAAATAAACAACTTTTATTCAAAAAGTCTCGTTATTTTATTGTCGCACCTCGTATAGCAAGTCACGGCACCAGCTCCTTTTTAGACGACGCCCGGGGTTTCCCGGAATGGTCTGAGTGATGGACAATTTAATTGTAAATTATTATATTAATTTGCAACTACAAAATAAATATTACAAATGTTCGTGTTTTAACGAATTTTAACATTAAATTACAGTATCCGCGTAAAACGAACACAAATTTGGAAAATTACTCATCTTAAAACAGTCGACTACGTGGGAACTTGATTTTAAATACATTAACTAGACAAAGTTGAATCGTATAGCACTAAAAATGTTTCTGAATAGTACCGGGTATAAAATATTAAATATTGATAGGATTATTTTCTTTTTCATTTTTAAACTATTTGACGTCCGACCGAGAATTGCGGACAAATTATTATTTTTTTAAGAAGAAGAACGTAGGTACATTCCGTGCTCCCGTGATTTCCCATCTAAAAAGTTGCCGTATGATGAAAGGTTTTCATCCGAAGAATACTCTTGAATGCATTTTCCAGAAAAGAAAAACTCTTCTCAAAATCTAAAATATACTTAAATTATTACTTATTTCAATTTGTTACTAAATTATATTTTTCTACTATAAAACTAAAAAAAAAAAAAAAAATTAAGATTAAAGAGTAACTAACTTTTTATTTTTTCTCTACCATACTTACTGTTGTACTTTTTATCAAACTTCCAATTTGTCCTATGTTTCACAGAAAGATACCAACCGAGTTTGAAAAATAAATTACATTTATCTATAGTATGTTTGATATTGTATACATGGTTTTCTTTAAAAAAAAAATACCCTTTTATTTTGTAATACGAGTACCATGTTAGTTTACTTTCGAATTATTTTTATATTTTACGCAAACACGATAAATTAATATAATATATTTATTTTTACGTCGTAGGAAAATTAAATTAAAGTCAAGTTATTCAGTTAGGTAAGTACCGAACGAATAAAATAACCAGTCCCGTTAAAAGTTAACAAAAACAATAATTCACTTTGCATTTGACGAAATCGGTGAATTATTTATATTTTCATGGATAATTATAAATATCAAGGAATTTTTAAAAATATGTTTGTCATTATTAGTGGAGGGTTTTTCGTGTGATTCATTTTTTTTTTTTATTAATTATTCAATACATATTTTAATTTACTCTAATATTTGATACAATGAAAACGAAAATCGTATACATGTTTAAAAAAAATTCTAAATGTGTTTAGATATATTTTTTAGGCAAAGTAGATTATAATTAAAATCAAATGGGCGTGGGGAAGGGCGAAATTAATTACATTTTCCAAATTTCTCCTACCCCCAAAAACTCCAAAGAAAAATATTTTACCCGTATCGCATACAACTGAATAAATAATGATGCGAAAAAACAAGGCACAACGGGAGGGATAGCGATCTATCTATATAACCTCCCCCCCGCACTCATACAACTAATTTTAGGTCGCGAAAGCGGTTTTTTTTTTTTTCATTTTTAGTATCTTTTTTTTTTTTTTTTTAGGTCTTCGACCAAATCTATTTCTGGTTATAATTAACGATTCGAATGGATTATTCGACCGTATCGTAATGACGGGCAAACGACTAATTTCGAAAGTTCACCGTAACATACGGCGGCGGCGTTTAGAACTCTAGTTACAGACTATACGTAATAATAACGCGGACTGTAAAAAATAACATAAAAATATAATACCGGAGACATTACGGTCGTCATCAGCGCGTATATTACGCACGCGGGTACACACGGTGGGAAAATCCGCGATAAACGAAATATGCATAAACCAGACTATAATTATTGTTATTATGGCACAACCGATGAAATTAATTTATCGAAAACGAGCATTAATTATTTTTATTTATTTTTTTTAAATTTTTTTTATAGGTACTGTTTGATTAGTACGAAACCGTGAAAGTGTATGAACCGGAGCCCGATTAAATAGTCTACAAACGAGTATATTATTATCTAGGCGACTGTAATAAACACCAGACCTCCGATTTTATTCGTTAAGCGTTATGTCGTATTCGTGTAGACACGACAGTAATAAATCGCAGGCAGGCAGCGCATACAATTTATGTAATTTGCCATTGATGCGTTTTTTTTTTTTTACTTTACACCCTGCAAAAAAAAAAAATATATATATATGTATTTACAAATTAATTCAATTACCTTAATAGGCGTGCAATACATTGTACATGATATTATACTAAAATACATACATAACATTACTTTTGTTTAAATAAATAATATCTTATACTTAATGAATGATATACTGAAAACAACTGATAAATCATCGCAATCAAAACACGATTCTGAGCGGATCGTTAAGCTTTGTGGTAAACCGGTAAGGCTATAGTATTAGTCGTGTTTATTTATCAGCTTGTAGCCAAGGTATAAACCAGGAATCGACAACCATAAAATCGATGATGTATCGTCAATAAATTGTTGTCGGTCTTTTTTAATACGTTTTAGAAAAACCGTCGGGAATCTAGAAAAGTTCAAGGGCGAGAATTTCGCATATTCCGAAGTGCCAAACCTTCAAAAGTTTAAAGAAAAAAAACAAAACAATTTTTCGGAAAAAGTATTGGAAATGTCGAAAAGTAACAGACCTAATCAGTGTACCTATATTATAATAATAACATGGTAATTAAATCGAAATAGAACTACAATATTTACTACTGCGCAATCCGCATTTGCTACTGTCTACGGTGTTAACAATTGGTAGCTATTGTAGCTTTAAGAATTATTAAAATTAAATAATCTATTAATTAATCCAGGATCCGGTGAGAAAACATCCAGAAACTGGATCTTGTAAATGGATAGCGTGTTATTAGTAGCACGCGTTATATAAATATTATATGATTATGTAATGTATATTGCCTATAATTAATTCGTTACTGTTACACGATTATAAAAAAAAAAATCGTTGAAACGCCGTTTACTAGTCGCGGCGTTAACAAGTTTCACAATAATAATATTATAAAACGTCCTACCAGCGGATATGGACCGGAAACGAAATCGTTTTTCCAGCTACGGGCCTCGGAATCACGGATGATGACGGTGGATAGACGAAATTTGGGTGGCAGAGTCTTGAGGGGGCTAGGTCCTCTCAAACCGTACAAACAGAGACATTCCCCCCCACTCCCCATTGAATGTACTCAAGTATTATAAATACTTACTAGTGTATCGAAAATAAATCATACTTTGGTATTTTGCAGGATATTACGGTAAGACGGATTTCGTAAGTTTTTTATATACAGTAAAATATTTTTTTTTAATATCTGCCCACCACCCCCTCCTTAATTATGGCGAATTTCCGCCTGTGGTGTAATTATAATGTTATAAAATTTGCTTAGCGCAGGCGCTGGGCTGTCGGGCGACATGCATAGGGATTTAACAAAAAAATTCTACTATTATCAGTGGTGCAACTAAAGGGCGGGCGTTTTGGATGTCTGGACCCCCCCCCCATCCCACTTGAATCGTATTTATGGAAATCAATATGTTTTTAAGCGTGTATGCAAAAATAATGACAATTAAAAAAAAATTATATGAAATTCGTGTATATATTTGTGATATGCTTTTTTCAGTCTACCGAACGCCGGACAGTGGCGTGACACCAGTGACGTATTTAGATATAAATTACGAGACGGGAGGTTATTAACTAGGGGTGAACAACCCCCTCGAATAAATCCTAGTTGCGCCTAATGTCCCTAATTTAAGGATGGTGGTAAACTCCCACAAAATATGACAAATTCCTACGTGAGCCTATTCGTAAACTCGTACACTAAATAATGTTAACTGCTACACGAGCTTTTATTAGGAGGACGTCGACATTTTTGAAAAAATTTATCAAATCGAAAATATTTAAATTCACTTTCAAATACATTTATAAATATTCGCGTGCAATTTTCACTAGTTATTTATTGTGTAACCGTGAAATAAACAAAACGGTTTTTTTATTGTTTTATTGTATAAACATAATAACGAACAAAATTGTCACCATTAAAAAAAAAAAAAAAAAAACCTAACTTGCACTGTGCACAACACTAGTTTTAATTGTTCAATATCACTACTGCGAAATAAGTCGTTCGAAGAGTTTGAAAAACATAAAATAAAATAAAGAAAAGATGTGTAGGAAATAACGGCATTTTTTTTTTTTTTTTTTGTAAATTCGAGTAAAAAGTAAATGTTGTAAAAAAATCCTAATACCAAATTAAAAAAAAAAAAAAATCCCTTGTTGGGGGGGGTGGCCGCTTAATTCAAAACGTTCCGTGCTGTTCTTACTCTCGTCGTATTAAACTTCTTGTGCTAAAATGTTAAATGCTAAATTGTTTATTTAAAATTAAAAAATAATAATAATAATAATCGGATAATAAGTTTACATTGGAATTTAGGCGTTTGCATGTGGCCCGATTTAATACGAGACGTTCCAACGCCACGAGTAGGTATGACCTTATGGGCTGGGCGTGTATTTTTGCGATTAAATCGGATTCCCGCGGTTAACGAACGCCGTCGGCCGTGTGACGTTTCCGGCCGAACTAATTCGCGAGGGCCCGTCGTTGTATACGAGACGTTTACCGATTTGTTAATAATTCCAATCGAACGTTTCGGGAACAAATAATTCTGACGATATTATCAAACGGTGTAGAAAAACCGATCGAATCCGTTTGTAGGTGCTCTAGTATTGTAATAAAATACAATTTTTTCTTTTTTTTTTTTTTTTTTTTGTAAAGCCCGGAAATTTCACATTAAAAAATAAAAAAAAACTGATACTGAATTCGTATATTACAAAATAAACAATATTTTATTCGATATTATTGGATTTTCCGTCCGACACACGGACGGCGATATCCGAGGCAGAATTAAAAAAAAAAAAAATTAATAACCGTTTGGCTAATTATTATTACGTTTTTTTTTTTTTTTTTTTTTTAAACGTTTTATGTTACCATAATAACGCGTGTTATAATTTATTTCCATACGATATTCTATACGGAAATTTACCATGGGAAAGCATTAGGCTTTCTCTGCCAACCGACTGACCTTAACGACAAGGTATTACAGCATGCCTAATACAATACGTTGATCTTCGTTGCGCAAGCGTTATCAAAAAAAACTTGATTAGTATGAATAGTAAATATATATATATATATATATATATTATTATTTTTATTATTTAAATTGGCAAACGTTCGTTTAGTTTATTATTTTATATAATGGCCATGTTGCATATTAAATTTTAATGGACAATTTTATTTTCAAAATTAACGAAAATATATCGCATTCCGGCGTCTCATACACGGTATGAGAAATATTTATTATCAGTTCCACAACATATTAATATAATTTTTGATTGCCAAACATTCATTTATTGTTGTTATGCGTGTGCGTTGTGCTGAACCGCCAGTTTATTATTATTATTATTATTATTATTATTATACAATATGCAATTCGCATATTGTATAATATACTCGTATGCACTTTAAATTTTTAAAAGAAATAAAATAAAATAGTTTTTAATCGCTTTGCTTCCGGGGAGGAACGATCGCCATAGTCGGATTACTGCAGAAAATATGTTTGCGTTTTAAAACGTTACCATAAAAAAATATTATTAATCTAATAATATAATATTAAACATGTATACAATACGTGTAACGGGACACGTCGTCTCCGTATAAAAAAAATAATATAAAACTTTATTGTACTATGCTAGTAATTGTTAATATGTTAATTTAAAAAAATAAAAAAAAAAATGAATACCTTAGATTTGTAAATTACGAGCAATTTAAGACTACAGTATTGGTTAGAATTAAGAATATATTATTTTTTTTTTTTTTAGCTGGTATTTCTCGGCCCCGGGGCTAAGGTGGAGTTAAAAATAAAATTGGTTATTTATTAAATATTTTTTTTTTTTTTAACGGATAAATGTCCACGGACACATAATATTATTTATGTTGATGGTTTTCGACAAATATTATTCATACGAGTCGTAATCGAGTATATAGCGACTCGGAAGGAAATCGAGACTTTCCGTGCGCGTATTGGTATAGAACCAGTTACCGGATATTATACGGGCATTTCCGGTATTCGTATTCATATAAGGTTCGCGTATAAATAAGAAAATGTTTAACAAAAAAAAAGAAAAGAAACGAGCGCAACTGCATTTATATAATATCATTATTATTATTATTATTTGATTTGATCGGGATTCAGATGAGTCTAAATCCGTCGCTCGGTCGCCTGCCCGAGAATAATATGATTGCCGGCAGTAATAATAACCGCGCGTAAATATTGTACATTGTACTTGGGTACTTATTAAAAGCGAGTTTTTTTTTTTTTTTTTATATATATATATAAAATCTATATAGAAAGTAATAAGACGTACTTGTCGGTAGTGTATAACATTTTTATTACGCGTACTCGAGGGCTGACGATTAACGAGTAAATGCGTTTACATACGGACTGTTATTATATTTGTATACTATTATGTACTATTACGGGACCCGGCCTGTGCGTTTATTAAAAAAAAAATAATAATAATAATAATAAAAAAGAATACTACGAGCGCGTGAGGAAGTGACGGGAAAAGCGTATTCGCGTTCCTCATTTGGCAATACGTACGCATTTACCGTAATGAAATATTACTATTGACCGATATAATATTATTAAATCAAAAATTACACTATACAAAGTAATTATCCTAACCAGTTCTTCTATATGCTTGTGAAACATGGCCAACGACCAAAGGAGATAAAGACAAAATAGCGATCTTCGAAAGACGAATATTAAGAAGAATATATGGGCCAAAACGAAATAATATCACACAACAATATGAAAGTAGAAGCAACATAGAATTACAACAACTATATAAAGAACCGAACTAGGATAGTACCAGTACTACAATATAGAAGAATCGGATGGGCCGGTCACGTATGGAGGTCAAATAACCTAATGGAAAGCGGTATTAAAATGGAAAAGACCACTAGGCAGACCAAAACAAAAATGGATAGACAAAGTAAAAAAGACTTTGGAAGAATTTGGAATACAAGATATGGAAGTAGTAGCTCAGGATAAAGACAGGTGGAAGCAAATTTGTGTTGCGGTTATGGACCCTCAATGGCCTTTAAAAACCGGAGGAGAAGAAGAAGAAGAAGAAGATATAATATTATTATCGTTAAAATTTGATTGAAACCACACATTAATGCAATGCAACTAGGATTTTTTTTTCAATGGCGTGGGGGAGGGGTGTCTGCCTAATACAACCCCTCACCCCTGACACTTATTTCTGTATACGCCACTGGTGTCCAGCACTGCGCAGCGTACGATAAACTGAAAAAACGCATATCGTACAAAAGTTAGAAATCACATAATATAATTTATGTAATTGTCACACGTCGCGGCATAATTATTTTTTGTGTAAAAGATTACCAAAAAAAAAAAATATATGTATATATTAAATTCCCATAAATACGGTTCGAGGGGGAGGGCGTACAGGCAGACTCCCGTCCTCCATCCGAGTGGTACTATACCAGTGGCAAAAATTGGCATTTTTTTAATCCGGATTTAAAATTCCCCAGTATTGTGATACTGATAAAAGAAAAATCTACGATATTTTGTTCACAACTGTTAATCGGATATCGTGTTCCTGGGTCACTGGGCACTACTAGATATATATATACAGAGTTCATATAAGACACATGTTAAAAATTAAGGAAAACATTATTTTTTTTTACACTTTTTTTTTTTTTTTTAATTTCTTTTTGTCTGTGCACATGTTCGGTAATGGAGAAATTAATCGTCCAGAACTCTACCGAGTGCCATGAACTTTCGTTTTGCCCATATACCGTAACTATAGGCCGATGCCCCCTAATGTATACCGTGGCGAAGATTCGTTGTTAGACAGTGGTTATTTAGATCTTTTATTTTTTTTTTTTTTATATCATTATTTTTCGCATTACCCGCTAGTTATGTTTATCGTGCTATTTATACTAAGCCGTGGAGAAGTTTGTAATAAACATGTAGATTCAGACTATTTGGGTAAGAGATAAATGCTGAAAAGTAAATTTATAACTTTAATCCAAATCCGCGTTAAAAACGTGTATTCGGTATTTTTTTAGGGGTGAGGAGAGAGGGGGAGTGACAATAATCGAGATACTTTATTGAATGGTATGGATAAGTACATCCAGTGGCGTATTTTGGACCATTTTTTTTTGGGCGGGAGGTCCAAAATATTAGGAACTTCACAAACGCGTTTTATAGAATTATTTACCGATAAAAAAAAAAAAACACATTGAACTTAATTTTTTTTCAACACTTATGACAAGTAATTTTACATTTGAAACTCTGGTTTACAGTATAGTAGACGCGTTGAAAGTAATTATTTAACACTGAATACTAATATTTATCTTTTAAAAATTATTTTCTTACATTATTAACATTTAACATTAATTTGTTAATTTGTTATTTATTGGTCGAAATAAGACTTTTTTATTTTACGTCGGTGGGTGTCCAGACACGGAGGACACCCCCCTCGAAATACGGTACTGAATACAACGCAATAAAACCGCCATCTTTTTTATTTTTATTTTTTCTGTTTCGCACACTGTATAATTTTTATTTACGACTCTCGCGTCGATACGAGCCGCACTATAACCGTAATAAAATAAGTCACGTACCCTATACCCACTATAGTATCTATTATACTATAGTTACGATACTACTTAAAATCGATTGTATGGTCTTAAAGTTTATCGGACATAAAATTGCCCGTTTAAAGACCTAACCGCTATTATGGCGATAGTCGGCATACCGTTGCGATTGGTAAAAAAAAAAAAAAAATAATAATAATAATAAATACGGTAGTTCGACCGACGAAAATCCTCATTGATCGGTTTTCCTGCGTTTGACTTATTCGATTACCGTACGCGAGATAACGGGTTAGGGGACGCTCGTTTTCCCGTGTGAATTTCCTTTGTTTGTTACCACAAACATAACCATATAATAATGCAAACGATAAAATAATTATTATTGCCGTTGCGATGTGCGAAATATCGACGAATTTACAACATAATCCGCGTACTCGGCATATAGTCAAAGATAACGGGTAGGTTAGTACCCGGGAGCTTCATATTGAATGCAAAAACCGCGTACCGCAGTAATAGAATCAAAACATTGCGGGCCGATCATTTTTCAAACGTAAAAAACGATCCTCGAAGATTTATTGACGCGAGGTCGGTCTCCAGAAATGTAATTCCTTCCAAATGCCGATCGCTAACAGCGCCTATACGCCGTAACGGTTGGGCATGCGAGTTTGAATGATTTGACTTTACTTGAAAATTACGCGCGTGGACAATTATTAAATCGTTTTCGTCGTTATACATTTAGGTTACGCGAACGAAAATAAAATAAAACGGTAAATACAGGCACCGACATTATTTTAGAAAGAGAGAGCAAATGGAATAATAATAATAATTGGTATTGAAAATTACGCTGTGCCGAAAACGCACCGGTCTTCCGTCTGTCCGACGTGAAATTTATTCCGAAATAATAATAATTATGTATTACGTTACCAAAATTACTAGCAGTAATTATTTCAACCGTAGACACGCTTATAGACACACTGCTATGTAATATTATAAACGTCTTGTAATATATAGATTAGTGGATATACATAATATATCGTCGGCATTTGTTCGTAGACTTACGATCCGTGGCCATTAAGACATTCGCAGTTTCGCATAGTTGCCATACGTATATAATTTAATGTTTTTTTTTTTTTTGGTTTTTTTCCATTCGTCCTTAGAACGCAATTAAACGACCGCTAAATAATTGCATAGTTAAGCGAATTAGCGTGATTATTAGAGACAGGATGTCAGTGACTTTTACATATTTTACCCCCCGCCCCTATATATAATCCTACACAATGCTATCTTGGCGAATAGTAATACTTTATAGATTCAGAGTGTATAACATTATATCATTATTATTGTTTTTTTTTTTTTTTTTTTTAACGTCATATTTTGTAATTTGTCTACAATGTAAGTGTTAAATTTTATATTTTAAAAATAATTCAGTACTCTGCCGGACAAGAGATGTTTTTATTTTACCACGTGTGTTAATTTCATGTTTATGTTTTAACATATCGTAAATATATACAAACAATTAACTTTTCAATACATTTTTTTTTTTTTTAATTGCTCAAATACCTTTAAACATTACAAAGTATTTTTAATTCATACATTATTAATCATTTTGAAATTAGTTTCGGTCGTTAAACAATTTGTTTGATACTTTTTCAGGCCATCATCCAATCAGATCCAACATCCTGTATCTAGGAACTATTATACTACTATATGGAGAAAGTTCCATTCCCACAAACACGATGAAATAAGTTTTAGTCTCAAAGAAATTTGGTTTTGTTTCATTATATATTGTCTTTAAATACCTACTTATATAGATCCGGTTGAATATTCAGGAAGAAATACAATCATATTACTTGGAAAAACTTTATATCTGCTTTAGAAAAAAACTAGCGTTGGTTTCTCGAACTTCTCGAAAACTCTCGGAATTCGGAAAAGTCGAGGAAGCCTCGAACATAAATCGAACCGTTCGGGCAAAATCACATTCGATAATATTTTTTATTATTTTTTTTTTTTTTTTTTATGGCACAAGCACTTTGATGTTTAAAATGTTTAAAATTCGCATTACGAGGACGTGCTGCCTCTCGTATTTATTTACCTGTATTTATTTAATTACTGTGCATAAGCAATTTTCTCGACAATTATGTTGAAAAAAAAAATGAAAATTGATCAACTCGAATATATTCGGATTCACTTTCAAAAACACATATTCTGTGAGCATTCGCGTGCCACATTGATTTTAATTTTTCGATATCACTGCTGCGGAATAAGTTATTTATTCGAGTTTGAACAGTTAAAAATTATTAGATTTTAAACTAAAATTACTTTTTTCTTTTCTTCTATAGTTTGCGGTGTCGTAAAAATAAAACTAACGTTGCGTAGTGTCGCAAGTTCTCTTCTTTTTTTTTTTTTTTTTTTTAAAGCTGAAAATTCGGTTTATTAATTTGGTCGCTATTGGGTCTCGAGTAGTTTTTGCCCGCGGAAAACTTTTTTTTTTTTTTTTTTTTTACAGTCGAATTACTGTAACACGCCCTCTTAAACAATCTCCTGCGTATATCAATATAAAAAATATATTTATTTATTTTAACGTTTTTATATTATATGTACAGTATAACGACATTGTTCTTATAATTTAATAATAATATGAAAATATTGCAATTTTTACCCGGGTTCCGCGGTCTCGTTACCTAAGTTTCCGCTGAGTTTTCGCTCCTGGGCCCGAAACGTACCGATGCGTTTATCACGGACAAACATTTCACGAACAGACGAAAACGTAAAACGCGAAATACGATAATTTTATTATTTTCAAACGACACAATTGCTGCGCACATAATATGTACGTCACATATGTAACTTATACTTTAGCTTTAGTTCACGGTCGTTAAAACGCGATGGACTGTATAATATTTTTTTTTTTTATTTTAGTTATATCCATACTCGAAAGAATTGTGAAACGTCAAAACTCAACAAAAAAAAGTATACAAAATTATAGGTACTATAACTATGCATTCGATGATATTTATTTATTTTTTTATTTTTTTCTATCTATCCGAATTATAAATCTCTGAAAGTAATAATTTTTGTAAAACGCTTATAAGTTATAATTATATTTTTTTTTTTTTTTAAATTTATACCTGTAACGGTACTTTCTCCTTTTGTTTTTGAGTTTTTATCGTTTGTAACTTCGAACAATGATTCTACTTTGCCCGTAGTTCGCCACAAACTGCAGCTTCAAATGGACGCGGTTTTTTTCTATACCTGCCTATTTAAAAAATGAGAAGAAAAAAAAGTTAAGGGTTATTATACTACGGGAGACAGTATATTAAACGGTTTAATGGCGGAATATGGCGACTGAAATAAAAAAAAAAAAAAAGAAGTTTCTCTACCTATATACTATGATCTCAACAAAGTTTCGCTGAATTCAAATCCTGCAGAGGGTATTCATTAGTGTAAAGTAAATTCATTAAATATTATAATAATTTAATTGCCGAGTCTTGTTAACCATATGATTTCGTTTGGAATAAAATATTTTTTTTTTTTCTTTCCAATATATATATATTATTTTTTTTTTAAGATATCGTTTTATCTCTACCAGCTTCGTATACGATATTTGTTCCCACTTTTTTACCCGGTTATTGTAGGCCAAATATATATTTTTTAAGAACACCCGGAAATCGGGCCACAAGTGTATAACACAAAAATATACAAACGTATAACATTTATAAACTATAGTATACAGTTTTAACATTGTTTTTTTTTTTTTTTTTTTAAATAAATATAAAACTATGCGTGTACAATTATTGTTTTAATTAATGCAATACAGATTAATTTAACACGTTCAAATCTGGTGTTTTTCTCCTTCATCGTATTTGTTTTGATTTATTAAAAATATAATTCTTTCAAACTGAAATCCGTTTCATGGCTTTTAATATACCTAAAGCTCCTAATGTTAATATAAAATATATAAAAAATTCTGCTTGTATTTTCAAAAAAAACACATATTAAAAAATTGAATAAATGTCGGGATGTGACATATAGAAATTATTTTTTTTGAAATGTAAAAGACTCGGCGGCATTTATAGTTTGATTGGTAGTTTCACACTACGGTTCAGACCGGATTCAATAATAAAAAATCGTTTAAAATAATCGCCCAAACACCCGGTCTATCCTGTTATAAATGTAAAATTATAGTAACCCGCCCAATTACCGTATGCTTTTGTGAAAAAAGATTTATCGTGGACCGATTCCCGGGTGCCCAGTGTTTCGTATCTTAAGAAATGTACAGACCAAACTATATTTTGTTGGCGACATGTATCCCACCAACTGGTAACAAGTTGATGGATACACGTCAATATCGGACGGCATGTCATCAAATAAATCTGTTGCGTGTTTCTTGTATCTGTGTTTTACATTCTAAATGAAAAAACATCGCTCAGTATGGACGGTGTTGTCAACAATTGACATCGACCTGCTGTACACACGTGCACATTTGTATTATTTGTATTTTATTCTTTTATTAAATTTTCGCATTACGTTGTAGTCAAATGTGCTCGTAATAGAACTTATAGAAATGCTAAAAGCTGTCCCTACCTTATGGGACATACAGTCCAAAAAATATCGGAATAGAAACTAGAAGTTTGACGGAACGTCCAAAAATAGTATCGCACTTCAAAACAAATGCGGATGGAATATCGAGGAAAATTAAGTCCCTAAAAACTCAGATTAGTTGGGAACGGAAGAAAATTAGAGAAAAAAGTACTACTGCTACAATTTCGGAAGACAATATACAGTACGGATACGACACGATGAAGTTTCTCGTGGAAAACGACATTTCTAAAGGCAGTCACAGTACAATTGAAGTACTCTTGGAACTAAGTAACTAAGTAAACCTAACCTAAAAAAGTAAGGTACTCAACAGATGGACGTGGACGCACAACTGTTATTTTGGTTTGAACGCGGCACACTGTTGACAACATGTATATCCAGATAAATCCGATAAATTTGTCGCCAACATTCGGCAACGTGCTGTCAACGGTTACAAACATAATGTTGCTCGGTCTGTACATACCGTTATTGTGAATTTGTAGCGAATTCATTTTTTTTTTGTTCTTGTAGACTATTGTAAGATATTGTATATTATTATTAATTGATGGAAACTCGGCGAATGGTTTTCATATGGATTTCGGGCTTGTGTATACGTAGGTAAGTAATTTATAAAAAAAAAAAAAAAAAAAAATTTGTATTGAACACACCGGACGTACTGTAGGGCCTGAAAGGAAATGGCGGTTTTAAACAAACGCGGGGCGGGTTCTGGGGTTTCGGAACCGTATTAATGGCATTAACAACACTACTAAAAAAAAATCTGTCGGCTCCCCGGCCACTCCGAAAAGAATTATATCCGGACACGCGTCCGTGTACACGGCCGCGGTATAATTATTATAATATTTAAGTATTTCCAGGCGGTGTAACGCGTACGATTTTTATCAAATCGGGCACCGCAATAGTGCTATCACTATTATTATTATTATCGTTATTGGTATACTCGTCACGGTGGTGTTGGGCTCCAATTAATTGTTAGCAATATAATACCTCGTTTATACCGGTACAGTCTATAGTCACGACCGACCGACGGCGTACCGCCAACCGTACACGACGTTCCGCAGCGCTGTGGTGGGTTAGATACTCATTATAATACGTTACGAATATGCAAACCGACATGATAATTTTCCGTGGCGATAAAATAATAAATAAGTACATGTATAATAGGTGTGGTGTGTACGTGGAACGTGAGCATGGAATTATAAGAGATATATTGTACGTAATACGCTGTTAATTTTTCTTTTTTTTTTTTTTACATCACCCACACAATATGTTATAAGGAATACGCGCATTACGACCATAAATAAAAAAGGAAAAAATTTAAAAAAAAAACCGTTCATTATACCGGTACGACTGATGTATCATTATATTTTAGATCCTGAGCGTGGCGATGAAGATATTATTACATAGTAATTTTACCGTATAACAGTAGTAAACTGTGTGTGTGTGTTTTTTTTTTCTCGAATAACATTTTTTTCGGCTAGTAAAAACGTTCAGGTTTATTCATGCCGTAACATACCTTAAAACATATGCGAAATATGTTGGCTTTTATATATATTGTTCTGGTTACGGCCTCTTGCTTCCCCAACACTCAACAATTTCTTATTATTGTTTACAGCAGTCTGCAGTATCTCACTGTATCACAAGATACATTTAATTATTTACTATTGATAAATCTCGTAAATAATTTGTTTAACATTTTATATAAATGAGCTTTGACCGATGTAAACGTGTTTATGAATTCAAACATATTTTCAGTTTTAAAATCGAACCAATGTTAATAACAACATTTTTGTCAGACGTATAGCCGTTAGTGATGTGACATAAATCCGGATTTTTGGACTTTCCAATATTAAAATCCAAAATTTGAGGTTGACCGTACAGATTTATGTTTTTTTTAAAATCTCGAAATTAAACGTTTAGGTATTTTTTTCCGTACATTATAAAATGAGTTAAATAATTCCATTAATTTCAAGGCGTGCTACCATAAACAATTTGTATAAGTAAAACAACGTTTACTGGATCAACCACCAGTAACATTTTATATAAATTAGAATGTAATATGTATGTTATACTTGTTTTTAAAAATACATTTTTATTTATGTTATTTTTTGAATTGTAAAAACGTATTTAATGTTTTACATAGTTAATGCCATTAACAATAAGATAAGATAATAATAATTTTATGAGAAATGAATTAAGGAATATAAAATCATAATTTTGAAATCCGAAATCCGGATTTACAATAAATATCTGATTTTAAATTTCGGAATCCAAGTATCCAGATTCTCGAACTTAGACAAATCCGGATTTTTCACATCACTAATAGGCGTACCCATATTCATTAAATGGGTACCAGGTAGTAGATTGGTTGCAAAGTCTTTTAATTATAATAAAGGTAAAACGGTTAAAAAGTAAAGAAAAATTTTTAATTTTTACAAAAATTGGAGAAAATCTGGAAAACGTACAAATGTGAATATGTATGGTTACATTTTGTTAATGATAATACTTATATATATATTACAGTTAGATAATAAGAATTTATTGTAATAAAGGTTTAATCTAGAAACTTAAAACGTAAAATACAACCACCATTGGAACCCACAAGTCACATATCATCAAATTAGTATAATTCATAATGTAAAGATACACAATGAATTGTGTAATATGCACTCAGTGATAAAAAAAAAGTATACAATAGTATTATTATATATTATGGTGCCTACTCTAAAGTAATAATTTTGACTGTAATATTTTTAAAAATACTTTAATTACTTATAAACTAATATAGACTACATTTTGCGTTGAATAGCATTATTTTATGATATGACGAGATTAAGTTAGTTTATGAATTATCTACAAATCATAGTTTAAATGTATTACAATATATTAGCGAAAACCTCTTAATTTTACATAAACTAATTATTTCATAGATCTTTAGTTATTTTATACAATTTAAATTTGATTTCCGATAAAGTATATAAATTTAAATGAGTACATAGAAAAGAATACACAATATATTTTTAAAGTACTATATCACTGAAATAAATATACTTAGCAATTTAAACAATTAATTAAGTATTAAAGGCGAGGAAATCGTTCAAGCTAAAATTGAATAAAAATTAACACCATTTGATATTTGTCACTTTAAAATGTAAATACACTCCTATTGACATTGTAAGAATTTTTCATATTTCAGATTTTTGCTTATCATTTCAGATGATAGAAAATCATTGATGTTAAAACATATTAAACAATACGTTTGTTATTAAACACTTATTAAACGTTATTATTTGTTATTAAACGTTCAATGCAATGCTCAAAATTTAACAGGTAAAATAGTTCAACTTAATGTTCAATTTTTATTTAATAAGTTATAGAATGAATAATAGTCCCAAAGAAACGGGTGTTGGTCAACATCATCCTGGCCGTATCAGTTCAAATTTTTCGGATTTCAGTTGATGTTTTTGTAATAAAATAATTATAAATAAATAAAACAAACAATTTAAAAGAGTAGAGAGTATAGTGATGGATATTTAAATATATAAAATGTAAGTCTCAAGTATTTTGTATTGCAATGTTTGTAAAATAAATAAAAATTAGCTTGATATCTACATTCAGAAAATCAATATACCTAATTTTAGGTATCTAGATCAGTGGTTTTTAACTGGTGTTCTATAATATTAGAGTAAGTAATCCGCCAAAATTGGAGTGCAAAAAATCCTTAAAATAAATAAAATTTTTAGTTACATCATGTTAACATTTTTACTTTAGTCAATTTCTAAAACACAACAGTATAAGACTATGTAGAATCATTTTCGGTTAATTTGTTGGTTTATTTTTATGCAATGCTCATATAATATCGACATCATACGATAGCAGAAATAGATTAGTATTGGCAATTTTATTTTTCGATAATAATATAAGTTGTAGAATGCATTAGTGCACTACCCCCATGGTTAGCAATGTTGGACGTTATATAAAATACTTTATATGATATTCTTAATTCATAAATTGTACCGTTTTTATTTTTAAGTAAGCTCGATTAGACATCAATAAGTAGATACTATTTATTACAATTTTCAACATCTTACTTATGTGAGCTTAGATTTTCAACATTAATGAATAACAAAGAAACAAGAAAGGCTGACAAATATAGAAGAGTAACAATATCGGGGTATTAAAAATATTTGTAAACTATTACAAGGCATCAGTCTCAAATATCTTATTAAATATGCAAAGTATTCCCAATAAAAATTTGAAAATTCATTTTAAAATTAAATATATTAATGTTTTTATTTTTTATTGACAGATATGTAAACTGTTGTGTGTTATGTATGCATTGTTTAATATTTAAACAATTTTTAAAAATCTATATAAATACAGTTTTATTTTTCGAAAAAGGTTAAGAACCACTGATATCTAGATACTCATTATTAAGTAAGCCGGATTTTCTACAATAGCACTATTATTTATATCTTTTAATAGAAATGTACACAGTGCAATATTGGCCGATGACATTTTCTTTCGTATTGAACACACAACTGATCAATATTGTTGTCTAGATCCTTAATTCTGGCCATCTGAAATTAAAATATATATAAAATACAAAATATAGGTACTAATTATAGATGTTTAAATAAGTATTTAAATATATATATTTTTTTAAAACAATTCTTATCAAATTCAATAATATAGTATTCCAAATACATTAAACACAAAATGTGTCCAAAATAAATTGTTTTAAATTTTGATACATGATAGTATTGGGTATCTATATATATATATATATATATATATATATATTTATATATATAAATCAATTGCCCCATATATGTAAAATCATTACTTGAGAACAGTTCGACAGTTTTGGCTAATATTTATGTTGTTTTTATTGTGTTCGTAATTGTCAGGACAAGGTTTTTATGAAAAAAAAGTCAAAAATTTGAATGGTATTTTTTAAAATTTCTCCCTTTTGGGAAAAACATTAATACGTTCAAGATCATTAATTTGCTAGGGAAACTATCGTTGCTTAGTTACCAAAAGAAGTTATATTTTTTTTATTTTATTTTATTATTCTATATATATATATATAGCCAAATACCAATCACTCGCCCACTGATCAACGCCCAGACCAATCCACTGGACTTATAATTTTGGTGGTACCTCTAATGATGTATGGGGTAAGATAAGAAAGCATTTTAGGAAGTCTATCCCCTAAAGTGGGTACTCACAAATTAATTTTGAGAAATTCAATTATCGAGTTACCTTTGTATGTTCAATTTCACGAATGAAAAAAAAAAACAGTTGTTATTATTATTTTATTGGGTTTATCACTGGCAAGAAGTCCTTATTTAAAAGAGATTAGCTGACCCGGCAATGCTTTGTTATTGCTAGATCGTTATGTATTAGTCTTGTCCATGTCACTACTAAAAAATAAAAATAGGTAGAAAGGGGGTAGTTAGTAGTTCACGTTCGGCAGACTAAATGTGTTCTAATTTGTCATTTCAACCACTAATCAACAAATATAATTTAAGTCAGAATTTCATTTAACACAATTTTTTTTTTTTTTTTGGCGGCTGTAACATAATCATTGATATACGACATTTTTTATTGTCCGCCGCGTAAACAAACAAAGCTGATGGTTTTATGTGTTTTCACTAATTACCATAGATACCCGCACAGCACAGGGATTGCACTACAATAATCAATAATCATGATAATGTACTCTTGTTTCTCATAGATGCAGCCCCTCATATGGTCAAGGCAGGACAAATATTAAAGCGTACCTACTCAACAATTAAACATGTTAGCACATACCCTACACAGAGTAGCTAAAGAAATACGTAAACATTTTCCAAAAATAGATGCTATAATATCAATCGTAAAAAAATTGTTTTAAATACCCATCTTGAGTATTGAAATTCAAAAAAATGGCACCAGGAATACCAATGCCCCTCAACCAATTCTAACTAGGGGTATAGGGGGGGGTACATTATTGTCAGCGGTTGTATACTATTGTAAAAATTATCTATTGGTTAAATCTGTAATGAAGGAGTTTGACAAAGATGATGATGTTGCAATTGAAAATGCACAACAACTGATACTAATTTGGATTTGAACTTGACATTTATCAAAACAAATTATGAAAATTTACCAAAATATATTACTACATTGGAAATATCTGGATGGCTGGCGCAATTAATGTTATTGCTCAAGTACAAAATAAAATCTGAGCAAATAACAGTAGTATCGAAAAATCAATTAAAAAAAAAAATAATGCTGTAATTGATAAAAATTTGGAATTTAAAACAATGAAAAATATTTCTAATATTTTGGATAGAAACCCTTGAAATAATACAATAACTGAAAAGCTAACTGCTTATGACATGACTCATATGTAGTTTGCACCTATGACTTCAGTTGATGAGGAACAAAGTATCTCAAGATACAAAACAACACTGACCAATAATCGTCGAAGATTTATATTTGAAAATATTAAACACTATCTGATTATCCTGAAACACAAGGTAAAAATATAATTAATGTACCTATCTAAATTGTTCATTAATTTTTTGAAAATAATTTTCAGGGTAGAAAGAAGATAAGAGAAAAGAAGAATATTCATTAATCATTAAAAATTATAAGGCAATTTTCTTGTTTTTAGAGCATTTAAATCGGCACCCTAATGTTGACTTTATTGTAAAAATTAGTGTTGGGAAAAATCCGTATTTTTGGATTCCAATATTTGAAATCTGACATTTATTTTAAATCCGGATTTCAGATTCTAATATCCGGATTTTTATCTGAATCCATTTTTCTGTTTTTAAAATTGTGATTTTATATTAATGTCTTAACTTAATGTTAGTAGAATGTTAGATGTATAAAATATTAAATACATTTTTACAATTCAAAAATAACACACATAGAAATTTATATTTGAAACAAGTACAACAAAAAACAACATACATATTACACTTTAATTTATATGATATATAACTAGCTGACCCGGCAAACGTTGTTTTACGTAGACAAATTGTTTATGATAGCACGCTTTGAAATTAATGGAATTATTTAACTCATTTTATAATGTACAGAAAAAAATACCTAAACATTTTATTTCTAGATTTTATAAAACAGAAATCTGTACGGTCAATCCCAAATTGTAGATTTTAAAATTGGAAATACAAAATGTCATATTTTGGAATTCGAAACATAAATTCCGGATTTATGTCAAACCACTAGTTTAAATACATATTCAAAATATATAGAAATTTGACTCTATTATCTTACCAAAGATACTAATTCATAAATTAAAAATGCTCCAATTGTTGCTTCCTCTTGGTTATCTTCAATATCAATGTTGATAATATGCACTGGCTTTTTTTCCCAGATTATAATACTTTCGAAATCTAAACAAACAATATGACATGATTAGTTTGTCTTGTATTGAGTAAATGTCGATATTAACATACGCTCAAGTACTTGATCGTATACTCTTTCCTCACAAGTAATGACTACGGTGAATTGGTCATTACACGATTGAAATTTTTCAGGATATTTTTTTACTCTTCGATTTCTTTCTAACAAACTTAATAAGCCATTTTGTGTGTAACTAAATAAATAATGTTAAGGAAATAATTGATAATAAAAAAATGTATTAATATTTATAATAGGTTATATTATTTATATAATTAACAGGATACAATGTTGCATCTTTTTGATATAGATCTTTGTAGATATCATCATAAGAACATCCAAAATCGTAAATATTTGGTTTGTCAGGAGCAATCCCGGGTAACTTCATCTTATCACGGGATCCGAATGATCGGACATTGAAACCTTTTTTACTGTAAAAAAAAAAAATAAATTTAAAAAAAAAAATACACGAATTCGGTTTTAAAAAGACAATCATATTCGGCACCATAACGATGGGTTGCAACCAACTGTTGTTGGTGGCGAGTTGGGAAGGTAGTCGTTTTTTCATTGTTGCCATGGCACCCGAAAATTTACACACAAAAAAAAATAATAATAATAAAACTCGTGTTTGACGAAATCGTGTTTTCGCCGTTTAACGTCATTATTTTTGGTAGTTTTTCTGCCGCGTTAGAAAAATTAATATGCATATCGATAAATGACCATCCCTCTAAAGTACCAACTAGACAAAATTTACTACCGGAAACAGTGTAGGAGTGTATAGATTGGATAAAGTCGTCTGGTAGAAAAAGTGTTTGCAGAAAAAAATAAAACAAAACAAACATCAGTGTGAAACCACAAGACCCCACAAGACCTCGCTCCGCTCAGAATCTAAAAAAAAAACTACGAAACTATAATATTCGAATTATTAAAAAAAAAAAAAAAAAAAAATGTTGTCGTTATACGTTTTTAAAGCACAGTTAATAACGTAACCTTGCCTTACCTTAAAAACGCATGCGCTTCCATACTGCGATTCATGTTGCTCGAACAAACCACGGCTACTGTAAAATGGTCCATCACGGTCGTTGCACTGATTGTCTGTATTATCAAAGTTACTAAAAATTAAAAACGATTTAATCGGTCAATACACAATACTGTAAGGCGTTAAAAACAATGGTCGCGTTCATGTGGACGGCTAGGGTATAGGTTTCGATTTTAAAATTTTATCATCACAAAGTAATTGCATAACCGGTGGCCGAAACGAACGCGATCATCGAGTGCGAATGCCTTTCGATTTCTTTCGGGGACCGGTCACATAATGTGTATCAATGATATTAATTATTATTATTGTTATTATATTATTGTTATTCGTATTGTAAATCATAATATTATTATCGTGTTTCATTATGATAACAGTTACGGGGGGGGGCTGTCAATAATATTAATAATTATATTATCGACAAGACCGATAAGGCCGATACCCGGCCATAAATATACCTCTGCGTCTACTGTCTCCGTGTAATTATTAATAACATAATGACTTAATCGCTCAGGAAAATTCGCGTTTTTCTATATTCATCGCTTATAAATTATACCCAACAATATTTCGTAGAGCACTCTGGTGCGGGATGGCAATAGATAAACGTCTTTGAAGTATGCCAACCCCCCACCGGGGGGGGACCACCACTTTGTTATGTGAAAACCAAACCGGCGTAAAAAATTTGCAAATAATTCGCAACAATTTGCAAACGGAAATTTCGAAATTTACAACTCGATACTTGAGAATGGTTTTCCCGTAGGGGACTGGCCTCCCCACATTGCCGTGTGGACTCCAAACCGGTGCAAAAACGTTGCGATTAATTCGCAACGAAGTTATCGAAATTGATTTTTATAGGCGGAAACCTGTTGGGTTTTTTTAATTAGCACAGGTTTGATCGAAATGTATACTTAACATTTTACATTTCAAATAAAAATGTAATTATTTGTAAATAAATTGTTTTACCGTAATCATAAGGCACTCGTGGTATATGGTATTAACATAGTAAGAACATCTGGAATGGTTTGATAGGGTAGGTTACCCTTTTTTTACCTAACATATTCACTTCTCTTTGTGTTGCAATAATAACAGAATTAGGGGGGGGGGCATAAATCACAATAGTTAACTGGTTCGTTATTTATTTTCGAAATCTTCTGTATACAATTTTAAAAATAACGGAAATAAAAATGAACGGTTTCTTAAAATCATTATGTGAAATCGTCTTAACTGAGTTATAATTGTTTACTAATTTATATTAAATTCATAATTTACGTAATTTTAAAATCGGCGTAATGTTCGACGATAAGTTTAAAAATTTACCCATATTATTCTTCTATAGTTTGCACAAAAATGAATCTCGTCTGTTATTCCGCCATATAATATGTTGTCGTCAAGACCCGTGGATTTTTCGTAATTAAAATCACTATTTATACAACGCGTTTAATAATATAATCTACATTTTCTACATCATTTGTGTATATGTGTATTTTATTTTTATACATTTATATAAATATTAAGTACTTATAAAATTATGTTATTTTGAGACATGAAAGAACGTTAGATTAGTGTTGTCCATAAATTTCAATTCTATTAATTTCATACTAGGTCCCTCTCATTTTGTTCGACACTATAAAAAATAATTTAGGATAAATTTGATGATGATTACTCACCCCCATTCCGTGCCTCAAGAGGGTTGAAATATGGCCAATTAGGGTAGTTTTTTTTGGTTTTTTGAGTTCTACTCAAAAACTATATTACGTAAGATAATAACATATAAGCGCTTTCGTGAAGAACATAATATTCTCTAAAACTAATAGCCCCCCCCCCCCCGTCCACAGATAAACCGAAAAAGTATTGATTAGCAAATTTTGAAAACATTGTTGCAAATTAGTCGCAACATTTTGGCACCGATTTGGTTTTCATATAACTAAGTGCAGAGGCTTCACCAAACTTCACGGACGTAATAACTACGGCAATAAACAATAAGAATCTATTTTTGTAAATAAAAATACCGAACATGCACTACGATATCATGATATCACATTTTCCCCGGTCGAAACCGAATACCAAACAATAATGTAAAATATCTGTCATCGTCGTAAATCGTAAATCTGTTGTGAAATTGTGTAATACTTACACTTTGTTTCGTATTTATAAAAATATAAAATAACTGCTCAACTGTTAATATTTCGATATGTTTAAGTGGTAAAAAAATATTAAAACTAAACGACACATACTGGAAAATAAATATAGCTTCTTGCGGGATAGCTAAGTTAAAAAGTCAAATGTTTCTAGTTATTTTACAAAAAAAAAAAAAAAAAAAACGTATATTGCACTTTTAATATCATAAACCGTCGAGTAGCTGAAACTAAGAAATTTTAAAAGTTATCATCGATGATTAAATTTTTACTGCAAAACAGAATATTATAATAACTAACACAATGAAAGTCATACAACCTCTATGAACAAAGGGAACTTTTTAGACCTCAACATCATGGACCTTTGAATTCTCATTTACAAAAATTAGAAGCTTAAAATTGTTACTCGGTTATACATTTTTATCAAGTAAAAAATAAACTGTTATATATAATATCAGATATAGTGCGTTAAAAGATTTTATTGAATTTTAAAAAATCTGGTCTCTTTTCCTCGGTCATCGATACTACCACAGATGTATCAACTTTAGATTTACAATTTACATTTTTACTCAGTTGTGTAAGTGATAAAAGCAAAATCGAAAAAAGTTTAGTAAGCATTGGTAACTGCACCAGATTCAATTGGAAAAGGCGTATATGACATATTTTGCAATATAACAGAAAAATATAATATTTAATTGGAAAAATGATTTATGTGAGTTAATACAAAATGAAAATCCAAATGCTTTATATGTGTGGTGCTCTGATCATCATCTAAACCTAGAAATAGTTGATACATGTGATCGTAGTATTACAACAAAAGTTTTATTCGGTGATATTAAAGCATTAGTTGAGTTTATGCGTTTATGAAAGAGAACTGCTAGTGTTGTATTTTTTCAAAATAAATTGTATCCAAATGAATAAGTGCACCGCTTGAAACATGTTTCCACTACAAGATGGACTTCACATGACCGTGCAATAGTAATAGTTTATGATAAATATTTTGCGTTTTTAAAGTCATCGAATGCTATCTTGGACTTGATAAACAAATTATTTATTATTGATAAAATTGATTAAATTGTTTGAGCATAACTTAAGTTCTACAACTAGACAAGAACGACTTTAAAGTTTGTTAATTTTGAACATAGTAAAAGACATTTAAATTGATTATAATGAAGCTATAAATAAGTTTGCATTAACTTCAGATGCTTTTTTTTAAAAAAAATGTTGATGTATAAATAATTGTAAAAAGTATTAATGTAAAAATAATTAAATACAAATTAAAAAAAAATTATATTAGTTTCTATTTCATAAAAATTGATTTATAAGCTTAAACGGAAAATGAGAACATACAATAAACAACTACAGAAACATATTCGATCTAGGACTAGAATTTGTCGCTGTTTCGTCGTAGAATCAGTTTGTCTTTGCCGTTTCAAAAATGACTACTACGCCCAAAAAAAAAATGATAATATTATTATATATATACAGTTTTTACCCAATTTCATCAGTACATACTCTGTAATCACTAAAAATGTGAATATTAAATTTGAACGGTGGATGGACGGGTAGATTATATGTTGCTACTCGGTTAATTTAAGTTCGTTTCGCCACTGTGCATAACAAAGCTGAAAACTAAAATAAACACAACCAATTATAATACGCATGCATAGAAATATACGGACAAACTGCATATATAAATTTTGATTATTTTATTTTTAATGCCTATACGTGTAATACAAATTGTATCGTATTTATTTGGTAAATAATAATAATAATAATAATAATAGTAATGTAACAGTATGTAGGTACTTACAAAATGTGTAAACTCGTAGAAAATACAATTTTCTGATTGCTGTAAATGTGTCATACGCCGGATTATTTACCAGATCGCATCAATAAAAAATGGCAGCGAAAGGATACAATATGGCTGTGTTCTAATTTGCCACTGTAACACGAGTAATTTGGTGACAATGTTCGTGCATATACCGAATAATACGTTAACACATTGCTGACCAGCGTTGGGAAATTGACGTTTGCAGTTGTGTGTCTAGCCGCATGTAATGTCGGTTGTTGACGTTGCGGTGAATCAGCTATTGATTATACATAATTTCATTGTATTTCTAAGGGATGGGCTACAGGATAATATAAGAATTATCAACCAAAACGCCGAAGCCATTTTCTCGTCGGCGAATCAGTGTAACCATATTATGGAAAAAAAATATTTAAAACGATTTATGGTAACGAATAATTTAAATTACAAAAAAATTAAATACACGAGTTCTCTTATAAGAGAAATTGGAAGCTAAACTCTATCGATCCGTCGGATTCCATGGATTTAAAAACATAAGGAACTAACAGCCACAACCTAATATTGTTCTTAATCAAATTTAACCGAAATTCCCTCATTAATAAGTAATGATAACTTAAACGTGATTACTTATCAGTTAAATACTCAATATCATAGTTTATATGTTTTGTTGTGGACTGTGATGTTATACACGTTCTTCAATTATAATTATAATATAGAATTTAAAATATTATTGGTAAATAAAAACGATTATTTGTCTATCGAGTTCGTTGGAACAGGATCAACCTTCCGTTGATTAGGTATGTATGCACTTTTCAATTATTTTATTAATAATATTAACATATTATGTACTATACCTACAACAAGTGGTAGATTTAAATTTTATCGAAAAAATATCGAATTAGAACGCAGTTAGGAAAAAGATTATCTTGAACAAAAATAAAAAAAAGTACACATATTTTGTTAATATATATTATACCTACAACAAGAGGTAGATTTTAATATTTTTTTTTAAATTTTTTTTTTAGTTACCCATAACAGTTGTCAATATGGATCACAACGTTAAGTCTGCCAATGAATCCATTGCTTTGGAACCTGACAATACTACTGAAAATTCAACCGCAGAGCCTGTAATTTCATCACCAGGCATTGAAACAAGAGTCATCAAACAGCTTGAATACTATTTCAGCGACGCTAATTTGCCGTATGACAAGTTCTTGCTAAGCCTAACTAAAGTAAATGATGGTTGGGTGAAAATCAGCTCATTAATGACTTTCAAGAGATTGATAAGTATTACAACTGACAAGGCGGTTGTTATGTCTGCTGTTAAAAATGCTTCTAGTACTATATTAGAAGTTGATGAAATAAATGAAAAAATCAGACGTAAACCTTATCAAGTTTTACCTGTTAAGAATAAACAGTTTTTACATGAAATGATTGATCGATCTATTTATTGTAATGGTTTTCCCAATAATACTACTATGGATGAACTGTTGGAATTTGCTGCTACCTTTGGCGATAAAACCATTGTAAAAGTCATTCCTAAAAAATCCTGGTTAAATGATTTCAAAGGTTCTGCTTATTTTATATTTAATACTAAAGATCAAGCTAACATTTTTCTGAAACAGAAGTCTGTAAAGTACAAAAATATCGAATTAGAACGCAGTTGGGAAAAAGAATATCTGGAACAAAAACAAAAAAAAGTACACATATTTTGTTAATATATATTATACTTACAACAAGAGGTAGATTTTAATATTTTTTTTTTAAATTTTTTTTTTAGTTACCCATAACAGTTGTCAATATGGATCACAACGTTAAGTCTGCCAATGAATCCATTGCTTTGGAACCTGACAATACTACTGAAAATTCAACCGCAGAGCCTGTAATTTCATCACCAGGCATTGAAACAAGAGTCATCAAACAGCTTGAATACTATTTCAGCGACGCTAATTTGCCGTACGACAAGTTCTTGCTAAGCCTAACTAAAGTAAACGATGGTTGGGTGAAAATCAGCTCATTAATGACTTTCAAGAGAATGATAAGTATTACAACTGACAAGGCGGTTGTTATGTCTGCTGTTAAAAATGCTTCTAGTACTATATTAGAAGTTGATGAAATAAATGAAAAAATCAGACGTAAACCTTATCAAGTTTTACCTGTTAAGAATAAACAGTTTTTACATGAAATGATTGATCGATCTATTTATTGTAATGGTTTTCCCAATAATACTACTATGGATGAACTGTTGGAATTTGCTGCTACCTTTGGCGATAAAACCATTGTAAAAGTCATTCCTAAAAAATCCTGGTTAAATGAGTTCAATGGTTCTGCTTATTTTATATTTAATACTAAAGATCAAGCTAACATTTTTCTGAAACAGAAGTCTGTAAAGTACAAAAATATCGAATTAGAACGCAGTTGGGAAAAAGATTATCTTGAACAAAAACAAAAAAAAGTACACATATTTTGTTAATATATATTATACTTACAACAAGAGGTAGATATTAATATTTTTTTTTTAATTTTTTTTTTAGTTACCCATAACAGTTGTCAATATGGATCACAACGTTAAGTCTGCCAATGAATCCATTGCTTTGGAACCTGACAATACTACTGAAAATTCAACCGCAGAGCCTGTAATTTCATCACCAGGCATTGTAACAAGAGTCATCAAGCAGCTTGAATACTATTTCAGCGACGCTAATTTGCCGTACGACAAGTTCATGCTAAGCCTAATTACAGTAGAAGATGGTTGGGTGAAAATCAGCTCATTAATGACTTTCAAGAGATTGTTAAGTATTACATCTGACAAGGCGGTTGTTATGACTGCTGTTAAATATGCTTCTAGTACTATATTAGAAGTTGATGAAACAAATGAAAAAATCAGACGTAAACCTAATCAAGTTTTACCTGTTATGAAGAAACAGTTATTAAGTGAAATGATTGATCGATCTATTTATTGTAATGGTTTTCCCAATAATACTACTATGGATGAACTGTTGGAATTTGCTGCTACCTTTGGCGATAAAACCATTGTAAAAGTCATTCCTAAAAAATCCTGGTTAAATGATTTCAAAGGTTCTGCTTATTTTATATTTAATACTAAAGATCAAGCTAACATTTTTCTGAAACAGAAGTCTGTAAAGTACAAAAATATCGAATTAGAACGCAGTTGGGAAAAAGATTATCTTGAACAAAAACAAAAAAAAGTACACATATTTTGTTAATATATATTATACTTACAACAAGAGGTAGATTTTAATATTTTTTTTTTAAATTTTTTTTTTAGTTACCCATAACAGTTGTCAATATGGATCACAACGTTAAGTCTGCCAATGAATCCATTGCTTTGGAACCTGACAATACTACTGAAAATTCAACCGCAGAGCCTGTAATTTCAACACCAGGCATTGAAACAAGAGTCATCAAACAGCTTGAATACTATTTCAGCGACGCTAATTTGCCGTACGACAAGTTCTTGCTAAGCCTAACTAAAGTAAACGATGGTTGGGTGAAAATCAGCTCATTAATGACTTTCAAGAGATTGATAAGTATTACAACTGACAAGGCGGTTGTTATGTCTGCTGTTAAAAATGCTTCTAGTACTATATTAGAAGTTGATGAAATAAATGAAAAAATCAGACGTAAACCTTATCAAGTTTTACCTGTTAAGAATAAACAGTTTTTACATGAAATGATTGATCGATCTATTTATTGTAATGGTTTTCCCAATAATACTACTATGGATGAACTGTTGGAATTTGCTGCTACCTTTGGCGATAAAACCATTGTAAAAGTCATTCCTAAAAAATCCTGGTTAAATGAGTTCAATGGTTCTGCTTATTTTATATTTAATACTAAAGATCAAGCTAACATTTTTCTGAAACAGAAGTCTGTAAAGTACAAAAATATCGAATTAGAACGCAGTTGGGAAAAAGATTATCTTGAACAAAAACAAAAAAAAGTACACATATTTTGTTAATATATATTATACTTACAACAAGAGGTAGATTTTAATATTTTTTTTTTAATTTTTTTTTTAGTTACCCATAACAGTTGTCAATATGGATCACAACGTTAAGTCTGCCAATGAATCCATTGCTTTGGAACCTGACAATACTACTGAAAATTCAACCGCAGAGCCTGTAATTTCATCACCAGGCATTGTAACAAGAGTCATCAAGCAGCTTGAATACTATTTCAGCGACGCTAATTTGCCGTACGACAAGTTCATGCTAAGCCTAATTACAGTAGAAGATGGTTGGGTGAAAATCAGCTCATTAATGACTTTCAAGAGATTGTTAAGTATTACATCTGACAAGGCGGTTGTTATGACTGCTGTTAAATATGCTTCTAGTACTATATTAGAAGTTGATGAAACAAATGAAAAAATCAGACGTAAACCTAATCAAGTTTTACCTGTTATGAAGAAACAGTTATTAAGTGAAATGATTGATCGATCTATTTATTGTAAAGGTTTTCCCAAAAATACTACTATGGATGAACTGTTGGAATTTGCTGCTACCTTTGGCGATAATACCATTGTAAAAGTCATTCCTCAAAGAATCTGGTTATATGATTTCAAAAGTTCAGCTAGTTTTGTATTTAATACTAAAGATCAAGCTAACATTTTTCTGAAACAGGAGTCTGTAAAGTACAAAAATATCGAATTAGAACGCAGTTGGGAAAAAGATTTTCTTGAACAAAAACAAATGTTTTATGAATATAATGTAGTGAATAATATTGTAAGAGAGTATAAAAGAGGATTTTTAATCAAAGTGTATAGTGGTGAAGAATATGTTACAATTTATAATATTAGACAACTTTGTTTATTATTAGGATGGGATGTATGTTATGTAAAAATAGTTGAAGATGAAAAATTAGTGTGGATTCTATTGAATCCTGTTACTACTGCTAAGGACCTGTTGGTGAAGTATGACAATTGTAGAAATAATATGAACTTATTATTTTCAGTACCTGATAAAGAGGAAGAAGAAAAAGTATTGATTGAACTTAACAAAGAATTGAAACATTTATATTTTAATAATCATAAATGGTATCCAAGACAATGATTAATCAAATATATGAAAACTTTTATTCTAATAAGTACTAATATAAAGCATACATTTAAATTAAAAGTTATAACAAATGGCAATTTGTATTGTGTTATTTGTTTTTTAATGTTAATGAATGTACTATTTTGTATTATACTTTTATAAATAAATTAAATAAATATGTTTTAAAAAAAATAATTTATTCGAATTGAACAGAATGTTTTGTTAAACTTCCTTTGGCTTAATTAATTTTTAATTACAGTTATAAAAATCAAACAAATTCACAAATGGATGCATTGCCAGTTATACTCAGTAACTTTAGCTGGATGTTGTTGTTCAGTATGTATATTTTACCAATTAAAATTATTTAACATAATAAACAATAATATACCTTGTAGCATTTTGCACATAAATGAAATATATTTTAATATGACTAATCATTTAATTTGTTATACACATTATTTAAATGCATTAAAAAAAAATATATATATATTTTTTTTCACAGGTTAACTTTTTATAATTTTTTTTTTTTTTGGAAATTGTATATTAACAGATTTACAAAATTGTATGAGTGTATGGATTATACTTATTATTCCAAACATAAAATATAACACCTACAATTAAGTATTGGGTTCCACATATAGTATTAAGTAAATCCACATACTACATAAACCATAATTATGTTTATTTAATTTTTTTTAACATATATTAATAAGTTAGTAGAGTTTGTCCCCTGTGAAGGAGGTAACAAATTATCTTAAATTAGAGAATATCATCAAAACATTTGGATATAATATTATTAATATAAATATTGATATTATCATTGGTATATCATGAATACACATGGTTAAGTACATCTAATACAGAGGATGTAGGAAATTATTATATTTAGTTTGTGCAATACATGCCTATCAGTTACAAAAATATGTAGCAACATCACTGATACAATATAATATAAGACAACCATTCAAATATTGTTCATTAAACTCTATCCAAATTGTTCTTATGACAGAATAAAAATATTGAGAATCTATAGTTACAACTTTTTTTTTTTAGAAGTTTCTGATGTTCAGATATTGACAGAAATCTAAAAAATAAATGTTGTAATTTTGTTTATCATAGAGATTTGACATTTTCAACAAATACTTATATTAGCACTTTCTAAATGTGGTGCAATTTTCAAAATATTCTAGCGTTATTGAGTTATTAAAAATCAGTTTTAATTTTCTAGTTTTTTTTTTATTTTTATGAAGTTAAAAAATGTAGTGATTTATTTTTTTTAATGTATTAAGTTCAAATTTATTTTAAAATTGTTAAAAAAAAATGAATAATTGTATCTTATTTTGAAGTTGCAAATATTATAACAATTTTAATTTATCAAAACATATTTAATCAAGCATCCATCAGAATCCTTTTTCATTTGCAATAATTTATTGTTAAACAAAAATAATAATAATATTTTTAAAAAAAATATAATATGTAGTAAAAGAAAAAATCAAAGTATGTTGTATTATATAAGATGTGTTTAAGTAACACTGGTTTCGATTAAACAAATCATCAACAGGTAATAGAAAACCAAAGTGGATAAAATAATAAGTGATTTATCCTTACAGGTAAGTATAAGTTAAATTAACTCTAAATGTCCTACATTCCCTCATACAATACTTATATATATTACAGTAATATAATAACATATTATTGTAGATTATATAGTAAAGGTCAACTCAAGAAACTTAAAACATAAAATACAATCACCATTGTAACCCACAAGTCAAATAACATCAAATTAGTGTAATTCATAATTTAAGGATACATAACAAAATGTGTGATATGCATCCAGTGATAAAACAAGTAAAGAATAATAATGTATATATATTGGATATATTGTATATATTGTATATGTATATTCTATGTATAATGTAATTATATATTATGGTAAAGTAATGATTTTGATTATATTTTTTTAAAACTACATTAATTATCTATATACTTATTTATATGTATATTACATTTAGAGCGTTGAATATTATTATTTTATGATTATAAAATAACTAGATTAGTATTATAAATTATCTACAAATTACAGTTGAAGTATATATTAATATATTAAAAAAACTTTATATTATACTTAAACTAATTATTTCTCAGAATCTTTAGCTATTGTATATAATTTAATAAATTTGATTACAAGTAAGTATAAACATTTAAACAGATACAACAAAAATAATACACTATATTTTACAGTATTAGACTACTATTATAAATATTATTAATTTATTACTTATTTATTTATTTCTCCATAGGGAGTTAATGCACTTTTTAGAATTATACAATTCATGGTATATATTAATATATTAAAAAAAACTATATTATACTTAAACTAATTATTTCTCAGAATCTTTAGCTATTGTATATAATTTAATAAATTTGATTACAAGTAAGTATAAACATTTAAACATATACAACAAAAATAATACACTATATTTTACAGTATTAGACTACTATTATAAATATTATTAATTTATTACTTATTTATTTATTTCTCCATAGGGAGTTAATGCACTTTTTAGAATTATTCAATTCATGGTATATATTAATATATTAAAAAAAACTTTATTATACTTAAACTAATTATTTCTCAGAATCTTTAGTTATTGTATACAATTTAATAAATTTGATTACAAGTAAGTATAAACATTTAAACAGATACATCAAAAAGAATACACTATATTTTTACAGTATTAGAATACTATTATAAATATTATTAATTTATTACTTATTTATTTATTTCTCCATAGGGAGTTAATGCACGTTTTAGAATTATACAATTCATGGTTTGTCTTCAAACACACCTTTTTATTAAATATTTTACTATATATGTACTCTTAAAAAACACTTGAATAATAATAGTTAAAATAATAATACTAAGAATGACAAACAGAGAAAAACTCTAAGACTACTAAAATGTATATATTTAAATTTGAAATTGTGTAACTATATAAGTATGTTATTAGGTACAATAATTCAAGTATTAACCACATTAATGGTGTGTGTGCAAAAGGAATTTATAAACTAACTAGCTAAAGTATACATTTTATAAATTACTCAGTTATTTCATAAACTAAATCGACTCGATGCTTTTTGAGTATTTTGAGTTTTTAACTGTACTATAAATATTCACTGATTAAACAATTATTTAATATTATCATTGTATTTAAAATATACAGATAAAGTAATAACAGAAGTGTGGTAGCACCTGTTTTCCAAATCATCCTTAGTATTATACATCCATAGTATTTTTAATATTACATAAATTACTAAACTAGAACATTAAAATATTTATTAAGCATTATGAAAACAAATATTTAGTTTTAAAAAAGTTGTTTTGCTTTTGAATGCATTCTAATAGTTTAAACACTTAACAGGATTGGGCACCAATACATGTACCTATCTTAAATTTTATCTTGGATGCAATAATTGTATCTTAGGATCGTGATACAGTTCCAGAAAGTATCAAGTATTTTTAATTGTTATATTTATTTAGAATATGTATTATGTATTAAGTATTTCATAACATTTGTATAAATACTCAATACTCAATACATTGAAAGATTTTTTTTCTAAATTAAAGTAAGAACAAGAAGAAGAGTACCCGATAGATTAAAATATCTATAAACCCACTAATAACCAATAATAATACAAAAGAGGTGTCGCTATGACATTCATTAGAATATTTGCAACAAATCTATGAAAAAAATCATGAAATTATTGAAATGCCTCGCCAGAAAACTGGAAAATATAACAATTTGTTTTTTAGTTTTTTTTTATATACATCTAGAGATAAATTATATATATATATATATTAAATATTATTTATAAATTTAATTGTTTTGACATATACGCATAATCACTGTTCATAAAATAATTGTAAAATAAATACTTAAAAATGATTAAATATTGAATTGAATGAATATTAAATAATTTAACTATATTTAACAATAATAATAATAATTAATTGGTATATATACCAATAGTGTATTATTTATACTTTATTTTTAGTAATTACTAGGACCCGGATATCAATGCAGTTTTTTTTTTTTTTAAAAGGAGATCTAAGACAATGCTTTCCAAGTACACAATTCAATTCATGTAACAAATACTTCAAAAGTGAAATTTTTATTTTTAATTTTCTCTCTTTTCCCATCCATTTTTGGTCATTTTGTTAGTTTTCATGCATATTTGTACATTATACGAATTAATAGTTGAAATTTGGCTAAATTCAAAATATATTTGACAAAGCAATAAAGAAAAAATTAGAAACTCAATTACAAAAAATTTTTAATATGATTTGTATATATATTGTACGAATTTTGCATGTACTCTAGTTTTCTTTCAGATAGAAAATCTTTAGTGTTAGAACATATTAAACAAAACGTTTACTATTAGACAATTGTTCAAAATTTAACAGGTGAAATAATTCAACTTAATCTTCAATTTTTATTTTAGTATTTATAGAATAAAGAATAGTCCCAAAGAAAAATTTGTCCGTCAACGTCATCCTCGCCGTATCAATTCAAATTTTTTGGATTTCAATTAGTTTTTTTTTAATGAAATAAAAAAAATTATTAATTAAACACTTCCTCTACTGCCCCTGTGGGCACATCTATGATTGTAATATGTGTAAAATAAAATCAATATACCTAGTATATTGAATATCTAAAATAATCATTTTTGAGTAAATATGTTACCTATACCTGCTAACCTCTTAATAAAATTGTACATTGTAAAATATTTGCCTTTTACATTTCGTTTCGTATTGATCACATACTTTACAGATCTCGCTGTCTAGGTCTTCGATTTTCGACAACTAGAATTAAAAAAATATATTTTTAAAACAATAATTTTTGACAAATTCGAAAATATAATATTCATACTAGTGAATGGTTATGCATTTTCTAAACCTAATGATAAATACGTCAAACACAAAATAAAATATTATGAATTTTGATACATGGTAGTATTGGGTATGTTATATATTTATATATATTAAAAATTTCGATAAGTTACATAGTGAAAAACTGATTTAAATAAAACACTATAAATGGGTTGGGATAAAAAAAAATTAAACTGAAACTGAAACAAAAGAATAAATGATGATGACCTTATTGTTAGTATACATACTCAAACAGTAAAGTTAACTATATTAAAATTTGATTCCATTATCTTACTATTTTTACTAATTCGTAAATTAGAAATGCTCCAATAGTTGCATCCTCCGGATTATCTTCAATATTAATGTTGATAATATGCACTGGCGTATTGCCAAAACTTGCGCCATATATGAAATCTAAACATTAACAATATGATATGATTATTTTGCCTTGTATTGACTATATTGTCAATATTAACATACGCTCAAGTAAATAATCAAATACTTTTTCCTCACAAGTAATGATTACAGTGAATTGTTCTTTGCACAATTGAAATTTTTCTGGATACGGTTTTACTCTTCGATTTCTATCTAACAAACTTAATAAGCCATTTTGAGTGTAACTAAATAAATAATTTTAAGGAAATAATTGATCATAAAAAAGTGTATTAATATTTATACTAAGTTATATTATTTATATAACTAATAGGATACAATGTTGCATCTTTTTTGTAAAGATCATTGTAGATGTCCTCATATGAACATCCAAATTCATAAATATTTGGTTTATCAGGAGTAATCCCAGGTAACTTCATTTTATCACTGGATCCAAATGATCGGACATCAAAACCTTTTTTACTGTAAAAATAAACAAAATTTAATTAGAAAAAAAATAATAAACCATAATTATAAATATTATAAATATTATAACATATTTATAATATTTATATATAATATAATTAATTATTCATATATAATTAATATATTAATATATTTATAATATGTTTTTTTTTTCCAACAAGTTTCACTTAATAAATATTGTTAATAATTAATTAAAGTAATAGGTATTTATAAGTACACATAGTAATATAGCATGACATTAATGTATAACTAAAAAAATAAAAGATTGCATATTATGAACTATTATGTATCATTAACTTCAATAGTGTAAATTATTCAATTGGCTTGGGATGGCTTAAATATTAATTTAAAATTTTTTTTTTTCTTCTAGGAAACTAAATTGGAAAGTATCGAGAACAATTTTCAATTGTAAGAATATAACTTATAAGAAAAAATATTTTTTGTAACAATTTTTTAGACCACCCTAATATATAATAAATTTTATTGTTTTACGATTTTAAAGCACAGAAAAAATATAGCCTAATCTTACCTTAAGAGAGCATGTGCCTCGACACTGCGATTCATGTTGCTCGAACAAACCACAGCTACTCTAAATTTATCATCATCCCTATTTCTTTTCATCTAAGTAACCAAAAATTAAAAATTATTTAAGTGGTCTATAATACAAATTGCATTATTTTTATATAGTAAATAATGATAGCAAATATACTTTTCTCGTGACTAGTGTGCAGGTAGCTACTTAGAATGTAAATTCGTAGAAAGTGAAGTTCTCCGTCTGATTGCTGTAAATTATTATACACCAGATTATTCACTAGATCACATCAATACAAAATAGCAGCGAACGGAAACACTGGGTGTGTTCTAATTGTCCACTGTAACACGAGTAATTTGGTGAAAATTTTCATGCATACGCCGAATAATGTGTTAACAAATTTGCTGTTCGGATGTTGATGTTTGTAGGTCGCCCAATTCTTTGTTAGTCACGTCTAATGTCCTTGTTATCATTGGTGCGAGTCAGCTGTTTAACATATAACGTTTTATTGTATTTCGAAGGGATGGGCTACAGGATAATATAAGGACTATCAGATAAAAACGCAGAGGCCATTATTTTATCAGTAAATCAGTGTGACTATATAGTGAGAATAATTAATTTAATACGACTTTTGGTATTCAAAATTCTAAATTATGAAAATTATGGAAATAAGCTATCATAAATAATCGAATTTTCTCAAATAGTATTCCTAATTCCATAGTTGATTATTTTATCTATGCTAATTTCCATCAATCTGCTGGAGTCGTTGCATTTAAAAACATACGTATCTAACAGCCACACCCAAACTTCGTATTGATTTTATTTTTTTATCAACTGTGTTAGAACGCTATTATTCATATTTTCTTAACGCCAACAAAATGAGGTTAAAATGATAACATTCAGTCTAATACTCAACATCGTGGTCTGTCACTTTTTTGGCGTATTGTGATGCAGTGCACGTTCATCAATTATAATAAACTTATTTAAATATTAAATATAACAAGTTTGTCTTTCGAGTTTGTTGGAACAGGATCTTCCGTTGATTACGTATGTACGTACTTTTAAATTATTTGGTTTTATATATTATGTACCTACTACAAGGGGGTGTGCAAAATTTTTTTTTTTTTTCGGGGTAGTCAAATAAATATTTTTTAAATAATAATTATACCTAATTATGTTTAAATATGTATAAAAACGCAACTTTTAATTATATTAACTTTTGCATTTTATGTGCAATAAAATTACAAAAATTTAGGTGGTCTGACATTTTGTAAGGGAGCCTAAATTGCGTTCCACCTCTTTGGGTGCACCCCTTGCCAGCTACACACGATGGATTTTAATTTATTTTTTTATTTTTTTTTTTTTTTGTAGTTACCCATAACAGTTGTCAATATGGACCCCAACGTTAAGTCTGCCAATGAATCCATTGCTATGGAAACTCACGATACTACTGAAAATTCAGCCGCAAAGCCTGTAATTTCATCACCAGACATCAAAACAAGAGTCATCAAGCAGCTTGAATACTATTTCAGCGACGTTAATTTGCCGTACGACAAGTTCTTGCTAAACTTAACTAAAGTAGACGATGGTTGGGTTAAGGTCAGCTCATTAATGACTTTCAAGAGATTGTTAAGTATTACAACTGACAAAACGGTTGTTATGTCTGCTGTTAAAAATGCTTCTAGTACTATATTAGAAGTTGATGAAATAAATGAAAAAATCAGACGTAAGCCTAATCATGCTTTGCCTGTTGTGGGTAAAAAACTAATGGGTGATATGATTGATAGATCAGTTTATTGTAAAGGTTTTCCAGAAACTGCTACTATACAAGAGCTGTTGGAATTTGCTGCTACATTTGGCGATAATATTATGAGAGTCATTCTTCGTAAGGACAAAACCCAAAAATTCAAAGGTTCTGCTTATTTTATGTTTAATACCAAGGAGCAAGCTAACATTTTTATAAATCTGGAGTCGGTACAGTACAACAATATCGAATTGGAACGCAAGTGGGAAAAAGAGTTTCTTGAAGAAAAAAGAGCTCAACATGCAAAAAAATTAGCGAAAAGATTACAGAAAGAAAAAGCTGTAATTGCTAAATATTTTAAAACTGGTTTCTTAATGAAGGCTGATTTTGGTCAAAAACCTGTTAATGTTGGTAACGTCAAAAGACTTTGTTTGTCACTTAATTGGCAAGTATCTTATGTGAAAGTTGTTGAAGAACAAAAACAAGTGTGGATTCGCTTTAAGGCTATAACTTCTGCTAAGGACCTATTGAAGAAGATTGGCAATAAGAAAAATAATCTGGAAATTTTATTTTCATTGCCCAGCGAAGAGGAAGAGCATAAGGTTTTGCTTGACATGGCTTTAGGAATGAAAAATGCGACTAAAATCAAAAAAGGATTTGAAAATAACAAGAAAAAACGTCGTACAGAGTAAAGACCGATCAAGTCGGATGCTGATATTCTAGTTAGTACCAGAGGAGTTATAACAAATATAAAGTAATTTGTATTGTACTATCTATGAATATATCTTTTAAACATTATTTATAAAAAATAATTTATCTAAATTGAATCGAATAATAAACTTTATTTGACTTAATTTATTTTGTTATTTATATAATACAATTATATTTATCAAACAAATTCCAAAAGGGATGTATTGCCAGATTTCTAAGTAATTTTGGCTTGATGGTGTAGTTCAGTATTAATAATTTACTTATTTCAATTATTTAACATAATAAAAAATAACATATCTTGGAGCATTTTGCACATAAATGAAATATAATTTTAAGAAGTCTTCCAATGTTTTCTAGTTATTCTTTTAAATACTTTAAAATTTGTCATTGCTAATTTTTATCTAACACCAGAAGAAAATAGTGGAAAATTAGTTTTCAAGTGTTTTGAGTGTTCAAAACAAATTCTAATCTGTTACATAACTACAACAATTGACAGGTATGCTAAAAATGAGATATATGCTACTAAAATGTAGCTGTATAAGTTTATGTTTTCCAAACAGAAATTTAATGAATATTATCTTTTAATGACTGGGAAAATGTGGTCCAAAAGGATAATGAAATTTGTTAGAAACATACTGTGTTTTTTTTAAAAAATTAGCCCAAGTGGAATCTAATTAATTTATCTTACATTTGGATACAATGTTACAAATATAAATATTAGTATTATTGTAAGTATCTAGTGAATACACATAGGTATGCACCTCTAATACAGAGGAGTTTTGAAATTATTATAATACCACAATACTATGTAATGAATTAATGAACCTCAACCAATTTTATCAACCAATTGATAATTTATTAAAAATTAAAATTATACATTGTGGATAGCAAATGCTGAACAAACAACTGACCACACCAAAACACCTACCTCTGCTCTAATATATAATTAGTGTTTTCAAACTCAATGAAGTAAGTGCACTTACTTTAATAGTAAAATGTTTTAAATTCTAAATAATATTCAAGTGAAACTTGTTTCAAAATTAATATCATAACATAAAGTAGAATTTTTTTTTTTCTTCTGTCTCATCGTTCTACCTTTGTGGCTAAATATGAATTGTTTTGTATTTTACGTTTGTACCTATGTATCATATCATACGCTGAGTTCAAGTAAAATTTTATTTTAAATCGCTGGTTATAAAATTTTTTTTTTATATTGTTTATATAATATAAACCTATTGGTTTTCTTAACAACCGTAAATATTGTTTTAATGATCATTATTACATTTTATAATATTAAAATAGGTATATTTATTTGTTTTAAAAAATGTGTATCGTATGTTACATTTCGACGTTCAGCGTTGTAATTTTCATTGCGGTTTACATATTAAAATTGCACAAAATATTGTTCAGACTCATTGTAAAAAATGTATCAGCGTCGAACAAATGCAATATGGGATTGTGCGCATCACCTCAAACGACACCGTGTTCCAATCGCATCAAACCAAGAAATTCATAATTCACATTATGAACCATTATACTACGGTACCAAACTAAATGAATAAAAACATCTATTGTTATATACGAAATTAAGCGAGTGCGTTCTAATTTGTTAATTATTAAGGATATTTTGATTACCGACGCCTAGTTTTAAACGTAATGTAAAACAATAAATCTAGGATTTAGACTAATAACCATACCTATTAGGTATAAGGTATAAATTTATAGATATATAGGCGTAGCGAGTCGGAATAAAGCCACTGCAGAATACCTACCGTAAATACACCAACATATTTAATTTCAAGTATAAATCAGGGACTAAGATTGTGTGTAGGACGAAAAAAATGTATATTTTATCTTCTGACATGAATCATATGATTGGTTTTTACCAAGACCGTACAATAATGTGTCGATAAAGGCGTCGAATAGATTTGCCTGTACATGACGATCAGTGGCATAGCCAGTAACATAATTCATAATACAGGGCATTACATTTGAAATTCTAATTCCTAATAGGATATTAATTTTATTGGTTAACATTGAAAAAAAGACTGAAGGGGTGATGACCAAAGGTTTTGGCCAAAGAGAAATGCGCGAACATTATACACAAGGTTCGTCGTATTAAGTTGTACTACTTAATGGTGAAAAACAATTGTGTAATTATGTATTTTGTGGTTACAAATTAATACAATTTTCAATTATAAAATTTCAATACATTTTTACCGAACTTCGTAGCAATGAATTATCGCGTTACATACAGATAAAAATTAAATTCCACTCTATATATTTGACCTTCCTAACTTATCACCTACAAGTGTCCCCCCCCCAGGCAGCATTGCTGCCTATTTAAAAAAATATATTTGATATTTTATTAATATATAAAACAATTTTTTTTTTTTTTTTTAATGGTTTTTCAATTTTATTTATTAAGATATTTAATACTTAATGTAAGTAGGTTATATGTAGATACAAATATTAATATTTATGATTTTTATATATTATGCTTTTTTGAATTCTGTTCAACTCTGGTGTTGTAAATTAATAAATACTATAATAAGTATTATAAACTAATTGTAACAAAATTTAAACAGATATTAATTTATTAATATTATTATTAAGGTAAATATTGGGTATTTACACTTAGGTACCAATTAGTTTTTCAAGATTTAGTTACATTTTTCAAAAACGTCTTATTTCTGACTTTGAATAACTTTTTGACTAGAAATCTCAATTCAATCAAAAACATATTGTGGAATTTTGAATCTGGTTATTTGATTTTATGTAGATACAATTTTTTATCCAAATTTTACTATGTTAATGTTCTTAACATCATCCTGACTAAATAGCACAAGTAAGTGTTTTTTATATATATATATATTTAGGTACCAAATAAATGGTTTTAATAAATGATTACGTTTTAAATTATTAGAATGAATCTATTTGAACATAGGTACATATTTTTTTTTTTTTTAATGTATATAATTGTTTTAATTATCAAGAATTATATAAAATATTTAAATACCAGACAGTTTAAATAAAAAAAAGAATCCTCTTGGATAACAGAAAATTTAATAATTTAAATTTTTTTTAAAACTGAGAGCACAAAATGTATAAAAATATTATTAATACCATATTATTATTACATGACACTACTATTGCATATTAAATGAAATGTTTGAGTATATTCCATCGAAGACCTTCCTAGAGTTATTATAATATGGATACCTAACTGTACGGTAATAGGAAACCCACGATAAGAATTGCATTAACTTAAAAACAATGTACTTTTAGTATGCGGGTGTATATTGTTTTATAATTAAAAATTTTCTTTACAATTGAAATTAAAATATTATTGAAATCTTTTTTGCATCAATTTTAACATCTTTTCAATAACAATTTTTTTTTTTAATTTACAAATTTTACAATTATTTTTACACAACTTTCCTTCTTTAGTTAAATGCATATATTATATAACTATAACAATATCCTTATACCTAAGTAGGCAGGTTGTTAATTTAAACATGTTAATAGGTAATCTGTTATGATAGGTTATATCAAGACTAAGATTAAGACTAAGGCTGCGCCTACCAGTGCGGCAACCAGACATCACTGGCTGGCTCACAGACCTTAATAATTTTTTTTTTCCAAAAATCTACTGTGAATGTAGGATAAAATCGCTGGTGGTGGGTGCTTGTATTGTGGGAAGAAGGCTACAATTGCACATCAACTATAGATACTTGAGTAACAATAATTTGTTGCAGTCACAGCTGTAAAATTAATTTGAACAAACAGATTTTGGGACCAAGATCAATGCACACCCAGTAGTTGCGACACTGAGAACTACGAACAGTTAGTGAATATTTGGCACACAGTATTAATTAATGCACATCATATTAAACTATTGCATTGCTTTACAAATTATTATAACTAATTAAATTTATTAAGTATTAATTTCTAAAATAACTTTTTTTTATTTAAAAAATTAATTTAAAGCATTGATTAAATTTCTAAACCGTGCTATTTCAGTGGGATCAACATTACAACAGCCACCAAATATTTTAAGTCCTTTTTTACTCCATATGTTAAGATCATCAATTGAAATTATGTTTTTTTGAGTATTATCCCAACTAGAAAAAATAAAACATTTTTTAAACAATAAAAAAATTTAAAAAACAAAGTAACTTACCATTTTTTAACAGCATCCCAAATACCACCCCCATTTGGGTAAACAATAAAATTTACATTTTCAGTTTTTACAGATGTTAAAAGTGGCGTTATTAGTTTTGGATGCAAACAATTCATACCAATAGCAATTAGCTGTTTTTTAAACTTATTTACCCAAAATTTTTCAACAGCACTGGCAAATGTTTCTCCATGACTTAGATGATTGTTATCCTATAAAATGTAATACAATAATAATATAAGTAATATAATACAGTAATTAAATGTAACACCAGGTGACCAATAATTTTTGAATAAATAAATAAATAAATACAAATTACTTTAACAGAGAATGATAAACATGCTTTTTGATTTGGAAATTCAGCAAGTATGTTTAACAAGATATTGGCCTCACTGATGGAAGGAATGGTTTCAAAAAGTAGAACATCAACACCAGCCTCTATCAGTGCTAGGATTCTAGGTTTGTGCCATTCAGATAATTTGTCAACGTTTATGTTGTCTATATAATTTCCATTGTATTCGGAACCATCACATAATGAAGCGCCATAGGGACCAACCGATCCCAGTATTTGGATTCTGCGGTCTGTAAATGAATTTATATTAATAATAATAATTTAAGCAATCGTATATGGGATAAAAAGTATAAGTAATAAATGAAAAAAAAAACATATGTTGTTTTAGATGAAATAAAAAAATATTAGTACAAATACAATTTTTAAAAAAATTTAGCCTGGAGTATTAGTTAAAAAGGTAAAAAGTAGCAAAGAACCTGACAGTGCTTTTGTGCGCCAGTGTGTATAGAGAAAAACTTAAATCACTCATACGGGAAAATCACTCAAGCCAAGATATTTTTTTTTAATTGACTGTCGTACAGTAAAGTGTGTATGACAGACAGATTGGCTTCGACGACTTGACCAGTAAATGAAAACTAAGGTAGACTATCATTTATCTATAGAATGCAGCTCAGATGGTATAACTGTGATTTTGGATAAATTTCGCTCTGAATTAAATCCCATGAAAGCAGCTACAAGAACAACATGAACGCTCTGTAATTGTGAACTATTCAAGAGCTCTGAGACAGCTCACTCATCTGAAGTGGTTTTATTTGAAGAAAGGTGACAAAATAGGTTTTTTACACAAGAGTAAATTAATTATATATCCACGAGCTGGAAAAAACAAAATCTAAATTTAAAAAAAAAAAACAAACATCAAATCTATAATTTCTTGAAAAAACAATAATATTTATTTTCAATACTGAATATTTATAATAATGCATAATGTATAATTAACTAAAATATCTATGTATGTGTGTACCTCTATATGTAGAGAGTAAGTACATAAGTACCATTTTTCTATAAAAAATAAAATATTTTTATTAAGAAGTTATCCATGTGAGTTTTATTCAAGAAATACTAAAGCCAGTCATAAATGGTCAGTTATGTACAGATTTCACTGTAAACAAATTCTGTATTTTAAATTTGAAAAATCATCAACAGGTAATAGAATAATGACAGCAAACAAAAGCAAAATATACAACTATACAAATACATAGAAAGTATTGCCATTATTATACATAGATTGTAAATTCATTTTATAAGAATAAATGGCATAGATTTATGTTTTATTTATAATCTAATATATATATTGGTATTTTTATAGTATTTTTAAAATATGTTTTATTTAATATTGTTAAGGATTCTAAACAATAATAATAATACTGTTAGACACTTTCAGACTAATAATTATTTAATGAAATAAATATTTATTTATTTATTTAGTGTCAAGGACTTTATGGAAATGTCTTCAACTTCCTATAAACATATTGTAAATTTATATTATAATGGACTACAATTTTTTTTCCCTCTATTGCTTGTCGACAAATTGTAACAGATTTGACTCTAGGCTTTTTTGTGTATAAAAAAATTATATTTTTATTAAAAAGTTATCCATGTGAGTTTTATTTTAAAAACATTAAGCATGTCTTAATGGACACTGTTTATGGTCTGGTATGTAGAGATTTCACTGTATATTTGTTTTAAATTTGAAAAATCATCAACAGGTAATAGTACAATGAAGTATTATACACACATTTAATCATATAGTAAAAAACACATAATTATTTACATTTTATACCTTATAAAAAAAAATAAAATCCCTAATAAACTATAATACATTCATAATTTGAACTAATAAAATTGTACAATTGTGGTTCTATGATTATCTTATCACTGACATATTTATAAGTCATTGTACTCATGATATTTATACCACTTTTATATTAATGAATTATATACAAAAAATAAAGGTGTAGTATACTATTTAATATTATAGTGAAATAGTTTGTGTCGAAGTACACAAACACTCATATATATATATTGTCTACAGAATTTTAAAATATAATTTGTGTGTAATTGTAATTATAAAAACAATATTTTATTATTTTTTATTTAGACAGGCACTCCAAAGAATAAGAAAAGAAAATTGAAAACAAATAGAATTGTTTTATAATTTATAGCTAATATATTTTTTACTAAAAATAAAAATTCAAAAACTAATTATCTGAAACGCAGAGTATTTTTAATTTTTAATTTTTTAAGAATGAATTTCAAAAACAAAAACATATTATACGTTTTAGAGGTGTATAATTACCAACCCCGGTAATAATACTGTTAGTCACTTTTAAGACTAGCAATAATTTAATTAAACAAATAAATTATAATGCCAAGGAATTTAATTTATTTTATTATTTACCACAATCTACTTCCTCTATTGCTCTTCGACAAATTGTAACAGATTTTTTAATCAATTCAAAACTTTGTTCATAATTTAAGTTCAAATGCTTTTGAAAGCCTTCGATACTCGCTTGATATGTATTGGTGGTTAGAAAATCCGCCCCAGCTGTAAAATATATAAAATGTTTATTAAAATAGCACTTTTTATTTTTCAATTATTGTTTTTAATATATTAAATTATTCATTAACCTTTAATATAGTTTTTGTGGCCATTAATAATGGCTTCTGAATTATCGAAAAGCAAATTTGATCCCCAAAGTGGATGTTCCATAACACTGTCAATGTTTACGACATGGTGTCTAATTCCACTGATAAAACTTCCATCCAGAAGGTACATTTTTCTATTTGATATCATAGAGTCCATAATATCATCCAGGGAGTAAAAAATCTGTAAACAAATTATTATATGTATTATACATAAACAACACACACATAAAACAAGTACACATACCTATTATAAATTAAAAAAATAACAATAATAATTATCTAAAACAAATTGATTTTTGTTTAATTAATTGAACTAATCGATTACTCGCTTATTCTGGGCATTCAAAGGATGAATATCTCGACTATAAAAACTATAAAACATAATATGATATTGTATTATTATTATAATTTTTTCTTTTTTTCTATCATTATTATCTACGAATACAAAACAAATGATGAATTGAAATCATAATATTGTCTGCGCGCTAAGGAAATGTTATCGCTGTTGAATGATATTTTAGAACTTTTAAAACAATACAAAACCTATAATATAAAGTGCGATTGAGGAACCGAAACCGCCGGGGTACAAAGAGAAATTAATTCGTACAAGTCTCAAATGGATAAACTCACGGTGGAATACAAAGAGGCTGGCCGGTGAACGCGAGACAACGTACAAATTGAACGTTGAAAGTAAAAATGAAAAACCAATAGTCGACATTAATTAAACAGCTAATGGTAAAGCGGCCGTGACCTTCGATGACATTCAGAGTACTTTATAAAATAGGAATTGCGTCATGTTCGTTGGCCGTCCAACAACAATCTACCGATAAATAATCCAAGCGATTAAGAATTTGTGTTGTATTTCCTGCTGCTCGGTGCTGTTGCGATATAATATTACGTACAAAGTACAACAATGGCTCGCGTGCAAAGTACAAATGTTCAAAACGATTATTTTCACTACACAGTGTAATTGACACTATAGGAAATGTTTTCGAGTGAAACAATCCGCTGTCAGGCGGTTGGTTAGCCTTGTGGAAATCGGCTAAACCGTCACGATCCGACACAGTTTTCTAGACACGTCGAAAGCATAAAAAAGGAAGAATATAATCGACACGATATCGTTTTGTTTTTTTTCTCGTCCGAAGACATAATAATGATTCAGAGGTACACCTACCTCTTAGGTGATAGTACTGTAAACACTGAAGGCAACGGCGAGCAAATTCGGACTGTAAACCAATAGCCAAATAATGTAAAATACGTTGTCGGGCATAACAATTTGTCAATGTTGTATCCGTTAATTTATTGTGTGAAAAAAAAATACTAAAAAAAACCACTTAAATTTGTTTGATTAAAAGTAGATACGAAAATACAATTTTTAATTGGTCACCTACGAATCGGATAATATTTCCTATTACTGATGAACAACACCGTAATTGGATATTTCCGACAATGTTGTTTTCGTTTGAAAATATACAGATATGCGGTCACGGGCATTTATAAAATAAATACAACGAAAAATAATTCGCAGTGGACTTTTGTCGTACGAACCGGGTTGGGCGGACGCGCGTCGTGCGGCGTGCGACACTTGGACCGCCCGACAGAACGTCGCTAAAGGACGTGTTTGATAAACAATTAGGGAATTATTCAAAAACAGTCGAAAAATCATTGGACACTACTTATCATTGTTTTCGGACATTAAAGATAACAGATTATTATAATTTTTTCCTATTCGTATTATTGTTTGTTATTACGCGCGGACAATTACGGCGGTCGCGTGCCGAACGACGGCGAGCAAACGTGATACCGTGCCCAACAGTTACCGCAATTGTTCAGCATCATAAACGTCTTTGGCAACCGTGCGTTATTGGTCGGCGTTTGTAGTGCGTTCAAAATGTAAAATGCTATTGATTTTTTTTTTTTTTTTCTTCTCTCTCGGATATCGTCGTTGTTGACATGCAGTGCATAAACATATGCGTCGTTCTCGCCGCCGAACGCCTCCAAACGGTCCAGCGGCCCGCCGCACTGTTCTAATCGCGCGCCGTCCTAATGTCGTCGTCGTCGTCCGCCATCCGATGATCGTGCTATAATTCGGTATTTGACGATCGCGCGGCTCCATCATGTTGGTCGCGTACCCGTTGTTCTTGTTGACGCTGCTCTACGGTACCCGGTTCGCCCATACGAAAAACAACGACAGATGTGCGAAAAAATGCCAGTGCCTCGACACGTACGTCGATTGCAGTAACAAATCGTTGACCGGCTTGCCGGACTCGTTGCCCCAGTGGACCGAAACCCTGTGAGTAAAATTGTAATATTGACGGCCGCCCATTATATTCTACCGAATTCGACCCTATTTTTTTCTTTTTCTTTTTTCTTCGTATATTTCCTTCGATACCTTCGCACAAACGTATCGGGCGTCGCATTATTACACTGGCAATGTAACGGCATTTTCATTGACCGAGAGCCGTCCTAACTGTGTACTATGTTCTAGTTAAATGGAACTTCTCGTTTAAACCTTTAATCGTTTTTTACAATATATGTATAATTGGTAAATACAAAATCGTTTCAAATTGTAAGGGGTTTAAAAAAACTTAATTGACAATGAAAGATGATTCGCACTACTAGTCAGACACCGTACCATTCCGCAAAATATTTTAATATTTGTTTAAATATAATAATTCTCATTTTAACGTTTCCCTTTCGTTCTTACACGTAGCGAACCGACAGAGTCCGTCCGGCATTCCGTACAAGAATGTTTTGACGGGACGACCCGTGTCTGATCGTGTACGTTAAATGCAAATGAACAACAGACATATATCCGTCTGCTGTTATTCGCTGGCAAACCATTCGACATTCGCAAACATTTTGAAGTACATACTCATAAACTTTTCATTTTTTTAAAATTATTTTATACTTTTCATACTCGGTGAACCTAGAGTTATTAATTGAACTCATCACTGACCCAGAATGCCTCACTGTGCATTGTCACACAAAAAATATATTTGAAATTCACACCAAATGTTTATGTACGTGTCTGAATAGTGTGAATCATCCTTTAACATTTATAACATAGTATTCTTATTAATTCCTATTAGGTACTCGTAAAACCACTTCAGTCTTCTAGAAATTTAGATAATATTAAAAGGTTAACCGACACATGGTAATTAATATACTTATGTGCCTACATTATATTAGCAGTAAAATGTTATAATCTATAGTAATGTTAATATCACATTTTTTTTTTTTTTTTTTAAGAAGTATTTTGTTTTTTTTTTTTATGAAGGTATCTTAATAAGTATATACCCAATATATTATTCAAATGCATATATTATGTTTAAATCATACTAAATCACTACCTATCTAGGTATTATATTATAGAACAACAAATCTTGAACCGTTAATCTACTAAAGTATTATTATTGCTCGACATTAATTACACTTATTCTTATATTTTTTTTTTACAATAACTAATACTAACTTTTATAAATATGTAATTAAGATGATTTGACCTGCTAATTATTTATATCTTAATATTGTATTTTGTTTACAATTATTTGTATTACAACAACGGCTAACTAAAATATGTATAACCGATTTTAATTTCAGGGATTTGAGTTTAAATAAATTTGGAGATACATTGAAAGTTGACGTTGACGTTAATCTTCCATTACAATCATTGTACGTATTTACCTATTTATTGATAAATAATTACAAACTAAATTATTTATTAATTTTTTTTTTTTTTAGAAAACTTCATAAGAATACTTTGATATCTTTGCCATTTTTTACAAAGAAATTAAATATCATAAGTTTAAATTTGTAAGTTGATTACCATTATTAGGTAACCTTTGAACCTATACACCTATATACCTATTAGTTGTGTAATGTTAACATTTGTGTGTCTTGGATTTTTAGAGCGCACAATAAGATTGAAAAGTTGGACAATATTGCATTACAAAATCTACCTAATTTGAAAACTTTAGATTTGAATCAAAATAAATTAATTTTTTTGAATGATAATAATTTTCCACAACCTTTTTATATCCAGACACTGTTAGTATAATATCAAACTATTACTCAATAACTATCCACTTGTTAACTAAGTAAGAATATTTATTGAGTTTTAATTATTTTTTAAATTTTTATTTTAGGAATCTGAATAATAATTTACTTACACAAATAAGTGTTAACTGTTTTGACTCGTTAACTAACTTAATAAAATTAAAACTATCTCATAATAGACTGAGCAATTTACCTATTGGATTGTTTAAAAAACTTATAAATCTCACACATCTGTAAGTATTTTAAATAGATAACTGTCTAGATCAGAGGTTCCCAAGCTATTCACGATACGACGCATTTTCGAATATTTTTTTTCATTTTGATTGGTAACCCATTACATACTAATGACCTGCATTTTGATCAACAATACTTATAACTTTACGAATTTCTTGTTAAAAATAAATGTATTGGTATCTTATATAACTCTATTTAAACATTTAATATGATAAGAAATTACTGTCAAAAATGATTCTAGTTATCTTCCGTACAAAAAAAAATATATTTCAAAAGTTCAATCGCAACCGGCAGATTGGGAACTTCTGATCTAAATACAAAAGTATATTGTAAATATTTAAATTTTATTATAATAATTATCAATTGATTTTTAGGGACCTCAGTAAAAATAACATCACTGTTATCGAAGGCTTATTGTTTAAAGATTTGGTAAATTTGAAACAATTAGTATTACGACATAACAATATTGAAGATTTAAAGGATGGATCGTTTTATGGCTTGAAAAATTTACAAATGTTGTATGTATATGTTATTTACTTATTATATTTTTAAATATTTATATTTAACTAACTATGAATACAATCTAAGAGTTACTGTAGTGATTTGCATCAGGGACATACATAGATATTTACATTGGAGTTTTATTAAAAATATACGCGATCAGTGTATTATTACAAATTTAAATTTAAATTAAATATTATGTCTTATATTAGTTTAATCATTTTTTAATTTTTTTTATAAACCCAGACATTTAGAAAGTAATAACTTGGCCAGTATAACTAAAGGCTGGTTGTACGGATTGAATTCACTTATGTACTTAAATATAAGTCATAATAAAATAGATCTAATAAAAAGTGGATGGGAGTATTGCGCACAACTTGAAGAATTGTAAGTAATATAAAAGATTATGTTTAACTCGAGAAATGTGTTTTGAAAAATATTAATATGTAATTTATTTATAGAGATTTGTCATACAATCAATTACAGTGCATTGAAAAAAGTAGCCTAGAAAATTTAAGAAGATTATTAATCCTGAATTTAAATAACAATAAGTTATCGTTTATTGAAGAAGGATCATTTAATAATACTCCATTTATTCTACAATTGTAAGTCACATGCAATATAGCAATACAAATAATATTTAATATACATTTACTGTAATGTATGGTTTTTTTTTTATAATTTTTCTTTTTTACTATCTGTTATAAATAACTTTTAGACCAGATATTTGGTTTTGATCATTTCTATTACTCGGTGGTAGTTTGTGGTAGAAAATTTTGTCTAATTGGTGTATTGAGGAGATCCATCATTTTTTGATTTCACATTGATAAAAAAATGTAAATACTTGTTAATGTTCGACAGTTTGATATCGGGTCCTTTTTATCAAATTACAATTATAAAAAAATATTGATAGGATTCTTTAATCAAGATTTATTTTTTCATATAAATGTTATAAGTTGCAATTTATGACAAAATGTGTATAAAAAAAAAACACGGGTATTTCGCATACTACTACTGTTCATACATTTCTATTTATATAAAACTTTTATTTCTATAAAAATGCTCAAAAATTACATTTATAAAATATAAAAAAAATTTTCAGAAAAATGGATCATAATTTTTTAGCATGGATAATTGAAGATGTTAAAGGACCTTTTAATGGACTTTCGAATTTAAAAAAATTAAGTTTAGCCGACAATAATATTTTATATATAAAAAAAGAAGCGTTTTGCGGCCTAGACGAATTAGAAGAATTAAATTTGTTGCAAAACAATATTCTAGAAATCCAGGAAGATGCCTTCAAATGTGTCCCTGATCTTAATTTTCTCTATTTAAACAGTACTTCATTAGTATGTGATTGTTCACTAGCATGGATTAAAGAACCTACTGTTTATGAAAATTTACCATTTGGTGGTTTCAAAAATGTATCTTGTAGTTTTCCTGAAAAAAATAAAGGAAAAAATTTAGATGACATACCCGAATCAGATTTTGTGTGTCGTAAGTATAAATGATAAAAAAAAAAATAATTCAATTGTAATTTTATATTATAAGTCAATGTTTTATTTCAGTTGAAAACAACCCTAAACCAATGATTATCTTCCATCCAGAATCTAAAATGGTCCTTGAAAGTCAAAATATTACGCTAAAATGTGGAGTTAATTCTTCGTCGAGTGAAAAAATTAATTTCGTTTGGAAAAAAGATAACCATGATTTAGAATTTGTTTCCACCAATCATTATTCATCCTTTGAGTTTGATGGCATAACACAATATTCCGTTTTGAACTTATATAACATATCAATGTCACAAAGTGGTAAATATCAATGTGTTGCTTCCAACAAGTATGGGATCACTTATTCTAATCGGTCATCGATAAATGTCGTTAGTAAGTATCAAATGTATATTATATTTTATCACAACAGTTAATTATATATATGTATACATTTTTTTTTTTTAGTTTTTCCATTTTTTGCTAAAGTACCCAGAAATAGTTCAGTGAAAATTGGCCAACAAGTCAAGTTAGAATGTGCTGCAAACGGATATCCAGCTCCTCAAATATCATGGCAAAAAGATGGTGGAAACGATTTTCCGGCTGCTCAAGAACGTCGTATGCAAGTTGTTTCTAAAGATGATGTCTTTTTAATTGTTAATGTAAAATTAGTCGACATGGGTATATATAGTTGCACTGCCAAGAATGTTGCAGGAATGATCGCTGCAAATGCAACACTTACTGTTTTAGGTAAAAAAGAAAAATCATTATATTGATAATATTTTAATGATTTATTGTAATTTCTATAATTTTTGCCCTACAGAACCTCCTCGGTTTAAAGATTTAATTTTAAAAAAACAAGTGAATGTTGGCGAAGAAATTGTACTAGAATGTTTAAGTTACGGAACTCCAAAGCCCATGATGAAATGGATGAAAAACGGCAGTCCTTTAATAACAACTAGTAGACATTATTTTACTGCTGAAAATCAAATTTTAGTCATAATGAAAACAATTACTGATGATTCGGGCACTTATCAGTGTGAAATAGCTAATCCTTTAGGAATACAAATGCAAGAAATCCAAGTACATATTGTGCCATGTATGTATTCTTGTATAGTTATATTTGTAATTAATTTTTACTAATACATTTTGATTTACATACTTTGCTAGTTAAAACTGTCATGGAATTAACACAAAACTCTGGAATTTGAATGTTTGAATATTTATTATTTATTTTTGATTTCATCTTACTACTGATACAATAATTTATGTATATTACTATTTTGTTAAATTCTAATTTTTTACTGTATGTTTTTGTTTAGTATATCAGAGTTTGGTGAACAAATACACCATTGGGTTGATTGTAATTGTGGTAATTATATGCATTATAATAGCATCAGCAATGTTGGTTTTTTACATCTATAGATCAAAAAACCCGTTATTGGGTTTAATAAATGGTGCTGATAATAAATCATTAAACTATTCTACGCACAGTAATGACAGTGGTACTGGTGGATCACCAAAAAGAAGCCAAGATAAATTATTTAAAAAATGTAAAAAAAAGAATAATTTGATTTTTAAAAATCAAGAAAATGTTTAAAATATGGTTTTATTTATTTAGGTTTAAACAGTTATCAAACATTGAACAAAAGCTCAGGAGATATTTCGCCTGAAATCACTTCCCCATTACTGTTACATGGAACTGTCACTCTGGGTGAGGATTCTGTCATTTATAGAAGTCCGAAAGAAGTAAAGTTGTCTGCTCACGTACATATCAAGAAACCGTATGATGAAAGTGTAGAAAATTCTAATCCAACAGCAAATTATGTTCAAGATACTGCCAGCCCTAGTTCACCATCTGATTGTTTAACAAATGGGTCCCAGTCTACATCACTTATTAATAATTAAAATTCCTAAGTTTATTTACTCGGGTACAATATGATTGCGTTCATATCTTTTTTGATTACGATTGCTTGTGGTTTGTTTAATTTTTTCAAAAAGAAAAAAAAATTGCTAAAATTAGATAATAAAATAGTTTTAAATATTAATGAAAACAATGACAATTTGTTCAAATGTAGGTGTAGATGTATCGAAAAAAAAACTAGTGTGTAATCCCCTTAAATAATTATAATTTAACTTATTTCCCCTAAATGTATATCCCGGTGTCTTTCTAAAACCTGTACAATCGTATTATAAATGCAATTGCGATTTACCAGTTTATTTGTGCCAACTCAAAGCCCTTAATTAGTGTATAATTTGTTTTGTTTGTTTATAGTTTTAAATGCATTGTACAAATGTTTTTTTTTTTTTTTTTACATGATTCCAATTTAATCCTGTACTTAGATAATGTTATTGAAGTGTAAATGGTTCCTTTTTAATTTTTGTTTTTATACTATAATATTAGACTTGTGTGTGTGTGTGTGTGTGTGTGTGTTAAAATAATATATTAACTATATTATTTAATAGTACTTAATTAATAACTTAATAACTTTTAAGCGCTTTTAAACCCTTGTTATAGCTAATTTTAACAAATGTATTTTATTGTCATTGTCATTTTCTTAGGAAGCCAAACATGTACAACCTATGTAAGACTAGTGCTTTTAATATATAAACGCTTGTGAACGTAATAATATTAATAGCGTATACACATGAATTCGTGATTAAATTACTATCAAATTATAACATTGGATGCATATCTAATTATGTTTTATAATAGCTATTGTTACATCTTCCATACAATGTCAACACATAATTATGTCATAATGTAAATATTTAATACTACGTAATTTACATATATGTGTATCTATAATATATATCATGTGGATCTCATTTTATTATTACAAAACAACTATGTACAACTGAAGTAAAATAAATAAAACAAACGTAATACTAGTATTGATTGACTAATTTGATTTGATGATTATTTTTTTTTTTTTTTTATTTCCACAATCTGTTTCATAATTTGAACAATTGATGAATTTGGTATTTTTTGACGTGAAAGACGAATTAAAGATACCTTCCAGTGAAGGTATCAAATTTGATTTGATGATTATTTACAACACAAATGGTAAATAATAAATATTTAAAAGCACAAATTATGTCCACATAATTATTGTCATAAATTTAATTTGTCTTCATTATAATTATTAAGTCCAGTGCAATTGAACTTTAGGCCACCATGGGCCAGTATCAACTTGGACTCGAATGGTCCTAATGATTGTATATTATAAACGTAAAACCGACCCGAATTGTCGGGCCGCCCCTTATAAATTATTAAACATTTTTGCTGTTGTCGTTATTATTGCGTGTACGAATTAGCGGTTTTTAAAATTTCTTTTTTTTATTAAGTGTACGTTCTATCCGCATTTGCTGTCTCGGCCCGACTAATGGGGAATGTAGTAGAAATCTGCACACGCAGACTGCATAGAACTCGGTTGATTTTGATTTTAGAGTAATAGCGCCAATGATAAAGTTAAAAGAGGACAATACTCCGGAACGCAAGACTATGAGTTTCCTCCCTCCCCCAACCACCACCGTTATATCAAACGTTTAACCGAATAGAATTAAATACATGTAATTTATCAAAATAAAAAAAACACCCGCCCTCGTTGTCCCCCGGATTTATTTATGACCAAAAAATTTGTTTGCGGGGGCGAGACACCGACCGATCGAAACGCTACAAACTCTCCCCGGGGTCTGGGGCTCGACTGGTCGCGCGGGCGTTCCGCACACGTAATTCCGAACGTATGCGAACGCTGGACGCTTCTTTCCGTGCCGAAGAATCCTCTGCGCGGGCCCCCGCCCCGGGGTAGTGGTCTGACACACCATCATTCATATAGTGGTATTTTGTCGAGCTGAATCGTATTAAACGACAGCCTGCGTTCAGGACTCTTAAAAGGTGGTGGTGTGGTTGTTTTCTTAGCGAATATTCTCGAACTGAGCGCGGGCTGTCGCCAGGGTAGCCATACGGCTAGGATTGGCGTCAATCGGTCGGAGCGCCCCACGAATACTCTACGTCGTTTCGGTTGTATATATACTGTGCAATCGAGTAAAAGTGTACACTAGTGAGAGTTTACGTGGAAAATCCCGATATCTGAAAAGTGCGGGCCGACGGTGAACTTTAACGTATACGTATCCCGTAAATTTACACCGAAAGATAGCGCGCCGAATACCGGCCGAAAGCACAAAACGCCCGTCACCCGAGTCGATTTCACCCCCTCGTAATGTGTTATAATAATTCGTGCTTCTTTGTTTTTCTCGATTTCGAATGATCCAATTCGATGATTTTTTTTTTCTTTCTTTAAAGTCGACTACGTTTTTACGGGGCGCGGATTTTTAATATTTTACTACTAAACGCTTTCATTCGAGTTTAAACATGACCGATATTCAACAATTATTTAATTAATTTTTTTCATTGTAGTTATTATTTAGATAAACAAAAATCAAAGTCCAATGCGCCCTGTAAGAATTTGTCCACTTTCCTAAATAAAAAAAAAAATTATCGAATCTGCTGAGAAAAATTAATAAATTTAGTATTCCCAAGATTATGAGAATTTCAATCGATTTAACTCATAATGAATTGCAACAAAAATATGTATTTAAACATAGGTCTGTTACATTAGCACACCCAACATAAAATTTCATAAAACAAATTTTAACAAAAGTTGTTATTCTGTTTGTAATAATTTGTAATCGTACATTCTGTATTTGTACAACTCACTAAACACGTCAAAATCAACTTTTACTACGGTGTTGCTAATAGTTTCCCTCCATCACGAGTAACGTGCATCCTTATACATCCTGGAGTAACGTTGTCTATAAGATCTAAACTTACACTGAATGGAAATTTTTTTACAAACACCATCACGTATGCCAAATATTTCTAAAACAATTAATATGAATTTGTTATAGCAACGTGTTAGTGGTATAGTTTCATTAACAATATTTCAGCTATCCACATAATCATTAAAACTGAAGGTAGAGGATATTAAAAAGCATACAAACACCTTACAACAATGTCTTAAAAAACACAAACACAAGACATGAAAAAACTAAAAAAAGTATTTAAGGAATGTTAAGGTTAATATAATAATCTAGATTTGGCAAAAGAGTACTTACTTTGACTATTTTCACAAATCATTTCGTTTTTGTATTTTATAATTTCTTCATTAATAATCGCTTATTATATAATCGATATACTATAAAGTAAATATACAATGAATAGTTAATACCCAAGTAAATGTAAATTCATGCCGAAGTACCCTCACCGGATGGTTTCTTCCTTCAAGACATCAAAGCCATTGCATTTAATTTTTCAAATCATACATTATACTTCTAGTACTTCTTTTTTTTTTTTTAGTATAGATTGTATAAAAATAAAAAAATAAAATTATTGTTACCATTCAATATTATAAGGTATTTTTTTGATATTAGCTGATTTTATAAACATCTACGACATGAGATTTTGTTAACAAAAATTTAAATAATGATAATCTCCTTACTTTTATGGATAAACGTATTCGTACATCTATAATGTTGTAGTTATTCAAATTATTTATAATAAAATGTTAATATAGCTATGGCCCCACTCGGTCGGCAATAACGATTATTCGGTAATAACATCATACGAACGAAATGTCAATTAGTTATTTAGTGTGTTGCTATACGTTCTGTATGAAACGGTAAGTATTGTAGTACTGTATTTTTCCCAACTTTTATTTTAATATAATTTGTGTGTACAATTTAAATATGAAGAGAAAACTTATTAATGGTGATGATCCATTTTATTCCAGTGACACGAGTAAAAACAAAACTCACAGCCAAATCTTAAGTATGATATTATTTGTTTAAAATCTCGATTCGTGATTTACCAAAAACAGAAATTAGTAAAAACCCTATTCTCCAAAGCGTTGTATGAAAGGAGAAACTACTAGCTAAAGTATGAAACCTACGTAATTAAAACGTCACCAACAAACAAAAGACTTTGAAAAGATAAATAACCCAATTGAATTTTTTCCAAAAAAATTTTATTTTTTCCACAATTTACTAATAAGGATAGCAAATTTTTGACTGAATAATACGAATTATATAAATATTAACGATTATAATATATAAAAGTAACACCAAACAATTGTGAAGATTTATAAAACCACATTCATAGGCAAATGGTAATAATAATTTAAAAAGAAATATGTTAAATAAACATTAAAAATAACTGAAAAAAAAATATTTCATAAAATCAACATAACTATATTTATTTAATTATATAACTATTTCAATTTAAAAATGTGTGTGCACAAACTAGTTTTACACTACAACAAGAACTTGCATTATTTTTTATTTTTTATAGTTACTCATTGAATGAACGAACGTTAGACGCCGACTTATGGATCCAATATATTTCCATTGCAAGGCAGTATGCCAAATTTTTTTTTTTGTTTTTGCTTATTAATTGCATAATTTGATTTTTTTTACTCATTACAATAAGTTATTCTTATACTATTTTAATAACGATTATAAATAAATGAGACTCAAATGTATAATTACGGTTAAATTTTTATTCAATTTTTACTCGAACACTGTGTAGAAATCGGAAATAGCGTATGTACAGTGAACACATAAATTAATATTTATAACACATAAATATTTTTCAAATCATTTGGTTTTTGTATTTTATAATTACTTCATTCATAATCTATTATTTTTACATTTGGTTTTCTACACACTTTGAACAAAAGCTACGTATTAAACCTGTACACAAAATTTATGTGAAATTAAAAAACTCGTGCTACAGACCGTGTAATCTAGAATTCACGTGAACTACGTGAATTTAAAAATTCACGAAATGTACGAAAGCCTATAGGTGAAAAGATAAACAAACGTGAATAAAAACTTTAAAATAAACATTTAAAAGTATTTTAAATTTGTTTATAATATTAATCTTACTCAATCAAGAAATGACAAAATCATTTTTTTGTTGCATATTATATCTAGTTGGTGACAAACAAAGGTTTTTTTTTATTTTTAAAGTTTCGATTTTTTTCTTTTACATGAATATTGCTCCAATCAAAAAATGACGTGAAAGCTTTTCTATAGCCTCTAAATCTAAACGATACATTGAAAATGAGATTTATCGATTTTTCAAGTATAATATATTATTACGTGAATACATATTAATTAAATACTACAGGTAGGCAGACGACAAGTCTTTTGTCTGAATAATACGACTTATACAATATAGAATATATAGAAGTAATACCAATCAATTTTGAAGATTTGTTCGTATAAACATTTCATGAAACCAAATTTATAAGCGAATAAACTAATAATAATTTGAAAAGGAAAATGTTAAATAAATATTAATAATAACTGAAAACAGAAAAATATTTCCTAAAATGAACATGACTATATTTTTTCAATTATATAATTATTTCAATCTAAAAAAGTGTGTGCAAATCAGTTTTACACTACAACAAGAACTTACCTTATTTTTTATTTTTTATAGTTACTCATTGAATGAACGAACGTTAGACGCCGACTTATTGATCCAATATATTTCCATTGCAAGGCAGTAAGCAATATTTTTTTTTTTTTTTGCTTATTAATTGCATAATTTGATTTTTTTTACCCATTACAATAGGTATTCTTACACTATTTTAATAACGATTATAAATAAATGAGTCTCAAACGTATAATTACGGTTAAATTTTTATTCAATTTTTACTCGAACACTGTGTAGAAATCGAAAATAGTGTATGTACAGTGACCACATTAACGTTTTGCAATACAACGAAAAAAAGCGTATGACAATTGAAAAAAAATTTTACCAAAAGTTGTTATTCTGTATGTAAAAATTTGTAATCGTAAATTCCGAATTTGTAAACCTCATTGAACAAATCAAAATCAACTTTTACTACGGTGGTGCTAAACTCCCAAATACAACAATCGGTTGATTTATACTCGTATATAGTTTTGATAATGGTTGACAAGCCTAATATTTATAATAGTTTCCTTCCATCATAAATAAATGAGCCTCAAACGTATATTTATGGTTAAATTTGTATTCAATTTTTACTCGAACACTGTGAAGAAATTCGAAAATAGGTAAAAAGGTATGAACGATGGATCAACGACGCCATAACAAATTCGCTAACAATAAAATGAATGAAGTTTGGTTAAACTTGTTAACCGGCAATATTGTAATATTTTACTGCCATGGTCGGTAACGTCGTTATCGGTTATTGTGCGAGTGGACGCAAAACGTTGATATAATATTATAACCCACTGACTAGAAATAAGATTATGACCAATAAAATAATTATTTGCACATTTTTTGCATTTAAAAAAATAGCAGTGAACACCACACTCAAGACACATAGACACACAAAATCCGTTGTTCTTTTACGGAACAAAAATCTTCTTGCACCATATATATTATAGTAGTGAAGTCATCGAAATTTGACAACACAAAAAGATGATTATTTTTTCCATGTTAACCGACATCCAGTCATGACTGCTACCATAACGAAGTACAATCTTGCACATAGCAGTTGTAAATAATAGTAGGGCTTAGTTCTAGAACCGTGTTATTAGGATGATATTATGAAAAAATATATATGAAAAATTATATTATTGTATATATAAAAACAATTCCTGGATATGCGTCCGACAAAGATTATCAATTTCGTCGCTTGTAAAAACCTGTCGACTATGATATCTTATAGCCAGCATAAAATTCTAATTTAAAAACATACCTGTACTAGTAGAAATGTCGCAGTTTTGCGGAGTGGGGAAAACACGGTGTCCAGCCGGCCGTAAGGTTGATTAAGTTAGCGCTGTGCCCACGCCATAATTATGAACTGTAATTATATTTGTTTGGTATTTCAGAAATACTATTTATAAAGATTTTGTGTCAGATTGTGATATAATAATAAGTATACCGTAGAACAACAATTTCAAACCTGTGGTGCGCATAGAAATTTTATTTCATTATTTTACCATTCAAAATTATTCGGTTTTTTTGGTATTAGCTGATTTTATAAATATCTTACATTTAGTTTTAATGATTATGTGGATAGCTGAAATATTATTAATCAAGCTATACCACTATATACGTTGCTATAACAGATTCATACTAATTGTTTTGAAATAGTTGGCGTACATGATGGTGATTGGAAAAAAATTGCATCTATAGTGAAATTTTGGATCTTAAAGAAACGCTACTCCAGGTTGTATAATAAGGATGAACTTTGCTCGCGTTGAAGGGAAACTATTACAATCATTAGGATTGTCAACCATTATCAAAACCATGTACGAGTAAAAATCAACCAAATGTTGTATTTGGTATTTTAGCACCACCATAGTAAATGTTGATTTTGATTTATTCAATGAAGTGTACAAATTCGGAATTTTAGATTACAAATTTTTATATACAGAATAACTAATTTTGGTAAAATTTGTTTTATGAAATTCCATGTTGGAGGTACTAATATAACGGACTTAAGTTTACGAATTCAATTTTCCAAACATTTTTACCGAATTTCACTCATTTTATTGTTAGCGAATTTGTTACCGCAACGTTGATCCATCGTTCATACCTATTCAATTATTTATATGCATACCAAAAGTTTAATTATCATATGCTTTTTTCGTTGTATTTCAAAACGTTTATTTGTTCACTGTACATCGGCTATTTTCGATTTCTATACAGTGTTCGAGTAAAAATTGAATAAAAATTTAACCGTAATTATACGTTTGAGACTCCTTTATTTATAATCGTTATTAAAATAGTGTAAGAATACCTATTGTAATGGGTAAAAAAAATCAAATTATGCAATTAATAAGCAAAAAAAAAAAAAAAATATTGCTTACTGCCTTGCAATGGAAATATATTGGATCAATAAGTCGGCGTCTAACGTTCGTTCATTCAATGAGTAACTATAAAAAATAAAAAATAATGCAAGTTCTTTGCACTTTAAAAATAAAAAAAAACCTTTGTTTGTCACCAACTAGATATAATATGCAACAAAAAAATGATTTTGTCATTTCTTGATTGAGTAAGATTAATATTATAAACAAATTTAAAATACTTTTAAATGTTTATTTTAAAGTTTTTATTCACGTTTGTTTATCTTTTCACCTATAGGCTTTCGTACATTTCGTGAATTTTTAAATTCACGTAGTTCACGTGAATTCTAGATTACACGGTCTGTAGCACGAGTTTTTTAATTTCACATAAATTTTGTGTACAGGTTTAATACGTAGCTTTTGTTCAAAGTGTGTAGAAAACCAAATGTAAAAATAATAGATTATGAATGAAGTAATTATAAAATACAAAAACCAAATGATTTGAAAAATATTTATGTGTTATAAATATTAATTTATGTGTGCACTGTACATACGCTATTTCCGATTTCTACACAGTGTTCGAGTAAAAATTGAATAAAAATTTAACCGTCATTATACATTTGAGTCTCATTTATTTATAATCGTTATTAAAATAGTATAAGAATAACTTATTGTAATGAGTAAAAAAAATCAAATTATGCAATTAATAAGCAAAAACAAAAAAAAAAAAATATTGCTTACTGCCTTGCAATGGAAATATATTGGATCCATAAGTCGGCGTCTAACGTTCGTTCATTCAATGAGTAACTATAAAAAATAAAAAATAAGGTAAGTTCTAGTTGTAGTGTAAAGTTATTTGCGCACACACTTTTTTAGATTGAAATAATATATAATTGAAAACATATAGTCATGTTCATTTTAGGAAATATTTTTCTGTTTTCAGTTATTATTAATATTTATTTAACATTTTCCTTTTCAAATAATTATTATTATTATTTAAATTTTTGCTAACAAAATCTAATGTCGTAGATATTTATAAAATCAGCTAATATCAAAAAAACACCTTATAATTTTGTTTGGTAATAATAATTTTATTTTTTTATTTTTATACAATCTATACTAAAAAAAAAAAAAGAAGTACTAGAAGTATAATGTATGATTTTAAAAATTAAATGCAATGGCTTTGATGTCTTGAGGGAAGAAACAATCTAGTGAGGGTACTTCGGCATGAATTTACATTTACTTGGGTATTAAGTATTCATCGTATATTAGCTTTATAAGGTCAAGGGGCCATTTTCGCTTGAGTATTCTATTAGGATTTCTTGGGATGGAGGTAGATAGTAGCATTTTAATATGGGGATTGGTGTGGTTATATATAACGTATATAGTGGTATAGCTTGATTAATAATATTTCAGCTATCCACATAATCATTAAAACTAAATGTAAGATATTTATAAAATCAGCTAATACCAAAAAAACCGAATAATTTTGAATGGTAAAATAATGAAATAAAATTTCTATGCGCACCACAGGTTTGAAATTGTTGTTCTACGGTATACTTATTATTATATCACAATCTGACACAAAATCTTTATAAATAGTATTTCTGAAATACCAAACAAATATAATTACAGTTCATAATTATGGCGTGGGCACAGCGCTAACTTAATCAACCTTACGGCCGGCTGGACACCGTGTTTTCCCCACTCCGCAAAACTGCGACATTTCTACTAGTACAGGTATGTTTTTAAATTAGAATTTTATGCTGGCTATAAGATATCATAGTCGACAGGTTTTTACAAGCGACGAAATTGATAATCTTTGTCGGACGCATATCCAGGAATTGTTTTTATATATACAATAATATAATTTTTCATATATATTTTTTCATAATATCATCCTAATAACACGGTTCTAGAACTAAGCCCTACTTTTATTTACAACTGCTATGTGCAAGATTGTACTTCGTTATGGTAGCAGTCATGACTGGATGTCGGTTAACATGGAAAAAATAATCATCTTTTTGTGTTGTCAAATTTCGATGACTTCACTACTATAATATATATGGTGCAAGAAGATTTTTGTTCCGTAAAAGAACAACGGATTTTGTGTGTCTATGTGTCTTGAGTGTGGTGTTCACTGCTATTTTTTTAAATGCAAAAAATGTGCAAATAATTATTTTATTGGTCATAATCTTATTTCTAGTCAGTGGGTTATAATATTATATCAACGTTTTGCGTCCACTCGCACAATAACCGATAACGACGTTACCGACCATGGCAGTAAAATATTACAATATTGCCGGTTAACAAGTTTAACCAAACTTCATTCATTTTATTGTTAGCGAATTTGTTATGGCGTCGTTGATCCATCGTTCATACCTTTTTACCTATTTTCGAATTTCTTCACAGTGTTCGAGTAAAAATTGAATACAAATTTAACCATAAATATACGTTTGAGGCTCATTTATTTATGATGGAAGGAAACTATTATAAATATTAGGCTTGTCAACCATTATCAAAACTATATACGAGTATAAATCAACCGATTGTTGTATTTGGGAGTTTAGCACCACCGTAGTAAAAGTTGATTTTGATTTGTTCAATGAGGTTTACAAATTCGGAATTTACGATTACAAATTTTTACATACAGAATAACAACTTTTGGTAAAATTTTTTTTCAATTGTCATACGCTTTTTTTCGTTGTATTGCAAAACGTTAATGTGGTCACTGTACATACACTATTTTCGATTTCTACACAGTGTTCGAGTAAAAATTGAATAAAAATTTAACCGTAATTATACGTTTGAGACTCATTTATTTATAATCGTTATTAAAATAGTGTAAGAATACCTATTGTAATGGGTAAAAAAAATCAAATTATGCAATTAATAAGCAAAAAAAAAAAAAAAATATTGCTTACTGCCTTGCAATGGAAATATATTGGATCAATAAGTCGGCGTCTAACGTTCGTTCATTCAATGAGTAACTATAAAAAATAAAAAATAAGGTAAGTTCTTGTTGTAGTGTAAAACTGATTTGCACACACTTTTTTAGATTGAAATAATTATATAATTGAAAAAATATAGTCATGTTCATTTTAGGAAATATTTTTCTGTTTTCAGTTATTATTAATATTTATTTAACATTTTCCTTTTCAAATTATTATTAGTTTATTCGCTTATAAATTTGGTTTCATGAAATGTTTATACGAACAAATCTTCAAAATTGATTGGTATTACTTCTATATATTCTATATTGTATAAGTCGTATTATTCAGACAAAAGACTTGTCGTCTGCCTACCTGTAGTATTTAATTAATATGTATTCACGTAATAATATATTATACTTGAAAAATCGATAAATCTCATTCTCAATGTATCGTTTAGATTTAGAGGCTATAGAAAAGCTTTCACGTCATTTTTTGATTGGAGCAATATTCATGTAAAAGAAAAAAATCGAAACTTTAAAAATAAAAAAAAACCTTTGTTTGTCACCAACTAGATATAATATGCAACAAAAAAATGATTTTGTCATTTCTTGATTGAGTAAGATTAATATTATAAACAAATTTAAAATACTTTTAAATGTTTATTTTAAAGTTTTTATTCACGTTTGTTTATCTTTTCACCTATAGGCTTTCGTACATTTCGTGAATTTTTAAATTCACGTAGTTCACGTGAATTCTAGATTACACGGTCTGTAGCACGAGTTTTTTAATTTCACATAAATTTTGTGTACAGGTTTAATACGTAGCTTTTGTTCAAAGTGTGTAGAAAACCAAATGTAAAAATAATAGATTATGAATGAAGTAATTATAAAATACAAAAACCAAATGATTTGAAAAATATTTATGTGTTATAAATATTAATTTATGTGTTCACTGTACATACGCTATTTCCGATTTCTACACAGTGTTCGAGTAAAAATTGAATAAAAATTTAACCGTAATTATACATTTGAGTCTCATTTATTTATAATCGTTATTAAAATAGTATAAGAATAACTTATTGTAATGAGTAAAAAAAATCAAATTATGCAATTAATAAGCAAAAACAAAAAAAAAAATTTGGCATACTGCCTTGCAATGGAAATATATTGGATCCATAAGTCGGCGTCTAACGTTCGTTCATTCAATGAGTAACTATAAAAAATAAAAAATAATGCAAGTTCTTGTTGTAGTGTAAAACTAGTTTGTGCACACACATTTTTAAATTGAAATAGTTATATAATTAAATAAATATAGTTATGTTGATTTTATGAAATATTTTTTTTTCAGTTATTTTTAATGTTTATTTAACATATTTCTTTTTAAATTATTATTACCATTTGCCTATGAATGTGGTTTTATAAATCTTCACAATTGTTTGGTGTTACTTTTATATATTATAATCGTTAATATTTATATAATTCGTATTATTCAGTCAAAAATTTGCTATCCTTATTAGTAAATTGTGGAAAAAATAAAATTTTTTTGGAAAAAATTCAATTGGGTTATTTATCTTTTCAAAGTCTTTTGTTTGTTGGTGACGTTTTAATTACGTAGGTTTCATACTTTAGCTAGTAGTTTCTCCTTTCATACAACGCTTTGGAGAATAGGGTTTTTACTAATTTCTGTTTTTGGTAAATCACGAATCGAGATTTTAAACAAATAATATCATACTTAAGATTTGGCTGTGAGTTTTGTTTTTACTCGTGTCACTGGAATAAAATGGATCATCACCATTAATAAGTTTTCTCTTCATATTTAAATTGTACACACAAATTATATTAAAATAAAAGTTGGGAAAAATACAGTACTACAATACTTACCGTTTCATACAGAACGTATAGCAACACACTAAATAACTAATTGACATTTCGTTCGTATGATGTTATTACCGAATAATCGTTATTGCCGACCGAGTGGGGCCATAGCTATATTAACATTTTATTATAAATAATTTGAATAACTACAACATTATAGATGTACGAATACGTTTATCCATAAAAGTAAGGAGATTATCATTATTTAAATTTTTGTTAACAAAATCTCATGTCGTAGATGTTTATAAAATCAGCTAATATCAAAAAAATACCTTATAATATTGAATGGTAACAATAATTTTATTTTTTTATTTTTATACAATCTATACTAAAAAAAAAAAAAGAAGTACTAGAAGTATAATGTATGATTTGAAAAATTAAATGCAATGGCTTTGATGTCTTGAAGGAAGAAACCATCCGGTGAGGGTACTTCGGCATGAATTTACATTTACTTGGGTATTAACTATTCATCGTATATTTACTTTATAAGGTCAAGGGGCCATTTTCGCTTGAGTATTCTAGGAGAATTTCTTGGGATGGAGGTAGATAGTAGCATTTTGATATGGGGATTGGTGTAATTTTGGAGACGAAACCTAAATTTTGAATAATACAGCTTGGCTGTATCAGTGACTTTAGAGATATGAAGATCTGTATGAAGAGTGTGGTGTGAAATATACGGAGGAGCGTTGGTTATAATTCGGAGGATTTTTGATTGAAACACTTGTATTTTTCGTGTGTTTGAAATATTTGTTGAGCCCCAGAATTGAATTTCATAGAGCCAGATATGCTTAAGTAAAAGACTGTTTATTTGAATTTTGGTTTTGAGTGATAGTTTTGAGAATTTGTGGAGACTAATAATTATAATAATAAAACAAAATGTATTCGCGTACCACAATTTAGAATTCACTGTTCTACAGTATATTTATTATTTTATCACAATCTGGCATAAAATGTTTAAAAATAATATTTCTGAAATACCAAACAAATATAATTTCTGTTCATAATTATGTCGTGGGCACAGTGTTGTTTTTATCAACCTTACGGCCGGCTCGTCACCGTAATATTCCCACTCCGCAAACTGCGACGTTGTTCACTGGTACAGTGTGTTTTTAAATTAGAATTTTATGCTGGCTATAAGATATAATAGTCGACAGGTTTTTACAAGTGAGGAAATTGATAATCTTTGTTGGAGGCATATCCAAGGAATTGTTTTCTTATATACAATAATATAATTTTTCATATATATTTTTTCATAATATCATCGTAATAACACGGTTCTAGAACTCTCTCTACTTTTATTTACAACCATTATGTGCCAGAATGTACTTCATTATAAAAGCAGCCATGATTGATTGGATGTCGGTTAACGTGGAAAAAACGATCATTTTTTTTGTGTCGTTAAATTTCGATAACTCCACTTCTATAATATAATATGGTAGGAGATGAGTTTTTTCCCGTAATATAACAACGGAATTTGTGTGTGCGTGATGTTTTCTGCTATTTTCGTGGACGGAAATAACGGGCAATCATTTATTTTATTTATTTTACTCTTGTTTCTAGTCGGGGGGGGGGGCTTATAAAATTATAACAACGTTTCGCGCCAGCTCGCGCAATAATCGAATACGGCGTTACCGCCGCGGCAGTCGAAATCGTAATATTGCCAGTTATGTTGTAGGGGAGTGCGCCGCCGCCGTGAACTACAACGGTGTGCCTCTTGGACGCAGTGCCCGACAGTCAAAAATATTTAATAAAATCGACATTTTTACATTAAAACCATTACGCGCGTGAATGAACCGAGCGGGCTACAGTTATAATTATGCAACCAAATTGTCCACAATATACAAAAGGGGGAACCAACGTTCTTTTTTCTCCTCCTCTTTACGGTGCAATATCGTTTTTATTTTTTCGATATCGGAATTACGAAAAAAGTTGTTCAAAATTGAAAAATAATGGGAGTAATAATAACAATAACAACTTTTTACGTACTAATGATATCGAATAAATGTAAACGTTATTGGCCCAGTCAATGTGTGTCGTATTTTATTGGTGACAATTCGGTCGATTAACTAGCACTTTGCAGTCCGTGTGAATTTCGCCCGCGCTATATGATTTTTACCAACGATTTTATAGCCGTGAGGCGTCTTCGCTTTAGAAATAGTTTATCTGAAATATATAACAAATATTATTTAGTTTTATTCAAGTATTTCGTAATAATTAATTTTAACCGAATTGCGAAATAATAAAAAAAAAAATTTGAAAATAAAGAAATCACCAGAATAATTTGCAAATGTGTACATGTCGTCTATAGAACGGGCGTATATTAATATTTTGTGAACATTTCCGGGTTTCTACGGTTATTTTTAACCGAGTTACAACGACCAATCGGTTGCTGTCTACTTATCGGTATTTTAATATATTAACCAAGCAAATAAATTATGAATTATTTCGGGCACTCCATTCCATTGTGTACACATAAACAACCGTCGCGAGAGAATACCGATACAGGAATGATAGATATTCGAATGAGCATTTTACTAATGAAAATAAAGTAATAAACCATCAACGAACAATTCGTATAAATATACACGAATATTGAAATGTGAATATTCGTACAGGAACAGCTGCGCGGCGGTCCAACTTTTCGGCGTTCGGACCGCGGTTGACGTCAAAAATGAAAACGGCGTCGCCCTCGATGAGAATTGCCGGCCGTTTAAATTTTCATTTTTGTTGTTAAACATAATAATGCGTATTTAATGAAACAAAATTATATTGCCCCTGCCAATAGACAAAATCGACGCTCGTTGCTAATTTCTATCGTTTAATAGATTTAATATACGAAGCGCAAAAATTAACGTTCGTTTTTGGAAATTTCGTTGGTAAAACTCGGTATGGAGAGCAAAATATAAAAATTATCACGAAAATAATGTCAACGTACAGCTGATAACGGCGTCGGCCGCGGCGGTCGGCACGGTGAGGCGACGCCCGACGGGCGGCAGAGCACGACACGCGCTTGCCGCCGTATCAAATAAAAATTTGACTGTATTTTAGACATTTTAATAATCGAGTTATTATCAAAAAATTATACACCTAAACGTTCCCCGGTTAATTTGTCTATCTACCAGTGTAAACCCCGTCGAAATCCGTTCAGCCGTTACGGAGTTTATCCCGAGCAAAAAAAAAAGCGATTTCATTTTATTCCATGGATTGATACCACTCCGGTGGTCGTCAATAGACGTGTACAAATGCCGGAATTAACGATTACAAATTCGTACAAAAATAAAAATAATTTTTGGTAAAATCTTGGAGGATGCTAATGTAACGGACATGATTTTAAGTACTGTTATATTTTATTTTGCATAAAACATGCCGAGAAAAGACATTTTCAACCACTATTAAAATTATAACCAAATAACTTTATTTAAACATAATGTTGTACATATAATATTTATTTTTTTTATTTTCTTTATTTTATATATACAATCTGTGGCCCTCGGGCACAATAAGTATATTTGATAATAGTATACAGCGTGAATAATTTGATGGAAGATAACCGCCCACTGGTGGAACTTTCTATTTTGTTATTTAAATTTTATTTACTTTTTTTTTTTCATTTTAACTATTAATTTAGAAGATCACGGCACCGGGACCTTTTAAGCCGCCTCCGGGAGTCGCCAGGAATAGATAATACATATAATATAAAAATTAAAATTTGACTTGGAATATTTATTTTTAAATGCTATTACTGTATATTAATGATAAAAAAAAAAAAAAAAAAAAAAAAATAACCAAAACGTATTTTCCGTCTACATAATTATAAAATATTATATCTATATATTAAAATACGTGCATTTTTCATAGACCGAGTGCCTTACATTATAGAATCACCAGTTTATTGACAATAATATTGAAAAACAATATTAGTGATGGGAGAAAATAACAGTAACAGCGATTTATAACTACTGAAGCGACGATAACGAGCTGCAAGACCGTGGTGTGCAAGCGAATAGAAATCCGTTCTGTTCACTAACGACAAGTACTACCTCCTTGGTGCAACTTTTACTATAATTTATTAATCTGTAATAAAGACAGATATAGTAACAGCGTAACTATGGAAATGTATTAAAATACTGCAAATACATATCATGGCCGGGTACAGCTTATTATCTAGTGACAGGCAACCGCAATTGTCACTATCGGTTTTTTTTATAACAGTTATAGGCTATTGATAACAGGTCGTCATCACTACAAGTGACCGATACTTTACGACAATTTACTGGTCAGTCCCGAGTGTACAGATATAATTGATAACTATTGCAACGAGTTAATAAATATATTGTGTGGGAATAGGCAGGGGGTTTACAGAAAACGGTTAATCCCAAAGGTCCCGGCGGCTAGGTGATTAATAAAATGGTATTTTAATAGTGTCACCGTATACTATTGTGTGGCGTGGGAAATAAAATCATAATCGTCTAGAAGTTCTGCGCTTATCTGTAAAATGGTACCGTACAGGAATAAACCGCACCGCAGCGTATTTCGGATTATTGGTGTAGTGTTGCGTCACCGCCGACGAAAATAATATTAATTCGAAATATTGGTCTTTGGATTTAGTCAAAATTAATTTTATTTCTTCTTTGGAATCGAATCGGGTAATTGCACGTCGCAGAAAACCCCGGCCGTTGTTCACCAATATATCGCATACACTAACGGATCGATATTGCGAATATTTTATTTTCCGAACAAGCACAACCTGTAATATATTTGATTTCCACATTAATTTCTTAGGGGGCCAAGCGGTATCTATATATTATTACTCTGTAGTTCGCGACCAGACTGCGGTGTGTTAACGTTATTTTTTTTTCCGCTGTTGTCGTGCTCTTAAATTTTGTGTCTCGAAAATCGAATCCGTTCTTATTTTAAGAAATAAACCAGTACCTAGGAGGCGCGTTCGAAAAATTAAAAAAACCGAATCGCCGCCATTTAATTGATACGTTGTGTAAGTTTTATATATTGAATAAATCACGATGTCGAGTGCCTTGGACATTAATGATGTAAAAGTCGATCTGAAAGCCATCGTCACGTCGAGTAAAAATGGAGTGTTATTGAGTGAAATAGAAAGTAAGTAATATTATTTACCTTATCAACGATTTATTTAGAATTAACCAACATAATCGATTATAATTGTACGCCTCTAAACTTTGATGTAACCTGGAACAGTATTACTTTTTTTAAACTTAATATTTAAACTATTTATCTACCAACTTATTATTTCTAGATAAAATGTTTAATGTCTGCCTTGGTTATAAAAATATAAACACTACGAATGTAAAGGTGTCTAGTAAACTAATAAAGTTGGTAAAAATGTCCCATTTCATTATTCTTGCAACTCTAGTTATTGTACATTTTTTTTTTTTTTTTTTTTTTATAAATACTTAAAACCTAAACTCCAATCTCTTACACTTTTGAATATATTTGCTCTATAAAATAGCTAGCCTATCTACACCTACCTACCTATACATTTTTTTTTTTCATATAATTATCACCTAAACTTAAATTTTATTTGTATAAATTTGTTTATATGATTTTAGAAGATTATGCTGAAATGACTGGCAAAACTTTACTATATCAAAATTTCGGATTCAACAATTTAATCGAATTTATTCAGTTTCTAGGAGTTTTTAATGTTCATTACTTGGGATTTGACTCTATGATTACTGTGTTGAATGACGAAAAAAACAAACATCTAGTAGACATGATTGCCAAACAGAAAGTGTCAAAAAAGGTATAGTTTTAATCGCCGTTTTAAAGAAAAATACATATATTATAATATAAATTTTACAATTTATTATATGCAGTATAATTTTAATTTTTGTTGTTTACAATAATAGTATTTTAAGTTTCTACTTTAAATTAAAAATTACAATTTTAACTGTATTTATTGCTTACAAAATTTACATCATCGTAGAATAGAAAATAACAACCAACCTTTTATTATTACAAAATTAATGTTGTTTCTGGTAGAGTTTATAACAGAAAATACTAGATAAAGTAATATATGTTTATTGTATGTATATTATATTCAATATGAATATGTACCACTGTTAAAATATTTTTTGTGCATCATAAATATTCCTACTATTTGTCTACGATTTCCCATATTTTCCAAAGATTTTCAGTGTTTTTACACAGGTTTCCAATATTTTCTCCAATACATTCTTCTTGGTAACAATCATTTTTTTTTTTTTTTTTTATACAAAGAAGGGTAGATCAAATAAAGTTACAATGAGAAGACAACAGAAGACAATTCCATCAAAAGTAGTTAACACTAATGGAAAAGCCAATAAATCAAATACAAGTGTACTATTAAAAAATACAAAAGGTATGTATTAAAAGATTTATTTGTATCAAATGTTATAACAGACAAAATTTAGAAACATTTATAGTACCCATCTGATTTTCAACTTTTAATAACTCAATCATTAGTCCATTTTTCTGCTAAGAACAATGGTTTAAAGATTTGGTCTCATTCTACCTTTTAGATATATACAGTTATATTATTGGTAGCAGAACATGATTTAGAATTTTTCAGCCTGAAGATAATAGATAAATAATTTGTGTATTTGTACGAATTGTAAATTAAATTATAATTAGTAAATATAATAACCAGTCAATACTTAGTGGTAAATAGAACAATATATAAATGTAGGTATTACAAAATCTTCACAATTTTCAGAAGAAAACAAATTTATCACTGGCAGGATTAGCTGACAGTGGCGTTTGTTGACTTTCGATGTTAGGCATTAATGTGTGATTGATTAGGAAAACTCCCTTTATGGAAAACAAATTCTTATCAACTATCATCATATTATTAAAATTATTTATTTTACATACTTTTTAAATTTTTAAATATGTATAGAATATCTATAAACTGAATATAAATTATAAAAATTAAATATAACTTTTTGGTGCAAATTAATATAATTTATTCTAAACTGATTTTTACTTAAATTCTAATTCTGCAAGAGTAGAGTTCTCTTCTCTCTATCTCAATAAATTTGTTTATAATATCTTCATAAAACTTATTTCTGTTTGCTCTTAATTTGAATACTAGTTCTTCTTCCATCAATATTATACTTAAGTTATTCATACTTCCTTGTGTTTGAGTAGAATGACAATATGTATGGATTATTTTTAAAGATGAAAATGATCTCTTCATTGATGGGGTTGTTGTTGGTATAGTAGATATTAATTGTGTCAACTTATACACCTGGGAAAATTCACTATTTAAGCTCATTTTATTAAGATATTCATAATTTCAATAGGACTTTTATCGGCTAATTCGTTTAAGATGTACCTTAGTTTACTTTGTAAACATTTTTTTTTATTGTACAGTTTGCTGCACCTTCCTATTTTTTGTTAATACCTAAAAAAAATTCTAACTGAAAATTTGAAACCAATTGTTCAATTTTAAGTGGCCCCTGGGCACTTGAAGTTGAGTAGTTTGTCATTTTTTACGAACAAATTTAAACGTTGTGTTATACAACTATATATTTATTTTTAATGTTTCTTTATTACAGTTATGAAATATTTTTTTGTAATCACTAACAATTTTGTAACAAATTGTTTTTGTACCTCATTGGTAGATAGTATCAAATTAAATCATTAATCAACTTTATTCCCCTGTCGGCCGTATTGTTGACAACTCATAATTTAAAGACCATTTGAAATGCATAGTGATAATTTGAGTTTTCACTCAAAGTTGAGTAATTATGTTCTGTCATCTTATTCGTTTTGACAATGTAGGTACCAGCTTCTATTTCCACAGAACTGTTAGATTTGTCTATTATATATCAGTAGAAAATAATTGTATTGCCATTACATTTTCTAAAAAAAATATAGAGAAATAATAATAATTAAACAAATATAAAATTATAAATTAACGTTAAAAATTATCATTAGTTTGAGCACTTCACTCTTCTTTTAAAAGTGCTTTATTTTTTCGTTCCATAGAAAATTGTTCTTTTCGCATATTTGTATAATCGATACTATACATTCTAAATGTCCTTTTTTTCGTTGATTTATTAAAAATAGTTGTAAAATATTTCAATATTGAAATAAACAGTTCCTGTTCTTTATGACTTGCTGTATTTCACCCGGCATGCCTTTGAAGTATTCTCCACTCATAATATAAAGATTCTACTTTAGATGTACAATGTTTTTCTAAACGAACTTGAATACGAGCATTTTCTCAAAAAATAATTCTAACACTATCACGAAGATTTAATTTTACAACTCTCATATTCAAAAACCAAGTCCTTAATACTTGTAAATTTGATGGTAATTTACTACCTGATATTTCATTTGAATAATTATTAATTAAATACATTTTCTCACGTAAAAATATAAAAGACATTATTAAACAAAAAATATACCACAGTATTATACAAAACTATAGAACAACAAATGAAATTTATTTTACGAACACTATACGTCAAACGACAGTAAAAGGTACAATATTATTAAATGTGGGAACGGATTTTATAATCTTATCTTTATATTACGGGTTATGCCCACAATAATAGACTGGAATCGATTACATAATAATCAAATAATAATATAGTAGATTATTAAGCATAATGTATAGATTAAAATTATTAATACATTTATTTTAATTATTATTTTTAATCATTATTATAGAAAATTTAGTTTTAAGCAATTTTGTATATATATATGTAATTTTATTGTATTTTGAACCGTTCGACTAGTATAAATGATAAAATAAAAAATACCATTTACCTGGATTTTTGGAGCTTTTACTTATTTTGTACATAAAATTATGTTGGTAATACATGATATAATATTGTCAAAAATGACATTTTTGAAATCTTCATAAAATTTTCCACCCGATATTTGCTGTTTAATGTCTTTTGGTTGAAAAAAAAGTTATAGCACACAACGTTCGGATTTTTTCGTAAAAAATGACAAAACTACTCAACTTCATGTGCCAAGGGGCGCCACTTAAAATTGAACAATTGACTTAAAATTTTGCGGTTATTATTTTGTTTGGTATTAAAAAAAAATAGTAGGGGGGGAGGGTGCGAAAAAAATTTAATAATTTATTTTTAAGAGCCCACCCTAGTGTACCATACATGAAGTTAATTTTGTAGTTTACCATAGTTGAAAAATCACCATAAATGTCTTGTAAATTTTTAAGTTTATTAGATGGAAAATTATCGTTTTTTGCAAAACATTTAATTTTTGTAGGATTAAGTAAATTAGAATATTGCAATTTTTCTAACGATTTGAAACGGATATTAATTTAACTTTGTGTATTATCGATAATTTCAAAATAAAGACGTCTATAATATTATTTTTTGTCGATTTCTATTTGTCTAACCTTGTGATTGCTTTCAAAGGGTTTGTTAGAATTTTCAGTATTAACATTGGGCAGAAGTTAGCCGACAATATCACGACAAATTACAATTATGGGATATTAAATAGCATGAGTATATTAAAACATTAACATCCTGAACAACATATTCCGTTTTTATTGGCCGCCGTTATAGCTGCAGACGGTGCACAGTCCAGTTTTGACTGTTTATTAGTTGATTATTAATTGTATTTATAGATACGAGTATCTACAAGACAAATATTTAAAGATTTTGTAAATAAAATTATATTACTATGTAATATGCATTAAGGCCCCCATACACGATCAAACAGTTTGCGCAACTACTATGTTTGCGCAAGCATTTTGATCGTGTATGGAATGGATTGAGTAGTTTCGCAACTGTTTGAAACCAAGCTTGAGGTTTTCGGTCGAGTCCGAAATATTTTGTGCAACGTTCGATGATTGATAAGCGGTTTGAACGTGTATGTCAGTGTTTGACAAGCATCAGTGGTGGAAATATCAGATTGTGTTGTTTAAAATTGTTCAAAGTAAATTTAAAGTTCCGAATTTTATTTGTTTATTTTTATTATTTTTACTTTTTTAAGTGTTAACTAAAATATTAATATTTATTATTATTATTTATTTTAATAATATAAATATATAATACAGTTATTAGTATGAGAACTAAAAATGATGAAGACAGAGAATTTTGGTGTGAATTTTTCTTACTTTACGAAGAGTTACCAGAATTGTGGAAAGTAAAAAGTGAAGTGTATGAATCACCGCTTACAAGATATCTTAAAGTGGCCAACAATCTTTGTTCGGCCGATATTGGTGTCCTCATGACTGTAGTGTTTTTTTCTATTAAAGGTGTAACCATTTCTAGTAATTCTCCAAACGTATCAGCATCCATTCGAAGATAGTTTTTGTAGTCAACTATTGAACTTAGTTTGAGTTCTGATACTAAACGGTCATGACCAAATTCTACCCTCTTTTTTAACCATTCCTTCATCCATATTCTCTGCTTTCTTTTTCGTTTTTCTTTTTTCTTTTCGGTCAAACAGGCAATAATTATCGCGGCGCAAGCAATTTCTGTGTCGGACATTATGTCTACGTAATATACAAAAACGTACTGAGGACTGAGGTTCACACAAACCGCTTGACCGTGTATGTACGTGTGTTTGCACAACCATGTTTTTGCGCAAACTGTTTGATCGTGTATGGGGGCCTTTACAGTATTACACACATCAATGTTATAGGGAGTTAACACACAACTTGCACATCCAGAGAAAAAGCCACTGTTAGGTGGCAATATTGAAAATATTAAATCAGGTAATGACGAAAAGTAAACACATCAAACAGTAAGGAAATTTACTAGAGGTTTTGAGAGGTTTAGTGAAAATTGGGAGATTTTGTATAGAATGTATAAGCTGTTAATCTTAGAAAAAACACGACAAACGTAAACGGGTATTTTTACTAAGTGGAATTTTCAATAATAGTTTTCAAAAAATTAAATAAAACCATTCATTATATATATATATTTTACTTTTCAAAAAATTAGGAAAAATGGTATACAGTGTTACTATTGAAAAGACATATTTTTACAGTATTATCTCTGTTTATTCCCAAGAAAATATTTGTTTTTCTTAAAAATTATATATATTATGTATAAGTATATTATTTTTCAATATTGTGGAAATGATATTTAATTTACCGTAAATGTATAACATGTACTATATTTGGTTTGTGCGTTAATTTGTTTGGCCAGGTGTCTATATATTATTACCAGGGTTATGAATTTAATGCACTAAAAAACTATTACATACGCATCAAAAATTGACGAAACATGCATTAAAATATCTTCTTTAAATTCTTAAAATATACAAAAACATGCACTCATTTTTCGAAAATATGCAAAAAAATAATTTTTTATATTTTATTGAAATAATCATTTTCATTATTGGTAATTCGACAATTAAAAAAAGAATGATTTTATTTAAAACATAGTCTTCTCCATCGCCTACTACATTCAATTTTAACATTTTACCTAAAAAGTAATTCATAAGCATTCTACAATCAATGATTTCTTGAGATTTTTTAAACTTCAAACGTCTCTAGTTTAGTGCTAATATATTTTTGTATAAAGAAAACGAACGAGCGTTCTAAAATTTGCCGATGTTGTTGGGGCAAACTTGAAATACGTCATATCGCTACCCATATTTTTTTTCCGTTACTTTTTGTCGTATTTATGTTATAACTTCCTGGTAGCAATAATCAACATCTATTTTGCGTAATGTGATTTGATCTGGTACATTTTGTTTCGTATATTTATTTAAAACTTGTTTCAAATTTGTATTATTTAATTTGTCAAGTGGAATGTTCGCACTAAGCATAGCTTTACATAAATCATAGAATGATTGTGATTTTGACGAGAATGACGAATCTAGTGAAATAAGTTGTTAGATTTTTGTTTTGTTTTCTGTACAATTGACACCTCTATTGTGTTTTTCTGTTGCATTGTGTTGGGCCACGGAAACATTGATATTGCATACTGTACAAAATATAATTTTTTTAACCGTTGTAAATATTTTTGCAAATTCTTGAACGTATATTTTTCGACGGGTCGAAAACACTTTTGGCTTTTTAAAATAATATACTAAATATATTTAATAGGAGACCACACACAATAAAACAATTAAACAATTAAACAAAATGAAAACGAATACCACTCACACAACGGCACAATAGCGAAACACATGGATAACACGATAGATCGCATCGAAAAAAACACGTATACGAGGTGTACAGTTGTGTATATTCGTGTACGATTTGATATCAGTAAATTATTTTAAAATTATTTATCCACTAAATATCTAAAATGTTAACGACACGAATGCATGATAATACCCGACCAAAAAACATTAATGGTTTCATCCAAACTATAAAAGTTATATTTAAAAGAAAAACATATTTTATGTCGATTTAGACCAAAACAATATAAAATATTAAGAAAAAAAGCATTAATACACAAAAACTGAGAAAACGTGCATTTTTATGCTCTAATCCATTAAATATGCAAAATAAGATTTTGTATATAAATTATACAAAACACAAAAAAAATTAGATCAAATCCATTTTCTTAAACAATATAACAAAAAAAAAAATACAAATGCCTTAAATTCACAATTATTACTCTACGACTAACCTGTTAAACCAATACACATTTCCGTTATCCACAAATGCCACGTTATCGCTTTGTGTCTGTTCGCCATTGCGATCAGAACAGTTTTTATTTTAATGAATGAGTCAATACTTAGAAGTAAAAAATACCTAATCGCCGGCATTTAATTAGTACTTTGTGTACGTTTTAGATGTTAAATTAATGACGAATTCAAGTGACTTAGACACAGACGAGATAAAAGCCAATCTGAAAGCTATCATCAAGTCAAGTAAAGATGGATTGTTATTGAGTGTCATAGAAAGTTAGTAATATTTTTTACCTTATTACGATTTTTTTAGAATTAACCTACATAATCAATTATAAATATACACCTCCCTCTAAATGTTGATGTAACATGGAACAGTATTACTTATTTAAACAATCAATCTACAAACTTCTTATTTCTAGGTAAAATTTTTAATGTCTGCCTTGGTGATAAAAATATAAACACTACATATGTAGAGGTATCTAGTAAACTAGAAAAGTTGGTTAAAATGTTCCATTTTATTATTCTTGTAATTCTCTTGTTATTGTACATTTTTTTTTTTGATAAATACTTAGACTAACCTACCTATACAATATTTTTTTTCATACAAGTATAAACCTAAATTTATATAATTTAACTTAAATTTTATTTGTATAATTACTTTATATGATTTTTAGAAGATTATGCTAATATGATTGGTCGAAAAATACCATATCAACAATTGGGATTCAAATATTTAATTGAATTTATACAATTTCTCGAAGATTTTAATATTGAAGCTCAGGGATCTGACTATATGATAACTGTGTTAAAAAATGAACAAACAAAACATTTAGAAGACCTGATTACCAAAGAGAAAATACCAAAAAAGGTATAGTTAAATCCATTTTATTTGCCATTCAAGGGAAAAGTATATATATTAAGACATATTACAGTTTATTATATAGTAAATCCATTTTATTTGCCATTCAAGGGAAAAGTATATATATTAAACATATTACAGTTTATTATACAGTTTTACATTAATATGTTCACTACCAGGGAGTAAATTCTGTTTCCATAAAACTATGACTTAAACTAGTAGCATTATTTACTTTTTTTTTTACAACATTAAAATTTCTATTTTATTGAAAATTCCCATGTTAATTTAAGTTAATATATACATTTAGTTTTAATATTTGTCCTTTAAAACAAAGTAAAAGTTATAATTTCTGTTTTCAAATTAGAAATTACGATTTTAGCTGTATTCATTACTTACAAAATTTACTTCATCTAAGAATAGAAAAACAACGAACCTTTTATTATTAAATAGTTAATTTTGTACCTGGTTAAGTATATAACAGAGAAAATTTGATATAAAAAAAAATATATAATTATGTTCGATTTAATTATATTATGTTTAATAAGAGTAATAAGAGAAACCACTATAAAAATATTTGTTTTACATCATACATATTCCTATTATTTGCCTTTGATTTCCTGTATTTTCCAAAGATACTTAATGTTCTTCACACTGATTTCTAATATTAACTCTATACATTCTTGATAACAATTATTTTTTATTTTTATACAGAACAAGGTTATTTCAAGTATGATATTCAGATCAAGCACATACAATCAGTATGGGAGTCCAGAGGTTCCAAAGCAGAGTGAACACATGCTGAAACCATCAAAAGAAGTAAACACTAAAGGAAAAGCCAGTACATGGAATAAAAGTGTACTATTAAAAATAAAAGAAGGTATGTCTTCAAAGATTATTTTTATCTAATATAATAACACAACATTTAGAAATATTTAATAGTATAAATCTAGAACCCATCTGATTTTCAACTTTTTATAATTAAATCTTAGCTACTTGTTTTTGCTAAGAACAATGGTTTAAAGATATTGTCTCATAGTGATGTATAGGTTTACATTCTACTTTTATATATATGCATTTATATTATTAATGGTGGCAATACATGATTCGGTATTTCTGAGGCCCAAGATAATAGATTAATAATTTGTTTATTTGAACAAATTGTTAATTAAATTATAATTGGTAAATATAATATCCAGTCAATACTTAGTAGTAAATACATCAATATATTAATGTAGATATAACGAAATCATCACAATTTTAAAAAGAAAACAAATGGCCTAATATAATGAATTGTGAATTTAAATTATTTATTTATTTTTTAAATATTTTTTCTTTCAATTTTCTTTTAACTGGGCTACTGAGGTATTTATTAGGTAACAATTTCTAAATTAAATGTACTACAATGTACTAAATAATAAAATAAATTATAAAAATATGAAGTTTTTCATTCGTATCATACAGTTTTTATTGGTTTACATATACTGTGCTTATATTAATACACATGTTTGTGGTTATTACAACAATATATACACTTTTCTATATTTTTCAAAAATACTCAGTATATTCCAATAAAGGTAATTGCTATAATTTTGATTAATACACGTTATTTATTATCTTATACATTTTGTATGCCACTGAGAAATATAGTTAATATTTTAACAAGTACTTTTGACTGTTTTTATATTTTTTGGCATTCTTTTAATTTATAGATTAATTAAATTTATTGAATAATTAAATCCAGTTGGTGGGCCCCAGATCTAGGGCAAGGTCCCTGAACAATTAACCCTAATGGCTTTGCATTAATTATTTTCTGATTGGTGGTGAGAAGAGTTTATGATGTATGTATTTGAGCGTTTAATTAGTCACTGGCAGGATCATCTAGTAATATTTAAATAATAAATCAGAGAATTACGAATAGTAATTAAATCTAACAGTAAGAAGACTAACTCGATGTTTTTAGAGATTTAATAAATATTGGGAGATTTTGTATAGAAAGTATAATCTGTTCATATTTGAAATATCACGATAACCCTAGACATGTATTTTTACTGGCTTAATGTTGAATTTTAAATAATAGTTTTCAAAGAACAAATTAAAACCATTCATTAGATATATATATATTTCTTTTTAAAAAATTAGGAAAAAATGCTATACAGTGTTATTGTTGATAAGACATAGTTTTACAGTGTTTATTCCCAGGAAAATATTAGTTTTTCTTAAAAATTATATATATTAAGTAAGAGATTATCATTCTTCAATATTGTGGAAATAATATATTATTTTCCGTAAATGTACAACATGTACTATATTTGGTTTGTGCGTTAATTTGTTATGTAGGGGCCAAGTGTCTCTATATATTATTACTCTACAACCAAAGCGCGAAACCATTACGCGATCACATTATACACCATTGCTGTGCTGTCAACTTTTGTGTCTGTTCGCCATTGCGATCGGATCCGTTTTTATTTTAATGATTCAGTCAATACTTGGGTGCGTTCGTAGAAGTAAAAAATAACTAATCGCAGGCATTTAATTAGTACATTATGTACGTTTTAGATGTTGAATTAATGGCGAAGTCGTTTGCCTTAGACACAGACAAGATAAAAGCCAATCTGAAATCTATTGTCACGTCCAGTAAAGATGGATTGTTATTGAGTGTCTTAGAAAGTAAGTAATATTTTTTACCTTACCAAGGGTATATTTAGAATTAACCTACATAATCGATTATAATTACACACCTCTATCTAAATGTTGATGTAACCTGAAACACTATAAATTATTTCAACAATCTATCTACAAACTTCTTATTTCTAGGTAAAATTTTTAATGTCTGCCTTGGTGATAAAAATATAAACACTACATATGTAGAGGTATCTAGTAAACTAGAAAAGTTGGTTAAAATGTTCCATTTTATTATTCTTGTAATTCTCTTGTTATTGTACATTTTTTTTTTTGATAAATTCTTAGACTAACCTACCTATACAATATTTTTTTTCATACAAGTATAAATCTAAATTTATATAAATTAACTTAAATTTTATTTGTATAATTACTTTATATGATTTTTAGAAGATTATGCTAATATGATTGGTCGAAAAATACCATATCAACAATTGGGATTCAAATATTTAATTGAATTTATACAATTTCTCGAAGATTTTAATATTGAACCTCAGGGATCTGACTATATGATAACTTTGTTAAAAAATGTACAAACCAAACATTTAGAAGACCTGATTACCAAAGAGAAAATACCAAAAAAGGTATAGTTAAATCCATTTTATTTGCCATTCAAGGGAAAAGTATATATATTAACCATATTACAGTTTATTATACAGTGTTACATTAATATGTTCACTACCAGGGAGTAAATTCTGTTTCCATAAAATTATGACTTAAACTAGTGGCGTTATTTACTTTTTTTTTTACAATATTAAAATTTCTATTTTATTGAAAATTCCCATGTTAATATAAGTTAATATATACATTTAGTTTTAATATTTGTCCTTTAAAAAAAAGTAAAAGTTATAATTTCTGTTTTCAAATTAGAAATTACAATTTTAGCTGTATTCATTACTTACAAAATTTACTTCATCTAAGAATAGAAAAACAACGAACCTTTTATTATTAAAAAGTTAATTTTGTACCTGGTTGAGTATATAACAGAGAAAATTTGATATAAAAAAATATATATAATTATGTTCGATTTAATTATATTATGTTTAATAAGAGTAATAAGAGAAACCACTATAAGAATATTTGTTTTACATCATACACATTCCTATTATTTGCCTTTGATTTCCCGTATTTTCCAAAGATACTTAATGTCCTTCACACTGATTTCTAATATTAACTCTATACATTCTTGATAACAATTATTTTTTATTTTTATACAGAACAAGGTTATTTCAAGTATGATATTCAGATCAAGCACATACAATCAGTATGAGAGTCCAGAGGTTCCAAAGCAGAGTGAACACATGCTGAAACCATCAAAAAACTCTAAAAGAAAAGCCATTAGATTGAAGAAAAGAGTACTATTTAAAAATACAGAAGGTATGTATTTAAAGTTTTTTTTTATCTAATGTTATCATAACAACCAAAATTTAGAAATTTTTAATAGTATAAATGTAGTACTCATCTGATTTTTAGCATTTTATAATTCATTCTTAGCTCCTTGTTTCCGCTAAGAACAGTGGTTTAGAGATATTGTCTCATAGTGATGTATAGGTTTACATTCTACTTTTATATATATGCATTTATATTATTATTGGTGGCAATACATGATTCGGTATTTCTGAGGCCCAAGATAATAGATTAATAATTTGTTTATTTGAACAAATTGTTAATTAAATTATAATTGGTAAATATAATATCCAGTCAATACTTAGTAGTAAATACATCAATATATTAATGTAGATATAACGAAATCATCACAATTTTCAAAAGAAAACAAATGGCCTAATATAATGAATTGTGAATTTAAATTATTTATTTATTTTTTAAATATTTTTTCTTTCAATTTTCTTTTAACTGGGCTACTGAGGTATTTATTAGGTAACAATTTCTAAATTAAATGTACAACAATGTACTAAATAATAAAATAAATTATAAAAATATGAAGTTTTTCATTCGTATCATACAGTTTTTATTGGTTTACATATACTGTGCTTATATTAATACACATGTTTGTGGTTATTACAATAATATATACACTTTTCTATATTTTTCAAAAATACTCAGTATATTCCAAAAGTGGTTATTTTTAACATTTTGTTTAATACACGTTATTTATTATCTTATACATTATGTACGCCACTGAGAAATATAGTTTATACTTGAACAAGTACTTTTGACTGTTATTACATTTTTTGGCATTCTTTTAATTAATAGATTAATTCAAATTTAATGAATAATTATACCCATTAGGTGGGCCCCAGATTTATGGCACGGGCTTTGAACAATTTACCATAATAGTCGTGTATAAATTATTGCCTGATTGGTGGTGAGAAGAGATTAAGATGTATGTTTATGTTTATGGGCGTCATTAGCATTTTGTCACTAGCAGGATCTTCTAGTAATATTTAAAATAATAAATTAGAGAATATCTTATAGTAATCATATCTTTCAGTAACAAGACTTATTCGATGTTTTTAGAACTTTATTGAAAAATGGGTGATTTTGTATAGAAAGTATTAGCTGTTCATCTTATAACACGATAAAGGTAAACGGGTATTTTATCAGCCTCAAAGTGGGATTTTCAATAATAATTTTCAAAAAACTAAATTAAACCATTTATTATATATATATATATATTTCACTTGTAAAAAATTAGGAAAAAATGCTTTACAATGTTACTATTGAAAAGACATATTATTACAGTGTTATTACTGTTTTTTCTCGGGAAAATATTTGTTTATATTAAGGTTTTTCTTAAAAATTAAATATATTATGTAGGAGATTATTATTCTTCCTTATTGTGGAAATAATATATTATTTTCCGTAAATGTACAACATGTACTATATTTGGTTTGTGCGTTAATTTGTTATGTAGGGGCCAAGTGTCTCTATATATTATTACTCTACAACCAAAGCGCGAAATCATTATGCGATATCGTTATTCACTATTGCTGTGCTGTCGATTTAGTGTCTGTTCGCCATTGCGATCGGATCCGTTTTTATTTTAATGAATGAGTCAATACTTGGGTGCGTTCGTAGAAGTTAAAAATACCTAATCGCCGACATTTAATTAGTATGTTGTGTACGTTTTAGATGTTAAATACATAGATGAGATAAAAGCCAATCTGAAAGCTATCATCAAGTCAAGTAAAGATGGATTGTTGTTGAGTGTCATAGAAAGTTAGTAATATTATTTACCTTATTAATGATTTTTTTACAATTAGCCTACATAATCTATTATAATTATACACCTTCCTCTTTATATTGATTGATGTAACCTGGAACAGTAATATTTATTTAACACGTTGAACGCTGATGTCAACCAGTAGTTGACACGTCTAAACAGGCGCCTGTAGCTGATGTCAACACGTCGTTGACACAACTAAACGGGCGACAAGCACCCGCATGTTGATTGACGACGGCGACGGGCGCACTCATGCCCAATTGACATCGGCGTTTAACGTGTTAAACAATCAATCTTCAATATTCTTATTATTAGGTAAAATGTTTAATGTCTGCCTCGGTGTTAAAAATATAAACATTATGAATGTAAAGATATCTAGTTAACTATAAAAGTTGGTTAAAATGTCCCATTGTATTATTATTGTAATTCTCTAGTTTTACGTTGTAAATTTTTTTTTAAATACTTACATTTACCTACCTATAATTTTTTTTTCTTAAATGATCATCTTAAGTTATATTAATTAACTTAAATTTTATTTGTATATATATGATTTTTAGAAGATTATGCTAATATGGTTGGTGAACCTATACCATATCATCAATTGGGATTCAATTATTTAATTGAATTTATACGATTTATCGGGGATTTCAATGTTAAAGCCCAGAGATTTGACTATTTGATAACTTTGTCAAAAAATGTAAAAACCAAGCATCTAGATGACACGAATTCCAAACAGAAAATACTAAATAAGGTATAGTTAAAGCCATTTTATTTGCAATTTAAAAGAAAAGTATATATATTAGAACATATACAATTTATTATACAGTTATACATTAATATGTTCACTATCAGGGGGTAAATTTCATCAAACTATGACTTAAAGTAGTGGCGGTTTTTTTTTTTTTTAGAATTTTCAAATTTCTATTTTATTGAAAATTCCCATGTTAATTAAAGTTAATAAATTCATTTAGTTTTAATATTTGTCCTTTAATACAAAGTAAAAGTTATAAGTTCTATCTTCAAATTAGAAATTACCATTTCAACTGTATTCATTAATAACAAAATTAATGTTTTTTCTTGTAGAGTTTATAACAGAGAACATTTTAGATAAAAAAAACATTTTAATTATGTTCGTTTGAAGTATATTATGTTTATTAAGAGAACCATTGTACAAATGTTTGTTGTACATCATACATATTTCTATTATTTGCCTTTGATTTCCCGTATTTTCCAAAGATACTTAATGTTCTTCACACTGATTTCTAATATTAACTCTATACATTCTTGATAACAATTATTTTTTATATTTTTTATACACAACAAGGTTTTTTCAAGTATTGTAATCAAATCAAGAGCATCCCATCAGCATGAGAGGTCAGAGGTTCCAAAGCAGAGTGAACACATGCCGAAACCATCAAATGATGTAAACACTAAAGGAAAAGCCAGTACATGGAAGAAAAGACCACTATTAAAAAATACAGAAGGTATGTATTTAAAGTTTTTTTTTTATCTAATGTTATAACAGCCAAAATTTAGAAATATTTAATAGTATAAATCTAGAACCCATCCGATTTTTAGCATTTTATAATTCAATCATAGCTCCTTGTTTTTACTAAGAACAATGGTTTAAAGATATTGTCTTATAGTGATGTATTCTAGGTTTACATTCTACTTTTATATATATGCACTTATATTATTATTGGTGGTAATGCATGATTTGAAATTTCTGAGGCCCAAGATAATAAATAAATAATTTGTTTATTTTTACGAATTGTAAATTAAATTATAATTGGTAGATATTATATCCAGTCAATACTTAGTGGTATATAGAACAATATATTAATGTAGATATAACGAAATCATCACAATTTTCAAAAGAAAACAAAGTGGCCTATTATAATGAATTGTGAATTACATTATTTATTTATTTTTTAAATATTTTTTTCTTTTATATATCTTTTAATTAGGCTACTGAGGTATTAGGTGATATTTTCTAAATAAAATGTACAATAATGTATTAAATAATGTATAAAATAGATTTCAAAAATATGAAATCTTTTATTTATGTGCATAACATTTTTGATTGGTTTAGATATACCGTTATTAAATCAATACACATGTTTGCAGTTATTACAACTCAGTATAATAAATATAATCACTTTTCTATATTTTTTGTAATATACTCAGTATACTCCAAAAAAAGTTTTTTTTATCATTTTGTTAAATACACCGTATTTATTATCTTATACATTTTGTATGCCTGGTGAGAAATTACTTTATATAATTAACATATACGTTAAAGTGATTTAAAAAAAATAAACAACCACTATGTTTGACAATTTTACAATTTCAGTAGTAATACTGATTTGCAATGATTCTTGATAACCAAGTTAGAGACCCAAGCAAGGCCTGGAGATGAAAGTTAATAATATGTATTTATATTGTATATTGTCTTTGGTAACCTTACCTAACTGTGTATACTTTTTTTGTCATTCTTAAAATTTAAGGATTATATTAATTTTAATGAATAATTAAATTCAGTAGGTGGGTCCTGAACAAATTCTCACAATGACCTTGCATTATTGTTTTTCTTTTTGGTGATGAGAAGAGTTTAAGAAGTTATATGTCTATAGGCGTTTAATTTTTCACTGGCAAGATTAGCTAGTTATATTGAAAATAGTAAATCAGAGAAAGACGAAAAGTGAACACATCTAACAGTAAGAAAACTTTTAGAGGTTTAGCTAAATTGGGAGAATTTGTATAGAAAGTATAATCTGTTAATCTTTATAATATCACGATAAACTTAAACAGGTACTTTTACTGGCTTTGAATTTTCTGTAATTTTCCAAAAAACTAAATAAAATCGTTCATAATATTTATATATTTTACTTTTCAAAAATTGGCATACAGTGTTACTATTAAAAAGAGATATTATCTTTGTTTATTCCTAGAAAAATATTTGTATTTCTTAAGGTTTTTCTTGATAAGTATCTATATTATATTTTTACTTTATGTATATTTGATATTTTATTTAGTATTTATCTCTAAAACAATTCTTGTTTTATAGAATTTTTTTGTATTTAGTAAAAGTATAACAAGTAAAACATTTTTACTTATACTTACCTATTTAAATGTTTTACTTAAATGTGTACTATAAAAAGTAGGTATTTTTTTGTACTGAAATTATATTGTTTAGATAAAATAGCAAAGAAAAATTCAGATGAAGAAAAAGTATTGGGCAACATTATTAAATATATTGATTTAGAGGCTATTATTTACGAGAAATATCCGAAGGTAATTTATTTGATAATTGAATTTGTGTTTGATAATTTAATCAACGTCATAAAAAATTGGATTATTTTTTTTTAGGATTGTAAATTATCTTCCATTGATGACTCAGACATGTTTATAAGTAATTATATCAATTTCTATGTAATCATATTATATTACCTATATGTACATATTGTTAATGTTGAATAATTTATTTTGCACTTGATTGCAGTACTCGATTTTATACAAAATAATATTGGTCAATTGGAGTACCGTATAAACGCATTAGATGGAAAATGGAAGAAGTGTAGTGTAAGTATTTACTTAATTTAAATAGAGAATAATATTATTTCAAAAAATAAACTGAAATATTACTATACAATTTAGGCTTTTTAACTTACCTACTCTAATAGTAATACTGATAAACACTAAATACTTTCTGTGGTCGTTATTTTATTTTATTTAGTTTTCTCTGTATTTTTGTTTTAGGATTTCTCTACTAACTTGAATATAGTGCATCCTACAGGTATTTAGATCAGTATTCAGACATTTAAACTTTTTAATTAATCAAATTATTGTTATATTATTTTAAGAGTTTCAACAACTACAGCGTTTTCTAGACCAATTAGATGCCCGTGTTAAAGATTTAGAAGAAAAAAAGAGATCAAACAGTGCATGCATACATAAAAAAATACGAAGAAATTCAAATATGGTTTGTGACGCTTTATTAGAACAGAACACACACGATCAAATTCAAGATTCACAGGCAAGTATCTTATAGTTGATTTATGTAATTTATTATACAAATAATAGAAATCAATGGTTTTACCTATCAATATTTGAATAATAAGGTTGAATATCAAAAATCGCCTCGATTGAAACCTAGACAATTAGGATACAAAGTAAAATCTGTTTTCGAAATTGAAATCCGTCTTCAAGCACCGCAATTTTTGTATGACTATTATTATTATAAAACGTCATATATGTCCGTAAAAATAGCTCTAACTCTCCCCTTAAATGGGAATTGGGCAGTAGAAAGTCCTTTACAGTACATTAAAAACAAACAAATACAACGGTTTGCGATTAGGGAAATATTTTGTGATGTATTATAATTTTTGAACCGTCTTCATCCCTCTTGATTGAGCTCCAGATATGACACTAACTCGTAACATCCATAAATCTATTATCATGGATAATAGATCACGTATTATCGTTTAAAATGAAAATCGCGCAACATATAAATAAACAAATTTCACATAATAGGTACCTTAGATTATTGACTAATCTTTTTTTTTTTTTTTTTTTTTTTTTTTTTTTTCATAGGAACCAAAGAAAAATGAAATCGAAATTGTTGCTATTGGTTGTAAAATAATTGTCGTAATACCCGGCCGTATCAAATGTACATTATACCGTGTGTCCATTGTGGATTCTGGAGGTGAAACTATTTATGATAAATATATTAAACCCCAACAGACATTTACGGATTACAGAATGGCTTTGAGCGGTATTAGACGCAAAGATATTGAAAATGGTGAATGTTTCGCCACAGTAAAACAAGAAGTCACTCTCATACTTAAAGATAAGCTATTAGTCGGCCATTCAATTCAAAGCATCTTGAACGTATTACATATTTTACACCCTCCACACATGATTAGAGATATAACAAGTTATTATAAATTTAAGCAATTCGGTCAACCATGTGAGCTAAAAAAATTAGCATTAGATTTTCTCGGCATCAAGTTACAAAATGGCGAACACAGTTCAGTTGAACATGCTAACGTGGCATTACAGTTATACATGTTGGTTCAATTAGATTGGGAATCAATTTTCAAAAAATGAACTACAGCAATTAAAACTTAATTTTTTTTTTTATTAAAATAATCAATAATCATTTTAAATTTACTTACAATTGTAATACATTTTTTTTAAATATATTTTATATATTTAATAATATTAGATCCAACCTTTGAAATATTATTAATAATAATATCTTGTTTTTATATATATATATATATTAATAAATTTATTTCAACTGTGGTTCATAAAGTTTTGCGGCATGCCGACCCTCTGTTAAGATATTTTTGTAATTAGTTTAAGTTATTTTTATTATGTACAACATGCCAAAGAATTTGTTATAATAATTAAATTGTTTAGTACACATTTGTTATCAGATTATTAATGTTAATTTTTTCATTGTTATCAAACTATATACAAATATCTATAATAAACAATACAAATGATATATTAAATATGTACTTTTTTTTGTCCATTTTTATAAATAAATAAATATGGTAATACCATTGAATATAGAATAAATAGACAAGCCATGCTGTACAAAATATTGGGGACTATTCCGCGCTGGCAGCCATTATGAAGCTCTTAAGGTCATCATAGCTTTAACCGGTGGCCGAGTATGACTGAAGGGAGCGCGGGTAAGCCTGGCCTACAGGGTTAACTATAAATTGTATTTATAGTAATTTATATACATTTAAAACATTTGTATATCAGTATATAATCAACGCCACTGTGCTTGACAGTACATATATTTCTGTTTTTTTTTTTTTTTATATACATATATATATATATATATATATATATATAAAAGAGTTAAAATTTGTAAATTTAATGCATATTTAGTTATTTGTTAGTGCATAAATGTACCTACACAATATTGAAGCGTTTTTAAGTGAATAAATATCCGTGCCTTAGTTTTTTGGAATTTAAACAAATTTAAATTATTGAAACTTGTTCCAATATTTATTAATACAGTTTTCTTTGTTTATATATAAAGAAAATCATAGTTTGTTAGCACTTGATGTAGTCAATTACACAATATGTCTGTGTCAGGAACACTTCAGTTGGAATGATTTCATGCATGGAAATAAAAAAATCATTGAAACCGACAGCTGTTCCATGCAGATATAATGTGAAATCTGATGAAGAACCGGCTGCTGGTGCTTACCAATTACAATTCTTATTTCCGACTAAAACATGCCATAAACCTAGAGCTGCAGATACAGTAGAATAGAATTAGTATTTCCTAGTCCTTAAATTATTTCTACACTGCAAAAAAAAAAAAAAAAAATCAAATTTAATTAAAATGCCTAGTCCGAATTAAAAAAGAAAATTGAAAACGAATTACCCAGAAAAATTAAATTAAAACAAAAAATTGTTATACGAGGTAGGTATTATGCGATCAAAGCACACGCAACCAAAGTGCTTTAAAATTATTAAATATTTCTGAAGAAAATCCAATTTTATTTTTTTGTAATTGATCATAAAATATTCCTATTATATGATCCGCATTTATTAAAAATCGTAAGTAACAATTTAAAAAACAAAATCTTTTTATTTTATGACATAAAAGAAACAGAATAGACAAATCAAATAAAAAAGCTGAAGCAAAAATTAAAATTATAGATTCACACATCTTTCCAAAAAATGCGTATTAACCTTGCCGTTCAAATCTTCAGCCATTTTATGTCTTCAGCTATCCGCACTTGTGCAGAAACTGAACAACTCCGCAGTAAAACTGCATTTGATACTGCCGATTTCATGGAGTTTTTAACAATTTATTTGATTGCTTAAATAATAGGACACTTTACTCTACCCAACGATATTTGCGACCTATTGTCTATTATATATTGACTCACGTTGACTAGAATCGAGAAATTAAATAATTAATTCATAACTCTCACAGCTGAAAATGGATTCGGGTGTAATACACTTACGTTGAACAATATCGGCTAGCAGATGACCGGGCGGAATGATTGTTGTTTACCAAAAAAACCACTAAGTCATACATTGGATAACTGTTTTGATCATTTTTACTGTATCTGGGAGAAACTTGTAATAATTTCTAGTAAAAGTTGATTCATTTTTATAAATTCCTAAGTTCATTCCTCAATCGCGTTGTATTTGATAATGGTTCCGGGCGAATTTCTCCGGTTTGTTGTATGTACCGAGCCATATAGTTATTATTTATACAGGAAGGCGATTTTTAACATTAAGACATGACAAACGTGAAATTTGGTAAAATACAAAATATGATACAATAAATAATAAATAAAAAATTACTTTGTGATAAGGACAATGCAGAAGAAGACGTGGTTTATAAATATATATATAAGAAATTGAAAATATAATATATTGTTAGATTATAATTTTATCATTATTTTCAAACATAAAAGTACATAATTAATGATATAGTAAAAGAAATATATATTTATATAATAATAATAATAATAATAATAATAATATAGATAAGAATATAATATTTATTTGATATACTATTATGTAAATACTAATATAATATATTAAGTCTAAAAACATAAATTGAATCTTTGCAAACAATAATATTTGAACAATACCAGTAGATATTTGGTACTTACATTTTTGAGCCACAAATAATAATCACTTAAAAGTTCAATATTTTTAACACTACCGTGTTCAAACAATAATATATGGGTAATATATTTCAGAGCTTATGTATACAATACATTGGTCCAAGTCAACAAATTCAACATAAACATAACTAATATTTCTATTATTTTTAAAAATGTTAGCAAAATAATTATATGTATGAGAAGGTAAATTAACAGAAATTTTGAATTATAATCCAATAAACAATAAACAGGCAACATAATTATTAAAAAAAACGTAATGAATTTAACAAGGGAGCAAAAACAGAGCAATATAATATTGATTAACATATCACAATAATAATAAGATTAATAAAAAGAAATTATTACAATCAGATCAAATGTTTTGTATTTATTTTGTTTTTTGCATAATCAAATACCCTACTCCAAGACATATTTGATTATTGCTAATTTTATTATGGCATAATAATAAGATTATAAATCATAGAGTAATTCTATGGTATAAAAGTAAAAGTTTAAATATACGGTAGACATGATTATGACATACATTAATTTTCAAAAAAAATAATTTTAAAGCAAGCTCATAGTTATCAATATCCCTGCATGCATTTCAAAAACAAATCTAAACTATTTTTTATATTCATTGATAGTATATATCTTAAATAGAGTTCATCGTAACTATAAACGAATAATAATAATAATAACAATTTTAGGGAGAAGTATAATAATAATTATAGGTGAATTGATGTGTTTTATATGAAAAAAAATATATATTATAACCATCGTAATCTCATGATATAAATTTAATTTTTATGTTTTGTTCTAAACATTTTTAATTAAAAATGGTAAATAATACCATACGAGTATAATAATTAACAATTAATCATATACCAAATGATAATCAAAGGTTATATAAATTTTAAATACCGCACTAAGGTATATAAACAGTAATGCCAGTTGTATTTATTACAACTAGTAATAATTCTTTTATAATTTACTGAAAATATAAGATATGAAATACACGAATCAAGAAACAAAATGGTCAACAAAAAAAAAAAAAAAAAAATGAATGTATGAGAGATTATAACTCGAGTTTAAATATAAAAATATAAATAAAAACAAATGGATAATACATGAAATGTATGGTTAACAATCTGAACAAGAAATGTTTGATGATACGACGGAATGTTGGATAGAGCTTTTTGGATCTGGTTCACCATCACAGATATATTTACCTAAAAAATAAGTTAATCTATTAATTAGCTGTATAACAATTGTGAAACATATTCAAATCATTCATTTTATACAGTAAATTAAAAACAATACATTTGTGAAAAAAAAAATTAGTTAATAGTTAATAAACTATTGGTATATATATTATAATATGAGGTGTGTCCAATAAATACCCAGACAAATTTATATTTCAAACTTACAAACTATTTAAATGGATCCTTTGAATTTCCTTCAAGTTTATAGCCCTTGGCTCTTTTGTTGCGTTATGTATGGTTTCGTTAATGTCTTCGAATTTCTGACTTTTAAGGGTAGTTTTTAAACTCGGAGTAAAAAAAAAAAATCACAGGGAACTAAGTCAGGTGAATTACCACCGGTATATTTGGATGCCAAGAATTTACGAAAACGTTATAATTGAATCTCGGATATTATATTGTTATTATTAGGGTCGTATTTACATTTTTTGCGCCCCGGGTCAACAACCATAGCTGTACGCCTCCCCCCATCCAAAAAAATAATATAAATAAAAATTAGATCCTATTTTTTTAATATGTAATTACTAAACGTATAGTTTTAATTCTTTATTTATATTACCGGCGTATAATTTGATAATATGGGGGCAATATAAAGCTACAGACAAAAAGTCTAATAAAAACAAAAGCAAGTGGTGTATTTGTGATAATTATACAGGCCTAGTGATTAATATTGATAAATTTATATTACCTGCGACGAAGCGTCTTTTGATCAATGACACTCTATAACCACTAGTCGCCAACTCAAATTCTACTCCAGACAATGTAGTGCCTTCGCAGTTGAATTGAGTAACTATTGTTGATATAGGACATAGAGTATCGACCTCAAATCTTGCTTTTAATGAACCAGACCCCTGACTTTCGGAATATTGAGCAAGTTCAGCGAATTTCCAAGATACAGTTTTTGTATCAGATTGCCTACAATGAAATATAAATATATTATTCGTACAGTAATTTAAACTAAAGACTACGCGATTGAAATTACCAGTGAGCAGTAGGTTTGGACTGCATATTACGTATTGCTGAATTTAAATTGGCAGAAACTGTAACATTGAGTAATGGCGAAGGAACACTCATGGAGTGACTGTTAAATTTGTAATCAATTTTAAGATCTGTATAAGCATTACTACATTTATAAAATGAAACCAATTGAAATGGACATGATGCTGCTGCAGTATTACGTAATTTCACCTAAAAAATAAAACAAAATAAAAATATCGAAATAATTAAATGTTTAATCTCAATTATTATACTTCAATGAAAGTTACTAACTTGATATTTGAGAATATCAACGTTAAAGTAAGACGCGGCAGGATTTTGCTCAAACTGTTTACGCAATAATGAAGTTAGAGCAGGCATATTGAACTCGTAAACAGTGGAATCAGTGATTGTAAATGGGTTATCACTGTAATAAAATTAAACTGAAAATTAATCTTATTTATATATTTTATGCGATAATCGTTTTCTTACGAGAATACTAATTGTTTGTTTGGAAGAATATTGTCTATTCTAATAGTATTTTTCAATCGAAATGTTAACTTGGCCGGATTTGGATTATTTACTAAAATATTTGCAATGCCAGCAGGAAATGACACCATCATATCTCCAAACATTTTTACTTGGCACCTTAAAATAAATATATTTAATTATAATATTCAAAATAGCAGTCCTTCACAGTTATTTTAAACAGAATTGAACAAATACCTTGATTCATTGGACCCTTTAAAGTAAGCGTGAATAATTTCATGAAATGCAACAGCTAGAGGAATGGAATCAGATAATCCAATTGTTAATGGCGATGGTCCTCTAGATGGACCCAGTGCTCCAGAAGATCGAAATTCAAGACTTGAAATACTGTCTGTTCTCCCAATGCTTATTGGACTAAGCTGATTACGTGGTCCGCTGTTCTGTATTAATTTAAATAGAAGACAAATTGTTAAATATAGGCAGGGATGAGCAAAATACACCACTTCATGTATTTAAAATACAAGATTCTTTTTAAATATAAGTTCATTAAGGAATTCGTGTGGTTTAAAAAAAATATAAATTATGATAAATACATTATAGGATACATTAACGATCCTTTTTAAAAATATAATTTTTTCAAATATGTCATCACTCATTTTTGTTTGACTTGAACATTAAGTTCGAATGAAAATTATCTCTACTGGTGCTATAATAAATAACTGGCGAATTTCAATAACAGACATATTTTTGTAGTATTTCTTTTGGTAGTTGGTGAATTTGTTAGTGATTGGCAAATATATACATATATAGAGCAGGACAACTAAAATTTCATTATATATACGTTATTATTTATTTTGTAATTTTAGTACTTTCAAAATACAAAAGACAAAGTGTATTTCAAGTACATTTAATTGAAAATGAGTACTACCCCCATCCCTCAATATAGTTAAACTAAAATACGCTATACAATTGACATTTCCAAATACATTTAAATCAATTATAAAATGATTACCTCTCTTCGCGATGGTGGCCGAGGAATGGATATAGAAGTTAATGTAGGAGTTGTTGGTTGTGGAGCCTGTTTTGGAGTAGATTGTTGAACATCACTGATATCGAAAAATAGATCGCCAAGGTCTAAGAATTTTTATTTTTCATTATTTTAACTTTGAATGTCTTAGATTAAATAAATATTACCTGCAGCATATCGCGACACAGTAGGAAAAACATTTGGTGGGGAAATGGATTTATTAGTTAATGTAGGGCTATTCATTAGTTTGGGCTGCTGAATTGGATTAGAAGATTCGCTTGTTGGTTGGAACAAATTCAATCCTATCAGATCGTTACTAATTTTACTAAAAAATTAAATTAAATTATTAGAATGCATACAGTTATTTATCAATTAAATACGCTTACACAGTGTTCAGTTGCTGTGAAACTGATTTAGACCGTTTCATTGAACCATCATCGTTAATTGAACCTTTTCGATTCTAAAATCAAAGTTGAATAAAATAAATAATATAAAACACATTAAATACATAATAAAAATATTTGTTGTAATTACTTTTAATGTCTGCGTGCCTATGGGTAATAATGATATGTTTTCAACAGTGGCTCTTAATTCATCAACACTTGCGCTTATTGGACCTGATCCATTGCTTAATGGTTTTATTTCAACGTGTAGTCTTTTGTCTTTATCGTCATCTATAAAGAATTTCATTATTAGTAAAATTATTTTTTAAGTAAAATGCAATAACAAAAATGAACAACCTGAATCCGAAGATGAAAAAAAGTTCCCCTTTTCTACACTCCATTGTCCTGTTGGTTGAATATGATAGCCTTCATCGTCTATTTCTGGTGTACAAATTTTTGATTCCTGTTCTTCTTTTTCTTCACTAAAAATTCATACCAAAATAATAAAATTTCGAACATAACTCGAGTGATAAAATATATACTTGTCAGATTTTTCTTCTTTACCAACTGTTTCACTACCCACATCCTTTTTCTTTTTAGTTTTCTTTTCTTTACGTTTGTCCCGTCTACTCCTTAAAAACCCTGAACACACATATTAATTGTTTAACTACCAGACAAATACCAATCACTGAGCACACAATACAAAGAGATAATTATTATACTTATTATTTGTGTGTAAAAATTAAATGTTATTTCTTAAAATATCAGGCACATTCTCTTTGTATTTGGCACTGTAAAAATTGATTAATAAACATAACTTATGATAACTGTGAACATCATGCAATTAAAATTTAAAATGTTATAAAATAGGTAATAATTAAAAACAAATGCAACATAAGCTATTTCAAAGGATAGTATTAAAGGACTAAAAGGAAATTAATTTAAGGATAATATTTTGTTGTTAATATCTGATTAAAATATACTTATAGCCTCATAAATTCGGCTACCTTGAAATAATTGGTTTACTTGAACTTTGTGTACTCGTATGGCGGCATGCTAAATATAAAGATAGGTTAATAAAAATTATTTATTGTTCAGTTTTAAAGCATAACTGTAAGGATTACCAAGTTCATAAAACGCATACAGTCCAATAAATAAAATGAAAAAAAAAAAAAAATGTTTTAAAATAATATGATATATCCTAATAATACTGTTTAACGCTTTTAATATAAGTCGATTAAACACGAGAAATCATTTAAAAAATTATGTTATGAGTAACCTAACTTATAATTTATATTTTTATTTATTAAACGTTTATTGTGATTGATGAAAACATGACATAATTGATGCAAATATTTGTATACTATTTGACCATTCTCCTTAATACGAATACGCAGAAGTGTTACATTCTATAATTGTATAATATATACTACCTCTTACCCGTAGACATTTTATTAATTAATTTAATTAATTGCCAACATTAATAAAAGATGAATAAATCTCCCATTAAAATAGCAGTTATTTAATTTTTAATATAAAAATAATCACACAAAAATAAATACAAGCGTTTAAATTATACATATTATTAATTTTTTTAGGTTAATGAATTTTGATAAAAAGAGTTTAAAACAACTTACGATTTGCTTCAAAAAGGTAATAAAATGTATTATTTAATGAACAGTGTAATGCGTATTTATTAAAAACATACAATATAACTACAGTGAATTGCCTTACATTTGTCATTTGTGCATATAAACATTTTGTTAAAAAGCAATACAAAAATAAGATAGGATATAGAGGGGAATTTAATTTATATCTGTATCCGTGGTAAACGATAAATCATTGCTATCGAAAAACGATTCTGAGCGAAGTTCGGTTAATTATGTTTTGAAATGCCTGTGATTTATATGATTTCCATCATAATCTCAACTTATTTTTTAAAAAAAATATGTGCCTACAGAATTTCAATAATTGTACATCGCTAAAGGAGCAACATATGATGCTCAGGTCATTTGTCAAATTTTCGAACATTTTTGAGTATTAAAAAAAGTTAAATCCATATGAATACTCTAAATATTTCAAATCACTATAAATAGCTCAAAAACTGCGAGAATATTTTGAACATTTCACTACATCTAGAAAAGTGTTATTAGTAATCGGTGAAAATGTCAAGTCTCTTCGATTATTTTTAACTAAAGCACAATAAAAAAAAAAAAAAACCGAAAATAACAGAAAAACGTTATTGCGTAAATATTCCAGTTATTTCCCAATTGTCCCCATTTTTAAGAAAAATACAACGAAAATCAAAAAAATACCAGCTCGATGCACCAACTAGATCCATAATGCAACAAAAAAGATCTCTTGTCAATTCGTTTTAAATTGGAGCGAGATTTCTAATAAAAAAGTTGTTAAAACACACAAACATTTTCTTTCATAAAAACACATAGTAAAACCAATATGTTCCTCGCGCTTCGCTCTAAATCTAAAATAATCTAAGTATGCTTAAAATATGTTTCAGAATAATAATTATAGAATTTATAACAAAAGTATAATTTTTACTAAAATACTTTCTTTGGTATAATTGTATTTTAGTAAGTAGTTTTAAAATTAATTTAATTAATACATGAAAATAATAGTAACTAAATAAATTTTTGTTTTTTTTTTATCAGAACTTATTAATCTGAAACTTACTATATTCATATATATATATATATATATATATATATATATATATATATATCAAGAAATTTGATTACAGCAGTTTAGAAGGAAACATTCTTTAGATAAATAAACAAATGCTAAAATAATTCTAATAATAAAAAAATATATGCAATCATGCAAGGAACTTTATACCTAAGGATCAATAATAATAAATACAAATTACATTTCGATCCACGAATAGAATTCTGGGGAAGTGAATAAGCTGTGTGATCAGCACTTAAACTGACAGTTCTGTTTGATTTTGAAAAAGCACCTGTAAACACAGCTTTTACTTAATTAACAACACAAAAGCTTATGATTAATTTACATGGTAAAATACATGCATAATAAATAATTTTGCAGAACAATAATGATTAATAACATGTATATTATACAAAATTAATGGTAGATAGCACTAAATATTTTATAAAATTTAGATTTATACCCAAATGACTGGAAATTTACTCAAAATGAAAGAGAAATACCTAAAATTATTCATCAATAATGAATTCTCGAGATATGATTTTTGTAAGCAGTAAAATATCCATTTATTGAATATATTCACATACCAATGGTACTGTTGATTTCATAAAGGTCATGTATTGCACAGTACTAATTATGTTAAATAAGTCAATTAACAAAAGCTATACGGCCCCACAGGCAATATGCAATTCATTGTTAGTTTGAAAATTAATTACAATTATTTTTGGTGGCATATATTTTACCATATTCAACAAAAATCATGTAAATTTAATCATTAGTAAGTATTTATAATAAATCATAGAATATATAAAACAAAGTAAATAGCGTATTAAATTTGTTTTACCGCATCTATTTAAATATGATACACATTGATTATTAACACACAGTGTACATCATATATTAATTTACATAAACAATAAGATTATTTTTCTCCAATATTTTTAATAGAACCAGCATATTATTAAATATTTTCCAAATACATTACCATAAACCAATGGTGGCCAAACTACTATCTCGTGGTAATGACACCAACAGCCCACGCAGAAGTAATTTTAATAGTAGTACATATATGTACCATTTCTGTGAAAATAATATTCCCTGAGCCACTGTGGGATTATTATAATTGATTTTTTTTTATAACTGCCTACAGCAGAACAAGTTTGACCACCACTACCATAAACTATTACAAAATTCCTCTAATATCATGCAATTTAGATAATAGATTTAATATATAATAATTATCTTTTGTGACAATTGAAAATAATAATTTTTTCTAAAAAAAATGTAGTCTAGTCATAGTTTTAAATAGGCACCTACAATAAATTTACTTGTCCAACAAACTTATTGTGTTTAGAAAGCATAACATATTAGTTTCATCCTATTTTTCCAGAGTTTTTATAATTTTAGACTATTTATTTCATGAAAGTTATGAAAAACGAAAATATTCGAATTATGAATGCTACCAAGGAAAGTTTTTTGTATGACAAATATTATGTCAAAAATAACGAAAAAAAATCAAGTATAGATTAGTATTTTTATTAATGTTATAATTAGATGTCAATAATAAATTGTATATAACAATATTTGAAGTTCTCATTATGAAAGATGACAAAATAAATAAATTCGACTATTGGAAAACAAAATGTATCTAATTTTGATTTTCACAATTTTCAAAGGCATTTAGTTTTATTTTATTGAAATTTATTCTAATCGAGTTTTTTTTTATTTTTATTATACTCAGTTAGAATTGATATTTCTAATTTCCATTAAAATGTTAGCAGTCATAAAATGGTAACTATTTATACTAATATTAGAATTATCTGTTTTAAACTAAAATAGAGAAACTAACTAAATGACAATAAAAATAAAAAGAACATTATTATTTTATAAAATCTGACACACTTGCTAAGTTTTTTTGTCAGTTATAAACTGAACATAAATAAAAATAATGTTGGCAATATTACTATAATTTGAATAGAATTATATTTCTTTCTACAATTAATGCGATTCAAGATGAACAGAAATAATGATTTTAATGGTTTAGAGAAAGATTAATCAATTTATGCACTAATGTATTAAGGGGATTGGTCAAAACATACTAACTAGTATACATCGAAAATAAAATTTTCTTAAAGCAGCTAGATAGTAGTTTAATATTACCGATTGCTGGTACTGTGCAGAAAAAAATTCTACTATTATAGCAGTTCCGGTAGGCCAATTGCGAGGTTGAAAAAAATCAATTGTTAAATGAACATACCGTGGGAGTTGGAGATGAAGATATTGAGTAAGGATGTTGCTCTGGAGGACTGGTTATTGATAGCATCTTTCTTGTCCCTTACACGGCAATTACCTTCACGTTTTGCCGTAGAAGGCTTTTCAGATGCTACACTAGCTGCGCACGAATTCTGCGGGGTGTTAGTAAACACGGGAGAATTGGTTTCTTGTACCGATTTCGAATCGCTCGATGAGTCAGGCACCTGATTTAAACTACTCGAAGTGCTATTTTGGCAGACTTCTTCAAATTCAATATTTTCTAATAAATGCGAAAAAAGTATAATACAATAGTACAATACCGCTTGAAAATCAATGTTTTTTACCCGGTTTCTCCAATCCTGTATATTTTGTTAAGACAAATTGCTCTAATAATTTGTCGACTGTCATTTCCAAACATTGTTTTTTAAATTCTACGTGGACCTAAAAAAAAAAAAAAAAGTAATCATCTATTTGTATAAATGTTCACCTACAATGGTTATTTATTATCTAGTGACAATTACAAATTTACAATATATTATTTCAGTTATTTTAAAATATCTGTAGGTACGTATAGTAAAAATAATCGACTAAAATTTGTAACTGACCTTTCCGATTTCTTCATGGTTAGTTTCGATTAACTCAGTATACAAGTTGAGAAAGTCTTTCATTTGTTTCAAATGCGATTCCTCAACTTCTTGGAATAGCTGTATTAAAATATAAAAAATTAATACATTAAAAATAAATACAACAATATATAACCTGCGTTAACCTTGCAAGCTGTAGTCATTTTTTTTTCAAATTCTTCTTTCACAGCACTATATTTGTCAACTAATACTTTATAATCATCTTGAGCTCGTTTTGACTTTAATTCTGCTTTTTCAATATCCTTAGCAGAAGCGTTATCTTTCCTAAGTTTATCTAATTCTCCACCTTTTTGAATATATATGTCTTTGGCTTTTTGCAATGCCGATGTAGTCGATTGAATGACCTGTACAGCATCTAAAGTGCCGCTTTGTTCTTCTTTAACCTATAAATATTTATAATATATGATAAAACGTTATTTCCTAAAAAAAAATTATACATTTTAATTAATAAACCTATACATTCTACTAACGTTTTTATGTCTTTTATGCAATTCGTCCGTATATTTAGTAACATCTTTCACTAATTCGCATACTTTATGTACCATCTGTATATGTAATGTCGTAAGTTTTTCTATGGACAACCGAAGCAATTGCCATAATGGATTAAATGTGCCTGTAGTTGCAGTACTGCTAGTCTGTTTGGCCAACTTTGCCAGTAATTTTGAACATGTTTCTTCGATGTTAGTTCTACAGATAAAAATAAAATTAAGAAGGTATTTGAAGTTATTGGGGGTCTTGAATAAAAATTAACTCACCTTTCTCTTAAAAAATCTGATAGGTCTTTGCTGGCTATTAATCCATGTTTCATATTGTGGTACAAAATGTCAAAGCCATTATTTTTTTCACCCTAAAATAATTAACACAATACAATTGTTTACTGAACCGATAAGTTAAAAATCTTACGGTTTAAATTTAAATTATATTAATAATAACTAATAATTTACAAATAGGTATATTATATAGGCAAGATAAAATCTATCAACTTTATATCTAGTTGGAATTTGTTTAATAGAAATCATTGATACTGTAGGGGTTGTGGATCATTGATTATATGATAAATAAAAAGATCCATAATAATTTTGCAAACAAACATTTTTCCTGTATCATTTTACATAAGTATATAATATGTAATTTTTTTTGGAATCTGAGTGATTTTATTATTTTTATTTGTAAACAACACAAGTTTTTGTAACAAATTTTGTCTAGTCGGTGCATTAGATAGGTCATTTTTTGATTTCCCTTGTGATTTTCATTATAGTAGTGGAAAACCGATATTTTCAGCATATACTTATAATAGCGTTAAGTCAATCATTTTTAAAATATTCTGACTTTTGAAATTGATAAATGCTTAATAGTTTGGCACTCAAAGTATGTATTTGTGGTGAAAAGAAAAGTTGAATGTATTTTATTTTTTATTAGCGTTTCAAATTTGATAATACTGGTTAAAAATGAGAACAAAAATAAATTGTAATTTATTGTATAGTTAAAATAGTTGAATAAAACGTTTAACTTAAATTTATCAAAAAATGCTATTCCAGATTCGGCTGAGAAAGTTTTTTTTTTTTTTTTAAATTTACTTTAAACTAAAAATTCAATCGTACAAGAAGGTACCAGTATCACTATGAAATTGGTTACAAGTATAAAAGAATATTTTAAAATTTTGTATTTGTATCTAGGTAAACTAGCCAATTCTACCCGATACAGATTGGCGGTTAGGTTACGGTGGGTGCCTACGTAGCTTTAATTTTAATATGTACCGCTATGGTGAAAACAAAATATATGAGGGCGGGTACAACGTCCAGGTGAATTAATCGCGAAATCGTGTTAAAGTGTAACTGGTTAATGTTGTTATTTATTTATTTTTTTTCATTATTCTTGTAGCCAAGACTCGATTATTCGTCGGAATAATCGGACAATAGACGGTAACGAGAAATTCAATTGTAGATACACCGACGTAAACGATTCTCGTGTGGTCAAAAACCGTTTTTGGCGGGGAATTTTAAACGTCTGGAATCGACGCCCGGGCACGGGTGTGTAGACGTAAGCGGAAAATCGTTTCCGATTCACCGCCGGACGTGGACGACTTACCCAAAAATAGTCACAAAAGTCGACGGTCATCGTGAACGGCGGACGGCCGTACCGGTCATACCAAGATCGAAGCACGGAGTGTTGACGCGGCGGCGGTGGCTGCGACGGACTGTCGGTATCCGGACGGACGGAAACGCGAAAGCGAGCGGACGGTCCGGCAGCGTGTCTATCGCCGGGTCGGGCTGCGGCGGTAATGCTGGGCGGACGTGCGTCGTACGTATTCGCCGGGACGGAGTAGTAGTAATTTCTGTTATGAATAACGAATGACGGGAACAAAAAAAAAAATAAAAAAAAAATAAAAAAAAAAAAAAATAATAACTACAATATACAACGGACGACTGACGAGAAGTACAACAGCCGACGTAAGTGATAAACGGGACAGCGCGAGGACGACGGTCTGATTAAAATTCGCCGCCGCCGCTATCAATTCGTTTATCGAAACGGTTTACGCCCTCTTGACCCCACCGCCTCCGCGAGACCGCCGCCGTCGCCGCCGACGCCGCCGCCGCCGCCGCCGCCACCGCCGCCGCCTTCGCTGTCGAGTCGCACGTCCACGGTGCGCGCCCATGGAAGAAACCGTCGATTATCGTTATCCCGTCGCGGACCGCCGATAACGACGGGTATGTTACCGGTACCGGCGACGACCTCGTCCGCCAATAATTCCACCAATTACCATATTATTATTATTATTATTATTGTTGTAACGTCTTACAATGCAATAATATTTTACAGGACACGACGTCGTCGGCGTTAGCGCGTCGTGAAATATCCGGCCGACAAAATAATAATTGATCTGACACCGGAGGTGGAATGGGAACCGTAGGGAGATTGGAATTTATCCGGGTCACTCCTCGACATTTATTCAAGCCCTCCATGTCCCCCGCACGCGCAATAAAATACAAAAAAAAAAATTATTCTCGCGCATAAAAAAAAAAAAAAATGTTCAATAGAAAACAAGTTTAATACGATCGTATGGTTATAAACGAATATTGTTTAGTCGATTAACTCGGATTACTACTGGGAGGACTCGACGGAGTGGGTACAAATAGTTTTCAAATAAACAACAAATTCCCCATAGATTGTTTGTGTAATATTCACAATGTGACTTGAGTTAATTTCAAAAACAAAACAACCCGGTCGACTGTCGCGACTTCTAAACGAATTGAAATTCGACGGAGATCATAAAAACACTCTAGTGTCCATCGACGGATCGTTATTATTCGAAAACCGTTACTTTACAGCAGTACCGTAGTCGTGGCCGACATCTATTTCAATATTTTAATTTCTCATTTATGATAATAAAACGATTAATATTGCCAAAATTGCCACGATGTTTGTCCTGTCGAAGTAAAAATATTAATAATATTGTCGATTTGATATTTTGGTGGCCGTGCCCGCTTGGGTCCGTCGAAAAAGGATGGATAGCGCGTCGGCGTAACTGAGGACGGACTTGGCCCCCCTCCCGCTATACGTTTTTAATTTTTATTGCCTTCTGATATCACGTCAAAGTCTAATCCCTTGTATAAAAAATAAACCTCATCGTGTAAAATAATTGGAATTTAATTTAAATTTTGAATTAGAACTCTGGGCCCTTGGAACCATTAAACCCAAGTTACGTCCGTGGTGGGTTTAACCGTCAGAAATAACGTCGTTTTTATGATTTTTTCATCAAAAAACGTTTCATCGACATTTTAAATACGCTTTTAACTACGCTCAACGTTAATAAAACAGTATCATTAAATTACTTTCGAATTTTTTTTTATTTTTTTTCATTGTCGGGAGTGTAGGATTTCTGATAAAACCTTATCGTGTCAAATTTCCGTGCACATCTGGTTGGAACCGTAACGGTTTTATTCGATTAATTTGAGAATAAAAAAAAAAACGCCAATAAATAGTTTATAAAACTATAAATTCTAGTGATGAAAATTTGCCCGCGCCTAGGCAAGAACCAATATTAATATTTCGGTGAAAATGTCAAAATTTAAATTTTTCGTTTTGACAGAGTTACGACCAAACGTAATGAAACAATCGATGCCGTCAATTTTCCCGGTTTATTTTGTTTTCATCAATTGTTGAAAAAACTAAAACACACGCCCCGTTGTAAAATCAATGCGTTCAGAATACAAAAATAAGTAGAATACGAATAATACAATGCCCGGAAATGAACAGTTGTGTGTAAGTATACGGCCGGTTTCGATTTAAAAAAAATATATAACAAACTCATCATCGGGGGCAACAATAGAACAGCAAAGGCGTAATTTTTCTATTATTAATTTTTTTTCCTCGTTCTGAATAAAAATATTCGTATTATTTTTTGCTGTTCATTTGGTAATTACCCGATGTTTATATTTATCTTTTAAATATTAACCGGTCGTATACTCGCACACGACTTGTATAAAATACACCCGGAGTAATGTTCTTATTCTACATACATTTTTTTACATTTGTTTTTTTTTCTCGATACGTGACTCGGATTTTATAGCATTTGCAAATTATACTATAGGGAACGGATAAAAATAGCAGAGTCATAATTCGTTTTACGCACCGGGGACTCAAAATATGTAATTTTATATTGCTATTATTCTCGCATATTTGAAGTATTTTAGATTTTCAGTGCTATTTTTTGGTAATATGCATAATATTATAATGATGTATTCGTATATTTCATAAATCGCGTTTATATTGAATGCAAAATATGTGTTATTTATGTGAATCCATAAGAAAAATACCAACATTTCCGTTTCGTATTATAATCTATTTTTGAGTAGCCCGGCGTATTGGTTCATCGGCACAGCGTGCATTTACGATTTCTTATCGGTTATATTTCTATATCTAGAATATTCTTTTCTTTTTTTTTTTTTTTTTTTGCTATTTTTCATGCTTTTTTATGGTCATATAATCGTGCATATTTCAGTTATTTTTAGTACTATATAATCCGAGCCCCGATAATAATATATGTGAACGAAATCGCAGAACGGTTTAATATTAAAAAAAAATATATTACGGACCCACCACGTAGAAAATGTGTATTCAATTCAAATCTACAAAATGAATTTACTTTTATATAACCGACTTCATTATCTCCTCATAATGCGTACTGTGAAATGTGTAAAAGTGAATTTGATATATCAAATAGCGGTCGCAGCAATATAAAAAAAAATCATATCAATAAAAATAAAACATCAAGTAGCCTTCAATGCTGCTTAATCCAGTCAAAAGGTAAATTATTTAAAAAAAAAAAAATTATTATCTTACTACTGGAAATGTGCAACTTACCGCAATAGCCGGAACTAAAACTTATCATAATATCAAACATATTCAAAGTTTTAGATCCTAATATATTTTAAATATGTAGAAAACATATTAATAAAGTTTTATTTTTCAATAATCATACATTTTCAATGTATTAAGTTTCAAAGTATTTTCATCATAAAGGCACACACCTAATAAATTGACATTGTAACGAAGTAATGATTTCAAATAATTAGTTTTAATAGTTGATAATAGAAATAATATAGTAATCAGATTAAAAAAAAAAATATATGGCATATATCATCAATGGCCAAAATGAGGAAAATAATATACACATTGATCAATTCTCTTAACGGAGGGTTATTTTTTTTATAATAGAGGAGCTAAGTTTGAAAATGTACTTTTCTTTTTTACATTTTTATATTTAGTCACCATACCTATACCTATATAAACTTATGTTTTTATGTTACCTTATGTTTTTAAAAACTAAAAACGCCGTTTATTTATTTTTAATGGAAAATGTAATAATTATTTTTCTGTAATTTTTTACGCGTTCGTGTTGAATTTCGAACACTTTTGGGAATATTAATCAAATTCGTCGTGTCCCGGTCGACGAGTGAAGATAAACGTTATCTTAAATATTCACCGGGCGGAATTGTTAGGGAGAGATAAACCGGTGTCAGTTGGTATGTCGTCGATAGTACAAAATCGACGATTCCTACTGCTATTACATAGTATTAATATCCGGTTGATTAACTCTAAAAACAAAAAAAAAAACTATTTATTCGAATTTTGATTTCGATAAAAATACGTAACTATTTCTTCTTTTACACGTATCCCAGAGCGTGTTTGAATAGATACTAAAAAGGTGACGTAATTGTGCGGGGAGGGGCAGAGCAATGGGGAGGCATTTGCCCTCCCTGAAGTATTTGCGAAAAAGTGGCAAGTGTAACATTTTGCCACCCCCCCTCGGGTATGACAACAGTACAAATCTCTGAATCGTCTAAAATAAAGAAATAATGCGATACGTCAATTATTTTTTATATTCACACAATATAAAAATATATTTTTCCTCAAATTATCTCATAATAAGTTGTATATATTTCACGTTTCTCCTGTTTTATAATACGTCAACGTATTATCGTATTATCTTAGTTATACTAATAAGAAAACTAATATTGTTTTGTTATTAATATTGTCATGTTTTTCAAAAATATTACATAAAACCAAGATGTGAAGCTACGTTCAACATCTCATGATGTAATTTTTGCGTTTATAAATTTTGCAATTTCCCCACGATTTAGATTGTAATGAAAATCTTTATCCAGATTACTTTCATTTAAAGTATCACGTAATAAAAACATAGATTTTAGTTCTCGATTTTTTCCTAAAACGTTTTGAAATTTTTTGTTGACCTTTTCTGCTAAAATATACCATAAAACATGCATTTTTGGTGTTTAATGTTGAAGTATGCAATAATATTTTATTAACATTATATATATTTTTTAACATTTTATTCAAAATAAAAAAACCATCATAACGTAACTCGTGGACATTTCATATAAAAGCAGTAATCAGGAGTTACAAAAAAATATGCCACGCATATAAATCCTAGCCCCAGTTATTAAATTAGTCTTTGATTGTTTGGTATACATATAATACAGATATATTTACACCACCCCTCGTGGTTTTGATTTTAATGAATTATTTTACCCCTCCCCCCCTCACTAGTTTTTTATCCAGTTACACCACTGGATAGACAGTTACCTATAGTATATAGTTTTTTAGTACCTATTTAATATCTCGGAGTTAAAACAAATCAAAAACAAATCAGAATAACAAACGAAAAATAAAAGAACGAATAACTTGATCGAGTGAATAATAAGGAATAATATTTTATTTTAGCTATATAGTTTTAGTAGTATTGAACATATATATAAAAAAAAATCAAGTATTCTGAATAGTTTTAATCGTGAACTAATTCCAAATTATTCCGAATAAATTGAGAATAATATTTAATTTCTGTAATAGTTTGTCTTTGACCTTCTAATAATAATTACACGTTTAGATAAACCATTAATCGATAACAACAACGTCAATAAATCGATTTTCGAGTTGGTGCTTAATATGGAACACCCCGATTTCAATAAAGTTGGAGTTGGAGTTACGACTACGAAACATTTGGGTTGAATACGATTTATTATAATGAATTATGAATAATCGTAAGGAAATTAAAAATGACGATTAAAAGTAACCAAGAGTAATCAAATGAACAATAAATTAACGTAGAATAATTTTTTTGTTCAAGTAAATATCCAACAAATTTTGGAGGACACCCTCCCTCCCTATTTTGTGCCGTATAATAAAAACAATATATTCTCGAAGTTTGACGCCCGCCATTTGGATAAGGCACACTGCGTTAGAATATTTAGCAATAAAAATAAAATACACGAAATCAAAGAAAAAAAACCGTACAAAAAACTATAGTTCATATAATATCGATTTTTTTTTATGAAAAACAAAAGACCTATTTTAGTCTATACTACTGACTTTTTTGTTACCACATACGCGGGTATTAGATTGTTCAAGAGTTTGACTAATATATTCCGTTAGGAAATTACGAATATTTCATAAAGTTTCTATTTTAATATAATTTTACTCGTGTAATAATATCAATATCGAGTATTTACTATTTGAACGCAATATACGAATACGTTTTAAAAAAAAAAAAAAGCTACCTCCTCAACTTCACACATACAACAGTGGCACACCCGTGAGCAGTATCAGTTCTTTTTGTTTTTATTAATTACGAAAAACCATTAAAATAAAAAAAATCACTTAGCTGATCTACTTAAGTTAGAAATATTGTATAGCAGTTATCAAGTTATCATAATTTACCATATTTTAGATATAATATTAAGTACCAAATATTAAACTACAATTTTCAAATTTTTACCTATTGTTTTAACACGTAATAGGTATATGAAGAAAATACGTAGTTAACATTTTATTAAATAATGTTATACAAGTTATAGTATCATTGATTAAACAAAAAATTGCACAAAAAGTGGGGTGCTAGGGAAACATTAGCGCACCACCGACATAAAAATGGATTTTGACGTGTTTTGAGAGGTGTACAAATTTGGAATTTACGATTACAAATTTGTACAAATAGAATTACAATTTTTGGTAAAATTTGTTTTATGAAATTCCATGTTGGTGGTGCTAATATGTAACCGACCTTTTAATCAGTACAATACATATATTCGACAAGATGAGGTGTTTTATATTGAATATTTCTCCAAATCTACGATTATCAAATTAAAAGTATTTTTTATCAGAAATTTTAAAACTACACGGAAAAAAAATAATACTTATTCATTAACGAACAAACAAACAAATATTCAGAATATATGTTCGAATACCGATAATAAGGTTCAGAAATCATATTCGAAAAAAAAAAAAAAAACATAATTACCTATGTATTTAAATGTAATTTAGTTAATTATGTTATTTATTCATCTATATACTATAAAAGGTTTTTTATAATCTGTTGCATTGTCCAGTTTGAATAGTCCAGTTTATGACCGTTCAACTCATTACCGTTAAATATACATTCATTTTTTTATTGCATAATATTTAGGTACCTATATATATATATATATATTATAAAGTTACAGTGACTACAGTGGAAGATCACGATCGTCACGAAGCTGGGGAGGGGGTTAAGAGCTTACTTTATATATATATATATATATATATATATATTTATTTAAAAAAAAATATATACTTTGTCAGCTATAGTTAAATGGTTTAACTTTCGTTTTTGAGACATGTTTAAAAACATTCAAAAATACGCACGACAAACACGATAGGTAGAGTGTAGACACATACTAACCAACCATACTTATTATTATTGTGTGTGCGCTAATAATCAGTAATCTTTATTAGACAGTACTGAAGTAGATAAAACATAATGCATAATAATTATCACGAAATACCCAGAATATCCAGATATAGCAGATATAAAAATATACTTCGACTAAGCTATTCATCACAATTTTATATTCGAGTTAACAAGACTTATAATACATTGAGTGTTATTATAATTTCTAGGGGAATTAAAAAAAAATCGAGTTGTCGAGTTCTTCGAGTTATCGAGGTTCGAGTTATCGCGACTCGACTGTATTTATATGTATATTTATTTAAAAAAAAAAAATCGTCATATATTTTTTTAATTACCTTTGCTATGCGGACGCCTAGATCTAAAATGTATCTACTATACATTTACTTAGGTAACTATACTGTATACGCTATTATTATTATTATTTTTTTTTTTCTAAATTTACGACTTTACGATAGTACCTACCCCTGTCCAATACCTACATACACGCCCTTAAATTTGAATAGAACATATTTTATCATAATTAATCAATTCAAAATCATTTATTCAACGTGTTTTCCGTTCGATTCAATTGAATAATATTGTTATATTTTTTTATTGGAGCAGGGCTGAAATTTTATTTTCACCTCCTACATGTTGGGGCCTTATATAGGAAAACAGTTATTGCAACGCCACTGTTAGGGTCCCAATGCGGTCATTGCCACTGCCACTGCCACTGTCAATATACTTCTGTGCAGCGTAACCAGACATTATTATAACGGGCCAGTGGGACCCGAATCGGGTAGTACGGAAAAAAAAAAAAAAAACAGATACATACATGAGTTCTATAGTAATATTATGTAATTTGTATATTTGTACCGGCTCGTATTGTTATAGAATTTTCGAAATCCGAGTAGCTTTTATAATGTGCTACTATACTTATTTTTTTTTTTAGCTGGGATTTTGGCTTTTGGGCAATAGGATAAGTTAGTGGCAGGATAGATAAACCTTCGGAGCAAGTGCCCTACCTCGGAAGTCTCACTGTATATAACTCAATAAACAACATCGAAATAAAATAAATTTAGGCATAATACGAGATGAAATGTTCCGAAATATAACACGTATGTTTCATTGATAATAATCAGAGCTCGTAAGTTTATTCGTTAAAAAAAGCATAAATAAGCCTGCACTCATACACTAAAAACATGTAAAATATGCACTAAAATTCTAAAAATATGCTCTTGGGAAAAAATCATTGTTATCTTAATAAAAAAAAATTAGTTTTTAAAGGTAATATACATTTTGTTTCTTTGATTTTTATTTTAATTATGTTTATTATACTCGTCATCAAAGTTTTCTCATCCATACCGATCTTTTTGTAAACTGTACAACTCATAAAACCCATACAGTCATACGAGAACAAAAATAAACCGAAAAAAAAAAAAATATTAAGATTATGTAAAAATGTTCAGAAAAGTAAATGAGAAATAATAATTTTCTTAATTTATACGAAATAAATAACGTTGGTAACATCAAAAAAAAAAAAAATTAAAAATAATCTAATATACCAAAGTATGCGAAAACATGCACTAATTAAACTTCATAGTTTTATTACTATTGTTATGAAACGAATTTGTACGTCGCCTAGCATATTTTCTTGTCTAGCATAAAAAAAACCACGCAAATGCATAAATTCGCAATTATTAATATAATTACGCCATATTATAATAATTAGGCACTTTTCGAATGCGTGTACCTACATACACATGTAATATCGTTTCATTACTTTACCCTAAACATCTGTAAACAATTAATAGTGTACATTAATATATTACTATGTTACTTAATTATATATAGTGCCCAGAGCTTGCATTTTTTATTATTTTTTTTTTCCTCATCTAATACGTTGCGCATATGCATATATACGTGTATATAGAAATTTGTTTCACGGAACGTAGACGCTGATGGTACATTTATATTTTGCATGTTTAGGGAATTTTGGCCCATGCTGTGATTTTTGAAATATATTTCGGTCATTTAATGCATTTCCATACTTCCGGAGGGAATATATTGCATATATGTCGTTATAAATTTTATACAATTCCATAAGTAAAACCAAAAATATTTATCGTGTTCGATATTCATTCGTCTGTTGAATGTACGCCATTCATTGCACCTAAGTTATTAATACAATTTATTGTCGAATATTATTAATAGACAAAAAAAAAAAGAACGAATCTAGAACAGAATTCATGCAAGACTCGACGTTTAATTAACCGGACCCATCTAAAAAATCACCTTTTAACTACGATTTATTAACAGTATATTTTTTTTTGTAAATTCAATTGTCCACTAATTTATTCGAATAACCAAAAAATGTTAATGTCATTTTTTATAGGTCATTCGTTAACATTTTTATGTAATTTTATGCATTTTTTTTTTCAAGTTTTTTAGGTCATTATGTTCCGGGCGCTAATTATAAATATTATTACGTAATCCTCTTTTTCGACGACCGTTTCGTAGTTATCCATACAATATATTAGGGTAAATTTTAAAATGCTTTTATCGTCTGCGGGTGTCTTGACGGCTTTCTCATAAAAACTTCTTACGCGCTATATTATAATATTATATTCGTGAATTATCGGATTATACCTATATACTTTATTGCAATTTGGTAAAAAGATCGTTAACGCTTTATTTGATACGACGTATATATACGTGTACTATATATAGTTGTCCCATCCGTGCCAATTAATTATTTCCCCGCTTTTATACACGAAATAAATTATTTTTTTTCAAATAATTTTAAACATAAAAAACAATTTCAAAATCTCTACGTTCGATTTTTAACGGAATCACAATTTAAAAATCAAAAATAACAGGAATTTCCCCTACCGTCTGCCCCCCCACCATTATTAAGGGCACTACGTAAAAATGACCTCGTCAACGTGCACCGGCAGGATCGAATATCCTACAAAAATCTCTCCTTCGATTTGAACAAGATTTCTGGTGGGCAAGTTGTTAACAGACACGGGGGAAAAAAAAAAATAAAAAAAAATAAATACAATTTCAAACAAATAAACGGTTGGTTTACACACTGAAAATCAATTAAATACAAAATCGGTACTAGTAAAACATTATTATCTTTATTGCTTTTTAGTTTTTGTATACGAGTATACATATAATATAATAATAATAAATCGTGGTCGATATATTTTTACGAGCGTTCACTTATGGGCACCTATTTGTACAGTAGCAGAGCTAGGTACTTTATTTTAACGTCTCGTAAAGAAATAAATTAAAGATCGCCGGTTCAAATACTTTTAATAGGAACCAATTTATACATCCGCCGAGTATAACTAATCTAATATAATATAGCGATTGCGTCACGTAACTATATACGTATAGTATATACGTATTATATGTCTGTCGAGCACAAATTGTAGTGATTATTATTAATTTACTCCGGATGCATAAACTATTCATATTTTTATTTATCTATACAATATAGAAAAAGCAATTGCCGCATGTGTGTAAGACCATCACTTGAGACCTGCTCGACCGATTTGGCTGAGTTTTTTTTTATTGTTGTGTTCGCAATTGTCAGGACTAGGTTTATACGAAAGAAAATGTTTGGGAAATACACCTGAAAAGTCGGAAATTTGGATGGAAAAACACTTGTCGAATTACCATGGAAAGCAAATAGTATAAATAACAATAATAATACAAAATAAAACGTTACCATGGTAACCAAAGCTTAACGCTAAATCGGTAATTCTCCTCCAAAAAATACGGTTACTTGACTATGGTTGACAAACAATAAATTCCATATTAATTTTACAGTATTACAGTATTAGTTATACAAATCGAGTATTTAGATATGTAAATGCATGCGTTTATACGAAACCATCGATTACTTTTTGAATTTTGCGGACACAAACATACGGATGCTGCGTTTTTATATACGTATATAGATAAAGGTAGTGATCAAGCTACATATAGTTTTTAGACTCTCGAAATGAAATGAAGAAATTTCAGTCCGGTCGACACACACGTAGACCGGACAATCTACCAACAAATTCCAACGGAGAAAACGAGGAACTACTGTCGATGGTAATCCCGGAGTAAAAAAAAAAAAAAAAACGGATGTTCTTGGCAGAATATATTACGTAGTTCATCCGAATAACAGTGAAGTTTTTACTCGGAAATGTTGCTCCGCGTGATCAATGGCCCGATGTCCTTTGCAAGGAACCGAGAAATAAAATCGTTTAAAAAACACTGTTTTCTTGCGTGTACGATACTTACTGGTCGCGGATCTGAGAAAAAGGTCTTGGATCCCCAGAATACCAATGATAATCTGCCATTCCGGTTTAGACGGCTCCGATATCCCGTAAATTTATGCTTTTAAATGATCATAAATAAGGTACAGGGCCAAACATTAAACGTTGCCGGTTTAGACTTAACCGTCCAATGTTATTCCCATGGTCAATTATACGTGGCTCCGTCACGTGTGTCATGCAAACAATATCTATTTGTGCTGACCCCGGAAGACGAGCCACTTAACGTGGCGCATTCAGAAATATTTAATGCATTTAAGGCCAATTGAAACTCAACATTTAAAATCAAGCATAATAAAACAAATTTAATTAGATTTCGACAGAAAAAATTTAAAAAAGCACACACACAATAAAACCAAAACATTCGACACTTCGTTTTAAATTTAAAAAAAACGATTTTCGTTCAATACTGTGCACGGGCAGAGCCGTGGGGACATATGTATAGTCTAGTGGCGTATTTACGGTTTATTTCCGAGGGTGTGATATCAGAAAAAATATTAGCTCATCGGTTGAATATATATATGACCAAAATAATTTAAAAAAAATTCAATATAAAATTCGTCAATACATTTTTTAAATATTATATGGTCGTATTATTTTTCAGGAGGAAGTACCCGTCTTGCCCACCTCGTCCTATGGACGCCCATGCCATCTACTGTATAACAAACTTATTATTTTGGTACTTATCATTTATTATTATCGAATTATTTATTTAATAGTGATTTATTATGTTAGAAAAACATAGGTAATATCTATATTGCGATGGATGCTTGACATTTCCAAACCATTTGGTTTTAGCCTTTCTTGAAAAAATAATAATTTTAAATGATTAAATTGCCGGCTTTATTACTGCGGATAACACAGTGATTTAGTAATCACTGTTCAGGATTAGTTGCATTTGTATGTTCTTTAATAATGACTGTAGAATAATCTAAGTTAGATATAAATTTGTTTTAAGACATAACGAGTTGAAATATAAAAATTTGAATCGCATATTTTGCCGTTTTTTAGGTAAAACGTATATTTGACAAATTTTGGCAATTTAGTTGTTATTATTATACAAAACTCTGCTAAAACCTATGTGGTCATCCAATTATGGGGTTCTGCTAAGAACTCAAACATTAATAAAATACAAACGTTTTCAATCTATAACATTAAGAATGATCACAAAAGCACCTTTTTACATCTCAAATCACACTCTTCACTCCGATCTAAACATCCAAACAGTTCCAGAGGTAGCAAAATCATCTTACAGATTATTTCGCTCCCGTCTAGCAAACCACTCAAATCCTCTGATCCTTGCCTTCGACTCTATCAACATACCTGGTGACCCACCAAGAAGACTGAAAAGAAACTGGTGCAGAGACCTAGCAAAAAAATAAAAAAAAAAAAAAAAAAAAATCATTAACTTTCACTACCCAAACATTTAAATCCCTCACGCCATAAGTGCTACTGTTGGGTAGTTCCTTAAGTCAGGCTAAATCATGTTAAAAACCCATAAATACCGCATATATGCTTATTGTAAATGAACCTTACAGATTGTATATTTTTTTCTTAATAAAAAAAAAAAAAAAAAAAAAGTTGTTATTATTAGCGTATTTACGCATTTTTAAGTGTTGTCATTTTTAAGTACGGTCAATTTATTTTAAATTTTAAATCATTATGCGACATGCGTTGGTTTGTTTGTAAATTAATATCAATGTTATGTACTATCGTAGATAATAAAAAAAGACAGAAAAAAAATAAGGTTGAATATTATTAGCTGGACGTGGCAACTAGGGAAATAATTTATTATTTCTGCGTATATAACTCTGTTTATTTATAAATTATTACCATCGTTTATTATCGGAAATCGTTTTGAGTAAGTAAAAGATAAAATTTTAAATAAGTATTCGGTTTTTTTTTCGTACGCCGTGGCAGCTTTTACACGTTCGTTATTATTCTAGGTTAAAGATGTAGAAAATAACGAACAATACGCGTATTAAACAATATATAATCGATTTCGGAGAAAATGTTTTGTTTTTCAATTGATGGAAACGTTTTGTTTTGTAAATTTTGTGGTAAGGTGTGTGAAACAAAAATAGGTACGATAGATAGGCGACATTTGGTAACTCAACATTTAAAGACGGAAAAACATGTATCAGTCGAAAAACGTAAGCAAAATCAAATTAAAAATAAATTACATTGACCAATTTCTACTGCTATGGAAAAAAGTTCTTTTAACCATGAGTTGTGTGACACCCTGCTCTTCGTAAATATTCCTTTAAATAAATTGAACAATCTTAAATTCAGAGAATTTTTATTAAATTACGCAGGTCTAAAATCAAACATTAAATAAAATGAGAATGAATGTTGACGGAAAACAAATTTGGAACGAAACAACAGATATAACCGGTAGATTTGTAGCGAACGTTATTATCGGTACACTGAAAGAAAATGGACCTGGTAAAATATTTTTGTTAAACGTGGAAGAGCTAGTAAAAGCAACTCATTCAACGATTTTTAAATTATTTGATAAATAGTTAAAACTTACAAAATATTATCCGGAGAGCAAGAAAGTTTCGAGAGTTTATATGAAGATTTAAAATTAATAGACTTGGTATATTTTAAATGTACGCCTAACCAACAATTGCCGTGCATTTAAATTTGATAATATCAGAAATTTTCTTATTCTACAGTCCAACTTTACAGGTAAACACATACATCATTATTTTTACATTTTTTAAAATATTTAACTAGGAGAAGAAGACGAAGAAAATGAAATCGGCCATACAGAGTAATATTATGTTTATAGTGTTATTGTTGTCAACAAATTACTAAATAAAAAAAATTGTCTAAATTTAAAGTATAATAAATCAAATTTTTAATTGCTATTAAAAAAAATTTAATTTCATATTTCGGTTATTTTATGTGCCTATGTGCATGCATATTTCCTACAATTTGTGTGCAATGAGATTATAAAAATAAAAAAGGGCTTGGGGGGGGGGTGATTGATATAGAGTATATATACTAATAAAACAGTCTGTCTATCTGTATGCCAGTCTATAGTAAGCGACTTCCCGTAGGCGAATAGATTTTCGAACACTAGTGCATTTTGTCATTTGATTTCCGGTCTTGAAAACGCAATTTTAATTTTTCCGTTTTTAATTAATTAATACGGTTTCGACCAAAAAAGCTAAAGTATTACGAGTGGAGCTCCGAACGAACGGGTAATACTGCAGCTAGTAAATAATTGAATAATATCTAAAATACTGGCCTAGCTGGACGAAAGCAAACGAGTGAAAGAATTTGAATTAAATCGGATCAAAAAACCCGTGGGTATTTTTTAGACGAACGTACTTTAACTTTTCTACCGGAAATCTTACTCCGGTCGTCAACATTAGAGAGTGGTTTTTCGATATCAAATTGTATACAGTTGCATTGAAGCAGTAAATTCTGATTTTCCTTGAAGTTTCTCTAACAATAGGAAAAACTAGGGGACAACGTCGCACTGGAGCACGAGTGTACATTTGTTACTATTCCTAAATAATTTTATCTAGCCGTCCTCTTACCACAAAAAAAAAAAAAAAAGTCCTCAGTGCGCCCTCGATGTGTACCAGTGTACCTATTTAAGAAATAATACAAATATTTTTGTTCTAGTACTGCCGTTAGGTATTTCTTCGGTGAATGTACCAATAGGGTAGTACGTCCAGGGAGACGTACTTAAAATAATCGACATTATGAACTTATAAACGGTTAAAAATAGGTAAAAATTCGTAGATAATATAAAATAGGTATATATATATTCTAGAAAATCGTAAAACCTATAAAGGCTAATACCAATTATATTTAAATCTATTCGAATGATCATAAGCGCTTCGCATTCTCACGTATATAAAATTATAATTTTTGAGAAATACATATCTGATGGTGAAAGAAAAAAACGCGACGCGACGGCGTTAATAACCGTCCCGGTCATTGTCGCCGCGGGACGGATATCGCGTCGAGAATGTACCGAGTGGCGTGGGTGATGAACTGGCCCAGGCCTCCGCCGGACCCTTCGCCGGCCACTAGCCGGTCGCGTTCTTGGGCCACGTCGTTTAGATCCTTTTCGAGACGGTACACGCCGGCCAACAGGAAGACCGCGTCCGGAACTAACGCGGCCCGGCCGGTCTGGCCCGCGGCTGTGGGGCAGCCGCCGTCACCGTCGGCGTCCGCAACCGCCGCGTCCATGGCCATGGTGGCCATGGACACACGCCTGACCAGGTCCGCGTAACGCTTCTCCATGGCCCTACGGCTGTGCGCCGGCACCCGGTCGCGGGCCAACGACTTGATGGACCGCAAGACGGCCACCCGCATCCGTAACAAGGCCTTGTGGCCCCTCCTCAACGCCTTCTTCGTCAACTCCCCGCTGTCGTCGTCGCCGCTACCGCCGCCACCGCTGATCTTCCAGTCCGCCGCTTGGGCCGTTTCGTGCTGCAATTTCTGTTGCTGCGGCCGTTCATCCGGAACGCTCAAAGACGCCATGACTCGTTTACTGTAGTTCCAATGATATTACGAATAAATCCTGTAACCGTAAAACATTCAACAACATTGTCAATATTATTTTCACGAAAACAATGTTGTTTACACGCATGATAATTTAATATCGTCGCCTAAGAACCAAAAGAGCAAAATTTAGAGCGACCGATTTAGAAACGTTTCCGAATCGTTCGTCTCTTATCGCGTTTTTAATATCTATCAACCGTTGAACATTTGTGAAATTGTCCGACATACGTTGCGTTTTTTTTTTTAAATTTATTCCCATAAATGAATTAGGTCTTCGTCTACTAGTGTATTATACGTGTGTAATATATGGAAAATAAAGTTTAACGATAAATCATCGGTAACGAAAAACGATTCTGAGCAAAGTTCTGTTAATCGTGCTTAATTGAAATGCCGTCAAATATTACGATTTTCGTCAAAATGTACACTTTAAACGATTATGAATAAGAATTATTACATTACACTCGGATATTTTCTCTTTTACCATTTATAAGTAAAATGTATCCGTGAACCGCGTGCCGAATTAATTTCCGTGCAGTACTTCTTGTGGGGCCCGACAAATTTGTATTCGATTGATTTCCATCAAAATGTGTAATTCGTCCAAGCGAGAAAATGTTTAAAAAAGTGAACGCAACGTGAGATAAAGTCGCAAGTTTAAATGTTAAATATCTTGCCGACAGGTAAGACGATATTTAAAAATGTGCGGGTGATTGTCGAGTCGTGAATCATAGAAATTCAGATGAATTGAATGTTTCTGATAGTGGTCGCTGAATTTCGCCCTCGGTCCACTCGTCCATAATTATGGCCAATCTAAAAAAAAGCGAAATTACGCCGTTTATGCAATTCTAATCGATTCTGGTCTTTTCGGGTATGACCCGAAGGAGGTACGCTGTGAAAAATCAAAATTACCATCGTCGCTTGTCGAAAATCGTTTATTACCAATCGTATTGACATAGATCAATGGCGTAACTAGGATTTTTTCAAGTAGGGAGGGGGGGTCCGCATAACACAACTGCCCTTGCCACCTGTTACTTATTTCTGAACTGATGTTTACGAATCGGTGTATAGATACAAATCGCGTATAATTTATGTAATTTTCAAATGTCGAGTCGTGATTTTTATAGTATATTAAATAAATAATAAAAAAAAAGAATTAACTTTTCATAAATACGGTTCGAGGGGGACGTCCGGACACCCAAAATACGCCCCTTAGTCACGCCACTGACATAGGCACCTCTGGTCTTCTCGAAAATTCGGGAAATACTGAGATTGGCCTAATCACGGTTATTCTCAGGCGACGACGATAAACTAATATCATAATATTGACGGATATTACGAGTCGATGTCGTGAACAGGATGATATTGCGCGTACAGACAATTTTAACGGAATTTTCGAAAATACAGCAATTCCAAATCGATTCGAAAATGTGCAAACATTAATCTAATCAGATACTTTTATCTTATTATGATCGAATAAACGAAATTAAATTGCCTAAAACGAATACATTCGTTCGGGACTCTGCCAATTTGTCCCCATCAAGCGGTTGTTCTCTTTAAGCAGTGTCCCAATTAACCGGATTCTACTGTAAAACATTTTTATTTTTTTAGTCCATACATTTTTACTTGTTCGAAGATTTCGTTAAAATTGCCTATACATTTACGCGATCCCTTAAATAATGTATTACATACTGTGAATTCTTTTGTAAGCAAATTTTATGTGGGTAGCCCGCGGCCGTGCGTGTCAACTATACAACCAACGGTTAAATAAAATATTTACCAAGCGAACTATACTGAGGACATAATATTATTATTTTTTTATATGGTAAAAAAGAAACGGAAATGGTTTTTTGCTTTTTGCTGATACAGTGATTTTTTTTTTTTAAACGAAACCGGTCGTATTTACGAAAAACAAATACGTATATAATAAAATCCAAGCTTTTGTTTTGTTCATTTTCTACATAAATTTTTTTACATATTTAATATTTTAAACCGATAATATTAATAATATGTAAAACGATTTTTGTTTTTTTCAACTACGTTATCAGTATCTATAACACGTAAACGTTACTTGCATTGTTTGTATTTGCATATATTACAGTGATGTTTGAACGTGTTGTTTGAGATTTTTTTTTTTTTTGTGCATATACATGCACGAAAAACCTATAAAATAAAACCCGTATATAAATGACGTGTAATTACATTGTACATATATATTTATTTATATAAAAATGTGTTTACCAGCTAGTGTACACCTCTTATCTAATAAAAAAAAATTATAATTTATGCACATAGATAGGGTAATAATTGCATTGTACACGCACTTAACGGCATATTAATGAGATTTTGGCGTCCCGAGGTAGTTTTTTTTTTTTTTTTTTGGTGCCCCCCTTTCTATATCGAAAACTCCGGAGAAAACTCACCAGATCGAGTGTCGAAAATTTATATTTAGACGATTTATACGGGTTTATTTATTGCTTTATCGATTTATCACCGAAGTCATTTTATAGTTGCTTTTTGTTTGTAGCGATTTTTTATTGATGTGTAATAATCAATATTTTGAACAATTCCGCTTCGGGTTTCTTCAGTAACCGTGGTCGGACCGGAGGGCCGATTCAAAATATTATATATTTTTTTTCTTGTTTTCGATTATCAAACGAACACGTTTAAAAATCACCGAGGCCCGCCATATTAGTGACGAAATAACAGAGTAAACGTTAAAGCCGTATAATATAAATGCTTGACAGTTTGTTAATTTACGAATTTTTATAGAGTTTACAATGTATTTTTTAGAAGATCCAAAATTAAAAAAAATTAAAATTGAGGAGTCTATTTTTTTATTTGATCCCCCCCTCCGAGATTGGGGACCTCGTGTGTATATTTTAAACATAGGAGTTTTTTCTGTTTAGGGGGACTTAAAGTCTTTTTGTGTTTATGGTGAATACATAAATACACAATGAACTGGATAGATGGCCAATTTTATAATATTACCTCGGGCCGGACCGTATTCCCGATCCGGCACTGTCAGTAACTGTGGATTTTAAATTGTATGTCTTGATTTTTTCGAATGCAGAGAAAGGCGTTTCTACTATCTACCAACTATTGTTTCAACTACTTTATTTCCCTTAAGTCGTACAAGCAGTGGCGGCCTGGCTATAACGGTGAAGCGGCGAATTGCTATGCCTTTTTTCCAATATTTCGGAAATATAAATAAATTATAGATTATTAAAAATCAGTGTAAATAAGATGAAAAATAAAAAAACCGTTACAACATTATAATATAAGTACCTATATATAGGTACGTTTTGAAGAGATTATGTTAAAACATTGCCGTAAAGCATTAAAGCTAAAATAACATTTTATATGGCATATGACATATTATTTTATATGGGGAAACTAGATGGAATAGCAAAGATATTGCTTTCTAAGTAATATTTCATTTTACTTATGGAAGAAAATAATAATAGGGAAAGATATTTAGTTTATTGGAAGTTCTTCATTCTATCGATTTTGTTGAAATTACAGATGGTGAAACAGCCGCTGAAGCAAGAACTTTGTTAGATAAATGGACAATTTTTGAAATAATACTTACAGCTTTTTTATAACTTTACATCTTTAGTGAAGCTACTCCTATTTCAAAGTATTTACAAACTAAATGCTTGGACTATCTAGCTGCATGGAACCAAATTGTTTCCTTTAAAAATTAAATAAAAATTATGGGTGATAAAATTGACAAAATTTAGCTAAAAATTTCACTGAAACAATGGAAATAAAAAACGCAATAATTCGTAAATGGTTTTATTGAAACATCATTACCTGAGAAAATAAAATCTAAGAAAAATAAAATGTATGATGTGTTATCAAACGATGAAATAACTGAAAATTATTCTTTAAAATTATATTGAGTATACTGCCGTCCTAAGAAAAAACGCCGTAAGTTGAAAAAAAAAAAAAAATTGAAAATAGAGTTATATACACCAAACAAAAAAAGTAAAATTCAGACGTTTTAGGTTACTATGCCATATGTTTGAAATATTATTTTATAAAACGACTATATTAGTTTTGACAAACTGCAGTAAATGGTCGAAAAATACATTTTTACTAGGTAAAAACGCCGTATAATAACCATGCTAAGCAAAAACGCCGTTATATATAAAAAAGATTTTTGCATTTTTGGCATTTTTTCTTAGTATATAATAATAATAATTCGCGGCGTTTATACTTAGTACAGATTATGGTTTTACTTATCGTATTATTGTAAACAATAAATAATCATCAAAATATAATAAAAGTTAATATAATAATATCGAAACTTTACAATTGATACAATATCAGTTATTTGTTTATTTATTGTTATTCATTTTTACGATTACTCATGTATTTTATATTTCTATTCACGAGTCTATTCAGTACAGTTCTTACCGTTGAAAGCAAAGTACCTACGGATAATATAATCATTTCAAAACGGAAAATGAAATTTTCATACACGATCCAAATCTAAAAGTTGTACCCGCCTCCCCAAGTAAGCATCAATTGAATTAATTGATTTTATTATTTTTTTTTTTTTAAATTTTGACATATTATAATATTTTATTGTTGATTAAATTACAAATTCAACCGAAGTATTAGATGGGCTTGAATGACTCATAGATATTTCAGCAACGCCCATATATTTTGACGACAAAGGTGCGGTTAAAAACATTGAGTCACCTCTAGAAGATAGTTTAAGTATTCAAACTTCGAACAATTCAGAAGACGATTTTTATACCAAATCAGTTTAGAAAACGTAAAACATGTAATATTTCTCCGAAAACCCGAAATGAAAAAAAAAAATACGACTTTTGAGAAATAAATATCAAGTGTTACCTGGATGTGAATATGTTAAATGTAGGAATAAATGTACACGAAAAATAACGGAAAATCGACGAATTAATATTAATAAACAATATTGCGATATTAATTGGGAGGAAAGAAAATCTTATATATTAAAAACTTGTGAACGAACGTGTTGATGTGAAAGGAAAAAATAATGAAAATTGTAAAAAACAAAATTGTTTGAAATTGTTATTGTCCAACGAAAATAGTGACCAGCTTCAAGCGTGTAAACCGTTCTTCTTAACAACTTTAGGATTTAAAAAGACAAATGATCGTGTGCTTGGCGTTTTTGTTTCAACACCTAAAGGTAAAATTACACCGATGTCTGATAAACGGGGTAAACAGCCGGCAACCACTAAATATGCTTATGGTATGTTAGTGATGGACCATATTGAATTATTTAATCCCACTATTTCCCACTACCGCCGTGAACATTCGCCAAACGTTCGTTATTTACCTAGTGACGTCACAATATCTCTTATGCATCAAGATTTTTTTGGAAAAGTTTCCCGATAATTGTAATTATAATTCGTATGAATATTATCACTGCAAGGTAAAAGAAAAAAACATTTCATTTGTACAATTAGGTCACGAAGAATGTGAACTCTGCGAAAGCTACAATTTACATGAACATATTCAAATTTTTCCCCAATGCGAAATATGTAAAAAAAAATATACTATTCATACTGATAAAGCTAAAAAAGCTAGACATTTGTACCAAGGTAACCTAACCTAACCTAACCTACCAAACGGACTGTCGCGTATCACGAGAGTTTTGTTCCATTGGGTAAAAAATAAAAATTTTTCTCATTCGCTTGTATATGGCACGAAGGCATTAATGGAAGAAATAAAGAAGATTTAGTAAGGACAATTTATGCGGTTTTTTTTTAAATAATCGAGATGCAGATACAATGACGATTAGGCTTGTCAATTGCAGCAGCCAAAATAAAAATTGGTGTTTATTTAGTTTTCTTATTTGCATTGTAAATTGTAAAAAAATTTGTACTAAAGAAATAATTTTAAATTATTTCGAGCCAGGTCATAGTTTTATGTCAGCGGACAGCTTTCATCATCAAGTGGAGCTGTCATTAAAATGCCAAAAAAAAAAAAAAAAATAAAAAATAAACGTACGACTTTGATGATTTTGCTGTTGCCGTTGATTGTGCAAAAAAATCAAAAGTGACAGTAAAGAAAATGGACTTCTCTGATTTTTTTATATGGAAAGATTACAAGGCACAATAAAAGTAGGCAAAATCAAAAAATCGTATTTTGCTAAAAGACATCGTAACCATTCAGGTAAAACGCGGAGCTTATAATTTATACACAAAAAGCAATTATGACGATGAATATGACGAATTGGAGTTTCTCAGGAAAAATGTGATGAAAATCAACGGGATGCCGCATCCAATTGCATTGACGAAAACACGAAAAGAAAAACGGGATAGTATTTTACAACATTTATCACAAGTTCTCCCAGCAAACCGTAAAACTTTTTGGGAAAATATCCAAGTAACATGGTAATGGTAGAATGTACTTTTTTTACGATGGTTATAAATAACCAAATAACTTATAATAATTATAACTGATTCTAAAAAATTAATATATTATACAAATTGAGTATTATAATAAAAAATATAACTATCACTAATTATAAATGAATATTATTATTAAAATTGTTTTTTACTATCGATAATTTCTACTTACGGCGTTCTTGCTTATTAGTCAAGTACTTAAATTCTTATACCAATACTGAGGAACAATATAAAAAGTTAAGTAAGTACTTAAGAATTTAATTATTTTTATTTCATTGCATTTATTAAATACCATATGAAAATCCATATGATCCTTTGATAAGTAAAATGTACGAAGTATAATAAATTCTAGAACACCCAATATATAAAAACGTTTTTCTCAAAAACGTTGTATAACGACTTACGGCGTTTTTTTTACTTATGACGGCAGTATAGGTATTTCGTGTTATATTCGACTTATTATCAATGATTTTTAAAAAATAAAAACATTGTGTGGAAGAAGAATCTGAAGTGACTGGTGACGATGAATACATATTACATACAAATCAAACAATGACCGAATGTTTTTATATTAATTTGACCGATGTTCTTAAACATTCACCGAGGTCAAATGAATATAAAAATTAAATTTGTAGTATACCACGTGTCATGAAACTATTATACATATATAGCTTTCATACAGCTGCGTTCATTAACTTGTATATAAACTATTTATTTTCATGTACACAAGTACATTGTGAAAAATCGTTTTCCAAACTAAAAACAAGATTAAGATCATCAATACGTCAAGAGTTATTAGTAGTTTTTATTACTTATTGGTATTGAAAGTGATAAAAATCCTGATTTAGATGAAATAATAAATTGTTATGCACATTCATCAACAGAATTGCTAATAAAATTGCATTAATCATCAACAGAATTGCTAATAAAATTGCATTAATCATCAATATTCATAATTTGCGTGTGTTTGAATTGTATAAATGTATTTTAATTGTTTACCTTGTTACTAGCCAAGAAGGCAATCCTTATAATTCGTTTATTAAACAAACATATTCCAGGCCCCAAGTCTTCCTAATCGTACCTAAATGGAGGGGCCCTTATTTATATAGCGGACAAAGTAACGTGTGCCCAAGCCGCCACTGCGTACAAGGTTGGGTTAGGTAAATTTTTTAATATAAGTTAAGGTTTTTTCTTTGTCATGTTCTACCCCCCCCCCCACTCCAAATCTCAGTGCCCCGGGGCAGTCACCCCGGGGTAGTCGTCCCCGATTGCCCTGTATACGAACACGCCTATTATATCGGTATAATCGGTTGATTTTAACCACTACTTAAAAATCAGTATGGTACCAATTATTCTCGTAAAGAATACTTTTATTTTATATTCTGTATACGTATTCGAATAAATTAACGAAAAGAAATATTCGTCGAATACTATTCACAATACGCATACACGATCATTCGAAAATGTACTCGAAGAATATTTTAGAAAATATTTCCCCCCCCGCTAATATTAGACATACACGGTAATAATTGTAATGTCTATGGATCATGCGATTGAAAATAAAACTATAGCGTGTTAATAATAATTTATTATGTGGCCGTATAAAATCAACAATTTAAAACATTTAAAATTTCCGTTGTCACAAGTTAAAAACAAAACATTCAGTTTCTCTTAAAAATTCAAACATTTCTCTTAGTGTTTGAAGTACACAAAAATACGAATTATTAATACATTCGTTCGAGTGCTTAATAATCACATATAATAGTATTGTCACCAGTCAATTCGCAGGTAATACAAATATGACGTATAAAAAAAAAGCTGATAAATTTTCTAAGCAAACTATAACTACTTTTACTATAGGTGTTGACGGTATTGCTGTTAAAAGTGATCGAAATATGCGTAAAATAGAAAATCGACTAGATACCGATTATTTACCTACTAACAAAAAATAAAGAAATATTGGTAAGTAATATATAAACTATACGATATACATAAGTATACACATTTTTTTTTAAAATATAGTGTCGAATGTACTTAAAACAACACATTTTTCACACGAAACAAAACAAAAAACTTGTACAAATCCAACCCTATTTTAAATATGAATTAATTATAACGTAATTTTTGTTTACCCTTAATATCGCGTGCCCAAATCAAAACTGTAACAATTTAAAAAAAAAAAAAAAAAAGGCCGTGTAGTTGTAATGTCGAAAAACTCATTACCATTTCAATAGTATAATACGACTGGCTGTATACCCGCGGAGACCCGTAATTTCGGAGTTTTACGCCGAAAACTCGTTAATTTAAAAAAAAAAAAAATCTAATTCAGATTTTAAAATTCCGTCTTCAAGACCGGAAATCAAAAAGCGAAAGCCACTCGTATTCGAAATTTCAGAACTCTACGCCTAAAGGAAGTCGCTTTCTATAGCATAGGCGGATATTTGGTCACATCTGGGGGGGGGAGGCTTGACATGATGAAAAAACGATTGAAAAATTTGTTTAAAAAAATGTTTTGATTATTTTCTACAATTGTATGCAATATGTGTAGCAATGGGATTAAAACCTTCCAGGAGGTGGGTGGGGGGGGGCTAAAGCCCCCAAAAACCTCCACAATATATCCACCACTGACCGGCAAACAGTGGAGGCAGTCGGACTCTTTGTTTTATTGGTATAGATTACAAGTGAAAAAAAAAGCAACCCTCCCGTTCTACAAAAACCGAGAATATTTTCGAAGGTATTCGATAAATTGGATTTGCCTATGAGTTCGTATATGAAATTAGGGTAATTCGAAAATTCGATTCCGGGATACGGTTTTGATCTAATTGAGGCGCGTGTAAGCCATAAATTGTTTTCGTATATTATTCCGAACCCTGTGTATATATATATATATATATGTATATATGTAATCGTGATTACCGAGCCGCTCTGTATATCAAATATTTTTACCGAACTCGCGATAAACCGTACGAAAGGATTTATAAACGTATACGAATGTCGACGTGGACAATTATGTATTATTATTGTGTTATTATAATATATTGTACACGGTAGATTTCCGACGCGACAAACGGCCTTCGTTAAATTTCGGTTTCAATTAATGTTCCGAATAATAAAACGAACGAACAAAAAAAAAAAAAAAATAAACCGGTGATAGTTAATACGATTGTGTTGTGCGTTAGCGTCACGTACGTACGATATTAAAAAAAATAAAAAAAAAATATACGTACATACGTCTCCAGATGTACTGTATATAATATTATACCAGTTTTATTTTTTATTTTTTTATTAATAATATCATGACACACGCGTACGTGGTTCTTTACTGCACATACGATCGAAAAAATGTTTCTATTATTTTTTTTTGCTCTAAATAATCTCTACATTTATTCGGTTTTATTTTTTTTACCACAATCTGGCTTCGATTTAACCGTAGTGTAACGTATTTTCCGAAATCGTTTTGGTTCTAGTCCGATCGACGGGGGTAATTATTGATTTTCGTAATATATGGGAGCAAATTTTTAAAAAAAACGTAAGGAAAACGTACAACAACACCGGTTTCTTTATTTTCGGTTTTGAAATAATCGTGGAAATTTGAACATTTACAAAACGTTCCTGTGATTTTCGAACGATATTTCATAACTCATAAGCATTCGAAATCGTCGAGTTTTTATTTGGTTTTATGCCAGTAAATTTGCTCTGGCCAAGCAGAAATTCTTGACAATTTTCACTAGTCGAAAAAAATAATTTTACCGTAAAAATGTTTTGTTGTATTATTAACATTTAAAATTGTATCGATGTGTAACTAGAAAATAAATTACAATTGTCCGTAGTTTTTCGTCTCAAATTGTTGTGTTTTTATGGAGTCAAAAATAGAAAAATAAATAAATCCGAAAATAGCGAAAAGCCTTATACAATTTGTATCAAAATTTGAACGATTATAAAAAAAAATGAATACAATTCAGGACAAATCAATACAATTTTAAATGTTAATAATCTATCAAACCATTTTTACCGAACTACGCTCAGAACCGTTTTTGTAATATTTTTATATCTTTAACATTTAATAATAATTATAATACCACTACACATAGAAAACAAGTCAGATTATTAATTTGAAAGTGGTAAACGGGAAATCAACTTGAATTATTATTTTTTTACATTAACTCAATAATGAATAACGATTTAATTTTTAACTACACCACGTCGAGTATAATTTCAAAATTGATTTTTACTCTATCCATCGTATAAACAATATGTACCCATATTTTTTTACTCAATAATTTGTGTGTTGTTCCGAATTAAAAATAAGTGGGTGCCTGTAAATTGATATTCCAAGGAATAAAACCCCTAGCTAGCTGTGTTTAATATTGATTATTGTTATTTAAAAAAATATCACAAATTCCTCTAATAATTTTCACTAGGTATGACAACAATTTTTAATAAAAAATAAACCAAGTTAACTAATGAATTTTTGGATTAATCTTCAAATCAACTTGGTTTAACATAATTTTAAATACCTATCTATGCAAATTAAAAAGAAAAAAAAACACGTACCTAACTGGGCTAGTTTAGTATAACATAAAGTTTAGACATTATGGTTTATTTTTTTTTTATGAAATTCGGAATGTAACAAGGGCAAGAAAATGACCACCTAATCGATTCGTTTAATATTTCTGAAAATGTTTTGCAAAGGAAAATAAATAAATAATGCCAACAAATAGTCCTGGTAAATTAATGTTAGGTGGGTAGGTATGTGATTTAAAGCAAAACATTCATATGTAAATATTCTAAACCAATGTAAGATTATTTATCATTGATAAATTGATGTAGCGAATAAATGAAAGCGAATAAATTGCAATCTATTTAAATATAAAAATTATTGGAAAGTTAAATTTGTTCACACGCATTATATTTTATTAGTTGATGGCAATTATATTATGCAGTTTGTTATCTGATTTTTTAAAACAATAGTAGCACAAAATTTAGAACTTAGTTATGAAATATAAATATAAATAAAATATTTACACAATAAAAATTTAGTGAAATTAGGTAAAAAAAAAAAGTTATTAAAATTATTACTATATAATTATTTCCAATTATTAATTGTTTTTAAAAGTAATTTAGTTCAAGAATCATTACAAATAAATTATTAAACTCAATGTGGTATTTTTCCATTTCCAGTGTGTCCTAGATTTAAGTAACACTTTGTGGTAAATTTGGCAGGTTCTCTTTATGTTATTATTTCAATATTTAATTTTAATTGATTTACTATTTTGTTATTAAGATACTATTATTGATTTTCTTTGATACGGTTTCTGTAAAATTACATTTTATAAAGAAAATATTTATTTATTGAAAAATAAAGATATTACATTTATAGTTATTTTATTTAAATACATTCGGTTTAGAAATATACCGTGTACACATTCTTTTATTTTATTACAGACACATACTTAATAAAGACTCATGAGTACCATAACTTATTTTATTAATTTAAATAATTAAGGATAAAATATTATTAGTATATAAAAACAAAATATAAAAATCTCTAAACTAACTAGGTGTATAATTTATTTAAATATTAATAGTGAATTCTTAGTAATGTTAATTTATAATAAGGAATTAATACTTAATTTTATTTATTAATTAATACTAGTAAATTATTACTTATTAGTTATATTAGTTTTATAGAAATAATAATACTATAATTGCATAGAATTTAAAAAAAAAAAACCATCATAAAATATAATATCAAAAATAAGTTAAAGCTTATGAATATTTTTTTTTTGTTCTGTGGAAATAAACTAGATTTTGTATCTTTTTAAATAAATTAAAATAATTAATATTAAACGTGCGAAGTAACTGCACTGGAAACATTGACTGGTGGCAAATAAAATGATCGAATCTGACGGTGTAAATCGGCTACTACTCTGTCGTCTTTTTCAAAGGCAACAACACTTCTGGTGAACGTTATTATACCTAAACAAATATAATAAGGTTAACCTAAAAATAATAAATGTAATTGTTAGTCATTATCGTGTTTTGAAATAACCTTCTCGTCCTTCTGGAAGTCCATATTTTTTTATAATGTCCATTTGAGTTTTAACAACAATCGGATAGACATATTGCATAACTTTTAGCATATCGTTACCAGCCTTACTTTTAGCATCTTCCAAATTCAACGCATTCTCACAGGTTGTAAGTGATTCCAATATTTCTGCCAAAATAACTAGAACACATTCGCACGTATTATAGTTTATTTTTTTTATAAAAACCAATTTAAAACGTATTAATATTACTAGGTTTTTGAGTATCTTTAATATTTATGCATTTTTGCATCACAACTATAGTTTTGTAGTTATTTTAAATTACAGAATTGCAACCAAAAATCATAAGTAATTCAAAATAACTACCACAATCGTATTGAATGTTAAGTACATATTTTATTTTACAGAGAGTTTTCATCATTTAATATATACATTTAGCTATACATACACAATTTCTATCTAAATTAAATATAGTTCAATGAGATAATTTTTCAGAAAATATCTACGTTCGTGTTATTCTATTTTCTGATAATTGGGCTTCTTGTAATATTTACACTGGAATTCTTTGACTTGGCGAAAATTAGTATTTTTTCTCAAGTAGAGGAAAAAAAAAAAAGTTTTGAACTGTGATAAGAGTGATCGATTGTGTCAATATTTTTGTGAAACAAACCATTATAATTTTCTAAAAAGGTAAAAAAACGTTTCTATTATCATGATATTATGATTTACTTGAATCTAGTAGATTCTGATAGGCTTGTTATACTACGGGACGTTCAATCATCAATTACCTCTAATTGCATTCGAGTCCAATTGTAATGACGTCATTATCGATTCTTTGAAAGGTATTTAAGCACGAGAACTGAACGGCCACCGTAATGAAAACAATACCTACGCGTATAGAACGGAATTATGTACCTACCTATGATTTTTTTTTTTTTTTATTAATATTATTATTTCCTAAAAAATTATAACAATATACTATTTGGAACGTTTATTAGCTCACACGTCACTATCTACAACCGTCGTTGTGATACGCACGTTACCGCGGTCGTTGTTCGTATACCGCGGTCGCGGTAAACAGCGGTAGGACGCTATGGCCACAAACAAAATAATCGTAAATAAAATAATTAATTAATTCATTACATCTGCGTATTTTTTGTTTTTTTTTTTTTAATTCGGCGAAGGGGGCGGGTTTCCGATATTTAATTTAAATCGAACGCCATCGATCGGGCGGACGCGACGGATAATACGTAAACGGGCATAATGACCGTCGGCCGCGGCGGTTATCAGGGGACTCTGGCGTTGAGTAATTGTTTGGAAACCGTGTCGTCACCCACAGTGCCGTTTCCGTGCATAGTTTTCGTCGGTGTGTCAAGAACAAATTGATGGTAATCGAGTAGGTATGTAAACAAATTTTTATTTTAATTATTTATTATATTGTTAGTGAGCGTTGCGCGCAGATGTTCGCGATTTTAGATTTAACGCCGTTCTCGGCGTTATTAGCCGCGACACGTGTTGTCGGTCGTGACCTAGAATTCTTTGCATAATTAATTTCGCGTACGGTGACCGTGACAACCGCAATCCGCTCAGCCAATTGTCGCGTTCTCATCATTTCCGTTTGACAAAATGTCGGAATGCGTTGCGCTCGTTTCATAATCTTTTTTTTTTTTTTTTGTTAAACGCTAAAAAACGTACACCGTGGTGTTAGTCGACAAAAATGGCGGTTCGACGAAACCGTTTTATTTAACATGTTTCGTTGTTTACTTTAGATGAATGTCCTCACTTGAAACATTAAGTCGTCACTTAAATTGTTGCACGTTAGTCTTTAGTGTACGGTGAGATCCATAAAAACCAGTATAAACCATCTTAGCTATCCCTATGTGTGTGTGTGTGTGTGTGTGTGTGCGTGGGGGGGGGGAGGGGCCAGTTTACTAATATAGTTTTTTTTACAAATCCTACAGTATTTCCAATGTTTTATGTTATTTATTTTATTTGATCTCGCCGCTAATGAACATTTCAATGAACCTATATATATATTATATATACCTACTACATGTATTTTCTCTGCGACTACCTATGTTGTACAAAAATATACAATAGAACATTTAATTGATACAGTTGACAATTGATTCACAATCATGAGTGAAGACAATCAAACTATAAATCTCGAGCCAGATACAGTGACCGGAGAAGGGAAATATCAGAAATTACCTATAAATCCGAGTCACCATGAAGACAAAATTGACGATCTATGGTTAAGCCAAGAAAAACAAAGAAAAGAACATACTAATGAACCATATTTTGTTGTGGACAAAACTCAGAATTTTTCTCTGGCTCAAAACTTTGAGGTAATTGTACATTTTGTATTTATCATTTTTATAATTTATAATAAAATTAATTCAAACCATAAACATTTATTGAAATTTCAAATTTGAAAATATGTATTAATTACTGTCATCCAATGTTATAAAAAAGTGTAATGAAATATTAGTTGGGAAATAAAATACATACCTTCCCATGAAATTATGATTTTAATTTGTCGTCCTGCTTTAAAAACGACCACATAACAAAATTTGTTTTAACATACTGGACACCATATAGCATATAATAACAACTATGCTTTTATAATTCATAGTGATATCAACTTAAATTTTGAACAATTAATGATATTTATTTATTCCTTGACCTTTGCTTTTCAAGTATAAATTAACTATATAACTATATATATATAAAATTTGCAAGTTCATATATCTTTCTTAATTTATAACAATACTGAATTGTTTGTGGCAAAGAAAACAATATCTGATTTCATTAATATGTCTTCGGACCTGACTGTATTTACCCGTTGAGATAGTTGTTTGATGAAAAAATAATATTTATAAGCAGGCCAAAATATGATTAATTTTTAAATCTGTGTTGCTTTTGCATTCATAAAAAAAAAAAATTTGTAGTGTAATCTATTTTGTGACAAATAATAAAATATAATTTTTTAGAATGCAGATAATTTTGGAACAAACAACGTAGACACTGATACAGGTTTTAGACAAAATACTTGTTGGAATTGCGGTTTAGTAAACCATTCATTGAATAACTGTCCACAGCCTAAAAACTACCAGTTAATCAACCACAATCGGAATGTATTCCATGCACAGAAAATCCAACAACAAAAACTCAATGGTATTAAAAGGTAATAATAATATAATTAATTTGAAATATATATGTTTATAGTTTAATAAGTATCTACAGAAATAAAAATGATCTAACTTATAATTAAATTATTTAGATCTAACTATCAAAAGAGTCTGCGGTATTTTGTTAGTAAAAACAAACTGCCAATAACCAATATGATAGTGGGCACATTAAGTGATGAATTGCTAAAGGCACTAGGATTACCCAAAAATGGAATTCCTTTACATGTTTATAAAATGCGAAAAATGGGTTATCCAAATGGGTGGCTTGATGAAGCCAGAGATGAGTTTTCAGGAATAACAATATTTACTGCTCCTAATGAATGTTCGTAACTATAATTATTTTTATATATACTTAATAATTATTTCTTCAGATGATTTATGATTTTTATTGTCCGTTTTGACATATTTTTTATTAAAAATTGTATAGTTTTTATTTTTTTTATGAAATAAAAAATTTTGATTGTTAATCAAATTATATAAACCTATAAAAGGTAATTTTATTATCTTAATAATTTACTAATAATGAATAATAGTATAATGTTATAAATAAGAGAAAAACAATTGTTTTATTTATAAATTCTAATAATTCTATACATTAACTAACCTATTTAATTATTTAACACCTTAGCATTAGAAACCCATATCTGTTTGTAATACAACTAAATATTAATATTTATTTAATTTTTAGGCTTGCCATTTCCTGGAGGAGATGATAAGTTCCGCTGTACTGTAAATGCCAAAAGACTACATTTATATCCAGGCTTTAACGCTCCTTGCCCTCCTGATGCCATTGATGTGAGAATCTCTTTTAATAAATTAAAATGTTCAATGAATACTATAGGAAACATTGTTGTTGGACAACCTTGTTAGTTCAAAATATTACCTTGGTTGCTGTGCTGTGCAGTCAAAAATGTTTGCTCGGCATTAATACAAATTTACTGTATCTGTCAGTCACAGTAACCAATAGTTACTCTGATGATTATTCAAGTACTGTCCTTTAGACAAACATTGGGGGTCTATATTATGATTGCACTATAAAACTCTGACACATTTATTTGTACTTCAAAAAATGTATTGAAAAAATTGATTGAGATTGAACTACATTTATCAGTTATGTTGAACTAGTTGGTATGGTTGTCAGATATATTAACTGTTAATTAAATAATTTAAAAGTATTATATACTAATTGGCAAATAAAATAATACTTATTCCTTTCAATACATTTTTAACTAAAAGATAATATAACAAAATGCGCATTAATGTTTTTTTTAACTGTTGTAATTTGTAAATAAACATTTTGTGCAATATTTTACCATGTATAATATTATATGTTTAATTGAACTTTTTAAATTGACCTTTAAATACTTATAATGATTTAAACTATTATTTATTGATTAAATGCATTGGACAAATTGAATTGTAAACAACTAATATCAAGACATCTTAAAAGAAAAACCACATTTAGTGACTTAAGTGTTTTTTTTTTTTTTTTTTTTTTTTTTTTTTTTTTTTTTTTTTTTTTATATATATTCAAACATTCTTCCAATAAAACACAGATTGGTTGAGTTTTGAGTATATTGTATATTTAATTAATAATATTGATAGTTTACAATAATGTTTTAGAATTAACTTCACAATTATAATTTTTTACATAAACATTTCCTCGCACTAAATTTTTTAATTCGAGTCTAATCCTATTCATTTATTCATTTTTTTTTTCATCATTCAACCTCTAAAATCTCTGACAATGGAAAATTTATAAATAAAAAAACAGCTGTATGTCATGGATGTTGAAAATAAAATGCATATCCATGGCTGTAGTTTTTTATTTTTATAGGTGCCATTGGTTCACTCTAAACCGAATATTTCACAAATGTCACTTAAAATATCAATAGGTATTATTAATATAAATAATAATAATATTAATAAATATAAATATAATATCTTGTATATCAAAGTATTAGTATAATATTTATTTATATTCTATCTGTGTTGATTGTACTGCAGAGTTCAGTGTCTAGTTATTAGTTGTACTAGTGGATGGCATTTGGTCATTAGCTATCAGCATATATTTTAGCACAAGTAGGCTACTCAACATCCTCCTTAATTAGCCACATTGGTCACAAAATAATAAATACGTTTAATTTAATTTTTTTAATTTATGTATTTTTATTGTTGTTCTAGGAATATGAAAAATATGGTTGCCCTCAATATGATCCCGAGCAAAGCCTTGATAATATGATTCAAATGCTGAAAACTCGCGAAACTGAAAGTTTATCAGACTTGTCCGAAGAGAATTTTGAAGACACTGGTTTTGCATCTTCTGATGGTAATAATAATTAAACATTATATTATTTAATGTGTACTGAACAAAAAATACATAATTTAATGATTTAGATAAAATTAATAATTTAATAATTATGCTAGTCATTATTGTATAATATACATAAACAAAAACTACAATCAAATTGCATAAACTGTTAAGGATATTACTTCTTATTTTTTAGAAGAAAAATTAACACCTTGCATTTGTTTAATTTAAATTTATTTTTGATAAATTATTGCTAACGGAAAACGATTCTGCGGGAAGTTGATTTTCATCAAAATTTACACTTAACACTTATTAACAAAACTATTACCTTCAATATTTTTCTTTTTCACCATTAAGTATACAATTTATGATGAAACTTGTGTCGAATTTTCGTTGAGCCAAAAATAAATTGTATTTACATTGTTTGGAAAATAGTAGATCAAATGCCTAAAATTAGTTCAAAAATGGCCAGAATGTTTTGAAAATTTGTCTAGGAAGGCCTAATATTAATATTTTATGAAAATTTCAGATCCCTATGATTAATTGTATATAAGTTACTATAACACAAATAATGTGTCATAAATTTGCCCGTTTATTCAGTTTAAGAAACCTATATAAAAAAAAAAAAAAAGCACTACACTGATAACCCAAGCAGGATAGACTAGTTTACAGACACACATAAAAAAAAAATAAAAAATGTAAAAAAAAAAAAAACATTTAGTAAAATAAATACATTCTTTGCCTTCACTCCTAAATAATCTTAATTATTTCTATAAAACAATTTATAAATATTTTGTAACATTTTATTAATTGTGTTAGTTTCCCAAGTCAATATTTCTATGAATAAATATAGCTTTAATTATATGACTATAAAAAAAAAAAAAAAAAAAAATGATATCGTAGCAGTTATTAGATCCCTACAGTAGCAGGGAAATATTATAGCTAGGATTATATTAGGATATCCAATATTGTGTAGGTTCATAGTATGAGGTTTTTATCATGGTTCAACATTATTATCTCTGAAGATTTTGAGTTAAATTATTTTGTTTTTTTAATTTCATTCCTTATAGAATCGTTTAATTATCTTATTTGTCTAAAATGTAAATACACCTTTAATATTTTACCTAAAATACTGTTTGCCTAGTATTCTAGCCTATAGTATCTTACCCTATGTTTTCCTGCTTGACCTGTCTAATCCTATTGAGCAATTTGGCTTTGCTTGAATTTTTATTTCTGTTTTTGTGGTTAAGTATATTGATTTCGATAATATTGTCTGATTAACTACAGAAATAATAACAAATATTATGGTTGAATTAATATGTGTTAATCTGAACTATTTATCAACATTTCTGGTAAAACAAATATTTTTGAGAATGATTGTTTACCCTATCTGTTACAAAATTATTAGTTTCGATTTTCAAGCAACAACCCTTTCAATTTTAAATACACATTTTTAAATGCTAATCTCTCTTTTTCTCTATCTGTGTACTCAACCCCTAGTTTGGTTTACAGTTTTACAAATTCTCAACTTTTAACAATCATTTACAACATTTGCTATTACCTTTAGGTCCTTTTATAAAACCTAAATATTAAATAGTTTTTTAAGTTATGATTTTTTAAAGTTTAAATAAACTGGATATGTCATATGGGGATATTTTAGAAATATATACATCCATCTCTGTAACTTTTCATAATATTATATAATCATATAATTTGAATAACAATCGACATATTTATTGCAGACGAAATGAAAACTATTGATGAAGTTCATTCAGACGATAGATCCTCATCACCCGAGGATGGAGAAATTACTGTAAATGAATTTTCTTTGGGTACAAATGATACCGCCATTGAAATGGACACAGTGGTAAGATAAATAATTTAATTTTGATGCTTATTTCTATTAGGTAATTAATATATTTCATAAGGAGAATTAACTAAATGTGTGAGGAGCAAGGATTAAATTAAAATCAAAATTATTACATTGGATGAATCGCGATTAGAATTATTCTATATCGTTGCACAGATTTCCGTAAATTCAACCAATTTCAATTTTTTATTTTTGTGTTTCTGTTAACAACTTTTCTATTAGCAATATTGCTCTAATCAAAAAACAGTATAAGAGCTTTTTTGTAGAATTTTTTTATTTTCATTATAGTTTCCTTAATAATGTGGGTAAACTGGGAAATAATCGGAATATTTACACAATAACGGTTTTCTATTATTTTTGATTTTATTTTTTTGTTGTGCTTCAGTTAAAAATAATCGTATAGACTTGAAATTTGCACAAAATACTAATAACAGTAATGACACTTTTCTAGACGTGGTAAAATTGTCAAAACATTCTCGCAGTTTTTGAGCCATAGTGTTTTGATATTTTGAAGCTTTTTAAGTTTTTAAGCTTTTTATTTGGTTTTATGTTGTATTATATTTTTTTGGCGTCTCAAAAATGTTCTAAGATTTGACACAATATTCTTCATAAGTGGGGTTCTTATAACCATATAAAAAAAAAGAAAATATTTTTACATACTTTTTTTGTAAAAGCGTTTAAGTTCAGATTTTCAAGGTGTCGACTATTTTCACCAAAATGTATAATTTTAAATGCTTAGCTAAAACAACAGATATTAGTGTACATTTTGTCGGAAATCGTAAAAATCATTTTCAAACACCATTTTCCACCATAACTAACCAAATTTCGCTCAGAATCTTTTTTCAATAGCAATGATTTTATGAATTAAATTCCTTTCTATATCCTACCTTCCAAACTTCTCATTTACAATAATGGTCCATGTATCATTTTTTTTTTTTTTCAAAAGCAAAAGAGATAATAAATTATTTCCAATTACTGTTTACACACTGTATAGTAATTATTATTAGTAATTATAATTCTAACATACTTTGATATTGAATCTTATTTTATTTTATCTATTATATTTGATAAATACCTTTCCATACATATTATAAATAGTAATAGTATATTAATGATATTTGTTTTGTTTTTAGTCTCTATCTAATGAACAAAATAGTTCAGAAGAAATATTGAAGGATGATAATAGTTCAGAAGAAATAATGAAGGATGATAATAGTTCAGAAGAAATAATGAAGGATGATAATAGTTCTGAAGAAATAATGAAGGATGATAATAGTTCAGAAGAAATAATGAAGGATGATAATAGTTCAGAAGAAACATTCGAGGATGACAATAATTCAGAAGAAATAAACACGGAAGAAAATAGTCCATCAGCAATGGATAAATCAATCTCCAACACTGATATTACAGAATCTGTAAATGAAACTCCATCGTGTTCGTCCAGTTTAACAATTGCTGATGGTGGAACATCATCGAAAATTCCTAATACTTTAAAAAGGAAATTTGGTGATATAAAATCAGAAACCCTAGGCACTCCGATTCTCGATCACTTTTCTGCATATAAAACTCGACCAAGCCATGCAAATTTTGCAAAAGGAATGGTTGATATGATTGATCATGAAAATCTACCTAATGCTGTAGGAACATATAAAACCATAAGAGAATTGTTAAAAGACGTACGTAAAACATTAAATAATGAATTATAAATTCATTTATTATAATAATAAATTCTTTGACAATTATTTATACATATTTTTTATAATGCTTTTAAAATTAGTGTTGTGTATATTGGTTTTACAATCAATCTATTCTATTTTAATTTATTCTATTTGGTTAATTCAAATAAATAATAGTTTTTACTAAATTAAAAACTTAATTAATTTTTTACATACATTTTAAAAAGTATTATTTATTTATATATATTTTTTTTAATATTATTTTTAATTTAATGACTTGCTACCAATTTAAGTATATTAATAAACAATATAACAAGGTTAAGCAGGGCGCTAAAATATTAAATAAACTATCAAATTACATTTATTTTCCATAGAGACATAATTGGAGGCATATATTTTAATATCTATATTACTCTCTAATACATGTAAACATTTAATTTAAATGTACAGAAAAATGTTATAAAAGAACAATTGGTAGTAAAAAATATTTATAGCTATTTTAAAAATGTAAACAATCAAAAATACACCGATTGTGATAATGTATAAGAAATTAAAAATTGAAATTTCCTAACTAATCTAATTATTAAATTATACCAACTGTTGTTCAAGCAAATAGATTGATGTACTTAAATTACAAAAACATTACCTAGTATAATAATAATAAAGTTATCAATGTTAATTAAATGTTACATTACATTTAAAACATCTGACAGTTGATTTAACATAAAATAATGATAATAAATAACTTTGTACGATACAGTAGTATATTGATTACTCTAATTAATTAATTTAATCTTCTGAATTGTACATTGTCAATATTGTATTTTCCTTTTTTTTTTTTCTTTTAATTAATATAAAAGTTGGTACCACTTTTGGATAAGTATTAGTATTAATGAGTGTTTATTAGTTACACTATGTGGTAATTGTCATTAGGGTGGCAATAATTCAAGGTTGAAAATATGCAAGCGTAAAACGTTTTATACATTTTACATATTAATTGTAACATATAAAACTGTCTATTGTCATTTTTTCGAGTACCTATGTAAATAGAAATAAATAATATATTATCATATGTGTTTGTGTACTTCATGTGACAAGAACAAGACACAAATTACTACACTATAATATTAAATAGTATAATATACTCGTTTGTTTCGTGTGTAATTTAATAATAGAAAATACGTCCTAGGACATACAATTGTCTATTCATAATTAATATCCTATTAATTTATTGTTAGCTCTAAATTATGAATGTATTTTTATTTATTAGGGATTTAATTTTTCTATACTGTATAAAATGTATATAATTATGTGTATTTATACGTGTTTTTTTTACTATACCGTATTAATATACATTTCAACCCTGGTCCAAGTATAGTCGTTTTATAAAATACATTTGTCTCACTATAGTAATTACTATTGCACATAAATCATTATTGTGTAAAAAAAAAAAAAAAAAAATTACTGCATTGTAGTGAATACGTAAACAATATTTTTTTTTTCTATTATTATTTATTTAATATTACAACATTGTATCTACATTTAATGCATGCAATACCAAATACAAATATCACTTATTCGTGCCATTTTGCCGAGTGCAAAATTATAATATTAACAATTAGGTAATTTTAAAATGTATTATTACGATTTGACTACACCACTGACAGTGTGCATGTTTAACATTATTAAATATTATTCGATATTAAATATGTGCGAAAATAAATATAATTACATTATGATTGGTGATATTGACTTGGAATTTTTTCTTTTTAAGCCAGGTCACGCCGGCAAATACTTACTTTCGGTGTTTAACCCCTCCCCCCCCAAAAAAAAAAACAAACCAATTTGGCTTCTTTTTTTAAAAAAAATATAACCGGCGGTCAAATGGATTTAAAAAAATTCATATTTTACGTGTATAGCCCCCCCATTAGTGATGGAAAAAATCCGGATTTTTTTCTGAATCCAAATTTCGGTTTTTAAAATTGTGTTTTTTTTTATTATTTAATTAATTTCTCATAAAACTATTATTTTTAATAGTATTAAATAATTTAAAAATATTACAGATAGAATTGTATTAAAAAAAAAAAAAAAAATCATACATATTACTCATATTTACGTATTACTAGCTGACCCGGCAAACGTTGTTTTACTTATAAAAATTGTAGCACGCCTTGAAATTAATAAAATAACTCGTTTTATAATGTAAAACAAATTACCTAAGGATTTGATTTTAAGATTAAAAAATAACAGAAATCTGTACGGCCGAACCCAAAATGTTGGATTTTAAAATTGGAAATATGAAATTTCGGATTTTGGAATTATTCGGATTTATGTCACATCCATTTAGTAATAGCCACATAACAAAGCGACGAAAATAATATTCCTTTATCGTCTAATGGTAAAACCAACGATGGCGAGCAGTACCTATGACGATTCTGCTTTTTTTTTTTTTTTATCACTATTAGGTGATTATAATCATTAGGATTATCATCATATTATTTATATACCCATTATTAATGTCTTGGGAAAAAGACATAAATTATGATAAATTTATAAAAAAATGATAGTTAGACGTAATTGTCAAACAATCAGGCCCGGGGATTAAGTCGTTTGAGAGCCCTAGGCACTTTTTTTTTTTTTTTTTACAATATTGAGAATATTATGTCACCAATTATATTTGGCTATACGTACCTAATAGATAAATATTAAATTAACAATAATGGTACAAAAAATAATAATTAAAATTGTATAAGATATGTTTAAAACAAATTTTTTTCTACATTTTTTTTCTTAACGAAAAATATACCTATTGTTTCATTGGTATTTATTTCGTTTTCTATCCAGTGGCCGTAGCAAAAGGCAGGGGGAACTTATCCATAAATCACGAATTTGCTAGACAAAATATACATTCCCCAGCCTTCGAGTAAGAAAAGCACATTTTTTGAAGATTGAAATGTACACCGTAATACAATATAACTAATCGTTTTAAATTGTATACATAAATTAAAAAATTAGTAAAATTAATAAAAAAATATCGTCAAATCGATTACAAAAAAGAAAAAAAATCGGTAAACAGCCGCGGACAATCACTACACATTCCGTAATTTCGTGTTACACGCACATAGGTCCTGCCGTTGTCCCTTTTGTTGCCGAGGCCCCTGGTGTGCAAAATAGTAAATTCCCACCGTTAACTAGCGGAGAACTTTAGCTAGATTACGGGCTTTTTACGATAACGCACAGAGTGGACAAAATAAGAAAAAAAAATCAACGGAAATAATCACAAAAAAAGAAAAAAAAATCATATTATTATTATTATAATATAATCGCCACCCGGTGTCGTGATACGAGATAAATAAAACGAATAAAATCGGTCTGTGACGGCAATTGGCTCGTACAATTGGCCGAGTGTATATACGGCTATAAAAAAATTACATTTCACCGACAGCGTACGCGTACAATTATAATCGGGGCTCGTAAATTCACTCACCAAAAAAAAAAAAAAAAAACTCATAAACAAGCACTTATGCACCAAAACTGGTGAGTTTTTTTTTTTTTTTTAACAACAGCGTTTTTAATTGAATACATTTTAATCAAATAGTTTTTAGAGAATGGATTTTCCAAAACGTTCTCAACCGGTCACCGGGAAAACTTGATAATTACGAGTTATGCTCTTTTTTTCCCGACACCGGAAATATATAAAAAAAATAAGAATCTGGGAATTAAATACACGACAGTAAATACGAGGTCTGTTCAAAAAGTACCAGGACAAATGTTTTATTACGGTTAATCTACACACGATAACGTTTCAAATTGTAAATAGATGTATTCCTCGTGAATTAGTGGATATTTTAAACAAATCGCTATCTTATGTCAGTTTAATATTGCACGTGATTAAATCCAGTCGGTTTTTTTTTTCGTTCGCCGTTTTCGACACGTCCGAAATTAACGAACAACGCGTGCGCATCAAGTTTTGATTGAAACTCGGTAAAAAATGATGCAACGCAAACGTACGGAAATGGTTAAAACCGCTTTTGGGGATGATTCGTTAAGTGGTTCCGTGACTTTCGAGTGTTTAAAACGTTTCCAGGACAGTCGGCGATTAACTGCAGACAATTCACGTTCTGGATGACCGTCGACGTCATCCAAGTAACGATGGTGTGGCGACAATTTGCGAAAAAAATGCGAAATGGCCGCCGATTAACCGTTCGTGAGTTAACAAAGCCAATTGAGTCTTGTCATGCAATTTTACAGGAAAATGTACAGATGAGAAGGGTCGCGCTGCTAATTTCGTTCAGCGATTGTTCACCACGACAATGCACCAGCACATTTTGCGCTGTCGATTCGTGAATTTTTTGCTGATAAAAAAATTGCTGTGGTCCCGCGGACTCTCCCTATTCTCCTGATCAGGCCCCATGTGATTTTTTTCTATTCCCAAGACTAAAATGTGCGCTTAAAGGACAACGATTTCAAGATGTAGAGGAAATTAAACAGAATTCATAGCTTTAACTTTGGAACAGTTCCAAAGAACTTTTGAAAAATGGCAAGATCACTGTATATCGTCCGGAGGAGAGTATTTTGAAGGTGATGTCTTTAAATAATATGAAACTTTATTTTTGTAATTATTAAATATAAAATCCCGGTACTTTTCGAACAGACCTCGTAGTGACACAAGGCGCCTGGATCATGTTTGTTATATCATCAGGAAAAATGTTGCAACGTACGATTATGTTTCGTTATCCAACGTAATGCGAATATTTTGATATCCAACAACCTTATTCCAACGGATTTACCGTTTGGTTGAATTTTGCAAGGCAAGAAAACTCTTGTCACATCAGTCCTGGCAAGTTCATGCATTAAAATAACGCATAAACAAAATAGACACTTGTGCACTAAAAACTGGCGAAATATACATATTTGGTTGTGTTTTTTTTTTTTTTTTTTTTTTTTTTTTATATTAAGCAGTTTTTCGTTAATATATTTAATCAGTAGCTTATAGAGAATGGATTTTCTAAAACATTTTCAACCGGTCACCGGGATAACTTGATAATTACGAGTTATGCCCTTTTTCCGGACACCAAAAATATATCAAAAAAAAAAAAACAAATCTGTGATTTAAATTTACGGCAGTGACAAGGCTTGTAATAATTAATTGATATAACGATCCAATAAATATAACCATAAATAACCAGATCATACAATGGAACAGAAAAGATGACTCAGTGAAATACCTTGGAGTTTTTCTCGATGAAAAACTGACATGGAATATCCACATAAACAAAAAACTTACACAGGGATATGCCAGGATGAGAATTCTCTACCCCTTAGTGAATTACAAATCAACTCTCCAAATAAAATCTTCTCTCCTTCTCTATACCGCAATAATCAGGCCTCTAATAACTTATGCCTGTCCTGTATGGTCCGCTGCCTCTATAACTAAAATAAATAAAATACAAATTTTACAAAATAAATTCTTAAGGATATGTCTCAAAGCACCGTGGTTCATGAGAAATCGCCAGATCCATAATGATACGAAAATACCCCTGATAAATACATGGATTAAAACCCAATTCAAAAATTTCCACGCCAAACTAAAAAACTTGGACAGTGCTCGTCACTACAATATAGGAAAAAAAACACTCAATAGACGTCTGCGGCCTCGACTTCCCCAGGACATCCTTTTAACAGACACGGAAGACTCATCATCAGAAAATGAAGATCATTATTAGCATACTAGACCTCATCGTTATTATTATTATATTCATATATGTAACACATTATTATATCATTCTCACTATTAATAATTATGTCATTAATAGATTTATAATCATCTAAATTTGTAACAAATAAAACTGTAAAAATTAATAAGTTGTAATAGCACTAGGTGTGCTGAAACATTTTATAATTATAATAAATAAAAAAAAAAAAAAAAATAATTATGAAAATCAACGTAATCCTTATGCAATATAATTTGTAAAACGCGTGCGGTTCACGTGGTTCTTGTAGTCTTGCCAATGCATACAGCCTATGGTATTTGTGCAACCAAAAATCGTTGTGCAACCCGAAGATAAGTCGACGACGGCGACGCAGCGATAACATCAAAATGATAATAATTTTTTTTTTTTAATAGAATCTACGATCCGTACCACTTTGGGCACAATAAACAGATGAGTTACAGATTAGTTATATACAATAATAATTAATAAAAAATATATCATATTCTTAATGACATTTATATAATAGTGACATTTTTGAGGAGAGCAGCCACCCATTAGTGACACTTTGAAGAATAATTTTTTTAAATTAATTTTTGTAATTATTAAACATAAAATCCCGGTGCTTTTTGAACAGGCCTCGTATTATATAGGCTAGCGGCTATTATTTATAATATAATATACACGTTCGTAAGCCGTTCGGTTTGGCCGCGGGGAGGTTTGTGGGGGGGGGCGGGCGGTGGTGGCGGCCGAGGGCTTAACACGCCACAATCGGACGTAGCGTACCGTGTAATTGGATCCGTTTCGGTGCGACGACGACTTCGACGACTACGACACGACGACGACGGCGACGGCGACTACGGCGACTACGGCGACTACGGCGAGTGTTGTGCGATTTTGCCCGGCACTCTCGCGTCTGTTCAACGCGCGCCGGCGGCAACGGGGTTGATTTGTAGCGCAGTGTTTTGACATTTAAATTAAACTGTGAAAAAAAAACAAAAAAAAAAAAACACCGGCCGGGTGGCTAAAATAAGCGCACCGGTTTTATTATTATATATATTTATTTTTTTTTTCGCCGTGACAAACGCGCGTATCGCCCCGCACCCGTGCCCCGCGGAACGGCCACAAATCACCTCCCCGATTCGTTACACTCGGCCGCCCCTTCCCGTCCGCGCGCGAATTCGTACACCATTCGTATATATTTTTTTTTTTTTTTTTTGTCCCCCTCGGCCCTATAGAACAATACGCGCCCGCGATATATTTTACGAGCAAAAATACGGCCGCCGACCCCGCAGTTATACGGACAATTTGCAGGCTAATAAACGATATACGAGAGAGATTCCGGACGGAGATACGACAAAACGAAAAAAAAAAATAAAAACGGCGGGACTCTCTCCGCGCGCGCCGTGAATAATCCGTGCGCGAACCAAATTAACTCTTTCCGAGTTTCCACTCGACTGCGGACACACACACACACACACCGCCTTTAAATTATATTATATAATCATTTTTTACAAATCATATGCCGTACAGCTCGGGGGGTGCGTTGTTGCACGCGGGCGTTAATAAACGCTACTCGTCCCCGAGTGCGGCGCGGAGTTTACGCCACTGCGGTATTCCGCGTTTCGACAAATTCTCCACCGGAAATCTCGGCCCCCGGCCGTCTTGTCTCGTCCCGCGCGCGGTTTTCCGGTAGAAAAGTTTATTATTGGCAATTGGGAATGGTCGTTTTTGCGAAACCATTGGTTTGTAATATTTTTTTTTTAATAATGTGGAAACCGACATAAGAAACCGGGTATACTCACGCGACAAAACGACTTTTTTTTTCTTTTTTTTTAAATCAATTAAGTTTTTCGGTGTAATTCAGTGCGAAATAATCGCAGGAACATTAAATTCCAAATATTTGATGTTTTTTTTTCGTTTTTGTTTCGATTTATGTGTGTACATCTTTTTTGGCTCGATAAAAATTAATTTTTTATTTTTAACACTATTTTATTAATCATAGCCATTTTTAAATTGTTTATTGGCGTTTTAAGTGGTTTTTGAGTTAATTCAATAAAACTGTTTTGGCTCAACAGACACGCACGAAGTTTATCATAAATTGTGTACTACCGGTGAAAAAGAAAAAAAAAAAAACAATAAAATGTAATAATATTTTTATAGGCGTCATAAGAGTGTAAATTCTGTAGAAAATCTTAAAAAATTACGGCACAATTGATCGAACTTCGCTCAGGAGAAATTCTCCTCGATATCCTACCTCTTCGACTTCCCACCTACAACAGTTGCCCTCGCCCATGGCACGAAGTGTGTCCGTCTCATTTATTTCGGGATGTTCAATTTATCGACAAGATCCAGATAAGAAATTATTTATATATATATATATATATATATATATATATATATATATATAATGCTACGTGTTGTACACTTGTCGTATAATAAGCACTTAGCACAGTGTATAGATACTAATTATAAATCTCGTTAAAAACATATTATGTTATGTACAAAATATAATCACACATGCTTATGGTAAACTGTACAATATGATTTAAAGAGAAAAACCACTTCAGATATTTGTTTGAAAGTAAACCTATATAATAATATTGATAATAATCAGCCCGACCTGGAGTGTGGCCATGATGTTTTTTTCTTCTTTTTTCTTTTTTTTTTTTTGAAGATGTCAAACGCAGGATGGAATCACAACAGCTCGTGTAGAAGAAAATATCAATATACGACTTAATTTCAGCATCGTATGGGCTTCGCCGTCATCAGCGGACGGTGCAATCAAAATTACGAACATTACACAATAACTGTGTAAACCATTTTGATATTAATAATTACATTTTTTTTTTATTTTTTATAACAGTGGGTGGCAACATTTAATAAACGATACAATTTTAATTTCGCTATTATAAATAATCTATTCGAAATGTAATTTTAGTTGGCGGGTGTTAAATATAGCTACATAATACATAAACCAAGTACATATATATATATTCAATTTTATGATATTGTATACTATAAAAACGTACTGAATACCCGAGCCAGCACTATGTCCACTATGTCAGGGTTTTTTTTTTTTTTTTTTTTTTTAAACGACCACAATTTAACAAACACCAGGAGCTATTTTACACGGATTAAAATAAATACGAGTTTTATAGTCGCAATCAATTAATGTTTTATTGTGAGAGAAAATACCTTCAATTATTTATAATAAGCAATAACATTGAAGAATATATTAAAAAAAAAAAAAATGATAAATAGTGTGTCGATATTAAGCTCTCAAAATAATCGAATCAATTTGAATAAATCCTTTTAATGTCTCGTTAAATGCATGTACGTGTGTGGGCTAATGCATAAATCGTCTTTATACTATTGAAGAATACGAAAGAAAAAAAAAAAATACATAATATTTTCCGTTTCGATCATAATCTCGGCGAATACGAATTCCGGTTTGCAAATATTTTATTGTCGGATCTGTAATACGGTCGCAGTTGTAAAATATTAATATTATTCTAACACCACCAGCAATGAAATAAAATATTTTAATATTTCTAATAACGACCGACGTTAAATTATACGGCTAATTTCAGTGGCGGTTTTATGGTGGGGGGAGGGGGGGATCGTGCTTTTTTTTAATTTTCTTCTATTATTTCTTTTTTATCTAAGGAAACCAAGTAGTTAAGTAGTTCGATAAGTATGCGAATAAATGTTTTGTTTGTGATTACGGTGACACTGATAAATAAGTGTTTATCTGAAGGAGTGATAAAGACAACGGTCTATTATCGTTTATCATATTAATCATATTACAGTCATGTTTTTGTTGTTTTTTTTTTTTTAATTTTGCGAATGTGATGTTGATATTGTGTTTAGCTTTTAATTATTTCGTGTACTTAAATAATCACGGCTTGTACGAGTAATTTAACATAATGGTCAAAAATCAAATCGCAGGTTATTTTGAAATGTTCCAAAAAGAATAAAATAAAACCATCCTACAGAAACAGAATACGCATAATCAAAATACAATTAGTGAGGTAAGTCAATATTATTTCACACTTCGCAAAACGAAAAAAAAGGAACATGCTTTCATTAAAATTGACTAATATCTAATTTAATTATATATTTATTGTGTTTATTCTATTTAATTATAATAACTAATTTTTTTTTTAGAGGGGGGGGATTTTGAAATTTTAACTAATTTTGCCCCTCATTTTCAATTTTAACCGCTATTGGTTAGTTTTCAATTTTAAAGTTCATAAACGGGTCCGATTAGTTTTAAAACTATGTATGTATACCTAATTTGTCTGGGCAATTGTTATTTTCGTATAATATTTCGTATTAGGACTTGTATGTCAAAAATACAACGTCACAGGTGGTATGTATAGAAATTAGTCTAACTGAAGACATTTGGGTAAAACACAAATTTTTTTAAGTAATCGGAATAAACACGGGTCTACATTTTAATTCGTTCGAATGTTTAGTCGTTATCTAACGAGTGCCGATTTTTATCTCAACAAATACATTACTATTTATTATTCTTGCGAATTAACATTTTAATGAAATAATACAATACGTAAAAAAAGCAGGACATACTTCGCACCGCGGACAGGCACGGGAAGTGTGGAAGGTACACAGGGTACAGGTTAATAAATTTAATGTACCTATGTAAAAAAATGTACATCTTTGCAATCAAAAAACCATTAGGAACCGAGCTCGGCAAATCAGTAAGGTTATATACACGGGCGTGCGCAGAGTTCTATTTTCCCGATTACTGATATGCCGTATGAATTTTACAAAATGATCTATATAAAATAACTGATAGGAACAAGTTGTTCCGAACATCCGAATAACATAAAAACGCCAAAATGTCAAAACACAAATGTATATTTTATCTCCTTTTGATGGAACGGGATCGTTTGGATAATCGATATTGGACTCGTCTTAATTATAATTTTCCATTTAGATTAAAAAAAAAAAAAAAAAAAAATCAAAATAGAACATTAAAAAAAAATAATTGAAATACTATCATTGGCGTCATTAGTCATTGACTAATACATTACATTTTTTTTTTTTTAAATCATATATTTTTAAAGTTACATTTTTTTTTCATCGTTTTTCTTTCATTTATTTAATAAATTAAAAAAAAATTAAATACAACTCTGAACAATAGGAACAAATATGCTTAGCGAAAATCATCAATTATTGTCCATCATTCATTAATATTCAATTATCATAGCTGTTGATAATTTATCTTGCATACAAGTTGTAGATGAAATACAAACCGTTTGATGCTGTATTCGATTTTAATAGTACCTAACACGGTCTTTGATTATCGCCTAACACTGTTTATCAATCTTTATCTATCTTTATCTTAATCGTAGAAAGTTGTATCTTATTGGCTATGCCCACCTCCATTAACTTTATTAACTGACAAATGATCATGTCAAGACATGATTTAAAAACGTACAATCGTATTTACGAAATAAAAATAATAAAAATTCGGTCGTCTAAACTTAAAACTATACACGTCCTTAAAAAAAAAAAAAATCTGTTTTAGAAAAATCACACGCAGCTTAGGCTGCATGTGCTGCATCCGTGCGCATGTCTATGGCTATATAATAGTACGACGTGCGATTATCCAGAAATCGAAGAGAATAAAAAAATAAATATATTGACATTTGCATTCAGTTTTTTTTTTTTTTGTTTTTTTTTTTAAACGTTTATGAAAAAAGTTCTTCTACTACTAGGTAATCAGGGACAAAAAAAACCAACACACGCTCTAATAAATTTATAATACTGCGCCTACATTCGGAATCGAAAAATATTCGATCAAGTTATCGAGATATAATTTTGTTTTTTTTTATTATTTCACGCGTCAAATGATAATAGCTCGAGATCGCAGGCTATTCCGCCGTGCGCGGCTCTGGTTCGGCTATAATAATTCCTACATTTACAATTCTCGTACGGTCCGGTACTCCGGTACTTACTTTACTCCTATAATAATATTTTATGTGACCGCACATGAATTAATAACAATCGATCACTCCGAATAAACGCCTTATTGCACACGTCGTATGCGTACGGTTTACCGTGCATACATAATTGTATTCTCCAGGGACGAAATACTGTATATCGGGTGGAGCAGGGGGGGGTCCGTGGTCCTTTAAGTCGATAAACGTTTTCAAAATGACTTTTTTAAATTTTTTTTTTTTTTAAATGCGTATCTTAATTTTATGTCATCGCTTTCGGTTCAACACAACCCAATAATATTGGTAAAAATCGATTTGCAGAACTAGTTGTTCAGTTGTGCCGAGTCAAATACGGTAAAAACGGCACCGGAGTATTTTTTAAAATTTTTTTTTTAAAATTAATTATGGTTAAACATAGTTTACAACACAACCGTTGTAATATTATAATATTATTTGTATGCGATAAATAGAATATATGTTTAATATACATATATATATATATATATTTTGTACTGAAACTTGTCGAACGGATTCTCATATACATTTATATACGTTATGACAAATATAATAAGACTTGCTTTAAAATTAGAATAACCAAATTGAGTTGCGAAATATTCTGCTTTTTCTTTTAGTATTGTTCCACTTATAGGTACATTTTTATCTCTACATTGAGTAAACCATTTGAATAAACATACCTCTACATTTGGATATTCTGCTGGTTTTGATCTTTTACAGTCACCTTTATTGTTTTCAAATTTTTTTTAAATATCCGCCTTATTTTTTAAAAATGTCGACAGCGTATTTGGAGGAATATTAAATTCTTTTGCGATGTCTTGTTTTTTCCGGTTACCTTTCTCCACCAATTGTATCACATGAACTTTGTCAGCTATAGTTAAATGGTTTAACTTTCGTTTTTGAGACATGTTTAAAAACATTCAAAAATACGCACGACAAACACGACAGGTAGAGTGTAGACACATACTAACCAACCATACTTATCATTATTGTGTGTGCGCTAATAATCAGTAATCTTTATTATACAGTACTGAAGTAGATAAAACATAATACATAATAATTATCACGAAATACCCAGAATATCCAGATATAGCAGATATAAAAATACACTTCGACTAAGCTATTCATCACAATTTTATATTCGAGTTAACAAGACTTATAATACATTGAGTGTTATTATAATTTCTAGGGGGATTAAAAAAAAATCGAGTTGTCGAGTTCTTCGAGTTATCGAGGTTCGAGTTATCGCGACTCGACTGTTTATACGAGTATATATATAATTGACGAAACCGTTATTTATATGGAAACCTCAATAATTAGTAGTCTGATAATAATTGAAACTACGTACCAATATGTTCCAATATCATTGTGATAGCAGCTTATAGACGGCAGTGATTTTTATATATATTTTTTCTTCTAAACTGGCTATTGTAATCAAAGACAATATAAATAAAAGTGTTTAGATTCTATTGTTGGGTTGCATCAACGATCATATATGTGTATGCAATAAATTATATTTATATATTTTGTACTGAAACTTGGGAGAAGGATTAATTAATTTTAAATTTAAAATTATCATTTTTAGCCAGCAGTTCGACTGGGAATTACACAGTTTAGACTAGTATTGTAATGTTTCAATAACACTTGAATTTTAAAACTACGTTTGAAAAAACTAAAAAAAAAAGTCGTTCCGGGTGTTTACTTTCCGGATTTTCATTATTTTTAAATGTCAAGTAATTTCGGAAAACGGCGATAAAATTATTGTAATTTATTTCATAATCAAGTGTGTGAAAGTTCATACACAAGTGTGCTTTTAGGTTTCTATACATATTTGAAAATAATTAGGTACTATTATTATTTAATTTCGTATAAAAATGTTTGTGGTAAATTTAGAAAAAAAAAAAAACAAACGTCCGACTATCGCGCATCGTCGAGATATCTGTCGAAATCCGCGTGAGTGATGACACTACTATTATGTTAATTTTAAAATGTATTATCCAGGCGTTTGTTGTTAACCGTTTACCCGGCGTCACCCTGTTCTGATTGATGAGTTTAAATGATACGGGTTTTTCAAATAATTTTATTTTTTTATCCCGTGTGTGCACTCTCGAGTGGGGTCGGTAATGCACTATATTAGGAACAAACGGTTTTTATTGTGTTCGTGACACTATACGTACACGTGGATTTTCACTCGGTCCTTATATGCGTGCCCACTGCTAAATAACCACCGAGTATAGTCGTTTTTTATAGACATCTGCACACCACTGAAACTAAACTGGCCGTGTACTACAATACGACGGGGGTCCCATATTGGCGGGCATATACTCTTTATCTTCAATGTAGCGGTAAGTGTATACAAAATTATAATAGGCCCGTTACATTTTATAGTTTACAAAATTTCCTTATCGATTACTTATACTCAGATACCTACTTACGACAGCGGTGTTAGAATAACTGCCATATGTGTACCATAAAAGGCGAAGCGTCGCATCACCAGATGGATCTCGACACGGTGTTCACAATATTTATTGATCAAGCTCTATTACCAATAAAGAGCGTCGTTACATTATAATAAATCGATCGGGGTAAATATTTGTTAATATTTTCCTCGGTACTTTTACTATGTAGATTAACATTTTATTGCATTGTAACGATATATTTAGAAAGCCTTTTATAGTAGGCGCCCATACATTGGTTCTAAAATATAGGGATAAAAATATTACATGTCTTGAAATACCCACATAAATTGAATATTAGTTTTGGGTAGATTCGGGTAGTTAAATTGGTCGGGGAAGGTTTTCTCAGTGCACACGGAGAGCACCGAGCGAGTCACTTAGAATTACAGTAATATTTGAACTTATCGTGTTGGCTATAGCTGTGTATGGTTGCTTTGTAGGCGGCATAGTTTTCTGCAGAGTCTACCGGAGTTTCCGGAAGGAGTTTACTGTTTATTTTATTGGTTGGTATGGTATTACCGTACACGGTGTTTCAAAAGTATTTACTCGACTTCAAAAAAATCATGTTTATTTAAAAAAAAATAGGATGCAGAGAAATATATTCTTAAGATAATCTGCAAGTTTTAAGCTCGTCCAAGTCTGTAGGCAATGGACATTTGTAAAGTCCGGGGAACGCGTAGTGGCCACGATTTCTGTTGCGGAGTGACCGGCTCGAAACAAATTAACGACAGTTCGCTAATAATCATTAACGGTGTCTCACAAAACACGTTTATCGGGAACGAAAATAGAAATAAACTTACTTAAAATAAACTTGATCGTTATGTCTTTTAATTTTCCATTAGGAAAATGTTATATAGTTCGTTTCACCTGCGATCAAGTGGACGTGATTCGATTGTAAAAACTGTTTTGCGCACGACAACTATTACATACTCTTTCCGTGTTTACAGCAGAGTTACAAACAAATCAATAGCACATTAAGACAAACATTATCTGTGTCGTATAGTGCCCTTTTAATTTTTTTTTGATAGCACTACCCGATAATTTCATTAAAAGTATATTAAAACACCGAAATAACCGAACGGATACAAACTTTAATCGTGAAAAACTCTTCTGAATACGCTATGCAATTTTAATAGTATAGTTGTCCCGTGCATAACGGTTTTTTATATACATTTTATATTATGTCACGATTACACAAAAAATACAAACAATATCACGGGACTATTCGTACATTTGGACGGTGAAAATATAGTGAATTTTAATATTTTCGAATTGATAAACGACCATTTTTTCAAACATTTCGTCAAATTGCCTGTACGCAATTCCTTAAATACGGATGGTATTATTACATCTTCATATCGACTAAGTCTTTTAAAATACCGTGATTATTATACCAATAACCAACCTATATGTATTTATATATTAATATATACTTACGTTTACAAAACGTTTAGACGAGATAATATTTAATAATTATAATTAGGGCATAAAAATTAATATGTTTTATTGAAATTAAAAAAAAATATCATACAAATTACTCGGAACCAATATCTTGTTCGAAATATTCTTCTCGGTTTTTCGTTCGTTATTTTTTTTTTTTAAAACTATACAAATTAGAGGAAGTAAAATTAGGACTACGAATACGAAAGAGGCAAGAACCGCTTTTATTGTATTTATATTATCAAATAAATTTACTTGTGAGAAAAACACGGGACTACTCGTACATTAATTCGACAGTGAATTTGTGTATGTTTGAATTGATAAACGATAATTTATTTTTCTCAAAAACTTCGTCAAAAGGGTTGCCTATACGCGATCCCTTGAATATTGTTAAATATAGTTTTGACAAAGCAAAAATCGAATAATAATTATTACACGGCGAATTCGAATGTACGGGTAAAAAAAAAAAAAATACTTTGATGGCGGTAACGTGTCGCTAGCGATAATACCTCTGTAATGCGTTGATAACGGCGATGGGGCGTCGCGGTATATTGGCGGAGTTTTACGGTTAGGTACGCGCTCGGCCGTACCGAAAACGGGGAAAACCGCGTCGTACCGGCCGGAGGAATCGCGCGGGGCGGTGATGTGGCAACCCGTATCGAACCGGGCGGGATTCGTCGGTCGCCGGGAAATATTAAAAGAATTCTCGCATACAATACACGGGGCGGCGCTGCAGATATTAAGAAGCGATTACAGGGCGAAATAATGGGAATAAACGGTATGTATACGGGTCTCGACTTGTGGGGGCCGCCGCCGCCGCCGCCGCCGCCGCCGTATAAGTGTATAGGTGTACGCGTTTTGCGGACTTGTCAGTCCCGGCATGACCGATGGGACCCGCGGAAACGGGCGATCCCTGTCAAAACATCCCCGGCGCGACTATTGTATTAATCCGCCGGTCGAAACCCGGGACAATAACCATAAAAAGGCACCCCGAAGACAGAAGAGTTTTCGATTTCACACACGCACAACACGTACCCGGACGCGTCGTCGTCATCGTCGTCGTCGTCGTCGTCGTCGCATTCATCATTGTCGTCGACGCGGAGCCATTTTTACATTTCGTCGGCGAAAGACCGCGCGCGCGCGCGCCCGCCTTTATTTATATAATATTATATACGAATATTATTATTTATTTATTTTTTTTTTTTTTCCCCGATATCGTGTCTCTCGTGCAGGTTTTTTTTTTTTTTTTTTTTATTATATACCTGTATTATATTATTATCTTTGCCGCGCCGCGCTCTATCCCCCGGCCGTGACACGTTGTCACGCTGCGGATTACACGGGCTCCTCCGATCACCTCCTCCTCCTCCTCTTCCAATATTACATCGCCCGGCGTATGTATACGTTTTCAATATAATATTATAGCGTACAAGGTGTTTTTTTTTTCCTTTTTTTTTTTTCTGTCTATTCTCTCGTACCGCCACCATTATAATATATAATATAGTATTATTATGAGCAGCGTATAAATGTACGCGTAGACGACAATGCGCGCCAATGATGGATCGACGCCGCGGCCGCCGATCGTAATAATATAACCAGAACGAAACGGGTGTCATCTGCGCTGATGAGTTTTTTTTTTTTTTTTTTTATTCTCCATCACGTCATAACAGGTAGGTCGACCATCCCCGGGGTACGTCCCTCCCCCCGACGACGGACTCGGTTTTCGGTCTCGAAAATATTGAGGTTATACTATTCGACACGCCTGCGGCGCTCGAATTGAAAAATAATAACACAAGCGGGACGGGGAGGATACGACGACTCTATGAGACTTTGGAAATACTTATCCAACGATATTGAATTCGATAATATTAGATTCAATAATCACTGCCATTACTACGTAGAACTATCAACAGTGTTGTCAACGTTTCTTTTTTTTTTTTTTTTATAAGCAATCCGTCCAATTCCTCGGCCTTCTAGTATAAAAACGAATTCGGTTCTTTTCCTCGTTCCGTTTAAAAAAAAAAAATTACTTGTTTCTGAACTTAGTGTACCTTAAAACTTTATACGTATTTATACATGATTTTGTCGTAAATTAATGTAAACACAATACTCTCTCAGTCTATACAATATGAATTTTATTATAAAATTAAATATTATATTTTATATTTTACACCGTAAATAGTAAAACTTTTCCCGCGAGATTATCAAAACCAGTGAAAAATACAAATCTACATAACGACGTCGACGAATCCGTACTGTCACATTGATAATATCTATGATTATTTTTATTTTGTCCTTGTTGTAGCGAAACGCCCGTGAACAAACGTAGGAAACACGGACAATGGTTTCGTTATTTTCGATTTTTCATTTTGTTGTAATACAGTTACCGGAAGTTTTCGCCGAATATTCGTATTAGTACTTTCTAGACGTGATACAAGTTTCAAAATATTCTGTCCGTTTTTTGAGCCAATTATAACCGTTTGAAATTCTCGAGGTTTTACTTGGAATTATTTCGATAGCGTTTTTTTTTTGGCTCGTCGATAATGTTCGAAAGTTCTTTATAAGTCAATCGTAAGTTTTTCTTAAAACTCTAAAAAAAATATCGCAAATCTGCAGTTCTTTCTTTTTTTTTTTATTAGCGTAAAAAGTATAAATTTTGACGGAAATCGTAAAAATCACGGCATTTCAAACATGGCTAACCCCATAGGAACGCTACAGATATAAATTAAATTCCTCCATGTATCCTACCTACCCTTGAGCAGTATCCGCCACTTTTTTAAATTCAAATTTGATTTTAACGCACATTTTGAGGAGTTTTCAAAATTACGTATATACATAAATATATATGGAACTGAAACATCGTACGACCGGTAAATAATAATTATGGAGCGTTCGCATTAAAAAAAAAAAAAAAAACTCGAAAAGTAGTTGTAATCGAAAACTAGGCCAAGGATTGTAAATGTTGGATAATCGATATTAAAATAAAAAAAAAAAAAAAAAAAAGAATTATAATAATTAAGTAACTTAATTAAAAGTTTACGGATGTTCTAAAAAAAGATAATAGTCTATGCTATACATTTTTCAAGCGGTTATCATTATTGACCGAACTTTTAATTAGGTCTAAACAAAACCCAAAACTTTTGGTCTATAATTTCTATAATGTTTATTGATTTTTCGTCTAAAGTGGTTTTAATCGTGACGAACTCATGATTTATATAGCGAGTTAGTTATGACGTTAAGTTTTACAAATATTATTATCGTATATTGTTATTAAGAAACATTAATATTGGTAAATGTTTTAAAAAATTAATATTGGAAATATTTTTTATACTATGTACCAATAGTAGAAATTTGAAATAAAATTATTTATTTAAATATTGCTTTGCCTTATTTTTATGTACGCAAGTAAATTATTCCGTTCGTCTCTTCTTGGCAAGTCCTGTCAATGTAGTACGCGATATACAGACGGTTTGTGATAAACATATTTTTAAATGAAATTAGAAATGCGTACAATATCAACACGAAACAATTATAATATTTTACTTAAAATAGTAAAAGTACCATTAAAACGTATTACATGTGCAACAAAAAGGTTTCAATACGAGTACAGTTATATGTGCGTCGTATTTTCTATCTTAAAATATTACGTCTTATAGGGCATCTCCGTCAGCTTCTAAAAATAATAAAATTAATTTTGGATTCCAGTTCGGACCATAATTATATTAAATAGAATTATCATCGATATATTAAACGAGAAATGTATAATTTAAAATAATAAATAGCCGATGGAACACGATTGGGATTCGTATGGCATTCGGAATCATTTTTTGCACTTATATAGAGAATAATTATAATTTATATGTTATTTATTGTAATAATATTATATAAAAAATATATAAATAAATAAAAAATATAATCCACGTTTTATTATTATTATACGGTTATCTAATATTTGATCTCCGATATAAAAATTTAATTTCGAGGTATATAAAAAAAAAAAAAAAAAGAAAAAAAACAAATCGACCATAAATAAACGTCCATAAAAACTTACGTCATGTTGCGTTTAGATTTATTGTGACGAATAGCAGCATAATTATTATCCGTTTAAAAAATATATATTCAAAACAAATTTGCCTAATATCCAAACTGTAATAAATTAACATTCAATTAAAAAAATTATATATCTGTATAATATAACGTTGGCATAATATTTTATAATATTTACTTTATATTCGGACAAACATTTTTTTTCTTTTTCTTTTTGTATGTATTATTTGTTTCGTGCATATCTATATTCTACGTTTGTAGTATTAAACGGCAAACTAACCTAGTTTATGATATAGTTTACACTATACCGAGCCTTTATAGGCAAAATAACCTATTTTGATAACTGTTCAAGAAGATATAAAACGTTTTTCGATTTGAAAATACGATCTGAAATAAGTTCGAATAAAAAAAAATGTACAACTATTTCAGAACTTGACTCTGTCGCTTACGCCATATAGGCTATCATCAAATTTAACTCGTAGCGTTTATTTTAAAACTTTTAGAACGAAACTCAGACATTTCTAATAAAGTAAGTCGCTTGTATCGTCGATAAAGCTGATTTTTCTGAATTGTTTGATATAAAAAGGTAATTTTGGCTAAAAGTTTCGCTCACGCCCCTCTTTTGCCTATTAAGGCCCGATACATTATACGAGAGGAAATGACGATGACGATGGTTTAGGGAGACGAGTGTGCTATAGAACGAAAATATTTAAGGATATTGAGGACGAAACCGAAGAAGAATTTTAGAGCATTTTATTTTTCATAGTGGTATTCGGAGGAATAGATTTGTTGGCCTTATTTTTGTGCACTTTTTTTATTAAGTGTGCAACGATAGACTTGGTCGGCACTGTACGTTTTTTTAATTTTTTTTTTTACACCTTTGTATCGCTGGGGAAGCCGATTGTTTGGAATTGTTCAATAACAAAATGCCATTTTGGCCAAAAGTATCCGCTCGGTACGCACATTAAGGCCCGACGTTACACAGAATATTTGTCCAATAGTGTTATGTTATGACACCACGCGTGTCGAACGACGGTATAATATCGGTAGCGGTTTTCGGTAATTTGTTTTTTATTTTTATTTTTATTTTTTAAGCACCCGAATCTCTTAATCTTTGTGGGGGGCCTCGGAATACCCGTACGAGTTTTACGACGTCGGACGGTTTATATACGCACCGTCGTTTCCCGTACAAATGTCCGGGATAAGCCGATTAATAAAAAAAAAAAAAAAAAAAAAAAAAAAATAAAATAATATTATATACGGACAGAGACGGGCCGCGTGTGTCGAGAAAATACTCAAGAACAACTTGTACGTATATATTATTATAGGTACGTACGCGCGTGGTGTTATTGAATAATTCATCGGAGGTAATGACGTACACGATATTGAATTTAACGACCGTCGGTTTCCACACAGCGTATTTAGTATTATATTTTATATATATGTGTGTGTGTGTATATATACATAAGCTTCCGGTCAACCGTCGTTTTTAACATACATCAGAAAACATCGTCCACACGGATAATACGTAATAGCGCAGCTATCCCAGTCTCCTAAACTGCGGCCCGTCCGCCGCTGCCCCGCAGTGATCCATTAACGAATATTCCCAAGGATTCGATTATAATATTTTATATTCACGTGTACTGTGCACCGTATAGTACACTAATACGCACCAAAAATAAATAACCGTATAAATACGACAATGGCGTTGTGTAATCGAAATTATCGACGACGGTTTCCGCTATACCGACTAGTTGAAGTCGAAAAATCGAGTCGGTTTTGAATATTAACGTTTTGGTTTTGTTACCAACACGGTTTTGTTAGGCCAATTTTTTTTTTGTTTTTACATTGGCCTAAATAGTAACGAGATAATTTTCGAATTTATCGCGGCGTGTTAATTGCTTTTTCCGGTATGTTTGAACATTTTACACGAGTTCTATTCTGTAGCAAAACGAATAAAAATCGAGCGTAATGTAGTAGTTTTTTATTTTATTTTTTATTTATAAGGCTTTTAAGTCCGAATTCTGACGTAAACCGTAAAAATCACGGCATTTCAAAACATATACATCCGAATTTTGTTCAGAATCGTATTTCGTAAGCACCGATTTATTGTTGCGCGTATACAGATATAAATTAAATTCGTCCACGTATCCCAACTTTGGAACTTTTAGTTTTTAAATTAACTTGACCGCGTTAATAGTATTCCCGCATCCTTGAAAATTTATCATCGAATACTTAAATACTAATTGTATAAAAAATAAAAACCTATAGATTCCGTTTTCGGGGGTAACACACAAACACACACAAACGACACACGAAAACGTCGTATACAGAATTTTGTAAAAAAAAAAAAAAAAAAAAGGTAAAAAAATATATGAATAATAAAATAATAGAGGTCGCTCGACAATAAATTTATAACCTACGCCGTGGTAAATAATATTACGGTTATTTTAAACGGATCACAAAATATGAAACTATAATAATCGAAATTGTCTAATGTATATTGTATATACGTATACACACGTACAAGAAGAATAAGTAATAATATTTTATATAATTTATTATACAAAATTATACTATTGAAGAATATACAATATTTTAATACGACACGACAGTTGGTCTTCAGAAATAGTCGGTAGAGGTATACGTGTCGACACGCGAACATTCTACAGGCAAGTACCTTTTAATTTGGCCTTTTAATGCGGTATCTGAAATAATCCTTTTTAGCTGAAATTCACGTTTGCCCATCGTTTTATTATTCCACGTTCGTGACGTCTGCGGCAGTGGGTATAATAACACGATACATATTCTTACGTCTCACGCCTGTTATAAAATACGTGTATAATATACAGAAAATACATTGTGTACCTACGCACAATGTGAATATAATATCCACCCCTCTCGCGCCCGGGGGGTACACATCCACCACCGGACCGAGTAAAAAAAAAAAAAAACAAAAAAAAATCATAGGCTTTCCCGGTTCGAATAAATATTTAAAAAAAAAAAAATGGGAAAAAGCGTGTAATTATTACATAAATATATATATATATATATAGGTGTATAATATTATTTTACCCATCTGCTCCGTAAAGAAAAAAAAACACTTTGTCGGGTGGTTCGGCAAATATTATATTTTCTATACTTCCTTATAATATAATATGCCGACTGTACAAACGAACAATGTCTATAATTTTAACAAATATTATTTGTAATGGGGGTAATACGGGTTTTTTTTTTTTTTTTTTTTGTTGTAATGATAATATTGCATTGTACAAAAACTATCCGTCCGACCTACAATATTATTAATTCTCTATTGTCCGATGTGAAATTAATAGCGGAAAGGATAATACCATAATGACATACAATCCGAAAAATACTACTATACAATATAATATAGGACGTGGGTCTAAGAAGTTCAAAATAATAATTCCACGGGGTGTATCTTGTGGAGGAAAAAAAAAAAAATAATAATGATTGAACCTTAAAAATGTACCTTAATTGTTGTATAGCTTCAGTTACGTTTTTTGTGTACCGATACCTACTACAAATACATTTTATATTAAAACTATATATATATATGATAATATGTTCGTGGATAAGTCTATTAAATAATATGCCGACGACAATTATTATGTAAGCTGTTCGATTCAGTGGCGTGTTTAGAAGGATATTTATTTTTGCGGGTGAGATGGGTTATAAAAATTGAAAACGATTTTTTGCCTCGCACAAAATGTATGCGTTTAATCAAACTACGAAATAACGTCTTGTGGTATATATTCGTACATAGATTTTTTCGTTTTTTATCACGTGAACGAGTATGTTTTCGAATATTATACAACAAAATATTCTAATCGTCTACTAGTCCTCCGCATTTTTAATTCTGTAATCGGTACTTGACTGCAGTCGATTGCGGCCGAGTAAAACCCCCACCGACTCGTCGATGGTAGCTGCTCTCTCGTCTTCGGATATTATTAGTATACACGAACAAACACATACAAAATAAACTATTATACAAACGTTATATGTTTGATGTAATATTTATTTGTGCTAATGTCATCTAGAATTAATAAGCAAACCAAAAAAAAAAAAAAAATACACCCAAGGAAGGAGATGTATTACCCTTATCTCTCCCCGCCAATACGCCACTGCACAGTGGGCCAGAATCACAAAAATACAGATAAATATTAATATTACTCAAACTTTGTACGAAATCATCATTTCATAGGTTAAAATATACGTTTTTGAAATCGTTGTGTTCACAAATTTAATATTAATTTTAATATTTGAACCCTTTTGAGGAGTTAGGGGGGGGGGAGATGATCTTTTTTAGTCAGAAAAATGATTTTATTATTTATGAAAGTGCCACTGGTTCGGGCGAGAAAATGGCGCGATCCAAAAATATCGGGTTTAACATTATCGCGGAACTATAAACTTCAACTATAATAATATATCGGTGTATTTTCAATTATATTAGGTTTTAAGGAAGTAATGTTGTCCGTCGATTAATATGGGTTGAGATATATGGATATAAAAGAGCCTTAAAAGAGACCTTATTTTTGTTTCCGGTAAATATCCAAAAGAAAATCTCAAAAGTTATATATATTTCAAAATGTCAACATTAATTTGAAAAATGTCCGTTTTACGTTCATATTTTTATTGACTATCGAATAGGAACAACTTATATTACGGCCGAGGGTACCTTAGCTATGTTTTATCTATCGAAAATCCCATCGTCATAGAATTGTACGGTATAAGGTCGTCGGTAATACGAAAACGTCAGTTTAGCGTCCTATTATAATAGTATTAAACGTTTTGTTAAAGAAGATGATTTATAATCATAGGGTTTTTTTTTTATTTTTTTATTTTTTTATTTTATTGTCGCGTATTTATTCAAATTAATTCGTTTAACATCCGACAAAAAAAAAAAAAAAAATAAATTTTAAGTTACAAATAAAATCCATTAGGAGGTACGCGTTATTGTAGATTGTGATTCGTTCGACTTTGACAATACCGTCGACCGACAAGTTGGTATGTTATTATATTACACGCGCACCGTACGATTTGATTTTTTACTAACGCCTATTATATATAACATTATAACGTGTAATGTAAAATCAATTTATCCTCGTAGAACGTATTTTAACACGTTTATCGGTACGAGTAAAAAAGAAAAAATCGGTAGGTACACTCGTTCGAAGAAGCGAACTAAAGAATTAGACATTAGACGAACGGTCTTTAACCGATGGGTCGCGTAAGCTTCAAAATTGGGACGCGATGCGTTCTTTTTAAAATTCGAAAACAAATTATAATAGGTATACAAATTTTACTTAGCAAACTAAATGAAAAATAATTGGAATAAAGTTTAAAAAATTGTACGCGGTACAACATTGGATATAATAATTTACGATTAAACCGTAGAAAATGTTAAAAAGTAATAGACTTCACACCACCGAACATTATTTGCGGGTTGCACTGTTTAAAATCGAGTTTATTATGTGAAAATCGTTAAATATCACATTAATTTTTTTAGTTTTTTTTTTTGTATTATTACCAATAATAATAATTAAATACTATCTACAAACGTTTTAATTTGTATTTATAACAGTACTTCTACAATTGTATATTAAGGCATTCAGAGCAATTTTTGATTTTTTTTTTTTTTAATTTTCATGGCTAATAAAGCTCACGTGTATAGTAAAAAAAGTGGGTTGCAAGCCAAAAAGGTTTAAGACCACTCTGTATTAGACTATACGCAGTGGCTCACCGCGAAATAAGTACATTCACTATTATGAAGTGAGTTTTTCGCGAATTTTAAATAGACATGTTTTATTGAAATAATCTATCTGATATAAAATTTTTTTTTTTAAAAAAACGCATTTTCTAAACAATTTATTTTTATCCGTCGGCTATTATTATTATGTAGCGGAGTGTTTAAAAATATTTAGAAATAATTCGACACGTCCGTGGTTTTTATCCCGTGGAATAATTTGATAGGTTTTTCGTATTACATTATGCAATTTCATTTGTCGAAATGTATAATGCTAACGTGGTAATAAATATAGGTGCCTCCTCCTCAATTCAACAGTTATAACAAAAAATTAAAAACTAAAATACATAATAATATATGCAATACAAATTAATTAAAAAAATTATTGGTGTATTTATATAGCTTCTGTGTAAATACACCTTTGATTTAAAAAAATCGTCGAGTAATAATAAGAACAATAAATACGAACGAATAATACGCCACTGAATGATATTTAAAAATAATATGAGAAATATATTATAAAAAAAAATTACTATTTTTTTTTTTTTTTTTTTACACGCGGAGTAAATTAATTTTATTAGAAATGATTGTAAAACGATAATCTGATGATGAGATGGTTTAATTTATTATCTAAAAAAAAAATATTGATACAGAATATTATTTTTAAAATCAGTTAAAACGTTTAAAATGTTTTCAAACTTATTTTCCATAACCTCGTTATAAATGTGCCACTTTACAAATTTTTTTTTACAGTTTTATGGAGTACTAGCTGCCAATATCCTACCTCGTTCGGGTCAAGTTCGGTTATCCAGAAACGTCGCTAAAAATGATCAAAAATTTTTTTTTTTCGCTATTAATCTTTTTAATCTATTTTATAAACGGGACAAATCCAAATCATCGCGGAATCTCATCCATAAATTGACCTAAAAAAAAAAAAATAGAAAAAAATTAAATTTTCGGACCAAAAATACCAATAACCCCGGGTCGGCTACTGTCAATTTATTTTTATATTATACTAAATTATAGAGCCCATATTAATCGGGAATAGTGTAGTTTTCTATTATAGGGAAACAAATGTTTAGAATCGGTTCGGTCGTCCCGGAGATTAGCCTCTGCGCACAAACAAACAAATTTCGCCTATTTATCAGTGGTGTAGATTATTTGATTTATTGATCTGCAACAAAATCGGCAGCAATGACCATTAGTTATTTTTACATTATATTTACTTATATGTTATTTGAGGTGCGGATAGGGGGGGGAAAGGTATTTTTACAATACGTTATTAAATATAGTTAGATTGTTAATCAATTATTTAATTATATAATTTTAAATTATGTTGTTCTATGCACTGGTCTGTTTGATGAATGGTCCGTTTAGATCTGTGTTTCGCCGGTAGTTGGGCCCAAAAGCCAAATTTTGTATTCTGTACGTTTTTTAAACAGTCCGGGATGACGTGTTCGACACGGTTCCGCGTGTTGAGCGAACCGGCGAATCCTCTTCAGCCACAAGAAACGAGTGCGTGGTTCCCGGTGTGTCGTATGCGCGGCCGATTTCTTCTATTCGAACGTAGGGTTAGTACGTAATCTCTAAAACCAATGTCGCAGTTGTCGTGTTTTATTTTTTTTTTTTTTTTAACTGTTATAATGACCTGGATGGCGGCGAAGGGGAAACGGGAAACGTCGCGCGGCCGTTAATAACAATATTATATATCGTCAGTATTTTCGATATAGAAACGATAACGGACACGTATGTACGTATTATTATTATTATTGTAAAACTGTACAGGGTGTACGACGGACGAGCTCGTGCGACAGACGGCCGACGTCGGAGGGCCGGCCCTCGGTAATACATAATAATAATAATAATAATACAAGTGGGTAGCGGTCATTCGGCCATAGTAATAATAATAATAATAATAATACAATAATAAATATACCGCGACGGTGACGTTATAGGCGCGTTTTTAGCACCGTAGGGCGCCTGCTCCGGGGGGGTTTTTTTTTTTTTTTTCCGTCGTATTTAAACAAAACAAAATGAAAATAAATACGAAAAAAATAAAATAAATAAACTCGATGATATACGCGGCGGAGAGAGCTTTGTCCGGCCGTGCCGGACCACGGGACCTACGGTCAAACCGCCGTGTCGGCGGGGCGTCCCGTCGGACCGTATATTATAATATAATAATATTATTATCGCCGCCGCAGCCCCGCACACGGTTTTATTTCGTTATATAACCGAGCAGACCGTATTATAGGTGTGAGTATATGAACCGCATCGTCGACGGTATATAATAGTAATAATAATAATATTATTATTATTATTATATAAATACGACGTTATTGCCAGGTGAACGCTGCGCGCGGGGAAGAATCCGTTTTACATAATATTGTCCCGTCGACTATATTATAAGCGTGGTAATAATACGACAAGCGAGTGTATTATAATAAGGTATGGGTATAATAATAATAATAATAATAATAATAATAATAATAATAATATAACCGCGGTTTTAGAATATTATTGACGTGGTATCGACGAGGTGGCACCACGCACACGCGGTCCACACGATTTGGCCGAGTATTTTTTTTATTTTTTTCCCCGCCGGTTCCTTACGGCATAACGTCCGGACGATTCGATTTTCTCGCCGCGCGCGACGGCCGCGATGGCCGGCCGATTACCGGGCCACGCCGGTAAATCCCGCGGCCGCCAATTTATCGTCTACCGTCGACCGTGGCCCCGGGGCGCCCGCCCAGCCGTTTGTCTCCCCGGCCGCGGCGAATTTCCCGGAGGTTTTCATCCATAGATGATACCTACAATCGTACAACACATACGATAATGCGAGGGCGAGAGGTCTACGGTTTCAAAATCACATTTTTCAAAATTTTTTCCGAAGAGTTCAACAAACATGGTGGACGAAAAAAGTTTCGTACATTACAGTGTACTTTAGTGGGAAAACCAAACATTTCTCAATCCGCCTCACCGGCCCCGGAGCTTTTATTTTTTTTTATTTTGGTACCGGCAATACCCCCGCCTCCCGGAATGGCCGTGAGGCTCTACTTCGGGCGACGGGTCGCCATCGTTAATTTATCAAAATGAACACGTATAAATAAAATCCCGTATTCCCCTTCGACGGGGCGGGCTCACATTATTAGTCTACAAAGCTTCGCGTCCTTACCGGGGAATGGGCAGTAGCCGGGCCGAAGCCTACTTGCTGCCCTTACACTAGTGTAGGGGAGGACACTTCCTACCGGCCCCTCACGGCCGGCGGTCTGGCGTCTGCGAGGCCGCGATCAACGACGGCGGCGATGCGCTTGAAGGCGCGCGCCGGCGGCGTTGAGGGCTTGGCGTTGCCGTTCGGCCGACTCCTTTTCCGCGACGACCGTCTCTGCGAAGTCGACCACGGCTTTCCAACGATCTGGGGATTCCAACACGAGCGACACCAACCGCATTTTTCAAAATTTTTTCCGAAGAGTTCAACAAACACGGTGGACGAAAAGTGTTTCGTATAATTACAGTGTACTTTAGTGGGAAAACCAAAAATTTCGCAATCCGCCTCACCGGCCCCGGAGCTCGGGAAACGCCTATGCTTATGCTAATATATTTTTATATGGGTACCCGATGGAAAACTGTCCCGATCGGACTAAATGTCGGGTTTATAGTGTAAAATATAAAACGCGAGGTACGCACACGCGGTTCCGTTAAATGCGTTTACCGATTTTCAATTATAGACTTGCCGGTGTTTTTTTTTTTTACATTTTTATTTCGTTATGGCCGTCGAAGCAATAACCCTGCCCAAACATAATACGTATACGTCCCTCTGTTTCATTTTTCCCTATTGTTTGCGTCCGTCTCTTGTCAGCCTCAATTGTGGGCAATTCGAGACCGTCTTAACGCAAACCGAAGCAGCGGTCTTGCTCTTGGTATTTCTCCTCTCGAGTAAACTTTTTTTTTACCATTGTTTCCCCACCTCGTCCAATATGTTTTCCTTCATTACTGTGTACCTGTACACGTGGCCAATACACGACCGACCCGTAGAAATGCCCGTGCGCAGGGTCCAAGATGATTTCAAAACACGGCACCTATGAGTATTTATTTAATAAACCGAGTTACATGGAAAAGTTTGATTTATGATTAAAAGTTGGCTTAGGTATTATAGGAGAAGGTTCTACGATTTATTCGTGTGTAATTATGTTTACTACACTTTTCCCAATTCCTCAAGTTTTCCTCTGGCCCATAAATCCGTCTCGACAGCATTTCCATTTCGAAAATGATTCTTCTGTTTTCCCGGCGTATACAAGATATTAAAACCAGGGCTTGGAACTCGCTGGCCGAAAAACGGACGTTACAAATGTTCATTTTTTTTTTTTTTTAAATTTTTATTTCCGTTAAATTTGAATATATTACAAATAAAATAGGGGAAGAAATAAATACGAGCGGACATTTCGGAACGCGTTTTCGGTAGGATAAATACACTTTCGGTCGACATCCGAACCCTAATAATAATAATATTATTCGTTCGAGTAATAATAATAATCGTAATACAATATGTTTTATTGTGACTGGGCGGGGAAAAAAAAAAAAAAAAATTAAACCGACTTGGTCCCGTGCACTGCGGCCGGTTCCTTCGTCCGTCCGGTACCCGCACAATATAATAATATTAGGTTATTATTAGTGTCCGCCGTATTATAATAGATACCTATAAATTACACGTAAAATATCGACCCCCGAAGGGATGATTTATATATATATAATATATTTGCGCGTATATTATATTACATAGGAGGTAGAAATTATTTTATAATATACAAACGACACGACTTTTTATTATTATTATTATTATTTTATTTTTTTTTTTTCCATCGTCCGTGTCCGCATCGGTGCACGTCGACGAGCATAAATAATATTATACGCGGTACCCGGTGTAAACCGCCGCGTTTTCCAATACGCCCAACGCGTGACCAGTCCGACGACTTTCGTTATATCAATAAATACGGTACCTACCATTTTACACACGCATATTATTATTATAATATTATATTGTTATTATTTTTTTATTTTTATTATATTATTTCCCCATTGGACGACGATGACACGATCGCGCGTTGTACCTATTATATATACGCATACACACACACACAACTTAAAATGTCCCTCGCCCTTTTATTATTATTATTATTATTATTACCACTCGTTTTACGTATATATATATATATATATATGTAATTTTTTATTCTTTTTGCATACGTGCATGTAGTGCGGTGTCCTGTTGCCGCCGCCGCCGTACGTTTTACGCTCCGAGTATACAGTCCGGGCGAATAGAAATTATACGTACGCGCGCCGAGACGGAAAACGGCCATTTATATACAGCGTGCGCGCGCGCCATCGCCGTACCGCCACCGACATGTTTATTCGTACGCGGTCTGTATTGTATTACGGGATAATCGACCGTAATCGGGGCGGCGAATTTCCGTGTTGCTGTTATTTTAAATTTAATTTTTACATTTTTTTTTTTTTTTTAACGAAGAAAACACGGGGATTCGACCGTTTGGCGGTATTTCGCGTACGAATGCCCAAATCTCATTTCGCGTATTTAACGCGCCCCCAAACACAGTCCGTACAACGCAATCACAACCGCTTTAATATTACGTTATTTTAACGTTGCAATCGATAATCCGTTCTCGATATAATCGTTTTTAGACGTTGTACACGACGGCGATCAAGACCAGTTCGAGATTCATATCAATTTTAATTTATTAAAACTGACATTTCAATAATTATACAAATTTAAATTAAATTTCTAATCCTTTTTTTGTTGTCGCATATTTTTAAGAATTTTAAGACCATATTTCGTCAGTTTTCAGTATATATTTATTAGTTTTTCAAAACATCGAATTTAGAGCCCTAGTTATAATCATAATTATAACAATACATTTTGTTTAGTTATTTTGAAAAAAAATACACATTACTCGATAAAAAGGCGTAGAGATAAAATAGGAAAATAGGAAATTGCCGGTAAGGTTAAAATGCTACCCGGACAAGTACTGTTGCCGTATTGGTCAAGCTCAATTGGGAATAAAACAGACGAGAATATCCGGACTAGAAGACCAACCGAGAGCAAAATTCAGAGTTTTTTAATCGGTCGTCTCTTATCACCGTAGACTTGTTTATGCTTATTCGCCCAAGCATTTTTAACGTCTTGTCGACTTTTGAATTCTCGACTTTGTCGGACATACTATGAGGTTTCTTTTTTGAATTTTTTTGCATACATAAATTACGTCTTCTTCTTTTTCTTCTTTTGTGTTATGTGTATAACATAAAAGTATATTATGGGTTGAAAATATCCGGGTCATTTAGTCGAAAGTTTTGGCCAATTTTAATACTACATTAATATATTTGAGTACAATTATAGCAATTATAGACTTTTTCAATCTGTGATTTGGTTACAATAAGCAAAAGGGTTTTTTTTTTAAACGAAAACAAATGTAAAAAGTGAAAAATGCATAAAATGTACCAAAATTGCTAAACAATAAAAGTATTACGTTTAAGTTTTGTCTACATACGAAATAAATAATACTGAACGTAAAATAATTTCTATAAAAACCGGACATACTTCGCGCCACGACGAGGCCACTGTTGTAGGTGAGAAGTTGGCCAGGTATCTGGTATAGGGTAATTATTTTCATTTATATACTGAAAGCAAAGATAAATCATTGCATTAAAAAATCTGACCGAGCTCGGTAAACTGGTTAGGTTATAATTGTTCGTTTTTTCTTCTGCTTTGCGGTCAAGAAATTCAGAAATCGGAATTTTGTGACGATTCAGCAGTTTCTATTTATATGTCTGTCAATTTTGGATTTACGGAGGGTTCAATAAAACAGCCGAAAAACACAAAAAAATGACCTTAGTGCAAAATGTAGGAGTCGTAGAAGAAACTGTACAAAGTATTTGAACAAGTACAAAGACCGCCGGGAGTGGCATTTAAAGAACCTATACGCTAGTGTATAAAATACAAATCCTGGTTTAAACTTGTCTAAAATTAATCAGAGAGATGTCCATTGTTGAAATAGAAATGGGATATTATTGCGGACCGATCCAACTCGTTTGGACACTGTAAATATGAAATTCGGATCCGTCACGTCTGTTGCAATCGAACGTTCTTTTAGCCGGTACAAATCGCGACCAAATCGCCGAGCATATGACTTCGAATATTTCGGTACGCATATACGAATATATCGCGTCGTAACCAAGATCCAGAATAAGGTTTAATTATATAAATTGTAATTTTTTTTTTCGTATTATTATTGCATATAAACCGCAGAGCCCACCCAAATAATGATATTATAATAATACGGTATAGCGTAACGATATCGTATACGGTGGCGGCGCGGATTTATTATTATAATAAAAACGTTCTCATTGTGTCCGTATAATAGAATATTATCGTACTGGGCCGTCGTCGTAATAATAATAATAATAATAATAATAATAATATAGCGACTGCAATAGTAGTAGTAATAATAGTTGTAATAAAGATATCGGCGGTCGGCGAAAGCGCGTCGAAAACCGCACGCGGGATCGAAACGAATGAAAAGGGAAAAAAAAAAAAAAAAAAAAAACCCCCGAGGCCTCTAAAAACCGTCCGCACAATCGGCCGCGCGTGTCCGGGTGGTATATTTGTGTTATTATTGCGTACAGTAATATCGTTTTCGTACGTACAATATAAATAAATATGCGGTGGTCGTATTATATACGCATATTATTATTATTATTATTATTATTATAAATTCTTATATAGGACGAACGCCACCGACGCTCTGTATTGGTTTTTTTTATTTTTTTTTCCCGGGGAGTATATTATAAATATTATTTATTATTGTTGTTGTCGTTGTCGTCGTCGTCGGCCGTCGTCTGTACCGCGGTGTTGCGCGCCCAGTGCCGTACCGCGACGATACACGCCCGCCCGGCTGGTGTCGCTTCCAGCTGGGCTTAAGAAAATAACGATAATATTATTATAATATCGCGCCGTAGTACGTTTTTACACATATATCTCCAGCGCCCATACGCAACAAATGCCTCCTAGTTGTGTCTTAACTATTTTAAAGACGTCATTCAAAAATGTGCAGAATTCCAAGACATACGAAACACCTGGCAACGTGTCCAGTGCCGGACAACCTTTTTTTTTTTTTTTTAAACCGGCAATACCCCCGTCTCCCGGAACGGCCGTCAGGCACTACTTCGGCAGGCGGGTCGCCATCATTTATTTTATAAAATGAACACACATGCAAATAAGTACAGGATATAAAAACCGGTTTTCCCCTTCGGCGGGGCGGGCTCACATAAATTGGTACGCAGAGCTTCGCGTCCCTACAGGGGAATGGGCAGTAACCGGGCCGAAGCCCACTTGCTGCCCTTACACTTGTAGGGGGGGACACTTCCTACCGGACCCACGGTCTGGCGTCTGCGAGGCCGCGATGCGCTTGAAGGCGCGCGCGCCGGCGGCGTCGAGGGCTTGGCGTTGCCGTTCGGCCGACTCCTTTTCCGCGACGACCGTCTCGGCAAAGTCGACCACGGCTTTCCAACGGTCTGGGGATTCCAACATGAGCGACACCAAGTCGCCCGGTTCGAAAGGACCGATCTTCCGGACAAGGCGCTCCCTGTCCCCGTCCAACGCCTCGCAGCGCATGAGCGTATGGAGAGCGTCGTCATCCTCTTCATTCTGCTCACCGGGAAAACCGCAGTGAGAACACCCGGGGTGCGAAGCTCGCCCGATCCGGTGAAGGAACGAGTTAAAGCATCCGTGCCCCGTGAGAAGTTGAGTGAGGCGGTAGGTCATCGAACCATGCGGTCTTGTAACCCACCGCACCAGCAAGTCCGGGGGAATGAGCGTGCGCGTTAGTGCGCGCCCATTCCCCGCGTGTACCTCAGCGCTACGGATCCGGCGCGCCCATCTGGTCGCGACGCGGATCTTCATATGGAGTGCTGACGGGCGGGGTACGTCGCCTGCCGTAGTAGTCCCCAACGCGCGCAGAGCTTCGAAAGCCCTGCACAGTACCGGACAACCTAGGAGAAGCTCTAAATGAAGACAACACCTCGACAACCCTCGACAACGTTTAAACTTTTTTTTGTTTTCCTTGCGGGTATTTAAAAACCCGCATGCACGTTCACCACTAATAAGGATGAACGGGGCCAGAGTAAAAGTTGTCTCGCAGGCGAAATACCTCGGTCTTAAAACTCGACTTTACGGCGCATGTTAATTATGTCGCAAATAAAACAAAAACAATGTCTTTAAAAATGTAGGGGCTGGCCGCAACACGATGGGGCCTCCGAGCACCTGCACTGAGACTCCTATATTATGGAGCGGTGATGCCCACAGCATCGTGCGCGGCAAGCGTGTGGGGTCACCCTTTGAAACAATCGGTCGCCCCTAATGTCTGCGGTGAACAAAGCGCAAAGGTCGACCCTGATCTCTGCAATTGACGTATATCAGACGGCGCCCACTCTCGCGTTACAAGCCTTAGCGAGGTCACTACCTTTTGACTTGAGTAGTCCGCAAAAGATCCGATCTCTATGCTCGCCGTAGGTTGGCTGACTGAGCACCGCCCCAGTCGAACACTCGACGACATTGACTCTTATGTAGTTGCCGAGTGGGGCAAGCCAGGTGGAACTCGGCCGATACCAACATACCCAATGTCCGGTGGGTGCTCGCACAGCGATGGTTCTTCCCGATTCATTTCTCTAGCGGCTCTTGAGACGTACGCAAAGGCAATACTCCCACAAAGAGAGCGACGCAAAAGATTGCCGAAGTATCGAGAATATGTAAGGTCAGCTTGACCCCGACGTCAAAATTGACAGAGCACAGCCGTGTCCGGTTAACGCTGTTCAACTAGACCGGCAGATGGACAACTGGGTCCTTAGACGGGGTCCAGCGTCTTCGACCAATAATAGTTTTTCCTACGAGAAAACACGCGACGAATGTTAAATGAATGAGAAACCTTTCGGGATAACATTCGTGGGGTGGTTTGGTGTGGCGAGCGTTGTGTTTGCGAACTTAGCCCGTTCGGGACCGGCGAGGGTAACCCCGAAACACAGCTTTTCAAACGAAAATTAATATTGTAAACAACTTTTGAAAACCTTTATTATTAACCAATGTGTAAATTAAAAAAAAAAAAAAAAAAAAAAACACTTTCATATATATTTTTTAAATTCTGTATAATGTACACAATTCTAATAACCTTAGACTTTGAAGCCTATTATAATAAATAAAAAAAGAAAAAAATACCTGCCTATCGATATTTTTTACTTGATATTTTAGGGACGATGACGTTTATCCATACAATATATATTATTATAGTACCTTTTATTTTTTATTTTTTGTACGGATAAAGAGCTAAATAAAATCCGGTGACGCTTTCTTGGGTATATCGTAGTCCTACAATTTGACTTCCTCTAATTTGTACGGTTTAATTAGAAATAAAAAAATAACGACCAAGAAAATTGAAAAATCGAGAAAAATATTTATTTCATATAGGTTCGAAGTATAGGTTTGTACGATCATTTTTTTAATTTCAATTAAATACTTTAATTTTTATGGCATTTTCTGATGTTATTGTGACATTTGGACTTTTTTTTTTAAATATTTTTATATCTTAAGTTAGTTTTTCGTTTATCAATTCAAACATATTTAAATTCATTGTTGATTAAATGTACGAATAGTACCGTGTCATTGTCATTGGTTCTTGCCTCCTTGGTATTCGTAGACCTAATTTGACTTCCTCCAATTTGTATAGTTTAATTGGTAAAAAAGAAATCGAAAAACCGAGGAGTATATTTATTCTGAACAAGATATAGGTTCCAAGTATAGAATATATTAATTTGTATGCCATTTTTTTTGATACTATTGAGTCATTTTAATGATTTTTAGGTCATTAAGTTCCGGATTCCTAATTATTGTTATTAAATATTATCTCGTCTAAACACATATTTTTTAAACGCACCTTAAGTATGTATATAGGTGTGTTATTGGTATAATAATGCGCGGTGTTTCAAAAGACTTCATCGGATTGAAGGAGGTTATACCATCAGTGTATTTATGGGGTTGCGTACAGGGAATTTGACGAAAAGTTTGAAATTAATGGTCATTCATCGATTAAAAAAATATTCAAATTCACCATCTATTCACCGTCCAAATGTACAACGTACGAGTATTTTTTGTGTAGTCGTGATAAAAACTATACTACCGAAATTTCAAAAGAGTTTTTTTTCCGATAACATCAATACGACAAAAGTTATCGGTTTGTAACCGGTTATCCGGTGTTTCAATTTACTTAAAAAAAAAAAAGTTCAATGACTTTTTATAAGTAAATGGTAGGCGCTATCGAAAAAAAAAAAAAAAAATTATATGCACGCTACGACACAGATAATGTTTTTTTATAATATGCTGTGAATTTTTTTTCGTAACTCCACTGTGAATACCGTGTCGGAATTTCCCCATGTTTTTTTTTTTTTTTTTGTTGAAATACGTTTGATCGCCCGACACTCGGCGTCTACGAAATACAATCGGGTAATATCATCAAAACGTGTCGGTAAACATGAAAATATTTTTTTTTTTTTTTACTCCTCCTCCCCGGTGTGCACGGGTTGTATTACGAAAGACGTTGTCACGCTGGAGAAGAACGCGATGCGAAAAAATCGAAACGATAAATATTTCGTTCGTCTCGGTTGTTAAACACGATATTGTTTTTTTTTTCCTTTTTTCCCACTTAAAATAAAATAAAAAAAAAAAAAAAAAAACGAAAAAACACATTTTACCCCTCGGCTCGGACGATCGCTCCACACGGCAGCAGACGGAGCACAAGATCAATATAATATATTGTAGCGGTGTTCCCGATCGGCCGCGTGTTCGCCGACGCGAAACTGACACCGAGAGTTTATCCGAGGAGTCGCGGGCCGTGATTGATTGACCGCGCGCGGTCCCGCGGTAGTGTTATTGTCACGACGACGACGACGACGAACGACTTATACCGATAGTATCTGGTTAAGTTTATCCCTCAGTCACATGCGATATTATTATTATTATTATTACAATAATGCGCGTTTGGTGCATATGTTTTTTTATTATTTAATTTTTTTTTTTCGTTTCCGAGGGGATCATAAATTATTATCATCGTATATATCATACAAGCATTATTATTTATACAGTGATTATCGCCGGGGCTATTATTATACGTACCGTACGCCGGTCCCCGGGGGGAATTTGCTCGGTTTTTTTATTTTTAATTTTTCCGTATATCGTACGATATTGCCGTTCGGAAATCACGCGGCCGTCGTAGAGATTTCCTCCGACCCATTTGTCCCGGTTGTCAGCGCGCCGAGGAGACTGCAGCGTTTTATTATTCGCCGGCCAAACATATCCGCGTATCGTTTAATAAACCGATCACCGACGAGGGTTGCATCGTTATCGTTATCGTATGTGGACACGGAGCGCTATTAATTATATCCAGCGGGCCCCGTCTTTTATTGGGCACCGGTTGTTACGGGGGATCCGCGTAATATCGGCGAAATGGCCGGGTCCCGATTCCGACGCATACTAATACGGGCGAAAAACCGCACGATACGGTTACTCGGTTCGGTTCAATATTTATTTTATCGCACCGTTAGAATATGACTAATATGTACACGTGCAATACGACTATTACACGATTTGGGTTTCGTCGTGTCTATAAGTCTGCGTTTACCAAAACTAATACAAATCGTTATCATTTTGAACCGTAATGAACCGTAACGTTACGCCAATTCGGTTCACCGTATAGGAGTGTTATCAAGTTAGCTGCACAACTGCGATGAATCGTTTCGCTCATTGCGGATTGTCTAATACACAGCCCGAGTTGACTTCAGAATCGAATAAACAATTTTTGCCTGTTCTATATCATAACGAGTTCGAAAATATTTATGAAAATGCGCCTTGCTTTGATGATAATGAAGACGTTTGTAAACTTGTAGTACAAAATGTTCTTAAAAAAAAGAAAATTGGATTCCGATGATGTTAGAAGAAGGCAATGGACCCGGATGCTGACGCCACACCAGTTACAGCTAGAGAGGCTAAAAAATGTATTGATTTGTCGCAGAAGTTCTTCGTGCTAGAGGGTAACGAAAACGGTTCGTCTGATAAGCTTAAAGCGCGTGTCCATTTTGTCGACCAGATTCACACTAAACAGTTTAGACAACGAGTCAGTACAACGTATTGTACACCTTCCACATTCAAAAAGTATTTTATTTAATATTATTATATTATTCATTATGTTTTTGCATTTTTATTTGGTATGCAATATTATTTATCATTATCATTTTGTATTTTCATTTATGTATTAATTTAACGTTTTTTTTTTTTCTTTCAATTTTATGGCTCACGTAAGCCTAATAAAACCTTTTCTATATTAAACATTTTTGTGTTTTTTTTTTTTTAAACTAATTTCAGTTTATATGGCGGTTGCTTAATGCGGGCAAATGAGTTTGGTCCCAACGTGTCCACATTAAGCGGAATCCACTGTGTATATATATATATATAAGCAGTGGCGTAATTGTATTGGAGGGGGTGCAAGGGGGAGCATTTTTCCCCTTTGAGCGGGCCAAGGTGTCATTTTGTCCCCGCCCCCTCACAAGTATGACGACAGTACAAATCTTCGAATCTTCTAAAATAATTACAGAACGCAATACGTTAATTACTTTTTATGTTCATATAAGATAAAAATATTTTTTTTTTTTCTATCAAATTATTTCATAAAAGTTTGTACGTATACCATTTCACGTTTCTCCCGTTTTATAATATGTTGACGTATATTGTCAACGTTATCGCATTATCTGCGTTACACAAAATAACAAAACTAACGTTGAAAATAATAATATTATTTTTTATGTTTTGTTTAATTAAGTTATTAAGTCATTAAATTAAGTCTTTGGTTATTTCGTATACGTAAAATACAAATATATTTACACCACCCCTCCGTGGTTTTGATTTTGGTGAACAAATTACTTTGCCTACCCTAGTTTTTTATCCAGTTACGCCACTGTTATTAATTATACATACATATATGTGTTATACAAAAAGATATTAAATACGACTATAGATTAAACAATTCGACGCCCCTTATCGTTAACATAGGGATTTATTTTATTTTTTATTTTTAACTAAAAAAAAAAAAAAAAAAAATAATTAATTAAAAGTAAATTGTAAAATGTAGCCCGGGGGGATTCTTGTTACGTCGATAAAACCAAATTTTAAAGTGAGATACATTTTAATATACGCGAAATAAATCGTACGCGTGTACGGTTTTTTGCAAAAAAAAAAAATGTAATTTTGAAATTTGTTTGGATGGTTCGAATTTTGTAAATAATCTAGGAATTTATTTCGGTAATTTAAAGTAGGCACAATATTGTCTCTCGGAGATTTTTTTTTTTTAACGATATAAAAAAATATACAAGTTAGCTCTTAGGTTAGGTTAGGTTAGTTCATGTTTTATGCCGATGTTCAAAAAAGTTTATAAAACCGTCGGTCTAAGATGATATCGGAAAAAACTTTCGAAACGATAGAACTGATTGATTGTCGTCTCGGTAAAAAAAACACAAAAAAAAAAAAATAAATAAATAAATATATCTTTGTTTCATATTTTTTTTTTTTTTTTTTTTTTTTTATGAGTGGCAAATTTTACGCCCCCGAATAAATCGGGTTTCGATAATACCGTATAGAGTAGTGGAATACTATTAGTTTGGAGATATTTTTTTTTTTTAGGGAACGCGGGGGGAGGGGGGGCAACGCCGTGAATCATGACAAAAGTTTTGCGCCCTCGTGAGTTTTTATAACCAAGTGCAGCTTACGATAGTACACGCACACATTATACGCGTGTAAAAATACACGGTAATAATAACGCAGTGGGTGTAGGTATAAAACTTTAACCGTAACACTAACGTTATTTATTGTCGTCTTGAGAGTGTGGGCCCGCGACGTTTGTATTACGCGTACGACTCCTATAATAATATACGAATAAAAACGTCATATTCAATATTTTTTTGTTTTTCGTTCCTAAAACCGTATAATATTTTACCGCGTGATATATTATTATATACGCGTGTATATTTGTGCGAGACTTAATGCGTTCGGTCATATAATACAGAGATGGAGCGGTTCGCGTCCCATAAGGTTATCCCCGAACACCGTGTAAACATATATATATACATAAAAAGTAGAATCGGTATCGCGTTGTTTCGTATACGTATAAACAGGGCCGAGCCGGGTTGGTTCAGGTGGATCGAGAGTATAATACAACATATATATATATATATAGAATGGAAAAAAAAAAAAAAAAAAAAAAATGTATACGTATACGCTATAAGGAAAACGCGAATAAAACAAAACGATATTTTTTTTTATATATGAATAAAACGACGGTGCGTGGGGGGGGGGGGTGCTTTTGAGCGGCACTTAACTCGTATTTGTTGTTTCGGGTTCGCCGCACGACGATAAATAAATAAAAATCGCATTAACCGCGGAATAAAAATACATTTGACGTGGATCACTGAGGGATTTCGATGCGGCGCGCGAATTCGCCGGTCTGTTTTAGTAATCCCATTTGCGTTTTGTCATATCGGGGCTGTGGGAAGATGGGGGAGAAAAAAAATTATTGGACGACACGTTACAAAAAAAAAAAAAAAAAAAACAAAAAAAAAAAATAGCTCTAAATATTATGGGTATATTTTTGCGTACCTTTTGCGGATCCCGCGCAACCACATTAAAAGTATTAAAAACGTTAACTCGCTTAGCGTTGTTACGCGTATTTTTTTTATTATTACTTTTTTTTTTTTTTTTTTTTTATCGTTTTTATTAACATAAAACGGTCAGAGACATTATTTCTCATTTTCCCGCACCTGAATTATTGTATTTCTCGTGCCGAGGGAATAATATTCCAAACGTATATAATTGAATAAATCCTCAGCGATTATATTACGTATTTATATAATATGTATAATGTATATACGCGACTGTACTTTAAAAAAAAAAGAAAAAAAAAACAACAACAAAAAACAGATATTATTATAGGGGAGCATAAATTATTAAATTTAAAGATTACTAAATTTTCGTTAATACGTTTTTTTTTTTTCCGTCCAGATTTTATAATCCGAATTCGTTATTTGTTTTTATTGTTATTTATTGCCGGTTTTACTTTATAGGACTACTTAAAAAAAAAAAAAAAAAATATGTAACGCCATTACCTGCCTACGACGGAATTGATTCGTCTCTTAGGGGTGGTGGGTGGAGGTAATATCATTTCGGTTCAAGTGGCCAATACTCTTCGTAATAAAATTCTATTATTTACGATTAATCCGCTCAGGCCCATACAAATTTCATTCGACGCGAACCGTAAAGATAATATGCACAACTCCTATGTACAGCGGTCGTTAAAATTAATAACTTCTTATGCCTATGGATTGTTGAAAAAATGTATTAAAAATTCATCATAGTTCACGATTTAACGTAATATGACCTATTTTTATACCAATTGCGCTCAAAACATTATAGGGTTGCTAGACCAATTGCGTTTTTTATTTTTTATAACATAATAATACGTCTTAATGTAATAATCTAATACATATATAATATAATTACGTTTTAGAACTTATAGAATCCGATGTAAATAACGTAATAATAACAATAATAACATTTCATACAATTCCCGATACTGTTATAAAATATATAACTAAGTCGATCAATAAATACGTTTTTAGTTTTCAAACATTTTAGTATATAGATCGTCTAAGTATGATAATTCAATGTCGATGGAATTCGATTGGACAACAATATGTTCATACCCGAGGGGAAAACCATTTGAATGTAAGCACAATTAGGTATACTGACCGTAGAAAATACTTCGATATTTATCACATAATATTTAAATCTTAAAACAACGATTTACAAAAAATAAAAAAAATGTTTAAAAAGATTCTACTCTTTGGACGCACGGCGGGCGCGAGTTGGTAATATGGAAATAATAAATTTCTGTCCTCTATTTTAATACCTAATAATTAATCGATTATTCGTAATATACTCGTAAAAAAAAAAAAATCACGTGGGCGCCTATCCATTACGAATAATTTAGTATTTTCTTTTTAAACATTGATAAATGATTATGAGTACAACTTCAACGGAGATAAACCACAATACGTGTATTTTATTATATACGTATCTATTATACGGAGATTTGTATTTGAACACGCGTAATAAAGTCGATGTATTAGCTATCTTGATCATATTTACAGTAACAATGACCAAACTGACAATACTAACAGAAAATATGATAAAAAAAAAAAAAAAATAAATAAAAAATACTGACACATTACACGGTATATACAATATACACGTGCCCGTACCGATTCCTACACACTTTTTAACTTCGTACTTGACAAAAATTTTAAACTCAACCACGATAACATTACATTATTACCTATACCTATATCATAATTTATAATGCTCAACTGGAAACGATCGATCACGTACACGAAACATTATAATAATGTATATTTAAATATATGTATATATACCTACATATATTTATATATTCCTACATATATATATATATAATTAATAATAATACGCTTCAAAAGTTCAAAATATGCAATTATTTTAAACTTTGCTACTAAACGCATTGAATATATTTAAATATAATAAATAAAATGCAAACGAATCGTTCTTGTAGTTTATGTTTTCCTGCAGTCGATAGACCAGTATTAGTTATAGTTGATTTTTCAACTATAACGTTTGCGAACTACAGAAAAAAAAGTGAACCGGCATTTTTAAAAATTATAAATTAGGTACCCCTATACTTAACCTAACCACCCTTTTTTTTTATATACAATATGAAAATAGTTTTTTTTTTCTCCCAAAAATGTAATTTTGCTAATATTTTTATATTATTTGGATATAAGATAACATATTAAAAGTTCAGAAATAAAAATGCGCACGAAAAATGACGAATATGCAAAAACAAGTTTAAAATGTTCAAAATATGTATGAATGAATTTATAAAACCGTTAGAATTTCTCACGCGATTTTAAATATATCCAATTCTAATAAAACTATAAATTTACATATTACGATAAGTCCACTAAGAAAAAGTGGGACTTAAACATTAGAAAAAACTTTTTGAATATAAACGTATGGAGTATAACATTGCACGAGTGTGTAAAACCTGGACAGTGTGAACACAATCGAGAAGAGAATGTTCAACGAAAACACACATTTTAAACGTTTTGTAATCGTATGATGCTCGAGATTTGTTAGTGTGACTGAGTATGACTGATGAGGAAGTTTCAAGAAGAGTTATGGAAAAAAGGCGATTTTGACGAATTGTAAAAAAATAAGGAAAAAAACAAAAAAATAGCAAAAATGATTGTCTTAGATAGCTGAATATACAGCGAATTCTCGTGGACACAGAGGATGAAAAATGATCGAGAGTCGATAGAGAGTGGAGTTTTGATAGAGGACCACGGAGAGTTGCAGCCAGACCAATTCGAACGGTCGAAGACCATAAGAAGAAGAGTACGATTAAACCGCGTCCGGCCACAAATCGAAATAAATATCCATTAAATATTAAACGGGGAAGTGTGGTTCTAATATAATCGCGTCTGACGATATTTTATGTCTTCACTGTAACCCCGTGTTTGTTTTCCGCTTTTATTATTTTGTCGTTCCGATATAGGAAATCGAAAATTATTATTCGTTCCGCCCGAATTATTATTATTTCGAGAAAAAAAAAAAAAAAATTAAAAAAACAGTTACGGTGGTGAACGGAGGCGAGAAGAGTGCAATTGTAAAAATCATAATAAACGTATTAATAACAGTCGGACCTTGTCGTCCGAGGTGGCGATTTGTTATTTGTTGCCGTTACCTATACGCGTAGGGGTTACCGGTTGTTTTTTATTATTTTTAATACGCGCACTCTATTATTATTATTATTTTTTTTTGTGTGTCTCTTCGTGTAACGGATATCAAAAAAAAAAAAAAAAACTCGGAGATAAAAAAAAAAATTAAAGACTAATGTAGGTCTAATAGAATAATAATAATGCGGTGTTTAAAATACGAAGGGCGTTGCTAATAATAATAATAATAATAATAATAATAATAAAGGTTTCGTAAATCTGACACACACACACACACAGTTTGCGGGTAAACACAATGATAATGATTACGGGTCCGGCCCGGGTGTCTTGCAGAGGACGTGAATATTCGGTGATTTCACAGAGCGCGGGCACGAAAAAACGAATCGAACCCGCCGCCGCCGCCGCCGCGGATGGAGGAGTTTTACATTTGCGCGCGTCTTAATGCCAGACATTAAATCGATAATAAAAATTTACATATTTAAACAATAACGCAATTGCTGCGCTCGTCCCCTTTGTCCAGTCCATTATTTTACATTATTATTATTATTGTTATTATCGCCGTCGTCATCGGTGGAAAGGCGGAATAGAAAGTTGCGCCCAGTTTACAAATTGTTTATTTTGTCCGCACGGAAATACGACTATAGGTTTGTTTTACTATGTAGGCAGACATATTGTGTTTCCGTCCGAGAAGTTTTTATATACCGTGAAATCGTTTTTTTTTTTTTTTTTTTTCTATTATTATTGAACTTTTGACCCGTTATTTCGTCGACGAAACGATTATTTAATCTCAATTCATCTACACTTCGCTCTCGGCAGTGGACAACGTAGAACGTTTCACGTGTCCGGAAAACATCCGGACTGTTCAATTTTAGATTCCGAGAGTAGCGGGAAATATAGGTATTATTTATTTTATTCGGGTTTGTTTGGATTTTGAACGTACAAAAGCATAAAATATGCGATGTTTCCAATATTTTTCCATATTTATTAAGTATTATATTTGAAATGGTTTTCGAAAAAATTAATAAAATTGAAGAATAACAATAGTTTTGGAAAAATAGCGCGTAGAGAACTGACATTTTGAATTTAAGCAGACATGCGGGGATCGACATCGTACTCAATGGCTACTGTACGGGCACCACTAATGTTTGAGTTTTAAACATTTAAATTGTTTCCTTTTGATTTCCTGGGGTCTTAACGACGATTTGTCTAAGCTAACTGATCGTTTGTTTTTCGTCCGCTGTTATTTATCGTTGTTTTCGGTATAAAAGTACTAAATTACTCAATCGTATTACGGTATTCTACCCAACAGACTTCTCACCTACAACAGTGGCCTACCCCTATATTAAGATCTGTACAAAATGTGTCAGGCTCATTTCGATTTACGATTTAATTAAGGTACGTATGCATTAAATACAGGGCCGGATTGGCCCGGCAGGACACTGGGAAACATCCCGGTGAGCCGGTGTCCGTACGGGCCGCTGTATGTGTTTTAGATTTCGAGGAACGTATTGGTTTTACTATATGACGTGCGCTTATTTTTCCGTCTGAACAACTTTTCTACCAGAAATCTAGCTTAGATTTTCAAAATGTAACGTCTTCTCTGAAAGATTTTGATTTTGATTGTGTTTTCCTTAATAATCGGTATACTACTAAACGTAGTAAAAAAAAAAAAAAACGGGAAAACGTACGACAATAACAGGGTTATTTATTTTCGATTTTATTTATTTTGTTGTAATTCGGTTAAAAATAATAATAGAGACCTGACATTTTCGTGGAATATTAATATTAGTCTTTTTTAGGCGTGTTCGAGTCATTTTAGTTAATATTTGGTTTTAAGTGGATAAAAACACACATTGAAGGCCGCCGGGCTTAATGATTTTCCCGGACTGAAAATTTATTTCAATCCGTCCGTGATTAAATATAGACAATAACAGTATAGATTGAAAAAACCAATTTAATTATATATATAAAATGGGGGAAAAAAAAGAAAAAAAAAAAAGAGAACGTTTCTATAGTAACACTATGATTTTTTTATATTACCTTGTTCGGTTGTCACGGAAAACGCCGTGCATAATTGCTCGTCAATTCATAATAAATCGAATTCGACGTTAAAAAATCGAATAGTAATCGACACGGCAGTGTCATTCGGTATACGGTTTTTTTTTTTTTTTTTTTCCGCCGAAACGAATATAAACCAGGTTGATCTCGTCGTGCGTTTCTAGTTGAAATTAATCGCGTACACCGATGTTAGGTTAATTATTGTTATAATTTATTATGTTCGGGCCAAGGAATTCGTGTCGGCGTAATATACATTTTAAAATATCACGTTTCGAATACCCGGGCGTAATGTTTTTTCTGTTATATTTATTATTATTATTATGTTTTTTTTTTTTTTTTTTTTTACGAAAAACCAATTTAATTTGCAGGCGGGACGCGCGCGGTTGTTAACACAATAATACAATATCACATTCCCATGGATTGTTTTGTGAACCGCGTTTCTACCGGTACCCGGTGATTTTTATACTAATTTATAGCGTTATTAGTTTTAATAAATACAATATAATATATTTTATTATATTATACCGGACTCCGGTACCGCTGACGTCCGGGACGTTTATTATACCGGGGCGATACTATTATAATACGATAATACGATGTTCGGTTTTGAAAAAAAAAAAAAAATGAATAAAAAAAATATTATCATTGCCGGCAGAGTCCGGCGCGCCGTTGAAATCGGTTACGGGCGGTACCGACGCCTATAATATTATACGTAGCACGCCGGATAATAAATCGAAAATATCCACCAATACTTTTAATTAAATTCAACAGGTGTGGCGGCGTTCGGTAAACGTTTCGAGAGAAAATAAAAAAAAAAAATAAAAAAAAATTTTTTTTTAATAATATCCTTATATAATAATAAGTTATAACGGGCCACCTCCTCCCCGAACGAATTTCGTACGCGGCGTGTAAAAACGTATATATTATAATCTAATATGCCCAATAATAATAATAATAATAATTGTATCGATAAAATGTTCGTAATAATATAAAAACAAATTTCTATCATTAAAAAAACAAAACAAAAAAAAAAAAACCTATAATATTATTTCTTACACACCGCGCGTTAATAATAAATTCGGAAGGCCGGCGGAGGCGGTCCGGCGTAGCAGCTCGTGATGGACGGTACAATGATGGTTTTTTTTTTTTTTTTATAAACGCGTCAACGAATATATTAATAATATGTACAGGTAAAAAAAAAAAAAAAAACAAAAAAATCACCGGCCGCCAGCCGCGATTAAATTTTCTCCGATCCGTCGACAATAGAACAATCGTTAAAACACGAGAACGGAGATTTCCCTACGCGGAGGGTTTCCGGCGAACCGTCTTGAGATTTCTCGAAAAATAATAATTATTGCGCCCGTCTACGTAGTATTCAATTCTTTTACGATTGTTATTTTAAGTCCTCCTAAAAAACCGGATGGTACTGGACATTCTCGACACCAGTGGGGACAAGCGAATATCACTATAAGTTCACCGGTACGTGGTAACGTGGAAATTCGGCCCCGAGTTTATAGGCTAGTTACGCTACAATGGTTTTTTTTTTTATACTAAACCTAAATAACTAAAAAAAACTAAACAATCGTACGTGTCCATTTAGCTAATATTATCGTAGAACATTGTGGCTCGCGTCCATTAATGACGTCTAGTGGCGGATTTAAGGGTTCGAAAAATGTCGGCAAATCTATAGAAAATGTATCGGTAACATCGTGGTCTGTTCAAAAAGTACCAGGGTTTTATATAGTTAATAATTACAAAAATGAAGTTACATATTATTTAAAGATATCTCCTTCAAAATACTCTCCTCCGGACGATATACAGTGATCCCGGCGATCTTGCCATTTTTCAAAAGTTCTTTGGAACTGTTCCAAAGTTAAAGCTATGAGTTCTGTTTAATTTCCTCTACATCTTGAAATCGTTGTCCTTTAAGCGCACATTTTAGTCTTGGGAAAAGAAAAAAACACACGGAGCCTAATCTGGAGAATAGGGAGAGACTGTGGGACCACAGAAATTTTTTATCAACCCAAAATTCACGAATCGACAGCGCTAAATGTGTCTAGTCGTGCATTGTCGTGGTGAACAACAGCGGAACGAATTTGGCAGTGCGACACTTTTTATCTGTACATTTTCCTGTAAGATTGCATGACAAGACTCAATTCGGATTCCCTTTGTTAATTCACAAACGGTTAATCGGCGGCCATTTCGCATTTTTTCGCAAATTGTCGCCACACCATCGTTTCTGGATGACGTCGACGGTCTTCCAGAACGGGGATCGTCTTCAATTGACCGCCGACTGTCCTGGACACGTTTTATACACTCGAAAATCACGGAACCACTTAACGAATCATCCCCAAAAGGAGTTTTAACCATTTCCGTTTGAGTTGCATCATTTTTACCGAGTATCAAGCAAAACTCGATGCACACGCGTTGTTCGTTTATTTCGGACATGTCGAAAACGGCGAACGAAAAAAACTGACTGGATTTAACCACGTGTAATATTAAACTGAGATAAGATAACGATTTCGGGTTTTGTTTAATATATTCAACTTATTTGCGGGGAATATATCTATTTACAATTTGAAACGTTATCGTGTGTAGATTAGCCGTAATATAACATTTGTCCTGGTACATTTTGGACAGACCTCGTATACTGCGGTAAGGTTATGTTAGGTACAAAAATTAGAAGAGGGCATCGACTAAACGACCGTTAAATATTTTTATAGGGGACCGTGAAACCGCATACTCTGCCACTCCCGTAGTACCGTTCATGTCTATGCCACTTAAAGTTTTTGTGGTTTTTGTTTTCAACTGTCATAGTCGTATAAATTTCCTCTCGTCTAATAGTATGTTTATTGCTTATCCCGTTTCAAAAACGATTTTTGCATTTCGTTTGTAGCATCGCGGAACTCGGCGCGTTTTACAATTTGGAATTCGAAGAGAAAATTTAAAAGGGCTTCTCTACCATTGAATCGGAAATAACAAAAAAAATTTGTTTTGTTCGATGATCTTTCAGATTATTGTACGGTACATCGGTGTATGTCGATGATTAAGAATTTTGGAAACAAATATATATTGTATAATATTTTGTATAGGATCAAATAGAAATATATAAATAGGTATGATATTATTAACTTAGCCTGGAGTGTTATAATATTGGTTGTGTATATTTACGACTGGTTTTGATTAAAAAAAAAAAAAAAAATCGGGGAATAGAATACAACAAAAGCGAATAAATAAAGCGTGACTCCATATAAGATCGAAATGAAGAACGCGTCGAAAATATTATCATTTTTTACATAGAGAGTAAAAACAAATCTCACGTTAATAGAAGACATTGTACCCATATAAAAAGAGACGAGACGACACAGATTTTTGTCATTTTATCTATTATCTAAAATATGTTGTTATGAATATTATTTTTAAAACCTCATTATAAACACTTAAATTTTCCAACGCGCAATTAAATAATTTTAATGTTGTCTCGAATGTTGAACATCTCGAGATCGTCATTTATATCGAAACCGATATGCCATGCGATTGTATTTTCTAATATACGCCTAGCAAAACTAGAATATTAAAATGAGTGTTCTTTAATTTTATTCCGCATATATGCCCTTTGTGTCTAGTTTTACAGTTTTGATTTATTATTTTATCAATATCAAAATCGATTGCAATTACATTTAACTTTATATACGCCAGCATTGACAAAATTAGGAGACGTGTTCGCTGTAACTATAATTGGTTTAGTAGGAATAAAATATAAAAACGATAATAAATAATACATATAATTTTGTCAATATTACGGGTACAATACATTTTAGACAATAAATAAACCGTCTTAAACCTATACCAATCGCCTCGTCTACAAGAACATATTACACCGATCCCGTCTAAAAACTCTAAAAATGTTATAATCAAATTATATTTAAACTAGGTAACTAATATGAATGAAAGAAAAACAAAAAAACCAAACATGTTTGCTATTATCAAATATCTTATGATACATTAGTTGGATTGTTAAAAATTAAATTTATATTAAATTACCTATGCTTCAAATGGCAATTTTATTTTTTCATTTGTAACATCATCATCATCATCGGATCATCGTAGGCATGTTGTTTATCATCTGCTTTCTTAAACAGTCCATTAAAATAGTTTTGTTTCTTTCCCTTTACCTTCTCATAACAACTCATGTTTTTACTTTATTTTGGACAACCAAATATGTGCCGCTCTTCGTTCGTTTAACATTACAATAATATATCGAAATAGGGGGTAAATGACGTTTGACGATTATTCAAATGTAGACCGATCATCTAAAAATGTATGCGATTGTGTTATCACAGAATATGTACTTGAATTACGGTGTACAGGTAATATTGAAATATTAATTTATTATCGACGGGAACAATTATACATGGTTGTTAATTATTATTATCATTATTGGTTTGTGCAAGGTGGATAAATTTCATGTGGGTTCTGTCGTAATATTATGATAATTATGATTATTTAACACGAATTGTGTTTCGGTCTAGTGTATTAGTAAATGGAATGCACCGATAAAGTCTACTTTAGCAGCAGTAGGATACTGTGCGGTTAGGCGGGCTGCACACTGAAGAAATTGGTTTGAGAAACCAATTTCACGAAACTAGTTTTATGAAACTAATTTCATATTTGCGTACACTGGTGAAACAAAAAAAAATGTATAGTTTCGACAATGTCGTCCGATGATAAGGATGTGTTAAATGTTGTATTGGTGGCTTCGTATCAAAAAAAAAAAAAGGAAACGTAGGTATTGGATTTATCCACTTTTAAAAGATAAACAGCATAGTAGCTATGCAGTTGCAAAGGGATTAACCGCCGATGAGGATGAATTCCAAAGTTTCTACAGAATGTCTCAAGTTGCTGTATATACTACAGTGTATAGTGTATATATATATATATATATATATATATATCGCTTGTTTGCTACAACAACGACATAACACAAAAATCGTCATTTTTTAGTTGTTTGCAAATAATAATAATATTGGTGTTTTTTTCTATATTGATAGAACGACATAAGTGAACATACAAAATTAGCCTTATTACCAAATAACTCGTAATTAAAAAATCAATCTTTGAACCAATAGTGTCATATGTTAAAAAACTTAAACTAACTCCTAATTTTATAACAATAATACTGTTGTAGGTGAGAATTGAAAGCATGACTATAGTGTGTTATAATACTCATATTTCATTAAAATAGGTTTCTAAAGCACTTTACACATTAAACATGATTTATCATCATCTCATTGTAACTAAAATTTTCAAATTCGTTTTATGTAAAAATCAAGGTTTTTGTGTTTATGTCGTTGTTGTAGCAAATAAGCGATATATATATATATAATACTAAAATATGATAAATATAACATAAATAACATGAACATACAAAATTTATAATAATATAATATTAATTATATTATTATTATTTATTTATAATTTATACGAAACTTTATTGTTGAAACAAAAATTAATTGCGCAACTATGAGAAATTTTTGTTTCGCGAAACTCAGCGTGCGTATCTATTTGATTTACCAATCGAATGGTTTCACATTTCATGAAATTAATTTCTTAAAACTAGTTTCTTCAGTGTGCAGCCCGCCTTAGCGTTAGGTTTAGAACTGTACGATTTTATTTTTGAACCGCGCGATTCGTGTTGTGCCCGTACACCAGCGCGAACGGTTAAAAGTTATGCCAATGGCGGCGGCGGCGGCGGCGGCGTGCGACGTGCGACGTTTTACCGTATCCCCGGACACGGGGACGCCGCGCGAGTGTATATTTTTCGGGGAAAAAAAAAATAAATAAATATATTATTATAATAGGCGCGTCGCGGATAATATTTCGCACGGTATTATATTTTGTACGCGCGTGTACGCGGGGCGGTCGCGGTCGCGGGCCCGGGACTCGGTTCCCCGCGGTTATCGTTTATTAGATTACCGCGGAAAGACGCGAAACGATATATTATTGTTATTATCATGCGGCGTATAACGCGACCCCGGACGGTTTGCGCGGGTGTGCGCGGCAAGTTACAAATGTACAGTTGTCCAGTTTCGAGACCCGGGACACGCGGGAAATCGCGCGATAATCTCGTTAGACCGACCGCCCCGGAGACGACGAAGACGTATCGGACGGTCCGGGCCAATTTCGGTTCACGTCGACGTCGGTGTCCGTCCGGGTCGGCAACTGCTATTGACGTGCCTCCCCTCCCCCCCCCCGGACGATTTCTTCCGGCGGGACCGTAGACGATAATCCGTCCGATATTATTATTATTATTACGAGAGCGATATTATTCCGACGCCGACGTAGCTCATGTCCGAAGGCAAAAGAAAAAAAAATAAACAATAATAAGCGATTCGCTTATATATTTTCAGAAACGGTTCTAAAGTGCCGAGGCGGTTTTTATCGATCGTTTCGAAAAATAATGAAAATTCGGACGCGGTATTTTTATACCTAACGTTAACGCCGTTAATACTCGTGCGCCGAGGCATTCTGGTCGATACATTTTTATTAATGTTTTAATTGAATTGTGATCAATTGTAAAACGATTACACTGTACTGTACACTCCGGTACTTCTTAAACGTTGATAGTAGTGTAGAAAAAGGATTCCCACCCTCCTGCTAACCTTACCGCACCCGCCGCTCTATTACCCCCCCCCAATCCTTATCACCATTCTGTTATCGATAATTCCCTCCGCTCCATGTCGCGCCGCGGCTCTATTATCATAAGCTACGCCTAATTCAACCTACGCTGTCCTAAAATCTCCAAATCTAACACATGCCCCCGCCGTCTTTACCTCCACTAGATCAGAAGACCTATACCTTATCGTCTTTCACGTTATCACGTCTTAACCTTACTCGAGCTCACCCCCATCCTTTATCCATCCACATGTATCCACATCTATTGTACCGCTGTCTCGACCTATCCGTAATCTTCGCCGTCACCGCTGCTTTAAACTACGCTTTTTTTTTTGATTCGCCAACTAGGGAGCTTAATGGGCCGATATGCCCGCGCAGTGTTCCCGCAAGAACAATTTTTATTATTATCCGGGAGTAACGGTGCGACTACCGGCGGTGACCGGTTATCGGTGACTTGGCGCGCGGCCGGAGACGGTTATCGCATGCGAAAAAAGGGGCGCGCTAATGTTTTCGAACGTTACAATGTCTAAAACAGGCTATTTGCTAATGGATCAATAGTACAGATTCGATAGATCTATCAATTAATTATGTTTTTGTATTATATTTATAAAAGTTTAAATTTATAGGTGCATAGAGCGCTAGAATTCCGGCTTGGCTGGCCGAATATATAAATTTGTACACCGGAATGCGACAAAAAGCTGCGAACGAGTTCGACAAAGATTTTTACAAACTTATGAACAACAGTGTATTCGGTATGTATATATATATATATATAAATAATATCAGTTATAATTAAATATAATCCTAAAGAAAATATAAAAAAAAATTGTACTTAATAAAGGGTCCTGTCGCTGGATGGCCTTTCTTATCACCGTTTTCATGTTTATATTTATGTTATTTTTGCAAATTTGCTTATTGTGCCAATATTGTACAGATTGTAAAATTTGTATTTTCCTAATAAAAAAAAAAAAAAAAAAAAAAATTAAATATAATATATTTTCACTTAGTCTCGTGTGTTAAACGGTTACAAAAATTACTTGACAAACCGACGTTCAAAAACTGTACGCATTATAGCGATAATTTAACGGCGGTTACTATTGAGAACAAAATTTTATTTTTTTTAATTTTTATAAAATTCAACAAACCGATTTATATTGGATTCGCGGTACTATACGTATAACAAGACGATAATGTACAATTATCATTACAACGTCGTGAAGTGTCATTACAATGAAGACGGCACACTAATGTGTACCGATACAGGTACATAATTAAAATACGATAATTTATATCAACATTGTTTTTTCTTCTATGCGCGTAAATATGTTTACTCAATACTCATATAATATTATGTTCGGAAAAATATATTTTTTTTTCCATACTGCACAGACTCCGCTGGTTTATCACGTGTGAACCAGACATTTTGATGAGGATTTGGTCAACAACCCTAACCTGATTGAGCTAATGGACACGTCCGACCTGCCTAGAGACCACCCGTGTTTCACGGATTTACGTAAAAAAGTGCCGGGCTATTTCTCCGACGATATTATGTTAGAATTTATCGCACTCAGAGCGAAATCTTACTCGTGTATAATGGATAGATCTATGGACAATGTTACAATTAAGACGAAGGGGGTTAGAGGACATGTGGTCAAGAATCGCATGTCGTTCGAAGGGCACAAACAGTGTCTTTTCGCGAAAAAGGAAATGGTTAAATTCGATCCGTACAGAGAAAATGTCTCTATACGATCTATTCGACATGAGATCAAAACGTCTAAGACCCACAAGCGTTCGTACAATCGGCAAGACGATAAGCGTGTGGTCTTAGATTGTCAGATTCATACCATGGCACAAGGTCGCCGTAATGTATAATATAAGTAGTGAGAGAAAAAATAAATAGAATTAATTTAATAATAAATTGTATTGTATAAAAAAAAAAAATGAATATATTAAAATAGGTAGTGTATATCGTTTGTTTATTACGTGTGTGGATTTGTACTCGTAATTTAAACATATCTTATCAAATAATGCATTTAATATAAATAACATGTAAATATTAATTTAAATTGTCGCTGTTATATTCTAATGAGTCGATTACTATAATGATGAGTAAAACTGCGAATTTAATAGGTGTGATAATATTTTCACTGGGGACAAATATATTTTATGTTCTATGTGATTGGACGACATTACCACCGATAATCGATGGGGTGGGGAAAGAGGTGTATTATTCTGAGCTTAAATACCACCCAGTAGTCAACAGCACTCCTGAAGTCTATACACCACAGCTGTTGTTGTAATTTAACATCATCATCAACACCACCGACACACCATCCTCTCCGTCAAAGCAATCGCCATACTAATCTAACTCTTACGACGTGGAATAACCGCCGTCAAATCGTGGGCAGAAACTCACTTTAATCATTTTTCATCGAATAATTCTCTACGAGATAAAAAGTCTCGATGCGTCTAATAGCATCGAACGGTATATTATATTATATTATCACAAAATTGTTCAAGAGAAGAAAAGAACTTTTTGTATAGAGTAAAAAACCGATTATATATTTATTTTAAATATTCAAAAAGAGTATCCCTATAACATACCTATGGGTTTACTAACTTGTTTGTTTTAAATTAAACCTCAAGCCTATAAATATTTTTAAAAATTTAAAAACACGGATTTACCTGTGTTCTCGGCCTAATGATTTTTTTTAAAAACTTTTTTTTGTGACTTAAACTTTAATTTAAGTTCTGAAAGTTTATAATTAAGTTTAACCAACTTGAGTACGTGTTTTCTTTTATATAAATATAAACTTTATCTGGTTTGATATCGTGATGTCATATTAATTACGAAGAGAAAATTTTATCCAAAAAAATAATTTTTTTTATACCTATAAATTTAAAACTATTTCATAGTTTTCTTTATCGTCTCCAGTAGTGAAATCTGGATCGAGAATTGAACCATTCAATTCAGACGACGAATCGGATTCTTTGTATTCTAATGCTTTACATATATTATTAAATTAAAAAATATAAAACTAATTTATATACAATAAACTCAACTAATATAATGGTAGTTACTATAAAAAAAAAAAACGATAAAATCATGCGAGTTACACAGTTGTTATCACATGAAATATATTTTAATATCAAACGTACGTACGAGGTCTGTTAAAATAATACCAGGATTTTATATTTAATAATTACAAAAATGAAGTTACATATTATTTAAGGGTATCTCCTTCAAAATACTCTCCCCCCGGACGATATGCAGTGATCCTGGCATTCTTGCCATTTTTCAAAAGTCCTTTGGAACTGTTCCAAAGTTAAAGCTATGAGTTCTGTTTAATTTCCTCTACATCTTGAAATCGTTGTCCTTTAAGCGCAGATTTTAGTCTTGGGAATAGAAAAAAATCACATGGGGCCTGATCAGGAGAATAGATAGAGTCCGCGGGACCATAGCAATTTTTTTATCAGCCAAAAACGCACGAATCGACAGCACTAAATATGCTTAGACAATATGCATTGTCGTGGTGAACAATCGCGAAACGAATTTGGCTGCGCGACTCTTTTTACCTGTACATTTTCCTGTAAAATTGCATGACAAGACTCAATTGAAATTGGCTTTGTTAACTCACGAACGGTTAATTGGCGGCCATTTCGCATTTTTTCGCAAATTATCGCCACACCATCGTTTCTGGATGACGTCGACGGTTTTCCAGAACGGGGATCGTCTTCAATTGACCGCCGACTGTCCTGGAAACGTTTTATATACTCGAAAGTCACGGAACCACTTAACGAATCATCCCCAAAAGAGGTTTTAATCATTTCCGTACGTTTGCGTTGCACCATTATTTACCGAGTTTCAATCAAAACTTGATGCACACGCGTTGTTCGTTAATTTCGGACATGTCGAAAACGGCGAACGAAAAAAAAAACTGACTGGATTTAACCGCGTGTAATATTAAACTGAGATAAGATAGCGACTTCGGGTTTTGTTTAAAACATTCACTTATTCGCGGGGAATATATCTATTTACAATTTGAAACGTTATCGTGTGTAGATTAGCCGTAATATAACATTTGTCCTGGTACTTTTCGAACAGAGCTCGTACATCGCTACAGTAGTGACGACAATGCACCGTTGTTGCCCGAAATTTGTTTGAACCAGAGCGCATTTCAACGTTTTCGCTGCGTGTAGTATATGGTACAGTGCAAACTGTCGCTGCACCAAATTATGTAGGATTTATCGCTATATTCGAAACTATAAAAATGTCGTATACGTATATTAATCGAAATCGTCTCGAGACGTACCGCTAGAGAAATAAAATAATATATAATAATACGTAGAGAATGTCTATAGATTCCAATGGACGTTCGAGAGCCACCGGTGTCTACTCATCGGCGCCTACGCGATCCTTATTATTATAATACATACAAGCAACGCTATATATTACATCACTGTCGTTGTACCGATATGTCAAGTTGTCCGTATAGGATGTTATTATTTTTTTATATATATATATATATATTTTTTTTTTATCCTATAAGAACAGACTGACAGACCGCAGCCCCCTAATGACTTCCTGCAACGCATACCACCCGCGGTCCCTCATAAGCAAATAGTTTTCGGTGGATACTCTGTTCGTAATAATGTACACACGGCGTTTCGTCGTCTCCCATGGATAATATTATAGAATATTATTATCGTATCGTAGCGTACCCAAGTACGCGCCTCCGCGTCACCTATTTATCTTGCCCGTTTGAATGTCAATGGGATAACCCGGTACACGGGTAGGTATTTTTCATTGTACGCATAGCGTGAAAGTGAAAGCCATAATAAATAGATAGATAGAGAGAGAGTAAGAGAGAGAGAGAGAGAAAGAGAGAGACCGGGAAAAAGAGAAAAAACCTCTCGGGGGAATCGCCTATAACGGCTGTGGCATAATGTGCGGTTACTATTAGAAAAACGTATTCAAATAGTTTTTGTACAGACTAAAAAATTGATTTTATTCTATTAATTCAGGCCTAGTAAGTTTGAGCGATGGAAAAATGCTCGAACGAGACGTGTAATTTATTTATATTAGCGTTATGATTTTGCGAATATGTTTTCCGTACACGTATGATGTCATATTCGTACACAATGATTTTTTATGTGTTCTGTTTCAAAAAAAATATCCTAGCAAATCGCAACCGTGCGTACTACTAAATATGAAAAAAAGAGAACCGCGTTGCACTTCTATGATCGTTAAGCGTTATTTTAATCGTGTAAATTGCCAATCGATAATTCTATTTATATAAAAATGCATGTCTGCAAGTATAAGATTAATAGGCTCAAAAAACTACTAGTGCGATTTGTTTGCAAAATGTTCCGCGTTGTCCGAAAAAGGTTTATATCTATTGAATAACATTCCTTAAAATTCGATTTTATGTATTTTTAGTACAAAAATCAATTTTTTTTTTCTCTTAATTTATGGGTTACCTAGGTAACTAACAAGGATGAAAAAAAAAAAAAAAAACTGTTATTTATTATTGTGGTGTAATAACCTGTGCTGTGCGGGTATCTATGGTAATTAGTGAAAACACATAAAACTTCATCGACATAAATCTTTGAATCTATGTAATTTTTTGGGAACTATCCGATTTCCACCAATTTTTTTTTTTTATATAGTGACATTAAGATAGGACAATAATAATACACAATGATTTAGCAATATCTAGCAATAGATAACCATTGCCGGGTTAGCTAGTATAGTATAAAACATTATTTAAAAAACGAATAATAAATTTTACCGTTTGTACAGTTAAATTTTTTTTTTCCTGGTTGTTTGAACGGGTGAGTGAAATGTTCAGTGTACATATGTGATCACACCTACGTAGTACAAGTTTTTTTTGTTATTTTTTCATTCATGTTTATTTCGAGCTCCGTGAACATTCGGATGAATGGACATTACTATAATATATTATTATAAATATTATAACGGTTGTAGGCCAGATTTACGGACACCGGTATGATGTTCAGCATGATGGGCGGTCGAACACGGGAATTGTTATTTATTTATTTTTTTTTTTTTTTTTTTTGTACCGTAGTATGTTACACGAGCAACACATAGTAATAAATGTGTTACTATGTAAGTGTACTTGCTATATATTTTACGTTAAAGATAATCATTTTTTTTTTTCTTTCTTATAATTTAACAAACGATAAAAGTATACGATCAATGATGGACCACTGGTGTCGAATTTACGTGCATATCTTTTGAGCCAAAAAAATCGTACTCGTATTATTCGGAAAATAGTACGGTTTTTTTTTGTTTTTTTTTTTTTTATCACAATTTGCAATTAATAAGTTTATATATATAAAAAAAAAAAAAATTATTAAAATACGTTCAATTATTTCCATTTTTATAAATAAGTATACAACCAACGATGGACCGCTGGTGTCGAATTTTCGTGCATTTCTGTTCGGCCGAAACTGTTTCATTAATTTTAATTTAAAAAAAAATAGTCATGCCGTGATTTTTACGATTGTTGTTAAAATTTTAACTTTAAACGTTTATATTAAAAAAAAAAAAAATACAATATTACGTTTAATTTAAATTTTTTTTATTACTAAGTACAACTTGAAAACTTAGAACGCCTATAAATAGTTGAAAAATAGCCAGAATTTTTTGAAAGTTTAAAAATTTATAATAATAATATTCAGTGAAATGTACAGATCTTTAGGATTATTTTCTCACTGGGTTACAACGAAAATAAATGATTGAAAATAATAAAATCGGTTTCGTCGTTTGTAGTTTTCTGTTTTTTCCAATTGTTGAAAAAAAAACTACAACAAAAATCGAAAAAAAATATCTACGCCAATGCACCGACTAGATCCAAAGTGCTTTCGGGAAACGTGCTACACTTAAACGTCAGAGCAGGATTTCTGGTGAAAAAGTCGTTTATAGACAGAAAAAAAAAAACACACACACATACTCACGGGACGTCATGATAAAACCAATACACTGGGGAATCGAAAAGGGAACACATTTCGAAACAAAAATTATTTTATTTATATTGGTAATAATATTTCTCGAACGATACATTTCTCACACAACAAGTAGGTTGGGTTTAAACTTTGTAAAAACTAGGGGTGAAGGTGGGGTGTAAAATAATGTATTCACCAAAATCAAAACCAAGGGAGGCGGTGTAAATATATTTTTTATTCGATGTATATACGAAATAATCAAAGACTAATTTAGCGATTCAATAATTCGAGGGAAAAAAAATATTTTTATCTTATATGAATATAAAGAGTACATTAATGTATTGCATTCTTTCTTTGTTTTAGAAGGTTCGGAGATTTGTACTGTTGTCATACCTAGGCGGGGGCAAATTATACTTTTGCTCCATCGCAAAAATTTCAAGGCGGGCAAGTGCTCTCCCTTGCTCTCCACCCACAATTACGCCACTGCATATACCCAATAATTATACGGCTAATCAATAGGTATACTATAATATTGCATTCAATAGAAAACCATCAGGACATACAGATGTCTTCTAACGGTATTGTGTTCTAATTTTTTCGACCGGACAATGAATTAATTTCTATAGGCTTAGAGTCTAAAATTTACTAAAAACAAAAAGAGAAGCAAAAAAAAAAAAAACAGTTATGTTTTAATGGCGTCTCTTACGTGAATAGAACGTACAACCCGAACACTTTGCGGGTCGGTTACATTCCAATTCTCTTATTTCAACTTTTTTTTTCTTTTCGTTGTAAAACAATCGTAAATAACTGAAATTTCACAGAATAACAATGTTAGACCTTTCTACATTTTCAAGACTTTCCGGCCATTTTTGAACTGTTTATAGGCGTTCTAAATTTTCTAATTTTTTTTTTTTTTTTAGTTTATGTTTGATTTTATGCGAAGAAAATCAGTTTGACCGACTAGAAATGCTTGAAAATTTGTACACGATATCCATTATAAGCTGTACATAGTAGTCGACAAAAGCGTAAATTGAGCGTATATTATTTTTCGAATTAATTCAATAAAACAGTTTTAACCTAATAGAAACGTACGAAATTTTGACACGAGGTTTATCACGAGTTGTACGTGGTGATGAAAACGACAAAATGTTGCGCGTATTTCAATAAATTCTACAAGCCCATTTCTTCGGAAATCGTAAAAAAAAAAAAAAAAAAAAAAAACAATTACAAAATACGATTAACGGAACTTTGCTCAGAATAGTTTTTCGTTAGCGATGGTTTATCGTCGCGTACGGATATAAAAAATTAAACAAAATTTCCCTCCCCCTCTATATATTCTATACCTTCCAAACTTATCGCCTACAACAGTGGCCCACCCACGGTTTTATTTTTATTATAATCGCGATATTATTAAAAACTTTTTTTTTTTTTTTTTTGTTGATAATATTATCGTTTATTATAGGTACGCGTAAACGTGCAGGCGGTACTTTTATTTTTTTATTTTTTTTTTTACGTTTCGCGCGAGAACATCGCAAATGGGTTTGCTCGCGACGACCCGTTCATGATTTATTACTCGCGCGACCCGTAGTCAATTATTTTTTAATAAAATGTTGCGTTTATAATAATAATAATAATAATAATAATAATAATTATTATTATTAATATAAAGAATCCGGAATAAATGAATATTATTTACGTATTATTATTATGCAGACGCCGTGGAATTTTTGAAATTTTAATTATTCTATTATTACACCGCGCGCCCTATACGGTCAGTGACGGTGCCGGTTATTTTCAATATGTACAGGAGACAAAAACAAATGTCTCTCAAAATAACCAACGAAACAAAACAAAAAAAAAAAAAACCGCATAGGTTTTACAATAAATTTGTTATTACGCTTGTTTGTTTGTTAAAAACACAAATAAAAATACGCTTCGCCGTTACAATTAATATAATAATTCCGATATATATTTGGTTTTCGATAAAATTATTACGGCTAGGACGATCGTAATTCGATTAGTGGAAGTTGACAAATGACTAACCGATAACGTTGACATTACTCGGAGGCGCGAATTTGCCCGCCTCATTTCTTCATTTCCTGAAATCTTTTCTATGACTGCTCCAAACCGGTGCCAAAAATATACATTACCACGTAAGAAAATGTCAGTTTCCTTCCGTACGCGAACACCGCAATGGTTAAAATTTTAAAAAATCGATTCGACATGTGTATTTCTAAAAATGACTATTTTAATCTATTATCCCACCGGACCGAAATAGTTTGTGTTGCGGTACCAGCGAAACCCGCACACCCACCGTATTAATAAAACGCTTAAAAACATAATCGGAAACAATCGTTCGCTCGCGAATTTCAATTTCCAAGTCAATAGAATTTCGGGGCGGCCGAAACTTTGGCTGGCCTTAAACATTAAAATCGATCGTACGCGTTATATTCGTCAAAAGAAACAAATAAAAAAAATAAAATAAATCGCGTTAAATTCGAATTAATTCGCTTGCACACATCCTGAGGCCGCTTTTTGAATGGCCGACAGAGGCGAATTGCCGCACGTCGGTGCCCACCCTGACGGCACCGCCGCCGTCTCCGGAAAACCGTATCCCGTTTTTGTGCGGTTACGGCGGCGGCGGCGGCGATAATATCTGTTCCGGCGACCGGGGAGGCTGGCGGCGCGGCGGCGACGATCAAAAAAAAAAAAAAAAAAAAAACAAAAAAACAATGCCGCCGCGGGTATAATTTAACGGAAAGCGTCGTGCGGCCGCGCCGCGTGGGAGGCGCATAATATTATAATATTTTAATATACACGCGGTGCACGCGTATCGATACGTACGTGTACACGTATACACACGTGTACGTGTGAAAGGACAGGTGCCGGCGGTCACGCCTATTAGATATATATGTATACACCGTACGTATATATCAGAAAAACGTCCGTCATTAGTGCATTTTAATTTGCCGCGTACACCGCCGCGTTACATATTATATTATTATTATCATATATATATATATATATATATATATATATATATATACGCGGTTATTATTGTTGTTATTTTATTATTATTATTATTGTTATTATTATTATTACGTATATTATTACGCGTATTATTATTATTATACCTACAACCCGAACCGGGCGGCGGCTCGCTTAGATTGAGGTGTGAGCGTGGCGGTGTTTATCAGCACACCTCTCGCGCCCGCACGCACGCACATCTGTTCGTATGTAACAAATACACGCCGCAGCCGCCGCCGTCTTTCTCGCCGACCGCTACCCGCGTGCGCTGTGGGGCCGCCGCCAGTCATCATTGTAATAATATCCGGACGGTGTGTCGTTTGTCGGCGGCGGCGGCGGCGGCGGCGGCGATCCGTGTGTGTGCGCGCGCGAGCGCGCGCCCGTCTGCGTATGAATGACGTGTACGAATGCGCGCGCGCCGGCGCGAGTGGATCGTGTGCAAGAGAAAGAGATAAAAGACTACGGGTAATTAGGGAGGTAATTGAAATCAACGCCTGCCTTGTAATCGAAACCGCCGCCGCCGCATCGCCCCCGGCGGCGGCGGCGGCGACGGCCTCCGATTCATACGTACGTATAATATCGTATTATCGTGTATTTCGTGCGTTTGCCGCGGCGGCGACTGTTAAAATATCGTACCATCATCTATGGGCACCCACCCATATTCGTAAATGGATTTAACGGGGGGCTAAGAGGGATGTAGCCCTGGGCCCATACAAAATGGGGCCCCCGGGAAAACGTACGTCTTAGAATATTATCAATACGCCTGTGTGCAATTGTAGTGCAAAAATAGCAGTGGCGTAAACCGATTTTGTATACCGGATATCCGGATGGTTTTCAAAATCGATATTTTTTGAGGAAGAACGTCAATAACGTCGTCTCTGAAATATGAAAAAAACAGTAATATTTGCAACCGACATTTGGGTTAATTTCAATGTCGGCTCACGGTTTTCTATTTCGAATATCAGATGGGATATGGGAGAAATATGCCATATCGGCTCACCGTTAAAAACAGTATTATAAAGCATGTATCGATTTAATTAACAATCCAGTGGCGTGCCCGGGAATTTTTAAATGTAGGGAATGTTACTTGAATAATAATCACGAATAAATCGTAAAGAATCTTCTTCTGGCCTAACCCGACCATGTAAATGTACAACCGGATCCTAAAATACCAATTAAACTTGTCCCTATATAAATTGACTAATACATTTCAAGATTAAATTACTAAATAAACACTCATAAATATTGTATTTTTAAGCCAACGGGTGCCCGGGCACGCTACCGAATCAATCCAATCGTCGGCAAGACCGAACAAAAAAAGAAAAAAGTCATTCGTTCAACGAAACCACAGTATATGAACGCCCCGGGGCTCGGTATGAAAATTATTTTGGGAAATAAAAGTGTCGTACGGTTTTCAAAATGTCGTAATTTCTCGTTACGTTGACTCTATCGAGTTAATAATATACAACTAATTACCCGCACGGTTCACTGGTTGGACTTCAAGAGTTTTCGCCGCCGCCGACACTGCCTTAGGCTCATCCTTGTACTGTCTCTACGCCTAATTTCTCCGGTTCTCGCCCCGTGGTCCATCCGTCAAGTCACCTCGTCTAAGCTTCTGTACGGTCTCTTTTTTTTTGCTCGTAAATTAAACGTAGTCGCGTGTCTAACGCGCGGTGGAATCCCGTGGTCAATTCTTGTGCATCGTCTCCCATATCAAAACGGTGCCGAATTCTTATCCGTGGCACTTACGGAATTATTGTAACATTATTGTTACTGAAATTGTTCCCCGTTAGTTCTTGAACAACGTTCGCCCCCGGGGCACATACATTTACGCCGGCCTTAAGAAAATTACCAATATATTTTTTTTTTTACGAATTGCTTAGTGATTTTATTCCCTCGGTATAAAGCATAGAAAACAAATTTACAAAAAACCTCTTGTTATCGTTGTATAGTAAACGTAAGTAAAATGTCGTCAACGTATACTTATGGGATATTAAAATATTGTTTAATACCGAATTTGTTTATCTATATTAAATTAAAACTTTTCCGCCCTAAAAGTCGTTTAAAACTTTGCCACCCCGGGACAATTTCCCCTACCCCCGGTAAGATGCGGCACTGTCGCCCCTTCGCTCGAATTTATAAACCCGCTGGCGACACTCTCGTAACAGACGAACGGGCGAAACCCTGTGGAGTTGTACGCGTAATTTTACAACAATAAATACGACATTATACTGTCGGGTCCACATAGAGTTTTCGAAAAAACTAAACACAAACCCAACTTTTATCTTTTATCAGTTTGAAAAAACAAAACATATGTCTACAATGAGTTTTTGAACAAAACTCGAACCTATTTCGTTTTTGTTTTGGTATTTTTCCTTTGTCTTGTCCATGCCAAATAAACAAATTTGCTTTAAAATTGTATAGCATTCGTTTTCACCGATTCAGTTACTGAAATTCGAGCACTTTCAGAAGTTCAGTAATCGATAATCCGGTTATTTATTTTTGTTGTTTAAATTTGTTTAATAGTAGATAAATACAAACTAAAATGTGGAAAATTACAAGAACTATCGAAGACGACGACAATTTATTTCTGCTAGGTGTTGGATTTTTTCATGATTTTATACGCACGTGTTTCCTTGGAGTATATTGTGAATACACGTTTTTTAGATTCCGATCAATTCCATTGGCGTCTGTATTCAACGCGATAGCAATTTCCTAAAATGCATCTGCTTTTTAACCATTTTTTTTTTTTCTGATAGTTTAAAGTATTTGCGTCTCACAATATGGATGGCGCCCGGTTTAGTTCTATGAGCTCGCATAGAGATACCGTATCGCCGGTATGGTCCGGTTTTTTTTTTTTTAAATTTTTTTATTATAATTAATTTTTGATCCGCACACGTTCGTCCAATAATCGCCGAATAACCGGACCATTCGATGTTTAACCGTCACCGTGCGGGACATGACTTTGTTTCGAATACCGAGAACAACGATTGTCGGCGGTGGGGTGAGAGGAATTATGTAATTGTTTCGGTTTTGTCGATGAAAAACACAGCGTTTCCGTATTGTTTTAGTTTTGTCGTCTAACCGCGCGGACCCGGGGCACAATACAAACACGTCCGTATTGTATTATTATTCGCACGGCACGACGCGATTGTCACGGGATCCCGTAGCGGTGGTGGACAAAACGCGACAACTATTATTTCGTCTAAATGCGCACGTAAATCCTTAGATCGCGTCCAACGGAAATCCAATTTAATTTGTCAATCGTTTACCCGCCCGCCGGTGAACCGTACATTATTGTCATCATCATTATTATTATTATTATTATTATTATTATTATTTATACGTACACACGCCACGTTCCCGGACCCGTACGATCCCGCGACCGTCAGTCGCACATACCGCCGGATACCCACAATACGGTATTATGTATTTTGACAGGTTACCGCCGTTAAGACCCCCGCCGAAGAAGTATCGCGGAATCCAATTTCGTCGTCGCGTGTCGCGTTCGTCGTCGTACGGTCCTCACCTTCCGCCTCACGCCGGGCATCGCCCCGTACCAGAAATACCGTCTCTCTCTCTCTCTCTCTCTGCATCCCTAGATCCTCTATGTTCCTCTCACTATCTCTCCGTATTCCTTACACACACACACACACACACACACACACACACACACACACACACGAACCCTGCCTGAATCGGAACGTTTTGACATGTACGCGTCCGCGTCACAATGACGCGAGAGCATCGACTTGCATCGGCGCGCGTCATTTCCATACGATAATAAAACATTCAATTCACCGCGCGGATCGATTTCGCGGGCGCGCGAGCGCGACGCGGACGACGACGAATTGGGTTACAAAATATTATTATACCCGGGTACCTTATTTTTATTATTATTTTTTCGTTATGTTTTCTATAGGTATTATGTCGTGTTTGACGTTTTCTCTTTCCGTTTGATATTTTCGACAATCAAACGCCGCCGCCGCCACCGCCGCGACGTGTCGTGTAATGATTTCGATGAGAAAATCGTTAAACATATTTAGCTGCGGTATATTATATCCACCGGCACTCATTCACTCAATCTCTCTCTCTCTCTCTCTCTCTCTCTCTCTCTGTCTCTGTCTATCCCGAAGCGATTTATGGGCGGGCGCACCTGTCGTCTTTCAAACACACGCAATAATATTCCTTATAGTTTACGTCTATCAAACCGTATTTTATTATTATCGTTGAGTTTTAAAATTAATTCGAGTTTTACCCCCCTGTGCGGCGGCGGCGGCGGCGGCGGTCTCGCGTCAGTTGCGCGTACCCATGCCGCGTAGAAAGGTCGGACAAATATTTATTTTTACCATTCTGAGCGTAGCGATGCGCGTGCGTCATTGGTTTGGTTTTTTTTTTTTTTTTTTTTATTTGGTCCGTTAACAGCTTTTCTACATCAGAAATCTTGCTCCGAACATTGACTTTGGGCGTGGTCTCAGGTAGCTGATTTTGCCCGGTCGGGCGCAACGGGTAGGTAATTTCTTAGGATCCAGGAGGTTAGGGAACTATCGAGAAAATGTTTTCAGTGTAAAGTACGGTCGCCGGACAAATAAAATCCGCATCTTTTACGGTACGGCATGAAAAAAAAAAAAAACCGGAGCGTTAAATCGAAAACGCGTTTTCCGGGAGAAAAAATAATAAAAACAAAAACTGACTGAAGTTAGACAAATCTATAATGTTCGACATTTATGGACTGCAGCTGACCTGAGTCCGACAACATTTCGAAGCCGGCTTTTTATAGAGGATTGTCTATTTTTTTTCCCGGGTTCCCTTGTTACCATAAGGAAAATAAAAATATTGTTTTTGACAACGGACGGTGTTTATTGTAAATCGTAATATCTTAGCAGTTGATAATAGCGGTTTACTTAATTTTATACCGAGTACAATTCGAAGGGTCATGTTCGAAATATTACAATTTCTCAGGTTTTTTTTCGTTATAAATTATAAAATATCAAACAAATACATTATAAATATTAAATAGACTTTATTTATCCCTTTTTTATTTTGCTCGTAATAATAAATTCCTAAATTTATATATAGGTCTGCATAAAAAAATATTTTAATAATCATAAAAGCGGATTTTTCTTCAAAATTTCTCTAAAAATATAGTACATGCGTGAAATAAAATTTAAAACAATTCTACTCGTATTAAATCACAGATGTTCAGATGGATTTATCAAGACGATTATTTATAATCTGTGGTGAAACTAAGAAAATATATAATCTCAATTTGTAAAACTACGATTCGAGGTGATGGGTGGGTGCGATCCACCTATGGCTCCTCTTTTATAACCGTCACTGATAGAAACAACTAGTTTACTGATTTTAATAATTGTTATTTGTTTCTGATTATTATATAGGATTAAGGCGATTATAGAATTCAATCGTTAGAATTTGCCTTGAACTCTGTTCGCATTGGGAACTTGTCAACATTTTAACTACCTAACGGGCCCACCACAAATTTTTGGCCGTTCAGTGCAGTGGCGTAATTGTGACTAGGTCATTGGGGGGGGGGGGTGAACTTTCAAAATACAAACAATCAAAAAAATGTCATGACCTGTTTTGAACACAATACATGTACAAAATATTTTTGGTAATTAATCTACTTTGTTTTAAAATATTATAAAAATAAACTCAATTTTCTTGGTTGTAGAGCCAATACATTCAAAATATCTTCTGGATCTATTAGTATATTTTTGTGAAATTACAACATCTTCAATCCATTCTTAAGCGCTAAATGTTTAGTTATTAGATATATAATGTTTATTATATAAAATGTATTAATTTGTGTAGTAATCACTAAACCACATAAAATAACAGGAAAAATTCAAAGTAAAATTAGAAAACCAAGTAGTAGCCACAGAATAAACACGGGAACTGATTACGAGTTTTGGCAGTGTTATTTGTCTTCGAAAAAAAAAAAAAAAAACCTATAAAAGGTTGTTGTACACAAGATAACAGAAATCGTCTAAAGTTAAAAAAAATTATTACTTAGTTTTTGTTTTAAAATAGTAGAAGTACAAATAAAAAAAAGCCAAGAAGAGGGGGGGATTGAACATCATGATCTTTGCTATAATTACGCCACTGGTTCAGTGAACCGCCTCTGATAGGCGCAGCGATTTTTTTTAGTTTTTCCTTTTTTTTCACCTAATAATTTATGATATCGCAATAATAGCCGGTTTATCTACATTATTATTTTTAATATTATTTCCTGTTACAGAATCGTGACTGATTTAACAATTTCCAACTGCACGTGTAACGTACAATAGATGTGAGCGTTATTTAGTTTGAAAGTCACGTACGTGTATGCACCGCAGAGAAAGGCAAACGAATTAACAGAAATTAACGGAATTTTCTGTAAAAATACTATTTTGATTACGGTAACAACCGTACTACACAATTATTTACTTCGAATATTTTCTGAATACACTTTCATTTTATTTGTATTATTATTATTATTATTGTAAGCGGTATACGTTCGAATAAATATATTATATACGTGAGCTTACATAAAATGAAATGCCTACGGTTTTCTATAAAATATTGGAAAACTGCAGAAATACACAGTGGAGGAAGTGTATATTTTAGTCAATTCAGCCCTAAAAGCCAGATAAAACTGCAGGAATTTGTTTGCCGGATTTCGATATTGAAAACGGATTATGATTCTAGAGGGTTTTTGTTACTAGGCAATGATGGTAATAGAAATTCAATTGGTTTACTGGAAAACTTACAATATTTGATTTTATTTTTCAACATTTCCAAACATGAAATATGTATGCCAACGTATCCCAGTAGAGAATCTAAACAAATCATTCCTACAGATTTGTCTGGATTTTCAGTCTAAGACATCGTATTCGTTCGCGAAAACGCCAGCGAAAAATTATTGTCGTTACTGCGGCCGTTAAAATACAATAAAAATAATAATCAAAAAAAAAAAAATAAAAAAAAATGTTTAAAAATGTACATAATTGGAAACAAATGGAAAAATCGCCGCTAATGCTCTTAACTAAAAATATTACTCGATACGATACGCTACTTTCCCGGCTTTCCGCCTACAACAGTGGCCGTGACTTGAAAAAAATGAAAAAAAAAAAAAATAATAATAATCGTGTCCTCGATAATAATCAAACCCGTACAATACAGACGACCGGAATTCAATATTACATTACCGATAATAATTATATAGACCAAACCTAGGTGCCTATATTTTATTATTATTATTTTTTTTTTTCTGTTTTGTTCCAATGACACAACGTATAAATATAATTAATTCTTCGGGCGCGAATTATTGTTCCGTGAGGCGAAGAAACGATTTGTTTTACCGCCCAACCTATATATTATTATATATTATAAATTATCAATTCTCGTTCTAGAAAAATTGTCCCGAACAATACAATACTATATAATTATGTACATTAGTTTTATTAGAACTATACCATATTATTATCTAGAACGTTATTCGTACACCGCGACATAGAAAATACAACAATAAGACGTGCAAACGCGTCGTTTCGTAATCTCACGGGGGTGTGACGAATAACCTATACGATTATGTTTCTACGCGATGTTTTGTTAAAATGGTTTTATTTTTTTTCCTCCTTTACGTTAGTGTTTTTTTTTTTTTTTTTTTTTACAACGTCGATTTGCGCGTTATTACGAATTTGGGCGTCAAACGTACAATAAACAAAACGGTAAAACGCAAACGAAACACGCCCGGTGTTGTAATGCATTTGAGTACAATCACTATTTAAATACAAATATTGTTCGAATACGTATTATAAACACTTTTTACAAATATTACTCGGCCGTTGTATTTTGATTAGTTTTCCCAATGTTATTCCTGAAAACTCGGCAGAATGTTTTGAACATTTATTCACGTTTGGAAAAAGGGCTAATATTAATGATCTGTGAACATTTCCGGTCTCTGCAATTATTTTTAACCGACTTACTAGAAAAAAAGAAAAAAAAGAAGGAAAATAATGAAATCATAGATTGCCGTACATTTTTCCGATTATTAAGAAAACTACAACGAAAATAAAAAAAAAAACCGACCTCCTCGACTATATCCGAAATTATTTTAGAAAATTTGCTACACTCGAAAACCGGTACGAGATTTCTGGTAGAAAAGTCGAAAAGCACACATCAATTAGTAAAACCAGAATCTAAAGAATGATAAAAGTATGCAAAATAATATTATTCGATTTCGAATACAAATACTTTTCGTAAAAATATTTAAAATCCGTGTGTTTGAATACTCGTATAACATTCGTAGTTGAAATATTTTTTTACTAGAATACTACTTTACGAGAAGACGAAGACGATAGTAATAATCGGGGCTGTGAATTTAATGCACTCGCGTGTTTTTTCTTTTTACTACACCGTACAAGTAAACGGATTCGATCGAAATTTCTTTTGTGTTATTTATAAATTGAAATACGATATTTTATTTTGCATATTTAACGGGCCAAGGCATATGAATACATGAATTGTTAGGTAATAATACTTTTTCTTAACATTTATATTTTTCCGGTCAACCTGGTCTAAATCGGTCTAAACGTATCCGTCTATATAACGCGTCTTTTATAGTTTCGATGAAACTATTCTAGTTCTAGTCGGGTATTTGACTAGTTGTTGTCCAATTACGCTTGAACATTGTCCATGTCGACAAGTAAATGTTGTTTTTTTTTTAAACATAAAAAATAATTAATTTACCGATATCGGGACTCGTACACGACGAAAGTCAAAACTATATAGTCCGAGGTGTATATATAAATGTGTGCAGTAATATTAACACTAAAATTTCAATAATATTATAGTGTTATTGAAATTTTCGGTCGAATTGTATTTGTCGTATATTTTTTCAAAAATAAGTGCACGTTTAATAGTCAATTTAAGCGCATTAAACCCACGGTCCTGGTATAAAATAACATCATATACTGACGGCAATAACAATACATATTACGGGCGCGGACCGATGAAATCTGCGAGGGGCGCCTAAGTAGTCGGTATACAGCGTGTTTCACGGTACAATATATATATATATATATATATGTATATATATTTATATACCCGTCATGTCCATTAGGACTGGCACGTTCACGTTAATCGACGAAAACACTCGAAACGGGCTACCACCGCGCTCCTGTGTACAGACGGCGGCGGCGGCGGTGGCAGGAGTAGCGGGACCAGTAGGAGCAGCGGCAGCGGCGGCAGCAGCAGTAGAGGCTCGGCGTTAAGTTATGGATGACATGTAAATTAACATATAGTGCGCATATGGCCGGTTTCACGTGAACAGCCGCTAATAAATAATATTATAGGAAAATATTATCGCCGTTATAAATAAAACAGATACCTAACCTAAAACTCATTTATTATTATATAATACGAGTACTGTGTTTCACTCTTGTAATAATAATAATAATGTTCACTTGAAAATCTCTGAGCGTTCGGTAAATTATCATTTAACGTTATAATAACGGCTAGGTGTATAAGAATAATAATATTAATAAAAAAAAAAAAAAAAACCGCTCCGGGGCCCCGCAACGGAAATCCATCAATTCGGCAGATTAGATTTTCGATTTTTTTTTTTTTTTTTCCCATTATTACTATCATCTTTTTACGCCACCTGTTGTACATTCTGTATCGATTATTATTATTATTATTGTTGTTGTTGTTGTTATATTACAATATATCTATATAAATATATATATACACACACACACATTTATGTATCATTATTATTAAACACGACACCGAATTATAGCGGCGTTTTTTTTTTCTTTTTTACTTTGTAGTTCCTTTGGACAATCCTCGTAGATAATAATATTAAAATAGCTGAACGGTATAATGGGTTTGGATTGAGTGTATATCGTATAATACTTACGTATATAGGTACGTAAATCTTTTATATTATTATACATGGTTTCAACGATGTGGTCTACGCTCGACGATTTGATACCGGCTGTGTTTTTTTTTTTTTTATCGAAATAAACCTATACGTATGTTGTACCAATTGTAATACCGACAGTCCTAGTAATCGGATAAAATGTCTGAAAAAACGCTAAAAAAAAAAAAAAAGAAAAAGCGGAATTGTCATTTTTAAGTAAACTTTGTGACGAATTCAAGCGTTTTTTTTTTTCAGAAGTTTTATCCGATAACTATAGGAATATAGTCAAAATGGAAATTTGCCAAGAACAATTGGCAAAAGATTGATACTTTTAGACAGACAAAAAAATTTTGCTTTCGCGATACCTTCGTCGGGCAGTATAGAAGTCTTCAGGTGGCCATTAATACGTAAAAACAATTTTCGAATTTTAAACTTTTATTCTATGGAAATTAATTGAATCCGACGATAGGTCGAATTTAAATATTATTACATCGGAAAATAATTAGTAGGGGGACGCAAAAGTATGTAAAAAAAATATACAAGTATACCCGAAGATTTAAATGACTTAATGGCCATGCGTTCTTGATGTCCATTATTCTGAAAAATTAGAATGGGTATGCTGAAATATTTTGATTAAAAAAAGAGGTTAATCTTTTTAATAAGTTATTAATGGTTATAAATGGTCAAAAAAAAAAAAAAAAATATTATTAAAACCATTCGTAAGATTCGTCCATGGTAAATACATTTTTTTATTTTATAAAATACATAATTGGGTCACTTTGTCCTACTCATTTTTCGACAAGACCAATATATGAATAGTCCAATTCAAGTCCATACTTGGATAACAATATAATATTATATTTAAACAAAAATTATAACTTTTTATTTATTAATGATATCAAATAAATAAAAAAGACGATACGACACATGAAATGTTATCTTCTATATTGTGTAAAATGTTGGTGTCGCTACTAGGACTACATACCGAGTGGTTCTTACCCGCGCAAAACGGTTTTTACTAACAAATTTACCTACGTGTAGCGATTTTATCGGTTCTGGTTTCAGTTTGGTCCTTTAAAAAAATTAATCGGCTCCGGCTCCAATATTGGTTCTTAAAATTATAAAAAAAGGGTTCCGGTTCTGAAAAAAAAACATAGTTTCCAATAGCATGGCCTAATGCTTGCTTATTAGGGAATATTTTTTTTTAATAATAATACTACCAACAAAATAAATATTTTTTGACAATAATAAAAAACTCTATTCTCATTATTATTATTAATCACTCTATACTATTGTTCAATTTAAAAAAAAAAAGTGGGAAATTAATTTTCAAGTAAACTTTATGACGAATTCGAGCAGGTTTCCAGAAGTTTTATCTCATTACTATACGGACAGTCGGTACAACAATTGACACAATAAAAGTCCGTTTTGATAGAAAATACGACCGGAAAATCGAACGACTAAATATTATTGTTCGTAAGTATTCTCTTTGGAAAACCCCATTCGACCGGGATATTTGTACTATTTGTAGAAAAAAAATCGCTGACAATCGTATAACATTTCTATGATAAATAGACACTTGTTATTTATTTGATTAAAACAAATTCCAATTTAAATGAAATGTTCAGTTAGTTTTTACTGGACCCATAATAACGTAAACGAACCGCAAACATTTATATTTAGTTTAAAAGTTTCCGATTCCGGTTGCTCGAATCGTGAAATATACGTTCCAATAAATGTTCCGGTTCTCGAATTGTCTTCGGGAACCGGTACTTTCGGTTCCGGTTCCAGTCTCTGGACGGTGTCCCTCTCAAGTCCATCGACCTGCGGTTTTAAATAATAATAATTATCCTCGATATTAATAGCGGGTTATTTTTTTCATCGATTCGGGGTGAAAAAAAAAAAAAAACATAAAAGAGCATCACGAATTTCCGGACGCCACGGCGTAAAACATTTCTATTTTTGTTTATAGGTAATATGTATATATATATAACAGTATAAACATATAATTATACGCACGTTGTTAAAATAATATTATTTTACATTGTACGTTTAGTTAGGCGAATGAGTACCTACACTTACGCTCAGCTGTTGTTGCGGCTAACGTAACAATGGAAGTCGATCGAGTGAACAAAAAAAAAAAAATAATAAAAAATAAAATAAAATAATAATAATAACGACGTTATAATTGCCAGAGGAGAAGGGGGGGGAAAAATAAAGAAAAAAAAGTCGGGCCGCCGTAGTGGACGGAAATTTGGGAAGTACGCATAGTAATACGTTATTATCAGTACTCGGGAATCCTATGCAAATGCATAGGAGAAATCGGATTCGATAGAAATTTGTGATGTTAAGGATTTCGAATTTAAACATTTTTTTATTGCATATTTTAGGGTTGTTTCTCTCCATAGTATTTTGTACGGGTTTATTCGTTTTTATTGTTAAAAAACGTATAAATTACCCGTGTACAATTTTCATTTTCGACGCGATATAAAAATGTTATTTAGAAAAAAAATGTATTGGTAGCTCGTTCGTTTTAAATTTATTTTATCTATATGATTTCGTCTGCAATAATGCCGATAAGCAATAGCACCACTCGTATTCGATTAAGTCCAAGGCCGCGCAACAAGGCAGACAGTCAGAGGACAAGTCCAGAGAGGGACGTCTTCGTCGAGTCAACCACTCGCGTCATTCCGAATCGCTTATAAAGCTAACCGAAATGGCCCGGGTTTGGTGGCTCATTCTAGTAAATCAGAGGTTCCCAACCTATGGCCCGCAAGACGACGTATGGTGGTCCGCGAGCCATACCTACAAAATTTCATAATATTTCATTTTTTCCTCTGGGGTCGTGACACGAATACCGACAATCGCGTATAGCACGTCGTTTATGTATAAATTTAAATTACATAATGCCACTTATGTTATTATTTTAACCGAAAATCAAATCTTGTTTGTACAACATGATCAGATTATCGGTAGAATACAATAGACTATGTGTTATGTTTTCAACAAGGAATTTTTCCGGGCTGCTCTACATTCAAAATAAACAAAGAAATCGGTTGGACGCCATTAAAGACATGCGTGTAGATTTTAGCAGTATTCCCCCGAGGAATACCTTTGTTAGTAAAGGAAATTGCAAGCCCAAAAATCACATTAAATTGTTTTTATAAATGTAATTTACCTTTAATAAATATAATAATATCGTGTACATTTTTTTTTTATAAAACTTTTACTTAAAATTCATCAATTATAAACAATATTATAAGCCTGCTATAAGGAATTCCATTGGTTTTTATTTATTCATAAATTAAATTCTTCCAAAAATGTGTGAAAACAAATTGATTCTTGTTTATAAGAAATATAAGGTCTAAAGTTGTGGTGGTCCGTGACGTATCTAAAGTTCTCCAAATGGTCCGTAGTGTCAAAAAGGTCGGGAACCACTGTATTAAATTGTTTTAAATTAATACCGTATAAAATAAATAGTTAATATTGAGTTAAGTCTCTAACACATATTTTTACCCGTTCCTGTATACTGTGTTTAACGGGCACGCAACAACCGTGCCAAATATTACTAATATCATAAACAATACTTAGACACCTACAATGCATATAAGATTATTTATTATCTTTAAATTAAATTTGTACACGTCTTTTTTTTTTTTTTTTTTAGTTAAAAATAAAGACATATATGTATATTTTTTTTATACATATGCGCATATTTTTTATTAGTTTAAGCGCATAATGTCCCGATCACTGGTTTATTACGAACCCTGGTTTTCGGAACGTAAAAGTTTTTGAACAAAAACTTTATTTTCAAACGTTCTGCGTGTTGTTTACGACGATTCCGGCCAAATTTAGTCACCGTATGGGTAATTCTAAACGCATTACATGATACTGGGTCCCTAGGAAATATTATTTTCAATGTTCGTGTCGCTATGATATACGTTTTTGTTTCAAACTCTATCATTAACACGTTAAACAGAGATACCTGTGATAACGACACGTCGACACGGTCCCGTTACGTATGTGTTTATCCGAAAGAAAATATCGGAGTTTGATATTACGGTTTCCCCACGGACAAAAAGCATATTTAAACAGGAGATTACTTCGGAGGGCGTCTCGCGGCTTTTTTTAAAAAAAAAATATCGTGAGCCGAACGTTTTCCGTTCGAATTTTAATCGAAATCGATTCGAGCCGAACACTTAAATTGCCGTGTAATAGCGTTAATTTAAACGACATAATGCACATGATTTTTAGAACTTGATAAACAAGTGTATGACTTTTTCATTTTATTTTTGTACAATATGATTTTTTATTTATTTTTTTATTATTAATTCTAAAATTAGTTTGTTGCATTACTTTTACATTTGCAGATTAATTCGTACGGGTTTTAATATTTCCCGTTATTCATATCCTTCACGATTTGGGTCGTGTATTCCGCCCGTAGTCTTCCTCTTAATGCTATATTAGAAGAGGAAAGTATTTTCTTTAGTGAGCTTAATCGTGTCTTATCTTATCACTTCTGAACTGAATGCGCTACATTGAACTATCGGTTTTTCTTTTCCCCATCCAGTAAGAGGTTACTGGATGGGGAAAAGAACTTCCAACTTCGTTGGTTATGCTCCCGATGATCCGTGGGATCTTAAGCATTTTCTTCCTGTAACACGCACACGTTTCGAATACATCGAGTTTACTTTTTTTTTCTACTGTGTTTAATTGTCCGGGTTTCGCAGCGAAACGGCGCCACATTCCACGGATTTCCAAATTTCCGAGGGGCGGTAAATTCCGGAGACCACATTAATATTGGGTGTTTGGCCGATGAAAAAAAAAAAAAAAAAAAAAAAAAACCATAATAATAATGTAGAAACACGTATTGATAATACCACGACATAGAAAAGTATTGTGGTTTGAATAATGGCCACGTCTATGTACCCGTAGTGACAATTATCGTTATAGTTAATAAAGACGTGTTCATAATTTTTATATATTTTTTTTTTCCATTCCAATTGAATTGGTAATATTGTTCCGCATAGGTTTTCCAATGTAACGAATAAATCAACGTTGCAGGTACACGCGTACAGTGTAGTATCTACGATTTCGCACCTACGGTTGCCATTAAACGCGTCTCGTGTGTATGTATTTTTTTGTTTTCCCCGCAAATTGTTTCGCCGGGGTAGAAATTTTCGCGTCCGGGCAGCGGCGTGGCGCGTTTTTTTCGTTCTCGTTACACGTCCGGGGCGCGAAACCCCCTAAATACGTCTCTGGGACGTTGGATTATATTCCCGGGACCCTACGTGCCGCGTATTATAATAATCGGTAATAGTAATCGTAATAATAATAACGGCGGTCGGGGGCGACCGTGTACGCGCGTAACATTATCGGACAAAGCGGAATAACCCCCGCGTCCGGACGGGGCTGGGGCTGGCTGGCTGGCTGGCTGGTTGACGAGAAATCGCGATAAGACGGAACGAGGTCTGGAGAGCGGGCGGCGGCGGCGGCCCCGTATAATAGTAAAACTAGCGAGACGCTCGTAAAAACAAAGGGTTATTGCTCCCGGTCGGGCAATATGCCGCCGACGCGATTGGCCGGCGGCCCCGGGGCCCAGGATACGGGCAAAATCGACTAAACTACACTCTACGACTATATTATATCGCAATAATAATAATAATAATAATAATAATCACCGTCGTAATAATAAGAATAACGGCCGCGACGTTGATGTGTGTCGAGAAACGCTCCGGTACCGCGCGCCGAGGGTGAAAATCCCGGGGACACACCCGCCACACTGCGCGTACCAGACGGCGGCGCTGCCGCCAATAAGGCCAGGTTCACATGAGAGGCGTTTACGATTACTATTAATTGCTGTTAACTGTACACATGGTAACGCGCGTCCAACGCAGCGATAACGCAAAAAACCTGTCGACGCGCGTCAGCCCAAGTTGACGCGCGTTTGAACATTGTACAGGTTTGCATTGACGTGTTCAGTTGCAACGCGTTTTCCAAGGCGTTACGTCGTTTTTCGTCTTCAATGGAAGAATTCAATACTGAATTTTTCATCGATGAAATCGAAAAAAGGCCCTCGATCTGGGACATGACCAGTCGTGATTATTCAAATAAAATAATAAAAAGAAATGCCTGGGAAGAAATAGTACTCATTTTTTCTGAAGAAGGTTGTACAGAGGAAAAAAAGAAAGGTGCATTTTCGTCAGCTACAATTTCTTCTGTGATTTGCTCCAACAAGTCATCAAAAGATTTAATCATCATCCGGAAATAGTTAAAAAATTTTAGTTCATAATTTCTCAAACTTGGATACAGCGTGATGTACAAGCTTGTACTTAGTCTGTTTTTTAAAATAGGATGAACCCAGTATTTCCTATTTCTCTGCCTACGACGCTGCATTCGTCTATATAAGGTCCATAAGCATAGCTTATGCTTCTGCTACGTCCATCTTCGCCGGAATAAAAAACACGACTGACTATAGTTATATACGCGCGCTTAACGCGTAAAATCTGTAATTCATGTGAACACTGACTAAAAACGCGCGTTAGTCCGACGCGCGTCTAACGCCTCTCATGTGAACCTAGCCTAAACGGTTCTCCGGCCCCGGGTTAGAACAATGCGATTATGCGTTTTCGTAATTAGTATCACTACAGATTATAAAAATATAATCCGTCCGGACGCCGTTGATTTTCAATACGAGTGCAATAATTGTTTTTACCGTTGAACACAATTGTCGACAGACGGTTTTTGTTTTGATTTTAAATAACCAAATTCACGGCTTACGAAAATCTTCGTGAACTTGAAACACGGGTATAGAAACGGAAAAGTTAACATAAATAATGGCATCACATCCACCTTTACACTCGAACGCGAAACATGCCCACCGTTAACATTAAACTAACAACAACTATTAACAATGGTTAACAAAAATTACAATTATTAACTAATTGTAATACTAACGACGAACACAATAAAATACATCGGAGTACACTTTGACAAAAAGCCCAACTGGTCACGCCACATCCACATCCGTACACAAATCAAAGTAAACACTCGTCTACGCCTGCCCAGACAAATCCTCCACTCATAGTCGAAACTTACACCCTACACAAAACTAAATCTAAATGAAGTTCTACCAAAGCCGATCTGGACATTTGGTATACAAATTTGGGGGTCCGCCAAAAAATACAAATAGCCCAAAATGAAATCTTCCGTTTTATCACGAACGCTCCATTCTATGTCTCAAATTAAACCTTACGCTCCGATCTATAAATGAAAACGATTGCAAATAAACAGCTACAAATTACTACGCCCGAGTCCACAATCCTTTAAAAAATCATCCAAATCTAAATCCTCGCTAAACAATGATCTCGACCTATTCCCGGAAACCTCCTTCCCAAAAGGCCAAAGAGAAAATGATGCCGTGACCTTCTTTCCACGTGACCTCTAGAAACGTTTCGAACGTGATGTCCTGAGGAGTGTCGTCAGTGGACGGTTTTTCCACTTCGAGCTTTCAATGTAAACTTCCTCGTGGCCATTTATTGTGCTTAATTATATTTACGTTGTATAGATTGTATAATTCAAATATAAAATTAAACAAAAAACGGAAAAACGGCCGCGATCGCCAATTTGTACAAACTCAACACTTTTCTCGGCCTAACAGTTTTTTTTTTTTTTTTTTTTTTTTTTTTTTTTTTTTTTTTTTTTTTTACTACGGTTTACGCGGTTCGGCGTTAAGAGGACGCGTTATCCGCATTTGCTGTCACAGTCCAACTAACGGGAAATATAGTAAAAACCTGCGCTTAAGCCAGACTGCATGGAACTCGGTTCGTTTTGGTTTTAGAGCTATAGCGCCAATGGTAACATTGAAAGAGGATGCCAATATTCCAGAGGACAAGACGATGCTGTTTTTTTTATCCATTATATAACGTTCTACATACATCTAGTAGAAATAACGACTATTTAAACATTTTCAAATGGCAGTAACTTATCAAAATAATAATTTTTTTTTTTAAAAAAACCCTCATCAACCTGCCTCCTGGAATTATACCCCCCCCTTTTCGATTTATAAAACGTAACACCAAAATTAAGTGAGTTTTATTTGTAGTCCGCGTACTTACGTATTTACGTTATTACTACGTTCCCCGTTGGTTTGACTTAACCGATGGGTCATAACTAATAATGAGTTATAACTCATTGGCGGCACTTTCAACAAGGGTAACACTATATATTCTATTTTTTGAATTTAAAAATGTAAATACATTTTTGCCTTAATAACTATGGGTTTTATTATAACGTGTTTTTTTTTTCCTGTCTAGAATCTTGGTTCCAACGATTGGAAATGGTTGCTGGTTGTAAATTTTGTGCATTGAGACATATATTTATTTTATTTTTTTCTCGTACTTTTATGTATAATGGAGAAAAACAGCGAAATAATGTCGGAAAAACGGTTTGATTGTAAATGTTAGTTTTTTTTTCTGTTGTAATTCAGCGAGGAAAACAAACGTTCACCGAACTGGTAATATACTTATATTCGCATTTTCTGGACGTGATACAATTTTCGCAATATTTTTGCGGTTTTTATAAGTGAATAAATTATTCACAATTTGACATTTTCAAGTTTTATTCGGGGTTTTTTTTTTCTTATTTAATCGTGAATAATACGGGCAATAATCGACGGTCCAATTACTACGGTTATACCGGGCCAAGTGTCTACGTTCAGATGATATATTAAATCGTATGTATACATTTTCTTGAAATTTCGGGGTTTCCTCTATTTTTTTTTTTTTTTTTTGGATTATCGGTGCGCTTTTTACTGTTTTATCGCTATTTTTCCCTATAAATGTTTTGTCGGGCTTCAAAATCCGAACGTTCATAATAATAATAACACCGGGCGACGTATAATATTATAATAATAATACGTACGGAAATAATAACGATACACAGTTATAGAATAATAATATAATTATTATTTTTATTCTCTGGTCCGGTGTGTATACCTATATATATATATATATTATAATAATATTGTTATTATAATATACACCGTGGTCGCGGTATACCTAATATCGTCGTCGTAGCGGCGGTAATAATAATAATAATAATAATAATACGGGGGCGCGCGCGGTTATTGGCCGGGCCGCGAAGGCGTTACCGGGTGCCGCCGCGGCCGCTTTGTCGGCCCGCCGCCGCTCACGGTATTTATTATATCGGCGTGTGGAAATTGATACGACGGTGCCGGGGCCGCGGTAATTTTGAACAGGACCGCGGCGGCCGCAAACCCGCGAACGGCAACAATGGAAAACGTGATCGAAATTCCCGGCCGCCTTAATATAATAATAATAATAATAATAATGGTGGTAATAATATTACGATATTGTTATTATAATATCGTATTACGGTCTCGCGTCCGTTTTCGCCGGCAGCGGCCCCGCCGGATCTACCGGAATATTGTTATTGTTATTATTCGGCGTCCGCGTCGCGACCCGAATATTATATTACGGGTTAGGGCACTGGGACGCCACTGGGCAGCCAGGCTGCGCGCAGCCAGCGGAAAACAACGTTCTTACACATAGCGTGTACGTGGCCGCCTCCTGCAGTCTCCCGCTCACTCACTAGTCGAAGCGACCGGTTGTGTTCCTCCGATACGATCGCGGGGCGTTGAGTTTTGGCCGCTAATCTGGCTGCTTAATCTGGCTGCCTAGTGCGTCACGGCCCTTAGGTGCCGGCCCGGCCGCGGCGTGCCGTTATTGTTGTTATTTTCCGCGCACGCGTGCGCGCGTACTGACCGGATACGACCTTTAATGGACAGCCCGACGAATTAATATTCCCGGCGGTTGTTTCACATTTGAAATTCTCGTTACTAACATGATAAATTATTTTTATCGGTTAAACTGAAAATGAACGTCGTCTATACAAAAAAAAAAAAAACAAAAACAAACGTACTTTTCGCCATTTGTTGTAGGTGGCAAGTCGGAAAGGTACTTGTATAGATAGAGGAATTCAATTTATATCTGTCTGCGACGATAAATCATTGCAAACGAAAGACGTTTCTGAACAACGGAGTAGTGTTAGTTTTATGTCGTGGTTTTTTAATTGTTAACCCGGAAATCAACATAAATAACAAAAAGGAATAATAAAACTCGAGTTTGACGCGGAATCCGTGTTTTTGGCGGATTTCGTCATTTTGTTTCTTTAGTTTTCTCTGCCGCGTTAAGAAACCAATAAGTATATCAAAACATGACTCCTTTTTAAGTGCCAACTAGACCAGTGATGGGCAAACTTTTTTAATGGGGGGCCACAAAGTTTAAGAAATTCTAGAGGAGGGCCAGAATTATAGAAAAAATGCATTTTGTGTTTAAGCTTTATTAAATCATATAATGAGATATATGGAATTGTTTTTGATTTTCCATAATATTTTCGAAAGCAGGTTCCAGCTGTGACGAAGCAACTTTCAACAGCGAGAAAATGTGTTCATCGGTCAATCGATTTCTGATTGAGTTTTTCTGCAATTTCATGGTCGAAAAAGTCTGTTCGCACACATAAGACGACGCAAACATAGCCATAGTGTTCTGGGCGTGAGCAATTATCTTTGGGAGTTCAGCTTTCGGCAGTGCTCTATAAAAATCTAGTTTTGTGGAATTCAAGAACAATTGCTTTAAATGGGTACTGCACTGCATTTCAAGTGTTTCTATTTACTAGACACAACTTGCTATAGGAAACAACAGTGTATAGGTCGGATGAAGTCTTCCGGTAGAAAAAATGTTTACAGAAAAATAAAATTCATTGTAAAACCACAAGACCCCTGAAATATACATCGAAGACATTTCGGGTTTGGGTTTCGTCTTATCGATTTTTCCTATGTTGTAATAATAGAAATAGAGGGAATAGTGGAAGGTCCTATTATTTCAAGTATTCCAGAGCAAACGATATTTTTTTATCATTTAATGTTTTTTTCTTTTTTATTGACACATAAAATGATTTCCATACGGTGACGTCGAGTAAATGGAAAATATTACTTTTTTATACCGTTTACGCGTATTTTTAGGACGGCCGTAACGGTGAACACTACTCGTATAATTGTTGTACTCAACGATTTCGTCCGGGTTGTTTTTTTATAAATATTTTTTGTTGTTGTCGGCCAAACCGTCAATTTGCCGGTTGAACTGCCGACGTGAGCCGGGCACGCGATCTTCAGCTGAATTAAAAATTTGAAAGATCGCCTTCCAAATCGTCGAACGAAAACGAACTCTAAACACTGTTCATCTAAATATCTTTGCATTTTTTCAACCAGTCACATTATTATTGATTACGCACTGCGAACATCTTATCAGCGTCGATAAACAACTTCACGACAGATACACAAAAACCCAGAATATATTAAACACAGGACGTGTATTATCAATTGGTTTATTTCCCCGTGAAAGAAGCCAGAGCCTTTCAATATCGAAATTATAAAGCAACGTTATGTGACGGTCGAAAAATGTCCTCCTATCATTTGATACCATTGGAAATATCATTGCTGTAGCTGTAATGCTCACCCTCGGAATTGAACATTTAGAATATAGATTTCCAGTAATGGGGAGCTGCCAAAAAGTCCAATATAAATAAAATTCAAACCTTCCAATCCATAACCCTTCGCATAATTACAAATGCACCATTCTATGTTTCAAATCACAATCTACATACCGACCTAAGAGTTAACACAGTAGACGAAACTGCAAAGCTACTATATAAACGATTTCGTTCACGACTAACCAACCACCTTAATCCCTTAATATCAGCATTAAATGCTGACTCCATTTTTGGTGGAAATCCTTCTCGTAGGCTAAAAAAAAGATTGTGTCACGATCTAAACCGTAATTAGAAATTAAAAAGAAAAAAAAAATACATAAAAAATTCTATAAATTAAACAAACTTCTGTTATAAAGTGTCGCTATTGGGTGGCTTCTTTTTTCACGCGTTGCATGCCAATTAAATGTATGGCCGCACATATGCTTAATATAAATTTAAATTACAGATTGTATGTTTAAAAAAAAAAAAAAAAAAAAAAGAAAAGAATTTAGATTGATTATAGGTATAAAACTAGAACTGAGCAGACGATGAACTATTTTCATACCGGGTTAAATATCGATGTTTCTTTATGTTTATTGATACCGATATAGTATAATAGTTACAATTTACAGAACGAAAACAAATACATTAAATCGAACAAAATGTAATACGAATATTGAATCGGCATACAGAAAATAACAATGGCAGTTTTTGCGTAATTAATTAATTAATCTTTTTTTTTTTTTAAATTTTTTTTTTATCGATACACTATTTCTATACCTATGATACGGTTTCGGTAACCAAACGAATACGTCTGTCAGCACGAGTATCGCCGGACCGATCGAACGCCATCGTTCAATACAATCGTCGAAAATCGCACGGATTGTTGAAATTTAATAATAATAAAGGCATTGTATTATTTCTGTGTAGAGTGATTGGTACTATACGACGTATAATGTACAATGGACAGAATTATTAAATTAAATGATTTCCTTCAGATTACTGCTATAGCAGTGGTGTCCGTCAATTTGTCAAGTCAAAAACAACACGCCGCGTTTAACGGGAGGCAATTGTCCCAGACCGGCAAAGGTTTTTCTTTTTTTAACTATAAAAAACTATATTATGTATTATAGATATATAAAAACTAATATTAATATCCTATAAATATCATATGTTGACGTCATTGCTTACACTTGGTCACAACGATAACAATAAGTTTTTCTTAATTTTTTTTTGTTTTATACTTTACACCGGTGGAATAAAATCACTAAGTATGAATGAGTACGAGTTTTTTTTTATAATAATTGTGTTTCGTTAACATAAAAAAAAAAAAAAAAAAAACAAAAAAAAATGTATTGGTAATTTTTTTTAAGGGCGGCATAATTTTGTATGCCCCCGGGCCGGCGAAACACGTTAATACGCGGCACTGGCCACGGAAATGTTAACGGTCCGATAGTAAATCGATAAAAAAATTATCAAACGCGAAACTGGTTATATCGACGAGAACAGAGAGTTATAGTCGTATTTTAATGTAAAAAAAATAAAAAAAAAAATGATTTTAGATAATGCCAGCAAATTGAATTAGATAAATTATGATCGTATCGTACCATAATATTTTTGTCTTTTAACGATAAATCAATTATAATTACAAAATAATCTGAAGCCCGGGAAATATTTATCCATAAACACTTTGGTTTATTTCTTTACCCCGTAATCGATCAATTCATATTTTCACGTTTAAATTATATCTTTTGGAAGTATGTAGTATATTGTAGCACATGACTTCTACGATTGTTCCTAACCGAATCGCAACAAAAAAAAAACAACATCGACAATAACAGAAACCATTGTTGGGTTGATTTTCTCGTTTTTCTCCAATTATTATAATAACTACAAGAAAACCCTACTCGATATGTCAGCTAGATAAAATTTGCTACTAGAAACGATTCCCGATGTCGATAATAGGAGTAAAATTTCTGGTAGAAAAGTTGCTCGCAGACAGAAAAAGAAAACTGAACATAGTAAAACCAATATATTCTTTGCTATGCTAATAGTCTAAAATAATGGGTTTTTTTTTTTTTCAATTTTAGATAAGCATGTAACTAATGTGGCTAAGAAAATGTCCCGTCGAATCAGTTTAGGGATCATATTGGTCGTTTATTTGAAAAACGCGTCTCGGCGTCCCGGCAAAAGGTCCAAAATGAATCTTTAGTCCCATACTTGGGGAACGTATCTTGTTTTAAAATTATTTTAAAAAACTTAATTTATTCTTATCGTTTAGCATTTTAAAATTTAAATGATATTACCTAAATCAAATGATAATTATCTGATTATAATAACAAAAATCTGCAAAAAAATAGTAATGCATTTTGTGTCTATTTTATTGTATATTTATTATAATCATGAAAAAAAAAAAAAAAAAAAATAATAATAATAATTATTATTTTACTCGAGTCTGTGTCGGCGGTGTGTTACACCGCGATCGTTTCTCTTCTGGCACGGCGAAAATGTTATTTTAGAAAACAATTGGCAAAACGCAATCGTCAAATTTCACGCGTCGCGGCCCTGCCCGAGCGTACCCGTTCCGCGGGGGCGGCGCGACGCACGAATTCGCTAAAACGACATTTCGCCGACAGCGTACGCGTATTATTATAATCGGTGCTCGTAAGTTCACGTACCGAAAAAAAAAAAAAAAAAAAAAAAACCTCATACACAAGCACTTGTGCGCTAAAAACTGGCGAGTTTTTTTTTTTAATAACTAAACGGTTTTTAAATCGAATACATTTTAATCAAATAGTTTTTAGAGAATGGATATTCTAAAACGTACTCAACCGGTCACCGGGAAAACATGATAATTACGAGTTATGCCATTTTTTTTTCTCCCGACACGACGGAAATATATCGAAAATAAAAATCTGTGTTTTTAACTTTACGACAGTAAATACGATGTCTGTTCGAAAAGTATCAAGAGAAATATTATTACGGTAAATACAATAACGTTTCAAATTGTAAACCGATGTATTCCCCGCGGATATTTTCCACAAAACCCCAAGTCGCCATCTTATGTCAGTTTAGTATTTGCACGTGGTTTAAGTCCAGTCGGTTTTTTTATCGTTCGCCGTTTTCGACATGTCCGAAATTAACGAACAACGCGTGTGCATCGAGTTTTGATTGAAACTCGGTAAAAATGATGCAACGCAAACGTACGGACATGATTAAAAACGCTTTTGGGGATGATTCATTATGTGGTTCCGTGACTTTCGAGCGTATAAAACGTTTTCCCCTGATCAGGCCCCATGTAATTTTTTTTTTTATTCCCAAGATTAAAATCTGTGCTTAAAGGACAACGATTTCAAGATGTAGAGGAAATTAAAACGAGCGTGGCAATAGAACTCATAATTTTAACTTTGGATCAGTTCCAAAGGACTTTTGAAAAATGACAAGAATGCCGGGATTACTGCATATCGTCCGGGGGGGTGAGTATTTTAAAGGAGATGTCTGTAAATAATATGAAACATCATTTTTGTAATTATTAACTATAAAATCTTGGTATTTTTTGAACCGACCCCGTAGTGACACGTGGCGCCTGTATCATGTTTGTTATAACATCAGGAAAAAATGTTGCATTCGTATGGATTATGTTCGGTTGTCCAAAATAATGTGAATATTTTTATATCCAGCAACCTTATTCTAAACGAATTTACTTTTTGGTTGAATTTTGCAAGGCAAAATAACTCTTGTCACATCAGGCCCGGCAAGTTCATGTATTAAAAAAACGCATAAACAAGCAGACACTTGTGCACTAAAAACTAGCGAAATATACATATTTGGTTGTTATAATCAATAGTTTTTAGAGAATGGATTTTCTAAAACATTCTCAACCGGTCACCGGGATAACTTGATGATTACGAGTTATGCCCTTTTGTCCGGATACTAGAAAGATATCGAAAAAAAAAAAAAATCTGCGATTTAAATTTTTCGGCTGTGACCGGGAGGCGCCTATATCATAATGTTTGACGCAACATTGGAAAAACTGTTGCATTCGTATGGATTATGTTCGGTTTTCCAACGTAACGTCAATGTTTCGGTATTTCCAACGGGTTCGTTCCGACGGAATCTGTCGAATCCCGAAAATCAACGTAATTCTTATCTCGTTTGTAATTTGTAAAACGCGTGCGGTTCACGCGGTTCTCGTGGTCTTGCCAATGCGCGCGACCTACGACGATATTAGTTCAACCGAAAATCCTCGTGCGACCCGACGACAATAAGTCGACGGCGGCGGCGCAGCGATAACGACAAAACGATGATGATAATAATGATAATGATAATAGTACAACAACCACACGGACTGCTGAATTCGTGACGGCAATATTGCCAATCCGCGGACCGAAGTAGTCACGATCGGTGTGTTTTAATTGTACAAATTACGCGATTACTAACAGTGTACAGGTATACCACCTGTAGACAACGGTATTCGTGATGCGACATTGGATTTCGTCGTGCCGCTAACGAATTCCGGTCTAGGTATTCGTAAATAAACTTGCGGATTTTCCCGTCGCAAATCTTCTGACCTAACCTAACCCGACGACAATGGGATTTTCACTTTTCCTATCGGCCCGGGCGGAAATTTCCAGTCGGCCACCGCCTCCACAGCCGCCACCCCCTACCAACCCCCGGCTCGAAATTGTTCGGCACACCTACGTAATTGCCGTACCGCGGTCTGTGGAGCACGTGTGCGTCCTATTACATATAGGAGAAAAAAAATGAAAAAAAAAATATATATATATATAATTGAAAAATTGTAAATTACGTGACGCGCATTATCGGGTTATGCGAGTACGCACGTGGGTGTTTCGAAGACGCGGAACGAATTATTCAAATTACGCGCGCCTTCGTCGCCGATACGATGATGATGGACCGTGTAAAGTCGTGTGGTTTAATTTTTTTTTTTTTTTAATATTTACCCCGGAATGCCCGCGATTGTATTATTATAATATCGCGAATCGAAATTCGAATTCCGTACGGTCGTATACGTCCGTTCGTCTATGAAATATAATTGCGGGTATACGTATTTTAGATTACACGTACGAGATAAGTCCCGCGGTGATTGACTTTAGAAGAACCAAAAAAAAAAAAAAAAAAAACAGTACGAAAAACACCTCTCTGCCGATAATATTATGTACTTGTACATAACGAATCGTGCGTTCGTCGGAATAACACAAGTACAGACAGCTCTTCCAAATAATACTATTCGTACGTTACAATATTTTCCGTGTCAACGATTGAATTTTTATTGTAGCGTTGTAAATTCATATTTTTAATACGTCTAATACCGTCTAACCAAGCTCGGATTTTTTTTTCTCCAAAACCTATGGAAACAGTGTAGTCAGCCAGGATTTCTTAATAAGGGAGGCGGCAAAAAACCACATTTTCGTACATTAACGCGTTAACAGTGGCGTATTTACGGTGGTGGGTCCAGCGGTACTGAATATCCCTCAGATTCAAAAAAAAAAAAATAATAATAAAAAACTATGTTGAACATTCACAGAGAAGTTGGTGAAGTGATATCAACAAAAAAAAAAAAAAAAACGAGACGACTGACATTTATTTTACAACTTTTTTTTTTACAACGAAATACAATATAATAGTACATATATATTTAATTGAACCCTTTCTCTAAACAAAAAAAAAAAAAACTGTAGATACGTAACTGTAATAAACTCCCATAGTTTTTATAAACCTCCTCCTGCCAGATAAATTTTAAAATACGCCACTGAACGTTTATAACATATATTACATTAAAAAAAATATATATATATACTATCCGTTTAATCATCGACGAAACATGAAAATAATGTACTCTAGATAATAGATATTATAATAACCTGGGAAATGTAAAAAACATTTTTATGTGTGGTATTAAATAAAATCATATGTACACATACTTTGTGTTTTTAACTGGGCATTTGACGAGAAACCGCATTTTTATTTTTATTTTATTCTGTTACACGCCAAAATATAATAATATATATATATATATATATATATAATCGCATTTCGTCGTTTGAAATGTACTCGAATGTTAATATTTAATGTTTTGTCCGGTCTAGACAAATAATTCGTCATCACCATAGATAATAATTATTTTATTGTTCACATAGGGTTATTGTTCTGCGGTTATATCTTCGTCCGTGTTTTTTTTTTTATTATTTATGGTTATCGCAACAAAATTATCTATCTTATTTATCAATATCAAATAGGTACTAAAAATTACATAAATATGATACGATTATGACGAAAAATTAAACCATTATTTTTTTTTTTTCTATACAAATACTGTTTACGACACCGTATTGAAATATATTTTTCGAATTTTCGTTTTAACACGCGTACGAATTCATTCGGTCCGTTGATATTTAATTGAAACGAATTATTTGCAGAACGTGATTGAAAAATCCGCAAACGTCAAACGATAATAAATAATCGCGTACACATAAATAATATAGCGGAAAAATATATTTTTAGAAACATTCGATTACGTCGCATATTAACGTGCGACCTGTTTTTTTATCGCACGAAAACACGTTTTACAGGACTATCGCTGATCGCTCGTAAAGTAGTCCGATTTCCATAATTGTTAAACATTTTTTTTTTATCAGAAATAGGACTTCTTACAGAACGCAAAGTTCGACTTGGACTATGAAAATATATTATATTTCTGACCCGCTTTAGAGTTTGAATACGAACAATTTTCAACGTTTATTTTGATTTTTTTGCTTTCGGTTACTTAATCAACAAAAATTTAAGATCAATGCGTGTATCGGGAAGCTTTTCTCTTTTCAACAGGAGAATAATTATCGTTATCTATAAAGAGAGATTTTCTTACTGTAAAACGTGTAATAACATTTTAAGAAAACAAAAAATTACCAAGTCAACATAAAAATTAAAACTGGTTGTAGTATTTGTTTAAGGTTTGTGAAGACTCGTCAATTGTAATTGTTAGCGGTTCGTTATTAAACATTTGTAAAAATCCACCAGCTAGGGGTCCTAACAGAATATATTATAACATTTATTTTGTAGTTATGATTCTCTGGGATACGTATATACGTATTTTAACATAATTTCATATCGATACGGTTATTTCAATTGGAAAATTAACATGCGCCATAATTTATGATATTGTTATTTATTATCTTTGTGGTATACCCTTGCAAATATTTCATTTCGAACCCTCGTTTTTATCAATGGCCGAACGGTTATCACCGTAAAGATAGGGTGAAATGAATTTGCATACAGCTATAGTATTATACTCGTATTATGCAAACTGGATAAACTGGTTACATCGACGAGATCCGAAAGTTATAGTCGTATTTTAATGTAAAAAAAAAAATGATTTTATTTAAAGCGAGCGAATTGAATTAAATAAATATTGATCATATCGTACTATAATATATTTATCTTTTAACGATAAATCGATTATAATTACAAAATAATCTGAAGCCCGGGAAATATTTATCCATAAACACTTTGGTTTATTTTTTTTATCCCGTAATCGAAAAATTCATAGTTTCACGTTTAAATTATATCTTTTGGAAATGTGTAGTATACTGTAGTACATAACTTCTACGATTGTTCCTAACCGAATCGCAACAAAAAAACAACATCGAAAATAACAGAAACCATTGTTGGGTTGATTTTCCCGTTTTTCAACAATTATTATAACAACTACAAGAAAACCCTCCTCGATATGCCAACTAGATAAAATTTGCTATTAGAAACGATCCCCGATGTTGATAATAGGAGTAAAATTTCTGGTAGAAAAGTTGCTCGCAGACAGAAAAAGAAAACTGAACATAGTAAAACCAATATATTCTTCGCTATGCTAATAGTCTAAAATAATGGGTTTTTTTTTTCACTTTTAGATAAGCATGTAACTAATGTGGCTAAGAAAATGTCCCGTCGAATCAGTTTAGGGATCATATTCGTCCCATATTTGAAAGAAGCGTCTCGGCGTCCCGGCAAAAGGTCCAAAATGAAACTTTTGTCCCATAGTTGGGAACGTATCTTGTTTTAAAATTATTTAAAAAACTTAATTTATTCTCATCGTTTAGCATTTTAAAATTTAAATGATATTACCTAAATCAAATGATAATTATCTGATTATAATAACAAAAATCTGCACAATATATTAAAATTATCTCTTAAGAATTTTTTTTTTTTTTTTTTTTATGTTGGTTTTGCGGCTACACTGATACTGTATGGGCTTTTTTGTTTCAATAGTATTGCATTTTGTGTCTATTTTATTTTATATTTATTAAGTGTGAGGAAAAATGAATATTATTGAGGTGGCCCCTGTACACGGGCTAAATCGCCCTAAATTCGGCCCGATTCCTCATAAACGCCACGCTACGAAAAAAACTACCTAGATGAATTTATCATTAAATAAGTGATCTTTCTATGGAAGGTAAATATTTAGACAACTCGGCAATATTAATCCGGAATAAGATAAAAGATAATTATAAAATTACTTCGACAAGTGTCTGGTGCACTATCCGTAATGGTTGGTGGTTAGGTCCACTATAAAAGTGTTATCCCCTGAAGGCCATAATCAATCTCTAGTTTCGCGTATAATCGGAGGACAAAGCGTCGGATTCGGTTTGGTATTTTTGTTTTAAACACTCCATGTAGTCCGAAATGCAAAGAGTACCGAAGTAAGTCTGCGAGTATTTGTTTAGTTTACGGTCTAAAATTGTGCACATTATGATAATAATTGATAACGTAGTCAAAAAACACGTCATTAATAATGTTGATTGTGTTTACGACGGAAAGATTATATCGCGTAACTGTACGTGACTGTGTTCCTGATATTTTTTTAATTCGAAAAATAAGTAACCCCGAGTTTGATTTTCAGTATTTGTTTATCGAATGGCGAACCGTTTCCCCCCCCCCCGATATAATCCGAACGCCTGACCATACTGGTATAATAAAATTATAATTTATGATAAAAAAAAAAAAAAAAAAAAAAAAAAAAAAAAAAAAAATAACAATAATATTAATGAATCGCTTTGCGCTCGTGTCTTGCGGCGGCGGTCCCCGGGGAGTTACCGGCGCGGGATTATTTCTGTATCGCAGGTGCGCAAACGATTACGAATATTTCCTATTGAAAACCGCCAGGAACCGCAATAAATACTGGACTCCGCCCAAAGGTGTGCACCGGCGACGATTTTCTATTATAAAAATATTATATATTTTTTTTTTTTTTTTTTGTAAATAATAATACCCCGTAGTATATATACATTAGGGTGGACGAACAAAAAAAAAAAAAAAAAAAATATACATAAATAGTTTTTTCTTATAGGTGTAAAAAAATTGTCTAGTTCGCGAGCAGTGATTTAAGTCAAATAGCGGAATTTCTATTTAAAATTTTATTTTATTTTTACGGTTTAAACGATCGCCGAACGAAAAATTCACGTAACGGTAAATTATCAGCACGAAAAATATAAAAACAAATAAGTTCCTATGAGTTGACGATAAGAAAATCAATAGTGCCACGAAACGTAGTAAAAATATAAAATATTTTTAAGGAAAGTTTCGGGTGATGATTTATCAATTAGATTATGTAAACGTTTACGTTTCGTGCCTTACATGTTTTTCAGTATTGATTTGTTTTTCTTATTGACCATAGGAGCTTATATTTTCCTTACATCATCTTTTTTTAATGTTATTTCATGTTCAGCTGGCGTTTAAACCGTACACAAAATAATTATACATACGGAATTCGCCTAAAATAACAAAACGGAAGAAATTTGTTCTTTGCGAAATAAGATTTTATAGTATTGTTTGCGCCTGTAAAAAATAAAAAAAAAAAAAACAAACTATTAAGATACGCCCGTGAAAAAATTAAAACGAATTTTTGTTTCTCGGATTTTACTTAGTTTGTCGATTATTTAACGTCCGCGAACAATTATAAAAAACGCTGCAGTATAAAAATGTTTTAATTATAATTCGTCACGAGCGTTTAATATCTAAATGACAATATTATATTGATCGCAGGCCGTTTGATCGAAAACAAAACCGTTTTGGAAACGTCGAAAATCGTAACGTACAAGACGACCGGATTAAGCACGAGTTCCGATTACGATTTATTCGTACACCGCAAATACACGTTTAAGGTAATAATAATTGAAATCGCGTCGAATTTATAATCCTACGTGTCCAGGCAAAGGAGGGCCCATGTAACAAGAGAGTGGCCAACACGCTAATGTCCTTTCTAATGGATGTAAATAGTTTGATAAATATGTGGGTAACTGCATAACAAAAGTATATAGGAGGAAGGGCCGTATTTAGGTTTGATGGTGCCCCTGGCGAATTAATTTTGGCCCGCTGCATTTGTCGCCCTTCTTTTTTTTTTCTTTTTCGACAATACACCCGCCACCTGGAAATACCATTAGGTGATTCACGTGGCAGTTCGCCATCGTTCGTTAAACAACAACAGATATATTTAATATCTATGACATAAAGACAATATATTTACAAAAGAATTGTGTTGGTGTTGGTGGGACAATCCCCATCCGAGACAACCCCTTTCAATATTCTACAAAAATTTTTTAGTAGTTTCACTAGACGATGTGCCCTGTCTCCCATATGGGAAATTTGCATTAGTTTACAGAAAAAAAAAAAAAAAACCTTTCAGATATATAAAACATGTATAAATACATAGTATAACAACTACTTGTATTTATACGACTTTAAAATCTAAACAATGACTACATTATAAAAACATGTATTTTTTTTCAAAATATCTTTTCTTTTTACAATTGTGTTTAATAATTCTAAATTTATTCTAACATTTTAATTTTAATACAATATTACAATTGTAATATTCGTGCTTTTATAGAGGCGAATCCATCAATGACATTACTTAAATGAAATTTTTTTTTACTATAACTTTTTATATCGATAATGTGAGACGGTTTTGACCTATTGTTGATCTTAGATAATTTTTTATAATTTTCAGCCTGCTGAAGCTTCTTTCACGTGTAGCTGTAGTTATTGGAATCATTAAAAATATTCGTAGTGCCACCGCTAAATTCGGATATCAATCTTATAACGAGAGTACTGATGAATGAATATGCTTTAGAATATCTAACTGAATTGCGTTCCCAGTTGTTGTCATTGGTGATGGAGCCTGATATTTGAAACTTTTAATTTCAGAATACAACGCTGTAGCATTTAAATCTCGATCACTTCAATGCCAAGTCATTAACCCAGAGTTTTATAACCTAATAATAATTATACTATAGTAAGTTGTTAAAATAAATAAAAATTTGGCAAATATTACGTGAAATAATGATTATATAAGTATAGGATCGAGTCCCTGGCCCATTCCCACTTGCCCCGTCCTGAATACGGTCCTGTATAGAGGCTAAGTTTATAGAACGTTAAAATCAATGCTATAAAAAACCAAATACATCGACACCAATGTACCGAAAATGAACTAATTGATTATTTCACGAGAACAACGTTAAGAAAATGTAACAAGATTTTTTATATTTGAACTCTGCGGTGTATGCATCGAATTTAGTTTTTGATAAGTTACGTGCCGAAGTACTAAGGAAAAAAAAAATGGAAATGCTACGAATTCCTAGTCCTAATAATGATAATATGTAGGTATGTCTTGTGGTTTAACAATGAAGTTTATTTATTTATTTTATTTTTCTGTAAACACTTTTCCTACCGGAAGATTTCGTCCGATCTATACACTCCTACACTGCTTCCGGCAGGAAATTGTGCGTAGTCGTTACTGTAGAGATTGGTCAATCGGTAGCGGTATAAAAAAAACTATTGAAAAATGACGGAAATCACGATTTCGTCGTACTCGAGTTTTATTATTTCATTGTAATTCCGCAAATAATTGTTCAATAATAAAATTTCGCTCGGAATCGTATTTCGTTTACGGTTGATTTATCGTTGCACACGGATATAAATTAAAGGGCTCTCCTGTATCTCATCTTGCCAACTTCCCGGTACTAACAGCGTGTGGCCTACCCACGAGCATTATCCTATTTTATTTTCGCTCTCTTATTTTTTTTTTTTTTTTTTTATTATACTTATTGTATTATTTATATTATATTCTCGGGCCGCGTGCTCGACGACAACGTGTTTTTTTTTTTTTTCTCTGTCATGTATATTTCAGTGTTTCGACGCGGAGGGTTCGCGGTAAGCGATAAATGTACTACTCGACCGAGCTGTCGGACAACGGCCCGCGCCGCGTCCCGAACGCGCCGGCCGTTTCGCGTGGGCGACCGCCGAAGACGCGTGCCGGCCGACGGGTTTCGCCGGGCAGAATACGGTTCTTTTGTGCCGGCCGGCCGGCCGTTTGTCAAAAATATCCGCCCGGCGTAAAGTGAACAATAATCGTTTGCCCGCAATATTTATACCGCGAACACCTGCCCGCCGCCGTTGTAACACCGTTTGTATTGCACGAGCACGAGCTAGTCGTTTATAAATATATATATATTTTTTTTTTTTTTATTTATCTCTTCCATTTTAGAAATTATTATTTCGCATTTGTGCAAACCGAGATTTTCCGGCCCTCCCCAGTAAAACGGTATTTTTTTTGCTCGACACTCGACAAATAATTATATATATAATTTAAACTAACAATAAAATAAGAGATTATCTTATCGCGGACGTAGTTTTATAAATTGTAGTTATGACATTTTTACATTATTACTAGGGCTGGGATTTTAATGCCCTAAAAACCCCCGAAAAATGTGCTAAAAAAAAATGCTTTTATGACCTAAAAATTCTAAATAATGCCCTAAAAAAAAAAATTAACTAGAGTAATAAAACGGTGTTAACGACGACAAAACTCGTACTGAACGTCGAACGATAATATCATCGTACGTCGATTTTACTGATTTAAGATTATTTAACAGGAAATGCGGGTAGAGGTTACACAAACCTTGTCCGATAATATAATACGAATTACGAGTACCTACTTATAATCTGTTATATTTATTTAAAAATCATGTTGGTGTAAAAATCTTAAAATAAAATTTCAAATTCATACACTTGGTTTCCAAAAAATCAAAAAATGTTCCAAAAACTCTAAAATGCCCTAAAAAAATTAAGAAAATGACCTAAAAACTAAAAAATGCAAAATAAACATTCTTATTCTCATTCAAATGTACATAAAACAAATTTGTGACAAGACGAGCATTGCACAGTGAGCTTGGAAATACAACGCAAAGTGCATCGAAATCCCAGCCCTAATTATTACATTATACACGTATAATAAGAGAGTCAAATAATATTATTGTGTAATTATTTGTGTCTTGTTCAAAAAACACATACGAATATATTGTTATCAACGCCACTTCAAAACATAATTGTTATGCAATTTTCCACCTCCCCATAAAACCGGACGGAATCGACACCCGGATCAGGGAGAAACGGCTTATTATTATTTCTCGCGGGCGATTTCGCACGTATTTAAATGTCGCGGGGAACAACAGGAATAAAAATCGCCATCGATTTCGGGCGATTTCGGGCCCCTACCACCGCCCGGCCACATTTATTTACGAGCGTATGACGTTTGCCGTGCGCGTTATTATAGCGTACACATCAAAACGTTTTAACGCGAGAAATCATACGAGGATTATAATAATTATACGGGCGTTAAAAAACGCATTATTATTTCGTTTAAACTGTAATTATTTTCTCGTTTCACGCGCGCTTACGCGCCCGGCGGTGCGCCGTTAACGTAATAACGTACGAGTGCGCGCGACATTAACGGATTCGCCGCGGTGGTTTCATTTTTTCTCTCTCTCTCTCTCTCTCTCTTATAATATATTAACGATAATATTATAAATTTTTTACGATTTTTTACCGACATATTTCGATGTGTATTTCGGAGGGAGGGGAACTATGCACCCCCCCCTCCACACACACACAGCCAAAACGAAGACAAATCTATAATTCCTCCATCCCCACACCCGCTACGATCCCTGCGCAGTGGCGTAGCCGGGGTTTTTTTTTTTTTTTTTAACGAAAGGTGTTCCTGTACGTCAAATTAATTACAAGAGACAGAAATATTTTAAAAACTGCGTGCGCGATGTTTAAAATAAGACAAATTTTCGTATTAAACGGTACGATTTGTGTCGAGTGTCCGCTCTGCTCCCGAAGTCTGCCACGCTGCTCAACCGGATCGATCAAATATAATCAAATATATATATATAAATAAACCTGTACAATAAAATGTTGGTTTTTTTTTTTATTACATATTAAAACGTAATAATACAATTTAAAAGATTGCCATTGAAACGCCGTGACGGTAATTTCTTAATGCAAATTCGAAATTGTGATTTAGCGGCAATGAAATAGTGACATTTGTCGGACGGTTTTGTTCGAGAGAAAGAAAAAAGAAACAATCTAATGTAGTGTCCGTCAACGTGTGAACGTTTATTTCCTTTGTTAAATTTTAAAAATACCCTACGCTATACTTGTACTTCTGTAAATCGTTATACCGCACACGGCACAATAAAGTGACGTAAACGCGAAACGATTATGATAAAGAAATATGTATATATATAAAAAAATACGTCAAGAAATCTTCCCCGGAATAAAAAAAAAAAAAAAAAAACCGATAAATACAAAGAATATTTATGCGTTTACCGATAGTTTTCGTAATAGTTTATCCTAGTTTAATTGTTATGTACTTATTTCGGTATTTTTTTATCATCGCGTATTGGTAACATGTTGAAACGTAATTTTGAATAACTTTAGCTTGTATTGGCACGCAATTAACATTAGCTAAAAAACATTAGCTATTTATTATTATTTCTTATGCGAATACATTCATTTTTATGCAGTTTAATGTCGTGCTAAATACGCGAACGTAGTTTTATTTCACATTGCTCGTTTTTTGCTCCTATGGCGTACTCCCTTGAAAATTTACGATAAAATCCCGTATCGACGCAAAGTCGCTAAAGTGTACTGTATTTTTTGTTCTTTTTTTGCTTTTCTTATTACGATCCATACGATCTATACGAAGACTTCGTTTTATTTTTTTTTATTTTTTTTTTTACAATCGTTATTGTCGAGTGCTCAGTGAGTTCGTAAATAAATTTACGCACGTTTTTCCCTGACCGTGGTGATTGGAACACAATTTCGGTCCCGAGCATAGAAAACGAATACGTTGCCGTAAAATAAAAATAAAATAAAAACGGCGTCTTTTAAGATTATTTTTAAATGTAGCTATTGGTAACATTCATCCGCATTTCGAATAACGCCAATATTGAATATATATTAAAAAGCAAAAACCGGATATAAAATTTATTTTCCTAGTCATAAGTTTATAACAGTAAAATTGTATACATCTTCGTAAAGTTATTCATGCAACTCGATAAAAAGAAAAAAAAATCGCCTTGTATAATATAATCTAAAGACTATTATATATCAGTTATAAAAAAATTAGCAAACGATTGTACGTATTTTCACGACAGTCTACGTAAAAGAACAAAAAAAAAATAAAAATAAAATAAAACATACTAACTTAGTAAATACGACTTAGTAAAAAAAAAACATACATATTTTTTATATTTCATTATTTTACATAATATTATTGGTGTACGGGCACGCAAATCCATTAAAATACCTACCGATATTATTGTACTGTGCAATATTCACTTTAATCATTTTTTTTTTTTTTTATTTATTGTAATTATAAAATGTTTCAGCACACCTAGTGCTATTACAACTTTTTAATTTTTACAATTTTATTTGTTACAAATTTAAATGATTATAAATTTATTAATGACATAATTATTAATAGTGAGAGTGATATAATAATGTGTTACATATATGAATATAATAATAACGATGAGGTTTAGTATATTAATAATGATGTTCATTTTCTGATGATGAGTCTTCTGTGTCTGTTCCTTTAATCATTAAAACCATTTCCTCGTTGATATATGGAAAAAATTGTAAAATTTTATTGTTAAAAAAAAAAAAAAACAAAAATAATCTTGAAAAAAAATACAATACGATTTTATATAATTTATACAATTTTATTTTATAGTCGATATTGTTATGTTTTTTTAACTATGTAACACTTTAAAAAAAAAAAAAAATAATAATAGTTGTAATAATAAATTAATCATTATTTTTAAAAATGAAAATTTTTTCGGTTTTTTTTTTTTTTTTATCAAATTTCTTTCATTATTATTTTTATACAGTTTTAAAATATTTTTTTACAAAAAATGTAATTCGATAAAATATTATTCGTATAGCCGGAAACACATGAATATAGTAAGCTAAATAGGAAAGATGAAACAAAATCGAAAATATGCAAAATAAAATTGATGTAATTATGAACGATTTTTGATCGGATTTCGAATATTATATTTTTTTTAATAAATATAGGTCGCGCTATTTATTTTTTTAGCGTTTTAAAAACGATAAGAGTTTTAACTTAACGAGTTCGTCGGTTCAAAAGTTTTTTTTATTTTTAATGATACATCATACGAAATCGGTTTTTTTTTTTTGGCAAGCGGTGCGAAAAAAGTTTATACTTAACGGGCGGGCGGCAAAGTGTAATCGATTTTCTATATTTTATGCGCACCAGTAATCAACACAGTAAAATCGATTATACGTTCGTTTGGAATTTTCAAATCGACAGTAAATATTTCATAGCGAAATCTATGCCGGAAAATCCCGTATTAAAATTAACGGCGAGCCGACATGATTTTTTTCGCGATATTTACTACCGATCCGGGTCTCCCCCGTCCCCATAAAATGTCGGGCCATTTTATTGAACAGTTTTTTGCGGGCCCTTATTGTGGCGATGTGCAATAATAAAAAAATAAAAAATAAAAAATAATAATGAATGGTGCTCGACTATATTGAACGGAAATAATAATTGAAAATTTATTTTACGGGTTTTCAGCTTGGCGTACTATGGTTTTATAACATCGTCGAATGCCGTAAAATGGCATAACGAAATCAATCGATTGTGTGCCGGTAGAAAACGTTATTTTTAACGGTTTTTTCATATTCCAAAGACGTTGTTGACGTTTATTTTGTCGACAAAACCTAAGGCCCCCCCCCGGTATCGATGTTCGCCGATACTCGCCGCTAATAATTATCGTACGGGCGGGTACTTATACATACCGGTTGGCGGCCACAGCTGTGGCCGCCGCCGTTACGCTCATGCACGTATTTATCGCCACTGTTCCGCGGTTTATACCGCCATGTACATGTATTTATATATATATATATATATATATATATATATGCGTATAATTGCTTTCATTGCGGTTTGATAATGGTTTGATCGATGTTATTAGTGGTCGCGACGGCGGATAGGGCTGGGCGATAAGGTATATAATATATATATATATATATTATTCGCGGACGTCCGTACGTCCGTAAGTACGTGCGTGCGTGTGTGCGTGTGTGTGCGTGTGTGTGCGTGTGTGTACGCGCCGTCGGTAGGGCGGAAAAGGAGGCGCGGGTCGGTCGCCCCGGACGGCCGGACGGAGGAGGGTGCGGAGTCTTCGCGCCGCCCATTCGCCGCGGTATCCGGGCGGCCGGAGGAGTGGTCTCTGGGCGTCACAGAAAAACCCATTGTCCGGGCCTGCGGCGGCGGTGACGGCGGCGGCGGCGGCAGCGTCAGCGGTGGGGCGACAGAGCGTACACACGCACACGCGGACGTCCGCGCCCGCGCGCAGACGCACAACTCGATTTTTTAATAGGTGTGGACGCCGCCGCCGCCGCCGCCGCCGCCGCCGCCGCCACCGCCGACGACGACGACTACTGCGGTCTGCGAGCCTCACTCATACACGAGACCGGCCGCCGGTTCGTCTGTTGTCACCGCGGCGCGTGTCCCGTAACTCTCTGATGCAGTTTTATTATATTGTTTCGCCGTTCGCCCGGGACTTTACGCGTACACATCACTATTGTTTCCCGGCATCGTACGACGATCGTCAATACAATTTATAAATCATTGTGTTATTATAAAGTGTACGCGGAAAATAAATAACCCATCATTATTATTTAATATCGCAATACGACCGTCGTCTCGTCAGTACCCGCAAATACGTGTTTACATACGTAGACACACACACACACACACGTATACATATACATATCTACCAGACCGCGGACAACACCGTCTGCGTCTGCGGGCCCCGCGTGTATACCTACTATATATGGTACCGGCGATGGAACAGAACTTTACGCTGCGGCCGTGCGCCACGGACTTTTCGGTGGCCGCCATACTGGCGCGGCGCGACCAGGGCGCCGTGGCCGCGGCCGCCGCGGTCGTGGTCGCCGGCAAACTGTCCGCCTCGGCGTCGGACGCCGCGGACGCGCAATCGCCCACACCGTCGCCGCCCGACCAAGACCCGGCGCAACAGCGTCAGCACCGGCATCACCATCACCATCATCATCACCATCACCGCCGCCGTCACCACAACAACAACAACAACAACAATCATCAGACCGCCACCGCGTCGGCCGTCACCGCCGCCGTCACCGCCGCCGCCGCCGCCGACGACGACGACGAAGGTGAGGACGCGCGTCATCATAAATTATTATATTTACTTATTAGAATTGTCGCCATTTCGATTAGTAAGTTCGTACACGACAACAGACCGTTTTCCGCCCTACTATTACACGAATCTTCACGTTCGCCCATTACGGAAATTATTATTTTTGAATTGTGTTACGTGTACGTAATACGACGCGAGAATTAAAACTCGGACCGGAGACGACCAATATTCGTACAAATCATGCCCGGGCACACAATCGGTTATCGATTTTGTTTCTTTTTTTTTGTGTTCTTAATAATCGGTTTATTATTGGTTTTCCTCGTTATAGAGAATATAGTCAAATACTTTTTTTTTCCCTCAACCAATTTCCCCAAATTCATTTCCAAATAAAAATTCCCCTCCCCCCGGTGTCGACAATGTTTTCAACTACGTTCCGCGTATAATATTAGAATTTTTGTGTATTATATAAAAACAGTATAGAGTAAAATATTTTGCGCGCTTAACGTTTACATGTAATTTATTTTGATTTTTTTTTTTTCCAAACATTTATTATAGACGAAACCGTGTTGAACAATTTGATAAAAAAAAAAAAAAATTTTTAAAAAAAAACACCCTTAATGGCCAACACTTCGTCGATATACATAATATAATTTATATAAGTTTTTATACGTTTAAGTTTAATGCACTAAAAAGTGCATATAGAATTTAAATTTAAAAAACAAAACCCCACACGTCTATTGTAAACTACCATGTGTAAAAATTTCTTTCCCATACCGTATAAATTAACAAAAGTTCAAAAAAATATCATTTAATGAATTACTATAAAAAGTTAAAAAAAAGTTCCCAAACGTATTCAATTGATAACAAATTCGAATTTTGTACTATAAAAAATATATATTGTCTAATGAATTTAGTATAAAAAAGAAAAAAATAAATAAATTTGTTTCAAATTCACATACCTATAATCGTTTAAGATGCCCCCAAATACCCGTTCAATATTGTTAATGTAAACCGAATTTTAACACTTTTTTTTTAATTATTCTTTATTCGAAACACGTGTATGTTTTACTAACTGACGGTGCAAAGTACTCTGCAGCCGGTGGTGGTGTTGATGGGTTTAATTAATTTTAAGAATATTTTTGTAATTTGTCCAGTATTATTTGTTTTTAACGATATTATTTTATCGTATAATAATTGTACACTCATTTATTTTTATTAGTTTTTTTTTCTTTCATGTCGCTGTCTGCGTAATTATTATAGTACAATTGAATCCGGATTTAGGGCAGCAGGGGAGGGGGGAGGTGGCCAAGGGCTCGGGTCCCGCGATAATTGCACTTTATTTTGGTGCTTCGAATTTTTCCGTTACTTTTTTCGTTACAGGCTGTAGATCAATAGCGTAAATCACTTGAAAATAAAAAATCTATTTATCACTGACGACACATCTGTTACAATTTTTTACAGTCGAATATCTTAACTTGACAAAATATATACAATATCAAACACTATATGATGAGTATATAAAGTCAAAAAAAAAAAACCTCCAATAGTAATTCATAATATACAGTTAACCTCGGTACCAGTGGCGTATCCCCCCGGGGGTGTAACGGTCGGGGTTTGAGGGGGACGGGGTTAAACCCCTTCAGAAATGTCTTCGATATACGTTTTTTTTTTTTTTTTAAATTATTTTCATTTAATTTATCCGATAAAAATATATCCTATTAGAAGTGAGAATTTCATATATACCCTCCCGAAATATTTTTTCTGGTCACGCCACACTGCTACACGAAATTTATTTCGCGTTCCCGATGTGATAACACGCGATAAATAACGTCGTCGACGCAAAATAATTAATTAGTTAGCGATTTGATATATTTTCGTTTATAGTATCGGGCCGGGGGTTTCGTTTAAAACTTTGGCCCGTGGCGTTAAAAATGTCTTGATCCGCGGGGGCTGTGTACGATGTAATAAAATTCGTATCGCGTGAAATTGGCTAGAATAAATAATCAAAAAAAAAATAATTAAAAAAAATGTTCACCGGTAGTCAAAACCAAGATCAAAAAAGAGTAACGGTTCCCGTAATTTTGTCAAAATTCTCGCGGACCTTATTGATTTCGGTCCTGAATCTTTTCAGTTCGCCCCGTAGACTTACGTGCGCCACTGATACGATATTACAATAATAATAATAATTACCTTTTTTTCACTGGACACGCGAAATATACCCCGATATTAATTACATTGTTTTTTTTTTTTCTTTTTTTCGGTGTTTGGGTTTTTTATGTTTTCGTTGCTACTCAGACGGGAAACCGCGGAGGAAACGGCGTATGAGCAGCGACACGGCCGCCGCGGGCTCGCCGACCGACGACGTAACGATCTCGTCGTCCACGTCCAGTCCGCCGCCCCGGCCACTGTCGGGCGCCGCGGCCACGGCCGCTGTCGCGCTGGACCCGGTGCTGGAGGAGCGGTGCAACTCCGACGAGCTGCGGCACGTCAGCTGCCGTCTGGAGACCAAAGACCTGTGGGACAAGTTCAACGATCTGGGCACGGAAATGATCATCACGAAAACGGGCAGGTCGGTCGTCCGATTATTTAATTATTAGTGATAATAATTTATTACACATTTTATTGGTGGCAGGGGGGGGGATTCAATAATAAATTGTCGCGGTGTTTTTCCCGTGAATTTCGTTTTTTTTTTAATTTTTGCCTCGCTGTTGTCTAGGAGTTGTTATAAAGTTTAGATATAAAAAAAAAAAAAAAAAAAAAATCAAAATTGTCCGAAATTTAATAATTCGAGCCCCGTCAGTTTTATCGTAGATTAACGAGCAATCACTGTAGGGATGAGTAGGTCCTATAATGTCGTCCTAACAATAATGACAATAATAGACAATACAAGTTATGTTTTTTCTTTGTCTAGATACAAATGCTCCTTATCAAAGATAATTTAAACATTCGTTATCTTTAGCTGTATCACAGATACAGTTAAGTATCGATTTAGTCCAATTTTAATTTTTTATCGAGCCTACCTCGGTGGACCAATGCGACCCGGCTATATATATATATATATATATATATATATATGACTGTGGAGCAATTATCTTTTATCTTGTATCTTGATAGATTTTACTTATATCTACTTCACAACACTGCCCGTAAACTATCATTATAAACGGTGATTTTTCTTGGTCAGATTATTTAATTATTAGTGATAATTTATTACACTTCAATTGAGGTCGCGGATACGACAGTTTGTATTATATAGCATTCCGAATTTCCACGGTTGTGACTCCCCCGGTCGTGTTTAGGGCAACGAGATTTATAAAATACGTTTTATATAAGAAGTGTACTATAGACCGCACGAATGTATTTTTTTTATATTTTTAAATATATATATATTTTTTTTTTTTTTATAATTTAATATCAAACTAAACGGAAATGCCATTCCCTAGATATAATTGTGTTCTTTAATTTTTGTCGGAGGCTGTTATAAGCTAAATCATACTGCTTTCGAGATAAACCGATCTTTTGACAGAACGTTTTCGTGTTCATAAACGCAATCGATGTGACATGCAAAAAAAAAAATAAAAAATATGAAAACTTTTTCCGTATTTACAGAAGATCTATAAAAAATGTCACAGCACATTGATAAGGACTTTATCTGTATCATAGCGTACGCTATTTTTTTTTTTTTTTTTACAGTACTTTACCCAATACTTTTTATAAGCAAATTAAAACACAAAAATAATGGAAAGTTTTCATACCGATAATTTTTATTGTACTTGTTGTCAAAGAAATAGTCACGCTACGACGCAGATTTAGTTCTTTTGAATACGCTATGAAATTTTGTATACGTTTTATTTGATATCACGATAACACAAAAAAGTCTCGTAATAATGAGACGGGACTACTTGAATATTTCTGATTTGATAAATTATCATTTTTTCAAATATTTCGTCAAAATTGCCTATACTCAACCCCTTAAACTATAGTGGCTGCCGAGTGAACGAAAGCTCGATTCGTTAGATATAAACAAATTAACAACACAATACCGTCGTCGAGTTGAAAGTCAAGTTAGTTAACGAAAAACCGTATTTAGTTTAGAAATTTTTTTTTAAAAAATATATGCAGAAAAAATCTTGAACAATTTGTTTATCAGAGGGGGGGGGAGGGATTCAATAATAAATTGTCGCGGTGTTTTTCGCGTGCGGCGTCGGCGGAACACGTGAATTTCGTTTTTTTTTTTTTAATTTTTGCCTCGCTGTTATCTAGGAGTTATAAAGTCTAGATATAAAACAAAAATTAAAATTGTCCGAAATTTAATAATTCAAGCCCCGTAAGTTTTATCGTAAATGAACGAGCAATCACTGTATGGATGAGTAGGTCCGAGCAAGTATTTTTTTTTTTTGTAAATTTGTTTAACGCATATGGAAAAATATTGATGGTTAATTTAAGGGGTAGGATCGATAATATTTTCAAAGTTAAGGAACACTCAACTGTTGGTAGATTACAACAAAATTTTAAAGGACACATTATCTATGTAAGCGTATCTTTTTAAGAGCATTAATTGTCACAGGCTTGTCCTGAAATTGGAGTCTGCGCACTTTCTGTGACTTTGAATATTCTAATCTGAAAACGGATTCAAATATGTCGACCTTTTCGGTTTTGACTCGGAATTCCGTGCTGTTCATTTTTCTATCGTCGGAGTGCGTCCACTCTGACGCTCGATGGGCGAGACCGCAGAGATCGTTCAAATATACTTTGACATTAAAACTTACGTAACACTCTGCCCATAAATATTACAAAAAAAAAAAAAAATGTTATCCGTGTGTATAAAGGCATCGTATCGTTCTGAAATTTAAATCTGCGCACGCCAATGAATTAAACTAACAAAGCGGTCAAAGTGCATTGCACTACAATGTATATAATGTCCAATTTCAATGGTCAATATGGTGAAAATTATATACTCAGTGGGCAGTAATAATTAAAAAAAAAAAAAAAAAAAGACCAAATAGCATTAGTTTATTTTATTATCAGTTGTACGTTTTTATTTATTTAATTTCACTTGGGCTTGTGGGCTGTCGTGACGTTCAGAAATACTGTAAATTATTTTTATGTACTTCAAGTACATCGTTCACGTGCGGCCCCACAGTCGCATCTGTGATTTCTGATTTCCAGTGACGATATTAATATATTTCTGATACCATTTCGACCCGGACATGTTTTTCCTCATTTTCCGAGCTCGAAGTTTGAAATTGTTTTTCTAACGATTCGTTCCTGTCCTCGAACTGTAGACGTCGCCGGCCGGTACTCGGTTAGTATTTTTTTTTTTTTTTTTAACCTTCATTTCCAACAGCAGTCCGAACAAGATATTGTGCATATGCAATAAACTAAACACAAATATATTTTTTGCGTACAATTACCGGTGTCCGCGCACAACATTTGGGCACACAGTACACAGACAATTTGTGTTGCAATGCCAGTAGAACGTCCGAATTGTACACTTTGACCGTTCGATATCGTATCGGTTAATCCCGAATAATTTTCATTTTTTTTTTGCCCCCCCCCCCACCGCCGGTCAAACCGTCCGTATAAAAAAACAATTTTAATTTCGATATTTTGTTTGTGCCCTTTTTCGTGTTTCGTTTCGTTTTGTGAACGACGCGGGAAAATACGATATTAATATAATAACACGTCGGTGCGTATATCATTAAGTGTTTCCGTAGACGGCCGCTGTGTGTGTACGCACGGGATAAATGCGAGCGTTGCCGGCCGTACGCCCGTAACGTTTTACCGCACAAGTCGAACGCTAATGTTACGTTTAATATTTAATAACACGGAATCAAGTGTGTATTACGGTTTTTGATTTTTTTTTTTTTTCTCTAACACCGTCCATAAATAAATGTTAAATACGTACGGAACGGTTGAAACGTTACGTGACAGTGTCACGTCCCGTCCGCCTATAATTCCGTATAATAGAACTACTAGGATTTCGTGGTGCGCACGCGTATGCGTTTAGGAGTGGATTTCTGCGGGTTCGAATAAAACGAATAAAACAAAACACGCGGGCTGAAAAGTCCCGGGCCCAACGGACACCAACCCCGATCATTAATAATCGTTAATCTTTCATTGAAAGCCGACTATATTCGTCAACGTGATCTCCGGCCAAGAGCAACGCAATCGTTCCGACGCCGCTCTGACATTTCAATACCATTCTTGTATTCTCGATTTACGTTTCGCCTCAAAATAGGCCTCCGTTTCACTGATAACCTCTTCGTTCGAGCGAAATTTCTGACCGGCGAGCATTTTTTTTTCTTGAAATCTGCGAATAGCCAACAGTCTCTGGTAGCCGAACCGGGAGAATACGGTGGATGCTGAAGCAATTCGATCTTTAATTCATGTAGTTTTGCCGTTGTTTTTTTTTTTTTTTTTTTGACTTGTGACACGGTGCGTTGTCTCGATGAAACAAAATTTTTCTTCTTTGCCATATGCGATTGTTTTTTTGTTGCAATTTCGGCCTTAAAACGCTCCAATAACGCTATATAATATTCACTGTTGATGGTAAATTCCCTTCTCAAAGTAATCGATGAATATTATACCTTGCTTATCCCAAAACACTGAGGCCATAACCTTTCCAGCTGATCGTTGTTACTAATATCGATTAATCCAGCGGTTCCCGAACATTTTTTTTTTTTTTGTTGTTCAACGTCATTGGAAACCATTTAGTTTTCAATACTTATCATTACCAGAGCGTATAGCCTTTTCTCTCCCATTGTGCTCCGTAAACATGTTTTTGTTCGTTTTGATCATATTCGATAATGGATGATAATTTTATTAGCTATTCAATAATAATAACTTAATCAAATTAAAACAATACAAATTATCGAAATTTACGCGCGTCGAGAATAGCTATAGTTATAGTACTAAAACACAAACTTTTCGATAATGTTCTGCAGTCCCCGCACTCCGCAAGCATGTGTCGAGCGTTTATTATTTATGTGGCCCCCGACGACGGTCGTATTATTACCGAATCTCCTTAGATTTTGTATTTTGATCGTATAAAGCGGCCGTTCCCAAACATTCGCTTTTCCATCGCGGCACATTATAATTAGTTTCTATAAGTCCGCGGTACACTTTGGATAAATATTGGAAAGAAAACAACTACAAATGTATGCCATTAACAGCAGTTATTGATCCACACGGAGAAGTAACACGACTGCTTTGATTATTGTACACCTTATAATTTTAAAAGAAAAAAAAAAAAAATGAAGAAATATTGCCCATCCACTGTCTGTTGACGAATACGATTGGGCACGCAATCCTTTTGCAGTATCATCGGATCATATATCTCGTTTGAAATGAATTGAACAAGAACAACTTTTGGAACTTCGATCTGATCGTTGATTGAAATGAATTGTTTAATGGACTTGCACCGATCCGTTTTTGGAATTTAGTTAATACCGAATATCCGATAATTACAGAAAAAGCGATAAATCCGTCGTTATCATTTCCTACGACATACCTTTGCGAACTTTGTTTTTCCGTACCAACTAATATTAAAAACGAGAAACGTGAACGACTACTATCAGTTGAAACGAGAAATACGAGTGTGTTTATCGTTAATTCCTCCGTGAAATTAACTTTTGTGCAACCAACATCAAGTACACGTTTCACATTAAAATTGTACTTGTTTAGATTTAGAATTTAAAATTAAGATATTTAGTTTAACATGCACACTATTTATTTATTTGTTTTTTTTTTCACATAATTAAATTTGTTAAAGTAAAAAAATTTAAGTGTTCACGACACTCCCTTTGGGAAACACTGGCTTAATCGTTTAATCACCGTTTAAAGAATAATACAAACCGCCCAGGAATACTATACAATACAAATACTGTGCAATTATGATCTACATACGATTTTCTATAAATTTTATATAATAATCCGTAATAATCTCTACGCGTAATTTGCATTCCTATCCGATTTAATATTATATTTTTTTATTCGTTTTGTCGATCATAAATCAAAGTATATATATATATATATAATGTTTTGTCTAGTTGGTGCATATATCCGTAGGAGGAGCGACTCGTTATTATTATTATGGGTTGTAGAATTTCGAATCTTGTCTGGTCGTTTATCGCCTAATTATATTCCTTATACTATTATTTTCAAACGGAAAAATATTTTGTCTAATTTAATAATTTTCCAGACGTGGTAGAATTTTTGATAATAATTTTCCGATCGTTTTAAGTTAATCCGAATAATTGTCGGTGTTTTATTTTTCGAAATCGGTAAACAATCCGAGCTCTACAGTTCGATACACAAGGTCCCATCACAAGAGTTGTTTTTACCGGTCATAAAAAAAAAAAAAAAAAAAAAAAACAAAAAAAAAATGAATCGATCGAAAAAATCGATAAATATGATAAATCTCGAATTACAATAATATATTTATTTACGGCTAGAGCGACCTTGTTCGTAATTGAATATACATTTTTATGAACATATTTTTGCGCGATTTTCGATAATCAAAAAAAGAAAAAAGAAAAAAAAAAGGTCGAACAATACGTACTGTGCGCGCGGTGTCGGTAAAAAATATTGAAACTGATCGACATTATCGGAGGGCGTTATTATCGGATAAATTATTATAGCCGGGCAGTATAGTGCATTTTTGTAGAAACGCTAAAAATTCGGGGTGTGGGAGGAAATCGAATCGTATATAATATATATACATAAAAAAAAAAAAAAAAAGGGGGAAAAACCGCCTTTAACGTTGACCGCGACGCGAGCAGAGTGAATTTCAATTTTTTTTTTTTTTTTATATTCCGGACCGTCACTGTACAACAATACGAAAAATAATACCTAAAGTTTTTTTTTTTTCTATCGATAACACGTGACGATAAAAAAAAAAAATATATATATATATATATGTGCATATTCGGCGTAATCGTCTATTGTTCGCCGGCTCTCACGCGTATTAAACGCGCGCGAGTTGCTCGGCGTTTAATACAAGTTTATACATACATATATTATATTACGTTAAAATACAGGTACACGCTTTTTACAATAATAATAATAATAATAATATTATTATAATATACGGCGGGTATATGTATATATATATATATAGATATGTTTATAAGTACACGAGAGCTATGACCTCTTCTTGCCGTGCCGTTTTCCCCGTCCGTTTCGCACATTATTCAACAGTAGAATATTATTCACGCGTTTACAGCCTGATATTAAAACGTGGAATTAAAACGCGGAATTGTACGTATCCGCGTTAAAACAAATGTCGAATATATTATGCCCGCGAAAAAAAAAAACACAATTTTATTCTGTATATACGTTATATAGCTGAATATTTTGCGTACGGCGTATTTGTTACACGCGTATTTATGATCCGTGTGCCGTGCTCGATAAAAAGATCTGTTGTAACGACGATAGGTGGGATAAAAGAGGAAAACAGGAGATATATATATATGTTCATATAGAAGAAGGTATTTCTTCGTTTACGGTTACAATCGTAAGCGATTATTTAAACCGATTGTCGTAAATAGTTTGATTTTGAACTATAATACCGACCGACCGCGTTTTCGCGTCTCGAATTTCTTTTTTTTTACAATTTTTTTTTTTTTGTTTAGAGCCATTTCTTATTCGCATAAATCGGAAAATATTACGCAAACGCCCCGATTGTGATCTACACCGAGCACGACTCACTGACGAACCGCGTTGCCCTAAAAATTAAAACGATTATCTCTATTTATTTTCATTAATTATAAAAAGTTTATTCATTTTTCTATAATTTCTAAGGGGCATTTCGGTTATTTTTTTTTCGCGAAACGGTTACATTATCCGAGCATAGGCGTATACCTAAAATAAATATTTTTTGAAACTCTTGAATAATAATTATTATTTTTTTATTTGTCGAAAAACAAGAGCAGTACAACATTGAACAAATTATCTAAAAAAAAAACGTACAAATTCTCTTAAAATATTGTATGAAACATATTTTGGTGTATGTATGTGTAAACGAGCTGTTTTCCCCCCCACCAAAATGCAAGATATTAGATATAATTAGATAATTTCTATTTTTTTCATTGTCATATTTAAATCCGTTTTCAGATTAGGTTCTTCAAAGTGAGCAGACTCTAATTTCCTAAATTCTAATAAGCCCGAGATAAATATCAACAGCAGGGTGTCCTTTAAATTTCAATTAAAAAATATTTTCGGCCTCACCCTTTAAATCGGTGTGTGTACATAACAACGTGAAATATAAGGAACTTCGAATTAACCAGACAATGCCAACCCGTGTCGATTTGAACTTGAAGTTCGAAATGATTACATTTTTCAATATTTATACCGACCGGTGGTACTTTTTACTTGAAATGTATTTTTTTAAATTCCCCACCAGGTTCATCTCCTAGATTCTGTTTTTCAACAATTTTTCGGTTTGTAAAAACGCTCCAAATCGATCACAACGTACCTTAAAAAGATGTGGATTTTTCCCTCGATGGTACTTTATTCGAAACTATCGTCTAGATACCCGACAATTTTGAAAGAAAAAAAAAAACTGAAAACATGTGATGACATTGTAATCAATTACGTTTGTTGTTGTTGTTGTTGTTGTTGTTGTACTGCCCCAAAATATGTTCGATAAAATAACAAAATTGTAATGAACGATAGTATAATATTATAGGAACGGAATAAAAAATAAAATGTACATACATATTATCGATAAAAATCATTACGGTCCCTCGGACACAATTGATCTAAATTCTGATGGTCGAATCAAATCGATTTCGTTTTTATATATATTTTTAAATCGGCGAAATCCCGCCGGCTGTATTTGAATTTAACAAAACGTCAAATGTTTGGATAAATCTATTGGATTGAGTGTCGGGCGGGCCGCTTAAAAATCTTTAACTCGGGCCTGTTTAACTTCTCAATCCGGCATTGGAGATGTTTAAATTTGCCCGTCAAATTAAGTAACGCTGATATAAATACGATTATAAAGTTTGACTTTCAATGGCTCGGACAAATCTTAAGACGGACCCCGGGATCTTTAAACAGCTCATGACGGCATTTTTTCGGACGTAGAAACGCATATTATCTTTGGATTTAAGCGTAATAACTGAGGTTTGAGACTGCGTGATACATGTGTGCATAAATATTTATCGTTATGCGCACTACAAGAGGCGACTAGTTGCCGGCAATTTAAACCGACAATTATAATTATTATTTTTATTCCGTTCGCGGTTATCCCGTAAACGATTGTGCAGTTCATTGTTCCGAATAACAAAAAAAAAAAAAAATAAGAAGCGCATCACGCGATTGTTATTACTGCAAGTGCGTTCAACTGCCCGGGGAATTGATTGCAGCACATGCACACGTCGTCGTCGTCGTCGTCGTTCGCGGATGCGCAACAGTGGACGACGTGAATTCAAGCCCGTGGCAAATCCGTTTTGCGATTTTACATAATATTATTATTACAACTATTACAACTATTATAATACGCGTACCGTAGTCGAATTTATTTTAATTTAGTTTTTTTTTCTTCTTCTTCTTCTTCTTCTTTGCTGTTGTTGTTGTTTTTTACCCGCGCGTCAACGTTTAAACGTGTTTATACGTCCAAAACGACTTCCCGTCCGCGTGTTCGTGACGGCACCGCACAATAAAATTTATACTTCCTTTCTGAAGTTTACCTACTTATCAACAGTAATATTCGTGTTTTAGGCGAGTTGTTGTAGGTCAGGTAGGTTATTATAATATCGTTTGCCGGCGGCCCGAGTCGCGAATCGCAGGAGGAACGAGCACAGTGCACGGGGAAAGAAATAAAGAAAAAAAAAATTATAACCGAAAGACGATTCTGAGCCGTTTAATTTCGGTCGATTAATCCACCCCGGTGTTTTCGCAACTGTCGCGATGTTCACGATTTTCCGTTAAAATTTCCATTTTAAAACGCTTATAAAAAAAAAAAAAAAAAAATGACAAAATAATAATAATATATTTATAATTGTCATTTACCGTTGAGTAGAACTTGTGATGGTTCTCGCGCGAAATTTCATTGACATTAATCGAAATGTTTACGATTTTCATCGAAACCTTAAACTTGTCAAACGTTTACAATAAAACCGAATAAAAAAAAATTAGAAAAACGATATTTTCATTAATGCAAATCTATGACGCGCGGGCCAGTTACACAATTCAAACCACCATCGGCTGTCCAAAGTAATAATTTTCAGATTTTACGAATCGGCAAAACCAAAACTCGTATCGTATTTCTTCAATATATGATTAAATAAATACGTAAGTATATCCAGAAAACACACACACACACACACACAAAAAAAAATTAATAATAATTTTACCGTTAAGGTTGATTTCCTCGATGGCCTTTAATGGACAAGGACAATATATATTATTTTTTCAAAATTACTTAACGTAATCACTTAATATTATATTGTTTTTGTTGCATCGATGAATTTAATATTGTGCAATTACTTTTTATCATCGATTCATGTTAATAATTACGACTAGAATATTGTATTGGGTAGGTGTATTTTTTTTTTAATAGCATTGACGCATGCGATCCATATAGACACCCGTAGATCGTTTTGGACTTATATTAAAATAATTTCGGGCATTACATTTATTAAAACGATATAAGGGAACGTATTGTATCACGCACTCGCGTGCTTAAAACAATAGTACGGGTATACGGCGATGTTCGATCAATTTGATTCTTGGTTTGTTTTTTTCGCTCGATAAAGAGAATTCGCTTTTGCAATTTTAATTATTTCCGAAAATTCCGACTCGTCTTATTCCGTATAAACCTCGAATTACATTGTCTCGACTATCGAATTCCAAACAGGAATGCCTCTATTATTTTGTTCGGTGTTTCGATTCGAATATAGACTTTTACATTTAATACGGATTGATATTTGCGTAATATTACGACTTTAAAATAATTATATTTGAGATAATTTACATCGCGAAGAACAAACTTGTTACACTATGACGAGACGGTAAAAAAAACACAATTATTTTTTTTTAAATCATCCTGTATACATACGTGGGATGGATTTAGCGTCAGAAACGTGTCGCGAAGTCTTGGCAAATGTAGGTAACAATTATAATATTATATAAATAATCGCAAAAACTCAACGTCTCCGTGTCATCGAGACCGGACGCAGTGAAAAAAGGCGCACACGTGGCCAATTATTCTAAGACTGTGGTCAGCGGGGAAATTCGCGTTTACGACCACACGGGACCGAATGCAATTAAATATTTAAAATAATATCTATTTTTAACGAGATAAATATCGTGTTTTATTCACCGTCTGGGCTCGAATATAGGCACGCATAACGTCCGTAAAATTTTCCATTTTTTTTTTTTTTTTTTTTCATCAAATCGAATTGGATTTCGATGCGAAATAAAATTAATCACCTAAGTGATTAATACGATAAAGACAACAATTTGATATGTTTTCATCTCGTGTCCCAGAAAATGCGAGAAAGTCAGAAAAAATATTTTTACCAGGCACCTAACACGAAAGACGCCGTTTTGAAATAATAAACAATTAGTTTTATACGGTTAAAAACGACTATAAAAATAACGATTTACTAAAATGATAAATACATAACTATAGTCAATCTATATTGATGATTAAGGCTAGGAATTTGTAGCATCTGCATTTTACTCCGACAAATGGCTAATCGAAAATAAAATACTCTATTCGTACATCACAGAGTTCAAATATACAATTCCGAAAAACTGTTAAAGAGTCAATTATTTAAGTACTCGAAAAAGATCTCAAATTAGGTTTACATAATATTATTGTTTTTTTTTTTGTCGTTAATGTATTTTACGTCTTATTAACCGGTCGTTTTACGAGTGGCATTATTTGTTGTTTTGTCGTTCGCCCAGAGTTTTTGTCTTCGGCACTCGTGAGACCGTCGGTCGGACTTGCGGATTTTGCACCGCTGTCGCTGTGCACGCTGTTCCCCAACGTTCCCGTTCGACATCGGTGCGGACCGTACCGGTTCTCGGACAGTTTCGGAGTTTCGGACCGAAACAATACGACGCCGTAACATAATAACGTCGGTCATATTTTCCCTCGTATCTAATAATCCGGTCCCGACCGGGCGCATGGTAATAATATAATATACAAATATCGTTTCGGACGAAGAAAAAAAAAAAAAAAAAAAACCGCCGATATGGTAAAGGGGAATAGAGGTGGGGGGGAATCGTCGTCGGGATGTCATAATACTACTACGGCATACCCCCCCCCACAATTCCCCGAACGGGAATAATATTATAATAAAACGATATAATAACCGCGACGTTTGAATAACGGTCGGCAAAAGGGTTCGTCCGAATACGCGGCGCGAACGCGCTCACGACCCCCACCCCACCCCCCCCCCGACCCGGTATCGCGACAATATATTTACGTAACATAATACGATTTAGGTGTTTCGTGTGTCGTTGTACTCGTGCTCGTACACACGTGTCGTTTATTCATATAGCCACCGCGTCCTCCTGCACGTCCTGCGCATCATCCACATCCTCGTGTTTACTGTAGGTTTTTCTCCTCCCCCCTCCCCACCGCGGCCACCGAAACTTTTCCGCTCTATACTACTGTCCCCCTGCCGAGGACACAATAACAACGCGCACGCACACGTTTATTATATTAGAATATTATGCGCGCGTATTCCCCCCGCCGCCGCCGCCGCCGCCGCCGCATCACCGCCGCATCGCCGTCCGGGGCGGCACAGTCGTCAACAACGACGTCGTCGAACATTTACCCGAGACTGTACGACGACGACGACGACGACTATCGGCGCGGCGCGTCCGTAAGGGCGCGAGGGACGAAATAATATAATATTATAATGGCCGTTTTACGTCACGCAAAATCCACCGCCGTCGGGTCCCCTTCTCGTCGACAATGTTATTACACTACGACGTCGACATTGTTTTCTTTATATATACATCTCCCTTTTCCCGCCCCACCTCACCGTCGTCTTCTTCCGTTCAACGCCATGACACCGCCGCCGCCGTACTTTATTATATATTATAATAATATGGTCCCGCCGCCGCCAGGTTAATAATTCAGAATCTCCCTCGACCCCCCCCCCCTTCCTCGTCTGCCGACCTTCTGGCGCGAAACGTAACGGCGGCGAAAAGGGTCGGGTATATAATAATAATAATAATAATAATAACAGTATCCATCAGCGCGCGGAGCGAAAACCAGACCGTTGCTAAGTAACCGAAACCCTCTGAAACGGTATTTATTGCGACGGGAAAGAAAGAAAAATGGCCGGCGAGGGACGGGAAAGGCCGCCGCCGTGGCGGCGGCGTGTTTTTCTTTTTCCGCTTTATATACGCGCCGCTCGCCTTCCGAGGTTAGGTAATTTGAATATTACCACAATAACTCACTCGCCCACTCGCCCACTCTCTCTCTCTCTCGGGCGCGCTCGCTCGCCAAAGCTCTCGTCCGGGCGGGCGGGCGGGCCGCGCTCGTCATCAGGTACGGTCGGCGCTTCGGGAAACGGGATTCCGTTTTTTTTTTTTTTTTAGACATTTTCCGGTATACGCGCGCGATATATGTTTTACGTTTTTTTTTTTTTTTGCTCCCCGGCTTTTACATCTGTCCGTCCCCTAAACCGTAATTCCCGCCTCTGCCCCGCGGTTCATAATAACGTACACAGAACAGTGGTATCGAAACGGTCCGGTCAATAATAGTCGCTATCGCCGCCTATAACACCTATTCGGCTTATACAAAGGCCAACGTTTATTTTTATTTACCGACATTTTTTTTTTTTTTTTCGCTAGTTAAAATGACGGTCCGCGCCGAGGTCCGGTCAAGACCGGGGACCGGGATCTCGGAGTCGGCGGCACCGGTATAACGTAAAAATCCTACATTCGTTAATGCCTTTACCATTTGGTTACTCTTTTATCGGCTATCCATAGCTAACTATTGCGTTAGGGTTTTCATAGTTTTTTTTTTTTTTTACGAAATATTGTATATTTTCACGTGTCGAATACCTACAAAGTTATTCTAGTGTTCCGAAAATCTGATAATCTCGTAATTTAATTACAATATATGTAATGCAGCTTAATAATGCCGACGTTTGTACCGTCGTGGATTATACATTTATAATCAACGGTATCATGTTTATGGTTTGGTTCCTTTTATTGTTTTTTGTCAATAAAATGACGGCCCCCTCCCCAGTAGAATAATAATGACGGAATTGCCACTCTTTATACAGACAGGCTCCCCAGTGTAAAACATTTTTGTCGTATATTTTAAATACCGAATAACCGAATGTATCGAATTATCCAATACAAATCGAAATACCCTTAGTATAGTATTGTAACCGGATTTAGTATTTTTTTTATTTTTTTTTTTTTTGTTGAATCGACATACTAAATTTCTGATTAGTATAATTTCAGGAGATTGTGATGACATTGTACACGACACATACAAGCGGCGTGGTATTGCGGTGAATTTGATTATATCGTCGATATTTGCGGTTTTAACAAAAAATTTTAAATTAAATCTCTCTCTCTCTCTCTCTCTCTCTCTCTCTCTCTCTCTCTCTCTCTCTCAAACGGTTCGCTTCGGTTTCGTTGTTTATAACCAATAATATGCATACACGGGTTGTTACATATATGCAATTAATAATTCGATACCAAACGTTATTATTGAATATATTAATATTTTAATAAAACGGCGGCGGTGTGGACGACAAAAACCACACGAGGAAATTAAAATCGATTAACATAACCGTGGCGGCTGCTAAATACGGTTAATTATATGCGGATCACGTTATTACGACGACGTGTGATGGAAACTAATATTGGTTCACCAACGTGAAAATCGTATTATCGGATAGTCGGCGAAAAACATTAACAAAAAAAAAAAAAAAAAAAAGCAAAAAAAGACAAACAGAGATAATTTAATTTAATTAAATATTCGGAACCCCCTACGGATTCCGTATTTACGCCACAGGATCTACACGCGGGGACCTCGATCGATGTTTAATTATTCTTATCGATCAATATCGCGTAACAAATATAGATGGTGGGCGAGGGGGAAAGAAACATGGTAAATTAATAAAATATTCAGTCGGTCCACGAAAATCGACGGAGACACGGGTGTGATTTCGACGATAAGCGATTATGAATTATGTATTTTACAACAATGACGTAACACTGTGGCCGTGTAAAAAACTGCTGAAAATAAAATATTACGACGACGTTTAGCGCCTTCTGGAATGGCATTGTGTATTTTCGCGGGCATTGTCTATTATTACACGATTTAAATTAAATTTTTATCGATTCCGACCGTCTGTCGGATGGGACGGGGTCGTCGTCGTGGTCGCGGGCCGATGGGAACCGCGGTTCAACGGGGAAAAAAAAAAAAAACATATAATATTATTTATATTGTTAACCGGGGTCGTTTCGATATTACGCGTTTGTACAATGTACAAAACATATACAAGAGTAATATATATTATTTTTATGAATATATCGGAACGAATCGGTCTCCCGAGAGCGCGGCGGTGGTCCCGGGGGCATAGAGAACCGGACACGGAGAGACACGGGGATATAATAAAACGAAGAAAAAGACAACCCGAATTACCCGAAAATGTGCGCGCCTATTGTGGGGGGCTAATGGTGACAAAACGCTTTTTTTTTTTTGTCGGGATCGGTATTTTAATGGGAAACGTATTTCGTACGCTCCGCGGTTGTGTATTGATAAACCAAAGCCGGAAAGTCATAAAGTCGGACGGGTTACATAATATATTTTTTTTTTTTTTTTAGATAAATCGACAATCTGTTACATAGTTACAATACGAAGATGGGTGGGGTGTACATAGCACGTGTAGATAGGCGTGATTTGAAGACGTTATCCATTGTTGGCGCTTCGGCTCGCTTTGTTCAATACAATTTATATATATTGAAATATTGTTAGAGTCGAAGAAAGTCTCTTGGCCTTTGTCGTTTAAACCTTTGCGGACGATTGCCAGGAAGTGAGAGGGATGAGAGGTTTTGGATGAGGGTGTTAGTACGTAAAGGTAAGCGGGAATGGAATTTGTCGTAGTGTAGTTTGGTTATGTCTTTGATAAGAGATTTGACACGTATGGTGAGGGGAGAGCGGCGTTAATAATGATGCGGAGAACTTTTGGTTGGAAAATTTGTATTTTATTAGTATTGAACATTTTAGCAGAGCCCCAGATCCAGAGCTGGATGCCATAAGTCCAGATAGGTTTCAAGAGGAGATTGTAGATGGAAAATGTTTGTTTTTAGGTCGAGTTTAGAGAATGTATTAAGGATATTTTTAAGTAGGGAAAGTCTACGGTTGAGGAGGGTGGTAGCTTTTGTTTTTTTTTTGTAAGTGTTTAGACATAATATTATTTTGATAATAGTAAACGCTTGCGCATTCGAAAAATAAGTACTAAGGACACACACACACACACACACACACACACACATTCCGGTATAACCGCGATCGTGCAATATCGTTCGTATCGCCGATATTTTTCAATAATTATCGTAATCAAATTATTTATCATTTATCGTTAACGATAACCCGACTGCCCGCGACAAAATACACGGGTCCGACAAATTATAGTCCTGGCCGTGAACGTTTAAAAAATGTCCGTAGTACGACCTCCTTCCCATACGATAAAATTCAATTCCGTACGGAAATAATAATACGTACGATCGCCGCCGTAATATTAATTTTTTTTTTTTTTTTTTTTTTTTTTATACCTATACAAATATATATATTTATTTTATTTTTTTCATAACACATTATTATGAATTGTGTTAACGACGCAATGCGAGCGGTATAATAAGTACGTTTTTTTTTTTCTTCTTTCCGTTCGGTATCACTCGTTAGTCATCACGAAACTCGGTCATTAAACGCGTTCTCGTATCCAATTATTTATTTATTTATTTATTTTTTATTCCATTTTTTTTTTTTTTTTTTTGTCCATCAGATTTTTATCTCGCCCGAAACGATATCTCGTTGTCGTTATTACTATTTTTCGTTTTGTCACATAATAATAATAATAATATATTAAAACGCGCGAGTACCAGAGCATAGATATAGGTACGTTATAATATATAAATTATTATAATAATAATAATATTATAAACACGTAAACACACGACCACCGTCCGTTTGCTAAATATCCGTCGGAAAACGGCCGGGGCCGTGGCGGGGCGGTGTTATAAAAAAAAACTGGTTTTCGGCCACCTCGTGTGTGGTTTTTTTTTTTTTTTTTTATTTGTGATTCGTTTGATTCATAACCGTAGCGGTCGTTACCGCGATTACCATATTATTATTATAATAATATTTATATGAATATATACGCTATTATAATATACCTATACGTACGCGGGGTCCATCTCGTTCGAAATATTACTCGAAAATTATGTCCACAACAAACCGCATCGCGGTCACAATATTATTTTTCTTACGTACATATTCGGTTTAGGTGTAGAGGTACGCACGTGTGTACCTCTTTTATATTAAATACGGAATCAGCGGGTGGGAACGAGGTGGGTCGTCGTCGTACGGTTTATTTTATTTCTTTTTATTTAGAAGACTATAGTCGTATAATATTATAATATTATTATACAACCCGGAGATCGGATTCTTCGCTCAGTTTGTTGAAAATATCAATAAGGTAGTAATACTAATAATAATAAAAAAAAAATTAAAAAAAAATTGTTTTCATCTTATTTATTTACAATAATACGATTTATTCTAACCTAACGATACGTACAAACATATTTTCTTTAAACGCCGAAACATGCTCTAGTATCGAGCCGCATAAAACCAACAAAATTATATGCGAACATCTAAACGTCCGCTCTCTAAACTTATAATGGTGTATTATGCAGACCGATTCTGACCAAAGTCACGATGATAAAAAAAAAAAAAAAAATTATTTTATAAATTCACAATAAAAAAAATAAATTTAAAGGAAGTGGAACGTCTATTTTGCCGTACAAACAAATTCCTTTATATAACTGACGCAAAAACGCAACATAATATATGAAAATATTTCATCATAATTTCTAATTTTACACGAAAATCTCCGACAGATGTAAAATTATTTACTAAAAATTAATAAAATTACCCGAAATATACTAAAAAAAAAACGCAAAATAATAACTGCACTGTGGTTATTTCTTATAAAATGTAATTTTTAACCAAAACACTGTTTTGATTAGTAAAAATGGTCTAGTTTTTGTTTTTCGATGTTATTCGTTAAAAGATGATAAATTTCTATAGTCGGTGGTACTCTACTCGATATAATTTTGCAATATTCTCAACAGTAGAGTAAAATTCTCAGAGAATACACATTTGGATGGTGAAAAATACTGCAAATTGTCCGTATCGCGTCTTGAAATTTTTCGCCCCGCGGTACATTAATTGAAAAAACATTGCTAGATTTTTCTAGAAAATTAAAAACCAACAACAATTTTATTTTTTGTCGATTACCCTATAAATATATATCCTTACTTTTTATGCGCTACTATTTGCTCGGTTCGTGTAATAATAATAATAGGTATAAACGAAAAAATCCGAATTCGCGGCCGAGTTAGTATTCTTTCCCGGGCATAAGTATTTCAACGAGAAAGAGGCGTCTGTGCAGCATCCGCGGTTTAATTTTTTTTTTTTTAAACCCTGTCGGCAATAAATAAGGGTACGGGCACGGGGCACGTCGGGGCCGCAGTGGCGACGAGAAGAAAGGGACTTTTCGGTGGATTTTTTTTTTTTTTTTTTTTTTGTTGTTAAAATACGCTCACGGCGCGAATCGTGCTGCGCGTGCCGTATAGGATAATAATAATAATAATAATAATAATAAAAAAAAAAATATTACGCGCCCGGGAGTTAAATATTGCCGGGTCGCCACCGCGGCCCGTCGACGTTCCGTTTCAAAACGCTGACAGGCCAAAGCCAACGTATAATTTGTGCGGAATCCCTCGTCTTATACAATATTACGTATACATATATATATATATATATATAATATAAATATACGTACGTACGATATTACGTAAACCGTGGTCGTATACACGCAGACGTGTGCACGTTGCCAAGTGTGTTTTACCGCGAGGACATTTCCATGAAAAACCGTTTACAGACGAGACGCCAGAGACCGAATAAAAAAATAATAATAATTTAAACCTATTCGACCGCGCTTGTATTTACATATTATTATTATTATTATTGTGTTGTGTTATACGCGCGCGATGTGTGTCCGTCCGTTTTTATTTTTTTTTTTTTTTTTATCTCGTCTTCGTGCGATTTACGTCGCGAGTTTTTATTATTACCGTTTCGCCGTGATATATACGAAATATGAAGAAAAAAAAATGTCGCCGGCGACCGTTTTCTCAGTGTCGGCCCGGCGATATTCCGCGCGCACGTGATGCTTTATTCGAATTACGAAACGTCCCGTTTTACATTGGCCGTCTTGGCCGCAGCTGCTGCGACGACCGGGGGAAGAAAAAAAAAAAAAAGTATCAGAGAGAGAGAGAGAGAGAGAGAGAGAGAGAGAGACATAATGTCTGTGAGGGGTGCACAAAAAAAAAAAAAAAAACCGATGGCGGAAAAATGTGGAATTTCGATTTATTCGAAACGGTCCTATTACAATAACCGTAGGGCGGTGAAGTAGTGTTGCATTTGCATCTTTTATCCAGATGCTTAAATTCGTTGCTAAGTGAGCTTTTAAAATGTGTTTCCCTTAAAAATTAATTTAATTTTTTTTTTTTTTTTTACTGCAATAAGACGCAATTTCGACAATAAGTTTTATTTTATTCCACCGGTTATCGTAATTTTCGTATACATTTAAGAATATTATTAGAATATTAACTCGATATATTATACGATAAATATAAGTAAACGTGGCATTGTTCAAATGTATATACCGGTTAAAAATATATTATTATAATACGCATTTCTATATCGCTTTTTTATTAATTTTTTTTTTTTTGATATTTACTTGTCCTTCAATAAACAATATTATCGACCATCGAAGATCGACAATCAGCTATGTTTAGAATAATATTCCGTTGTAATTTGTTATCGACGTCATTTTATTGTTCGTTATATTTTATCGCGTCTATTTCATCTGTAAAAACACCCGAAAATCAATTCGTTTAAGATATTACATAATAACTGAATTTTTCCAAGGACAATATTCAAAATTATGAGTAAAATTCGTTTATACATTTTAACGCAGTCAATTCAGTGAGTTTTTAAAACAATAACTCCACTGTCTTAATAATAAAAAAGTATGTATATATATATATATATATATATATATATATATATAATTATTATAGTCAACCTTTTTTTTTTTTTTAACAAACAAAATGTTAAGTATAAACGAGTTTGGATAGGTAAATTAGTAATACAACGGTAACATAGATTTGTCGGGCAGTATTTAGTTCGCTGGAAGTTTAGATTTTCCTTGAGCACTCCGATTGGTAGCAGATTAAAGTTCTTATTTCGAGCGGGACGACAGACCGCTTTGGGTTTCGTCGTTTTGAAAAAGCTTTTCCCGGGCATAAGTCGAGAATTCGGTAAAATATGCCCGTGCACCGGGTGCCGCGTGTCTGTTTCAACTTTGTGCCTTGTCCCCCAGTCCGCTATGACTTCCTTGAGGATTTTCGGTGGTTTGTTATCCCCGCGAGTCGGCAGATCGTCTATAATAAATACATATTTTTTTCCTAATTTTTATCTACATCTGCGGTTTTCGATCTTCTCTCCGGATCGTGTTGATTAGCGACACCTAACCACCGGTCCGATTAATATTTCGTACCACATTTCGAACGCCTCTATTCGTCTCCCCGTCTATTTCGCCGAATGTCTGCGTAATGTTCCAGAATTACATTTTTAGTAGGTAATTCGAAATTTGTTTTCATTATTATCGTTATGACTGTTGCCGAAATCCGATCCATAAGAAAATTTCGAACGTTTCGTCCGTCTAATTAGTGTAGCGGCTATTCGAATCCTGGCAGTTGAATCCCTTGTATAAAAAAAAAAAAAAAAAAAAAAAAAAAAAAAATGCTAAATTATAACGTTCTTGGATGCGCGTAATATTTTAATCGCTGCGGGGTACACTGAACAAATTTTGCGCGCGTGACTGCAGTCGCGTCAATTATTCATATCACGATCGTGTATGCGTTTAAATATTCGTGTAGGTGCTATTTAAAAAAGACTTACTCCGTTATTTATATAATACTGACAGCCGTACTGAAACCACGGCGAAAAATTTGTATTATATTATCAAAAAAAAAAAAAAAGTATATTTTAAGTATCCGATCCGCGACGTCTATTTGCATAATAAATTCGATTGCCGTTCGAGTACGCCAACTAGGTGTGTTTATAGACGTACAAAACGAATGGCACCGACAAGTTTCGTTAGGTATAATAATTTACACACGAACAGATTAATTTCTCGTACGTCTTGAGACTTTCTCGTAGGTAAAATATCGAAAATGTCCGATGAAAAATTAAAATAAAGCTCTCGAATAATTGTTTGTCCTCACTTTGTAATCGTTTTTACAAGTTGAACATCACATTAAATTAATTGCGTTATTGCATTCAAACATATTAAAAATTCCACTTAAAAATTTAAAAATTATCTTGGAAAAATTTAATTTTTATGTAATTTTTTAAACCGATTTATTTAAACGGATTGATGTTCCGGGCGTTTTTACAAACGAAATAGACGCGACAAAGTATAACGAACCACAAAGTGACATCGATGACAAATTACAACGATATCGGTACGTCGGATTATTATTTTAAACATAACTGATTGTCGATCGACAATCGTCGATAAAATTGTTTATTGAAGGACAAGTAAATAAAAAAAAAAAATAATAAAAAAATTCGACATTGAAATGTGTATTATATAACATATTTCTAATTGGTAAATACATTTGTACACTGCCACGTTTACTTAATATTTATATATAAGAAAATTACGAAAAACGGTGGAAACCGCACTAAAATAATAAAAATTGTCAAAATTGCGTTTTACTGTAAAAAAAAAAAAATAAATAAAAATAATAATTGTATTTAAATTTATATTTAAACGAAACATATTTTAAGCTCACTTGGCAATGCATTAAGCATTTAAATAAAAATTCAAATGCAATAACTTCGCCGCCTTGGTTATTACGTATTACACGCGATATAAAATATTATAAAGGTAACGTTCGATTCGATATTTTTTGTTCAGTTATAGACGGTTTTTTTTTTATTTATTTTTTATAATTCTATATTCAATTTTAATAAGACACACGAATTAAACCCAATACTTATATATGAAATAAGTTTAAGTATATAAATAATTGTGTTCCCCGCATACCTATAATAATAACCATTTTTATTTTTTTTTTTTTTTTACCCGTCACGGTAGTAATATAAAACTTTTAAAGGACACGCCCAATCGGGTCGTCGCCGTATAAATATTATACGAGGGTAATTATCGTATTATTATATTAAAACGGTAAACCTCGGGGGGTGGAAAATGCATAACGGCGAGTATAGAAATTTTCAATTTCCTAGACATTATTATAATATTTATTCAACACGGATAGACAGATATATAGATGGTTATTATTATTATTTTTTTTATCGAAATGATTAATAATAATTTTCGTACGAATTATTTATTGATTTATTGTCGGTGTCGCGATGCAATCCGTTATCGCGCCACCCCTCCCTAACGCGTGACTGACTCGTGATTTTTGGATCAACAGGAGAATGTTCCCGACGGTCCGCGTGTCGTTCACGGGCCTGCGGGCCGAGCAGCGGTACGCGGTGCTCATGGACATCGTGCCGGTGGACAACAAGCGGTACCGGTACGCGTACCACCGATCGTCGTGGCTGGTGGCCGGCAAGGCGGACCCGCCAGCGCCGCACAGGCTGTACACGCACCCCGACTCGCCGTTCACCGGCGATCAGCTCCGCAAACAGGTCGTGTCCTTCGAAAAGGTCAAACTCACCAACAACGAGATGGACAAGCACGGACACGTAAGTGTTTTGCAAATTACGATTTACGGAACGGGAACGTTTGGGAACGGGTAAACGGGAACGAACCGCGCATTTGGTACGCGTCGCGGGATTATAGCCGGATAACAGTGGCGGCCCGAGGATTTTGTACCCGAGGAGCATACCGAATTAGTTAACGTCCACCAGTCACAAATTTTTATTTTTTATTTTTTTTTTTCTGTATTCTATATGATATTTGTATAGTCCGGTACATATCAATTGAATATTTCTTCCGGAGTTTCCAAGTCAATTGTCGATTACCCAGTGGCCCATCCCACCCACCTAATCTTTTCCGGCTTGGAGCGATCGTACAAATAATCTTTAACATCCCAAAATCGGTGTTAAACAAAAATTATTGTATTTACTTATATTTAACCGGCGGTGGTAAATGTCGTGATCAATTGCGACGGATAACCATAATTAAAAACACGAAACATCGCCGAGCTGACCATATATTTACGGTAGTCCTCCACCTCGGGGCCGATGTTAGGTTTTAATCCTCGCCTTTCACGTCGCCATTTCTTGGTCCCACACTCGTGTGCAAATCTCATCTATAATACCCTAGTTCTTTCGTCATTTTCTAGACGTTATGTTTTCCCCGTTATTATTACTCTCGCGTCGACATTTTTTTTGAAAAGAAAACCATATTTCCTGTGTATTATTACATACGATCACGTGCGATGTACAGTACACATTGACTAACCGGGACCATTAGACACATAAACGTATTGAAAAAAAAAATTAATATCCCCGACAATAATGTTATGCTGCCAGGGGGTGCAACTGCGTGCGCGCATCAATAATATTGCAACGATACGCGGTTAATTCGGTCGACGATTAAAATATCATTTTTTTTTTGTTTTTTTTTTTTTTTTTTTGTTTGTTTGTCGTCAATACGAAACCGCATATGCCAGAGACAGTTACTGACCGAGTGCATTTTGTATAGGGTGCGCGAAATTAGCAGAGGGCGTTTTAATCTGCGCGGCGGATTGCACCCTTTATTGTTTGTTGAACAAACAGACCATTGTTCGGCTAACGGTAGAACAGAAGTGATTTTTTTTTTTTTTTTTTTTAAATTATTATAATATATTATATATCTAAAAGTATTATGTGTATTATTGCCGTGCGGTACGAATGCGCGGCATTAAAAAAAAAAAAAAAATATAACGCCGTGAACGGAATTAATTATTATAATTTATAATACGCGTATCCGTACTGGGTTTACACCGGGGCTTATTCTAAGGATTTCTCCGCGCTGTCGGAAAGCCAAAAGCCCCGTGTAAAAAAACAAAAAAAATAAAAATCCGCGAGTATAGCGTAAAAACTTTTCCGATTTCGAAAATTCCATAACGACGAGACACGCGCAGATACACGAATCACGACTGACGGGAACCGTATCTATTTTTTTTTTTTTTCATCCTAATATAATATACTCGGATATAAATTTCTAAGTCTGTTCTCGTTTGTTCTTTATACGATTTATATGGTTTTAATCCGATCTTGACGGAATTCCGTACACGTACCGTTCAAAACTAGACGGGGGGGGGGAAGCTTGCCGTCTACTTTTTATCCCGGAATTCAACCCCTAAGATCGGTTCACGCATTAATTTCGTCCTTAAAATACGCATGCCGCCTTTTTGTTTTTTTTTTTTTGTTTTTAATATTTACTGCCGGGTTCCCTCGGTTAATTTTGTCGTGAAAAAAAAAAAAAAAAACACGTCCAATTTTCCACTTGACGACGCGACGGTTACAATCGTTATGCGGTATATTATGTGGGATTTTGCCGACGATTTGTCAATCGGCAGAGTTTTTCTGTTTGCTTTCGGATAACCTAACTTAACCCGGGCAACGGTGACATAGCCAGGAAATTATATCCGGTCATTAAATGGCAAAAAGTATTATTCAATTTTTGTAAAATTGGAGATAATTTTAAAAACCCATTTACACGGGCCTCGAATAATTGTTCCGTATTGTCTACAATGTCAACCAATGATCCTCTTCGATTCGATTGTTCCAAGGTACGCTGCAATATTCAACACATAAATTCCAGGGGATTACTTAAACCTGTATAGTCTATCGGTGGGGATCCCGGCAGTCCCAATTTCCCGCATCCCCATTGTCCCGGCGTCCCCGGACACCGATGTGTATAATTTCATTTATAAGTACAACACAATACGCTATATTACAAATAATAATACAAATTTGTCGTGAAAACAGTTGGTGCTGAACTCGATGCACAAGTACCAGCCGCGCATACATTTGGTGAAGAGGAACAACGAATCGATGGCGGCGGCCGGCGGACATTCCGTCATGGACTTGGAGGCCGAAGAGTATAAAACGTTCGTGTATCCGGAAACCACGTTCACCGCCGTGACGGCCTATCAAAATCAATTGGTGAGCACACAAAAAAAAAAACAAACATTACGATATTTTTGTAAATAATAATAATATATTACGTACGTAATAATTATATATATATATATATATATATAAAAAATTATTATACGTGTCGTGTACGACTGCAATAATTCCGTTTGCCCGTGGGACTGGGCTGGAAACGCACAAACGAACAACAACAACAATAATAATAATAATAATAATAATTATAATACTCGTCGTATTATTATAATGCGGTGCGCGCCGGGTCGGGTTCGGTTATAACCAGTTACCGCAGTAACCACCTAACCGCATGTTCGCGTATTATAGGCGGAGCCCGGCTCCCTCCGGTCCGGGAGGTGCGAATAATAATTATTGTTATGGGCACTGGTCCCGTCCCCCGTCCCCCCCGAAGAGTAGGACCCGGCGACCGGCCATCCGCCCTCGTACATAGAAAGAATTATAAAAATGAAAATTCGCAAAACGAGTTTAAACGGTTTTCTCGGGCGGTTCGACCGAAACGTAAAATAACGTAACCTAAAAATATCGAAAAGACTGGCCGTTTTTTTATGCAGGCGGAAAATCTGGAAGGTTCGTTAATAATAATGCAGGGCAATAATTTAATTTGTATCCGTACGCAACGGTATTATCGTTGTCGACGAAAAGCGATTCCGAGGCATTTTGAAATGCCACTGTCATTTTTCCGATTTCCATCAAAATTTGCATTCTAAATGCATAAAAAAACAAAACAAAAAAAACAAATGATTACATTATTCTCTTGAATTATTTTTCGCGCATTATTTGTGGTTTTCTCGGGCGGTTCGACCGAAACGTAAAATAACGTAACCTAAAAATATCGAAAAGACTGGCCGTTTTTTTATACAGGCGGAAAATCTGGAAGGTTCGTTAATAATAATAATGCAGGGCAATAATTTAATTTGTATCCGTACGCAACTGTAGTCGTCGTTGTCGACGAAAAGCGATTCCGAGGCGTTTTGAAATGCCATTGTCATTTTTACGATTTCCATCAAAATTTGCATTCTAAATGCTTAAAAAAACAAAAAAAAAAAAAAAAAACAAATGATTACATTATTCGCTTGAATTATTTTTCGCGCATTATTTGTGGTGGGGGGGGGGGGGGTAATCAAATTGTATTCACATTAATCGGAAAACAGTACGCCAGTAAAATATTTTGAAAATTTGTCCACGCCTAGAAAAGGCTAATATTAATATTCTGTGAACTTTTTGAAGTCTCCTCGATTATTTTGAACTTAGTTACAACAAAAAGAAAAAATTTGAAATAATGAAACGGCATTATTGCCGTAAATTTTCCCGTTTCCACTCCCCCCCCCCAATTATTAATAAAACTATAACGAAATTCGAAAAATAATCTTCTCAACGCGACAATGCGTCGATTAGATACGAAATTCTAGCAGTAAATATGCTACACGTGAAAATCGGGGCGAGATTTCTAGTAGAAAATTCGTTAAAGGCCGTTTGCTCAGAATCTAATATTATAATAATGCGCTCGCGTCATAAAGTATTCGCTTATGAAATCAAGTAAGTCTGTGTATGTCGATATTATTAGTATTTTATAAATATACCTCGTAAAAATATTATAATAATTCAATTCGTAGATCACTTAGTTCTATCGTGTTTTCACATTACTAGTATAGCCAAACGCGAAAAAAAAAAAAAAAAAAAAAACATCTAAAAAAAAAACACTGATGTTGGTCCATTTAATTTACCGATAGAGTTGAGCATTTCAATTTTAAAATTTATTATTTTTAATACGTAGGTATTTATATCTAAAAATAATTGTTCGTAATAACTAAACTATATATAGTAACTACGAGTGTTGCGTATATTTTACTGCGCGACTCATTAAAAATTAATAACACATTTAGGGTCCGGAGAACTTGATGCATTTGCATTTTTTTTCTCTTTCTTTTGCTGCAAATACGTCGCTCATATACATAGAAATTTGTATGTTTTTTTTTTTTTTCCAAGCTAATGGTCATTTTAATATATTTTTATCGCCTTAATCTAGGACTAAATTCAAATTCTACTGGAAAAACGTAAAAAAAAAATATGAACTTTTTCGGAATATCTAATATTATTTTGTTTTATTAAAATGTTTACATAATTATTTGAATAATTTTTACGCGAAAATAAGTGTTTTATATACAAACTAAAAATGTTGTGCGTTTATTAGAAATACTTTTAGTTTGTCGTATTCCGGGGGCCTTAATAATAGTAATAATCGTTTGCGTTTCCGGGTGTATCTCGAATTTTTTTGTTGCAAAAAAAAAGACGATAATATTGAAAACGGATGTATATTTTTTGAGATTATCATATCAGTTTTACGGGAAATCGATCACCCTGTATGCGTGCACGATTAATGTTTGTATAGGAGACACGCATACGGTTTTAGCTTTGAGCTCCGGAGGGGGAGGACGGACGAATGCTGTCGTGAAAAACGGTTCGCGATTTATCGCGGAGGCGGCGAAGCGTTTAAAAGACTTTCCGTTTTATAATACTTTTTTTACTCTATATATATATATATATATATATATATTATATACTACTGCCACACTACTATAACGACCGGAGCTGGCCATCGTTAACTATGCAGTTAAAACGTTAAAACGTTAAAACTCCCGTTGGAAATAATTATTTTTTTACTGTAGTCTAACTATATAAAAGTATTACATAAAAATAACCGAGTCAAAACTCAAATTTTACCCAAGTCAACCCTTTCAGAACCGAATTAATTACCGTAGAGATAACCGGGGTAGTTTTTTTTTAATATAAAATACCATTTTTTTTTTTTTTTTTTTGGTTATGTATCTATACCGGGGTCGATAAAAAAAACAAAAAGCCAATCGTTTAAAACGTGTTTTTTCAACTGTTTTAAACACGATTTTATCGAGTTAGGTATATATATTACATTCATTATAGAAATATTTTTTTTTATATTTCACGAGTAAACCCATAGTAATTTTTTTTTATAGGTTATAACAAATTTTATATCATATAATTTTATATAAATTGTTGTTCCTTATTCCTTATACTGATTGTTACAAAAAAAAAAAAAAAATAATAAAATAAAATAATTAGTAGTAGTTGGTACAAATAAGTTATAGGCAGATGAATTGTATTTTTCAATTATAAACAATTGGTTTTTTTAAAAAAAAATTATAAATTTAATATATGTTTTACACGATAGTTTAAAACAAAATATTTTGGTCTTAACCCCGATCTTTACTATTACAAGTACCCGAGTTTCAGGATAAAGAATAAAACTTGTATTGGTTGAAATATACTCATTATCGATATAAATGGAACAGACATAATGTTCTTTATATTACACTGCAGGAGTAAAGCTCGTGGGATTCACAAAAAGTTATGATAATTGCTAACCATAATTACAAAATAAAGAGGTTAACTTAACTACTGGAAATTATAATTAATTGTATTTTTTATTATACACGTATATATGCTTACACTTAGTGCTATAACGTTAAATTTAATATTAAAAAAGGAACTATGATAAATATGTTGAACGTTGATGGTAAGATTAAGTCTGAGAATAAATTATACAAGTATTTAAACTCTCAAAAAATTACCATTGAAATAAGTGGTATTTATGCAAAACATAATTGTGTACGTTTTGTATGAATTGCGCTCTGTGTAATTTCTAAAAATAAAAAAATTGTGTTTACTATGGATCTTACAAATGGTTCTTTTTAAAAATATTTTCATTTTTTTTTTTTTTTATTAAGATATGCGTGTTTTAATAGTTTAACTTAATTTTAACCATTAATTACTTATGGTAACATTATCATTATTTAAGGGATTGCGTATAGGCAGTTTCAACGAAATCTTTGAAAAAAAAAAAAATCGATCTACTTAAAAATTTTCAAATTTTCTTTCGTATAAATATAAAAATGACGTATCGTTCTCCAATATACTTGAACGAAACGGCAGTTATTCAAAAAATAAAAGTGGTATTTTTTTTTTTACAATTTAATAAAAGATCGTAACTTTTTATTTATAAATGAATATTACACCAAACGAATACGTCATTCCCTAGATAAAACCGTGTTCTTTAATTTCCATTGGAAGCTGTTTTAGGCTAAATCATATAACCTTTAAGATTTGAGGATGTTTCGACATAATTTTCATAAACTCGATCGCTGACATCTTCTTTAGATGACACTCTGTGATTCAATTGTAAAAACTGTTTTTCGTGGGACAACAATACTCTTACCGTTTTCACAGCAGTAGAGTTTTTTTTTTTTTTTTTTTATATTATAAAAAACCTACAATCTGTATTATCAAAACACAATAAGCAAATGTAAAAACAATAATGAAGACAAACAGAAAGACATGATAAGAGAGACCATCCAGTGATAGAACCCTTTACACAGTAGAGTTACAACAAATTGCACACCACATTAAGAAGAATCTGTGTCATAACATGCCCTGTTTTTTTTTTTTTTTTTTATATCATTACCAAATCATTTTTTATAAAACACCAAAATAACCGAACAATTTCAAACCGATAACTTTTATTGTATTTATGTAATCAAAAAAAAAAAAAAAAAAAACAAGGTACGTTACGGCATAGATAAAGTTGTCCTTCGCGAAACGACTTTTCGTATAAGTTTTATTTGATACCATGATTGCACAAAAAAATACTCGTGATAGTGACACGGGACTAGTTGTAAATTTTGTATTTGATAGTGTAAATGAATATTTTCGAGTTGAAAAATTACCATTATTTCTTCTTCGAAACTTTCGTGAAAATTGCCTATACGCAACCCCTTAAAACCGCGGACGGTGCTTTTGAGTAAAAGAAAACTAACTCGTTATTATTATATTTGTATAGCTGTTATTCAAATATTAAAAATTAAAAACAAATCCGTTTTTGATCGCATTCGCCATAACGTGTTACGCGTTTAAAATATTACATTATAGATAACTCTTCTGCGGCTGTGCGTGTATTATTATTATTATTATTATTATTTAAATCGTCGACGGTTAGCGGCAGTCGTATATTATAACGTTCGGTCGTCCGCACGGCTGAATGACGGCGACGGGAAATTATATTATTTTTTTTTTTTTTTTTTTTTTTAAAACAATTTTTTTTTAAATTTTATTTTCGATCGTCAGGGCCGATTTAGTCCAATTAGACCGCCGGTGCATTCACGCGTGCCGCAACGGGCCCACGAGTCGCCGGTAGAACGGACCAAATGTGTAAAACGAAACCTACGATAATAATATTATAACGCTATTTTTTTTTTTTTATATATACGAGCACGTGGTGGCGTTAATTCGTCGCCGAGGTCGTCGGACGTAATGTTCAGCAGTCAGACAGGACGACGACGTGGCGTTTTGTCGTTTTAACCCGGCCGCGGCGCCGGCTTCCGTCGCGATTCTTTGACGGGGTCTTAGGACGCGCACGGGAGTTACGATTAATTTTTGAATTAATTATTGCGTATCGGTCGCAATTGTGGGGGGGAGGAGAAGGAGAGGGAGGCTGACGACGAAAAAAAAAACAATGTTTCAAATAAAAAAAAAAAATATCCAAGTATATAAATATTATTCAAGTGACGATTTTATACCCCGTGTGCGTTTCGCAGGAAAAATCCTAATACGCGGTATATTTTCGCCACTCGACTAGAATATATATATATATATATATATATATATTTTTTTTTTCTTTCCTTTTTAATGTTTTTAAAAAAAAAAAAATAATAATAATAAAACATTGTGCCGCGCAAATTCGGACCGCAGCCGGACTGTAAATATTATCGATAATTTCGACGATTAAAATTCGTTATCGAAATACGCGTAAAACACCTCGAGTATTATTTTATTTCGGGTTATGCCGTTTTTTATGGTAGGCGCAGTGTACGTTTTTTGACAAGTCTCACGGCCGGAGAAATGACGAGCGACAGTTTTAATAAAAAAAAAAAATATATATATATTGCGTGCGACTCGTCGTCATCGTGCCGCGCAAACTTTGATTGGCCACGATTCGAAAATAATACAAACTTAAAAAAAAATCCGGAAAAAATATAAATAAATCAAACGGAAACCGTAAAAATTGCGGATTTAGGTTATACAATTGTTGTGTAGTTCAGCGGGAAATAATCGCAGAGACCTGCAGATCTGTACGAACACGTGGTATTAGCACTTTCTAATCGCGGTGCAATTTTCAAAATATTCCGACTGTTACGGGCTATTATTATAGGCTATAATAATAGCCGCGTGAAATGTTCGTGTTTTAGTTTTATGCCGATAACAATTTCGTAAATTACTATTATCAGTGTTTTTCTGTTCAAATTGATGGTAAAATTCGAACGGCCGGTGGCGTGGCGAATTCGAAATTTTCTACGAGGTTTATATTTTAGTGGACCGCCCACCCGACCCATCATATTCAACGGCCAATAAAAAATCGCACTCTTCGAATTTTTAATAAAAACGATTCAGATGCGCTGAAAAATATAGAACTGGAAACACGAGGCTCGTCGCCACTTGGAATCCGTCCGCGAATAGCGCGCACCGAAAACGTGTAAATTGTTCACGTTCCACACGCCATCCCGGCCAAAAATCGGACCGTATTTCGGTAAACAATAATATCAGTTATGAACTTTAGAGACGGTTTTTTTTTTTTTTTTTTTGTTATTACTTATCAATAATCAATATATTATTATAATTTATAACTATTGTTGTATAGTTGTTCGACTATTGTGTCGCATACAAATTGTACACCCGCCTCCCGAATCTTCCCGAATACCTCAATGGCGATCGCCTTTCAAATAAAATCTATTTTGTAGTTGCGGTTACAGTTTTAAATTTTGAACGTGGTCTAAAATGTCGCGGTATTATTATCGATATTTGTACGAACATGACGCGTATCCGCGATTCGTGGGTACGGCGGAAAACCGAAATATCATCATCGCAAAACGTCGAGAAATCGTCACCATTCGCGATTGTGTATTATTATTATTTTAGGTAATTGTTTTTTTTTTTTTTCGTGTTGCGTTGCGGTGTTTGCGAAACGAACGGTCGCAATTAATGACATTTTATCGTTACCGAGAGAAAGGAAATCGACGAGACGACGGTTTTGGAAAGCGGTAAACGATGACACGGCGGGACGACCAAGACACTGTTTTTTTTTTTTTTCATTAATTCACAAAACTTAATTTTTCGTCTATCCCCCGTACGAAAACTACGGCGTTACTCCTCGTGTATAATAATAATAATAATACTAAAATTAGTGATAGTGATTATTTATTTATTTATATATATATATATGAATAATCACTAAGTTCCGGTCGGCCGGTTACACGCGCGCGCGGCGCCCGTCGTCATCCGTCAAAAACGCGCTCGCCGCGGTCCATTTCACGCGTTTAAAACGCGCGGGCCGAAAATAAGAGCGCGGCAATTATAACGTACGGTCGGACTGCCGTGCTATTATCCGCGGTAACATACGAAATTAAAATAATATTCTACCGCCGCCGTACGCTATAAAATATTAAACGAGAGTATAGCAGCACAGTGGGGGTTTTTTTTTTATTCGGTCTACATCTCCAATAGTTCTCCCATTAACTCGTCGATTTTGCCGAGTTAAACAGTTTCACTCTTAGAAGCGTCGTTTTTAATTTTTTTTTTTTTTTTTCTATATAAGAATTGAATTTTTCTCCCACGTATTTGTTTGTCTAGTGTACAATTTTTGTTTTTTTTTTTACTAATACAATAACACAGAGTGAATGTCAAAAACCATATCCATAAATATATTAATTGTTGACGTATAGTTAATAAAATACATAAATATTATATAAGCTATAAAATATTAAACGGGAGTATCTGCGCCAGTAGGTTTTATTTTTTAAATTTTTTTGGTCTACATCTCCAATAATACTCCCATTGTCATCGATATCTCGTCGATTTTGCCGAGTTTAATTCGTTCAACAGTTTCACTCTTAGAAGCGTCGTTTTTAATTTTTTTTTTTTCTATATAAGAATTGAATTTTTCTCCCACGTATTTGTTTGTCTAGTGTACAATTTTTGTTTTTCGACTAATACAATAACACAGAGTGAATGTCAAAAAGCATATCCATAAATATATTAATTGTTGACGTATAGTTAATAAAATACATAAATATTATATAAGCTATGAAATATTAAACGGGAGTATAGCTACACAGTGGGTTCTTTTAATTTTGGTCTACTCCAATTAGTCCCCCCCATTGTCATCGATAACTCGTCGATTTTGTCGTTTAATTCGTTCAAATAGTTCCACTATTTTACACAAAATGGTCGGGCTTCAATAACCAATCCGGGTTCCGGTGATCATTTCGATGACCATTTGGTCGGGTAGTCGTCAATTGGCGGCGATCGGAGAACGCGAAACGTTAGGCCACCCGCCTCCTTCCCACGACACCGTCGTAATTGGACGAACGGGGGGTAAAAACAACAACAACAAAAAAAAAAACAAACAGAGAAAAATTTAAAAAACTAAAACCAAACAAAAACTATCTGTACGCGCCTCGGAGCGGTCTTCGCGCGGCCGTGTTCCGACGGCCATCCGTTACGATATTCTGGCGGTAGTGCGTTAGAATATTATTTTTATAGAAATGTATTTTTTATATTTATATTTATAAGTCGGTGTAAAAATGTCTCTCGACGTTTCGTCGCATTAACGACGTGCAAAACTTTTAACGTCAACGACGGCGCGCAGTGGTCCCGCCGTCCGTATCGTATGCGCGCGGCGTTTGGCCCGCGGTAATATTAATAACTCCCGATATTTCAACTCCGGGACGTTCCGTAATAAACGTAGACAAAACTCTCGTTTTTTTTTTTTTTTTTTTATCAATGTCGACGATTTTTGTTTGTTTTCGATTTCCCGTCGTTTTTCTACATCGGTCGCGATATTGTTTTAGATTTACAGCGGACCGAGAGAGATCGAAACCACATGGTTTTACTATATTTTATTCGTTTTTTTTTTTTTTTTTTTTTTTTCTACCGGAAGACAACATCCGGCTTACATACGCTTCTGTAGTTGTCTCCGGTAGTAAATATTGCCTGGTCGATACTCTTTAGACAGGTAATTTTTCGATATAACTATTAGGTTTCAAACGCGGCCGGAAAAACTACCAAAAATATGACGAAAAAACGGCAAAAGCACGATTTCGTCAAACTCGAGTTTTATTTTGTTTCTTTGGAATTCCATAAATAATTGTTCTAGAGATCTGCAATTTGCACATAAAACGTAACTTAGTAATATATAGACGTAAAAAAAAAAAATAATTGAAAAAATTGATTTCAATTTTGGATTATTTATAGACATTTTGATTTGTTCAAGGTTTTTAGTCTTAAAGTGGACATTTTAGAATTTTGGTACCAGTCATTTTTTTTTTTTTTTTTTTTAGGTTTAATTTACTTTATTTTAAATATGGTCAGAAAATCTACAATATCGGTAGTCACGATTTTTTTTTTATAGCCGTTTAAAATTTTTCTCTGCTCAGAATCGTTTTATTGAAAGAAGAGATTTATCATTTATTTCGAATTCAATTTTTCCATCAAGAGTACCCTATCCAACGAGTGAAGTGTGCCCTTTTTTTTTTTTTTTTAAATTACAAACAAAAAGAATACATTGTTCTGAATCCCTTTTCGGATTCAGATTACACATTACATTTGACTTATCGCTTGTACATTGACTAATTTTTTTCACTGGTAATTTAAATTAAATTCTTAGCGTCTTAGATCGGGCTCGGTTCGGACGGAACATTCTGTTCAGTTGTATTGATACCATTTTCGATTGCGAAACCGACTGTGTAGGAACGTACGAATTCCGAAATTCGATCTTCGCAAGTCGTCATTCTTTTTTTTTTTTTTAACAAATATAATTAAACAAACCGACATCGGTAACATGATAAGAGCTTAAATTTCAAAGTTGTTATCAAATTTCCTTAAACTTGTTCCGTGTCCAATACTTAAACAATTTATAAACCACCGCAAAAGTACGTTTTATTATTTGTCTACAACAATTAAACTCTTGATTATCTGCAATTGTCGCGATAATGTTAAATAAAAATTACATTCGAAATCAGTATGTTATAGACAACTATTTTTCTTCTTCTAATAATCAGACAACTTTTTTTTCCACGTTTTCGACACTCTAAACGTTAATTGTGGAACACTGTGCGACGACGGTCTTGTCAGAAAGTCATAGCGGGTCAGTCTCGACGAGTGGGAAACGAAAATAAAAAAAAAAAAAAAAAATAGAAAACGCATCGATCGTGTTAAAAAAACACGAGCGCGGGGGGGGGGGGGTGGACAACGTTTGACAATTTTTTCGCGCGGCAAAGATGAACGAGACTAATGGTGTATTATTATTATTATTATTATTATTATATAAGTGTAAGGAAAAAGTCAAATGTTAAATCGTGCAAACAAAATGCAATAAGGCGAGAGAAAAAAAAATACATTTTTTCTCGTCTTTCTGCGGTTTTTTTCCCCGATAAAAGCAATGGCGTGCGGGCGGAGAGGGTAGTCGAGTACGAAAATGTTTATAGTCGGTGATATGGGGGCGAACAAAAAATTATTTACATAGAATAAATATTATTTGGGTAAAACAAAAAAAGGTTAAAAATAATTTGAATTAGAACAAAATTATAAAATTGTGTTTAATTTTTTTTTTTTTTTTTACATTCATAATTTACAGGGGTTTTTTTTATTAGTTTTTAAGATAGAAGCACGTGGGTTTCATAAGGCAATATTTATTTTAATTATATTCTTTTGTATGAAATATTTTGTTTTCTTAATAAAATTGGCTCTTAAACTTGGTAATTCTTTACGGATAAATAATTCCATGTCTCGAAAAGTTGTCGATAATTTTTTTTTTTTTTTTTGGATTAAGGAACATTTTATTTCTAAACGTTATAAATTAGAGTTTCAATATGAACCATTTTCAAAAAAAAAAAACTCATTGTTTTGTCTAGTATTTTGTTACGTAATCAAAAGTGCGTCTGTAGGAAACGTTCTTGTTCCTATCGCAATCGGATCACTCTACAAAGCACGGAGGTTTTTTCTTGCATTTACGATACGATAAAAAAAAAATGTCTTTTAAAAACGAGAGCACCTATTTTAATTATTTTTTTGATCATAATCGGCTGGTCCGATTATTATTATTCGTCGCGTTAGAACGGCCATGATAACCGAATGTGTTTTATTGTTTTTGAGTTGGAACGCGTTCAAAATGTATATTTATTGTAACTATTCCTATATACGTATATATATATATATATATATATATATACATATATACTTACGTAAACGGAGTGAGTGAAAACAGAAAAAAAAAAAAAAAAAGTATATAGAAATAATGTACTGTGGGATGAAAAAGTGATATATAGTACACAGTATTATAGTAATGGGGGCGACACGTACAGAAAAACAAAAGAAAGTCTACCCTGAAATTTATGAGAAATATAAGCGCCGTAAGTAAAGCTACACAAATATGAATATTAAATGGTTTTTTTATATTTTATTTACGACCATCGCGAAACGCAGTGAAATTTATGGCGTTTTTAAATTATTCTCTTTTTTTTCCCTTTTTTTTTTTTCCTTTTTTTTTTTTTGCTCCGGTGACGCCCACGAATCGATAACTGCAGCACCATTGCGATCGTTTCTACGCTAAACACACACGCCACGTTAGAAACAGTCCAATCTTCGAATACACGCAAAACGTCTTTGAAATGCGTTCCAGTATAATAATACGATTTATTCAGATATTATAAAAAAAAAAACTCAAACACGCGTTAATAGAATCGACAACGGCCGTATAATTATGGTTGCGAATCGCAGTATAAAACGTGAAAAAAAAAATGCATTTAACTATTTAAATTTATACTTTTAGCATTTTATACACTTTCAAAATCAAAAAAAAAAAAAAATCAAAAAAAGTACCACACGAGTAGAACAACAATTCAAATTTAACTAATATTTTTATAATTCCTTTTCATAGTACATTATTTAAATAAACCTAATAAAATAGTTGAATTATTTTTATCCTTTTAAATATTGATATTCATTGAATTACAAAATAATTAAATAATAATTGCGGTTTTTTTTAAGGTTTTAAGTACATTCAATTCACAGCCTTCGTTACAATAAACGCGATTAATAATAATTAAATCAAACGTTTCGATTGGGCATTCCAAACAAATATAATAATCATTTTTTTTTTTTTTTTTTACCGCTTTCTAAAAACGTCTAAGGTTCCTTAATGATAATTTTGCTCGTTTGGTCGGCAGTTAAAAATAAAACCGTACATTTCGGTGACCGTCACGAACGAAACTATTATAATATGCGCGTAGAAAAATGGTAACAAAAAAAAAAAAAAAAAAATAACACTGCAGAAAAGATGCAAGGCTTACATACTCGGATAACCGAGAATCGGATGATTTGGAAAGTAATAACGAGAAGAATAAAAAATATTGTATTACGGGGTAATGTGTTTTCTAGGCATGTATCGACGGTTTATTAATATTCGGCTTTCGATTTAAAGATAACTTGAATTCACTTGCCTTCAAGTTGTCAAAACTTCGTTTGTTACGAATAACGAATTTTCGGCCGTTAAAAAATTATCGTACGGATACGATCAAACTAAAAGAAAAAAAAAATGTATAGGTACAGGACGAGACAAATCGATATCGTGAATAATATAGATTTAAAATAGGAACAAATTGATACTGTATACACGGTATACATTCGAGTAAACGGTTTTTATTATTAATCAGTTGGAGTTCATTCCTGGTCTCTATACACGGTTTTTGGTTATTTAATATGTTCTGTACATATTCAGTCTATATTGTCCTAATTCGAGCACGAAATGTGTTTCAATATATATATATATATAATAAAAAAAATGAATTAATTACTTAATTTGACAATATAATTTCAATGCAATACGAACGAAAATTAATCTTTTTTTTTTTTTTTGTAAAACATAAAATATCGTATGCAGAACAAAGAGACACGCGCGCTAAACGACGGATATTTCGTAATCGACCGTTTTCGACCGTCGATGTGGGTTTCCCACAACAATTTTATTATTTATTGCCCGACGTGTGGGAACGATAAAATATTGACGGCGGCGCCGGGTCAATTTAAAATTAATCGTCGTAGTGTTCCTCTATATTATAATATATTTATACGGGGCGCCGAGGCGTTCCCGGCCGGAAAATGGCGACAGAATTGGATTGGCTTTTTTTTTCTTTTTTTTTTTTAAATGGTTTTCGTCAATTATATCGGCGGCACCCGTAAATACGGCGGAAAAAAAAAAAAAAAACATAAAAATGTCCGTGGGACGCGAGTCTGAAAACGACCAATTATAATATACGCGAAATCGACAGACATAATAATATGTGTTGTGTAGGTAATTATATAATATACGTATGCCCGAATCTCGGGTGGTTTTAATCGTGAGAGACAGACTAATTAACTTGGCTGGTAATCCAATACGATGCGGTAACTGTATTATATATGTGTGTAATACGTTCACACCGCCGCGGTGATTCCGGACATCGTGATGTCATTCGGAAAGCGCTCCTGTTACGAGAATTCTTTTCAGTTGACGATTGGGGAGGAAAAAACAAAAAAAAAAAAATAAATTAAAAAGCCTAGAAATACCCCTCGATGAAAACGTTCATTTCGCGCCGCGGATACATCGCAGAACCGGGCGCTAACAAATATCGACGGGGAGCTGGTGCCAAACAACAGATTATTACAGATTATTTCGCACTATGATGAACGATAATAAACTAAAAAAAAAAAAAAAAAACCCGAAGAAAATATTAGTTTCGACAATTTTAAAATTTCGATTATTGTCGAATTCGAGAATATATAAACGTTATTATGACGTGCGTCACAGTCGTGGGGTTCACCGAGCGGTTTAGGTTGCTAACCCAACACTTTCAGGAGCATCGACTTCGCCCAACAGTTAAATTCGAGATTTTTATTCGTACCCAGGTACCCCGATAGTTTTATTATTAAGTCGTAGACAAACGACGGGCCTCGAATTTCCATAATCGTTCTGCAATCGACGGGCAACGCAATAATGGTTTCGCGAAAGCCACCAAACTTAAACTAGATTTGCATTGATGTGTTTAGTTGCAACGCGCGTTATGAAGCGATATGTTTTTGTTGTCCAATATTTTCAGTTGTTTTTTCGGAAAAATTATCATCAAAATTCAAAATGAACGGAGAAGAACGCGATACTCGTTTCATTTTCATCGATGCAATCGGATAGTTTGGGATATGACAAATAGTAGTGAAACAAAATCGGCAAAAGAAAGGCCCGGGAAGAAATCGTTCTCGTTTTTTGCGACCCATGTGGTGATACCGAATATTTTCTGACGACGCTGTGTTGTTCGGTATAGCATCTATAAACGGTCTTCGGCAGAATAGAAAACTCGACTGACTAGGTAGGGTATGAACGCGTAAAATCGGTTACCACGTGGACCAGTGGTGACAATGTCAGCGCGCGCCTAACGCTTCTCGTGTGAACTAGTCCTTCTGGACAACACTTCCTGGGCCTAGGGCCCGGAAATTCTCGGCCCCGTCCGCCCTAAACTAACAACTCCGGCCCTGTCTCGGCCGCGGTAAACCGGTTCTGGATCGGGTCACACGTCGCCTCGGCGCGCAACGACGACAATAATAATTTCCCGAACCCGGCACGCCGCTAACCGTGTCGATATTACAATATTTATACGGTGCGGGCAGGGGTTGTGTACGTTTATAATATATAAATACATAATACATTTAACATTATGTATTAATAAAATATTATAACGACGTATAATATTATTATAGGCAGGCACCACCTCGTCGGGTCTGTGCGTCGGGCGCGACGGCGGTGGCGGCGGACCGGTTGGCGTTCGGCTCGAATGAATGTTCGTTATCGTATTATTATTTTGTCACGCCGCCGTGTGTTATGCTGCAGCACCGTAATAATAATAATAAAAAACAAAAAAAAAAATAAAAATAATAATAATAATAATGATATTTGCGGGCGCGCGCGCGTTGTTTTTTTTTTGGTATACGGTCGTAATATTATAACGACACGTGAGACGAGCGCCCGCGCGCGTGTCTGCGTCCGCGTACCTCTACGTGTGCGTTGTACGCGCGAGTATGTGTCACGCGCGTTTGTGTATGCGTGTGTGCGGTGGGCGCGCGAGATCGGCGACGGCCACACACCGCGCCAGGGGTGCCAACTCGGGGTAATTTATTGTCCCCGGCCACCGCATTCCAACGCCGCCGCCGCCGCCGCCGCCGCCGCCGTCGCAGACGACGCGAAGTGAGAGAAAGAGAGAGAGAGAGCGAATATGAGCGAGAAAGAGCGACCGAGCGAGCGTTAAAAGACAAACGCGTCAGGTCGCCGCCGTCCGGCTACCGGTAACGCGCGCAATCTCGTTTCGACTTCCTCCGCTCGTTGCCGTCGCCTCCAGACCGACGGTTTTTTTTTTTTTTTTTTTTATTATTTTTTTTTCCGTACCGGATCATCATAAAACACTCGGCAGACATCATATTATGCCGACGTGCGTTCGCGTTGTCTTCTAAAACGGTTTACGATACAAACGTATACAATTAACCAGCCCACCTAAAAATAATGCCGACGACTATTAGCGCCCCAAAGGTAGTCGCAAGTTCCACGCTTTCCGGAAAAATCGTTTTATAATAACCCGTATTGGCTATTATCGGACAAATTAAGTAAATTAAAAATTAAACATATTTGCATAAAACACTATTTAATCCTCGGCGTGTAGTTCAATAGAATCGCAATTGCAGTATCGTTAATCGAATTACCAAAGTAATGGGTGAAATCCTTTTTTGAAACCGTCAAATTTGGTATTTGGGTGTCGGTACATATTTCAGTAATCATGTCCCTCGTCGATTAGTGTTATCACACACGTGCTGGGGCTTGGATCGTGAATATATTTAAATTTGTAAACGAGATTCGGTGTACGTGTGAAATGTATCGGACGTATAATCACAGATAATGTGCTCGCCTTTAAGTTTGGTCAATTCACTCTGATACAATTGAAATTAGCAGCATAAATATTTGCCCGGTCCTATCCGTTTTTTGTTTTTAAATTCCAATTAAAATTACGGTCGTTACATAATTTTTTCCCCCCTCTGTGTCTTATATATATATATATATATATAGAGGCATTATGTTTTTCGGTCCTATTCGGTGGGGATTGAGGGGAAACTCGTCTGTAGTACGCTCCTGTATTTGGCGTCAGTAAGACGGCGACGGCAGCACATGGACGGGTATCGCGTCCTCGTGTAAACGACAATATATTGTGCGGAGAAAAAAAAAGAAGAAAAAAAAACAGTAGACTAAGAATACAATTTTTGGGTGGTCTGATTAGTGTAACTACCATACGATTAGAACGACGCGAATTTTTCGTCTCGACTGATTTATGTGGGTACCGCATCGTTTCCGACAGACCGCGCAAACGACATTATAATTAAAATCGCACGTTAATTGGTCCGGTAACGATCCCGAGTTTGTTTAAAACGTCTTTTCCGTCAAATGCACTGCTAATAATTATGCGGGTACTGCTTTTTCCCCCCTATACGCGAGGACGAAAACCGTTGTCGTGTAAATTGGACAACACGTGTTTCGGGCGGTCGAACCGAACGAGACGAGACCCGGAACGGGGTCCGAAATGCCGTCGGTCCCGTCATAATTTACGTTATACGATGTCCGTCGCGGTCACGTTTGGTTTTTTTTTTTTTTTTTTTTTTTAGATTCTGAGCGTAACGACGAGGAGTTTATTGGTTTTACTCGTAGGTCGGTTATCGTGTAATGTGCCGTTCCGGATGGCGGCGAATCGATCGCCCCCCGCCCCCCCCCACAAAAAAAAAAAAGAAAAAATCCTTTTAAAATTGTTAAAACGTTTTATTTTTTTTTTAGTGTTATAAAATAGAAAATATAAATACTTGATGACTTAACTTATTAGCATGATACGATAAACATCACTATCCGTGACGGATATCGGTAGAGATAAAAAATACCCAACAGTTTTTTCTGCGGGGTTCAAGAGTTCACTCCAAGATGATAAGTCTACTCCGGTCGTTGTAAGAGTTAACTCGAATTTTCTCGAATAATAATTTACCGTAGATTTTTAAACTGGAGTTGAGTATTCGAACTCAGCCCGTATCAGTTGTTATCTTTAAGTTTGACACTATGCCAATTCATAAAGAATATAATAAAATAAAAAACCGTAAAATCGGTCCTGCCGAACGCAAATTTACGTTTTTAAGACAGAGTAAAGACCTAATCCCCTTGACGAATATCACGACGAAAAATATTATTTTTACGAAAGAAATGTATTACTCTTTTTGTTATAATACAACTCGACGGATAACGTCGTCAGTCGTCGGCGTACCGGTGTCCAGGTGACTTAAAAATAGATTAACGGAGAGAAAAAAAAAAAAAAAAAAAAAAAAAATGGGAAAAAGTATTCCGAATTCGGCACCCGCGGCTGTTTTTCCGCCGAATTATTACGTGCGATCGTAACGACGCGACGTTTCAGTTTTTGTCGGATTTTTATTATTATTTTTTTTTTAAAATTTATAATACGTTTGTGAATACCGAATCCCTAATGACGCTGTCGTCACGTTAAATTTAATTTCATGAAATCGTTCCAGACTCGCGCGCGTTTTTTTAATACGCGTATATATTATATTTGTATACACATAATATAATACACTGCGCTTATTATAAACGCGTATAATATTTTTAATAACGTTCCGCGTCGTTGGAAATACGATGGGGGGGGGAAAAAAAATAAAAAAAAAAATAAAAAAAATAGTATCAAATTGATAATTTACGAAATCCTCACGGAACCGTCGTCCCGTCCGTCTCGGTACCTCGAAAATATACGAAAATAATAATTTCACGTAATTGCACACGCACGTTTTTGTGCCGCGTTCCCGAGCGAACACATTTGTTTCGCCACACTATTATTATTCTATTATTATTACGTATAGAAACGATTCTCGTATTTATTTTATTGTGTCCGGATTCACCGATGTAACCTCAAAAATCGACAATCGTAATATTTCCACCATTTACCAGCCAAATATCACGAGTATCAATACAATCGCTGGCGGTGGGGCGTAGGGTGTTCAACTTGATTTTTATAGTAAATCCACCGCGTACATATTATAAAGATTTTTTAAAAATGGTGCGGGTGTTTTAATTTTATACATACAAATTGTTGTGGGGGGGGGGTAGGTGTCATACAATCTTATCACTTAACGAATTCTAGAATTTTCGACGTGGTCCGTGATGTCGTTTATCGATCAAAATGTATAATCTCGTGCATCTGTATCGGTCACCATCGCGGTATATAACGGATAACCACCAATAACCGTTGTCAAGTGTTCGATATGGTTAATACGTATTAATATCTTCAATATTCATGATAAATAATTGCAGCGAAGAGATATTGTTTTTAAAAAAAAAAAAAAAAAAAAAAACCCCACTAAATCGATTGCGTTATCGCGTTAAAATATATTCGAAATTCCACTTACAATTTTGATGATTGTCTTGAAATAATTTAGTTTTTACGTAATTTTTTAAGACGAATTATTTAATCGGGCGTTTTTACGGACGAAATAGACGCGACAAACTATAACGAACCACAAAATGACATCGATTACAAATTACAACGATGAAAAACAATGATAAAACAGTGGAAATTGCACTAAAATAAAAATTATTGTCAAAATTGAATTTTGTTACTATATAAAAATAAAAAATTGTATTTAAATTAATATTTAAACGGACTTAGCAATGAATATAAGTATCTGAAAAAAGATGGAAATGCAATAACTTTACTGCTCTAATGACGAATAATAACAATATCAAATATGAAATAGAATCATCTATAACTACACATTTTATATATATAAAAAAAAAAACAAACAAACCCTGAAACATTATTTAGTATAATGTATACCTAATATAATTCTGGCTTAAATATCGCCGATGGTGAGGGGGGGGGGTGTGTGTTTCAACACCAAAAACACTCCCCTTAGCCTAATATTATACGGACTAAATTTTATATGCTGTCTTCCAAACTTCCCACCTACTCACCATAAACTATGTGGGGTTTGTTTTTTAATTCCATGTGTATATTTACACGGCGGCGTTGTTACACGTTGAGCACGAGTACGATATTATTATTTTTATTATAACATTTTTTAAACCGTTTCTCGGGAATAACTCCAAGAAAACCGCACAATAGGAACCGACACAACCGTATAATAATTTACAACGAACAACGAGATTTTAATTGTCTGTCGTCTTTGTGTGCGTGTGCATTCGCTCCTTGTACAAAATATTCGTAAAAATAAACACGGCAATAGCAGACTGGCAGACTAGCGAATCTAAAGTCGGACGAAAATAATTATTTTGATTATGTTCATTTAAAAAAAAAAAAAAAATTTAAAAAATAAATTTCGCCTACATGTTAAAATTTGTTAACAAAAAAATACATTTAATTCGTTAAAAGTTAAACGTTATAGATTAGCAATGTCAGCGAGATTGACCGACTCCTTGGCGTCCACAGGGTAAGACAGATATGTTTTGTGTGAAAGCTGCTAAACGCCTTAAAGGATTGTAAAAAATTAAAAAAAGTTCAAAGTTAAAATTAATGAAAAATTGTTAACTAAAAAAAAAAAAAGAGTTAAAAAGAGTTGATGTTCGAAGTTTTTGTGACATTCGATAGTGAATAAAAAAAACAGTCATATTATACGCATTATTTATGTACTTAAATCTTAAAATTTTAATATTATAGAATAATAATAATCGATTGTACGTGCTTTGTACTTTATCTATTTTACAGCGGAGTCGCAATGAAAAGCGAATGTAACGCAACAAAAATTTTTTTTAACGGTTACAAATATTTCGGTTATTTCGTACTAGCAATAGTCTATGAAAAGCCGTCGAAGTTGTTTCGAGTGGACCGTCTAAACGTTCAAAATCGTTACATTCTAAATAACGAAAAGAAAATTCACATTCAATTTTTTTTTACACGGGGCACAATTAACCACTTCTTTTTGCTTTTAAAAGAGACTCAAATTTATCAAATCCTAGTTTTAATGCCCAGCATCGTGGCCAAGACGAATTATTGGGGTTTTCCGATTATATATGTACAGACAGTATTTGGAAAGAAAAAGGTAGGAGCACGTGCAACGTATTTCTTTTCATAAAAAAAAAAAAAAAAATTGAAATTACAAATCAAAATAGTTTTTGACAATGGAAACACCGCCCCCGGGACAAAATATGTATTTACGTATAATAAAATAATAAACAATATATTTTTTCAACAATTTAGTAGAAAAAATAATATTTTACACTTTATTGAGTCAGGAATATCGCAAATAATTTCTGGTCTGTTTTGGTTACAAGGGGCAAAACACGACTTATACCACCCAGCTCATATTTGTTTTTTGATTGTAACGATTTATTGTTGCTCTTGGTAGTATATAAATTAAGACACCTAATATGGTTCGCGCGTACAACAGCGTCCACGGTGTGAAGTATGTTCTGCTTTTTTAATAACATTATTTATTTGTTTTTTTTTTTTTTTTTTTTTTTTTTTTAATTTATATAATTAACTCGTTGGTTTTTTTTTTTAAATAAGAAACGAATCATTTTTTTTTTCGTTTAGGAACTAAACAAACACCGCAGGGCATAGAGAACGGCTATAATAATAATAATAATAATAATAATATATTATAGAAACACTTTGGTCCAATAATCCCGTGTGTCGTCCAGGACGTTTGTTTCGGCCGGTTAATTTAGTGTTTTCGGTGTCGAGCGCGGAGGCGTATTTTTTTAGGCACCGTACCAAAACGTCCGTTCGCCCCGCCGGCGGCGGCCGCGTTGGGCGGGGGGGGGGGGGGGGGGTAGGGGGCGGTGTCGAGGGGAGGCGAGGCGAGGGAGTGATAAATAACGAACGCGCCCGCCCGTGGCGTCGGTCTATCGCCCCGCTAATTATATTAATGTCGCCAAGAACACCCGAACCGCCGCAGTCCACTAATTCAGAAGGCTTTTTACAGGCCATCTAACACGTCATATAGTCGCGCCGCGTGTACGTACGGCGACCGACACAATTTACACGTTAGCGGAACGCAAACAAAAAAAAAATATAATAATAATAATAATAATAAAAAACATTATTTAACTTCCATTTAATTTGCGGCGCGCCGCAATTGCCGGGTTCGCTTTTATTATTGCGCTCCCGGTGAAATTCCGAGTCGCGCGATTTATGTATACGGTATTGTAAATCTGTATCCCGGGTCAATAAGGGCCAAAGTCATTTTTTTTTTTTTTTTTTATGATCGTGTTTATTTGTACGCGCTATAGAAGAACGAGTATACATACACACACACATATATATATATATATATATATATCTACTAGCGATGGGCATGCGATCCGTATTTGCCGAAAATCGAGAATCCGGATGTGGATCTCTCTATGTTATACAACGGTATGGCATAATATTTTTCGATATGAAAAAAACGTCTCGTTGTCGTTGAACCGTACTTGAGAACTCGGCGAGTCATTTCGCATTTTGTCGGTAGTCTGTACGTACTCCATCATCGTGAACGTCAATTGTCTGCGCCCGAAATAGATTTATGGTGATGTAACGGCGAAATATTACGATAACCAATAGCCAATACAGCGATCTCTATCAAAACGATTCTGTTTAACGGGTTTGGTGTTTTTTTTTTTTTTTTTTTTTCCGATATCCGTTTCGATTTTCAACGCGAAAATACCATTCGCCGGGTAAGATGCTTAGCTGCTGCGGTTTGGGCACCTAAAATTATAATTTATAGTCATATATATATATGCGATCCCACGGATATCGATTGACTCCGCCAGTAGATATAGATGGACAGATTAGATACGGTAAAATTTCAATTGTCCGTTTACTACATTTGCATAAAATATTCGAATATTATGCGTATTTATACAGATTGGAATCCGACGGCACGCCGAGGCCTTTTCGGATAAAAACCGTATAATTATATAGAGGCATACCCGAAATGCAAACTTTGCCGATTGACACGCATTTCACTTCGTCGAAACATTTAGGTTTTTGTTTTTTTTTGTTATTTTTTTTTGTTATTTTTTTTCGTTTTCGGTTTTGTTCGTTTTTGGCGTTTGATTTACGGGCCCCTTTTCCGGTGTGACCGTTATGCCGAATCGTAAATTATCGCAATCGCCGTACGCGACCACTACTCAGATATTATTTGTGAACCCCGTTCCCCTTTCCCGTTAACCCGAACGATACCTAGGGAAATTAAAACTGTCCGAAATCCAAGCGTAAATAGAAAAATTGAAATTTAACAATCGGTCGTATTTTAATAAAGAATCGATCGCCGAAAATCAGACTCTCCTATAATAATTGATATTAGGAAAAGTGTGAAAATTTAACGAAAAAAAAAAAACTGATTAATTTACATTAATCGGGTTGCTAATGCGGGAATTTATTAGTAATAATATACGTGCCGCGATTTAGCTCATCAAAAATAATACGCGCGTTACACGTATATTATTATTTTCTAAAAACGATTTAAAAATTAATCAGGGACGTACATAGACGGTTTTATGTGTTTTATATTTAAAACGCAGCCCGCTGAAAAAAACGACGTGTTACAAAAAGCTATCGTTGACAATATATACGTTTCTATATTTCAAACGTTCAAAAGGGTTCCCGCGATGACTTATAAATTCTTGGACGTGTACCAAACTATATTTCCAAGACGCACACGCGCGTTCCATATAAAATATGGACATTGCATATTCCATCAAACGCGCGTATTTTTTTTTTTTTTTTTCATTATGTTACCACAAACTCATCTTTTGGCGTGATCGGTTCTAAATAATTTGTTTAGGCACCCCAAACATAATGCGACGTGTTTGTATACAGGGCGATTAGGGGCAACTGTTGCGGGACGTAAGGATTTTTTTTTTTTTTTTTGGGCGGGGGGGCGGAACTTTACGAAAAATTTGGCAACTTCATTTACATTAAATAAGTTACATTACCTTGGTCAACTTATGGGAAATAAAGTATAGTTGAAACAATAGTTGGTAGTGGAAATGCGTTTCTGTTCGTTGAAAAGAATATTAACGCATTAATATTTAAAACCAACAGTTACCGAAGAAACCGTAAAATTTGTACGAGTAATAAATTACTCGTGTATTGTGTGGTTATAGTGTGTAATCAATAAAACAACAGTATACCTGATAAATCGTCTAAATACATTTTTCGTACTTTATCCGGTGAGTTTTCTCCAGAGTTTCGGTGTAAGGAGGTAACAAAAAAAAAAAAAAAAACTGCCCCGGGGCGCCAAATATTTTAATACGCGCCATCAGTAATAAATAATAATAATTTATATTAATTCTTTGAAATAATAACGTTCTGTTTATTTTAGAAACGTTTTAACTGTTGAATCAAAAATAACGTTTTTATAGTCACATAATAAAAAAAACCTTAGCCTGTGGCGGATAATTGAGGGGGGGGCGACATTGGGGGCCATAGCCCACCCAGAACGTTATCAAGCCCCCCTGGAAGGTTTTAATCTATCTACTACACTTATAACATAGAATTATTGTAAAAAATAATCAAAACGTTTTAAACGAACATTTCAATAATTTGTTCATCATGTCAAGCCTCCCCAAGTCCCACACAAATGTGACCAATTATGACCGCCTATGACCTTAACAATTTCAAATAGCTATAAATTATTGAAAAACCGCCAAAATATTTCACCGTGCTATTAGAGAGTGCTAATATATATATGTATTTCGTGAATTTTTGAAATTTCTACGGTCGAAAATAACAGAAATCGCCATTGCGTAAATATTCCGTTATTTTTTCCGTTTTTCCCCAATTGTTGAGAAAACTACAAGGAAAATAAAACAAATGGCGTCCGGGGGGCGCCAACAAGACAAAACATATTTTACCAGAAATTATCTCTGAAATTGACGATCGGAGTAAGATTTCTAGTAGAATAATCGTACACGGGAGAGAAAAAAAATACCAGTAAGTTCGGCCATCGATGTTTTTAAGCCGAAACAACACCGAGACATTTTGTTTTTTTTTTTACATTTTGATGTCATTTTATACGTTTATTTTTTTTTTTCTTACTGATTTTTTATTATTTTTTTTAAATAATACGGACGGGTAAACTTCGGCCGATGCCTCGAACGCACATGATCGCTCTCCGGTCGTGATTTATCGGTCGATTATGTTGTTTTATTTATCCGATCGTGTGATCTACCGATCGGCGTCTGTCCGAATGATCTCAAGCGGCGCGAATTTCACGTTTCTCAACCCCTTCTCCGCCCGGTCACTTCGCCACTCCTACACGCCGGACTCCGGCCGAACGATTTCGGCGCCTTTGGGGCCCGCTGCACGTGACACACGCCGGAAACGCTCGCGGCGACCGTCGGCTAGCGGAGAGAGAGAGAGAGAGAGAGGGGGGGGGAAAAAGAAAAAAATCGCGTGCGCCTTGACGAAGGCGACGACGATATACACGACGACCCGCACGAAGACGATATAATTAAGATTTAACAGCGCCGATAACGGCGTCGATTAACGGGGCTCGATAAAGAAAAAATAATAAAAAAAAAAAATTATTATTACGTGTATACTCGTGTTCACTAAATTTCTTCACCGGGGAAAAAAAAAAAAAAAAACATTTATAATATTATTACACGTATTATAGGAGGTGCCCGCCTATACATAATAATATTAAATATTTTATTTTTTTTTTTTTCTCGCCCGTTTGTCGGCGGCGATCGATCGGAACATTGTGTGCGCGCCCAGTTTTCTATTATATATATATATATATATATACTCGTACAATATTACTGATACGCGTTCGTGTGTGTGAAAAAAAAAAAAAGAAAAAAAAAAGCGACTTGCGCTGGAGGAGACACGAAAAGATTTTCGTATTATTATTACACACGATATACGGTGGGAGGACGAGGAGAATAGGAGATATATATATATATATATATAAAAACACCTTCGGTTATACGCGTGTACTCTCGTACATATATATATATATATAGTTTTTACACTTCTATACGTATAATAATATAATATATTAGGTGTATTTGTGTGTATGTGTGCGGTTGTATATTATAGGTAGCTATTATTGTGCGTATAGCTATTAATAACCAATCAATGGAGCGGCGGCGGCACCTCGCCCTGTAATTTAATTCGCCGCCGCCGCCTTCGTCTTCGCGGTCGGCCGGTCGGTCGGCCGGCCGGCCGGCCCGGCAGCAGCCTCTCACCCGACCGCCGGCCGCCCTCGATTATCGTACTCGTACTCGTATTATACCTGTGGGTACTATTATAATATAATAAACTACGTTCGCGTGCACCGTACAATACTTACGGGAGGGTCGGCGGGAAAGGATAACAAAAAAAAAAAAAAAAAAAATAATAATAATAAAAAATCCAGACCGGAAAACAGCGTATAAAATAAACCGCATTCGGTGACCGGTGCTCGCTCGATTATAATAATATTATGTTTAGGAGGCACTTTGCATTCAGTGTCTTTTTTTTTTTTTTTACATTTGTTAGACACGCAAAAATCGAGTAAAACAAACAGATTTTCCGCGAAAAGTTGCATTTTTTTTAGTTAACTTTAAATAGTTTCGACTTTCGAGTGTTTTTTTCGTGGGGTCAGGGTAGTGACGCAACCAGTTGTGAAAAGTCGAGTGAGAAAACGTAGGCGCAATTTCGAATTTATTTTTACTATTTCCGCGGCACGCACGGGATATGTTTTATGAGCAATACTGGGATTTTTAATGGTTTTTATTAGGTTATTTAGGGAAAATTGTCGAATCGGGGCCACGGTTGTATTTCATCATTTGTTTAATCGTAGAACGTAGTTCTTACACGATCTCGTTGTGATTTGTCGCGAAAACTCTCAGATAGTCGATTAAGGCCGGCCAGAAGGATAGGAAGCTGGTCAGTGTGCACTGATGCATCACAACACGGTAATTATTTAGCGAAATGCACACGTCCACCTCTTATTATACTGTTTGTCCAGTAGTATTCATTCACACATCGGGACAGAGCTGTGTCTGATGTGTGAATGAATGACATTCTGTGGTACTGATCAAACCACGAGAACCACCGGTTGAGTATTGTTATTTGGAAAATACGAGCACACAATCATCCGACGAAAAATATCATATAACATAACAACCACGGAGATGTTTTTATGGTTTTTGCCCCCTCCCACCTCACACTCTTTAAATAAATATCGAATTCTGACGAAGGAATTTGATTTTCTTTAGTTTTCATTTAAACGCCGAACTTATTAACATCAAATTACCGTCCGACGCCGTTTACAAAGGTTGAAAAACCATTTAAAGTTTATAACAGTTACCGCCGTAATATATAATAGTAATTTAACGATAAATGAATATTCAAATTTAAATTACTACTATTATAATAATCGTTCATAGTCGTTCGTGATACAGTCGATGATATTATCGTCAATGAACTGAAAGATTGTTATCGACCGTATATGGTACTTCAGAGTACTCGGTTTTACGCAATTTTACGCAATTGACCGCTTTTCGAGTTTGCGTATGTATAAAGAAAAACAGATATAATAACAATAAAAAAAAACAAATAATACAATTATCAACCAGAATTGCGAGGCTAGCGCACACAATTTAATGATGTTATTAGCGTTAAGTATAAAAAACGACGACCGGGGCAATCACCCCTCGTCACTATCTTCGAAATACGTCTCTATAATGATAACGACGACGATAATAATTTTGTATTCCACAGAACGCGTATTAATAATAATTGTTATTATCTACGATCGATTTTTTTTTTTTTGATTTTTTTAACGACATTATATTATAAAATAACGACGTAACATCGTTTCTCGGCCATTTATTTCCGAACTCTCGCTTCTGCCGGCCCTCGATCGGGTTCGCTGTAATGCCAGACGTGGGTTATATACAGTGTTGAGATTTATCTCGGATAGTTCGTCTAGATAATATTTTTTTATCTTTTATCTTGTCTAGACGAAAATTTTAATATCCATCCGGAGTTTATCCAAGACGAAAAATAATTATTTTCAGTAATTATCCAGATAAAATATACATATAAAAAATTAGACGTTTTCGAAAATATTAAATACTACTATATCTGTATTGTTTTACTTTTAGTTAAAAATTCGAACTTATTTAAGCTATAGCGAAGTACACCCATTACGTTTAGAAATTATTTTACTAATGCTAAACGATAAGAAAAAAAAAAAAAAGTATACGTATCTTTTTTTATCCGAGATAAATTCCACCAATGTATTATCATATCTGTGATAATTTACGTATTTGTTGTCTTTATCTGTACGCAGAAGGATTCGGACCAATTATCATTTATCTTTATCTACCGCGGCCGTGTCTGAAGATTTTTTTTTTTTTTTTTTTTTTTTTAATTTTAAAACGGCACGTTACTGTATAAATCGTACGTGTAATATACACAGTTGAGGTGTTTTTACCGAAATATATGTCCAATTATACACGTGTTGAGTGAAACGTGCGAATGCCGCCCGTCCCGTCGGTTTGCAACTCAACACTGTCGACGACGACTGCGTTGACGACTGTAACGGGCGTATTTTTATTTTTATATTTTTGACATAATATTATATGGACCTGTAACGACACTTGCGGTTACAGATGCAAAGACTTATTCCAGGACCGAGATGTGCGTTTTCAATGTGCTGGATATTCGATATAATAGTTTTGGCTGTTTTTTGTTCGATTAAAAAAAAAAAAAAAAAAAAAAAAGTCGTGCCGGTAGAAATATAGATGTGAATTAAATTTTATAAATTTATTTATAATTTAACAATAAAACGGCAATAATCGGTCGTTGTTGTGTATATTTTCTCGTTTTTTTTTCTTTCGATTGTGTTAAGAAAACTACAAGGAAAATCATTAAAAAAAAAAAAAAAAAATGTAAATGGGCAAAAAAAAAAAAAATACTAAATGTCTATTAAATAGACAAAACTGTCTACCACCTTCGATGTTGTTGATCGGTGCGTTATTACTGATTGGTAAAAGTCTGTAAATAACAGACAGCGAATACATGAAAAAAAAAAAAAAAAAAACCTTGAAAAACATACAAATAAATCATAGTAAAACCACCAATGGTGTTGTCGGTCCATATCACTTTTACTGGGCTCAAATTTTTATCGTTTCCGATCTCATCACCCGGTATTAACGGTATTCTCGTATATGCGGCTAAAATTCTAAATGAATATACCAAAACGAATGAAACATAATTATTTCTCGTCCGCGAAACGATTAACGTAATACGATTAGTGTTTGAGTATCGGCGTGAACAGATATCGGATATCGGTATTATTTCAAAACCGACATTTGACTCGATATTTTCGGAGAAAAACGCGTCAGTCGTGTAACTGGAATATAATAGAAAGCGTTTGCAAAAAAAAATTAAAAAAAATTGGGTTTTCTAACCGACGTATCGGTTAGTTTCAATATCGGTTCGCGGTTTTCTATTTCAAATGTCGGAATATCGGTTCGTCGCCAGTAATAATATTCGCACCTGCCGCTCGTCGGTAATAATAATAATTATACGTATATTTACAAAAAAAAAAATATCGTCGCTCGCCGCAGCCGCGTCGGGTGTGAAATTAAACCGAAATTTAATAAGACGAATAATTATTACGATTATTATTGGAGGTGTTCGTCCGGGTTCGAATAAATCTCAATATTCTTTTTCTAATAATTTATTTGTTACGCGGGGCGGTTTATCGGACGGACGCGTGTATTATAATATTATAATAATATCGTTGTATAGCCTACAGGTCGTCGGCGGCCCAGTATTATTATCGTAATGGGTTCGGGAACGATTAATTATCGATTTCGATTTTTTTTTTTTTTTTTTTTATTATAGGATAGGTATAAATACTATTTTATAATATAGTGACAGCCACCGCACCCTCTTGTTCGGGCATGGAACCGCGAGAGCTTCTGTTATAATATTAAACCCAATCGAATTAATTATTGTAATATTATATTATTATATTGTCAAAACCTTATAGTTAAAAAGTCAAAAGTTAAATTATAAGTTAATTTACTTATTGATAACGTTTTGCACATCAATATATATATAATGAAATAACTTAGTTATTTTGTTCACATTCAAGTTGTATTTCTCAAAAGTGATTCACTGTATTTTTGCATAGTTAATTTTCGACGAAAATTACGTAATTTCATTTGATCATTATTCATACACGCGTAGAATGTTTAATCTGCATCATAGAGTGCCATTTTTTTATTTTTTTTATTTTTAGCTACACCGGGTAATATTTTTTTATATGTATGTAAATTAAAACGGAAAGTTTTCATACCGAAAACTACATGGTCTACAATCATCTTTTAACGAAATTCGTATTTCGTTAAAACCTAATCTGTTTTTTTGTGGGGGAAAATGTCCCCTGGCAGCATTTTTTTAAGAGCAGTAAACTTCGGCAAGCAATACAGTGGCGGCAACGATTCTGCCGCATTACACACATTGAAAAAAAAAAAAAAAAAAAAAATGTACTTATCATATTTGTTAAGATGATAATTGTCACCGTGCCACTAAAACGAACGTGTGTCGCGTCCCGCCGATCTTTGGGTATTGTTATTTGTTTCACTTTTAAAATGAATATATTAATTACATACACGCGAACTACAAATATTATAAAGAATATTGTTATTTGGGCGCACTCTTGTTGTACTGCATCATGGCTTGTACACAGTCGGAAACATAAACCCGCGTGTATATATATATATATATATATATCTCACTAGTGCCCGGTCGTGTGATTTACAGTGTAGAACTCAGAATAATATAAAAACCGACGGTGGCGCGTAGAAAATGTGTACCCGGGGCACCGAAATCCTCTAATACCGCCACTGTCGGGTGGTACGGCGTCCTCTTTCGAGACTTAATGGCGACTCCCCGGGGGGGGGGGGGTGCAGGTCGCAACACGTGTTAGATCCGACACTTTTCATATATATAATTAAAATCCTATAGAAAACAATGCGTTTACAAGCGGGACGGCGGCGTTATCGCGGTTTTCCGATCGCACGAAACGGAGACGGAATATAAAAAATCAAAATGGGAAAAAAAAAATATGTTTTATTCCGTGTTATTATCGTGCCGTTGTAGTACGTACCTACGTATTTTACCGCTAGAACACGCGTGCGCGCGCGCGCCGTTTACGGTTCCTGCGTGTATTTATAGGTATACACGACACGACGACGACGGTCCGCGGATATTAGATGAAGAAAGATAATATAATATAAAGAAACAAAAAAAAAAAAAAAAAAATTAAAAAACACATTATAGTATTATTGCCGTTGTACATAATGTGTGTGCGGCGGCGGCGGCGGCGGCGACGTCAGTGGCGGCAAACATGAAAAGACGGGGGAAATAAAAAAAAAAAAAAAAAATAATAAAAAAAAAAAAAACCCAGCGACACGGAGAGGGAGAGTGACGAGGAATTCAATACGGCCGTTTAATTCCAATTTGTTGTAATACAGTATTAATAACCTATCGATAGGTTGTCTGCCCTGTAATTTTCGTACCGCCTCGCCGATCCCGTTCGTATATATTTATTATAAATTACAGGCGTGCGGACTCGTGTTCGTGCCACGAGCAACGATCGTTCGGAGGTGATTTTTTTTTTTTTTCATCTTTGTTTTCTATACATACATATATATATATATATATACACACACTCGTTTATTTTTTTATTTTTTTTTTTTAATTCGTTGTTTTTTTTTCGTCCGGCCACCGGAACACCTCTCGACGCGCGACCACCGGCCCCGATCGACCGCGCCGATACCTCGGTAAACACCGCCGGCTCGCGTGTACGGTGTCGGGCCGTCGACCGAGCCTTTGGCCCGCCTTTTGACCGGCATTTCCGTCGACGATAAAATCAATTGTTATCCTTATTGCTAGCTGCCATCGCCCGGGCCCCGCTCGGACCGAGTTCGTCGGTTATCCAGTGGTCGGTCGTCTAGCCATCGTCCCGCACATCATATTTGTTTATAATTCAGACCGAAGTGTGGGGAAAAAAATAATAAACAGAAATCAAATTTACACAATATCCTCCGAGGACATTCCAGGGATCGCAATAAAATTAACCGTGCACGCGACTATCAAGAAAATAACGAAATTTCTCGTACTAAAAATACCTTATATAATATAACGCAGTGTCTTAATGCATTGGTTGTATTAAGATGTGCGCTTTTTTTTACACATTTCCCCCCCCCCCGTCTAAATCTAATTAAATGGTTCTTTTTCCTCCTATATTATTTTTAATTTTCACTCGATTTTAAACGCCTGCAACGTTTAATGCAAAGATTTTATTTTCATCGATTCTCTGCAAAGGACATTGAACATCTGATCACGTGGAACAACATTCTTAAGTAAAATCTTCCACTGTTATTCGAATGAACTACATGTATCCCGTCAAGGGCATCCGTTTTTTTTTTACTCCGGGATAACCTTCGACGGTGGTTCTTCGTTTTCTTCGTTGGAATTTTTTGTCCGGTCTACATACGAGTACGTATCGACCGAACTACTGAAATTGCTTAGCTAAATGTAGCTTGATTACTAATTTTGTTTGTATATTTTGTGGAGGAGGATTGCCAATTTAGTGGAACGTTTTGGTTACCATGGTAACTAAACTCGTCGTTTTATTTTCAATAGTTATTTATACTATTTGATTTCCATGGTAAACTAACAAATGTTTTTCATTGTATTTTGAAATATTTATATTTTTTTACCATCCAAATTCCCTACAATAATTTCCAATAATTGTTTGTCTTCCATACAAACCTTGTCCTCGAATTACGAACACAACAAAAATCAGCCAAATAGTCGTTCTCAAGTGATGATCTTACATACGTGCGGCAATTGGTTATTTTATATATAAATTATTACACTAATTGACCCGACAGAAAACGTTGTCCTGTCCGAATATCAATAAATCTGTTTGCAAATATGTGAAAAGCAATTGGAAATGTATAAACAAAGTTAAAAGGAAAAAAAAAAGTATTTTTCAACGATCGTGGCCATGGATTTAATTCAATTTGAGGATGAGTTTAGTCTGATGTACGCCAATGGCAATTTCACGTCCGCAATTAATTTTATCCGGCAGTACTAAAATACGGGAAATGTGTGCCTGGAATGTCATTGACTTGGACCAAGCGGTTTTGTTCCAAAATTTACGTCACAATATCATGTCGACCGAATTGTCTTCTATTAAATTTGAAATCACAATGAAATCGACGGAAATTAAAAAAAAATTGTCATCGATAGATTGTAGTCTTAATTCCCGGAATGGACTCTTTGGATTCACAGAGACATCCTCAGCTAGTATACGTAAACTTATACACAGAGTGATGTTCAAATGATGTTCTTGCATACCGAGTGTTCAAGGGTGAAAAGTATTTATGATTAAATATTTAACCATAATATAGTGTTGTCATCAGAACTCTACGTGTATGCCAAATTTCAGCATATCCCCGTATATGGTCGTGAGTTTATACACAAATCCCATGGAAAATAGCACATTCAGTTTTTCTCAAATTTTTATTTCGTTGATTCATTTTACCGTTGTTTTCGGCTGAATTTGGCTTGATAGGACCTATCAATATTATTACGAGAAGTCACTTCAATTTCTCTACTCTTACATTTTTTTTATATACACATAGTTTATACAACGAAAACTAAACTAGTTAAGTGAATTTATGTACAGTGACGACCGAAATAATTGTAACTATAGTTACAATTAAAGTAAAGTTGAAAATAAATAAATTACTTTTTAGTTATAATTAACGGCATTGTTTGTATAATGTAAAGTAATTTTTTTTCTTATAGTATAGTAAGTATAAATACACATCGATAATATAATCCGAGTATATTTTTATGTATATATATATTATATAATAAACTATTCATCCTGAGGTGTTCAATTGGGAGGAGGGAACATATATCCGGGACCGGATAAAACACAAGAATAGCCCTAGGCACGTATATTTTTCTGTAATAGCATATTGTTAAGGCTATCCGGGTAAAATGTTCACTTTTATTCAATATTTTCACGCGTATAACCATTCGTTTCCATGTCTAGCTATGTAATCCTGGTGATAATTTTAACATTTCCATTTAGATGGTTTTTTCCAATATTTATGGTTTGATTTGCTATAAAAATGGTTTCTTTAACGATGGTACTGCCCTATATAAAGTAGAAACATCAAAAGGCGGTTTTTCAACACCAATTTGATTTGTTGCCATGGGAACGCGTTTTTTTATTTTTCATCTGTTCCGCGGTCTGTATCGCGGACTTGTGGTTGTTACGACTTGATCGGCTTAATAAATTTACATAATCGATACCTAGTGTAAATATGCTTAATTTTGGGATACCGTTAACTGTATGACTAGAAAATAGCCCCTAGGCACGTGCCTACCACGCATATACGTTAATCCAGAACTTAATATATCCTCCCTCATGGCCTCATTTATCTTCAATATTATATATATATTTAAATTTAAAAAAAAATGTATGTAATTAATACAGTAATTGTTAAAAAATCAGCCTTATCACCCCTCTCCCACCTTCAAGTACAAAACAATTTGACTGTCTCTGTATTGGCTGTATTGTGTTTAGTCGAGTAAACGGAAAATATTTCGTCTCCTCTTCGTCTTCTACTTCGGAAACGCCGGCTTCGGCAATCGAGAGGAAGCCGAACGTAATTTATCGTACAAATCGAAACATTTTTTTTTTTTTTTTTTTTTTTTTTTAATAATCCGGTATGCTCTCGTCTCGAGAATCCAATAATTGAAATCAGCTCTAATCCGTACGACTCGACACCGACGATAACAAAAAAAAAAAATTATCGTATCCCCCCCCCGCTTTCGGGAACGATAAAATACGCGAGTAAACACGTCGGCCCGAAATCGGCCTAGGCGCAGGGTGGACGGACTGGGTGGGGGGGTGATTGGGTGGCGCGTAAGGGGTACGGCGGGCGGAGGAGGCGGTTTGACGGCCGCCGACGTGCCGACCGGCTCTCGGCGTCCGTCTCCCCCGGCGCCGCGCCGCCCCGGCTCGGTAGGCGGCGCGGTTTACGCCGCGGCTACCGGAAGTGCGAAGACTCCCCCGCCGCGACCGCGACCACACCCACGGCGTACAATTTAAGACCGCGTCGCCGTATATTATAATAGTTTTGTATTTATATAAATATATACGCGTACGTATACGTGTAGGCCACCCTGAGCGCGGCCGCCGACACCCGTGCGCATAACATGATAATATATAGACGAGTAAATACGCGTCGACCGCGGTTACCACGCCGGCGCGACCGGGTATGCCGGTGTACGCGCGCGCGCGGCCATTATTTAAGAGCGTCACTCGTGCGCGCGGACCGGACGGACGCCCGGCAGGCGGTTCGGGCGATCGGGGCGGTCGGACGGAGGGACGGCGGCGGCGGCGGCGGCGGCGGCCCACTTATCAAAGTCTCGTTTTCGCGGCATGAGCCGACGGGAATAATTATAATAGTCGTTATCATAATAATAATAATAATAATAATCGTAATGCCGGTATATACAATAATATTATTATTATCATCATACAGGGTATACAGGGCGATCGATTAAACGCAAGACCGGCCTTGTACGTTATCTCGATATCAATATTTTTGTCTTACCTAGATAAAATAAAACGTTTTTCATTATCATTTTACTCGGTTCATTCTCGTGTTTCTAGTTTTGTTAATTTTGTGTTCAAATTTATTATTTAGCGTCATTATAGGACGTGTGATAATAGGCCTATCGAAATAATGGACCGTTATTTATATAAATACAAAAAAAAACAAAAAAAAAAAACACACACAATATAGTAAAACCAATCCATTCGTGGTGTTTGAGAATGTCTAACCGAAGTTTGAGAATGCCTAACCGAAATATGATAATAAGACGTTGTGATTCGATTGTAATTACGAGTTGCGGCCCATAAGAAAAAGGTATCGCGATTTCACGATGGATAATATTACAAAGTGCGTGTATCAAATTTTGTTTCAAAATTGGTAAAAAATGCTATGGAAAATTTTAAATTGATTAAATTAGCTTTTGTAGATATTTCACTAAGCCATTGGTGTAACCTTTGACTGGTTCAAACGTTCTAAAGAAAGTCGAATATCCATTGAAGATGACCATCGTCCTGGGCGTCTATCAACATCAAAAACAAATGATACCATTACTTTTGTTCGAAACAAAATTAGAAATGACCGACGATTAACCGTCTGGTTAGTAGCCAATGAAGTTGGCATGTCAATTGGTACTTGTCAATTGATTTTATCAGATGAATCGAGTACGAAAAGAGGGTCCGCAAAATTAGTGCCAAAATTGTTAACCGAGGAACAAATGGAACATACCATTGAAGTGTGTTTGGAACTAAAAAATCGGGTGTCTAATGACGCATTTTTTTTAAAATCAATTATTACGGGTGATGAAACATGGGTACATGGATATGATCCCGAAACCAAAGTTCTATCATCGCAATGGAAAACCGTAAATTCACCTCGTCTAAAACAGTGTCGTCAGGCCCGGTCAAACATCAAAACAATTGATGTTCAAAACTCATTGGTTTATGCGATTTTTTTTGGTTTGGTCCATTATGAGTTTGTACCTATAGGTCAGACAGTAAATCAAGTTTTCTATAGAAAGTTCGCCGTAAAAGGCCAGAACCGTAGAAATCAAAGTCGTGGCTTTTGCACCGTGACAATGCACATGCGTTGATTTTGGACATCCAAAGATATACCAGTGGTACCACACCCACCATATTCATCTGATTTAGTTCCCTGCGATTTGCTTTTGTTTCCGAGACTGATGACTACCCTCAAAGGACAGAGATTCGAACACGTCAACCAAACCATCCATAACGCGACAAAAGAGCTAAAGGCTATAGCCTTGGTGGAAATTGTTTTCGAAAGTGGTAAGACCGTTTGGAGCGTTGTATATGAGGACACTATTTTGCAAGTGATCCGTTTAAACAGTTTGTAAGATTGAAATGTAATTTTTAATATATTGTGTCTGGATATTTATTGAACACACGTCGTATAGTAGAAGATTATATGAATAAAAAAAAAAATCAAAATAACTGTCAAGTACCCAGGTACTTACTTACTGCAGTCCTACTGACCGCGCGATTGGTTTGATTGGACATCTTAAAGACGTCTCTTATTTGGACACTCGTTTTAACGTCTCCCTGTGGAATTATAAAGTCATTCCCGCGGCCAAATATGATTCAATTCAAACCGTTCGGTATGTTCGAAATAAAATTGTTTAATACAATTCGTCTGGATATGTATTGAACACACGCCGTACGATATCCCGTTGATCGGTCAATCGCCCTGTATACAATTACGGTCGATGGTAGCCGTTTATAAAAAAAAAAAAAAATACGTATTATTATTATCTTAACGCGGGGTATTCCGATCGCCGTCGTCGTCGTCGTCGTCGTCGTCGTAGAAACCAGAAATAAATGGAAATCCATTACGGCGCGCGGCTTCCCCGTGGTGACAACTACTACAAATAAGCGTGCGTTCGTATATAAAATATTAAATATATATTTTTTATATATATATATATATATATATATAAATTTTTATAAGACGTGCGCGCGCGCGACTGCACGTACAACGTATAAATATTGAATATAATATATTTTATTGTATTAAATAATGCGCTCGTACAGGTAGGTAGCCGGCCGCCACCCGTTGTCGCGTCCACGTCCGCCTCGCACCGTCCGCGCGTCGACGTCGCGGCGTCTCGCGTCCGTGGACGCGGCGCGTAACTCGAAACATTATTAACACGAGCGTGTCAAACGCGGGCGCGGTGGTGGAACGCCCGTGTGATTCTATACGTTTAGTCACGTATAGCGTGGGCCACCCCGTCGGATACGCAATAATAATACATCAACTATATTATATAATATTATGATCGCGGTGTTTTTTTTTTTTTCTTTTTCGTTTTTTATAACCTCTCTCGAACACTTTGTTTCCCGCCTCCGGCGATTTTCTAAATATTTTTTTTTTTTTTTTTTCGCTTCCGAGCAGAAACCGAACAACAGTTGTATTGGTTTTACTACGATGGGCGCCGTGCGATTGATTTTTGTCGACTATTCTCGCCCCGATTTTCAATTGTACATTTTTTTTTATATATATATATATGAAATGAGGAGGGGGAAATACGTAGTTACGATAAGATAGGAAAACGGGATAATTAAACGGCAATCGCTTTACGTTTCTTTATATGTTCGATTCGGTTTAAAACAATCGTACCGATTATTGAGCTATTTGAAATTTTCGAGGATTTTTTTTTCTAGTTTTGTACATTTGGTTTTATGCGGATCGAATTGTTTTGGCCGAGCGGAAATGCTTGAAAATTTAAAAAAAGAGTTGAGCGTAATTTAATGGGCCGTTTTGAGTTAAAATTTTGACGAAAATCATGTTTAGCCGTACTTTGCTCAGAATCGTTTTTCGTTAGCTATGATTTATCATCGCGTATACAGATATAAAAATTCTTCCTCTATTTATGTATCCTACCTACCCGTCTTTCCCACCTACATCGGCGGCCCACCCGTTAGAAGTTTCTCATCATTTTTTACACTGAGAAATGACAATACAAATTTCCGTGAGGTTTTTAGGGCACGTAAAATATTCGTTTAGAAAACGTTCCACCGAACTTGTTTTAACTACTGGAGTTATTTTTTAAGCGATACTCGGTTATGACATATTGGTAATTCTTTTTATTAACAACCGTAAAAATTCTTGTAAAAATGTAAAAAAAAAAAGAAACCTATTAATTATAATTCGATCGTCTTTATAAAACCTTCGACTAATTTCCGGGCGTGCCGTTTGCTTTTGTTTTACAGATTACCAAATTGAAAATTGACAGCAACCCGTTCGCCAAAGGTTTCCGGGATTCGTCGAGGCTGACCGAATTCGAGAGGTAAGTAGTCGAACAAGCCGCTCGGTATAATCCTATTATAACCTACGTTGAAAACCCGCGACCGACCGACCTAACCTCTACGCACGTTTTATATTTCTGCTCCAGGGAAACGATGGAATCCATGTTGAGCGAACATCACATGCTCAGGACCCCGCTGTTGGACCCGAGCAGCGGTCTGAACCAGTTGACGGCCGAGGAACGGGCCGTGCTGGCGGCCCGGTCACAGCTGTTCCTGAGGGCGGCTGCGGCCGCGGCGGCCGTCAGCGGCCCGTACGGGCCACTGTGCGGTATATACAACGCGGCCGCTGCGGCGGGCGGCCAACACCTTTGGAACCAGTGGGCGTCCATGCAAGGCCCGGCGGGACTGTACCAACAGCTGGCCGCGGCCGGCGGAGGCGGTCCGAACACCATGGCGGCCGCGGCCGCAGCGGCCGCCGCCGCCGCGCACCAGCACCAGCAGCAGCAGCAGCAGCAGCAGCAGCAACAGCAACAGCAACACCAACAGCAACAGCAACAGCAACATCAGCAACAACAGCAACACACGGCCGGTCTGTACCAACAGCATCACCCGGCCGCGGGCAACGGTTTCAGGTTCTCGCCGTACCTGGTGACGCCGTCGCCGCAGCCGCACCACCCGGCGGCCGGCCGGTCGTCGTCTCCGGCACCGTCGTCCCCGGAGGACACGGCCGGTTCACCGGACCGTTCGCCGCTCGGCCACCGGACGACGCCGCACTAGCCGGAACGCTAGTGTTTTAGGATGTCGACGGGTTTTTCTTTTACTTTTTTTAATTTTTTTTTAATTTTTTCCCTTCAAGTGTGTGTAAATAATATTTTTACTTGTGCATAAATAATGATAATATTATATTAAAATGTTAATCGCGAATATTTTTCATTATATTATTATTATTATTATTATTATTATTTTACTATGAATTATTATATATCCGACGCCGTGTATCTTTTCTTTTTCTTTTAATGTTATTAATTATTATTATTATTATTATTATTAAAATTAATATTATTGTACTATTAATTATTATTATGATTATTATTACACCGTCTGGTATGGGGTCCACGCGACGGCGTCGCGTATTTTTTACGCGTCGCCTCGTATCGTCCGTGCCGTGACGTATTATATTTTTAACGTCCTCCGAAGACGATTTCTATTAATATATTATTACATAAATTACACACAAAAAAAAAAAAAAAAATTAAAAAAAAATCACACACACACACACACACACGTATACATAAAAACGTGCATAATTATGTATATACATGATAATATTTTATTCTATTGTAATTCTCTCGCGGCGGCTGTACCGTATTATTTATTGTGTAATATATTTGTATGAAAAAATACGTTTAACGAATAAATATACCGACGTAATCGATTGTATTTCGGTGTGTTTGTACCGCAATGTGTTAATACGGGTGTACATTGGATACGACCCGCACACGTGACGGCGGTTCCGAAACGGACCTCTTGTGCAGAGGACGGACGACGGACACCGCCCGAGGAAATTGTTCTGGAAAATAATCGGCCCGAAATACTTTGGCGGCGGCCGGATAAAAATTTTTTGGCCGGGGCAGTACCGACGTATTTTTCAGCGTCTCGCTGAACGTTTTCAATTTTTTACGAATTTCAGGCGGGACTACCGAAGCCCCCCGGGGACCTTGCGTCCATCCAACGACGTCAAAACGTCCGGATATTATTATCGTTTTATGTTATTATTTTTATTATATGGGATTGGTTTACCGTAGCTCTCCGTGCTTCTCTATTACAGCTCAATTCATTCGGATCCTTGTAATTTTTTTTTTTTTTTTATTCATATCATTATTAGTAATTATTACCGTTATTCCACTAACCATCGAAATTTACCGTTTATTTTGTTTTTTTTTTTTTTTACTTGAAATTCTCGCCAAGTTATTTTACCGGGTATCGTCCTGACATCGTATCGTGCGTTTAAGTCGATCGTGTCCTATTGTTCTAAAACTACGTGTACGCCGAGGAAAATACGAATTTTGCTCAGCACAAAATTTTTTCATTCCCTTAAGAATATAAAAAATAGGTAAGGTTAAAAATAAGCCGTCGTATTGTCCATATTAGGGAACCGTGTATAACACAGTTATAAGTACGCCAGTACAGTGGCGTGCTCAGCATTTTTATTTTTGGGAAGGGGGGGGGAAATCTGATTATAGTTATAGGTATAAAATCGTAAAACACATGTTTCCACGTAGAAGTTGGTACCTATCAAACAATACAAATTATGAAATTATAATTATACAAACGTTACCTATTGGTAATAACTGTCATTTTGTAAATTATATTCGTTTATTTGTTCGCATTCAAAGAATCTTATTTGATAAAAAGCTAAAGAACCAAATCCAGATCCTTCTAGGATTTTTTTCGTTACATTAAGCCGCCTCTCCTAGGGCAATTGGCACATCTCTATCACTGGCCAACAATCAAACGGTAATTATAGGAAATCCATAGATGCGTAAATGAGTTGTTGAAAAAAAAAAAAAAAAGTCCAAGGGTGCGTGGGATATGACTCCTTCGTCCTCTCACCCACACACCGTGAGCACGCCCCTGGGCCGGAATATATTACAACGAAGATCGGACAAAACTATTTTCGATAGAACTCAGTGAATAAGTCCTGCGGTCAGTGGCGTATCTGAAGCTCGATCAAGGAGCGGAGGATGCCGTTGTTCGCCATAGATCCTAGGAACGGCTATTTTAACGTTTTCGTTAAAAAAAAAAAAAAAAAAAAAATTAATAACCCCGACCGCCGGAGGGTGGCAACCGCGGAATATCCGAGCGTGTGCTCCTTTGTCGCGACCAAACGGATATTGTTGCGCGTGTTCAACGATATTATAATTATTATTGGCCCGGTTCGGTGTTTTTCCGTCGCGGTACGAAATCCCGACCGCGCCGTTTTCGGACACGTCCGTGCCGTTTTGCGCGGGCCCCGGGCACGTTAAAACGTGCACGTGCGCGCGCGTACACAAGGGGAGAAATCGAATTATACCGGCGCTGACCGATGGTCACGAGATTTTCGCGGCCGGTAAAACCGTTGGAAAACAATCGATTTAATAGAATAAAAACCGCACGGGCGTGCGTGTACGTGTGCGGCGTGCGCCCGGCGACCAGAGACAATTCAATTATTACACGTGTCCGTCGGAAAACTATACCGGGCAAATCTCATCAATAAATCCGCCCGTGCAGAACTCGGTTGATCTTTTACGGGCCCGCGGGACCCGGCGGCCGACTATGACCGCGGCACCGGTCGACACGAGGACACCGTACGTTATATATATATATATATATATATATTATTTTTACGCAGTTTGGTCACATCCGGCGCCGGGCAAAGATTAAATTTATTTATTAACATTTATCCAGGCAAATGATTATTTAACACTATTCATCCGGACAATGTTAAAAGATAACGCGATTCAATATAATTGGCGGATGCGAAGTGACCACGCGCGTGTGTTCGTTGATCGATTTAATTATATTTTAATAATAGAAATAAACAATTGGCTATCATCATCCCCCCCTCCCCCGGTATCCGATGTTTATTTGTATAGATCGGGTTTACAATTTGTAGAATAATCATACCGGTTGTTGTTGAATTATGATGTAATTTAGCGTAATTATTTATGCGATGCTAATAAATACGTTGAAACGGTTCGATTAGTAATTGCAATTAGGATTGCAATATTAATACTCTGTTGAACTCTGTTCAGATTTCTACGATTATTTTTTTTTTACCGGATTACAATAAAATAAAGAAATCGTTATTTGTCCATACACTTTCCGATAATTCCACATTTTTGGCAATTATTAAAAAAAAAAAGTACAACGAATATCGGACGATGTCCTCCTCGTTGCACCAATTGGATTTAAAATTCGATCGGACAAGAGATGCTAAGTGGATTGCTAGTCGATTATCAAGTGTAGACTTGAAAATCGATTCAAGTTTTGCGGTTGAACATATTTGTTTATAGACAGCGAAAAAAAATATGCACACATAATAATACTAGTACGCAAAAAGAAATGTATCTAGATAAATTAGTTTAGACAGTTAAATTATTCATACAGATAAAGATAAGATATCCGATAATTGTGTTGATTATCGCGTATAAAAAATAAAAAAATAATTTATTTCGATTACGCCTTATACTGGCTATTTTCAAAGAAATTCATCAATTAACCCGTGTAGCACAGTAGGTCTGAACGCGTGTATATTGTTTGAGTTTTGCTCCCGTTACATTTTATCCGCACTCGTATTTATAATTACATCGGGTACAAACTCGATTAAAAAGAATAATCGATATTTGATAGAGCGATACGATTTGTTAGGTATTGGATTCGACGTTTGTGTCCGAGAACTAATAGTGATCGTCTGGAAATTCTAAATCTCAGAGATTCTAGAGATTCTAACATCGTTAGATAGCGCGCGCGTCTTTATAATATTATTATTATTATTTATTAACGAAGACATTCGCACGTTCGATTAATTTGAGACTACAGTCGAATTTAAACCGGTCAGTTTTTATAAAAATCCGTAGGTTTGTGTAAAATACCGTTATGTCTTCAAATCATACACTTTTGATTTATAACCATTATTGCTGCTATTAACCGAAACAAGAGTAGGGCGGAAAAATCGTTCGATAATAGACCTTGACGCGTACCGAGGCTATAATATTTTATAAATGATATACAACGACCGTAGATGAAAAAAAAAAAAACATAAATAAATTCGACTCGTCGTGTTTGTAAATTTTAAAGTGCGTTTAATAATACCTGTACGGTAACAGATATTAAACCGTATCCAATTCAGTTTAAGTCAAAAAAAAAAAAAAAAAACGAATTTAAATAATTTTACGTTCGACATCGTTTATGCAAAAATTAATACACCTACGGCTTACGCGATATTATTCGCCGTCGGCCCGAGCCCGGAATTATGAATGCAATTTGCATGTTTCTATGCACGTGTGCGGTGGTTAAAATCACATTGAACTCAAATGGCAAATTTTATTTTGCATAATCGCAACATTAACGATTAGGATTAACATTAGTTCGTAAACGCTTATTATACGCACGTCGCACGTCTAAAATGTTTATATAAAAAAAAAAAAATCAATATATATATATATATATAATATATTAATTTTTTTATTATTTGTTTTTTCCTATTTTTGTTAGGTTTTCTAACGAGTTTCAAACGTTGTTTAAATATACGTGAAAAGTCACGATTGTATAATAATGCGTTTCCATTGCATTAGAATTTATTAAAATTTTGTTATGATTTTAATTGTTCAATTGTTTCTTGTTCAGTATTTCACGGAGAAGTTGACTGTTAATATTTTCGGTCTCGTAAAAAAATATATCAAATACAGCTTTGAAAAACTGAAAACGGACTATGAACTTAATAAAACTAAAACTTAATATGAAAATCATATCAGGGTCGTATTTAGCATTTTTTTTGGGGGGGAGGGGCGATTTGATAGAAAGGAAATTAAGGTACGTTCACACTCGTTGGTTAGGTTAGGTTAGGTACGAATAAGGGACGTGACTTTCTTTAGCCCCCTAAGCCCCGCCAAATCAAGTCCTTAACGAGTAAATTCAAAGTAGACATATAATTAGGGCTGGGATTTTAATGCCCTAAAAAACTCTGAAAAATGTCCTAAAAAAAAATGCTTTTATGACCTAAAAACTCTAAATAATGCCCTAAAAAAAATATTATGTCCAAATTCTTGTACAAACGCACGCAGTCGACTCGCTGTCGAACATTTTACTTTTGGCATTTTTATATTAAATTATCAAAAAAAATTAACTAGAGTAATAAAACGGTGTTAACGACAACAAAACTCGTACTGAACGTCTAACGATAATATCATCAGACGTCGATTTTACTGATTTAAGATTATTTAACAGGAAATGCGGGTAGAGGTTACTCAAACCTTGTCCGATAATATAATACGAATTACGAGTACCTACTTATAATCTGTTATATTTATTTAAAAACCATGTTGGTGTAAACATCTTAAAATCTTAAAATAAAATTTCAAATTCATACACTTGGATTCCAAAAACTCAAAAAATGTTCCAAAAACTCTAAAATTAAGAAAATGACCTAAAAACTAAAAAATGCAAAATAAACTTTCTTATTCTCATTCAAATGTACATAAAACAAATTTATGACAAGACGAGCATTGCACAGTAAGCTTTGAAAACCAATGCAAAGTGCATCGAAATCCCAGCCCTACATATAATCAATATAAATCAATAGCATGGGGGCTTAAGCCCCCCTCTCCAAGGCCCAAACTATTTGGGATATTTACACGGAACAATTTTTTATATATTTTTTTTTTTTTAAATTCAATTGTCACATAACATAATTATAGTGCATAGGCGCGTTAGGAACTCGTTCGGACATAATATTTCAGTGGTACGATTTGTATAACACCAGACGATTAATAATAACTATTTGACAACGTTAATTGATCGAGTGAGTGTCTCCGCGTTCGTATTCGTCAGTGCCGATAAAACCGGTGGATTTCCGTCCGGAGAGACATTTGATAATTCGGCCGGGTTTTTAAGCTCTACGAGAGCTGTAGGCAACACGCTCAAAGCAATGCGACAAGACAAATGCACAAGAATTAATCACACGTATCAAGGGGAGCCCCCCAAATCGTTCGGGTCCCTTAAATACGCGGCTGCCTTAGAGGCGCACATGTTGTCGGCCAAAAGATATGCGTGTCCGTCTATACACCTACAGCAGATGCGTGTGCGTTGCACAATAAATCGGTTTATTACAATACGTAATTTTTATTATAAGTGTACGGGACGGACAGAATGGATATTTCCTTGCGGCGTCCGATTGTTAATCCGTATTGTACTATCGACTTGAGAGGTAAATAGGCATTGGGCGTTCGATTTCGATTGTGCGGAATAAAAATATGTATATTTTTTTTTTTTTGTTTAGAAATCCGTTTGATGGGCGTTATGCTTACAAAATCGCCGGGAACAGATGTTAAACGTGGTTACAGCGTTTCGGTAATAGTTTTCGGTAATAGCGTCGGCCGAGATCACGGCCGGCCGCCGCCGGTCTCGGGAGATGGCAGCACGGCCGCTTGTGACCGCTTGCCATTCGTGTCCGGTCCATAACAACGCGACCACCGCCGTGTCCAAAGTCAATACAAACGGCCGGTAAGTCGTACTACGGTTACAAGTCAATTCATTTCCCCCCCCCCCCGTGAAAATCAAGTCAAGTCAAGCCACGTTAATTCATAGAAACAAATTATAGCATACGATCAGTATAATTAATGGAGACGAGTCGGCGCGCGTTTACTACACCATCCCACGTAAAACCGCGTACATCCCGGTCACGCTAAATCAACAGATAATCCCGCAAAATGATCCGGCAATGCACATTGACTCAATATGTGTTTTAACTGGAAACATCGTGTACGTCAGAAAAAGTCGCAAATCAAACAAAAAACGCACAAACTGTATCGGCTAGTTGGACGACACTCTTAGCCAGACCTAACCGGCAAACGTCTCTTGTGTGTATCGATTGTGTTAAACCGATTTGGATTTATGGTATACAAGTGTGTGGTTGTGCCAGTAAGTCGAATATCGAAATAATACAATGATCACCGCCCTTCGTACCATTGTCGCGGCATATCGGTACGATAGGAACGACATCATCCACCGCGATTTGAAAATGACACCCGTGCAGGATGAAATCACCGGGTTTGCCCGCAAACACGCAAGAAGACTGGAGTTTCACACAAACAACGTTGCCATACAACTCCTCGACAACTCGCAAGACACCGGGCGATTCAAACGACTGAAGCCATTTGACTTGGTCTAACTATTAGATTAAGAATGGGGCTGCTTCGTTGGAAGTAAAACCCCACACAAGTTTTGTGTATATATATACTAAATTTGTATGTATTAATACTCCTACTGATTTATATTTATAAAGATTCTTTTATCGTTTAAATAAAAATGCCTCTAGGAAATTGAAAACAAAAAAAAAAAACCACATTATCAATATTGCAGAACCGGCGACGTGTATATTGTTACACGTGAAATATCCGAGTGCAATAAAAACGAATTGCTGACGCATATCGCGCGATATCTCACAATGTAGGCGTATAGGTGAAAAAATATTTCGCGCGGAACCGAGAGAAAAAAAATAAAATAAAAAAAAAATACCGTCCAATTGAACCCGAGTAAATTATCTCCTATGCGTACGCGTCCCGACACGCGGATTTTAATTTTTTTTTTTTTTTTTTAATGGCGGTCATTCTGATTTGTGTGAATAATAATATTACCTGTCGGAATATTGAAAAAAAATAATAAAAAAATTATCATTGTTAATTATGCGTGCTGGACGCCATCGTTACGATATTCGCTCGTAAAATGTTTTTAATTCGAAATTCCCACCACGCGTCCTAACCTACGCATGATGGAACTTATTTCCTGCCGAAAAGTGTGTTCTGCCAGCAATGTGCGAATAAAAATAAAAATAAAAATAAAAAAACCGACACGCCGTCGTATAGCGTCGTTGTTTTTATAATAGAAATAATTATTACGTGCCTTTTTGTTTTTTTTTATATTTTATATATTTTTTTTTTTTTTTTTTTTATAAATTTATTGGTTTCACAATTATTATTATTAGTTATTGCCGTACGAGACCGATAAATTTTTCGTTCCGGTCAGCCTGCGTCTTATAATAAACCGCGATGAGATTGTACCGTGCGATAACGTTTAAGTTGGTGATTTTTTTTTTTCTTTTTTAATTTCTTTATAATATACGGTCGGAGTATAACGGGCAATAAAATTATAAAATCTCCGCCGCGTGGATTTAATATTATTGAACACGAACGATCGCGCCGTAGCGATAATGAATCATAAAACGTCAGAACGAATTGAGTGTAGTCCGGTCATTACCTATATGTTTTATACGCATTTATTATACAGGGTGATTGTAATTTTAGTTTTTTTTTTTTTTTCTAACCAGCGATTATCTATTATTTATAATGATACGGAGACACCGAGCGTATGAAACCGATTTCCTATTGCGGCTGAAATAGAATATAGTGCGACAACGATTTCGTTTACGGTATTATTATTGGAAAAGTTATTCCACATTTGTCACATTGATTTTCGAAATATAATCCACAATATTCTTAAAACCCGATTCGCATACGGGTCATAACGGTTTGTCTATCTGGCAAGATAAAGCCGTGTAGGTGACCATGTATAGTGCAATTGCGCGTGCTCTCAATGACGGCGGGTGTGGATTGCCGGTGTACCGGTGTCACAAGAAATCTAAAAATCGAAAACACAACTGAGGTAGGCCGACACATTGTTCAACTGCCCGTCCTCTCGAAATTCCTCTGCGCCTATCTACGTGTACATTGCGCCCCGGTCTTCCGGCAAGACTTTAATCTTGCGCACGACTCGTGAAAAATATATTTAATGCTATTTTCGAAAACAAAAAACCTCCGGTGCACCCTGTACATTGTAATAATGCCATTGTACGGCGCGGACGGTCGTGGATTGCAGTGCGCCGCTGCCGTGGCGGGCTAACAAAAACGAAACGCACCGTCCATTATCATGACTTATCATCTACGTGTCTGTGAAGTTGCTCTCCCATCCCCTTTACCACGACTGAATGGTCCCGAACAAATTGTAAGTGATCGTCCATTAATTGTAAGTAAATGTAAAAAAATGTTTATTCCCGGCGTTTGTAAGAGGACCGTAGCCCCGTGGGGAGCTTTTAAAGTTTGAGCGGCAGCCTTCTACCCCCCTCCGCTATCGACAACGGCCGAATAATTCCGAAAAAATTATAAACTAATTAAAAATTATCAACAAACTGTGATTAGTCTAAATACTCACTAACGATTTGTATCGCATGGAAAAGCAACAATCGAGATTCTCATGGTATCTCTATATACCGAGTTTTTCAGTTTAATGTTAGATACGTACCGGAAGATATTCAAACCTCCCCACGGGGCTACGTCAACTTACAAGTTCCAGGATTAAACTTACATTTACTTACAATTAATGGGCGGTTAGGAATAACAATTTGTTTGGAAAGATTCTACTGTGTGGGGAGGGGGGAGAGCAACTTTACAGACGACGTATTTTTTTCTTCTTTCGCTCTACGATATTTCTCGGAGGAGTCATGTACGAATTTCCTCCACAATCTCTATCTCGAGATAAACTCTTCACAGTCTGTTACACATCTAGTAAATTGTTCCATGTTCTCTTCTACTTTATCGTTCGAGTGCTTCTTAGGTCGTCCCGTCGCCTCTTTGGTCTCTTTCCATTTGGATTCCAATTAGTTGTTACTTTTATTATTTCTGTGTTTTTTTTTTGCATTGCCGTCTGACGTTGTTTACCAGTTTGTAATTACATCTTATGCCCTCCATTTGTCTTTGTCCGTATCAGAGATAAGATCATAAATTTGCCTCGATGTTTTGTTTTCGAACGTTCCATTTTCTTTGTTAACGGCCATAATATTTCACAGCCATATGTCAACGGCGGGCTCGCCACTGCCGTGCACTTATTATACTCGTATTACTATAACTAATACTATTATGTGGCCCTCGTATTCATAAAGGCAGCGGTCATCGTATTAACCGACGATCGATGATACATTGTATCTCGTCCGATCGGGGAACTCCGGTGAACAATATAAACTGATTGTGATGGGATGTCCGGGGGATCATCTATATACATATTATATATAAATATACACACCGAACCGTTATACTTGTGTATAAATATTATACACGGGCCGCAGGGAAAGAGAGGGCATGTGAGTTGTGTACATTATTACATGGCGGAAACGACCGGAGTTTCCGGAAGAGGGAAAAGTTTCGCGGCAGAAAACGAGGATTACGGCGCGCGATTCTCCTTGTGGGTCGCCGGCTCGCGTATATCCAAAGCCTATCATTATGGGGTCACAAGCGTCGCGTCCGAATACGCTGTTCTCATTGGCTGATTTGAAGACTTGGGCTATTTTAAACGGGTATCTTATTGATTAAAACTACCGACCAACCGTCGACGGTGTCCTGTAGTAGGTTAACGCCGGCGCCGTTCAAACACGCGCATCGTGGTCCAGTTCATTCCGACACGTGAGCTCACGGTGCGAGCGAGCGAGCGATTTCACTGCGCTGCCACTATAATATACCTACCGACAACACGATACGTGGATGCGCCATTTGAAATCGACCAATCGGAGATCACGCAATTTAAACCGGCCAATGAGAGCAGCGTATTCGGATACGGCGCTGCGGCACTATATGGTTTGGTAATACGCCGACGGGGCTTAAGGCCCAATATCACGTCGGTGGATTTGTTCGCGCCGACCGTCTACTGCCCTCCCGATATCTTCCTGTAAATCCTCTCACCCGCACTACCGCACATTAGCGATTTAATCAGGGATCTGGACTTTCGCGAAAATTCCTACAGGTTTATTACAGGCGCTACTCTGAGGGTTAATTTTATTACACCGGCCGAGCTGTAATTACGACGTATATAAGTCCGTAACCAGTTACGGAAAAATCCGGTGTATTATAATAACGTCCGTTTTGGCGGCCGGCCGAAGTACTGTTATGACAGTAAACTCGCAGGTGGTAAGCGAAGAAAATAATTGCGGTTTCAAAAACAAAAAAAAAAAAACAAAATTATAATAAAAAAAAATAATAGCATAAAAATAAAAATAATTTAGTATTCTTATTGTGCGTAATGGTCTAACGTGGCCATTGTCCAAATTTTGGAAAATAATCATTTAGATTAAAGGTTGGCAACGCCGAGCTTAATATTAAATATCCGCGACGGTTTCGTACTAAACACCGAGAGTACCTACTTATAAATTAATAGTGGGCCGAAACTAAATCGTGGCAATTTATCAATTCAATCCGTAACGGTTAAACTCAGTTTTGCGTCGTCGGCGAGAACGGCATAGGGGCATTACTGGTAATCGTTTTACGGTGTTTTTTCGATTAGTCAGTTAGTTGAACAGTGTCTACGAAAACTCAAAATGCCTTATCGTTAATATTTCTATTACAAATCGGGTTGCCCCGCCAGTCTAGGCCTATGAGTTCTCGAATAACTACAACAATCCGACGAAAATATCAAATAACTGACGGCGTTGAATTATGGGTTACGGGATATTTTACATAATGCATACACCGGTATATATATATATATATTTATTAAATTTGGTAACCGATCGTTATGAAATTAATACGTTTACGTGTTACACGTGTAAAACGATAAAGATAAATAGAAAACACCGCGGATAATAGCCGCGGCGTTGGAATATTTATCGGTGGCCGGGAGGTTGGCGAGGAAATGCACACAAATCCGTTCGTGGCGATAAATTACACGCGTAATTTGGTCGGGACGGAATGCCATTTGTATTTGTGACTATTGTTTAATACGATATTTTACATAAGATATTAATCGATCGTTTATGGAATTTCTTCGGTATTAAATCCATCACTCGATATATCCCCTCGAACCGGTATCGTCGTCGCGGGGTCCGTCCGTCCCTATTGCAATATCATATTACGTTGGAATACGTCCAGCGTCCATCGTTTATAATAAGAATAATAGTAATAATAATACGATTCCACTATATTTCAATCCGAATCAAAACGGCCGACGAATCGGATTTCAAGCGCATCCGATAAAAAAAAAAAAAAAATAAAAAAAATACGTCCGCGATAACAATCGAACGTAATAATAATAAACTCCGTACGAATATTAATAAATTGTCGTCAGAATTCGCATCCGTCCGCGGATTCCGTAATATTATAATTTGGATTTCTACCAAAATGAAAATACGCCGCGTTCTGCAAAACCAGAGAATTTAATATTATTGCCTATAATAATTAATATCTATTTTGTCGGCCTTCCGGTAAACGTATTTGAATACTATTTAAGTATTCGGCATTGTATTTCGAATATTTAAAAAAAAAAAAAACATTTGAAATTTAATAGTTATTTTATACAAATGTATAATTTTTTAAATTATTGTTTACTATATTTAAAATTAATTTGAAAGGTAAAGTATTAAACAATTTAAAACATTATAACTGACGATAAATTTCCTCCGATAATTTAGAAGCTGTCACTTTACTACGCGGTTTATTATTGTGGTACTCGTGTAATATCGGTTTAATAGTTTAATACGGTATTAAAAAAAAAAAAAAAAAAAATAAAAAACAAATATTAAAGAATCTAATTATAGGATAATATGTACACACACACACATACACAAAAAAGTATCTGTATTCGTACTCGAATATTTTTTTTAGTGAACTACTCAACTACGTATTCTAAATTTTAGCAACGATAAATCGTTGTAATCGAAAAACGTTTCTGAGTTACGGAGCTCGGTAAACCGGTAAGGTCACGGTTGATTTTTCTTCCCTTGTAGCCAAGATAACCCAGAGAAATCAAAAAAATTTAAAAACCAACGTATATGTATCGCCGTTCGTTGTCGGTTTCTTTTGGTCTAGAAACGGTTTTCGAATAAACTACCACCGGGTGTAAAATGCGCGTCGCTTATGGTTTTACGCTGCGAACAATTTTTTTTTATTTATTTGAAAACAAATGATCGAATAGATAGCGAACTATTGAGAGTTTCGAAACACGGTTCGAGTAAAGTACCGCCGCCACTTGGAAATTCCGAGTTATAACATCGTAGCACTTTTACTTATAGAAAAATGATTTTTTTTTTTTTGTTTTAATAAAAACCACATTACAACTGTAACAACACTCGCCACCGCTCGGAGTATAAAATAATTTTTTTTAAAAAACCTGTACAGCCGGACGATATCCGATATATCGGTACACGCGTAATACCGTCGTGAATATATTTTATTTTTTATTAGAAAATTCAATAGGTGCAGCAAAAAAGATCGGACTTGTCGTTAATGAAAATAAAACCAAATTTATGATTATATCTGGGAGAGATGATCTCCATCCACAAACCGCAGTAACAATAAAAGACATGCCATTTGAAAAAGTCCGTAATTTTCAATGTTTACGGGTAGATATATATAAACTCACAAGCAGATAGTCATGATGAGGTACATAGACGAATTACAGCTGAAAACAAATGCTATTAGTTCAATTATTTAAACACTGTCGAGAAGAACAAACATAAGATTATATAAGACCCTCGTTCGACCGATTGTACTTGTACGCCTGTGGATCGTGGGCGTCTACCAAGTCGGATGAAAATAAATAAATGATTATCGAGAGGAAAATCTCACGAAGAATATTCGGGCATTAAAATGAGTGAGGCGGTCACGAAATACGATCGAACAGAGCAACTTATTGCGCTGTTCAGCGGTACCGATATTGTGGCCACACTCAAGAGCCGTAGATTAACGTGAGCCGGACATGTATGGAGGGCAGAGGGCCAACTTATACGAAACGGCAACCTAATAATAGCCGACCGAGGGTAAGGCCGAGACGACGGCCCGAGGCCGCTGGGGGAGTGCTGGATGGAGAAGAGATGGCGACACGCAGAGAAACGCGGAGGACGACCGTGGAAGCGGCAACGGGCATAAATGGCATCGAAAAGCTAAAGAAAAAAAAAAAAAAAAAACTTAGAAAACTCAAACAAAATTATACGCACGTACGCGGGTGTATATTGTGATCCGTCGGTTTTGAATGTAAATTACCGTTTACACGCTGAGTACTCGGCGGCAGTTTTTATTACCGTACGAATAATGTCAGGCGGCATCGTACCTATTTATGGCGGTATCTACGGTTTAGTAGGATTTTTTTTTAAATAATATTACGTTTCGGGGGAAATATATCACGACCGATATTTTTTATAATAGAACGTGCACAATCGCGTCGGACTCGATTCATTATATATATATATATATATATATATATATAATTGAATAAACCCGTGGATTTAACCCACTACCCGTCGTCCTTAATACGCAAAACGAACGTTTATCGTTTGTCACTCTCAAGCTGTTAGGCACCTCCTACACCATACGATACGCACCACCAAAATGTCCAGTCCTTAGGTCCTAGCGGATTGGTGTGGCCGTCGATCAGCGAGCGAGTGAGTGGTATTTGGCCTATATAACTATAGAATAACGAAAAAAAAAAAATCCCAAAAATGTTTTTCGGCAACTAAGCAACGTATTGACTAATGATTTGTGTAACCTTTTTCCTATAAAAAATCTTTAAATTTGCAATAAAAAAAAAAAAAAAAAAAAAAAACCAACGGTCATATAAAAACTATCCTATGTTTTATGTTGGACCGAGCCACATACATAAGCGTAATGTTATCGTAATCGGTAGTGTAGTTTTAAAGCGTATCGCACATAAATCCGGTGTACGCTTAATTTTTTATATACATATATATATATATATAAGATAAACGAAAAGAAACTGGAAAAATAATGCATCTCGACGAAAACCCAACCGGCGGGCGGCGCACCCGAATTACTTATTTTCCATGTACGATATGTAATAGTATTATAAAAAAAAAAAAAAAAAAAAATAATAATAATAATATATGCGACCGCCCGACCGGGAGATCGCCGGATGCCGATTGGTGCCCCCGCAAACATTTTTCGAAATAAAACAAATCGATCTCTGTAGGATACTGTACGGTGTTCCGCCGCGGCTTCGTAATGATAAATAATTTGATACGGCGCACGGAATATATATATAAATAAATATAATATTTTCCGTATGACATTCCGACCGTAATAATATTACTATATTTTATTCGTCGGACGATTTCGTGTTTTTTTTCTTTTTCTTTTTTTTTTTCTGTGAATGGCACCCGGGTACGTAATCCACCGCCGATACCGAGCGCGTGTACCGTATGGACGAAACAAAAAAAAAAAAAAAAAATAAGATTAATCGATATAAACCGTTTTGGAGACGAGATTATTATTGTGGACAAATTATCGTATTTTACATAATACTGTGATAATTGTATACGTATACAAAGCCGAAGCCGATACATACACGTTTTTTTGTTTTTCTGTGAGTTTTTTTTTTTTTTTCTTTTATCACGTATCGCGGACAGGGCCGGCGATAAACCATACAGGCGATCGCCTAAGGCACCGAATATTTATGTCTACCGTTTCTTTTTCTTCCTTTTTTTTTTTTTTTTTTTGTTTTTTTAACCATAATAATGATTTATATTTATTATTATTTTTGTATATATATATATATATATATAAAAAAAACCCGTAATAATATTACGGTGATATCGTAAAATCCTATTACTTTTACGATCGGTAGTTTTATATTTTCCGTTCCTAACTTTTAGTAGAACTCACTATATATACGTATATCTTAAATCGTGATACCAGTTACATAGATAACAGCTTAAGATACGAATTTAGTTTATCGCTAGTCACTAATCAATAGTATTATAAACTATTGTCAACTTAATTAATATCGTATTAATTTGGTAACCCGGTATGTTTTTTTATATTACGCTTAAAATATACTATTGTTAATAAAGTATACTTATAAAATATTTTTAATGTTAAATCATGACGAGTGAGAGTTAAAGGAATCAAAGTGGTGGATGTGACTTTAAAATACGAGCAAAAGAGAGATTAGATAAAAATGAAAAAAAAAAAAAAAAAATATATACCAAAATCGATAGGTTTTTTTTTTAATAATTGCATGGACTACTATCATCGGTGAACAAATATCAAGAAAATGTATTCAACATTAAAACACTCATTTTTGCAAACTTTTTGGCGGTGACTCACAATGTGAAAATCAAGGATATTTTAATTGGCAAAATGCCAACGAAAGAATTTTATGTCCTGAAAATTCGAAAACGCATAAAGAGAACATAGCGAGTTTCAGTTATTGTCAATGACGAAAAAGAAGAGTCGATTGATCCGAAAATCAGGCCATTCTCGTGGAAAAATGTACGATTTCCACTCTCATCTTCAGGCCTAGATATATATATATGGACAGTATACACGAAAAACTATGGCACTGGGACGCAGATAAAACCACTGTCGTTAGGCCCAACCCAAATCGCCGAATCCCGTTGCGCCGGTCTAAATCGAATTATATGGCCACCGTAACTAAATTTCTGTTGTAGGTGGGTATTTGGGAAAGTGGGATACACGGGGTATTCGGTTTATATACATATATATATACGTGTCGACAAACGGTTGCGAACGAACAACCCGTTTACTAACCAGAGGTAAGTATTAGTCTTGAAAATATTATTTTCACTCCCGGGTGAAAATAGCCGGTATTGAAACGACAAAACAAACCAAATGAGTGGAGAATAGTATTAAACTTGTAACCTCGATAGAATACACTCGCCCGAATGTCTCGAAATCTAAATGCAATCGATCAATCGGCTTACATTTTCGTATCCTATACGCTGACAACGGGATTAGAGAGACCCGTCCACCGGACGTTTCGTGATATTATTATGTCTGTGTACAGACCTCGGGACGAATTCGTTCATCCGGTCAATGTTAAAATTGTACGAACGACGAAACGCGAGTTTTGAGATCGAATTCAAAATTTTCGGTTAACTTCGAACATTAATCGTGTCGTTAATTTTAGTTTCTGGATTTTTAACGTTTCAGAATTGTTTGAAAATAATATTAAATTGTAATTGCTAAAATACCGATAATTTCGCGTCCCGCAATGGCGACTATCTTATTCGTCGTGTACAACGAGACGAGGAATTACAATTCAAAACCCGATTATTACGATTATTGTTATTACGTTATTTGTTCATGTTTGCTGTAAAACGTTTGTCGTGCGTGATAATTTTTTTATATTTATACATAATGCAAATTAGTGAATGGCGATTTAAAATTCACGGCCAGTGGTTGCGGTTGTTTTAAATGCGTTGTTCTCTAGCCATTGGGTTTTCGAAACTATATTTTTTTTTTAAGTACGATCATTTAATCAAATCGCCCAGACTAATGTGAAGTCAGTGGAAATCAATATCGGAATGTATTTTTAATTGACTTTTTATCGTATTACGAACGAACTTCGGACAAACGTAGAATTTAAACCAGTGTTTCCCAACCATTTTACCACCACGGACCACTTCGACAATATTTTATAGGTCGCGGACCACCCCATTTTACGAAAACTAGGAATACCATTTTTTTTTTTTTTGCTCATTAACAAGAATACACAAAATTTATCGAAAAATTTTAACTTTTATTATTTTACTTTACATTTTTATTACTATGCTTGACTAATATATAATCATACTTCAATTTATTACTCTGATACCTAGACATTTATAAAAATGGAAAATGCTTATCGGTCTACAGCGGCAACAACGATGAGATAACCGTATAATATTATACGGTTCCTCAATAAGTCGTAATTTTTTTCGCTATTAAAATAAAAAAATAATAATAATTAATTTGTAATAGAAATCGAAGAAAAAAATCTATAGGACCACGGACCATCTATTACTGGCCCACGGACCACCGGTCGGGAAACACTGATTTAAACGAAGGTTCCGATGTCTGGTACCTAATGCATTTATTATGTGCATACAGACACCGCACTGCGAATATAACGCCACACACACCTGCATTTATACAGGGTGCGGCAGAGCCGACTGACGAGTTTAATGAGGTCATAAGCCTGTGATAAGATAAGAGCAGGCCTTAATAAATGGTATATTTTGAATATTGTACGGTAGGTTAATCTGTTCCCTCTGCTAACACTATCAAATTGTGGATAAGGCATTTGGAAGAAACTGGAAGTACCCTGAGTAGACTTGGACACGGAGCACTCAGGACGGTAAGAACCCCCGAAAATGTGCAGTTGGTCAAAGAGTCAATTGAGCAGTCACCAAGACGCTCAGTCCGGAAACACGCTGTAGCTTTGGAAATCTCAGACCGTTCTTTGAGGAGAATATTTCACGAAGATTTATCATTCCATCCCTATAAATTAATGCTTGTACAAGAGTTAAATGCTACTGACTACGGAAACCGTAAAAATCTCTGTCAGCAAATTCTTCTGCAAATTCCTCCGATATCAACTTTTTTCTGTAGCGATTAGGCCCATTTTCATCTTTCTGGAACTGTAAATAAACAAAATTTCCGATACTGGCCTACAAATAACCCACGGCAGCTCCATGAAAGACCACCCTACTCTCCTAAAGTGACAGTGCGGTGTGCTGTGTCCAAATTTGGTGTGATCGGCCCCTACTTTTTTGAGGACGAGAACAGGACCGTCATTGGATCGTCTACAACAGTGTATCAATGTAAACGGCCGCCATCTTGGAGATATAATTTTCAAAAAATAATTTTTAAAAATGGGATTGAATACTGATTTAAATTAAAAAAAAAACGTTTTCTCTAAATTTTACTGTTCGTTATTTATAGCCCATCAAACCTCGTCAGTCGGCTCTGCCGCACCCTTGTACATCACCGTGCACCGACGTCAGTTGTCGATTTTTACGCGATATTCGATAATAATCATTTTTTTTATTACGTATACGAACAGTAGGTACCGTGTGTATTCAAACCGCGATTAAACACGTACTATATAGGTGATATTATAATAATTATAGTGATCATTCGAATATATAATATAAACACGTTGCATATTATGAAGCAAAAAAAAAAAAAAAACCAGAAAAAGTCGAATAATAATAATTTTTTTATATATATGGCGTTTACATACCTAGTAAATTATACTATTAGGTTTTTTTTTTTTTTTTATTTTTATTTTTCACGCCTTGTTTCGCCCGAACCGCATTTGAAACCCGTTGAATATTTTTTAACTCATTTTCACCGTGCTATATAATTATTATACTTACCCGTACCCGTACGATTTACATGATATTCAACTTTATACGAGTATATTAATACACATATGGGTGGTGCATTACAATTATTATTATTATTACTATAAGACTTATTATAGTAATTTAGCGAGAGATTTTTACCTAGATTCCGTGTCTCGAAAAACGAGTTTATGGCACCTTAGGTATAATTAATCAAAATCACAAAAATAAAACATGTAATATCGGTAGGAAAAAAAAAAATATCTATGTATATCGCTTGTGAATAATAATAATACGTACATCTTAATATGGGAATAATAAACTAAAAATAAATGAAAAAAAAAAATTATTTTACTAACTTATTTTACACAAAATCGATAATAATAATTACTTAATATACTGAACCGTACGATTACAGGCGTATTCGTATAAATTATATATATATATATATATATGGTATTTTTTTTTTTAGTTTTATTTGACTTCTTGCGAATGTTTGAAAGTTCATCATTACTTATAAGTTGTTCATATGGCCATTAAAAACAAAAAAAATACCAAAAATCCGTAGTGGCATTTTTTTTTTTTTTTTTTTTTTTTTTTTTTTTTTTTTTTTTTTTTTTTTTTTTTTTTTATATATAAGCGTTTGAGAAGTTCAGACACCGAGGAAATTCGTAAAAATCGTACTGAATTTCGCGTTATATTTTTCGATTTATTTGCGATAAAATATCTGGTCCACTTAAAGTGCCCAACAGTTTGATACCTAGGATCATCGTAAATCATTTATTGTATTTAGTGGTAAAAAAAAATAAAAAAATCGACTATAAACTCTTAACTTAATTAGTAACTACGAGTAGTTTATGTTTAAAGTTATAATTAAATTCATTAAAAAATAATATTGTAATTAATTTCCAAGTTTTAAACTAACGATATTGGAATTAATAAATTATAAAATAACATAACATAACACCAGTATACTCATATACAACCTAATATTATTTTTAAATTTATTAAAACAATTTTAATCCAAATCCGTTCAGAACCGTTTTGCGTGTTTGTCGTCGAATTTATAGTTAACAAATTACGAATTAAAACTATTCACATTATATTCTAAAATGAAACTTTTGATTTTCGCCCACACTGATCATTGACAAAAAAAAAAAAAAAACATTTTGGTTACCACTGTATTTTATTATTAATTATTGAAATATTTAATTGTAAAGCACAAAAATATTACAAGTGAACCATAAAATAAGTGAAAAAACATATGAACAAATGATAATTGAACCACATTTGTCGAAGTTATTACCTCGAATCTGGAGTTTTCTATTCTATTTTCTATTTCTCGGATCGTACGCACTCGCGCACAGTGATGGTAACCATAAAGTTTTGTTCGTTTTCGATGAATATTATTTCTATGGGCCGAAAATCGAATCCAATTTTTTATTTTTTTTTTTTTTTAATATAATTTTGGCAACAAAAAAAAAACAGGGGTAATTTGGACGAAAACCAAAATGTCGATTATGGGCGAAAACGGGTCGGCGTGCCCGAGTGTTTGTACCCACGGTACAGTATTCTAATTTATAATTTTTTTATTTTTTTTTTTTTTGTGGAGGAGGATTTTCTGCATTACGGCGCTTACGTATATAGTGTTTTAGTACACGTATTGTGTACCCGGGGTTTTCGCGGGGATAATAATTTTTTATAACTTCACCGGAATGTAAAATGCCAAAACGTTGCCATTGCGGAAGTTTAACGAAAACGTACACGTTTTACGGCTAATTGGTCTCGGCGATAATATTTAATAACTTTTTTTTTTTTCTTTTAGTCCGGTCGATAAACGGCCGGAATAAAAGAAAATGGAATTAGAATTGTTATCGCGAACAAATTTCCGGACAAATTTCGGTACAAATACTCGGGAGGGGACGAGATTAGGGGCGGCGGAGTGGCGATTCCGATTTCTCGGTTCTACCGTCTACCGTCAGATATCCATTCGCGTTCCACCGATATTTGAAAATATAAACGACATTTGAAAACCAAAAGTAGCACATTCCGTGTGATTTCAGTGTTGACATTACGATAAAAAAACGGTTTATTTTTTTTCTTCTTTTTTTTAGTAGCTGTTATCACGAATAAATCATTCGTAATGCGCTCACAGATATTGAGACATCAGAGCGTTCACGAGACTTTGATACACAATGGCGATAAAAGTTTCTTGACTATTTGCGTTACCTATTACCGACGTTAGCCGTATTTGCTATATACGAGGTGTGACAATAAAATAACGAGACTTTCTAAATATAACCTAAACTATTAACGTTATCTATAAAACGATTATTGAAATATGATTAGAAAACACTTATCTAAAAGTACTATGAACACTGATATGGCATCGATTCATTTTCTTATACGTTAGTAGCCTTGTTATTAGTGCGAGTTCGACTATACTGCCGAAAAATGTTAGATATAAAAATCGAACAACATGTGTTAACATTAAATTTCTTGTTAAATTAAAAAAAACTGCCGCGGAATCGTTTCGTATGTTATGTGAAGTTTATGGTGAAGAATGTTTATCAAGAGCTCGTGTTTTTGAATGGCACAAACGGTTTTGTAGTGGAAGGGAGGACGTCGAAGACGATGATCGTTCTGGACGTCCTACCACGTCTTCAACAAACGAAAACGTTGAAAAAATCGACAAAATTAATTAATCAATATTATTATAAAGAGGTATTAATTAAATTAAGAGAACGTGTCAGAAAGAAGCGACCAGATTTATGGAAAAATGGCTGGGTTCTTCACCAAGACAATGCTCCAGCTCACAGTGCATTTTCAATTCAACGTTTTTTAACTGAAAAAAAAATTTCTGTACTTCAACATCTCCCGTACTCGCCAGACCTTGCTCCTTGTGACTTCTTCTTATTTCCTTCTTATTTCTTTTCCCATTTTCAAACAGTTGATGACGTAAAAATGAAAACGGCAGAACTTCTAAAAGGGCTGAATGAAAGCAATTGGCAACACTTTCAAGAATGACAGCGACGTATGCAACAGTGTATTGATGCTGAGGGAAGGTACTTTGAAGGTGATAATCATTAAATTATAACATTTTTAAAATAAACAACTTTTATTCAAAAAGTCTCGTTATTTTATTGTCGCACCTCGTACTATATAATCCTAGGATCGTCATAAATCATTAGTTGTATTTAGTGGTAAAAAAAAAAAAAAAAAAACTGAACATAAACTCATAAATTAATTAGAAACTATGAGTAGTTTATGTTTAAAGTTATGATTATATTCATTAAAAATAATATTGCAAGTTTAATATTACGAAAATGTAGACTTTTTAATGTTCATTAACTTCGTGAATTTAATAACGTATAGTAGTGTGTTTTCATTTTCAATTGTCACATATCGTTTTCTAAAAAGTTTTAATTAACAAAACACAATAAAGTTTAATACGCTATTTGTTTGTAAACTAAAAAAAAAAAAACACTAAAAGTCACGTGGTGGATAAAAATAATTAATTGAACGTCAAACATTTTTAGAAGAATAAGATGCGAAAATTATCAAATTGTTTGGAATACAAACATACAACTGTTTTAAATGTTTTACCAAAACGTATAAATTTAATTAGATTTTTTATAGTTAGGATAGCGAGAATTTTATTATCGCAATTATCTCGGGAGATATCGTAATGGATATATGTTCGTGGGACACCCCGTATAACAAAATAATATTATAACATTATTTCCCACGTTCGTTTCGCGTGTACAAGCAGCAAATAAAAAATCGTTACAATAATTAATAATATTCTTTATAGAACGGGGGCGGGTGTAAAATCGTACGTTTCAACAGTTTTTCACGATGATCTCGAGAACTACGAGGGGGTTAGGAGGGCAATCGTCGTTGATGTTCTTGTGCCGAACGAAACGATGACCTCGAGTCCCTGAAACCACTGCCGCGGTGGCCTCGCGCGCAAAGTCGTTTTTTAATATTATCCATTTTTAATGGATATAATGAAATATGCAACATTTACTACGCGGCCGTCCGGAAACATGCGATTTATAAGACGTTTTCGTCCGAATATGCGAAAAAAAATGCAAAAAATGAACCATAGAATCTACACGTAACGAAACATCGATATTTTTTAATCGAAATCGTTCCCGGTCAATTGTAAGTAGAATATGCGTTTGCATATAAATCCGGTTATGTTGGTTATGACCTATATATAATATTATAATATTATTATTGACGCGTTGGTCTCCTGGTTTATTTATTTGAAGCGGAAAACGAACCGGTGTGACAGTCACCCCGGTATGGGATTTTTCGCAACGATTCGAACTATTAAATTTGTAAAAATATATTTGTCGCGGTTCAGATAAAAAAAAAAAAACTAATTTTCCCGGATCTGCAACAAACAAACGGCTTACCTGGTGCATCCAATCGTGTACCGGCGTCGTTCGTTCGAGTATATCCGGCGGCGTCAAGGGCGACAGAGGGTCGTAATAATATAGCGGTGAACATGTGACAGCCGCCGCCGCCGCCGCCGCCGACGACGACGACGACGGCGTAAACGAGGGGAAGACGCGCGGCACTCGGCGGTGAGTAGTTAGGTCGGATGGGGGGATGGTGGTGGTGGGAGTTGTGGTGTGGGAGCGGGCGAAAAGCCGACTTGCGTAAACGGTGTCGGCGGCGGGGCGGGCGGTAGACTTGACGCTTGTTGCGGGCGCGCGCGAACAGATTACAGGGAGGGAAGAATACCCGGCGCGGCGACGACGAGCGGCGTACGGGCGGCGGGCGGGTGGAGGACGCGGTCGGCGGAGGATAATGTTATACGGTTGCCGGGGCGACCGGGCCCGGCGGAGATACCGTCCGGGACACGCCTACCCAACCCCAAAGTGCGCGGGCACGACGACGTCTTTATCTCTCGCGCGAAAACACTCAATCCGCACTGTTCGGGACGGCCGCCGCCGCCGCCGCCGCCACCGCCGCCGCAAACGATCTCGGCGAGAAATTGGATTTTCAGCTCAGTACCTCCCGTCCCGCCGTCCCGCGGCATAAGCGCCCGGCCCGCGGCGCGACCAGGATTTATACGATAGGACGGGGCAAACATTTTTTTTTCTTTTTTTTTTTTTTTTATAGAAAATCAATTTTATCGGCATTGCAGTGAAATATTTAATTACGAATAAATACATCGATTCGGTCGGTATACCGCTGAATAAAGCACGATTGAACGGGTTTTAACGTATTATATTAAGAGGACGCGATGACCCCCTGCCAATTGGATTGAAAAAAACTCTTTTACAACTCCCTATGCTCACCTCATCCCGTATCTTGAGTAGAGTTACTACCCCGAAATATCACAGCGCATAAAAAACAGCGCCCCATTGATTGAAAACACTGCCCTGATCATTTTTCATAAGTTAACCCGAACATCTCTATAACCGAAAAGTCATCAAACCCATCGAATTTTATCGTATTTCAATTATCGATATATTAGGCACGTTAGTAATGTTCATGTGAACACGCTATGCATTCGTTTGTAATTATCCGCATACACTTTATTCGATATCGTGATTACACAAAAATTACTTATGATAATGTGTATTCGAATATTTTTTTAATAGAATAATTACCATGTTTTTTTTTTTTTTACAAATTTCGTCAAAATTGCCTATACGCAACCCCTTTAAATACGGGTAATACGACGTCATCTTAATAAAATATCTTTATTTAATGAAACGTTCAGTTTTACAAAAAAAAAAATAAAAAATTATACGATTAAAACATAAATTTAAATATATATATAGGAAAATATTTGCTGATTATATTGCATTGGGCTCGTCGTGTTGTCTACAAAATAACAAATCTCTATCGGAATTTCGATTTTTTTTTCAATAAATTAAACGCAATTTACACTAACTATGAAGGGGGGAAGGGCCGGTACCGAAATGCATCCCTCACCCTGGGTGCGCCACTGATGGGCGCAGCTCCTATTGGCCGAGGCGACGACAAACTTTGATATCAGTCCTTTTATATAAAAAAATCCTGGACAACCGTCAGATGTTATATGTATTAATTAAATAAAAAAAATGTTTCGCTTTCTCAATTTCTTCAAGGCGACTGGATACACCGAATGTGAATTTTCGGGTAAAAAAAAAATCTATTCCTATCTTTCTGCGATCAGTCGGATCGACGTAGCGAAGTAATGATAATTCTGAAAACAGATTTGAATTAAACATGAAGTCTAGACGAGAACGGTCAGGCGACTTTTTCAAGTTTTGGACTTCATAAAATATGATTACGGATATAATTTGTTTTTGCTGAATACAAATCCAAATTTTCACAATTCGTATCGCTAAAACGTAGTTTGCAGAAAGACCACTTGGTCGTTTTAGTTGCATGAATTGCACACGAGCTAACCTAACCTCACGATTGATTTTTAAACAGTGACAATAATTGTTGACTTGTACGAGAAGCGTATCCGCCAGGTTGTACGGTAACAGACACTTACCACTAATAATCAATTTACTTCTCATTACAAATACACTGCGTAGCGCGTAAAAAACTCATACTCAAACGAGAAATTGCCTATACACGACTCCTACGATACCGTCGGTGTCCAATCCCTTTAAAACGTTTTCGATCTATACACCCGGTTATAAGTATACAAAACAATAAAATACCACAACTGTTTTAAATAAGTCCATTTAAACAGATAATAATCATCGATTTTAACATTATTCTTTTTGCTGTTATGATAACAACAAAAATTATAAATAAATTCGACAGAATTAATTGCAAATGTAAAATATTATATTTATAATTAATACGACATTAATATTAATTCAAATTATTTTTGTCGAGGTAGCACTTGAGGAAGTTCGATTAAACGAATTTTTAAATTGAAAATTGTAATAATTATTGTCATTGCAAAATAAATTATACTAGTTGTACGCGTTTTTAACGACATTTAATAAGCTGAGAAAAACAGATTACAATATTTGTATCCACATAAAACAACAACAAAAAAAAAAAAATAACACTCGACAAATTCACAAATAAAACGATAGAATATTTAGAAAATTGTACCGCGTCTAGTAAATGCTAATATTAGTATTTAGTAAAGATTTCAAGTGTGTTTACGGTTTTTTATTTTTCACTGAACAAAAAAAATGTTAAAATTAAAAATTCGACAATAACAATATATACGTTATTGCGTAAATATTTCTCCGTTTCGGCTTTTCCTCCAGTTCATTCGGCCCATAATTATGAATAGTGAAAGGAAATTACAAAAATGATGGTTTCATTTCACCGACCCGACAAAATGTTTGCTTCCAGAATCCTGCCCGAAGTTGATGATCGGAGCAGGATTTCATAGTAAAACCTATACATTCCCTATTATTACTATGCTCAGAATCTAAAACGGCGTGTGACTATTAACGTTAAATTCGCCTAACGAAACGTTTCATTTAATTAAATACAATATTTCCTTTCAAACAATCTCCGGATAGCAAAAAATTAGAAAACTAATTGCGCAGACATTGCGAGAGAGAGAGAGAGAGAGAGAGAGAGAGAGAGAGAGAGAGAGATAAAATGAAATTGCACGTTTACGAGTCGACCACAATTTGGTCGCAAATGTCCGGCGAATCCGGGTACTTTTATGTTTTCCGGGTGAAAAATAACAACAGTAAAATCGGGCGATAAAAAATATAATCGATTCGCCCCGACACTGGTCAGGATTAGCGCTAATGCAATTTGTTCGTGACGACATCATAAAAAATAGTCTGTTTGATTTTCAAGACGTCCGTCCCGAACAAAAACCATTGTTCTCCTTGTTCCTTAATGCGGGGTACGGTATAATAACTATATTACGTATAACCATTCGAAAAGTTGAAGAAAAAAATAATAGTCGTCGTGCTCGGAATAAAATAACGATCGATGTATCCCGGAACAAAACGGTCCACGACTTCCGCGCTCTTCGAACATCATTCCAGACGTCCGCCACTGCGGCGTCTTTCGACGGTCCCCTAAATCAATAATATAATTTTAAAAATATACTTTTTTTTTTTTCTTGGATTGAAACTTTAGAATTGTACATAAATACGAGGTGTGTCAATAAAGTAATGAGACTGATATTATATAATTTATTTTTTTTATTGAATTAAAATTACTAATTTAAATTATCTTCTACAAAGAAACCGCCTTGGGAATCCGCACATCGCTGGACGCGACGTTTCCATTGTCCGTAGCAGTTCTGGAACCGGGGGACACTGGAATAGCCCACGTTACGTCGGTCACAGACGTTTGAATACATTCTAGCGTCCCAAAATGCCGTCTTTTGAGGTGAATTTTCAATCGCGGAAAGAGAAAAATGTCATAAGTGCTCGAGTTGGATAACTAAGGTGGCCGAGGAGCCACGGGAATGATTTTGATTGCCAGTACCCGATTAATTAAAATGGCCGTGCGGTAATGATGTCGGGTGCACCCAGGGGGTTCTTGGCGTTTGACCTCGACACTCTGCCTTCTGAATATGCCTAGAACCGCCGAAAAAGCTGGGCCCTTGGAAGAACACTATCGCCACACGCTTGCTGAAGTTTTCGAAAAGTTTCCGTCACGCTCGTGCCTAAGTCTGAAACCAAATCGGATAGCACACCGTCGCTCGAAATCGTTGATACTCATTTTCAGAATGTGTTAAAATAAACCCGGTTTACGAAAATAATAGCTAAAGGCCAACACGTGACATTATGTAGTTCAAAATCGCACATCAAAAGGCACATTAGATGTTTACCTATAAAACTTATCAACCGGAAAGCCATTAGTGTTGCTAGATAGCATGCTATCAGTCTCATTACTTTATCTACACACCTCGTAGTTCAATTTTGTTTAGACAACTTCAGAATACAATAGATAGTGATTAAAATAAAAAAAAACAAAAATCTCAGTTCGATGTTCCGAAAATAATAAAACAATTTTTAACGAAAATAAATCGTATAGCACCGAGCGAGAGTCCACTGTTATTATTTTAACATGGTGATTATGGTTTTTTTTCGTTTTGTTTTTGTTAAGTAAGTACTGTACAAAAAAAGGCGATCGTTTATTGCATACAAAAAAACGATTCCGAGCCGAGCAGTATTAAAACACATCAAACTGATTTATCGACAACATTGTTGAATGTTTTTCTTTATTTTATAGATAATTTTAATTAATCATTTTTTTTTTTTTTTTAGTAAAAAAACCAAATATAAGATTACCTAGGGGTTGAACTGTTTTATGAAGTTTTTCATGTAAATTTCCACCGACAAAAAATGTCACATGTTTTTAGATAGGTACCTACTGTGTGGTAAAAATCGGAGCACTAAACGAAAAAGTGTGAGAAAAAAAAAAACACATTCGCCTTAGTAAAACAAAAAGCTTCTTCGCTATACACTCAAAATATAATAAAAACAATTTAGTTGATAGAACAATAATGTTCGTTGGGTCGTATTGTTATTATCAGTGTTGTACACGGAGAACTCAACGATTATCTAGATAAGTTAACCTCGTTTTTTAAAAAAAATATAATTTGTTGTGTGTATTATGATTTTTGCATCTCATAGTAGTCATCGTAAATTATTAATTTATTGAGCATAAAAAATGAATTTGTATAGTTTGTGATATTTTTACTATGCGAATTTTAAATTAAAATAATAAACAAAAAAAAAAAAAAATACAAAAATACACCAAGCGAAATTAATTATCCGATTGCCCGTAGATAATCGGATAACGGTTTTGTCTAGATACGTTTATTTTATCTAGATATAAATATGTTATAATTTATTTTATCTAGATAACGGACGACGCGGATTATTACGCTATGTTATTGGTATCACGCGGTAGAAGACGGCGGCGGCGGCGGCGGTGACCTCTCTCCGTTCGGACACGACAACGTTATATACCGCGCGGGTAACCGTAGTAGTGGTATACGTAACCGGGCCGGGCCGGGGCAGCGGCGGCGGCGACGGCGGCGGTGACGATAGTTTCCGGTCGACCCGGAAATCCTGCGAAACGTGTGGCACATTCGGCCGGCGGCGGCGGCGAGGAAAGACTTATACGCGGCGGCGAAATGGCGCGGTCGCGAGCGTGCGCGCGTTGGACAACGCCGCGGAGGGTTAGGGGCGGACGGGATTTTCGATCCGACCCGTCGCGTCGGGGGCGGGCCGGGACGTGGCCGGGAAGGGACCGGGAACTGCGCGGCCGGGACGAGCATAATAATATAACGGATTAACGACCGAATCACACACTACGACGACGGCTCCCCGGGACCCTCGTCGACGTCGTCGTCGTCGTCGTCGTCGTCGTCGTCGTCGTCGTCGTCGTCGTCGTCGTCGGTCGGACCGTATACGAGAATCCTCTCTCCTATATAACGACGACAACGACAACTCACTACTACTACTACTACTACTACTACTACCGCCCCACTACCGCCGCTGAGACTACAACAACAACAACAACAACAACAACAACAACAACAACCGTATTATTATAATGCGCATCCGTCGCGGCGGACCCTCTCGGTCGGCAAATTAGATACCGGCAAAACGCATTATATACACGCCGCGCCGACACACACACACGCACACACCTAGTGCATAAATACGTGCCGGCATAATATGTACCCGGTTTTCCCTCCGGAAAACGCGCCGTCCGTATCCGTTTAAACCCCGGGGCCGGCTACGGATTTACACGATTATGCCCCGACACCGGCGCGCTTCCGTTCCGGCGCCCGCAATTGACTTTGCGGCCGCCGCACCGACTTTCCCGGCTCGCCGTGAGTGCAATAATACCGTCGTACGGGACGCGCTCCGATGCGGACGCGCGTACACACACGACAATTGCCCCAGGCACGTGAAAATCCCGCGAAAAACATCTGGAAACACAACGGCGTCCACAAACGGACGGCAAATAAAATGACCGGTCGGAAAGATATAATTTCTGTTATTTTTTTTTTTTTTTTTTTTTTGTATACGTATGCCATTCCACTTTCTGTTTTATGTTGGTCTCTGGAATTCTCGCGTTCCAGTTATTTTATTTCATCGTTTACTACTCTCTTGGACAATTACATTTTATCAATCTATTATTTACCTAGCTATCGTATCTAAGTTCAATATATTTAAAACGTTCGATTTGGTTGTCGACGAATACCTATACGGTCGGGTTGTAATATTTTATGTACAGGAACCGTCGTTCGTGACGACTGGTGAATTATGCGTGTTGAATATTTAAAATGGGGAAGAAAAAAAAACAACTATTTTTTCCAAACAATTGCCGGAGGGTATTCGAACGCTCGGAATAATAAAGCACGATTCGTGGCCGACATTGTTACGAGTAAATTATACAGCGTGAATAGTAAAAAAAAAAAAATAAAAAAATGAAAAAAAAATGTACATTTTGATGGTTTTTTGAAGAACATTTTGGTCGCGTCCGAATAAGGGAATATCATTTAAATGCAATATATACACAACTATATAAAAGATAATCGCACGAACATCGTCGAAACACGAATTATGATAACAAATATTAAAATTATCTCGGATAAGATAAAAGATAAAGTGGAATGTACATGTCTAGGTTATCTAAGGATATTCTAAAAATATTGTCCAGATAAATCTCAACACCGCTCGTTGTTTGTGGATACTTGTTTAAACGATATTATATTATTATTATTTGTTTGTATTATGAATTGGGCAATCAACACTAATCAGTCGACATTCGACCGTTTAACGAAGATGTATAGCGGAATGTTGTCGAGAACACTTGGCAAATTGATGTCGGGGGGGAAAATACAATACCGAATAGTGTTGTACTAACCGTGTTACAAATAATTAATGATTGATATAATTGTTATGGACTAGGGCTCGGATTCCGTGGCAAACGCTTCTTTCGAAAGAGAGTGCGATAGAAAGATAATTCTTATATACACGGTGCGGCAGAGCCGACCGACGAGTTCAATGTGGTCATTAGCCTGTGATAAGATAAGAGCAGGCCTTAATAAGTGGTATATTTTTAACTGTACGGTAATGCCGTTTTTATTCGTAATCACGGTCTGGACAGGTGTACATCGTGGTTTCGTCGTGCGTGCGTATTACGGAAATAATCATTCTGTGATCGCTACACAGAGGGCTTTTCGTATAGACTTCGGCATTCCACGTGCTGAATCTGTTCGTTCTGCTAACACTATCGAATTGTGGATACGGCATTTGGAAGAAACTGGAAGTACCCTAAATTGACTTTGGACACGGAGCACCCAGAACGGTAAGAACCCCCGAAAATGTGCAGTAGGTTAGATGACTTTTTTGAGGACGAGAACAGGACCGTCCATTTATTGTGTATGCTAAATAGATAATCCTCGTCCGACTATACCTATAATTATTATTCTATCTGAATGTACAGGGTGGTGCGTGGTTACTTCATTATTTTAAAAAAATCATAACACAAAAAGTATTGGCAACATTGATTTAATTATTTTTTTCTGTGTATAGGGGTACATTTAAAGTTTTATTTTATTTGGCTTTAAATACTACATCTCGAAGGTGGCCACCGTTCTCGTCAATGCACTGAGAGTGTCGGAATTTGAAATTTCTGTCCACTTTTTCCAGCATATGTGTGCTTATGTCGGCAATAGTAGCACAAATATTGTTTTTGAGATGACGAAGAATCTTTGGACGATCCGTGTATACCAACGATTTAATGTAGCCCCACAGGAAAAAATCACATGGGGCTAAATCTGGTGATCGTGCTGGCCACTGAAGATCGCCTCTAAGAGAGATGAGCCGTTCGGGAAAGTGTTCACGAAAGATATTCATTGACCTTCTTGCCGTGTGAGCCGTGGCGCCACTCCTATTAAAACCATACTTCCCCTACATTCATTTCTTTAAGTAGAAGAAGAAAAAAATCCACAATCATGCTGACATAACGTTCAGAATTGACCGTAACTGCTCGTTCGTTCTCTTCAACCATGGGTTGAACCATGGCTTCACATGCATTTTTTCGCGCAACATAATCGCGTGGATTAAGTTGTTGCACCACTGCCAATTTGTATGGGTGAAAATTAAGTTGCTCATGAAGAATTCGTCTCACTGTGCGACTAGACATCTCTAAAGCAGCCGAAAGTTTGTGTGCAGATCGCCCAGGGGATTTCAAAATCGCCGCCCTTACCCTTTCGATGTTTTCTGGCGTCCTGACGGTTCTGGAAGGTCCATTATGTTTCTTCTGCACACTACCCGGTGTCCCTGAACGTGTCCACCCACAAATAAATCGATTTCCGATCAGGCACACGACCGGCAGGCGCGATATTGAAATGGTTTCTGAAAGCACGCTGAGTTGCGATGATCGAACGGCTGAAAGAAAAGTAGGAGGCCTCCACGGCGAACGCGCGCTCTTGCTTTGTCCGCGGCATTGTTGACACTGAACTAGTTATGACAAAAACCTTAGATGACGTGCTTTCGAACAAGCCATAAACCAATGGTCTACTATTAATAGCCGCTCTGTTGCGAGAGTTTCAGATAAGGAAGTAACCACTCTCCACCATGTATTAGCAGTGGCGTGCGATGATTTTCGAGAGTCCGTCGCCTCTGAGTTATTATTCCGAATAGGCGGGCAGGCGGTGTGTGTGTGTGTGTGGCTCGTGACTTATATGAGGATGTGTAACATATCGATCGAATTGTATTTAATTTTTTAATAATAATATTTCAGGAAAATAAAAACTGACAGGCTGTACGATAATTCAATGTTTGATACCCAATCGCACAAAATCATTTCTGTAGTCGCGCGCATATACAGAAATGCCGAGAATAATCTGATATTTTGTGGGTATGTCGATTAATAGAACGAGCTTTTGAAATTAAAATTTAAAGTATTATTCAGAACAAAATTGCTGACTACTATACTTAAGTTCTATTATTATAAAGTTTTTTTTTTTTTTTCTAATTCATTATGTTAAAGGTAGTTATTATTTTTCTAATTTAAAGTAAAATAAATATAAAGGCGGTGGAAATAAAAAATAAAAATTTTAGTAATTTGAGTAGGTAATCTTGAAAAACCTCGGGTAATCCGGACGATGTTCGGTCTGAATTCATTCGACGACTATCGAGGCTCTACTGCAGCGGTTCCCACACTTTTTTCCACCGCGGCACATTATACTTAGTTTCTTTTTGTCACGGCATACTTTGGGTAAATATTGAAAAGAAAACAACTAAAAATTTGTCCACTAACGGCAGAATCCACATGGAGAAGTAACGTCTGTTTTGTTTATTAATCACTTTATAATTTTAAAAGAAAACAAATGAAGAAATATTTCCTATCACTGTCTGTTGACGAATTGGGTACGCAATCCATTTGCAGTAACACCAGATCCCGTACTTCATTTGAAGTTAATTGGACAGGAACAACTTTTGGAACTTTGATCTGGTCGCTCATTGATATAGAAATTGAATGAACTTACATTAATCCGTTTTTGGAATTTAATTAATACCGAGTATCGGATAATTACAGAAAAAGCAATAAATACGTGGTTACCATTTCCTATAAAATACCTTTGGGAACTTGGTTTTTTTTTTTAACGTAAACGACTACTATCAGTTGAACAAGAAATGCGAGTAGGTTTATCGTGAATTCCTCCGCGAATTTAACTATTATGCAACCAGCATCAAGTACACGTTTCAAAACAAAAGTTGTCCTTATTTAGATTTAGATGTTTAGTTTAACACGCGCACTATTTTCTTTTTTTTTTTTTTTTACATAATTAAATTTGTTCAAATGAAAAAAATCAAGTGTTCACGGCACACCCTTTGGGAAACACTGCTCTACTGTCTACATACATATTTGACTTGTTGTGCTAACGTGTGCAGATTGTATATTAACTTATAATAATAATGAAAAAATATCGTAGCCACGCATTTTATTTTCGTAGGGTCAAAAATGTTACGCAGGTCCTAGGCACAGTGCCCATAGGTTCGTAAGAGCGCTAATACGGCCCTGCGTAGGGGTGGCCCGTAGACGTTTCGTTTTGTCTCGAGTACGGGAAATGTTTAGCGCGACCACCGCGATTATACGCAATTCAATTCAGTCGTTTTTACCGGCAAGAAGAAGAAGAAGAAAAAAAAAGCCACTGGAAATTCCCGCCCCGAACTCGGAAATCGGTCCGTTCAAGGCCGGCGGAAAAGCACGACCGCGCGAAGTGGCCGCGGGTCCGGTTCTTGTACACCGAAACGTTTACGGCCGAGTATATTTATCGGACAATTCAATGAACCCGCACGTCGATGTATTGTTTTTGTTTTTTTTTTTTTTTCTGTCATTTTCCTGCCGCGTGCGCCGCGCGATTTACGGCTTGTGCACCGCGGCGGCGGTGGCGGCGGACGAGTCCCCCGGGGCACAGCCCCTCGCCCTTTTGCCACCTCGCCGACGACACAATAATAATCTAATTGCGGCCGGACGTTTCCGCGCGGTTTTCCCAGCCGTCCCGCGGGATCCGGCCGGGTTTCGCGATTTCCCGTTTTTCTAATCAATTATTATGCTACTACTACGCTATTATCGTCGTACAAATACACCGCCGCATCCCGGCATTTATATATATATATACACGCACACACGAGTTCATAGATATAAATTATTTACTATACGCCGCACGCACGCGTATTATTATTACGCCGTAATTCGATTTCGAACACGACCTCGTCGTGATGGTTGTGCCGCCGAGTCGGGACCCGCCGGACCCGACGCGCTTCGACGCCACCGACGGCCATAGGAGGTTCTTTTTCGTTTTTTCGTTTTTGTAACCGTAAAAGTTATTTTACCGTCCTCGTACTAGCAATAATCTATCGATAATCCGATCGCGAGCGTAATAATATTACACATTTCGCCTCGCACCTCTGAATTTTTTCTTTCTCTTTTTTTCGACGTACAAAAGTAGCGTTTTTAAAGTAACCTTCGCCAACTCTTCCGGCTGGGTTCGCCACACACCCCCCTTCCCCAGATATGCCAACAGTACGAATATTCGAATCTTCTAAAACAACGGTTCCAATACCTTTTTTTTTTTCTTTTCTTTTTTATTAAGCATAATATTTTGCTAGATTGTACCCTTCTTTCACGTAACTACTCTTAAAATGTTTAAATAAAAAAAAATAACAATAATATATTACAATGTAATAATTTTTATATTTTTCGTATTCCCTAATAACGCACACAAAAAAAGAAATTATTTATTTTACTTATTTAACGAATACAAATATTGTAATATAAAATTTTAGTGAGATCCTTTACCTTGTTTTGAATTACGTAGTTTTTTTTTTAAATCATGTTCAAATGATGGAAGATACAATCGTAAATCGGGAGCCTGCGTTCGGTTTATTTCTATATTTGTTTTTAATAAAAATGTACGAAGAAAACGCTCACTCGACCACTTCCGTACTAGTAAACAACAATAGATACTCAATTGCCTTGTCAGAGAATCGCTCCTCATATTCGTTTCTATTATCTAACCAAAAAAGTAGTTTTTTTTTTTTAAAACTCACTTTTTAAAGTTGTCTCGCGTGAATGTTCTATCAATTTGTCTTTTTCTACGATTGATACAGATGTAGCTTTTCGAAAGAATTCTCCATCAAAAGGATTTGAAATCCAATTGTTTTCTTTTTCAGTTATGTAAATGTATTTTTCTAATTTCTCGAGTAGGTCACACATAGCTAGTTTTCAGGCAAAAATTTGTGTAACGTTTCAAACACCTCGAGTTGGTATTTTTCAATATATAACCTCCGTAAATCTATTTTTTTAACCGTAGATTTAATTTTATTATTAGATGCCCGTATAAAAGTGAGTTTTACCCGGGCGTACTAATGTGCGATAACAATATTACTATAACTAGTAGTTTTACCGGACAAAGTTCAATACCTATCATAATGTATTATTATTATACGCACAAGTGTTCTATAATCTACATTCAAATTCGAAATTTTTGCTCAATTTTTTTTTCGCGTGCCCCGGGTTGTGGGAACCGCTGTTCTAATAACAAAGAAATCATTGCATTTACAAATGTATTTCTACGATAAACGTATCGATGAACCGTCAACGTTATCGCATTATCCGGCTTACGAAAACCGTAGACAATAAAAGACATTGATGGATTTCATTTCTAAAACCTACTGCGCGGAATGTTGTGCGAGCAAAGAGTACATTATACGTAACCAGACTGGTTAAATGAGGTTACGGCTGATAAGCCCAAACGGTCTGGCCCCGAAAGAGACTTTTGCGATAACAGACAATTGGGCGTGCGAGAGACACATGATTATGTTTTCACGACGGAAAACACGATTTGATTTTATTATTATTATTATTTTTTTTTTCGTGATAATTATTACATTTAATCGTTTTAAATGTGTTTAAACGCAGATACATTTGTGTTAATGCGACGGATACGAATGATCACGATTCGCGAGACGTTGGTAAAACGCTCGTTCGAATTTTGGCTTTGTGAATTATCCGTCATCCCTGGTCTAGTTGTAATGTATCAATGACGATACAAATACATTGTAGGACAAGTTTCAGAAGAAAAACAAAACGGGACAATTAACGCACTAACGGTTTCTGTGTTGTTGTAATTTAGTCAAAAGTAACCATAGAGACTTTTGGATATTTAAATCGATTGCTTGTATTATTTCGTTCTAGACGTGGTACAATTTTCAAAACATATTGACGTTATTTATAGCTATTTTCAGGGGTTTTTTTTTTTTTTTTTTATAGTTTTTTCATAGTCATGCGGATAAAATTGTTTTGGCATTTCGAAAAAATGCTTTGTCTCATGTCCGAGGCTACTTTTTACGGTTACTTAGTAAACCCCCCCCTCAACTTTAACCCTAATGGATTTTTAGAACATTTCGTGTAGAAAAAAAAAAAAAACTAACAAACAAAAAAAATGTGATTATTAATCGGTTCATTTTGTATATGTTTGTTTTCTAATTTACTATTTTGCACACAAGAGAACGCGTAACGAATAATATTGATGTGGCGTTTCGCAGTTATAGGAAAGCGTTTTGCCGGCAGTTCGCCCAAAAACGACTATAAACCCAAAATTGGATTCTATCTTCACGGTTCACGTGCGTACGTCGCCGTTCGTCACGTGTACGAGTTATCGTTGTACGTACCCGTAATCGTTTATTAGTTACATCGTACATAATACATATTTTACCGACTGCCGCGGGGGTTAAATTGGGTCAATTTCCACTCAAAACCACCCCGACTTAATGTTTTCTGCGTCGTTCATCCCCGGAGCAATAACTTAATAAGGGATACGTGTATACGGACGAGCCCTCTCGTTTCCCTCGGGGTGCCGGTTTCGACTTGAATTTTATTTTAAAAAAATGATATGTGTTTCGAGCGGGAAAAGGGTAGTCGACAGTGCGTGAATATTATAATAATAATATGAGAGTTTTAAAAAAAAAAAAAATAAAATCGATTCGGTGCGAACACCCCGGCGACACGAATCGTATTACAAAAAATAATAATTCGTGGGAAGTCATGACAAAATATTTTATATATTTTTTCTCGTTGTAGGTTCCAAAGTTCTTTTATCAAAATAACTCGATTACAGACAACAAAAAAATAAATCATTGTCGACCAAAATACGATTAGCCGAGTTCGATTAAAACATATTTCGATAGACATAAATTGAACATTGTATTAATTTGTAACTGCAAAAAAATAAAAAGAAGAAAATAACAATCGTTTGCGTTTTCGACGAATGTGAACATACGTTCGTACTTAAACCGATGATAAAAAAAAAAAATTGAAAAACGTTTGTCCTTCACGTACAAATAAAAAAAAACCTCAAAAATTTCAAATAGCTATAAATAAATAAAAAAAAAAAAATGAAAAAAAATGACAGAATATGTTGAAAATGTACTACATCGGTGAAAGTGGTTTTACGTCTCTACGATTATTATTTACCTTCTTTGATGTTGACGATCGGCAACTTGTTAACAGACGGAAAAAATAAAATAAAAAATAAAAACAACACGTTAAAACACTGTGAATCTAATACATTCCTCGTTTAGTCGTTTTTCTTTTTCGTTTTCGTTTTATTTAATGATTTGTGCAAAACAATAAAAATCAAATGACAAACGGACAATCGCGTAATTAATCACGATAATTAATTCACGACAATATCGTTGATATTTTATTATAATGCGCACGCTATTTAAATAATTTAAAACCGCATAAGGCCGTCCGCTGTTAAGTCCTCGGCGACGTTCATTAATTTGCGCGATATTAATCTTGTGGACAATCTTTCGCGTCTCAGATTTTCGTGTCCCCGCAACGTAATCAATACCTACCGTTTCGAGAAAATGATTAATTTCGGCTTACGTCATTTGAACGTATGGCACTGCACTCGTCTCGTATTAATAATATATTAAATTGTACACATCGGGCCGCATACCTTCGGATTTATAATATCATATGCACGGAAATTCACACACACGGTGCACGTGTCCGTACATATAAAAAATTGCAAAAAAAAAAAAAAAAAAACAATTAAATAATAATAATAATCGGAACCGTTATTGCGTACATTTTCCTGTTTTTCCGGACATTTTTTGGGTCTTTTCGCTTATTTATTAAACTACAAGAATACTATCAAAAAATGAGGAGCCCACCCCCTCCCACAAAGTACCAACTAGACAAAATGTTCAACCAAAAACCATTCTTTACGTTAACAATAATTGCAATAAAACAAGTAATATTTCTGATAGGAAAGTTGTTTACAGGCAGAAAGAAAATGCATTAATAAAAAATCCCCATCATAGTAATGCGAATACATTAAAAAACCGAATCGATTACTTGCAATGAAGCTATGATGAGCCACAGAATTTAAACAAATTAATATGAGCACACATCATTGTAAAGCCATAATAATTACAATTCAGTTGTTGTGATAAAACAACTACAGTAAAATTTCCAAAAAAAAAATACCGAAAATTATACTAAAAAGTTGTAATGTACGTATAAATGTTATTGGATATGTATTTTACCAAACGTTATACAATTTTAAAAAATATTCGGATACCGTTTTACACATTCCGTAAAATAAATTACTTTTCCTTTCATTCGCTGCACTAATACATATACACACGAAATATAACTTTTTAATAATATTATCATAATTTTACTACCGTGATATTATTTTCGTTGTCTACGACTTTTTTCACGGTTTATATTTTTAAATAATTTTTTTTTTATTTATTTTTTAACCCTCAGAATGGTTAACAACACAACTACTCCTCGAGTTTGCTGTATTATTGAGTTTTCCGTACGAGTCGAATCCCTGATTCACCCGTGGGTTTTCGTTTGGTAAGAAATCCAACACGAGCTTTTGTAAAAGTCTTCGGGATAAAAACTGTACAATAGGTTCACAAAATACGACTCCTATTGTTCGTATTATTGATAAGGGGATAGTTTAAAAAATAAATATATATTGAAATAAATATACACTTGTCACGTTCAATTATTGTTCGTCTAAAAAGTTTCTGCGTAAAACTTATTTATTGTATCTAATGTTTTGCGACAGAAAAAAAAGTACATATCATTGTCGAACCATAATACATAACGGGCAGTATATTGCTCCTCCGTCTGCAGCGAATCTAAAATGACAAACACTATAAAATATCACGTATGTAATGTCGTATATTTTTTATAATTTAAGTATGTTTCATTTTTTTATTATTATTTTTTTTTTTCTGTAAAGTAACTACCCTTCGGAATGAACCGGCCCCGGGTCACTTATTGTAATTGCATTACAATCCGGTTCTGGCGAATGGGCACCAAACACAGAAGTCACTCGTATAGTACAACATTAAATTATTTGTCAAACGGTTATTATTACAAACGATTTTTTTTTTTTTTTTTTTTTTAAATGTTTAATATGGCTTTTCCAATTTTGATGGACTATATATATATATACGGGAAAACGATTAATCTTTTTTTTTTCTCCAAATGCATTATAGATTTAACAACAATACGATTGATTATATTTATGCCAATAGACCAACGTAGGTATAATGTGAAACCTTACAAACGTGTAAACGAATTTTATCGCTTAGTGGAAATATAAAAAATTGTTTTCTTATTATATAGGCGGCGTTTGAAAAAAAAAAAAAAAAAAATACTGTTTTACGCATAATATAATTCGAACGTTGAGTACACAAACCATTTTTTTTTTTTTTTTTTTTTTTTTACTGTAATATACATTCTACGACCGCCAATAAAAACAAATAGGTATTAGATGCCATATTCATAAAAAAAAAAACCCGTAAAGACCTTGAACGAATTGCGGTTCTAAGCACAACTTGTTTTATAACTATAAAATATAAACCGTGAAAAAAGTCGTAGACAACGAAAATAATATTACGGTAGTAAAATTATGATAATATTATTAAAAAATTATATTTCGTGTGTAATTGTATTAGTGCAGCGAATGAAAGGAAAAGTAATTTATTTTACGGAATGTGTAAAACGGTATCCGAATATTTTTTTAAAATTGTATAACGTTTGGTAAAATACAAATCTAATAACATTTATACGTACATTACAACTTTTTAGTATAATTTTCGGTATTTTTTTTTTTGGAAATTTTACTGTAGTTGTTTTATCACAACAACTGAATTGTAATTATTATGGCTTTACAATGATGTGTGCTCATATTAATTTGTTTAAATTCTGTGGCTCATCATAGCTTCATTGCAAGTAATCGATTCGGTTTTTTAATGTATTCGCATTACTATGATGGGGATTTTTTATTAATGCATTTTCTTTCTGCCTGTAAACAACTTTCCTATCAGAAATATTACTTGTTTTATTGCAATTATTGTTAACGTAAAGAATGGTTTTTGGTTGAACATTTTGTCTAGTTGGTACATTGTGGGAGGGGGTGGGCTCCTCATTTTTTGATAGTATTCTTGTAGTTTAATAAATAAGCGAAAAGACCCAAAAAATGTCCGGAAAAACAGGAAAATGTACGCAATAACGGTTCCGATTATTATCGATTTTGTTCTTTTGTTGTAATTCAGTTTAAAACAAACACAGAGACCGTGAAATTTTCACCGAATATTTTTATTATCAAAAAATTCGACATTTTTTTTCGTTTGATCTGGATAAAAATGTTATTATTTCTATCGGCATTTAAGTTAAGACAATTGTCATTTATTTTGCAGTCAATATTATTTTCAATTAAAATCAATATGATAATCGTTTGCAATGATTGATCGTCGCGCAAACAAATTCATATTTAATTACCACGTACTATATCCTACCTTTCCAACTTCCCATCTCAAATTTTTTCCCACCCAGGAGCTAAGTAACTCGATGGGTTTTTTTTTTTTTTTTTTTTACAGCGCTACATGCAGTATTATAAAAAAAAATATTTATATACATATTATATATAACATACTTTGTATGTCGTTACAAAAAAAAAAAAAAAGGAAAAAAAAGAAATGGTTTCTGGCTGTGTATAAATAATATAATATCGAAGTCGATTGACGTAAAACGCAAAGTGACCTATATTCTATCTGACGACGACTGTTGTACATTTTACGGTTTATACTTCTATAAGAACGGCGGCGGGGCGGTAAAATGACGTTTCGACATCCGTAAGTCGTGTCAAATAATAATCGGAGACTAGGAAAAAAAATAAAAAAATAAAATACCCGTTGCTGTCGACCGGAGACGGTGGTGACGGACGGTTCGAATGACGAAAGCTGTCACACGAAAAAGAAGGAAAAAACTGCGTAAAAATTAAACGCGTTTGCAGGTGGATACTCAACGAATTTATTCGATATTTTTTGCAGAGGTACCAGAAATATTATTAAAAATAATAATAATAATAACAATAATTTATTCGTTTATTTTAATTCAAAACTATTTAATGTTTATTTCTAAAGGTAAACACCTTTTTTTATACAGTTTTTTGCGTTTGGTACATAAGAGACGGTAATTAACAAAATTACTTAATAATTTAACCCCTCCGAGAAAGAGAAGAGGAGGTGGGCGGTATGAATTTCCAAAAAATCTTTGATCATTTTTTTAGGACAATAATTAACCCCACTGGTTGAGCCACTGGTTAAAAAGGGGTGATAAAAATTTGGCGGGTGTCAGATACATATGTTTCATTGAAACTGCTAGATAGAAAAAAAAAAACTTCACGCCACCACTGTACGTGCAAGTTTTATTTTAAAGAGCTGGGACACGGAATGTTGATGGTCAGGTAGCATATATAGAGTGATTTAGTTGATATACTTATAATTATGCTGAAAGCAACGATAGATCATTAAAAAAAAAACGATTCTCATAGGAGCTCGGATAACTGTTTTATAGCCAGTTTTTCAATTAACCAAGCAGGGAACTCGGGAGTATTAGAAATCAAAACAATTGTCTACAATTCAAGTATACGAGTGCTCGTATAGAAATTGAAATTTCGAAATCATATAACAAATAATTATTTGACTTTATTTGTTTGTTTGTAAGCGTAAAATCTGACGTTTATAAAATAAAGGAGGGATAGGCCAAATCCGCAGGACGGATTACAATAGATTTATACAAATAAAAAAAAAAAAAAAAAGAGGACGTATTTCGCATCGTGGGCCATAGGCCAAAGGCCTGGCCGAGAAAATAATTTGTCGAAATCATTTTTCGGTACGTTTAATAGTTATTAAATAATATGTTTTTATCGTTTATTTATTTTTTTATTATATATTTTTGTTGATTCGTTCGTTTTAAACGATGATCATTTTTCAATTCACGGGTTAGTCAACTACTAGGGCGTAACGACGCGGTGGATTATATTTAATAATAATATTATATAAATACGATAAAAACGCATAATCACCGCCGCTGCCGCCGCATGCCTATCGGATTCTGTACGGATTGATATTATAATGTTATAAACGATAATCGACAGCCACACGATGACTTTACGGATAAACGCTCTTTATTTTTATCGAATCCTCCGGGAGGACCCATCGAGATGTCTATCTCGGGTAAAAGAAAAAGAAAAAAAAAAGAACCATAAAAACTACGACGAAACACAATAATAATACGATATACGGTTCTTATATATATAGTGTATATAGTAATATTAAATTTATATGTTCGGGCCTCGGGGGTAGGTAATGCATCGTCTTCGACGACGATCGGTACGGCGATAACGCTATCGAAAAAAAAAAAAAAAAAATAAAAAAAGCGCGTTCCGATGACGACGTGTACACCTATATTTTCACTGTACTCTTGTACGTACGGACGAAACGTAAACCGAAATAATAACGATATTATTATTATTAGATTGCCGGTGTAAGTCGTCGCCGTTGCGCCGCGCACGATCGATTATAATAATAATTTTTTGATTTTTTTTTTCTTTTTATTATTATTTTATTTTACCGGTGATCTTTCACCGACCGTTCCGGTACAGCCCGACGTGGTATGCGCCCGATGCCGGCCGGGCACGGTAAAACTTACGGTCAGAAAAAAACCGTGCGCCGCAGCGGTCCGCCGGTCCCATCTGTCATTCTTAACGTCCGAATTTCGCCGCGGAAGCCGATGTTATCGGGCCGGGGGCCCCGGAGTCCCCGTCCGCCGCCGCCGGCCGAACGGATACAATACAAATAATATTACATTTTCGGACTTGACGGTAAAATAATGTTCCCACGAGACGGACCCGCGGGGCGGTAAACACGGCCCAGCGGGAAACGGAGTTCACTTGTATTTTTTCATCTTCTTCTTCTTCTTATGTTCTTTATCTACCTATGTGCGGTCACATAATGTTTATAATATTGTTATCGTATCACTCGGCGTGCGACACGAAAACGTCCGGAACGTTACGATATTATTACGATATAATGGACCGTATCCGTTGGCCGACTCGCTCGTGTGAGAACTCCGGCGGAGTTAGGCGGAGAAAAAGGAGGAAGAAGATGAAGAAGAAGTAGAAAAAAATCATTATATTATATTATTACTGTTGTACTTAGCGTTTTTTTTTTTTTTTTTTTTTTTTATCGCATTTGTCGTCGCACCCGCGTGTCGCGGCAACCACCCCACGTTTATACAACGAGCACACGTACGCCCGTACGCTACAACAACAATACGGTATTGTACCCACTGTGTTACGGTCGAAACGCATAATAAACTGGCCATTGTCCGATTTCGATGGTCAAATACGGAAAATATTATACATTGGCCGGGCACAACAACGCCCGGAACACGGCGGACAATTATTAGAAAAAATGTAAAAAAAAAAAATGCCAAACTTTAATTGCCGTTTATTTTACTGTTTTAACGTAAACTACGCGTGTACTAAAATTAACAAATACAATTTCGCGGTACGGTTTTCGGTGTTTTTTCAATCGATCGGAATTCACTATAGTTGTTATCATCAACAACAACCGAATTGTAATCATTATTTTTCGGATTTTAGTACGATGTGCGCTTTTTATTTTGCATTCTGAACATCAATGGCGAGCGATCGATTAGTATTTAATCAATGTATTTCACAGTTTTTCAATCAAAATTACTACCAAACTGCTTGTGTTCGTTTTACTATTGACGTGTACGTGTATTTAATTGTGCGGCCGTGACATTTCGAAGTATTGTGAATCGTCTACTCCGAGTGTGCCGTTTCATCCGCAGCCCCACGTTTGCGTTTACTCGTTTTCCATTTTAGAATACTACAGTCGCGTCTATTTCTGATTTCTAGTTACGATTTCAATCTGGACAAACGGTGGTTTTTCAAAATTAATTTCCATTTTTAAAGCTTAAAGTTTCACATCGTGTGAACCGATTCGTTTCTCTTTCTAACTTTATCTCGATTGTAAACGTCAATGGTATTCGACGTTTTCGACGGATGTGTTTTTTTTCATTTTCAGTGGCGGTCCGTACAGACATAGTGTATACGAGTATGCAATTGACGAAACGATTGCCCGTGATGGCAAACAAACACACAAACGAGAGAAATAAACAAAACCCCAAAAACATATTCTAAGTGTAAAATTAACATTGTTCGTCTGGTCACTGTGCGTAATACAGAAACATTTGCATTACGACGTTCGTCCGGGCAACGTAACCGATTAATATAAAACAGATTCAGCTTTTCCGAACGTCATTGTATTGGAATGCCCGAATTATACACTTTGACCGTATGGAAATTCGTCTGTTTCACGAATAGGAATCGCCTTGGCGGCTTGTCCACAATTCGCGAATCACAAAAAGATATTTCACGGTATACGGTCAAAGTGTTCGTGAAACGATCATTCGAAATCGTGATTTTTTTCGCAATTTAATCGAACCGCTGTAAATAAAACGATTACCACACTCAACGCTATAGTAGTGTGTAACATTGTAATATTTAAAACGTTTTTTTTTTTTTATATACAGTTGCCCAAGTCATACACGGCGTCAAAATCGAGTAACAATTTTATTTTTGGGAAAAATAGTCCGGTATCGTGAAATACATTTCGATACTGACGAATTTCTTCGCGAAAAGATCGTAATTCACGATGTGTGCTACGGAAAAACGTACGATAAATACAACCGATTAAATAGGAATGCGTTTATTCGAAACATGATAAAAAAAAAAAAAAAAAACCGATTCTGACCGTATCGTCTTTGACCCGCCAGTAGATTTCACTGGACGTTTAATGGAAATTAACTGTACACATTTCGGGTTCGTACAACGGAAAGCAATCGTTAACGGGGTTTAGTTATATAAATCAGTAAACGACAGACGAGTGAACCGGTGAAATATTTCTTTTTTTTTTATTTGATTTTAACTATATTACGTATCCGTGCGCCCGCCCGCCGTTACGTGTACACCGTCACGGATTTAAAAATTCAAATGTAATTTACGATGCACGCACTTCCAGATGACTAATATTAAAACGGAGATCACATATGTTGTCCATTTCAGCGGCGTGCATTTTTAACGAACGCCACGACGGCCACCATACTATTGTAAATATACCACGTGTGTACGTTTGCGCGTTTGTCCGGCGGTAGAACTCGGACGGGAATCCGGTAAAATTAAAATTAACATCGTCGATACCTGGTGCGGGTACTAAAATATCGGGAATAGGTTATAAAAAATTCGAATTAGAAAAAATATATATATATGTGTGAAAATCCGAGTGGTGCGCGGCCACGGTACGCGCCGTCTGTTATTGTTGTGGCGCGACGACGAGCGTTCTAAAACGAAATATTATTTTTATTTTTTTTTTTTTTTTATTAAACCGCGTCGGCGAAACAATATAACAATGTTCTTTGATTTACGATTAAATTTATGGAAATTCATCGTACACGACAAAGAAACTGGTATCTGGAAGACCCTCCGACGACGACGCGATCGCGAAACTCGTTATTTTATCGCACGGTCATTCTGTCAGAGATTATAGAAAAAAGTACATAATACTCGTATATACCCGCGTAATCGGTCGGAAATAACTGAAACGTTTTAATATTCGAAATTCTCACTCGTATGTGTCACAACGAAACCGGTAGAACCATAATTGACGAAGAGTCTTTAAAAATACAAAAAAAAAGCCGAAAAGACCGCTAATATAAATAAAATGCAAAATGGTTAAATTATCCAACGTTCGCGAGAGGTTTCTGCGGTTTCGCACTTTGGAAAAATTGCAACGGACCAAAAAAAAACACGAAAATAAATTACCAGTTGAGATTTCCATATAAATTTGGTCTAGTTAATAATTTGTATAAATCGTAAAACTCGCAAAATCTACCGACCGGAGATTATATAATTTTTATATCGACGTCGCGGCACTTCGATAAATTGTCGTACGGTATATGAGTGGTACCGTAGAGTAGTTTTATGTAGACGTTTTTAATTTTTTTTTTTTTTTTTTTTAATAAACTTAATATGCCCTAAGTTTAGTTTTACGTCCTAGACCGCATGCCGCCGACTACTCGTCTACAAAGTTCAGTAACGTTCTTCACGTGCGAGCCCAGACGGTGTAAAACTATTCCGAACTCTGACACAAGTCGCATTTTGTACGTATAATATAAGGTACATAAATTATGTCCGCATTGCAACTTTTTCGCAATCCCCGAAGTATTCGCAATTGTTTGCAATAAAACAACTGTAGTAATATTATTATAAATATTTCCGTTTTTGTTTTTTTTTTTTTTTTTTAGAATTTTCCCCGTTGCCTAGAGGTCATCAAGAGGATGCGAGGCAAACAAATGTACGTCGCTTTTGTATACACACAGTACATACGGTTCGACGATACTGTTGAGTTACACGCAGACTTCTAAAGTACTTAAAGATACTTTATAAACATACAAATACAGATATTATATTGAAATGTTTTCTGAATACGTTAATATTGAGTACTTTCAGCGCTTGAATTGAAAATAAAATTAGAAGGGGGACTCATAAGTGTAAAAATAGATATTAGTACTTGAATACTTCAATGGCTTTATACATGTCCGTGATGTTCATTATGAAAAATTAGAAGGGAAATAATTAAATTTACAAAAAAATAAAAAAAACCAGATCAGAGTATCTCTGCCCCAAATTCAAGCGCTGGGCACTTTACTAAAAAATATTTGAATACGAATACGTTTGAAACGTATTCATAAATACTTTTGAATACTTCATTTTTATATTTATTACGATTTCATGGGTATAGTCGTTCGTATAAAGTTATATTTTTTTTTTTTTTGGAACAAAACAGGTTTAATACAAGTGCCAAGGTATGACAATTTGCATCAAATAACTATCAAGACGGGTGTGTAACGCTGATGCGCGTCAATAACTGTAATAACACGGGAAACGGTTAAAAAAATTATAAAAGTATATTTGAAATACTTTTGTAAAACATTACAATTGCAATTCGAACACTGGCAAAACAATGGTGAATAGTTGCGCGGAAATACATTTACTCGTAAACACTTTACAAACGGTAGGGCGCGTGTACCTTACACGTTGTTACGTGTTTCGTGTTACGAAACGCAATCCAAGACGACGAGTTGCCGGAGTTAATCGCGGTAATTGTTCGCAGTTTCGGTATACTTTTCGGCCGAGTATACGGAGTTACAATCGCCCTGGCCCCCCTCGCCATTTGTACAGAACGATACCGTTTAAAGTCCCGACGATAAAGTCGGATCGTACGGCGGCGTGTACATAATAATAATAATAATAGTGTACGCGATATTATATAAACTTTTGCTTATACAATAATAATAATAATAATAAATAATTATACGCCTCCGAGCGGGAAACGGCGGCGGCGGCGGCGGTAATACTACTACGGCCGGGGTCGGACGGCGTTTTCCCCCGCGGCGGCGGCGGCGGTGGCGGTGGAGATTATACGGGCGTACGGGTAATCCCCCGGCGGGTCGATGTGCGCGACGAGGTGTCGCGGCGGCAGCGGGGCGGAGAAGCTGCGAAAATTAATGGACCAATTATCCTCGGCAAAGCTGTTACTCTCCGCACCCCGAGTGACTGATACGGTGCGGACCGGATAATAATCTGTTTTTGCGGGCCAACCCCCACGCTACCGCGAGCCCGCCGACCCGGCCCGTCCGGGCGACCCAATGTTTTGGAAAATTAAAACTACTCCGGTCCAACGGTCCACTTTATACGTAACAATATACAATGTGTACACTTATACGCGTAACGTCGTCACACCCTCGTCACACCCCTCGTTTTTTCGACTCCGGCACCGCCAAAGCCGATCGGCGATTTTTCACTATACGCACCGACGTCACCGCGGCCGCACACCGGCGGTGTGTTGTCGTACCTACTCAAAGCGCGGTGTATTGTTTTATCGTTTTATCGGGTTTTTTTTTTTTTTTTTGGTTTTTTTGACTTTCTGAGCCGGGGCGGCGCCGGACCTAATGGTAAAGGGGCGGGTGACAGCGCCGCAGAACGCGTGGAATCAGAATGGAGACGTCGATGCCATTTAGCATTGATAGATCCACAGTGGTTTTGAAAACGGCCGTCGTCGCATAATTACCGTGCATTCGAATTTTATTTCATTACATTTTTTCAAACGCAATTATTATTATTATTCAACCTGAAATACATCGCATATGAATCTGAATTGCCTATATATATATATATATATATATATATATATATATATATATATATATATATATATATATATATATATATATATATATTACTGAATATTTATTCACGTTAGTAACATTTAAATTATAAACAATCGTCAATGAATTGCGTAATTCGCATTATACATTAGTTTTGTAGTTAATTTAACTATTTGGCTGATTCAAGCGGCACAATAAACATCATAAATTACTCCCGTACGTTTTATGACAATTATGTAACTATTTTATTATATTTATATTGTATAATACAATTTATAGTTTATTTTTATGTACTTTAATGTTAACGACTACATTTTTGGCAAGATTTTCATAAGAAATCATATACACAAATAATCAAATAAACAACGATCTCAATAATATGATAACGTATACGAAATGATAAGGCTACTAATAAAATGACCGCCATTTTTTGTTTTACCTAATAGTTTTCCATTTCGATTTCATCTATTCTGTGGCAGAACGATTAAAGATAGTACGGTTGCCCATAGAACTATAATAAAGTGTTGTTCCGAGTTCCCTTGTTATTACAATGACTATAGCAGAGCCGAACAATAGGAACAAAATGAGAAATGTACGGAAAAACGAGTGGTACCTAGTGCTGCGTTTCAACTATCACGTTTAAATTGATCAATTAAGCAATAAAACTATATTTACACTCTGGATAAAATGATAGCCACCACTAGGCTAGACGATATATACTCGAGTGTTCATTAAACGAAGAAACGAATATTATTTTTAAAAAAAGTACGGTTCGTCGTTTCCTTCTGGTGTTCTCATGCCGAATTCACCGCGTCTAATGTCTTGGAAAATTAAAACAGCTCCGGTCTAACGCTCTTATCGTATAAAGTCGCACCCCCCGTTACGCGCCGTCGACTTTAACCAGCCAGCGCGTATTTCAGTCCCGTTTCGTTTAGTATTATTATACTGTCAACTCGCCTTTTCCATCGACGACATCATCCTATTTGTCGTATTAATACATCCATAATCGCCTGAAATGTTTGGAATCGACATGAATAGATATTGGTATTGTTGTCGGCGATCGTCGTACCAACCGCTGCGGTTGGCAATACTGGACGATCGACAGGTCTGGTCACGTCGGAGGCGGCTTCGATCGAACCGGTAACGGGGCAGTAGCCGACGAGCTCGTTTTTGCGTTTACAATTACGTACTCGTATCGTCGTTTACTATTTACTTTATTTGCTCTGTCGGAATTATTATATAGGAAATATTATACTCGTCATATGTCCGGCACACAGCACCTTTGGTGTGTAATTATTTATAATTTTCTAACACTTTTTAAAGGCATCCACGATTGACGTTTCGAACAGACGCCGATCAATATAGTTTCAGTGATTTTACTGCGCTTGGATTGTAAATACTGTTTTACAACTATACGCTGTCTGTATTTACAGTAGATTTACCAAAATTTCACAGTACATTAAAGAACTCTCAGATACGATTTCGTTAGCACTACCCAATCACTTTTATAAGTCAATTAAAACACCAAAATAACCGACAATTTTCAAACTAATAACAGAAAGATAATGGGTGTCCGCGGAAAACGGTTATTCATATACATTTTATTCGATATCATGATTACACAAAAAATACTTGTGATAACGACACGGGACTACTCGTACATTTATTGTTTGATTGTGAATTTGAGTATTTCTGAATTGATAAATTACTATTTTTTTTCTTCTCAGAGATGTCGTCAATATTGCCTATACGCCACTCCTTCAATACGCGCGATATTACGTCTTCTTAAGCAATCATAAACGATAAGCAGAATAAGGTATTCATCCTGCACGTTATCGTCCGTCGGCATCTGCGGACACCGGGGTCGTTTTTTGTACGCTTTTGACAGGGTTTATCATCAATCTCCGCGGAGATCATGCTACAAGTCTCACGAATTTCGGTTAGGTTGGGTCAGATCATCACGCAGCGGTACTATAACTATGTTTTTTTAATCTAGGTAGCAAGAAGATGAACAATCATCACATTCCGTGTCTGAATTTTTCATGTTTACATTCCACAGCAAGACGTTGGTCTTATACGGTTGTATAATTATATAATACATTTAAAAATAACAAAATTATGATAAGAAATAATCGATGGCATAGAACTATATTTTAAATGAATGAGAATTATTTAATTACCTATCGTACAACTAAATACTAGACGTGTACCAGATATGACATACATCATGATTTCAATAATAAAAAAAAAAAATGTATGGATTAATGTAAATTAATAATCAGTTTGTATACCTTACATTAATAAAAACGAAATATATCATCTATTATTTCTAATAAATATATATTAACTACAAATAGAAAAAAAAAACGTATCTAATTTCTAATTTTAAATTTATTTACCTTTATATAATACATAAATTACATGTTAAACACATAATACATAATATATATATATAGGTATAGATACTATATAGATACTTCTGTAAGCCTCAGCGTGTGTCGGATTAGAGAGTTATCAATTTATCATCCTAGTTATCCTGATATATAGACAATATAAGAGAAAAAAAAGAAAGTACATCTAGTTATTTCAGAAACATACGAATGACAACATTAAATACGGATTATATTATTATGAACTGAATAGTTCTGAACATAGCCACTTATAAACTAGTTTTTTTCCCCCATTCAAGACCCCGCAGTTAATATTTTTATTATATACGAGTACAGTTGGTACATTTGATTAAAATAATTTCTACCTGGATAATCAACGAAAGATTTTCCAAATGATTTATTGGTATATTCGACAGGAATATCATATGCTTGTCTAAGTTCTCTTACACGAGTAAAGTCAATACGGTTAGATTTTTTTTTACTAATTGTATTGGTTATGCATAATACAGCGAGTTTTCTGTACAAGAGTATATGCGTATAATTATGTTTTTATTGAACGTTCTAGTGTTGTTTTTTTTTTTTTTTTTTTTTCAAATTGTTTTATTCAAAATAGTTCAAATCAATATAATTCGATTTATTTGTAGAACCAATCGATTGATGAAACGCGAAATAAATTATTCGAATAGTAGCTGATCTCTGAGTCTGACAAATGTGTACAATATGGGACGTAGCTACCCAATGGTGTTATTAATATGTAGGTATCCTTTAAAATCGATATTTCGATATTTCTTTGATTTAATTATTATTAAACTCGGATAACTTATATTTACCTGGATCTTGTGGACAAGACAAAATATAAAAATATATCTAGACAGATATGTCTAGAGAGTAAACAACTCACATCCGACCGGTTAGGCGATATTGAGCCGACGAGAAAGGCGTCTAAACTTGCGGAATCGACAACCGTTGTTTTTTTTTTCTCTCAAAACCCGGAATCGATAATTCCCGTCCAGTTATAACCTTTTTTTTTTTTTTTTTTTTTTTTCCTACTTTCCGCGCGCAAAAAGTAATATCTTAAAACGGTCTTTCAAATTATTTACTTCTGCGGGGTACTACTCCGGTATGTGCGCGTATGGCGTTTGTATATACGCACGCGGTTCACGCGTATATGCTGTGCAAGCCTCCGCTCGCGGTATACTCAAAATGATTTCCCATGTGAACGGTTTCCGAACTACTGTAATATGTGCACTTTTAGACGGCCCGTTGGGAAACGGGTCCCGGTCCCTGCGATTATAAGGATAGGAAATCTAATTTGCAGATTTTAAGACGAAGATAATATTTTCGCGATAATGCGACGCCGTAGGCTTGTACAACGAGACCCGCGCGGACGGATGTTAATCCGATTTTTCGAGGCGACGGACCCGGTTTAAAAGAAAACGGGAAACAAATTATCATAATCATTTGCAATTGTAGGATATTGTTACGTTTTGTGAAACATGTCTATTCGATGACCCGTTTCAGTATAAAACTATAACATGACAGTGTATTACAGAAGAGATTTTTTCTTTTTTGTAAGGGTCCTACTGCTCGTATGTCTTTTTAAAAACACGTTGACAAAGAAATCGAACACATTGTGCAATTAACGGGTCTCGACGAATTGGATATTTCGGTAAAAATAAAACGAAAAATATTAGAACGGTATTAAAGTTTATTTCGTTATTTCGTCATTACGTTGAGGGGTATTTTTTTTTTTTTTTTTTTTAAGTAGCTTAATTTAATTATTATATACGTACGATTAACAACAGATTTAAACTTAAATTTGACAATGAACCGGCCCGGTGTCCGATGAATGTCATACAAACTTAGCGTTCCGACATAAAATCTGCGTTTAAGATGTCGGTGTTCGCGACAAACGTCGTGGTGTAAAATAGCCAATCGCGACCGCGACCGTCTGAGGCGGATGCTTGTGGGAGTCGAAGTACCCAATATCCGAGCCGATCGGTGCGGAAGCCATTTGGTTTTACAACGATATTTTTACTTATTATTTTATTTCGGAAAACATTTTTTAGGGTAGTTTCGCCGCAAAACTTTTTTAGTAATTCAGTTTTACACGGTAAAACGAACGCGGGCATCGGCGGGTGATTAGACGAGGTAATTTTTTTTTTCCGAACTTCCCGTTTTTCGATCCTCCCCGGTTCAACAAGAAAAACGAGGTTATTTAAATATATATATATATATAGGTGAACAATCGCTAACTCATTATTTTCAAGTAACCAAAAAAAAAAAAAAAAAAAAAGAAGAAAGATTACAAAAAAATAATCATTATTTAGCCGATTGCAATCGGTATTCGTATCAATCTTCGTTTCTCGATATATGTATCGAATTAATATTAAAGTTACGCGGTTTCTATTGACCGTTTAATTTACACAATTACGCACATGGGTCGTGATATATTTTACGATTTCTTAAAATGAAGATGTTGACATTTAATATTCACGAATATACGAAATTAACGAAACCCTAACAAATTCAATTTTACATTCGATCTTATTAACACTTATTAGTAATTTTCCATTGTAATTTACTCTGTTTTTACTAATTTATACTAGTGATAGACAATATAAAAATAATTGAAGGTAACGAAAATAATAAAAACTAACATATTGTTTATTTAGATTTTATTTAAAAAAAAAAAAAAAACCACATCGAACGGTTTAAGACGTATTAATACGTTTTATTCAAGAAATTGCTCAGAGTGTCCACATTGATTTTCAGAACGGCTTGACAGTTTTCGCGACGTTACTGTTTTTATTTGATCTTCGCGCGAATTATTACATACGTTAAACATGAATTACAAACATCTCGGAACATGGTCAATTTTCCGATTAAAAAAAAAAAAAAAAAAAGAACTATTTATACGAAAATTGTAAAAATAAAACAAAAAAAAAAAAAAAATCGGAGTTGCAGTTTTCAAAACGAAAGCGAATTTGTATACGTAAGTTGTAAGCGCTTACCATTCGGTAATATCGGGTTACATGTTCGAAATCTCTCTAAAAAAAAAAATGCGCATTTCGGTACTTATCGTTTCCATATCGTCTCCCCCGAAAAAACCCTCCGACCGTTCGAACCCAATGTCGTCCGGCCAAAAATATTAAGTGGCACCTCTGTTAATCGTGAACACGCTGTTTGGTATGTACGTATATTATTATTATTATAATAATTATAACGATTCGATAAAATTCGTGTTACACCCGGGACGTGAATTTCGTTATTGTGCGTTTGCAACGCGTAAAAAAGTCGAGTTTATCGATTCCGGAAAGTTATATATATATAATGTTTTTTTTTTTTTTTTTTGGTTTTTTACCGCCGCACGAAAACGAGCCGATCGTCAAAATGCCGTGACAATCGGACATAAATAATATTACAATAATATTAAATTTCGCCGGTCGGCCCCGACTTCCGTCTATAAATATTATTACAATTATTATAGTTTCGACTTACCCCCTTTCCGACGACGGTGATGTTTATGCGCACAAAATAGCCCGCGGCACGACCGCAGTGCGGGCTAAACCAACGCGACCGACGCAAACAATTAAACGAGTAAAATACGTACGTAACATATATATATATATATATATATATATAAATGTACGTGCGGTGTAGTATTTTTTTTATTTTTTTATTTATTTATTTTTTTTTTTTTCTGAAGTCGCGGGGCGGCCGAGGGTGCGAGTTTAGCGTACGGTTTATATTGGGTGGTCCCCGGCCGTGTGTGCATACGGCCGACGAGAATTATACGTTCCATTTTCCGCGTGTAGTAGTATTTGTTTTACGACGCTAAAAGCAGACTTTTATGATCCGTCCGAATGACGTTACTCGAAAAACAACTCTGGGGGGGACAAATGGAAAGAAAGAAACAAAAAAAAAAAAACAACCATTATTATGTATAAGTAAGAAACGCGTACGCGCCGTTTAAATATTTTGCACGAGGTGTTTTTCGACGCGTCTATACAATAAGTCCGCTGCCGCGCGGCGAAGATAAAAAAAAAAAAATAAAAACAATAAAAAGTAAAACGCGTTTATTATTATTATATCGTTCGTTTGTTTGTTATGTTTTGTTTTTCCGTGCGTGATTAAATTTTGTTTGTTTTTTTTTTTTCTCTCTTCTATGTAGTGCGCTTAAAACGAATCGGTTAACGTGTTTCGACGGTGTGTTCTTTAAGACCGGTCTTTGTATATTATTTTTTTTTAACCGCCTACACACTCGTGCGAAATACGAATAAATATTTTTTTATAATATATTATTATACTCGAAAGAGAGGAAATCCCCTAGAAGAATATACGGGGACTGACGAAAAAATAAAATAAAATAAAACCAAGAGACCCAGACGTATACATCTAAGAGTCTAACATGAAAATATACGAATATCGTTCGGTAAACCGAATGCGATTATAGCTGAAATGCCGGACGAAATACCGAAATAATTGAATCACGTAATAAGAAGTAAATAAATGTTCAAATACGACCACGTCCGAACCCGGGGACGCCCGGGGGAAAGAGACCGGCGGGAAGACCGAAGCAGAGATGAATCGATACAAGCAAGAACGGAACTAGGGCGACTGGGAATAGACAATTTTAACGGAGTAGCTCGGGACAGGCGGATATGGAGACATTTTTTGCAGGGCATCATCAGTGGCGTAGATAAAGGATAAAATAGAAAAATCCAATTCTTCGCGTGGCTGCCGAAATAGCGGCTGTAACGCTCGGCATCCCAGTAGTTGTAGTGAGAACTACTTTATTATTCCGATGCCGTTGGTAAATTCGGTTACACTTATCAATTCGATTGATTTTCTCTCTGTGGGTCTCGTTCTATAAAAAGTAAAGGAATATTCGTTATTAAAGTAAGCACCCAGTACAATAAGAATATATTCAATAAAATCAAAATTTAAACATTCAAAATCACAACAACAACAAGACAATAATATGTTCATAATAATACAAACTAGCACGACGAGCAGTTTAACTATCGACCAATAGGGGAAATGTAAAAATTCGTCAATAATCAATCAAATGCGGTTAAAGGGTAGGTCTGATGTCAGTCCGTCGAACATCTATCTATAAGAAATAAAGTTGGCCTTCTGATTACGTAATCTAAATTATCGAGTTAACACCACCCGCTAAACGGCCTCTACAGCCGATAGAAAGAGAAAAAAAGATATTATTATACATTAAATACGGATTATATTGTTATGAACTGAATAGTCTGAACATAGCCACTTATAGACTAGTTTTTTTTCCCCATTCAAGACCCCGCAGTTAATAGTTTTATTATATACGAGTACAGTTGGCATTTGATTGAAACAATTTGCACCTGGATAATCAACGAAAGATTTCCCAAAGGACTTTTTGGTATATTCGACAGGATATATCATATGCTTGTCTAAGTTCTCTTACACGAGTAAAGTCAATACGGTTAGATTTTATTTTGCGAATTGTATTGGTTATGTTAATAATACAGCGAGTTTTTCGTACACGAGTATATGCGTATAATTATATTAAGGTCTGATACCAATCCGTCATAAATCTATCTATAAGTTGGCATTCTGATTACGTAATCTAAAGTATCGGACTATTACAGTGATTCCTTATAGAGTTAACAGCATCCATTAAACGGCCTCTACAGCTGATAGAAGAAGAAGAAAAAAAAACAATTATTATAGACGATAATGGGTAGAAATTAATTTTATTACCTACGCCCGCTGTTTCAGAAGGGAATATAAGGGAATTGAATTCGACGGTCCGTAACAAAAGAACAACACATGAATTTGAATTCGGAGCTCGGCTAAATATTTTTCGCTATAAATATTGATAATTCGATTAACGTTTTACTAGAAAATAACACGCGATTTTTTTTTTTTTTTATCAAAAATTTAGCCATTTTAAAAAAAAAACTAGGTAGGTATAGATGTAATATTTTCGATGGACTTTTTTTTTTTCACACGTATATAATTCGCATATTTTACACGTCATCTATAGCTATCTATTAAATTATAGTGTCATGCATACCCGATGCCAGAGAAAAACAATCATTATTTTTAGGGTCTCGCGTGTCAGTCGCTGTAGTGTAAAATAGTCGGTTGGTTTTTTTTTTCGACATACGGCTAAAAAACCCTTCAAGTGTAATATAATTTCGAGTGTATTTGTCAGCTTATAATAATAATAATAATAGTAATAATAGTCATTTTTTTTTTTTTTTTTTTTAACCATACTATATAATGACGGTGATCGATATCCCGGTGCCAAATTATCCTTGTACTCTGTACACACGCGCGCCCGCTAACAGGAGGGTCTAAAATTCTACACGTGTAACAATCGCTATTTAATATTTCTATTTTTACGTCCGAAAAACATAATAATATATATATATTGTTGATACGCGCCAGTAGATACGTTTTAAACGATAAAAATATTATTATTTTTTTCTATACACGACCGGTACGGGAGGTAATATCGCTGAAATAATAATCCACAATGCGATATTATTTAGGCAATAATGTAAAATATCTAAATAAAAATAACAGACAATAATATTATTCTGACAATCGCAAGGTCCGGGGAGAAAGTTAAATAGTCGGCAATTTTTTTTGTAACTATAGATAAAAAAAAAAAAAATAATAATAATAAAAATTCGTTTTCCCATTAGAAGATGCCTATTTCAAAAATTGCCTATTTCACTTAAAAATGTATTTATTTACTATGTATCGAATTAAATAAAATATTTTTTATCAATTAACCACTCAGCGTGTCAATTGACGATTTCAAACGGTTTGACGAAACGCATCACCGATGGGACGACAACGGACCCGGTATATTGTTATCTGTCGAGTTTTTTTAGTACGACCTCCTGTATTGCCCGATAGTTAATCTGGACAAATAATTTCGATATATTCCATAACACGCGCGTGCCCGTGTTACCAGCGGTTATAACAAAATATCGTAAAAATATAATTCGTAGGCATTATAAAACATTTTTATGTTCATGATTATTATATTTTTATGCGCCTTTTTTTTTTTTTTTTTTGAAAACAAACGGAATATATATTATCGGATAACGGGAGATTATGTTGTCACGTGCGCGTGCTGTATATATATATTATTATTACTACTATTATATGACTCAATCTTCTTTATTTTCCCTCGTGTTTTCGCGCAGAACGTAATTTTATATACTTTATATACAGCATTTTATACGCTGTATATACGTTATGGGGGGCGGGGGGCGAACCGAACGTTATGATAATATTATATGTGTTATGACTCCGTGTGAAAAAAAAAAAAAAAGCGAAAAAAAATCATTAAAACGTACAAAAATAAGAGCCCGATATTGTATTATTGCAAAACGAATTATATATAACGTTGCGCGAACCTCGTGGTGTTATTTTTCTATTCCGCTTCGAATTTTACTTTTTTCTCCTTTTTCTAATCCGATACGGTCGGCTGTACACATAGCGGAATAATTTTTTTTTTTTTTTTTATTAGATATTTACCTCGAGGTACAGTTATAAATCGTTATTATTGACTAATGGAGATGAATAAATGAATAAATTTAGGAGGTTCGGGAACTCGTTTCGTTGTCCGTTTTTTATTGCCTACAGTGCCGTGTATAGCAATAAGAATACACTTATAATAGTGATTTGATATATCCTACGAAAAATATTAACTATTTAATATAATTGTTCCGAAACGTTTAATATTAAATTATTATAATTATTTCGCGCGATTTCTATTTGAATTTCGGCGGCCTTTCGAAATATCCGACGATAATTTTTTTTAACAATATTATAATAGGCGTATATTGAATTATACGTACATAAAAAATATATATATCAGTATCTAAATCATAGCCCATATGAATAACGTTGGTCTCGTGATAATATACGAAACACAACTTAACACGTTAATGTGATATTTCATACGATCATCTTGTTTTATAACAATATATATAATTTATTTTATGTACACCCGTACTGATAACAGAGTTATTCAAATTTTTCGAACGGGTAATATATTTTAATCTAACAAGCTCCGTCGTAAAATATTATCGCCGCTATTATTCTTATTATTCGTATACGATAATAATGCGGTATATGAATAACTCAGCTAAACCGTTCGTTATGAAATAAATTATTTAAACAAATATAACATTATCGGTAAGTAAAAAAAGAAAAAAAAAAAAAACAAAACAAATTCAAACATTCTCTGCGCATTCTCAAGTTTGAGCATATTTGTTGTCAATATATTATCATGGCCTGGTTATGTCACGTCGAGACATCGTAATAATACCGTGTTAACGTTTCAATCAGTTAATATACATACCGATTCGTGTTCTCGCAAACGTGTTCCAGTGAAATTCTCGTAGATGTTAAAAAGAATTATAAAAAAAAAAAAAATGAATTATATTAACCGTGTCCGGTGCGTGGCGCGAGAGTTGCTCCCGCCGAACGTACGATTGCGATCTACTTACCGATCGTGGATCGTGGATTGCTTATAAAAGTCCGACATCTATAGGTAATTACGTGTTTGGAATTTTGCTCTACGACGGCGATTGTCGAGAAAACCAAATAATTCGACTATTTTGTCGACGCGTTATGTTATACAGAGCCGGATCGAGGTGAAACGGCCCACCGAGATATTATACAACACGATGAAACAGCCCGCCTAATCAAAGCCACCGGATCGTTTTTTTTTTTCAAACATTTTATATCTGCCCCCCCCCTGCCCTCTTATAAATAATAGCTAACCAAACTAATTAGTCGTAATGCCTGTAATGAATTTAGTATATACGTAAAAATCCAGAACGACGACTATTGGTTCGTGTTCTAGAGTTATAATTGTCCTAAAGAATAATAAGAAATTACAAGACAAAACTTTTTACCTGAAACCACCGCTGGAGTCGATGGTCGGAACACGATTTCCGGTAGAAATGTTATCCACAGACAGGAAAAAAAGCGCACACAGTGATGTATAAACGGGGGGGGGGGGAGTTGATAAGGGAGTTTGATACCCTAAATCACTTTTTTTTTTCGGTTTCAATTGTAAATATCGTAAAAATTAAATGTATAATTCAGTGTGAAATTCAGCGCACGCACACATCATATAATAAAACCAATACATTCCTCGAAAACTCTAAAAGGAATAATTTATTACATAACGAATGTAATATTGATTATTTATTTAAATCAATCCAAAACGACAGACGTATTCTTTGTGATATATCCAAAACCGAAAACTCACTTCCTACTTGGAGGTACTTTGCACATTTCAATTCTGAGCTCTATTCATAATAGTGTTTTTTTTTTTTTTTTTGTGAAATGATCAAAAAATCAAAAATTGCTTTTAATTATTGATAGAATTCCACCTTGCTTCAATTAAAGTCTTTTATACCTGCAGTCTGCACCGCCGTGTTATATCGTTGTCTATCTGGTAAAAATTATTATAGAGAAACTTCCCTTAACGGTCGCCTCTAAATAGCTGACATCTACAAATAGCGGACGTTTTTTTCGGGAACGGGGACATTTTCACTATTTATAAATTGGAAAACCTCTAAATATAGGACACTTTTATGACATTGATATTGATCATTTTTATCGTAAATTAAGGGATAAATGTAGAATACTCAAATAAAAGTCTACACTATTAAGTTATCTTTTATTACTATCATATGTACATTATTACACTGTACATGTATATCTTATCATCTTATCCGTCGACGAAATGTTAGAACTAATGCGTTGTCGAATATAACACTATTCGTATTTAGTTGTGATGCCAATATACGAACGTTTATTGTAGTACATTATGGCCAGTGAATGAAAACGATTAACTCTAAAAGAAAATAAAAATAAAAATAGACGAATACAAATATGGGCGTTCGTGGGTTAGCAGACAAGTTTAGTGTTAGTAAAGCACAAATCGCCCATATTATAGCAAATAAAGACGCTCTTTACAAAACTCGGACTGGAAATGGTAAAGAGAAACGAAAATAGACAAAGTCACAGAAAACAAAAAACTCTGTCACCGACAAATGGAGTGTTAAACTAGGATTCAAAATTACGAGAAAAAAAATCAACTTGTTTCAGGATTGTTTTTAAGATTTATTCAATCCATGTGAAAATAATATAAAATAAAATTTATTTATCCGATTAATTCAATGAAAATACAATATTCTCCCACTAAATAGCGGAGAAAATTTAGGCGACCGGTATTTAGAGGTTTCACTGTATACGAACGTTTTCAATGAATCGAAACGTATTTATTAAACATGAAAACAAATAGTAATTTTTTAATATAATTTAACGAAATTAATAAATTCGTACGAACGATTTTCTCTATAATATTCCGTAATAATTCCGTTTGCATACAAATCTCGTTGTTACGTCCGCCGCCGTCGTCGTAATAATATAAACGCACGTGGATCACGTACCGAAAAATCATTACTGTCGGAGATTGTTGTACATGGCGGACAATATTCGGAAAATAATCTTATGTAATACATTTGTATTCATAGCTATCATTCGTTTATACGACAATACGAATATACGATAACAATATAACATCGACTTTGTTCTTTATTTCGTATACGTTGTTTTAATACAAACTAAATGCGTTTGCAGCTCGATGGTAAAACATAGTCATTTATCCCTCTAAATTTGGCGACGTTTTTTTTTTTTCTGCACAGAAATAATAATTTATCGTGGTTTATATTTCGTAATAGATTTCCCGAGAGTTATTAGAACTTACAATTATTAATCGAATTGGACGGCGCAAACAAATTTCTATTTTCCATTTATTTCTAAACCGACAAATTCTACGGGATACGCAGAGATACGACACTTTGAACGCGGTCGGACCACTCGTGACGGATGAACATCGATCGACGATTTTTTTTTTTTTTTTTTTTTTTTTCATTTCACAATTTGACTTTTTGTTATTATTATTGCTCGCGATTAAACCAGTTAAACGAACTCCGCTCGCAATGGTTTATCGTTGATTTCTGCAATAAACTATCGTACCCATATGGGCCACGGTGCGAGTTATGACGTCCAATTGGTTTTCGTGTTCTGCTCGTTAAACCGAAAAATTCTGGTGTAGAAACGTAACATTTTCGATTTTTAGTGTCGGTTTTCCACCGGGGAGGCCAACAATCCCACGGCTCTCGCTCCGGAGTAAATACCACTGCTCGGACGTCAATCCGTTCGACGTTCCCAACAATAACGCGACCGAGTGTCATAATGTTAATTGTTTTTTTATTTAATTATTATTATTATATTTTTTATTTTTTTGTTGTTGTTGTTGTTGATAATATTGTACTTACTCGGATCGTACGAAGCGCACGCCACTGCAACAGTAAAACGGAGTGTCGTGTAACGCGTCGTTATTTTTCCATCACCCCCGCCGGAGGACGACGGCCAATTATTAAAGGGACGACGCCCGAGGGTCGGATATTTTGCGCCGGGTCGATCGGTTTTTTTTTTTTTTTTTTTTTTTTATCAGCACGTGTAACCTCTACGTGACACGTGTATTATGACAATTTATATTATGTAAGTATATACAAGATAATAATAATAATAATAATTTATTACGTACTTAGTCGGTGGCGGTCTGACAGACAGACGCCACCGACCGAACGATGTTTTTACTGTAACCGACGCGGCACTTTCGGAGGGTAGAGCCCGGCTATTTCGGAATATATTATTTAGAAAACGAATTTAAATCGACCATAACCCGTCGCCGTCGCCGTCAGCCGTAGTACCGCCCGGTAACGATACTATTATATCCACGTCAGCTCTCTCGGTCTCTTTGTCCCTCGGAAGATCTCTTTTATTTTCGCCGTCACTCTGCTCAAACATCTTATTATTATTATAATAACGATTTCCCTCTACGGCCGCGTTTGACGGTAATAATTATTACAAGGGTGTCACCGAGTAAGTAGATCTCTCCGTTTACACTCTAGCCCCGGGCGGTTCCCGGGCCTATGGTACGCGAATACATTTTTTGATAAGTGAAAAAAAAAAAAGAAAAAAGAAATTCAATTTTAATAACGAAAGGCCTCATTATTGGTTGGGAACCGTACGTGTTACCGTTCCTGGTCTAATTGGCACAGTTGTAAATCCGACGTTTTATTTTTCTTGGGCCGGCCACACTGTAAATGCTCATAATCTTGAATACCTTTATAGTGGAGGGTTATGATTACGATTGTATCAATTACCGGAAAACATTTGTAATTTCGTATTTATAAACCGGACCATTAAATATTATTGGGTCCGTCGGACACAGTGTATCTACTGGCGTGACCCAATGTAACTTTAAACCTGTCTAAACCTAGATTGATTTTTTTTTTTTTTTCGTGTTATATATTTAAAATAAAACATACATGTAATTTATACAACAAAACTAAAATAGATTAAAATAAATAAATAAGTAAGCAACATAACTAAGTAAAGTATAAATAATAATAACGCACTAATATAATCGTATAGCATCTGGTTGCTTATCATGAGATCCTCTTGTGTATACGGGCTTGACCCTAATGGGTATACAAGTAGGTGTGACATTGTCTCCTCGTATCCACATATTTAAGTTATATCTTTATCTCCATATCACCATTTTCTCATATTTTCTTTTGACTATCCTACACCAAAACGCAGTCTGTTTAATATCTCCCATACCCGCCAGTCCAAGTTGTAGCCAGGAGGTAGTTTTTCTGATGGTTCCATCCACCTTTTACCGCCGTTATCCCATAGTGGTTGTTTCCACTCATACAACCTACTTTTTAAGGGTGTTTCTGATAGCTCTCTAGTCGACTTCAGGAAAGACTTTCTTGACTTAGGACGGGAAGTAGCGGAATTTCGGCCATTCATAGGGTGTTTTGACTGTCTAGATAAGACAACAGATAATGCGTTTAAAATTTATCTAAATAAGATAAAAAGATTTAAGGGAATATGGAAAAGATGAACCTAAAATTCTATTTTTTTTATATTTTTTTTTTGTAAGGTATATTTAATACTGGTGCCTTTGCTATGGTATTTTGTACTATTTTTTATTGCGAAATTAATTATTTAATTCACTTCGTGGTTTCCATAGGTGGTACGGAGGGCGAAGTCTACTGCGGGTTACTGTAAAATTTGTCCGTTATAGAAGGATGATATTTAAACTAAAACCAACGTCCGTTTTTATTTTTTCATTATCCAAGCACTGTAACATTAGGAATAAGTCTATAGTAGATTGTAATGTTAATTACGCAATTTAAAACAATTTATCGTTACAAATGAATACAATTTTCAATTTTAACTTATAAAACGAACGAGCTTAACCTTAATCGATGAGAATCGTATTTCGTTTGCGAGTTCGTAATGAGTTTTTCGTTTGAGAATTCTAAATAAAAATGTTAAAACAACAGTGGGTCGACCACTGCAGTATAACCGCGAAAGCTCATCGTATACGAGCACTATCCCTTTTTTTTTTTTTTTTATCCAATAGTATTTTAAAAAGATTTTCGCCGATTAGACATCCGAGTTGTATATAAAATACATAAAAAATTATCCTAATATTTTCGTAAAAGTATCATTTATACCGACACCGCCAGTGATCGTGTTCTGTTAACGACGATATAATACGCGTTGTAGTGTAACCCGTGCACTAAAACAAAACACGGATATAAAACATAACATTTATAATCGTCAATCACGATATTATTAATAAAAAAAATATATATAAAGCCCACCTACTATGCGGTGTCCATTAATAATAATAATTATTATGATTTTAAAACGCTATATAATAATATTATAATATTATACGTTCCGAATTTCCCGTGGTTATTATTATTTATATTGTATAAACGTTCATAATTAATAAAAAAAAATATATATATATATATATACGAAATATTTTTCACATCTGATCGTTTCGAAATATTATTATGGGATAACTATTAAAAAAAAATGTATAGATATCTTACGCGAATTATAGTTGAAGTGTTTTACGATGCCATTAAAAAAAAAAAAAAAAAAAACTTCTTGTTGCAATCCAATATTATTATGGACCAGTTGACGCTGTGTAAAATAATAATAATAATAATAGAAGCTGTTATCCGTATACCGTTTGATTTGTTTAATAGTCCATTTTTTATTATTATTATTTTATTTTTGTTTTACCAGAAAGGTGTTAATAATATACGAACAGTATTGTGACATTCCATTCGCCCACTTGTTCGTACGATATTTTATCTGGCGAGTATAATATGAGCCCCGAATAGTATTTTTTTTTTTTTAATTTTTTTTTTTTATCGCCTTCGAGATAATAATTGAATAGGAACACGAACAATTTGATTATAGACATGAAATCCTCCGGTCATTATAATATTTCGATCGCGTTAAACGTATAAAATAGCCGATGATCATAATATAAGGACGTAAATGTTTAATTAAATGTCCAAATTTATAGGTTTAATATATGTATAAAACATTTTTTTTTTTTTTAAAAAAACCATTCGTATATTAATATTTTTCTGAAGGAAACGAAAAACCATAAAATATACCACGGTTAATTAATTACTATTAAACAAATTGTGAAAAAAATGCAGTAATTGTATAATTATATCGCGTAACCAGAAAACGCAGGTGTTAAAAAAAAAAACAGCGATTTCGGATTATTATAAAATGTTGCATTATTATTATTATTATTATTTTTTTCATCTAAAAACCTCACGTCTTTACAGAAACTCGTGGAATGTTTTAGCATAGCACGAATGGTACGATAAACTTGTGTTTCGCGTTTTTCGCCGTCCTATTTTTAGATGGTGCGTGTTGAGCTCGGCGGAGTTTAAACATTCCGATTAAAAGCTCGTAGACTTTAGTTTTATCCTGCTTTGGTCCTATAGGGGTGCTATACTATTAGTTCCATTTCTGTCGAGTTGCGAAAGAATAATTCCGATTCTATAATCCAGTACATCCATGGTAATCTAATACCATTCGTTTTGAATTTTTATTTATTTTTTATATATATATATATTCTTTTTATATCCGTTTTTACCCCCCCGATCTCGTTTTTTTTTTTTTTTTTTACAATTTATCTCACGTTTTAAAAACTCGTACTCAATAAAATACAAGCCGCACCTAGATAGATATTATTGTTATATCGACCCGTTAGTGGGTCCGAATCGTTCGAAAACACTATTATTGTCGGCGAGTGCACTGGTCACGCGATTCGTATGTATTACGAGACCGCGGGATTATTATGTTTTTTTTTTTAAATGTTTTATTTTTATTACAATCATCGTCTAATAATAATATTCAAAAAGCGATCTTCGGCCATATAGCGGTGCTATTACAATAGCATCACGATAATATGCAGCTTGGAAATCGGGTCACATGGCGGACGTGAATGTCTCGAAAATATATTATTGTACGTACGGGCACAAACCGTTACCGAAATTATATTTCTGCATTGCGTTGTTTCTAAGTATATTCAATTGTTTCAGTATGACAAAACCGTTCAGGATAAATAAACGTAATTTTGTGTTAGATTTCCGTAGTAAAACGTAAGAACGACTAGTTTTTTTTGTGGTTTTTTTTTTAATTTTTTTTTACGTTGTCGTTTCCGCGTACGAGAGACGGATGATGCAAGAACCTATTAGTTTCTCGTACAAAAGTCGCAAAATCTCAAAGTCTATTTTTATAAATATCGACTTTGTTACGTTCGTTCATCACAAACCGTTTTATCGTAATACCGCCGTATAATATTATGGTATATTGTACGCTGAAGTCGTTTTTGAACGGAAATGTCGAATCATCGTTTTGTTTTTTTTTCTTCTTTTATAGGCATAGTGTTTTAACGCATAACCGGACGCGGTCAAAGGTGCACAAGACAGATGATAGTAATCTGTGTACGTATACAGACGCGGTATATTTTATATGGTCGAACGTCGCGGAAAATTAATAATATAACCGGTGGTTCGGTCGGCTGATAGTATACGCCGGGCCGTGCGTGTTTTCTTTGAAGCATACGAACATGAAAGGAAAGAAAAAAATAATAATAAGAAAAAACCATTTTTTTTTTTTTTTTTTTTAATACGCACCAGACAATCGCGAGCGCGTTCTTCTCCGGCGTTTAAGTTTAGTGTGTGCGCTATTAAATTATTACGGTTTGTTTAGCTCTGTGTGAAAACACTGTGCACACTCGCTTAGGTAAGTATACGTATATACATATATATATATATATATCATTATAATAAGCGCACGTTTTATTAACGCGTACAATACGTTAATATACAGGGCGATTCGAAAGCATTCGTCCGATTTCTCATTCGTTTGGAAAACAAAAAAAAAAAATAATGAAGATACATGGCCAGTGGAAAATAGTCTAAAATAGCCGTCGCGGTCATTAGCCGGCGCAACCGGAGTGATGCTCGCGGGATGCTTCGGCGATAGCCGTTTCTTTCTTTCCTGCCCGGCGATTTTACTCTGATTTTTTTCATCGAAACCATTAACAAGTTCGTGGTTGTGCGTCGATGTGGCCCATTTACGATACGGTGCCTATTTGCCTAAAAGTCCTACAAAAAAAAAAAAAAAAAATCGGTTGCAGATACCACAGCAATCGACCGGCAACAAGCGGGAGATCCGCGTTCGATTCCCGGTCCGGCAGCCTTATTGTTAGCCAATATGATTCTCGCTGGATGCACACATCTATACGGTATTCAAATGCCTGTCGAATGTTACTGATCTCGTGTCACGCCATTCGCAGCATCTGTAATCCGGGTCTTTTGGCTAAGGGTGGCACGTTAAAACTTGACCTTTAACTAGGCCCCACAAAAACAAATCACACATTGTGAGGTGTCTGAGGAACACGGTGGCCTAGGTGGAATTTCCAAGTAATTGGTTCAAAATTGTCCCCGATTCACAGTAAAGGAGTTCATTGTTTGGATATCGTCGGACTGTCGATTATCTTAGTTTTCCAATTAGCTATATGATTTCGTAATCGGACGGGTACTTTTGAATCGCGCTGTACTATTAGAACGTACGCCGGATACAGGATAGGGCAAAACCGATTAAGCCGTATAAGAACGACGGGAACGAAAAACGCAGGTGCAATACAAATGGCCGTTTTCGTTTTTGTTTCCAGTGAAAAATACTGTTCGATTCGTTTCGAAAACCAAAACTGTTATTCATTGATGAATAAATGCTCCGTTAATTCGTACGAGTGTATGACTCATTCAATACGCTTAACCCCATCAAAGAAAAAAAAAAGGGGGGGGAACAAAGAGAGAGACTTTATTACCCGATGATCATTTTCGAAATCGAAAAGGGGTCTTAAATAAAATACTCCGCGGGTTAAATTTTTGTTTGTTTTATTGGTTTAGTATATTTGATATCGAACAAAACGGTTTTTATTTTGTATTTTTTCTCGCACTTGTTTTGCCCCGTCCTGTATAAACTGAAACGGTTTAGTCGAACTTGGCACGTGTATATGACGCGTACACGCTGACTTTTAGAAGTGTGTTAGATTTATTATGTCGTTTATTGCTAGCGTACACTTCGCGCACACACACGTTAATAATATAACATTATAATTAAAAGTTGGCGTGCACACGAGACCGTCTCGCGTAGTTATTGATGGATAATTTTATTATAGCCGACCGACGAAAGATTCGTACACGTCCGCCGTACATAATTATTTATCAGCGACGTTACAAACCGTATAAATTGCAAAAGAAATACTGCCGTGATCGGACCTAACCGAACGTAGGCGGTACAGGGGCAATTTATAAATGGAAACGAGCGCGTTTCGAGGTTTTTCGGGCTTTTAGAGAAAATCTAATCACGAGCATTGGTAACCACCGAACAAGAAAAAAAAAAAATACCAACAGACACTTATAATTTGGGTTTAACGCGAGAACGCTCTGAATTTTAGATCCTGAACGGAACGAGAAATGTATTGGTTTACAAACGGCGTGCGTTTTTATTATTTTTCCGTCTGCGAACAACTTTTCTACCGGCAATATTGCTCAGGCCATCGACTTTATGGACGGTTTCTGATAGGCAATTATTTCTTGTTGGTGCGTTGAATAGGCCATTTTTTTTTTTTTTTTTGGATATTCCTTGTAGTTTACTTAATTCACGGGAAACCCGGAAAACGGCGTTGGAAAAACGGGAACTTTTAAGAAGTTATGGTTTCTGTTATTTTAGATTTGTGGTTTTGGTTTTACAAATGAAATGTTCACTGAATTAATAATTTACCTAGACTTTTCTAGACGTGGTACAATATTCATAATTGTCAGGTCTTTTTTTGAGTTGTATACTTATCTATATAATTTCATTTTCTAGTTTTATTTTGTTTTTATTTGGTTTTAAGCAGATCTGATTTTTATTTCTCAAAAATTCGACAAGAGTTTCACCGTAAGGCGTTTCTATTGTTATATAAAGATATCGTAAATTCGATTTAATGATTTTTTTTTTTTTTTTGTATGTTTATTGAAGGTCAGATTTCGGCGGAAATCGTAAAACTCACGTAATTTCGCGTAATATTTTCCCACCCACGGTGCCATAGTATGGCCGTCTTTTTTTTATCGACTGTATTTATTTTTATTTTTTGCACGTTTCTTTGTTATGTTGTAAACTAAATTCATCTATAGATAACCATCATTAATGAATAGTTTGTCGGCATAACGTGTTAGCATAATATTAGCATAAATATAGTTTTATGATTTTACGATAAAATAATTTCGTAGAGAGGGTGGGGAAACGATAGGAGTGCTGAATATTGTCACTATATCACAAAAATAGAGTTATGGAGTTTATTCGTTTACACGAATAATACGCCATATAATAATATTAGAGTCAGCGGCGTACTTGTAGAGGGGCAAGGGGGAGCACTTGCGTTCTCTGGAAATTTCGTAGGTGTGGGGCCAAAGGTATAATTTTGCCCCGTAACAACAGTACAAATCTCCGAATCGTTTAATATAAAGAATGAACGCAATATATTTATTGTTTATTTTATATTCGCATAAGATTAAAATATTGTGTTTCCTCGAATTATTTCATAATAGTTTATCTGATATATTTCACGTTTCTCCTGTATTATAATATGTCGACGTATCGGCAATCGTTTTCGCATTATCTGGGTTCCAAAACTACGGAAACTAACATTAAAACAATTCGTTCGTTTTTAAGTTTAGTACAATTAGTATTAGAATGAAAAAAAAATGAAAAAAATATTCACACGGGCCTCCCTTTGCTGTTTCGTTTTTGGCGTGGTAATTATTCCACCCGCTAGATTTTTACTCAAGTTCGCCACTGAGACGAGGTACAAATAGTGAAAATCTTTATTATCTCTGCCCCCGGCGCGGTTCACCCGGAGGCCGGCGTGACACGCCCAGCGTGTCGAAAGCGCGCGCCAGATTAGACGGCGTAATTTCAGACGATACCGAGGGGTGGCCCGAGGCCGCGGCGAAAATATTAACGTTTCGTCCCCACAAATCCGCCGTTAAAACGTTTTGCAACCCGATTGTGCGCTATAGCCCACCACCAGCCGTATTAAAAGTCGTATCCGTTTTGCCGGCCGATTATTGAGTTTTTTTTTTTTTTTTTTTTTCTTCTTCGCGTAATAACTGTTGTACGCGTATTACAATAATAATATACGTACTAATTACCGCGTCGAACCGGCAATCTCGTATAATTATAGGGCGGCGGCGGGCATACGACAACTATTAGCGGGCACCCCGCCGGAGATATAGACGTACGCGCCTGCAAGTATATAATATCGGCCACCGTGTACAAAGAAAAAGGGGCGGCCGAGGGACGTACCGAAGTGGATATTCCCGGCGGGCCCCGGCGAGTAGTTAACCCTCTGTACACACATAAATCATGATATTATAATACGTCCTCTCTCTCTCTCTCTCTCTCTCTCTCTCTCTCTTTCTCTGTATATTGCGTACGACGGCATAACCAGTGTATCTGTGTAAAAAACCCGCGTATATTGTACGGGAACCCTGTGTATAATAGTACAGTAAAACACGTTCGACATCGGGAATCGACAACGAAAACCCCTGCCCTACCACCCCATATAAAATTACTCAATTTAAATGTCATGAGTCAACTGCAGTCTTTAAAGTTTCCCCGAGTTTTACCTTTTTTCGGTTGTTCCTACCCGCCAGTCCAGTTTTGTTCAGTGTCGTGTCCGTTTTCAAACACGGTTCTTAATAACGAAAAGAGGCATTCCGAGTTCATCGGCCGATTTCGTTTTGGTTTCGTCGTATGGTTTTTCTCGGCGTTTTCGGTTTGCCCGAAATCACTACGCGGAAAAACAATTGTACGCTTGCCAACGTACTGCACAACCTTAGACACTTATTGCACTCAGTTTATCAGTCGACATTCCGTGATTATCATGATAGAATATAACGATACAATATGCAGATGACATTGCGGTAAATAGTGGCCTTGAGGTAATGCACACCGTGGACAAATTAATTGCATCCGGCCAGAATATATATGGGCCTTCGAGCTCAATACGATTCGAAAACGAAATACACGGTAATGGCTCGTCGCAAGCCCACTATAAGAACGATTAGATTTGGACAGGTCGACAATTTTAAACGTTTGCGAGTGAAATCAGTCCATAATAACGATATGTACAATAAATTTGTAATTATATTTCTCATTGAATAATCTGTTGAGCTTGAGAATGCTATGGAGATAATGTACACGAAAATGAGATCCTTACTTTCGAAAGAAAGGTGCCAAGAGATAAATATACGGACCCGTAAGAAAATACAAAAGGAGAAAAAAACACCGGCTTTAAAGCTCGGTATAATAAACCTATAATATTAAATGATATCTGAAATCGATCAACAAACTAACTGATAAGCGTCCTGATAAGGGGGGAAGAATCCGTCAATGGCGGTAGGGCAGAGTAAAGGAGGACGTGAAAAATGGAAAGAAAATAAACTGCAAAAGGCCTTAATGACCTGTAAAGCAAAAAAAAAAAAAAATGTATATATATAATGCAAATTATAATGTACCTATAGTTGCACATAATCGTATTGGCCGATCCCGGGCAGGAAAACGGGATGGGGAAGAGGGATTTTTAAAATTACAACTACGTTCCCAACTCGCAAAGTCAACAAAGTGGTAGAGTATGGGGGCGGTTTTAGTAGGGCGAGAATAATATATAGTATTAAAATTTGTTCCGATAATTAATATTGACGGGGCGTGATGGACAATGCGGAAACGACAGGCGGCCGGTAGTGCGCGTACCATCTTTTTGACCGGCCGTCGGGACGGTGCCGCGCGGAGTCCGATCGGCGGACGTAGTCGTTTCGGCGATGTTTGCGTATTGCGTTTGTTTACCGGCCGACTTGGCGTGTTGGATTCCGGGGCGTTTGCCGAGATAATTATTATCGGTGTCGGTAGCGGCGGATATATAATAATAATAATAGTACGGTGGCGGTCGGAAGCTCGTACGTATAATAATGGTGCGGCGGTACGCGTGTAAGCGCGAGGCGTGAAAAACAACGAACGTTTGGGTGGGTGAGAGAGACGAGCGAAAACCGTCGGGGCCGAGTGAAAATGTGTTCGTGTCGCGTTATTATTATTATAATTAGAGGAAGGACCGCCGCAGACGACGACGACGACGACGGCGACGGTGCCGCCGCGGGTGATTTATGCGCCGCAAAGTCGGCGTGTCGCGTAAGTATAGTGGTACGGGGTCGCGGTATATTACAACAGCGGTGCGCGACATTCTATCCCCGTGACTACTATATTATCATTATTATTATTATTATACGGTTAGTGTAAGAGTACTGACTACACGACGACGACGACGACACTGCGCAACGTACGAGACGGACGGGGACGACACGAACCGTCATTTATATATATATATATATACGGGAGTCGGGCAAAGAAAAGAGCGTAAGCGTCGGGTATAATATATCGCGCGCGCAAGACGTACGGGGACCTCCAAAGAAGAAGGCCAAATGTCTGCGCGGCGTGCGCGGCGGCACTCTTGTTATAATAAACTTATATATATATATATAAATAGTGTGTGTGCGAAGAGAAACGAGAGCTCGCGCGCGCGGGGTCGACCAGATGACGACGACGTATCCGTGTACCCGATATATAATTTTATATATATAAATAATACACTTATAAGGTGCGGTGCGGTGCGTATCGGCGGCGGCCGGGTAGGCGTCGTTTCTGGAGGACCGCGCCGGTGCCCCGCGGATGATTGATGGTAGCCGCGCGGAAGGTGTCGCCGTCCGCCCCCCCCCCTACGCGACCGTTTTCGTATTCGTATTCCAGCGGTTTTATAGTATAATATCGCCGTCGAACGCCGTCGTCTTTAATTAGTCGTCGTCCGTCTTTTCCCGCGCGTTATACACGAAATTATCATCGTTATCGTTATCATTATTTGGACGCGTCGTTTCCGTTTCCACGCGCAATATAATTCATTATAAACACGCGTATATATATATATATATATTTTTACGCGATATGCCGCACACTGCGTGCCGCGTCGTATTATACTCGTGACGACGACGATAATAATATATTATACGAAAAATTCCATCCCTCCGAAGTCGTCTTGTAGTCCCTATCGCCCCGACCGTCCGTCCATAAATCGTATCGCGTTAACGACGCCGGGAGACCGGCGGCCGGTGACGTATTTTTAGGGGGGCGTCCGAGATTCAGCAGACGTACTAGACATTTCAATCTATTCGTTTCACACGATTTCGTTTGCCTTTTTTTTTTTTTTTTGAAATGTATTCGAATCGTTTTACACTCTCCAGTCGGGATAACCAACAGTTTGTCGGTGCCTCTATACAATTTATATAGTATCGCGGTTCTTATTTTTGATTTCTTACGATGACCGCCAAAAATCTGTTTCTAAACCAATGTCGAGACCAGTACGAACCACGATACTATAATCTCGCTGGATTCTGCACAATAGTGGACCATAAACCTTCAACTATTTGACTATTTCATATTTTTCCCGCTGAAATTATACCTGTTCAATATTTTCTTTTTTTCAAACAAATTAGTAATTCTAGTACGCTATACGGGTTAGGTTAGGTAAGGTTAACAAAAAAAAAACCTAAATAAACGAATAATATTGCTAACGGGTGGCCTGGTTGTGTACAAAACTAGATGGAGCAAGAATTCAACAAATTCAAAACCACGAGGTGGATCGGAGGTGTAAATATATTTTTATGCGTATTTAACCACTCTTGCCACATTTCAGACCGATATACATAACCTTCAATTGCACAACACTCCGAGTAGTAGGTATAGAAATAATCCAACCATGTCTTTAATGTCTATGGCTTTTTGTAACCCAGATAATGCGTCGACGTTAACAATATATACGCCAACATAATATTATACAGCAGGAGAAACGTGAAATTAATTCAAATTTGTACGCAATAATTTAATATAATAGAAAGGAAATAAAAAAATGTTTATCTCATAAATATATTATGTTTAATGTATTGTATTATTATTTCTTTACTTTAGAAGATTTAAAGATTTCTATTATCGGCATATCGGGGGAGGGGGGATTTATATCTTTGCTCTCCCGTAAAAACGTTAGGAGACAAGTGCCCCCTTGTTACTGCCACACAATTACGCCACCGATTGCTAATATCCTTATTATGTTTCAATTTTAATTTTCCGGGTAGATTAAATTAAAAATAATTACTTATAAAAATACACAGTGCACACTGTACTCGTTATAAAATATGATATAATTTTCAAACATTGATTAAACGGTATTTAAATCGTTATAAATTTGTCTGTATACATATGGGGGAAAACAGTATTGCTCCGGTAAAATCGTGAACTGACGGTTTTAGCTATTCAGTGGTAAATTATTTATACGGTTGGGCAGTATCGCGGATTATATATATATCAAAGATACAATTGTATCTTGTATATTTATTAGTTTATGTTATTCATCGTGTATCTCGTATCAAGATAGTTTTCATTACGGTATCGAGTATTTTGTCGCGCTAATAGATACAAGATGCTTAAACTTTTTTTTTCGTATACCTAAATAGAAAACGGACATACTTCGCACCACGAAAATTCAGTTAATCGTATTTTTAAATGGGTTGAATATGTAAGTTTTTCATCATAATGTACGTTTTACGCTTATAAAATAGACCATCATTATACTCAATTTTTTTTCTTTTGCATCATTAAGTGTACAATTTATGGTGAACATTTTATCAAATTTTTGTGCATTTCTGTAATTTCTTCCATAACAGTTTTATTCGAAAGGACTTAAAATAAATAGTTATAAATAGTTTTGAAAATTTGTCAATATTTAAAAAGGTTTGATAATAATATTATAAGAAAATTGCAGGTCATTACAATTATTTTTAACGGATTTACTAAAAAAAAAAAAAATCGTGCATAATAAAACATAAACCATTATCCCGCAAATATTCTCGTTTTTCTTTCTGGTTTTTTCAAATTATTATTAAGAAAATTACAACGAAAATCAAAAAAATACCTTTCCCGTCTACCAACTAGATCAAAAATGATTTCAAAAAAAGTGCTTCACGCGAAAATTGGAGCAGACTGTCTGGGAGAAAAGTTGTTTACGGACAGCAAAAAAAAAAAAAAAAAAACAAATTAAAAAAAACACACACCGTAGTAAAACCAATGCCATCTTCATTTGCCAAGTGTTTCTGGGTACTCTGAGAGTGTTCGACGTCGACGTCACTGAGATTATGTATAGCGTCTGTTTTCGGTAGTAAGACTACTATTGTTCAAGTTAACGTTCCAACATAATAATAAGTATATCCGACTCGTTATGTTCATTTCGCACAAAAAAAAAAAAACAAAATGGGAGTGTTTTTTTTTTTTATATAATGCAGACAAACGCAGACATCAAAGAAAAACGGTATAATATTATTGTTATAACAATGTGTTTAGCTCTCGTAAAAAATGTAAAATATTATATTATTGTTTACGTTATAATTTATTATTCGAATCTGCAGCTACTGTGTTTCATTTTTTTATGCAAACATCTCCATAAAATATGTTTAGTTACTGAGCTTAACGAGGATAATTTCCGGACTTCTGGTAGACAATTTCGTCTGGGGTTGACGCATTGCGGAGGTTATTTTTTGTATTCCGTGTATTTTTCTCAATTACGGGAAAGTGCCGGCCAATAACGTTAAAATATAATATTTAAAACTGAGTTGTAACATTTCAAAAAAAAAAAAAAAAAAAAAAAAAATAGTGGCGTTAAACAAATTCAAAGTTTAATGTTTTTTAAAATAATTAAACTGATATATTTTTTATAAATGTAAATAGTAATAGTATTTTCAATTGGAAATTTATATATTTCCTTGAATGTTCTTATAAGTTTAAGATAAAATATTTGATAACTTACCCGACCGAAATACTATTGTAATGTGCTAAGGAAAAAATATTATACTAATTTACGGTTACAATATTTCGAGAATATTTCCACCGAGTTAAAAGAGTTAAAATATTTTATTATACAATTGGTTACGAATGAAATTCAAACGTATTATTATATTGATATTGAACAATAAATGTTCAAACGTTTATAAAACGGAATATTGAAATGTATAAATACCGAAATAATTTATATAGTAGTTGACGCGGTGGTGTATCACTTCATTTTAACACATTTTGCTACCCCCCCCCCCACGCAAAAATTAAAAACGGGCCCCTAATATATATATATATATTTTTTTTTTAAAAATATTTCTTAGAGTTCAATTTACTTTAGAGAGTTTTACACGAGGGCCCCAAATTATCGCCTCTCCCCCCCCCCGTGACGTGAGGTCTGCGGGCCCTAAGTAACGCCGCCGAAGTAACGATTTAAACATTTTTTTTTTACTACCAAAATAGTATCCGTTGCCGTCCACCGCGAATATAAATAATAAAATAGTAATAATTAGGGTTTTGATGCAACTACATCTTTTTTTTTCCAGTGTACCAAAACGTAGGTCCGTAAATAGAAAATGTGATTTGGACGACACTGATTATTATTTTAATGCAATTTTTATTTTACATATGTTTGTGCACTTTTAGACAAATTCAACATGAAATACATTTTTATGATAATTTTAAGGCATTTTCTTAGTTCTCTAGAGCATTTTTTTTTTTTTTTACAACTGTTTAATACAGTTAATGTAAATATGCGGGATTATAGGTGGGTCCACCATCAAACGTGCGCCTGCGCAAATCTCAAAATTCATTTTTTAAATTATTATTTCAGAATGACCGTTTTAGAAGTAATGAAGTCAGAAGATATATCCACCAAATGGCCTAAAATACTATTTAACCCGAGGTCTCTCGCATGACTTATATTCCGCGTTTGATACAATTTCATAAATCATTTATAAAACTAATAAACTACATAAAATGTACCTTCAATATTAATTATAATTTATTTGTTGATATAAATAACACAAAATATATTTTATTTCAATCTTACATAAATTAAAAATAAAAACTAGATTATTGTAAATAGATATAATATTATGTTGTATCATTATTCTTAAGCTCTGTATTTTGAAACATTGTCCTCAGTGCATCTAACAGAATGTTCACCATAGATGACAATTTCACACGAGTGGCATTGATAGGCAGTTTTCCTTTTTTTTTTTTTTTTTTTATCACAAACATCAGCTTTTATTTCAATTAGATCAGTAGTTTTTGCATGTCTGTCATGATTTGGAAGAAGTCTTTTTTTCAATAAACACATTAGTGCATCTAACAGCTTCATTCAAAATTTGATTGTCAACAAAAAAATGATTCCACACCGCAACAGCAACCTTTGCGGTTTTTGCAATTGGTTTTACACCTGGAAAATGGGATGTTATATTATTATGTAGGTTTCGAGGTAGAGAATCTCTATTCCAAAGTGTAGTTTTATCCTTGACTAAATAATGTGCAGTGATTCGAGAAGTAGCAATTAGATTTGAACTTTCAACAAATACAAATTCTCTCTGGTCACTTTCCTAATCTGAAGAATTAATCAAATTATCAACATTATCGGTTTACGTCTTGAAACCTAGTCTGTTTCACGTTCACTATAAGTTTCATCCTCTACTAAATTGGCAATATGATTTTTCACTTATTTTAGCCATTTTTTCTATAAAACACAGCTTACACGTATATCGAGTAGTAAAAAAAAAATTATACAATTTACCAAAGTATAGGTATAATAACTTCAATACTACAATCTCTCCATTGTGATACACATAACAAGTTTTCCAAAAATGTCAAAATTAACCTATATGCGGATCGCTGTGCGTGTGATCACGGGTTAAAAATCAATAAATCAAAAAAAAAAAAAAAAACACTTGGAATCGATTCTTTTTACCGTTTAAGCCAGCGGTATGCCAACCTTATGGGCCACTAAATCAATAACTCTAAACTCTACGGACACACTTTATACTTGTATAGTCTAAAGCAGGGGTTCCCAACCTTTTTATCATGGAATACCACCAGACACTTTTTTAATCAATACGCGTAGTACCACCTCAATTCTAAAACTAAATTCGTAGTCAAATTTTTTTAGCGTATATTTTTATTATTCATTCGGTTTTTTACATTTTTATTATTTGATATTTATGAAAGTAAAAAGATCGTAATTTTTAGTTAAATCAAAATATTTGAATTTTAAATTACAATTTTCAAATTAATAAAAAAAAAAAAATAATAAATATAAATAATAATAAAAATTAATGTGATATTTGTTGTTATTTATTTTGTACAAGAACATCAATATCAGGCTGAATGGAATTAATTTTCACTCTTAAGTCACTTTGAATATCAAGCCTACTTCTGTACTTATCATTCAAATAAGAATTTATCGATAAGAACTATAATAAACTATAGAGTTTATCATTGTCTAAAATTCTAAATTGCTACGATTACAAACCCCATGTCATCGACATTAAATATTATTTTGATAAAATAAAAATTTAAAAAATTAGCTAATATCAATTAAACTAAACTAAACTAAATAATATTTGAATGCAAATAGTAATAAAAAATGCCTTCGCGTACCACCTACGAGCCTTCCGCGTACCACGGGTTGAGAACCTCTGGTCTGTAGTATAAAGTTTATACACTTATAGTGGTAATGCTATAAGTCTCAGGTGCTTATCTAGAGTTTTTGAACCGACAGATTATGTTTTTTCATAAATACGGTACTACGGATAAGTCTTACGCCTAATTTATAATATAATAATAAAGGTTTTGTTTTTATTTATAACAAAATTTATTGAACAGTATAAACCATAAAAAGTATTAAGAACATGCATAGAGCAGTAAACTATATTATACATATTTATTTTAATGTGATATTTGTTACTGTTTATTCTGAATGAGTTTGTGCGTTTTTGGCTCCAATCAAGTTACTGCAAGACGGAGAGCACTACTTATTTCATGCCCGAGACAGGTACCGAGTTTTAATAGCCGTAACAGATGAAAATGTTTTATCGCATAAATACGTTGTTGAAAATCGAATTAAAATTTTCATTGCTTTCTCACTCAGTAATTCACTTTTAACGTACAGCCAAAAATGACATTTTAACAAGGACGACTGGGATTTAACTTTGCGAGTGCAGTCGGATGATAAATCGACGAGACGTTCATTTTCGTCCGTATTTAAAGTACAATTAAAATTCCACGTGCCCGCTGAAAGGTTAATGAAATAAAATAAACATTTTTCTCGCGGATCACCGATTGGCAACTGCTGATTTAAGCTATTGTAAATAAATCAAAAGACATTTTTCGAGTTTTTCAAGGCATTCTTGCATAAATTTTTTTATTTTTTTTGTTTTTTTGCTAGGACAGTGTTCGGCAACCTTTTGAGACGAAAAAGGTAAAAGTTTCCATTAAGAAAATTTCCCGGTTTTTAAAGAACCATTAAAAATGATCGTTTCAATATTATAGTATTTGCTTAATTTTCGATTTAAAATCACTGACTTTAAACACGATATAATTAAAATTATTCATTTAAAAACAAACACATATTTTAAGTACAAAACATATTAAAGTGTTTTAGCTAGAATAATATAACTACAGTTATTGAATAATAAATCGTTATATCAATGCGAACATTGACATTACGTGCCTTTTGAAAGTTTGGTTAAATCTGGTTCATAACTTGTTGTCATAATAAACATTTTTCATTTGATTATAATTTTTATATTTATTATCAACCGTTTATCGCCTAGTAGTTTATCTAATATAAAAATATAGATATCCCGTATGTATGTTTACACACTTCTAATTTTAATTGACTACGGGATAGCCTGTGCAGTAGGGTGGATCGAAATAACGATTTTTTTTTGATTTCGGAAACACAATAGCGCGGGAATGTAGTAGTTTAGTATCCTAAATAAGGGAAAAACAATGAAACAATTCTAAGTGCATATCTGCAGTTCGCGCATCGGGTTTAAAGTTTGAAAAAAATTGTCAAAAACTGAAATATTTGAAAACTTCAGAAAAATTAATATATATAAAATTGTACGGTCATCAAATATATATATCGGTTATATATAGCTAGGTGTTAATCTAAAAATTTTAGATAGTTAATCCATAGTACCTTCAGTTCGTGCATGAACTCAAAAGTTGGCCAAAATAGCTCGGCTATCCCGAAAATATGTTATTAGCAATGGCAGTAGATGTGAGAGTCCATGCAAGGGAGCCAGCCTTTCGGAGGTTACTAAAAGCTAGACGGTATAAATCCAATGGGAAATCGGTAAGAAATTTTCTACCACCAAAAGTGAACTTTGAAGTACCTTCAGACTACACTGAACTCATTTACCGGACTAACTCCAAACTCTCGCCTCCTCCAATGATGGAAAATATTTCTACGGAGAACCTCGAAAAGCTTCAAAATACAAGAGTTTTACCAGAGTTTAATTTTATTAACTTTTCATGTCACACTCAAAGTGTGGATCGAATCGTACAGCTAGTTACGGAGTCATCTCAAAAAGTATGCGGAGAAAAAACCAGAGACTGTTTTATAAGGGCAACGTTGTTCTCAAAATCAGCAATGTCATTGGATTGCAAAGAATAATTTAGAACTATACCAACACTTTTTGAGAATGTTTAAAAAATAATATACTGTATTGTATACTGATATTTAATTACTGTACAATTTTAAATATATTAATTTTAGAATTTTTCTGAAGATTTTAAATATTTCAGTATTTGACTATTTTCTTCAAACTTTAAACCCGATGCGGAAACTGCAGATATGCACTTGGAATTTTTTTTATTATTTTTTTCTTATTTAGAAAATCACACCCTACATTCGGACTAAAAATTCACACCGTTCAAGAAGCAGCCAAAATTACTTACAGACTATTTCGAGCCCGTCTTGCAAATCACTCCAACACACTAATCCTCGTTCTAAACTCTGAAACCACTGCAGGAAATCCACCTAGAATGATAATGCGTAAATGGATCCGTGATCTGAAATAACTCTGACCTTCTCTAGTCAGTAGGTGTTGCCACTGAGTGATTACTGCATCACGCCAATGACGCTTGTACATGTTGCATACCTCTAACACGCTTATTACAAAACTTATTTATAGATTGCATGTATCTTAATAAAAGTTAAAAAAAAAAAAAATGTAGGATACTAAAATACAATTTTCCCGTGCTTTTGCGTTTCCGAAATTAAAAAAAAAATCGTCTTTTTCGACCCATCCTACTGTGCAGGTTACTACTATCAAGTTGTTGTTGTTGTTGTTGTGGCGTATTATTTCATATTTCTATGAGCAACAAAAATAAAGATATGTCATCTAGAGGATTTATATTTTTTTTTTTTTTTTTATATCGTAAAATGTGTATTTTGATAACAAATACAACAATGTTTGTTTGCGTACGGAACTGGAGAACCGGAACTTTACACCGATAGACGCCACCCGCGGCCTACCCCTGTGTTAGGACATGGGAATCGCCGGGCCCCCCGGCAATAATATAATACGAACGACGGACCGTGTACCGTAATACCGACATAATACGATCGTGTGGGGGGCCCGTTGGAGGAAATCGGTAATATATTACGTATAATATACGAATAAGGTCACGACGACATCTGTATAATATAATATAATGACCGAAGGACGACACCCCGGCCGACTCGTACTTGCGTATCATTTTTTTTTTTTTTTTTTCCCCCGGTCGACAAACAAAAAAAAAAAAAAAACCCCAAAAAATAAAAGGGACCTCGCGGTACGTACGCGACCCTGTCCGCTGTACTATACGACGGCGGTACTAACTACGCGACATAATAATAATAATAATAATAATAACGATAACGTACGCTCGCCCGCGACGGATTTACGACCCGAACTAATTATAACGCGTAACAATCGACGGTACTCGCGTACGCGAGACGACCGGCCGCCGACGGACCGCGTGCGACGTGCCGGCGGGTCTTGACGCGCGTAAATTATATTATTACACCCCGTAATGCACAGCCGGCCAAACACACACGAGCGCAAATGCGCGCCGCGAACTGTCGTCGTCGTTTTTTTCCCCCATATTTTTCTCACTCACTCTCTCGCTCTCTCTCTCTCTCTCTCTCTCTCTCCCCGCGGTTTTTGTCCGGTCGGGAATTTCGCGACCCGTACGGGGTCCGGTCGAAAAGTACCGGGGTTTTATTTTCAATCATTTATAAAAATAACGGACGATATTCAAAGGTGTTTTCAAACGTAGCAATACCGTCGGGAGCGTAAAGGACACTATTTTTGAAGGTGATCCATTTAAATGGTTTATAAGTTTGAAATATCATTTTGAATACATTTCGTCTGGGCATACGAGGTCTGTTCACAAAGTACCAGGATTTTATTTTTAATAATTACAAAAATGAAGTTACATATGCAGCGATCCCGGCGATCTTGCCATTTCTCAAAAGTCCTTTGGAACTGTTCCAAAGTCAAAGCTATGAGTTCTGTTGCCGCGTTCGCTTTAGTTTCCCCTACATCTTTGTAACCGTTGTCCTTTGAGCGCGAATTCTCGTGTTGGGAATAGAAAAAAAATCACATGGGGCCTGATCGGGAGAATAGGGAGAGTCCGTGGGACCACAGCGTTTTGTTTATCAGCCAATTATTCGCGAATTTGGCAGCGCTACCCTTGTCATCTGTAGATTTTCCTGTAAATTTGCGTGGCAAGACTCAATTGAGATTTGCTTTGTTAATTCACGACCGGTTGTTAATCGGCGATCATTTCGCATTTTTTTTTCGCAAACCTCGCCTAACGTGGATCGTCTTCAGTTGACCGCCGACTGTCCTGGAAACGTTTAAAACACTCGAAAGTCACGGAACCACTTAAATGACTCATCCCCAAAAGTGGTTTTAATCATTTCCGTTGCATCGTTTTTACACAAAGTTTCAAGGAAAACTCGATGCGCACGCGTTGTTCGTTAATTTCGGACATGTCGAAAACGGCGAACGAAACAAACCGTCTGGATGTAACCACGTATAATATTAAACGGAGTTAAGATAGCGACTTCGGGTTTCGTCCAAAATATCCACTAGTCCGCGGGGAATACATTTATTTACAATTTGAAACGTTATCGTGTGTAGATTAGCCGCAATAACATTTGTCCTGGTGCTCTTTTGAACAGACCTCGTACTCCGCCTATATATACGACGACATTATACCCGCGTGCGAGTACACACACGCACGAAATCCGGCCTTCTAGTGAAACTTAAAATACACTCGATTTTTTTTTTTAAACTCGAAATCGTCGACACGTCCCTAGAATTTCCTATTTAATAAAACGCAAACGATTATTGTTTACCTCGAATATGTTCGCGAATAAGTCGGAGTTTCGATTGTTTTTTCTCGAAAATTATAAAATTATGATATTTCCCTCGTGCGTGTACATTCACTATCGAATATAATGACTTCGTTAGTGTGTCATCGTTACCGATAAGTGGTCTATCTGACTGGTACACTACACGACGACGAACATACACTTCAGTGTTCAGTGCTCCGTTACGTTTCAACGTTATCGTACTTCATTTTTTTTGTTCGTAATGTCCAGTATAAATAAGGCACGGGAGGAAGAAGAATGCACGCCCACGATTGCACAAGCACAAATACATTATAATGAAATGAGGCGATTTATCGAAAACGAACCAGAGGTCAGTGATGAACTTTTTGAAGGTTTAAATGTATTTATGGATTAAAACCCAATTTAAAAATTTCCACGCCAAACTAACAAACCTGGACAGTGCTCGTCATTACAATATAGGAAAAAAAAACACTCAATAGACGTCGGCGGCCTCGACTTCCCCAGGACATTCTTTTAACAGACACAGAAGACTCATCATCAGAAAATGAAGATCATTATTAATATACTAGACCTCATAGTTATTATTATATTCATATATGTAACACATTATTATATCACTCTCACTATTAATAAATTTATAATCATTTAAATTTGTAACAAATAAAATTGTCAAAATTAAAAAGTTGTAATAGCACTTAGGTGTGCTGAAACATTTTATAATTATAATAAATATAAAAAAAAAAAAAAAATGTAATTGAACGATTCACTGCGAATGCTACGATCAACAGCAAAACTCCAAAACAAAAACATATACTTTTTCCGTTTCTAATTATTGTCTATACATTCATGTATAAATAGTAATTACACACTTTTTTTTAAAACAATTTTCTAACCTAATTTTTTAGTTTTGGTTTATTTGAATTACCCAAATTCTTGGATAACTCGAACTTTTTTGTCGGTCCCTTTAACTTCGAGTTAATCAAGTTCGACTGTATATTATAATTGGCAATTTGCCCGGCTACCTAGCCCGTGTTACATCCAATTTAATATTTGCGCGTAACGTATATTTACGATTTTTTTATTTTTTTTTTTCCTAATAACCGTTTAAAGATTTCAACAGAAATCGTAAAATGACATTGGCATTTCATAACGTGGTAAACCGAATAGCGAAGCTCAAAATCCGTTCTGTTCGTTAGCGACGATTCGTCGTTGGGTACAGATAAAAAAATACAATTCATAGCTATTCCTAACTTCCCACCTACAACAGTGGCCCACACCACCCGCGGTGCGAAGTATGTGCCTCGATCATTTTTTTTTTCTTCTCTAAATTACGATTTAGGAAACGTTTTTCTTCGGTACGTCGAGTTGTTTTTTTTTTTTTATTTTCTCATAACGACACTCGGACACACGCATACACAGTGGCCTCGATCCGGACTCGTATATTTCGCGCACACGTTATAAAAATAAAAAATAAATATTATAACGTACGATATTGTTTTTACAAAAAAAAAATAAAATAAAAAATATACATACCCGACCATATGGAATTTTGGAGTGTTAATAATTTCCGAACCTCCGGCGCACATTGTTAACCAGCGGGTGGCCAATATAATATTATATCGCGCTGCGGACGTCGTATCTCGTGTCTCTATATATATATATATATACATATACAGATACCACGGTGTCAGTGTATAATATTATTATTATTATTATTTAATTTAAGTGTATTTTTTTTTATGTCTGTGCGAGAGTTAACCGCCGGATTTCATTAATTCTTTCGGACGGAATTATTCGACCGACCGCAGTTTACTGGTGCCAAGCGTCCGTATTTTTTACACGAAGTTTAGGGGTCGGGTGGTTAGTCGCTTTGGTTTTGTCGATGGATCCGCAAAACGAATAAAACAGTCCAAAACATAACAACAACGTTTATCATCGCCGTATAACGTTCACTTTTGCAAATAAATTATGAATTTAATAATTATAATAATCTGAAATCCAATGCGGGGGTCATAATTTAGTCGGTGGTAAATGTCGGTACGCAATTTGCGGATACCCTGCGATACCGCAAATGACGCCTCTGATTAGGTCGGGTATGGTTAAGATATTATATTGACTACCTCACACGCGGCGATAAAAAAACATAAAAAAAAAAAAAATTGTTTCAATAAATCACGATCGAACATAATTGTGTATGCGTATATGTAGACGAAGCTGTGGTGAGCTGGAAATAAGTTACCAGCGTTTGAAGATTTTGAATCAGTGACTTAATTAGGAAGAGTTTAGAGGGGGGGAGGGCAATCGCCCGGGGCCGCAGTTTTTTAGAGGAGCCATTGTTTTACATGGCCAATGTTTTGTCAATAAATAATTATGACATTTTTATAATTTAAAAAGAAAAAAAAATAATAACACACACATTATCTAGCGTGAACAATTTTTTTTTTTTTATGGGTGGCCAGCGGAAAAAAAACATTAGTATCCGGCCGCCAAATTTCCGAATACATCTCCGGGCCGAATGCCCATAAAGTTTATTTCAAAGTAAGATGCGAAAAAACACAATAAATCAAATAATATTTCTGGCCGGCAGATACCTTGCTGAAAATCGGACCATCCGCCTTGATTTGGTTCACCTGATTTGCCTCGTTACACCATCGGGTGACTAGAACGTTAAGCTTATTTTTTTTTTTTTTGGAATTATTATTGTTATTACCAGATATTCCATTTAAACCTATAGTTTTAAAGTCGGCGATATCTGTCGGCCAGTGATATTAAAAGTTATACGACACAAACGCTACGGATAACAAATGGGATTCTAAAATTGCATGAAACTTAATTTTCTATTAAATATTTCACGAAAGTTTCACGTTATATTTCATTTTGATGAAAACAATAAAATTAGTTTTTCAATTTACAACAATATTTCTATCTACAGCGGAAATTTACTTAGGTGACTATTACCATAGAAACGGTTTATTATGTATTGGTTATACGCAAATTAAAATATTAAATTTAAAAAAAAAAAAAAAACGCTGGGATGCTAAGAGAAAACTTTTCAAAATCGAATGTTCAATTACATTATCGATTATTAGTAGATAATAATATTGTTAATTGCACAATACTCGTATATTCGTTCTGTGTTTATAAAATTATTTATAACTATTGTTGGTAATTATTTAGTATTTTCTTTTAATTCGTCGGGGTAGTATTAATTTATATTACTCGGGACAAGTATTTATGATTATATTATAAAAATAGCGCGCGGTGATTTTAGTATTACGTTTAAAAAAATCGCAAATACCGTCTGTATACAATTTTTAGTCGATTAAAAACCACCGAGTAAATAAATAATAATTGATATTTATTGATACGATATGAAATCGGTCAATCAGCGTAGTTATAAAACGCTTTATTACAAAACCAATCAACCAATATTTGAACATCAAATTTGTTTTTCAATATTTCGAGCTGTGTGGGAATGTCACCATTTGAAATATTTCTGAACGTGAAAATTCCAAGTGAAATAATTCATACTCATAACCCCCGATAGTAAAACAAATGCCCTTTATGATAATGTTATTTTTTAATTAAATATTATGTAAATTCTAAACAAACCGATAGAATCCGATTAAAATTGTTTTCGATGCGGTATTGTGCACACAAGTGTATTCAACCGTATACTTCTATTAATCTTACAGATTGAACAAAATTATTATTTATTATATTCTATTATTTTCAAATGAGTTTTCCAACTCGACTCGACAAATAATGTTGTTTATTTGCCTAAAACAATATAAATAATTCGAATAAATAGACTGACTTCGTAGTGTTTCCATAATATTTAGCCATAATAATCAGGTGACGTCTGATTAACCTAGACGAACCTAACCGACAATAGGTGAGTCAGGCACGTGTGCAGATATTTGTTTTCGGGGGTCGGGGGGGTGGTTATATACAGGGGGCTATCAGGGTTTGATATATCACGCCCAGAACCGTTTTCACGGTTATTGTTATTCACCTAATAAATAAATCTGCGGAATATAAGCTGAAACAATGTAGTTGATTTTATATTTTTCATTTGACGTGAATAAGGGTGTATTGAGCCGACCAAGTGTAAAGCCGAGACGACGACGGGAAGACCGAGTTTAAGAAGACCCGAGGCTACCGGGAGTGATAAATGGATCAAAGAGATGGTGACACACAGAGAAACGCGGAGAAAAACTGTGGAAACGGCAACGGGCCTAAATTACCTCGAATAAACTACAAAAAAAAAAAAAAAAAAAAAAAAAAATGGCCGTATTAAACTGTTATTCAACGGACGTTGAAAAGTGATGTTACGCGAAAGGTAACGTCTTATTAATATTTTTGACGCGTATAGTTGCACAGTGGATATCGAAACGCGGTATGCGTCTAAGCGGAAAAATCATTTTAAACTTCGCGAAATTTTACTCGCTCGAGTGACGTCACTCTTGAAAATATCGGAACACTGTAGAAATTAGGCGTTTACCAATAGGAGTAAACATAAAACTGGTCTGAAATAAAGCAATCGTAAAAAATGATTTGTATTTTTTTGTTGTTGTTGTACTGTGTCCGGTACATCTGCACAAACATCTATTGTTTGTTAGGAAAATATCGAATATATACGATTTTCGTAATTAATATAAGATAGATCTATAAATCGATTTGACACGGTATAAATCAAATTTAGAGTTTGTCGTTGGCGCATAGGTTAAACAGGCCCGGTTAAAAGTTTAAATCTACATGATTCAAATCTATTTTTTTTTTTTTTTACTCGTTAATGCCTTTGGTTTAATAATCAATAATTATAATAAGCGAGTAGGGATGTAAAAACGTATAATTGTTTTTAATAATAAATATTTTTATACGTTTGTCGTAGTATAGATTCGCTGATATATGTTATTACATTTAATTACGGTCTGCGGCGTAATCGCACCGGGCTTTTTACGACCTCGGTACCGGGTAACGTTCGTGTAACGACTCGTACAATAATTATAATCCCTCGAGCCGATAGGTGTTTTTTTTTTTTTAAAAAAGAGACGGTTTTCTTGTGCGGTAGAACAGGAGTCAAGGTTACCTATACCGAGATGATGTTCGACGATTTGTGCCACCAGCGGTTAATGCTATTATGTATTACGAAAACGTTATATTATTAAAGATATATTGGGACTTTGGGGGACAAAAAAAAAAAAAAAACAATTTCACGGTTAACGCGCGGATTTAAAATGATTATCGTTAACGATACGCCAGCTATTAAACGCGAAATCGCAAGTAAAATAATATCGCACGCGGTTTTCGGATTTGGTAAATTAGTCATCGGTTTTATACGTAGGTGCCTATTGCAAATCCGGTCGTTTTTCGAATTTTGTTCATAGTTTACCGAAGTGTTTGCGTCCGATGGGAAACGGTCTTGATTTTTTAAAATTCGTATTATTCCTATAATAATAACGTATCGAAACCTCGTCGATATGATTACGATCGTATTCGAATTGGCCATACGGTCAAACGCAAAACCGACGCACAACGTTCAAATTTCTCGTAGCGGAAAAAACCGAGCTGAGAAGAATAAATGCGCGTCTCGTCGTACGTCCGGGCCGATGAACAAAAGTATATTTAGCCCGTTTAAGCCTTCGACGAGCCGGTCGGACCCTCGGCAGACGGGGTTAACAATTTATAATTGAAAAGATTAAAATCGCCATTTCGTGTCACTGTACAAAAGCGTATGATATTTTAAAAGATTTCATTAAAAAAATAAAACCATTTCCTAGGGGTAGTGAATCCCCGGCCAGCGCGCTCGAGCGCAACCCCGACGATATCCGCGACCAGAAAATTATTGCCCGTCCTCTTGACCGTATAGATCACGAGGACTCCGAATTATTAGTTCGAACCAAATGTGGGCATCGACTAAATTATAAATGTTAATTCGTTTTAAACTTATTAAAAGGGTAACTATTGAAAGCTGCCACTGTACGAACCAGGCGCTGCTCCAGAGACCGATTATTTTTTGGTTGGGGGAGCATAAGACTATAATGTCTGTTTAATATAACAGATAGACTTGCGAAAAGACTTATCCCCCTCGGTATAAACTTAACTTTCTACATTTAATTTTTATAAACATCTGGTTAATGACTGTTAGTACTGCGATTTACGTGTTCTTCGTACATAATACAATTTCTATTTATTTCATTCGATTTAATGGCAATGCGTTGTTTGTTGCCTTACGCTTACATAGTAGACATAATATTAAATCATTAAGATGTGTTTTATTGTATAACAACAATATATATATATATATAAAAAAAGTGAATAGTAATACAATTAATATTGAATGATTTTTTTTCAAGTTGATTTTTAACAGAAACAGATTAGATTCAACATTTTATTGACCGAATTGAGTTAATATATTTTTGCATTTTAACTTTGAACTCAACTAGTTAAATTTTACCTTTCAACTTAAGACGTTTTTGGTCAATCGACTTAATTTAATCGAGTTAATTATTTTCATTAACGGTGCCCGTTAAAAAAAATGTATATAATATGGAGATTTAAAGAAATTGCATATTTGTGTGTGCGTATGCTATTTTAAGCTACATGCGATCTAAACATTCATTCTGTAACATAAAAATAAGTCAATGAGTATATTAAATTTTACTATAATCTAGTAATATTTTTTTTTTCTTATGTATTATGCCATTTTGATGGATTTCCTTTTAAAAACTGCATAAATTAATGATTTTTAGTGTAAATAAAATATGTATGTCTAGTTTGCTATTTATTCGATAATGTTTTTTTTTTTTTACATATTTAATGGATATATTATTTTATTATTATTAGTTATTTTTTTTTTATTGAATCCAGTTGCCGTTACTTTTCATCGCGATCATTTATACCCGGGGCCCGGAAGTATATATGCACTGAAAACTACCGAAATATGCATGCGTCTGTGCGAATAAAACCCCCGAAATATGCGCTTTTATATGGCCTTGATTTTTTTGATTTTTTTAATATATATATATATACGTTTATAATTAAAACAATAACCTTATAATACTATAGTTTTTTATTGAAATTTAATCGACTACGTTAGCTGCCCGACCGGTCGAGAATATTTAGCCATTGTCGAGGGCGCCACGAGGACGCACACAAATATATACAATTTTATATTTTGTTCGAAACACCTTTTAAAAGTAATTTATTTTTGACAATTACACTATAATATGCAGAACGAACAGTTTGAAAAAAAAAAAAAAAAACCCTAGAAATATGCAATATTAAATTTTATATTTGGATCCGTAGCTTATTTAGCAGTTTTTCGGTTAATTCGGTAAAAAAAAACGTGCAAACGCGTGAACTACCGAGCCACAGTTATAAAAAAAAAAAACTCACGCACACTGCACATTCGCGACCGTCTAGGCAAACAAACACGCATATACGCGTGTGCAAACACCTGCATTTTTTATTTTTTTATTTTTTTCGTTTCGTTATCATATTTTTTCATCAACACACACGTTACATTACTATTTACGTCCGCCTATAAACGCGCCTAATCGCCGCGATTCTATTATTATATTTAATATTTAATTTTCTAGCCGCGTTAGAAAACCATAAAATTAGGTTATTAATCTCCGTTGGTTTGATTTCTCGCGAGAAAGGAAACGCATAACGAAAACAAACAGAAAATCCACACATACTATGCGCCACGGGTGGACAACTGTGTAATAAGGCGGGAAGTTGGGGGCAATGTAAGATAACGAGGAGAATTTACTTTATACTTGTACGCAACACGATAGACCATCGCTAGCGATGAAAACCATACTGGACGGTATTCGGTAAAAACGTGTTGATAAATTCACGTTAAAAAATGAATTACTTTGTAATTTCAATATTTTTGTGTCCCAACGTTTCGAGTATTGTATAAATATTAAACGCGAATGTCGTAATTTTTACGATTTTCTCTCAAACTTGCACATTAAAACCACTAATAAAAAAAAAAAAAAAAAACATATTATATATTGTGCTCGACTTATATTTGCGGTACAATAACACGGTGCTCCTTGTGTCGAATAATCGTGTATATTCGCTGAGCCAAAGAAAATCGTTTCGAAACCCAGGCACGTAACCGTGCGGTCTGGACCGGAGGTCATCTCTCCCCCCAGAAATTTGTCTGTGCATGCATGAGAAATAATGTAAAAAACTTGTAATCAAAATTTTTAATACACTAAAAGGTCATAACTTTGAATGAAGAGAATTGCAAATTGTTTGCAGACCCCCTACCAAATTAAAACCCTGTCCACGTGCCCGGTAAAACCGGGTACATCCCTGGTAAAAAATATCGATACGTGCCTGGCTACGTTCAGAATCTCAAAGTCCCCATTACACTAATAGCGTAGGTATATATATATATATTACGCATTTTAACTGAATACATAAAATTTTATTTTATTTTATGATGTCCCTCATTTTGTTCGTATAACACAACGGTTAATTCGTTTCTAACGTCGCTAGATGGGTAGACAAAAACAACATAGACGACCATCGGGTGTTTGGACGTAGGCAATTTTTTTCTTTTGATAAATATTGATAGAAACGATCGTTTAGAGAACGATCCGGGCTCTGTATAAATATAAATCTTTTAGCTGAAAACGGACGTGCCGCGTAAGTGGTACGATGTTCGAATTTCATTTAATCGACTTTTCGAGTATCACCGAAAAAAAAAAAAAAAAAAGCACACAACTTAGTATATAACTAATAACTAGGGCTGGGATTTTAATGCCCTAAAAAACCCCGAAAAATGTCCTAAAAAAAAAAAAATTAACTAGAGTAATAAAATGGTGTTAACGACGACAAAACTCGTACTGAACGTCGAACGATAAAATCATCGGACGTCGATTTTACCGATTTAAGATTATTTAACAGGAAATGCGGGTAAAGGTTACTCAAACCTTGTCCGATAATATAATACGAATTACGAGTACCTACTTATAATCTGTTATATTTATTTAAAAACCATGTTGGTGTTAAAATCTTAAAATCTTAACATAAAATTTCAAATTCATACACTTGGTTTCCAAAAACTCAAAAAATGCTCCAAAAACTCTAAAATGCCCTAAAAACTTAAGAAAATGCCAAAAAATGCAAAATAAACTTTCTTATTCTCATTCAAATGTACATAAAACAAATTTGTGACAAGACGAGCATTGCACAGTAAGCTTTGAAAAACAATGCAAAGTGCATCGAAATCCCAGCCCTACTAATAAATATCTGTTCAAAAAAAGTAATACGTGAAACGGATAACCGGCCGACATATTATTTATACCGAACATAAAATGTGTGATACAAATATATTGTTATGAAAAAAATTATCATTTAAAACACGGATACAACACACAAGAGTCCGATTTCGTAAAAGACTGGGCGGGTATAATTTTTCGTTATTTTATGTAAATCGTAAATTTTTTCTGCGTTCGCCCCTGCCGCGTACAATCGGCGATTTTTTTTTTTTTTTTTTAACGCTAGCACCAAATTATAATATAATAGAAATTAGGCGCAGTCGTTTCGGAGAGTTTCTCTTGACGTGGGTTCTACACCGATATCTTAGCGTTAATATGAGGACGTTTTGGGTTTCGAAAAAAAAAAAAAAAGGGGAAAAAAAGGATTTTTTTTCTGTACTCCGAAAAACATCTTCTTACATGATAAAATATGATTTGTGTCGATGAGGAGAGCGCATCGTTATCCGAACCGTGACGCGGGCGATTTTTGTTTTTTTTTTTTCTCACTCTTTGTCGAGTAAACCGTGTAAAACGTTTAAACATATTTTTTTTTCTCGAATTTTTGAATAAGAAAAAAAAAAATCCCAACGCTTTCAATTATATAACAATAGCGGTCGAAGTAAAATAACGGATATTATATAATATATATATATATATATATAATGGTGTGGCGTTACACTATAAACAACACATGGCCGTTGACAATGACCAAAACGCTTTTTGCCTCGACGGGGCTAAACAAACGGATGCGACGTCATATATTATTATACGTACGATATACATTATTACAGTGTGGCCGAAAACGTCTCTGAAAATTCCAACATGTCTCCGGGATTTCGGCTGTTTCATTATTAAAATTTCGATTTTAGCGTGTTTCTTCAAAAGTCGATAGTTACTAGCGTACGAATCGCGCTGAGCAAATCTCTCGGCGATGAAAATAAAAAATCAGTGGGCTAGTGCCTATGTTTTTGGTTTGTGGGCGGTGCGAGGGGAATGGTACTGTGATGTTTTCTTGTCGACATTTTCAACAACTTTTCTACCAGAGAAGTTCTCCAATCGGAAAACGACAAGAGAACTATTTGTTTAAACTTTTCATCTAATTGGTGCATTGAGGAAGCCATTTTTTTTTTGTTTTCCTTCTAGTTTCCTTAACAATGGAGGGGAGGGGACACGAGAATATTTACCAAGTTTGGAACGTATAACGTAGTAATACAAAACTACTTGGATATATTACTGTATTGCAAGTTGTTTTATTATGCACTTGTTTTATTTTAAAAAATTGCTTCGGTATGTCTCTATTCCATATTAATAATTACAAAAAAAGAAATTCACCGAGATTTGTTATAATTATTTATGTGTTTAAGTAATACTTAAATATTTTCTAGTCGTATTGAAATATATATATACAGTTAACACTTTAATATTAATACAGAGTTGAAAAAAGTTTATGGATATTGGTTAAAATCAATACAGTACCTTTTTCATGAATAATTATAAATTTCATTGAGAAAAACGTATACATTTATGTCGTTACATAGTTGTTTGCGTAGTGTAACGTATAAAACGTTTTGTACGCGTGTACCAAGTCTGATATTTATGCAATAATCATTAGTTGGGGGAGGGGAGGTTAAAAAAAATTGGAAATGTAAAATGTTCATAAATGTTCATACTTTATTACTTTTTAGGCACTCGTAAAATATATATCAATCTATTTTATATGTGAGTCTCGTGGGATCCTATGGAATAACAATTACATTTTGTAGATCAAAAAATTTATTTTTTAACATTTTTCCCGATATTTTCGGGGGGTGGGGGGGGGTTTAACTGGTTCACGATTTATATAAAATAACGGAAAATTATACCCGCCCAGTCTTTTATGAAATCGGGCTCTTGTGTGTTTTAAATAATAATTTTGTCATAACAATATATTTGTATCACATATTTTATGTTCGGTATAAATAATATGTCGGCCGATTATCCGTTTCACGTATTACTTTTTTTGAGCAGATAGTTATATAGTAAATTGTGTGCTTTCTTTTTTTTTTTTTTTTCTTGTCGGTGATACTCGAAAAGTCGATTAAATGAAATTCGAACATCGTACCACCTACGCGGTTTTCAGGTAAAAGATTTATATTTATACAGAGCCCGGATCGTTCTCCAAACGATCGTTTCTATCAAAATTTAGATAGAAAAAAAAAATTCGCTACGTCCAATCAGTCGAATTTCAGCTGCATCCCGTCAAAAAAAACGGGACAATTCTATAATTACGAAAACAAACGTATACTTGTAATATAAAAGTACGCCGGTTATCTGCGAGGTCGGTTACATTGGGACATTTTTTATCGCGTATTAATATTAAATATTCAATAGTCCGACAATCGCGACTGACCCGCGTAATCGATTTTTAGATTAAATTGTATATACATTTTAACTTGTCGTATGTTCAAATGTGATGCGTGTTAAATGTTATTTACACGGTGACCGCATTTAAAGTCCAAACGTAAAACCCTTAACGACCGTCATCATCTACTTAGGCCGATTCTCAAATCCAAACTATCAATACACACAACGTCCACATTGTACAAATCTCTACTCAGACCCGTTTGGGCGTAAGGTATGCAAATCTGAGGGTGTGCCAAACCTTCTCGAATCCGCACTATACAAGCTTCACTTGTAGTCCACCACACCTCCGGCTAATAGCCTCGGCCCGTCGGTACGTAACAAACGAAACCCTACACAAAGATCTGAAAATTCCAACAGTTGACCTAAATTAGCTAAATTGTACTATAACAGATTTTACTCCAAACTACAATACCATCCCGATCCTTTGGTCTCTCACCTTGCATCGCGTACACTTCCCGACAACCCACCGCGGCGACTCCATAGAAATTGGTGCCGTGACCTATTAAATTAATGAATAAAAATAAATTACTGGAGGGTACCATCGCTGGACGATTTCCCTCATTTTGTGCATGATGTGTTATTTTATTATGTATGCAGTGTTATGTCAGTCATCTTTTTTACTTATTGTGTTATGAAATACAGATTGTTAAATTTTCTAAAAAAAAAGTTATTTAGTCGTGTTTGTCGCGTGCAGTAACGGATGACTCGTATACGTAAAGATTTATCGCCTGCGCAACAATTAGAAATTCTAGACAAAATTAAATTACAGCCACCGGGCTGTAGTACTCGTCGTCTTTCGGACATTTTGAAGTATCGAAATCAATAATCGCCCGAATTCAACTACAAGAACAGTTTTAGCGAGAACAAGCTCTTAAGTGCCAGCCACAAGGTCACGGGGCGAGCTGGACTATCACCTTACCCAGCTTCTCACCGGACACGGGTGCTTTGCTAGCTTCCTGCATAGGATCGGCAAGCGCGACGCCCCCCACTGCGCTCATTGCACGTCGGAGGTGGACGATGCGGCCCACACCCTTCTAGACTGCCCGGCTTGGAACACCGAACGTGCAGCGCTGGTCGCGGTGTTGGGCAGCATCTCTCCGGAAGGGCTTGGACCGGCCATGCTCAGCAGTACCGAAGCGTGGTCAGCCGTCAGGGCCTTTGCAATCTCCGTCATGGGGGCGAAGGGGGAGGAGGAGCGTCGGTGGGAGGCGGCCAGAGCGGCGGCGGCAGCGGCAGCAGCAGCGGCAGCAGCAGCGGCAGCAGCAGCAGAGGCAGCAGCAGGAGCACCGCCGGAGCGTTGGCGACAGCGCCGGCGGCAGTAGCTATTGTATATTTTGGATAATTTTTTTTTTTTTTCTTTTAAAAGAAAGAATGTATATATTTTTAGTAGTTTTTTAAGATTTAAAATAGTTTGTTTTTTTTATTTTTAAAATTAAAAAAAAAAAAGAATGTATATATTTTTAGCTTGTAAGGTGTTTTGTATATTTAGTGATATAAGTTTAATAATGTGAGCCCGCCCCGCGAAGGGGAAAAGGGGATTTTATGTTGTGTATGTATTTATTACGTGTTTTTTTTCATTTTTAATAAATGATGGTGGCGGGCCGGTAGCATTTCCGCAAGGCCAGTCCCCGGCCCGTCATCGATGCCACACAAAAAAAAAAAAAAAAAGCTCTTAAGTGCCAAGTGACAACCCGGAAAAGGAAACGAGAGGGTAACGATGTGTAGATGTAGACGAGGCACTGACTCAATGGTTTGGGTCCTATATTAAAAGCTAAATCCGAAGACCTTGCAAGGAAATCTGTAGTAATAAAAACAGAAAAAAACAGTTTTTCAATAAATTTATATATGTTTTTATTTTTTTTTTTTTCATTTCGGATTATACGCAACCCAATAAAGCGGAATCGACTGTATTATCATCATCGTCAGGTACGTTTTGTACGATAAACACCGGACACCTTTTCGCCCCGTAATACAATCGCGGCCGCAAGCGACCGAAAGAAATGGAATGAAATAGGGGGGAGGGGGTGGAAAGAGAATGAAAAAATACCGTCCGAAAGAATTGACGGACTGCCGAACTCCACGGCCCGTCCCGGTCCCGCTGAGCGGGTAAACGCGTAAATAATAAAATACACGGAATACGTCCCGGGTACGCCCTGCGCCCGGACCGCCGCCGCCGCCCACCCGATGTCCGCGTGTGTTCGGGGGTTTTATTTGTTTTGCCCCCCCCCCCCTCGGCCGAGTATTATTACTGCCGGCGACATTGACGCGCGTGACGCGGATAACTGTACACGCGATCGCGCCCTAAACATTCCCCTTAATCGCGGTGACCGGCCGACGACGGTTTGTGGATAGAATATCCGCCGGGCGAACCGTACCTGAAGTTATGGACACGATGAAATATTAAACACACGCCCGCCGGATAATACGAACGATTTATCGCTCTGGCGAGAGAAAGAAGCAGAAGAAGAAGAAGAAGAAGTGGAACCGGACAGACAAAACGAAAAGACTCTCGGAAATGGTCGTTTTTTTTTTTTTTTTTTTTTTATGTACAGTTTATGCGTAAATCGATAGCCCGCCGGCGGACAATATTCGTTTTGGCCTTTCCGAAATGCACGCGGAAAACTCCCATTTAGAAAATATTGTTCGGTTAGGTGATAGATTTTATAACATTTTCACGACTATACGTTCTAATACGTACGGGCACATTTCCCTGCCGCTTGTTCTCTAATGTTATTAGAATTTCGTTAAAATTCTAAAAACAAACAAAAAACCAAATGCCATGCGATTCTATTTATTCGTTTTTTTTTTTTTTTTTTTGTACAGTTTTAACGTAATCTCTACAAACGTAACCAATAACATTACAAACCGACTACATACGAACGGTATTAAAAATTATTTTAAAATCCAAATTGTGCGCGTGGGTGTGTGGACAGGAAAATGTACCTAAGGAACTCGTAAATAATAATAATAATCATTAAAAATTAAAGCACGCGGCTCGTTTGTTTTATTGAAATCGAAATTTAAACCTCGGTTTGTGCCCACCGAGTTGAAAATTCAATTTCGTCGTTCGTTAGAGCGGTGTTTTTTTTTTATCTTTTAAGCGTGAACGTCCCGGGGCGATTTTACTAACCAGAATTATGTCAAAAAAAAAAATAAATAAATAAATAAAACTCGTTCTTGTAAAACTGCATACTGCATATTTCTACTGGTGCCGGGTACTAGTATTAAAATAGGACGTAAATTGAATTTTCTAGCGAGATATTCCTAATACAATTAAAAATGTTATTTCGCGTGGAAAAAAAAAAAAATAATAATAAATAATAAAATGCGGAGAACACAGAACATGTTCTTCTGTCGTTTGAGTTTGATAACACGTCAATATATTATCGTTGTGTTATTAAAATTGACGTCGAAAAATCAGTCCCACCGAACACAAAACAAACGTGCCAATATAACGCGTGCGTTTTTTTTAGACACAATTCAACCACGATGCCCTTACCGTGAAAATCACGCGGAAATTTGAACTTTAAACGAAATATTAAGAAAAACTCATGATGCATTCTATTTGTGCATTATTGCGGGGCCAAACAAATTTTTATTCGCGTAAAACCAAAAATAAACTTGACAAAAAAATAGCCATATGTCTAGAAAGTACTGCTATAAGTATTCGGTGAATATTTCACGTTATTATTTATCATCGAAACCGATTTTTCTCTGTTTTTTTTTTCCAGTTTCCCCTATTTTAAAGAAAAATGGTAAAAAAAAAAATCAAAAATTGACCTTCTATACACCAACGAGACAAAATGTTAATTAAAAAAACCACTCCCTACGATGTTATTTGATTGAAGCAAGATTTAAGAACGAAAAGTTAATTACTGGCAAAGAAAAGAAAAGAAAAGAAAAGCAAAAAAAAAAAAACTCCGAATCATACAGTTAAACCAATACATTCGTCGCTTAGTCTAGGCCAGAGGCGGATTATTGTAAAAATTGAAATAATGGCACCTAAAATTTTACTATTGTTTATAAAGTCGGTAAATATTGAGTCAGAAGCATTAGAATGCTTCTTTTAAAAAAAATTCACATTCGGAAAATGGTTAGGTTATTCTTTACTAATATGTATGCTACTTAGAACGAAGCAATAGTAACGTTTCGGCCCGATTTATTTTGATTTTTAAAAGTCGGTTCAGTTTTAATTTCATGGTTTTCAGCTTGTCTTGTCGTTATCTGGACATATTTTCGAAACTATCAATCGAAATCTGCACGGTTAGTTCGATAACGACAATTTCTAAAATTGAATGTGTATTTCGGCATGGTAAACATACGCACTTGCCTTTAATGCCAACATAATAAAAACACTCCCAACTTCCATTCCTGGTTGAAATGATAAGTTTACCATGTTTTTTTATTGCAAAAAAAAAAAAAAAAAAAAAATGAAAAATCCGGTACGTAAAAACGGAACGCGACAGACGGGTTATAACCGACAATAATAAACTATTCAGACCGTCGCGAATGACCGATAATAGTAAATTTCTAGAGTACAATCGGCGTTTTTCGATTATTTATTACGCGATCGACCGAAAGTAACTTTTTTTTTTTTTTTTAATAATTTTTTTGGTAAAATTAATATTTGTTCGACGATCGACTGGGTCGGCGACACCTGTCGCGTCAGGGTTGTTTTTAGTGATGCACGAACGATATTGTACTCCGGTATCGGACCGATTTTACCGATATCAATACGCTACAATTACCATCTTCCCAACTTGGGCAAAACGGGATGTATTTTGAGGGGGTAAACACTAGACTAGTTGTGATTTTTCGGTTTATTTCGCGCACTCCATACGTATTTATTATTAACGGTTATATGAGTTATTATCGACGTCGTATCCTGACACGAAACGTCGGCCGGCCCGACCTCGATCCACTGGGTTCGGCGACCCCGGCGATTGGACCTTTTTTTTTTTTTTTTTTTTTTTTAAACCGGCAATACCACCGTCTCCCGGAAACGCCGTGAGGCACTACTACGGGAGGCGGGTCGCCATCATTTATTGAAAATTTAATACGATAAATAAATATATAAAAATCCCGTAAAGGGCGGGGCGGGCTCACATAAGTGTACAGCAACAGTTCTCGCCCTACCGTGGGGATGGGCAGTAGCCGGGCCGAAGCCCCTTTTGCTGCCCTCACAAGCTGTAGGGGGGACACTTGCTACCGGCTTCCCGGCCGGCGGTCCAGCGACTACGAGGCCCAAGTCGAGGGCTCGGCGCCGCCGTTCTGCCGACTCCTTCTCCGCGATGACGGTCTCGGCGAAGTCGAACTCGGCGTCCCAGTGGTCCGGGGACTCCGGCATGAGCGGCATCAAGTCGCCCGGTTCAAACGGACCGGGCGCTCCCTGTCCCCGTCAAACGCCTCGCAGCGCATCAAGGTGTGGAGAGCGTCGTCGTCCACCGCGTTCTCCACACTGGGCAATCCGCAGTGAGAACACCCGGGAGAGACGGAGCTCGCCCGATCCGGCGGAGGAACGAGTTGAAGCATCCGTGCCCCGTGAGCAGTAGAATGAGGCGGTACTACACGTCTGCGGAACCGTGCGGTCTCGTAAACCACCGCGCCGGCGATTGGGCCTGGCCCATTGTAATCGCGCACAGTTTTCGGAACGGCCGGTGCCGGTTTGAATGTTGTTGATGGACAGCAGCGGGCGCCGTTCCCGGTCCCGAGATTCGTACATAATGCGGTGCGCCGCGACCCGTTCGCGACAGGTGTCCGGTACGCCGGAACCGGGACAGTGTATTATTACTACTATTGTTATACGGAATAACACATACCATAAATATATAAATATACATAAATATATATATAGTAGTGCACGCCCCCATCTCACCCGCCCCTTCCGCCCAGGGAGGTTTTTACGTTCGGAATTCGGCACGTCAAGTCCCCCCGGCGCTTTCGGGACACCTACACCGGTACACGCGTGCACCGCCGTTCACGTGCCCGGTGGTGGTGTACCGTAAATCTCGCGCCGGACGGTATTTCGATGCCTAACCCGTCCCCGAAGGGCTGAAACAGCCTTCGGTTTGCCGTTAAAATATCCATAAATCTCGTGCGGAATACCCAACGGAAACAATATAACCCCATCTCCTTTCGCCGTCGCCGGCCCTCCCCCCCCACCCCACCCCGGTATAATCCCCGTCACGGCGCGCGGCCACCGGCACCGCACACGACGACGTATATAAATATTACGTTTGTCTACGATACGCGCCTGCCCGCCGCGCAGCCGCCCGGAATTCAATTCTATTGCGGCCTGAAATACACAATTGTTTCTTTTTTTCTTCAATTTTTTTCTTAATCACTCGACTAAAGTACGTTTAAAAATTAGTGCGGCGACGGGGCCCCGAGGATATTTGTTTTTATTAAATAACCGCGCATTTACATTGAACTAATTACAAATACAATTTTTCTTCGTTAACATACAAATTATAAAGAAAATATTAATTTTAATTTTATAAATTATATATTGTTCGTAAACATTTCTATTAATTCATTTATACCTAATATATAACACGATTAAAACACATACATTGGTCTTAACTAGAATCAAAATTTGATTTTGTGTCATCTTCAGATGACTGTATGTGTCTTAATTATCCAGGTTTAATAAATACAATACTTGTGGGTGTAATTTTTCTTTTTAATATTATATTATATTTTTTTTTTTTTTTTTGGCGGACATAATGGTGTTGTAAGTGGATCCAATGATATGAGTGGAAAGTGTATTAAGTCCGAGGATTTTCTAGAATGGTGTTGTCGATAAATTGTTTGGTCTTTATTTCGCGACTATTCGTGGCTTCTTCTGACAGTTGTCTATTTGGAAAAAGCGCATATTTTATTTTGTTTTATTTTTGTATTGAACTATGAATTATTATTTTGTGGACACTAGGGGGCATCCGGTACTAGTTATATAAATGCACATTAGCTCGGCGCACCGGCAATTTCTTTGCTTTCTCTCGCCGTTTTTACCATTAAATATATATATATATATATATATACAGAGTGCGGCAGAGCCGACTGACGAGTTTTAATGGGCTATAAATAACGAACAGTAAAACTTACAGAAAAGGTTTTTTTTTATTTAAATCAGTATTCAATCCCATTTTTAAAAATTATTTTTTGAAAATTATATCTCCGAGATGGCGGCCGTCAGCATTGATACACTGTTGTAGACGATCTCTGAAGCTCTCATATGATTTACGGCACATTTCGACTGGTAATGGCCTCGATTTTCACGGTGATTTTCTGTTTAATTTCTTCTATGGTATGTGGGCGATGTCTGAAAACCTTATCCTTGAGGTAGCTCCAGAGGAAAAAAACACACATGCTTTAAATCTGGGGAACGTGCTGGCCAGCAAGAAGAAGAATTCTCCTCAAAGTCTGAGATTCCCAAAGCTACAGCGTGTTTCCGGGCTGAGCGTCTTGGTGATTGCTCAATTGACTCTCAAACCAACTGCCCATTTTCGGGGGTTGTTACCGTTCTGGGTGCTCCGTGTCCAAAGTCTACTTAGGGTACTTGCAGTTTCTTCCAAATCCCGTATCCACAATTTGATAGCGTTAGCAGAAGGAACAGATTCAGCACGTGGAATGCCGAAGTGTATACGAAAAGCCCTTTGTGTAGCGATCACAGAACGATCATTTTCATAATACGAACGTACGACGAAACCACGACGTACACTTGTCCAGACCATGATTACGAATAAAAACGGCATTACCGTACAGTTCCAAATATACCACTTATTAAGGCTTGCTCTTATCTTATCACAGGCAAATGACCTCATTAAACTCGTCAGTCGACTCTGCCGCACCCTGTATATGTATTTATATACAGTGACGTACATGGACATTTTAACGCCCTGGGACACCTTACGATTTTCCGCCTTAGCTATTTGGCCGTTAAACCGTAGAAATTACGGGTACCTATAAATCCATCAACGCTGGATGAGTTCGAAATACATAAATTATAATATGTTCCCTTTGCACGTTAAGTAAGTAAGTAGGTAAATAGACAGTATGTAGGCCAATATTACTGCTACGGCATTTATAATAAAATTTTATGTCGGCGATTGTTTTTGACTATTTCTGCTATAGCGGTACTATGAAAATCGTCCTCGAAATGTCATAACTGCTGTAGCAGTGATATTTTAAATGTAAAAGTTCTACTGACCCTATAGATTCCAAAGGACCCGCGCGGGGCACTATAAAATATTGAAGAGAAAAATATCTTGTTCTATTTGTAGTTCGCACATAACTGTTGTACTTGTTTTGATATCAATTAAGATAATATCCAATAGGTCTGTATTTGTATCGTTTTGTTTTTATCGTCAATACTCGAAAAAATATTTCAAAAACTGTGTCCAGTGCTTCATAAAAAAAAAAAAAGTAGAAAGCAAACTCAATTCCAATGCAACGTGTGTCGTGTTGCCTTGTGCCCACTATGCTTCGAAAAGTACCGTGCTCAATTATCGTGCAAATTACAAGAAATGTATTATAAATTTGTTAAGTTTATAACCATTTATAACCAATTGTTTTTTTTTTTTTTTTTTTACTATAGGAAAGATATGAATATTTTTATTTTATATTTTCAGTTATAAGTGATAAAAAATATACTATTCTATTTGATTTGTATATAATAAAAATTATCTTACACTGATATACCGATATGTTTTAATTTATATATTGAAAAAGACGGTGTCTAATTACTTTCATTGTGAATAATCAATTTTCAAAACGAGTAATTTGACATACGTATATAAAAAAATGTGATATGCAGGGTCATTGCTGCAGTAACTTTTTTTTATACTGCTATAGTAGCAATGTATAAATGACGAATTTAAGTAGGGTTCGATGAAATATTATTTTTTCTAATGTCCATCGACGTGTTAAAAATACAATGCCTACGGTCAACGATACAAATTATACTGATAGGCAAATTATAGTCAAAACAATGAAAACGTATTTAGTTTTTGGGTAATAATGACAATTCGAGAACAGCCAAGTATATTAAAAGAAACTAGAGCGATTTTAAATAATACGATTTTGTTCGGCCGACTAATTTAATAAGTATATTTTTCATCGTATTGGTACATATTGTACTGTATTGTGATCATCAGCCGTTAATAGACTAATCGGTATTGTTAATGAACGTTAGTGTTTTTTATTACGATAAATTTTTAATTTTTTTTTTTTTTTTTAAAGGCATGGAAATATTAAAATATAGTGTCCGAGCAGCTCGCATAGAAAAAAACCCAAGCGTTTTCGCACAAGTTAATTCAAACCCGTCGTGTTCTACGTCATTAGTTACGGCACCGACATAAATAATGACCTCGGATCCGTTTTAATTTATTGTCGTTATGTGAACTTCACAACGATAAATAAATGATAAACTATATAATATAAAAAATACCGTGTAAACTTTCTATGCATCTCAACGTAGAATTTATGGTATTAACAATTGTGGACTTGACTGAGACTTTGAGAATTCAAAAGGCGATGACCTATAAGAATCTAAAATACCAGCACCGCGGCGTGAAAACGGATGACAAGTAAAACTTCATTTTTCTCTCCCAAACATCCAAGGGCGAATGATAAATGTAAATTATTCAATAATTTTTATGATTATTATACTACCGAAATAATCCAATATGCTATCTTATCTGTGGTGCCGAACACGGTAAACTGTAGGAAAATGTGTTTGCTGCTAGAATTAAAAATCTGTTTAAACATTAAACAGGTTTGAATTTAAAAAAAAAGCCTCGACTAGGCTCAAAATGGGTGTTTGCCAAGGCTTTCGGTATCTCTGCGAAAACGTCAATTGTTCGCGAAAAACGTCGAGTGCAATTGTACGGTACCAACTAACGTTAAACATAAACGGCCATAGCAAAAACAGGAGGACACTGTTCGTGTACGGGCTACTGATTTGGATGGAAAGTTGGGAACGCAAACGGAGATTTAATTTATATCAAAACGCAATAGCGATAAATCATTGCTAACGAACAACGATTATAGGCGAAGTTCCGTTAATCGTGTTTTGGAAAACCGTGATTTATACGATCGTCATCGAAACGTCCATTTAGCGATTATAAAAATAAATCGCGTTGCGTTCGGCTTTGTTTTCTCTAGTAAAACTTTTAGTGACCTTGTGTCAGATTTTCGTGTATTTCTGCCGGGCCAGAAACAAAAACAACATTATTTACATCGTAAATCAGAAAATAATAAACGAGATTCCCTGTTGGCGTGGCCAACGTCGCTGTTCATAAAGCGTTGTACATTTTTTCCGTGTAAACTTTTGTGTAGTTATAAAGGAAACGTAGGATTAGAAGAGAGGAATTCGATTAATATCTGTATGCAACGATAAATCATTGCCATAACAACGCAAAACGATTTTTATAATATTTGTGCTTTTCGTAAAACATTTTATCTCTATTTTATTCTTTACGTTTTCACTATTAAGTACAACAATAGGTTCTCCATAGAATCTGCAAAACGGCATCACAGACAAGTATAACGTTCTGCTTATTTTTTTTTTTTTTTTTTGTTGCTAATAAGCAATTTTCAGTCTCTAAATTAGTTATTAATTGTTTACAATTGAATTTATCGAAATGTGTTTACTGTTGGAAGTAACACATTAATGTGCTTTGAGATTAAAAAAAAAAAAACCTGTAAAATTGATTTTTGTAATACTTTTGGTGCCTCTGTGTGACCATATTCTATTGGTTGGCAAAAATATCGATTAAGTGTGCATTGTATCATGAACTATATAATAAAAGGCCTACAACAGACTTGGAACTGCAGTAGGTTCTTGGAGAATATTAAATTATAATCGACTTGAATTATTTATATCTTCTGATTAAACATCACTATGCAATATTGCACAAAGGGCATTTATTGCTTTTTATTTACTTCATTTTTCAGCATAGATTTAGGACAAACAGTACAACTCTATAAATGTTTTTATATAATAATTTGTTGGGTAAAAAAAAACAAAAATAATAATAATAAATCTAAAAACATTTTATAAGATCACAAAACAAAACCCGGAGAGGTTGTGTGTAAATACGACAGGTTTAAATTCATAAAATAACCATCGGGTGTAATGGAACAGCAACGGCAAATAAAAATCCCGTTGAGTGTACAGACAGATTTTAAAAATTATTTTCTATACCAATTTTTTTTTAGATAAAAAATATAACTTTCTAAACGTATGACTGCTGTGTAAAATATTGTAAGTTGTTCTATGTAATCATCATTTTTTATTCAGTCGCGCATTATTTTTACGCATTTCCTGTTCCACGATGATTTTTTAATTTCAAACCGGCAGTACTTAGACACAATCAGTATTATTACACGATAATGTATTGTATTTTTTCTATACATTTTTTACATTTGTTTATTTTTAATTTTATTTTTCGTATAATAAATATGTAATTTTAATGTTAATTATATTTTGATATTATTAGGGATGTAGGCTCGAACTATTAGAATTATTGTTATCATCGCATAACCATAAGTGTACGCTAAATAACATGTAAGTTATAGGTGTTAAATATTTATGTTCCCCTCTATCAATCGCGGATTCAAAAAGTCTGTTTTGCACTGCTGGCAAATCGTCGATAATAATATTAATAAACGCAATCGGCTTGACCCTAAACGTCTAAACAAATGCTTGGTTTGTAGGCGGTCTTCGTACATTTCTTTCGATGTATTTTCTGAGTTTGCTCCACATTTAAATTTAGCAATAAGTTCCTCCGTTTATCTCGCTCATTCGACTCGATCGATTTAACGTTATCGGACAAAGTCAGAGCTGTACGCGGCACTAAGTAGCGAGTAAAAACAGTGCGAAATCCCGACAAAAGGCCATAACACTCCCAAACGATAATACGGATAACACGATTATTAACCACAAGAGAAAAAAAAGAAGAAAATGCATGTACCTACAACGTCGGTCCAACGTACGCGTAATGTATCTGAAAATAATTTCGGCGTTACGTCTTACGCAGACCATTTCTACTGGTCCGGTCGCAAAAAGTCGTCCGTTTCCGTTTTGTAGTGGTGCCGGTTCAGAGAGTTCAATCGCACCACCACTTCGAACCGGGACTATTGACATTTCATGACGGTAGTAGTCGGATTCCGCCGGCTCGCAGTGGGTCCGCCACCGAGAGGTTTTAACCGTATTGTTTTGTTATCGCATACGTATATTCCCCGCCTCTATTCTGCCGAGTGCGCCCAGATTTTTTTTTTTTTTTTCGTTTGTTTTTTGTATTTTGTTTTATTTTGTCTTTTACGGGCGGCGACACCGCGTGCGATCCGACCGGCAAACGGCCGCCGGCCCTCCGTGTGGCGTACGGTTTATTATCGTCGCTATCGTATTTCGCGTCGGCACCGCCGGCGGACCAACAAGAATAATTAGTGGTCCCGCACAAGTATTTACAACGTGGCCGTGGATATCCAAGATATTTTCAAGTCATTACGCCGGACCGTTAGTAATAATTTGTCTTCGCTGTAGGTATAGATATATATATATATATCGACGCGGGTCGTTATATTTTCGGTATCGTATTTCGCCCGTCACTCCGCAGTGTTTGAAGTCCGAAATATTTCACGAAATCGTAAAATGTTGATTTTTTTTTTTTTGTTTTAGAAACGCGGCGATTTTACTATGGTGTGTGTGTGTGGTTTTTTTTTTCTTCTTAAATATTGTTTCAGCCTGTAAATAGTTTTCTCTACCAGAGTTTCCGAATTACAAGGATTTAGCACATTTTCTAAAAGTATTCTGCATCTGGTCTGCGCGTCGCTATTTTAATTTGCGTTGTAGTTTCTTGACAATCGGAAAACCCGTCAATATCGATAAGGAATTTAATTTATAATTACGATTAATTTTCGAACTGTGCAAGATAAATGCCGGAATTAATAAATCCATAAACAATGTTTCAAAATCCCAACATCCGGATTTTAAACAAAATGTTCGTATTCTAAGATCCGGATTATTCTACTTCGACAAATCTGGATTATCCCATCACTAACATAATATAGTCTTGAATTCGTCGATTAAAATCACACCTATACTAATAATGCCATCGTAAAACAAATATTAATTGTAAATTGTTTTCTAGTGCGTGTATTGTGTTTATTTTTTTACAATTTTAGATTACGAGCGAATCTAAGCCGTTTCACTATGATTCGTGTGTTTATTCCGTCTTTGAACAACTTTTCTACCGGATACCTAAGCGTTTTCGGGTCCAGTGGAACGATGCATTCGGGTGTGATGTTTTAACTTTCGTTGTAGTTTTCTTAGTAATCGTATAAACCGGGAAAAAAACGCAGGAAAAAAAATATGAAAATGTACGGCAATGCACTTTTTTATTCAATTTTATTTTTTCGTTGTAACTCTTATTTAGAAATAATCCTAGAGACCTGAAATTTCACGGAGTACTTATATTAGGATTTTCTAGGCGTGGAAAACATTCTGGCAGTTTCGAGCTATTTATAGGCATTTTAAATGTTCGAGTAGTTTTAGTTTAAATTTGGTTTTACGCGATGGATAAAATTGATTTGTCCGATTTGGAATGCACGAACATTTGACACAGGGTTCAACTTAAGTTGTATTTAATGGTAAAAAAGAAAACAAGTTGAACACGTAATTGTATAAATCACGGGCGTTTATATATGTGTATATATCTATATTTTTTTTTTTTTTTACTTCTTCTAGAGCAGCGGTTCCCAAACGTTTGTTATGCACGCCTCACTAAAATTAGAATAGGGTAAAAACGATCGTTTTTTTCCGTATAAGTGTATCGCCAAACATTTGGTAGCAACGCTGTGGCAACTTCCACGTGCATATCTTTATCCGCGTTGGGTTTGAACCGATATTTGGATTTGAGCTACTGCGGATATTCCCGTTTTACACGAATTCAAAGCTCTGTTTCCAATTTCGGAACATATATGAGGATCCCAAATCCTATGGGTCCGAATGGTCTAAACATCGTTTGTAGACAAATTATTACTCCGCGCCTCACAGTTCGGGAACCGCTGGTCTCGAGGGCCGGTGTCGATGATTTTCCCGGGCCAAAAACGTATGGCCGATCCGTGTCCGTGTACATTTACATTACGTTTATATTTTATCCTATAGGAGCGGCGAGCAAAAACAATCGATGTTTAAAAACGGTGCATTCTGAGTAAACCGAGAGAAAATCTTTTTTTGTGTAAAGAGCCGAATTTTTCCAATCAAGGTAATGAAAATTGTAAACGTGTCCGAAAAAAAAGAAAATAAATTCTTTTTTCTAAAGTTACATATATATATATATATATATATATATATATATATATGTATATTTTATTAAGTAAGCCCTTTTTTCTTTATTTCGAAACATTTTCTATTATATAATATCCTTAAATCGAATATATCGAAGAAAAAATCGAGGTTTTAAACTGTTTGTATTAGTTTTTTTTTTTTTTACATTATTTGTGTAACGATTTTATAAATTTATATATTTATTGAGTTCTAGACGGAAATGGGCAGGTGATTTGTTCTTATCGCCATTCTTATCGTCTGTCTTCCTAGTGAACGTTTATTTTCTAAAGAACGAGATTGACTTTGAATAAACAAAGAAATCGGTTTACATCTAAGCATTTAAACAAACTTCTAGTTTTACAATCCTTAGTTAATGTATTCGGCGTATGACATATTATTAAGAATTATTTACATTTAAATATAATACAATTTATTATAATACCTACGCCTTGAATTAATTCGTTTTTTTATTCGGTAATTTAGTATTCGCCTATTTTTTTATTTTTTTCAAAAATAAAAAGGTCTGAAAACTCGACCACCTCGGGGTGGGGGGAGGGGCTTATGAAATTGCGCGATTGCCTGCCTTTGTCGGATGACTTTTAGTTTCTGCTTGTTAATAAATGCTATGAAAACATTTTATGTTAAAAAACAACGAAATACCGATGTTCGAAAAAAAATGTTGTCCGTCCCTATCCAATCGTGTGGTGTTTTCATTCGTCGATATGTAACCGTAGTACGTACGTATTATAAAATATTAAATGGCCGCGGCGAGTGCCGGTCACGCGCCCGTCGCGGGACGCGGGACGGGCGGGTAGGGCAAATTTATTCACCCCCTCGCCGCCCCACACCGGGGGGGTGACCGACCGACCGTCCGTCCGACCGCGTCTTCGGCGGTCCGCGGCTCCGCGCCGGCCGAGACAGATCCCCGAGGAACGACGGCCGTCGCCAATATGCGCGCGTCACGCCCGCGCGCCCGTTCGCCGTTATCGATTGCCGAGCCCGTCCGTCGTCTGCGCGCGTCACGCCGAACCAACCACTGTCGTCCGTCCACACGCCCGCGGATATCAAAAATAATATTAATAAAAATAATAATAATAATAATAATAATAATAATAGTCTTGCGGGTGCGTGCGCGTGCAGGCGACTACAGTGCCGTACGGTTAGGTCTATTATTATATATATTTTTTTTTCACAGAGTACACCGTTTTTATAAACGAAAAAACTAACGAGATAAACTTGATATTTTTGTATTGTTTTACTACATGTAAGTAATTCAAAGGAACATTCTGTATAGATAATTTTGTTTTGTTTTTCGTCGACCCGCGCCCGTTTTAAAAGTTTATTCTCCGAGCAACGGATCGAATCGAATCGATAGATCGAAACCGGTGCATTATTATTCACCATCACTCCTGACGTCGAAACTTTATCCGCTAGGAAACGGCGACGAAAATCACAGCGAAATATATTTGTCGTTTGTAATATATAAAACCCAATACGCCTAACTTAAGGCGTATTATATAATAAAAAATGTTTCAAACGGGCGTACTTAATAGAATATATCTGTAACTTTAGTCCTTAGAAAATAGAATTTTTTATTTTTTTTTTTTTTTTTTTTTTGGACACGTTTACAATTTTCAATACTTTGATTGGAAAAATTCGGCACTTGACACAAAAAAAAAAAGGAGGTTTCTCTCGGTTTACACAGAGTACACTGTTTTTATATACGGAAATCAAACGAGATAAACTACATTTTTTTTATTTCTTTAATATTATACGTTATCGCGCATTCGTATATTGCAGAGGAAAAAAATCGTATTAAAAGATAATTAATGAATATAAAAGTTGTTTTTTTTTATTATTGTTTTACTTATGAGTAGAAACAAACTGTATATACGTTTTTTAATAATGATTTTTTTTCGTCGTCCACCGCCTCGTGAAAGTTTATTCTATACGTAACGATGCAAATCGAATCGAAAGAAAGAAACGGTTTGACCGACGAAACCGGTGCTGTTCGGGTTTCACTAAAAACTACATACTACACTCCTGACATCGAAACTTTATCCGCCAAGAAACTGCAACGACAATCACACTAAATTATAATCACAATTTTTAATACATCGAATTCAATACAGACGATTAATTTAAGGATATTATAAAATATATACTACATCTGTAACTTAATATTCGTCTTTAGAAAATAGAATTTTCGGTGTACTACCCCGAGACCGATAACATATATCATAAAAAAAAAAAAAAAAAAAAAAAAAAAAAAAAAATGAATACTACGCATCAGTCTTATTGTACTGAACACTTGTATTTCGTACTCCGAATACGTACATAAACAGTTCGCAAATTATCGTACACCGATAAATTGGTGAAAAATGATACAAAACACATAATCGAATATTTTACAAACGCGAAAAAAATAAATGCATTGAAATACGGTCAACAAAATTTAAATATCCGCAGTTTTATTGCTATTATTTTGGATTTATCGAAATTATTGAATTTTTAGACATTTATAGAATACAAAGACACCGCGTAGCTCGTATAGGAAATAAGAAATTGCCTATACTCGACTCCTATGAAATGGTCGGTATCTAATCGCATTGGGCAGATTATTATTATTATTATAATTATTATATTTCGATTAATAATGAAAACTTAATATTACATTGATAATCGATAATGTGTGACCGTATGAAAACTACGATTTTAAATTATATATTACCATTGTCGTGAATTTAAAACTGTGTTTTGTTTCAGAAAAATAATATTTGTTTAGTGATGAAAGAATATTTACAATATTCGAATATTATTTTTTTTAAGTATTTTATACAGTATTTCAATACGACAAAATATATTAAAATACTTGTATTCGAATATAACTATTCGACTATTACTGCGCAACAATGACAATACAGTGTATTGTGGTTTTTATTTTGTATTTTTGAAACTACTGCACATGCAATGTGACGATTACAGTTTGGAGACACGGAATCACGAAATTCCAGTATTATTAACGATAATTCATAATCATAATCGCCGTTGCTGGTTTTTTTTTTTTTTAATATTTCCTTTGGCTAACGAAATATTACCGGTGATGAAATCTACAACAGAAATCCGTGAAATCTGCCACTATCAATTATATTATCCAATATATTATTCAACAAATTTATAATACATGTCTATTAGTGATTTTCTCGATTTGTTTTTTTAACAGTTTTCTTTTTACATATCTTCAACGTGTACCATTAAAATTTACCAATATTTCTTTTTTTAGGGTGCGGTATTCGATATGTCCAATGTTAATTATTATTATATGTGGCAATTCATAACGTTTCCGAATGTTAGAAGAGTTGCTGGTACAGAATATTGAATTTCAGATGGCGATGCAAAATTCTAGAAAAAAAAAAAAAAAAAAAAAAACTACACCTATTTATATGTTCAGCACTAAATACTTTTCGAATTTAGCACCAGCAATTATATTTCCATCATAAGTACATAATGCGCTCGAGTGTACAAAATAAAAAGTAAAAATGTTTTATACATATTTTACTCAAAACGGGCAAACAACGTAATAATTGTATACCGTTTAACGCGTTTTTTTTTTGTATTTTTTTTTTTTTTTGCAAATTGTATACGTTTAAAACAGCATCAAATAATATTGTAACGATAATCCGGGAGGTGCGAGTGTTTAACCGGTGAAATATCACGTAAATAGTTTTAAAATCTGTTGCAGTTATTCCCTCGTTTTTACGCGTTAACCGGACCGAGTTAACGAAAAAAATAAAACCGACATACCTCGGACCAGCGGGTGGGCCATCGTCGTAGGTGAGAACATAAGAAGTTATATGTATTGAGGTCTTGTAAAATGTATTCATAGAGTCGTTCGACTTTTCGCGTCTGTACGCAACGATAAACCATCGCAAACGGAAAACGATTCTGAGCGAAAATCGAATAAACGTGTTTTGATAATAACGTAGCGGTTTATAGTTATAAAACGAAATAGGTAACGATATCGTTGGCGGTTTTAACGAATTTCAACATCAGTTTGAACAGTTTGCACGGCGATAAAAAATATATCGCACGATTTTTATCCACGTAAAACGAAATCTGGAAAATTGCAGTGTGCCTATAATATTATATTTGGGATCGGTATACCCGACGCAATAAACACGTGTACTACATAAGATCGTGTTTACTTGTTGATGGGTTTTTTTTTTTTTGTTGATTCGTGCAAACACCGTGCAAAATATCGCCTAAGCAATAGTTGTACTGCATACATTACAGTATAGAATTCGAAATGTTTAAAAAGTTACACGGAGCTTAATCGACTAGGCCAATATAGTGACTCCGACCGAACAATCATTCGCGACGACAACGTTTCTAAATTGGTTTTTTTTTTTTATCGAATATTTGTTTTCAAACCAATCGCGACACACGACCAGCGACGTATTTAGGAATTTCGCTACCCGTGTACACTGTAAAACCCACTTAGGGGAAGTGTTGTATAAAGATAAATTTTTAAAATATCTAGTTAACGGTTAGGTTACAATGGCGCAACTGTTTTTTTATCTAGTTAAAATTAAAGATAATTTATATTATTCGCCTATTAAACTAAATTGTACTAGTGTTACTATTGCGCGTGTCTAAATTTCAGTAAAAGCCGCGAAATTGACGTAACGTTAACCTATTTATATCTAATAAAAATAATGGCGTTATATACGGTTTAGTGGATTTTTTAAAATACGAATTAAACAACGTGAAGCAGGGGTTAAGTGCCGAATTTCTCTAATCGAGATTTTGAAAATTGTTCACGAATTCTTCTATTTTTAGGACAAACATTAAGTTACAGACGATATATTACACCTTGAACTAGGTGTTATAGGATGTTGAATTTTACGTATTAAAAATGACGATTGTACGTATTTCAGTGTGATTTCCGTGGTTGTTTCTAGGCGGATAAAGTTTCGATGTGGGCAGCGTAGTTTGTAATAATTGTTAGTGAGAAAAACACAAGCAGCACCGGTCGAAGTTTATTTCTTTCTTTCGATTTGACGTTAATGCTTTGCACAGTTGAAACGTATGCAATTATATTCTATTCTTCAAACACAACACCGCCTATGGGTCTCGGAATTCGGAGACCGAGGCGATTGCATCCTCATTCCTACCCTTATAAGTTCGTCACTGTTAAACGACCGGCGGCGGATACTACAAAAGACCGTTTTCCGGTTTCCGTACTCTAAGTATACGTAAAAAAAAAAAAAATAACGTAATTTTTATCGTATTACTAACGGCCACGCAAACGCGTGTCGATAATAATTCCTGTAACGAATGCTCGCGGTGTAATAATTCAATTTTTCAAACGCGATTTCCCCGGAGTGAATTGCAAATATCATTTCCTTGGGTAACTTTACCGGGTATATCACTCGTTACTATCTCGGTGCGAGTTAATGTTCTGCCGCGCAGAACAACCGCGGTGCACTTACGGGTTACAGCCGCATTGCGACGACGACGACGGTAATAATAATGTCGAAGTCGATAAATCACGAGCCGTTAATTTTAATGTTTGCCGTGTATGCGGTTATATCGTGGGGGAAAAAAAAATAGAAAAAAAAAAAAAAAAAAACAACAATATATTAATAATAATATCAGGCGTTTTACTACGACGCGACGGCGGGACTTATCGTTTTATTGGTCTGCGCGGCGGACTTTTGTCGGCGGCGACAAATTGCCGGCGCAGGGAACGCGATTACCGATATATAATACCACAAAATCAAATTAACGTAAAATGTACACACGCGATACGAATAAATAAATTTCGGTATAAATCGCGCGTGGGCTGGGCGAAGAATAAAAAAAAAAATTTTGAATTCCTCTTAAACGTAATAAGACGACGACATTATGAAAAAAAAAAGAAAAAAAAAAAGACGGATCGGGGAAATTTCGGCGAATAGCGATTACGTTACGTCTAAAATTAATACGGTTAACAATGGTTGGACTTGTGTAATGAATTTAATGAAATATGTTTTATACGTGTGTAATAGTACCTTTATAACGAGGAAATAAAATAAAAATATAATTCTACAAAAAAAAATAATAAAAACGTTTGTTTTCTGTAATATTTAATTTCGACTTCGAAAGTCATAAATCTATCGAAAAAAAAGATAAAAACCAACAAAAGAAAAAGTAACAATTTGACCAGTACAATTTATTGTACCGATAAAAATAAATCATACCTAATTATTACGTTAGTTCTGATCGCATATATGTTTTTGAATCGGTAATTAATAAATAAATTTAAAAAAAAAAAAAAACGAATTATTGTTAAATTGTTACTTTTTTTTTTTCGACTGATTAATGACTTTCGAAATCGTAATCAAATATTACAGAAAACAAACGTTTTATTTTTTTGGTAAAATAATATTTTTATTTTATTTCCTCGTTTTTACCCTTTTGATTATTGGAAAAAAAAAATAAAAAATATTATCATCAAATGCAATATATATGATTTTCCTAGTTTTAACTAAATATTACCTCTAGAAATCAATTTTCATTAGATAGTTCTAGTTATCATCAATATACGTATTTCAAACGCAACTAGTTCGAACTGAAAAACAATAAAAAAAAAAATATAATAAAATAAGAGGAAACCAGATTGAACGTCCGAGAGTCCTGGTTAATATTAAATTTTTAACCGGTCAAAATCGGTTTTGTTCAAACTAGTTTCGACTAGTTTCAACTGTAACAATTGCAAAACGATCAAATCGTTTTCGCTGTATAAACAATTTGTATCGGAGAACATCGGTAATCGAACCCCGTACGATTAAAATAAAAAAAAATCGTTTACTAAAATCGCCGAGGCCCGGAAACCCTAAGTCGAGACGCGCCGCAACAACCCGTTAGTAGTATTTTACTGTCGCCCGCAATCGCCGTACAATACACTCGCGAACGTTTAAAAATATCTTATTTCCTGATACGATTTTCCATAGAAAACAAACAAAAAAAAAAAAAAAAACCTTACGCACGATTCGATTCGGTATCTAAAATTAGTCTGATGAACCCGGGACCGGGTTCTACGTTAACAATGGTAATGGGTATTGGTGTACGCACGATATAACGCCACATCCATTGTCGTTCGCAAGTCTCTCGTTTTTGTTACTTTTTTTTCACGAAATCCGATTGGAAAACGATACGTGGCGTATATAAATAAATATATATATATTTTAGTCACGGTTATTATATTATATCGCCAATATCGCCTTGGATTAAAGACGGGGAGACAGCGCGAGGGGGCTGTGGGGCTGTGGGGTGGTAAACGCATAACCCTGTAGACACACGCGCGCGCTAACGTTAAAACTAGGGACGAAAACGACATTGAGCCGGTCTTGGCCGTGATAATACTTACCTTTATTGTATACGGTTACATATATAAATATATATTGCCGGCGACCGTGTAAATAAACCGAAGGGGCAAAAAAAAAAAAAAAAAAAAATGAAAGAAAAAAAGGCGTGGGGTTCTCTGTCCTGTAATAACCGTGCAACGACAACAATCGATTATTACTATTGTTTCGTGCGGGTATATTTGTACAATAATACGGGGTATAAATATTATTTTTCCGATCTCCGCGTACCTTAAACTGTAATAAATATATATATTTATAGGTGGTACGTCAATAGAGTGGTTTTATATATTTACACACAAAAAGTGCGGTCGACCCGCAACAAAACGTATTGTCCGCGTGTTTATACGTATATAGTCGTGTTGTCGTTTTTTTCTCTCTTCTCTCTTTTATTTTGTTTTTCTTCTTCTTTTTTCTGTTGTTGTCTGCCCGGTGCCGCCTTATATCACCGGTCTAATAGTGACAGTTTTAACCCTTCACACCAAACACCGGGAGCCGAGAACCGCCGCAACGGTATCTTTTCTCACACGGCCTATGACGACGACGACGACGACGACGATAATAATAATAATAATATAAAAACGATAAGTGCCCGCGGGCCGTGCGGACCGACGCGGTGACAACGGCGGCCGACTCCGGGCGACGCGTTGATTTACGGCCCCGTATAAAGTCGTGTCGAGACGGCGACGCCGCCGATATTCGTCTATCTCCGGCTCCGGGGGTCACGGTGTATAGGGTAGGTTAGGTATTTTATTATATTTTTTCCTCCCTCTCGTCCTATTCTTTTCTCTTCTTCTTCTTCTTCTTCTTCTTATTCTTATTCTTTCGTCCAAGGCCCCGGCGCGGGGTGGACGGCCGACGCAGCGGTACGCAACAATAATATTATAGGCCGTCCGAATTGCGGCCGACCGATCGGGGCAAAAAAAAAATATACCGATTAGCTACGACTGACCGACACCGAAAGGGTATAACAATAATCGTGTGTGTGTGTGTGTGTGTACGTACACGCATTATTACCGTACAAATATATACACACCTACACCGTGTCCTCATCCCTCTACGGCGGGCTTTGTTGTGGCCGTGTAAGTCGTCCCCCACACGCCCCATCCCATCAAGGGGCCCACGGAACGAACGCAAAATAATATCGACCGTGTGTGGGAAACGACACCGGGACACCCGACCCCGGACGGACGGAAATTTATATTTATTCACATTCTTCGGTTTCCTCCCCGTCCCCCAGAAAATAATAAATAACAATAAAAAAAAAAAAAGAACACTAAATTATTAACACCGTCCGTGGCCGTCCTAACCGTGCTACGGACTCTATTATATTCGTTTGTATTTATTCGAACGTGTACGTGCATATGTGTTCCACTGACTTTTGGTGTGGAACGAACATTTTCTGCATATCCGCCACAACGTTAAATTCAATATTACACCCTTGATGTACGACACATTTTATTCGAGCCGATATAAATAATATTTTTAATTTGTATACAAATCAAAATTTGTATTTTTCAATCGGTTTGTATTTCCAGTTTGACGTATAACGACATTCGTGGGTACAGTTTTATAGAGATTTATAGAGGGCCTGCAATTACAGAGTGGCCACCGGACATTTTATCAACGGATGCCGTATCGTGTAATTTTTCGTCCGAATATTGTTAACAGCGGGCGCTAGAATACTTGTTAGCGGTTATCGGTAATTAATAGGCTCTCCGACTTATTGTATTCAAATAATGACGGGACGGTGACAGTATACCGCCCTGCGGGACTCTTGCGTTAACGTTTGCAATGTTGGAAAAGGTAGAACCGAATCTGACTTGGAAGTGACGGTCGGTTAGGTATGATTTAATCAGCAGCTAGTATATTGGCGGAAGAATAGGTTTTAATTTATAACAGTAACCCCTCGTGCTAGACGCGATCAAACGCTCGAGACATATCGAGGAACACGCAAGAACAGTTTTTTTTTTTTTTTTCCCCCCCAGGGAAAAGGATATGGCGTTGACTAGCCTATGCAGTTGTTGTGTTGTAGAGTGAGAAGCACGAAAACCAAACTGAGTGTTAGGAAGCACATTACTGGAGTATACGCGAGTAAGTGTTTTTTTTTTAGAATTAGTTTTTTGAAAATTTTAACGAAGAAGGGCAAGGGGCTTATTGGTCGATAAGAAGGCAGATCGGTAGGCCTTTTGGGTTTAGGGAATAGAATAATGATTGAAAATTTCCAAAGTAGTGGGAAATATGCTAATCTATGGGCAGCTTTATATAAAACTGCAGTGACGTAGATTTGAAACTTGTTCGCGGTTATCAGTAATTAATAGGCTCTCCAACTTATTGTATTTAAATACTGACGTGTTCAGTGTACTTAATAAAACGTTTAAAAAGCAATCATTAAATTAAAACAATGCTGACGTCGACGTACAGTGTTTTAAATTTAATTGATAATATCGTTTTGTCGAACATTTCATCGCCGATAACGGGAACCAATCGGTTAGCCATTATCTTATTCTAGGCTCGCTAGGTACAGTACTACAGTAGTATATGATTTGCGTTTGAATCACATCTAGGGCAATACTAAGTTAATTTCTACAGTAACTAGCGGTAGCCAATAAAAATATAAAAATAATCAAATTCCAATCGATTTGTTTATTATTATTTATTAAAGAAGATTCGATAGGAGTGCCTGTAATGGTGTAATTTTTTTCTGTTGTAGATTTGTTAAAAAGATTTCCGGGTCTCTCGTCGTGTTGAGGGAGTTTACATTGAAGCTACATTGAGTTTACATTATATTGTGTTCCGCGGCAATCGGGTTACGCCTAAAATTAAACTTTGTAAAAATCGAGAAGAAGCAACGACGAACGCGTTTCGCTAAGCAGAGACAAATTGATAAAATTGAAAACATTTTGGTAAGGACCGCGCGCGGGTCCGGGAATATCGAATTTAAACGAAATAAAGCGCAAAAAAAAAAAAAAATCATTTGTACCGGGACTCTGTGTCATTGTTCCGCGTATTGCTGATCCAAATCAAAGGGCAATATTGCAAATTGGAATGACCCGCAGCCCGAGACGCGATTTTATATTATTACATTTCCGTCTTCCCGCCGTCCCGAAATCGAAACGGTTCCACTCCAACAATAACATATTGTATCGGTTTACCGTAATGGTGTTCGGGAGTTACGGGAGAACTAAAAATAAAAATAAACGTGGCATGCACGAACAATTGCGTTAGACGTACACAAATAAAAACGAAAATATTTAAATTAATTTAGGACTATTGCACGTTATTATATGTATATAACGTATTAATTTGAATTGGAAATATAAATCACGTCGTACCGTGGATAGGCCACTGGCTGTAGGTGAAGTGTTAGTAAGGTTTAGGATATTCGGGGTAATTTAGATTATATACTGAACGTAACAATAAATCATTTTAGTCGGTAAAAAGATTCGGTGTGGAGCTCGGTAAACTGGTACAAGGTTACACTATTAGTCGTGTTTTCCCTTGGACCAACGTAAACCTATAGAAACCAACAAAAATAAAACCAATGCACGGTCATTTGTAGTCAGTATTCTAAATGCTTTATGAAAACATGAATTTTTCAAATAGGTATCACCGAGCGGAAAAGCCGAAAAATGCATTTTTTTAATTGATCAATTATTGTAGGATTTTTATTTGGCAACCGAAAACGTGTTTTTCAATAAACCCCCCTCCCCCCACAAAAGAAACATCTAAAAGGCGAACTGTTAAATATGTCAAAAAAATGTTTCATGTAAAGTACTACGGGGCGGATATTCCGCATTTTTTAAGATACGACATAAAAAAAAAAATCAGAGAATTTTTACTAACAAAAAAAGTGTTTTCAATGGAAAAAATTAAAAAAATCCACATTTTAGTAAAACTAAAATAGCTTCTTCGCTACACTCCGAATCTAAAATATTTAATGAAAAGTGCACTAAAAACACGTTTTAAAAATTTTTCCATCCAACTGCATTAATTCTCAAAATATATCTATATCTTACATATTGAAAAATAATTTTTTTAGAGGTAAGGCGCTAAAACATATTAGCCCGAGGCGTTATCAATGTTCTCCAAATACGGGCCTGGGTACCGATTATGAAAAATAAGATTGTTCGTTTTTGTGTTCGAAATTTAATTTCGGGATAGGCAAATGACGGGAACAACCTAATGACGAATATTTTGTTTTGTTAATTTAATTTTTTAATCCTTTGTTGTGCAGTACACTACGCAATAACGAATACGAGAATAATGTGGCTGCACACACATCGTTTAATAATATTCTACGTGAATATACGAAAAATTACGACCTTCCCAACAGGTGCAACGCGTAATTTATGACTGTGTCATTACTCATATTTTTTTTTTTTTTAAATAATTACTATCGTTACAACGCCACAGTGCCAAAAAAACAATAATGCAACCGAAAAATTTACATAATTTAAAATGTAATTGTGAAAAACCGACGATTGCACATCATGATTCCGTGGCGAATATCCATTCGTGAGCATCGGCTCACGTCACATTTGTTTCGACTCGATTATAATATATGAATACATATTGTGATGGTGTTCATATCTTTATGTATTCATACAACACGCACGAATGCAATAGGTTAAGATATGCACATAAACGCAACTAGAGCCCAAATATTGGGGAGGTGCTGGATTCGTGTAACGCCCACAGACTTTCAAATTGCTTTTGGTTTATTAGGACATAAGAGTGCCGAACACGGACCGGGGATGCTGGGTTAGAGCTCGGGGGGGGGCTCTTAGTTCCCCTAGCCACCCCCTGGTTTCGCCAATCGATATACAGAAATTTAATCAATTGCATGGGTAATTTTAAACGTGGTTTCCGCCAAAAACCGTTTCTATTCATTTTTTTTTATTCCGCCGCGCACTCGCCATTTGTCACCGGAATTTCAAAACACTACGCGTATTCCGTTTTTCCGCCAGTTCGTTTAGTTCGATAATATATTTTCGCGTTTTATACAAATTCCATATAGCAGGACCGTACGAGTTTAGTGTTAATTTTCCCAATTGTATGAATATCTGTAACTCGGCGTTTACGGCATTCACATACCGTTTTTTTTTTTCTTTCCGATTCGGGATATTTTACCAAATTTATGCTAATCAATTCCGTTGTGTGAACACTAAGGGAATAATTTTTAATCTCAAATAATATCGAGATTTCTACTGCGGAATATACGGTGGAAAATATCACTCGGACTCTTATAGACTCCGACTTGTAGTTACCGACCGGTAACGTATTTAATACTTATAGTACGCGACCTACAGATCATTGCCGCCTTGCCAATAAAATTTAACGACCAACGTTCATTTACGACGCCTAAATCGCGATAATTATTATCGGTGAGCCGGGGGAGGAGGTCAGACCCGCAACGGATAGTGCACACGGCCATAATTATTATGATACTATGTTCACCAAACCGAGTATTTTTTTATTTATTTTTATTTTTTTTTTTTTACGACAGCAGTTCGGGTATGAACCCCGAAAATATGTCGAAATACTGTGGAGAATTCAGTTACTTATATATATATATATATATATATATATATATATATATATATATATATATATATTTTACATATACAATTATTGAGCGTTTTAACTGGCGACACACGGGAAATATATATTAAAAACATTAGAGAAAATAAAATGACTCGAATAAAATAACATTTTATGTATTCCTGTTTCAAAAGCAATATTTGTTTTCGCATAAATTTATATATTATTTGAGGCTATGGAGTGCGGCACAAAGTATTATAGCAAATCCTTTTTATCTATTATCGAATCACAGTAGGTCAGAGAATTTGCCACGATAAAATGTATTTATGTTTTTACTCGACCACGTATATAATAATAATAATAATAATAATAGGAATAATACCAAGAGGAAGATGCAAGGGCAGATGCTTTAAGGAGTTGTTGGAATGAATTGGAGTGAAATAGTATGCCGCCAGGCAAAGGGCATATACATGATTCGTTAAGCAACAAATAAAAATAAATAGGTTACTGCTCATGGGTTGGTCACTGTACGTGAGTAGGAAGGCAAGCAAGGTATATATTTAGGGTAATTTAGTGTATATCTGTAACGATAAATCATTGCATAAAAAAAAAAAAAAATTCTGAAGACCAGAAATCGGTATCCTCTACAGATGAGAATCGGAGAAATACTTATGGTAAAAAAAGTTGTTTACAGACGAAAATAATACTACGAACCGTAGTAAAACCAATAGAAAATCGAATTTTCGGACAACAATGATTCGTGCGTTCCTAATATTATATTATAGTGGAACGATAACGGTGGCCGGTGCGAACGATAGAACGCAAAATTAAAGTCGGGCGCATTCGGATTTGCGGTTGAAATAGATAGGTCGGTACGAAATCGACTTTGTAGATTACGGGATACTTAAAGCCGTACACGCAGTTCCCAACGCCCGTTTCCCGGCGATAAATTATACAAGTTTCGGAGCTTTGTTACGTCGCGCCACTGTTACGGGTTTATCCGGGAGCGTACCGCCGATTTTCAGAACTTTTAGAAATGCTCCCTCCCAGACACCGCAGCACGCCGCGGCCGGTTACCGACAATTCCCCGGGCCGCTGAACAGACACTCGGTGCGCTTACCGGCGGTAATATTTCAATACGGTCGTCGGCGGTGTGGCTATTAAATAACGAGACTATCTACTTAGCGATAAGGCATGAGTAGACAAGGGTATAATGGTAGTATATTTGTAATCTATGAATATCACTGCATCGAACAATACCAGTTTAGTCAGTTTCCGTTTTGTAGTCTATGTGTAAGCGTCGTTTAAATTGACCTCTTACGTGTTGAACGTCGAAATCATGCCGGACGAAAAAATTGAACAACGTATTAATTTAAAATTTTTAGTGAAACTTGGAAAATCTGCGACCGAAAGTTTTAATTTATTAACTGAAGTATATGGAGATAGTGTCCTATCACGACCACGTGTTTTTGAGAGGGCACAAACGATTTCGTGAGGGTCGTGAAGAAGTTGAAGACAATCAACGGGTGGGTCGTCCATGTTGGTCGTATTTTTCGATATTAAGGGTGTAATAATGACAGAATGGGTACCTCAGGGACAAACTGTGAATCAACATTATTACCTTCAAGTATTGACAACACTCAGAGAACGAGTAAGAAGAAAGCGGCCTGAGTTGTGGGAAAATGACTCTTGGATCTTGCATCAAGACAATGCGCCGGCTCACAGTGCCTTATCTGTAAAGCGATTTCTAGCTAAAAATCGAACTCCAGTGCTTCAACACCCCCCATATTCGCCAGATCTCGCTCCATGCGACTTTTGGCTTTTTCCAAAATTAAAAAGTGCGTTAAAGGGCACACATTTTGAGTCAGTTGAAGCTGTAAAAACAAAAGCGACAGAGGTGTTAAAGACATTGCAAGAAAAGGATTTCCAACACTGTTTCAAAATTAGAATGGAGCGATGTGTCAAACATGGAGGGGAGTATATAGAAGAGGGAAAAATGTTAAACCATTAAAAAATATAAATAAAAAGTTTTTATAGAGAAAATCTCGTTATTTATTAGCCACACCTCGTAGGCACGCGGCTTTGATATTCGTCTATGGTTTCAATCGGAATCAACGAAAACGCAAACGCCGTTCGGAGACGGTGACGTGCCCGGGAATTTCCGGCACGGGAGTGTACGGTGAGTGATAATCGTGTACAAACAACAGTAGTAATTTAAAAGCCGCGCCCGTCGAACAAAAGGCCCGCTTTTGTTCAGTAAATCAACATTGTTTTCCCGTGTAACATTTACAGAATCGTATAATGTTCACCAGACGGCTTAATAAAAATAACTCGAGTACGGGTTATTGTACTGTTAATCAACGGGCGGGATGTAACGACAACTCCACTCTCCCGCACCACCGAGCACGTCACCGAATAAAGATTATGTCGTAATAAAAACCAATACATTACTATGTTCAAAAAAAATAATAATATTACAACACGGTCGGAACGTGATTTTGTACCGTTTTCGAATAACTCTCGGTGTTATGCGTTGAAATTTTATCGCGCACAAACATTTTAAACCAATAGGCTCCTCCGATAAATGTTTGGTTTTGTTTTTTTTTTTTTTTTTTACGATCAAATAATACCAATTGATAAGCGCGATACATTTTATTAGCGGGAAAATTCGGTCCGTTTATACGTCAATATATCGCATAAAACCAAAATTATGGAATCGCGAATGAAAAGTTGTAAATAGTTGGACACGTTGACGTTTAAATAATATCTGTGTGTAAAACAGCCGACATACGTCTCGACATGGGTGGGCCATTGCTGTGAGTACGGAGTTGGGATGGTAGGAAGGCCACCATCGCCAGGAGCTTAGTGTGTAAAAAGTGTATATTAACAACTATGCCTACTTATGTAGGGTTTTTTTTTTATTTTTATATTTATTAGATTACACGTTTTTCCGTAGCTAATATTGTATGTAGAAATAAAAGTAATAAGATGTTGAGGGTGACTACATTTATACCCGTACGCAACGATAAATCATTGCAAACGAAAAACTATTTCGTTCCAAGTTCGGTTAAACGTGTTTAGAAAAATTTAAATTGATAATGATACGATAAAATTACCTACGACAATTGTGCGAGTGTTTTCATTAGAGAACAATTTCAAATTAGTTTTAAAAAACGGCTGAAAACGTCGAACAATTTTCGAGACGCGTACAAAATGCTAATATATAAGTGATCGGTGATAATTTCAGACTTTTATGAAAATTTTTTTTAATTGAATTACAACAAAAAAATAATAATAATAAAAATAAAATCGAAAATAACAGAAACCGTTTACTGCGCGAATATTCCTGGTTTTTTCGAATTGTTCGTTTTACCTATTATTATTATTATTATTACGGAACTACATAGGAAATTAAAGAATTTTGATTAGATACAAAATGCAGGAAAAATCGTTCACGGACGAGTGACGGTGGGAGGGGGGGGAATAAAATAAATATCTAAAAAAAAAGCAGTAAAAACCAATATAGGTGGTCCACGTTCGTAATGTAAAATTGACGATTTGCCGGAATATGTGGAACACATAACAATAATAACGACATTCTAGCGGTCAGTCTGAAGCGAAACCATTGGGCAGTAGAATTTTTTTTATTTTTTATTTTAAATAAACAATCTATACACAAAATGCACAATAAGCTTATATGATAAGGGTGGATGTTGACATGAGGGGTTTGATTAAGCAGTCACCCATTAGCAACTCTTAGCTTGATTCATTTTGGTATTTTTTTTTTTTTTTTTTTATTAGGGCATTGGATTTATTTGTAATAGGTCACGACACCACTGTTTTTTTAATCTACGAAGAGGATTTCCTGGTAGTGTTTGGATAGATAGATTGTTTATGAGAGGATTTCGGTGGTTATGGAGCCGTTTATGGGAAGCGCATATAAAAGAAGCGTGCTAGGACGAGGACGTCGACCGTTTTCATACTCGGGTCATTAAGTAGCGTTAGGTTGGAGATATAGATAGATAAGCGTCGGAACGCTATATTTTGGAACGCTTGAATTTTATTTTTGTTGGATTTTGTTGCAGAGCCCCAGAGCTGTAGACCATAAGTCCAAATAGGCTTGAGGAGAGTTTCGTAAACATGTAATTTAGTTGTAAGACTGGCGCAGAAGTTTTTTGATAATAACGGCTTAGGCATACGCAGACGGGCGTTAAGCGTCAGTCTTTTTGTACGGACGTGGTTGCTCCAAGTCAATCGTTTATCCAGGATGAGCCCCAAGTACTTAACTGTATTGGACGTGGGAATCTGGATGTTATTAAGAGTAACGGTAGGACAGATACCCTGCCTAAGCGTGAACGTTGTGCGGATCGACTTATTTGGATTAATTTTTATTCGCCATTTGGTATACCATTCGGACATAAGGTTAAGCTGCTTTTGTCGGTTAGATGAAGCATTTCAATAGATTTGCACTTGTAGACATAATAACTTTGTCATCGGGCAGTAGAATTAAAAAAATAATAATATTTTATAATATTCGATAATATAATTCGACGTCGGGACTTCGAGGACACATCGGGACCCCCCCCCCCATCCACGGGCGCGGTCGTGACAATATTAGAATTTCGACACCGCGCGTACTTGTCGTTTCGAAAATATTATTTCTGGTACGGCGTGCCGAAAACGAAACCTAACTGGCGACCGCCGTGACAACGGCGGCGGCGCGACCGGATCGCCGACAGATCGACGACGACGACACGGCTCGTCCGCAACCGGCCGTCGATTCGGCCACGGTGAAATGTGTAAAAGACACGTCGGATATCCTCGTCGCGGGCCGTCAGTCATCGCAAGTCAAAAACGGCTCGTCGTATTATATTGTGTGTATTTTTTTTTTTTATTTTTTTAACTCTCCGTTGACAAGTCGACACGAAAATACGGTGACTCTACGCCTTCCAGTACTAGGAAATATAACGCCCGCCATACTTTGCATCAAACCGAAAATAGTTATTTTTCTCGTTTTTTACAATTCACTACGCGCAAAACGAATGGGAAATCCGTCGCGTTTTCTCATTTGAATTCCGTTAAAATGTAAAACGCCAACAAGTCGGTACGGCGAGTTCCATTGGCTTTATAGATGCACCCGGAATCCGCTTATTACCGATGTCTTATGTAGCGCTATTCCGGATAATAAAACGATTACCGGCCTATGTACTCTCGGTTGGTTTTATTTCTCACGTGCAGTAATTTTGGTCGGACATAACGATGTAATTTCGTAATTAAAATCGGTGTTTTCGTTCGCCCATAATAATAAATCGGATTCCGTCCGGTGCGACAATGCGTTATCCAATCCGCAATATGTGTCACACTAATTCAATCACTGTTTCGGTTTCTATCCGTATAGACACGTTCCGTTCTTAAAACAAATGCCAGAATAAATAGGTGTATTTCTATCGCTGGAAAAGTGAAAATAATCGAACGGAACGGTTCAATGTGCAACGGTCTAACAAACATTCCAATAAATGGTCCGATACTCCGGGGAAAAGCGACTGAATTCGGGATTCGTTTTAATAAGGCGGATTAGCAATGTTCTCAAATCGATTTTTCAATAAAATTAACGTTTTTGTCATCCGGATATAACCATCTAATTCTCTAGGTCCATTGAAAATCGTTATAAGCGGATTCTTACTATATGTACGATAAAAATTGATTCGACGATCATTATAATCGGAAAAATCAGTTACAAAAAAAAAAGAGTTTTTTCGTGACTCGATGTTACACTCACTATTGAATGACTGTTTTTTTTTTAACTATATTTTAGTAATTGATAATATTGTTTTTTTTTAAATTTTTATTTAATACTATCTTCACAGAAACACGATTATATCTACGTTTATACGTACTGACTTTATAACTTTATAAATTATTAAAAAAAAAACGAAAAGATATAATATCATATAACGAGTAATAATTAATATATGAGAAAGTGTTATCGTCTCTTGGGATTACAATGGGCGTGCGTGAAGTTGATGGCACGTTTTATTGGATATGTACAACAAATTAATCAAAATTAATTAATATTTAAATTTTCGAAGAAAAAAAATAAAACGATAATATATTATTACGAGTAATTTAATACTATTTTTTTTTTTTTTTTAATTTATGTACCCAAATTCGAAAAAGTTACCTTTATTTTTTTAATTGACCAAAAACTTACGAGTCTTCACATAATTATATATTCTGGGTCATTATTATAATATTTACCACGGTTGTACATATTTTTTAAACTCTTACTAAAACAAGGCGTACCGAAATCATATTACATAATATTGATAAAGATCAGGAACAGAATTTTTAACCGTACCGAAAACAGTCCTAAGCCTGTTAAAACGGGAATGCTAAATTGGCATGACCGTCATAAATGGGCTGTTTGAAATTCTTCGGCCCAAACGGATCATTAAAATCGGTCCAAACAGTGTGTATTTTTTTTATTATTTATTTATTTTTTTTTTATTGGTGTGAACGGGTCTTAACATTTATACTCTCAAAGTGAGCTATTTACGAAAAGGTTGATGTAATTTATCGGATTGCGATTTTTGATATTATGTTTTAGAGTTTTATCCGGGTGAAACAAAAAAAAAAAATACTTCGAATAAACTTAATCTTATTGAGTCGTCGGAGCAATTTTTTTTGTTGATTTTTTTTTTTTTTTAGTGTTATAATTGTTAAGGCTGCACGCGCGTCAGATTTGTATGCTGAGGTGACATTTTTTACAGGGGTACTGTATTTTTACCGGAGGATAGCGTTGAAACAGAGGACGATCAACCAACGAAAATGTCCTGAAAGAACAAAAAAAAAAAAAAAGGTTTGAGAATTACTACGATGTGTTTTCGGTTGGGAATTATTTCATGCCGTACCTTAAACGTTGTGGATTTTTCGCCCGGCGTTATTTTATTTGAAAACATTTTTTAGATTCCTAACAGTTTATCTAAAAAAAATTAAAATCCAACTATGATAAATAGGTTTTATATTTTGTATACGTTGCCATTGTTATAAATGAAAGAAAAAAAACACCACTATAATATGAACTTACCAGATCACCGAACTTTACGATGATAATAGTTTTTATTATTATTATTTTTTTTTTTTATTGCAATGGTTTATCATCTTTTCTGTATAATACAATATTTTTTATTTTTTTTTTTTTATTTAGGTAAATTCACAATCCATGTTACGCTGCAAAATAAGTAAATGTGACGACAGAGAATCATTAATGACAATCATATGAGGTGGGATTATGTCATCCAGTGATGGAACCCAAATATTATAATTTAAATTGTCAACTACTATCTTAAAATATCTTTCCGACTAACGTAACTGGCCGCCTACAACAATGACCTAGCTACCTTCGTCGATGATGGGATTAGCAAGTCAAAATGATGTAAAAGTTAATTTAGATAACGACAAATTATCTCTTATATCTAGATAAAACCGAAATATCCTATTTCTATTTCTTTTATATCCTTGATTATTTTTAGTAAATACGTAAATAGTAGATACCGGAGTATATTATGTCATTTTACCTCAAAAGTTTATTTGTTAGTGTGATGTTGAAATAATCTTAATACAACATAACCATCATAATATTATGTTTCGTTCTATAAAAAAATCTAGTCTTGTTAGTAATACCTTTACTATTTCTTTGAATTTAATAAATAATATGTTTTGAATCTGAATTGCCTATATGGGTAACTCGAAATATTATTTTTATGAATTATTAATATTTAATTACTATTTTTGTTATGTTATCAAGATAACTGAAAATTATCTTTTGAATAGATCTCTAGTCTTTAATTTTTTGTCCGTTATCCAGATAAAATAAATACTGGTTATCTTCGCCAACGCTGCAACAATTGTGCTAAGTATGTCTACGGTTTTTTTTTTTTTTTTAAATGTTAGATTGTTTAATTAAGTTTCGAATCCGTAACCGGGGGTCCAATCACGGGACAAGAGCGAGAAACGCGCGATATGATGCTTTTTTTTTTTTTTTATTCAAGGTTATGTACAAACTTGTAAAAAATATTGTATATTATTGTCAATTCGTGATATCCGTAAAATACCTTGGAATATATTATTAATAACTAAAATAAATACAATTATTTAAAAAAAAAAAAAAAAACCGATATTGATATTGTTTAACAATGCTGAATCCGTAATCGCTTGTCGTACCGATAACAAATATCGCTCGTAAAATATTTAATCGTCTCGGCGATACACAACAACCGTGGAAATTGATCGCTGAATTTTCTCGCGATACGCTTTGGGCGTCACGTCCGTTCTTTTACTGCGTACACCGGTATATGCCACCTAGTCGGATTTTTTAAGGCGTGCAGCAGCTGAATAATATATGACACACACACACACACACACATGTGTGGCTGTGGTCGTATAATAATAATAATAATAATAATAATAATTTCAAACTCGTATAGGTACGTATATCACGTTTACGTGTGTTGGTGTGTCGCACGATATAAGTCAACGCGGAACGGCTTATACACACACAATTATTATTATTATTAATATAAAAACGTAAAAAATATTATTATATTATACGTGTGTGTATTGTATATATATATATATATATATATAAATATACGGTTAAAAGCGAGAAAACTATACGGGACGCGCGACGATAACTCATTCGCGTTAAAAAGAGTCTCGACACTCGTAGGTAACAAATTACGAGACAAACGGTTTTGTGTATAATATTTGTATACTTATATATATATATATATATATATTTTTTTTTTTTTTTTTTTTTTTTTTTTATTATTTCCCCGAGAAACCGGATTTCGGGTTTTTTGTTAGAATATTATCGGGATGTCGCCCGAGCTACCCGGTAGACACTCTACACACGAGCTCGTGTGTGCATTACGTGTATAATATTATTTTAATAGTGGTCGCGCAGGTAGCCATATTGTAGAACAAAAAAAAAAAATAAATAAATAAATAAAAATATTTTCGTGTATAAGAATAATACTTCTGTTGTCGTTATTGGCGCACGATTCCATATCCGATTTCCGTGCCGAGGCTGGGGTAACTAAAATTGTATTCGACGCAGAACCGACGAATTGTATATTGGACAAATTATTATATCAAAGGGGGGAGGGGATATCAAAATGTACTCTAGTTTGAAAATATCTCGTACAATTACATTCGGAAATCATACAATTTAGATACGATTTAGATAAAAAAAAAAAAAAAAAAAAAAAAAAAAAAAAAAAAAAAAAAAAAAAAAATGTATTATTCTACTCTCACGGGCTGATGTAGATCCGAGGTCTGCCGTGATTTTTTTTTAATGGAAAATAATTTCACGTTTTTAATAAAAATAAAAACTATGTTTCGAATAGCGCAGAAATACAGCAATTATATATATATATATACATAAAAGAAAAAAAAAGAATATTTCGAACGGAACACAATGCGGTTGTTGCGATTGTAAGATTTCGGGCGTGGGACACCCTGTATATTATATATAGTTACACAATTTGTAGTACGAATTTCCGCTTAATTAAAATATATGTCATTGTAATTTTTTCTGCGGTTTCTACAACGGTTTTACATTGTTATTATATACGCAATAATATTATTTTTTATACGATTATAAAGTCGTTTTAATACGCGGGGTGAACCGTAGGCTGTCATTACGAGCCGTTTCTATACGAATTACAATTATTCACGAGCCGCCCCGAGTAATTATACTGCGTGGAAATCAACGGTTTGCGGTATTTTTTTGCCGTAAAGAACTATTCGCTTGTCGCGATCAAAACGTATTATAACATTTTACGTGAATCTAGAATTTCACGTTCAAAACGATCATTATTTTATGTTATACTCTTTGTACGCGGCTATTTTTTACTACGATGCGTATACGGTGTGACGTACATTTATCGGGCTATTGGATACTGATGGGTGAAAATCGCGAATCGTTAGAACAATAATTAATTATTAACGTTTATATATTCTTATTACATTGGCGAAGCCAACCTCTATAAGCCAGCGGTTTTCTCGACCTGTGGTACGTGTACCATTAGTGGTACGCGAAGAAAATCTCCCTTCATAAAAAAAAAAAATTGGAACGATTCATGATTATTAACATTAAATATAATTTTGGTTTATTTGATGGTGTGGATGTCGTTTGTAATCGTAGCAATTAAGATAACGATATCCTCTTTAATATAATATAAATCGATAAAGCGTATTCTCATTTCACAATAATGCGTTTTTACCTTAGCTTCGTGAGTTCCTTCAGTTTATTCACATGTGTCATACGAGTTGTCTGCATCAAGTATATTTTATATTTTTATGTAGTTTTTCGTACTTTTTTGTGGTATAAAATTAAGTAAAATGAAATGATTTTTAGAAAGCGGAAGCTCAAATACCAAAAAAAAACAGAAAACGCAGGCGAATCGTAAATATGACAATAGTTACTGACAATCCGTTCAAAACAACACCAAACGTCTCATTGAAGTAAAAAGTAAACCATATTAATTATAATAATTTTACATATTTAATTTGATTTAATTTAATATCTATTTGTGCATTAAATACATTATTTATTATTATTATATAAATTTATTTTATATTATCTCATTTTGTAATTCCTAATAAAATAAAATTCTATACATATAACATAAACGTATATATTATTAATAAGCAAAAAAAAAATGATCAGGCGGTACGTAAAAATGTTCAAATGTCTAGGCGGTACGCGACTATAAAAAAGTTGAGAACCCGCTGCTCTAAGCGGTTTATCCGTCACCACAATACCACGCCATTTGTCTCTGTCGTGTACGATTGTATTTATTCCAATCTGCTATGCTCATTGCATTCAGATCCTCTTGGAACTCCATCGATCCATCTCTCCTGCGATCGTTTAAATTCGAATACTCTAGTATTTTTAGTATCTGTTGTACGACAATCGTCTAGATAAAGATAATGAATATTTATATTATCTCAGATTAGACGATAGACGTGTGGAATTTATCAAGATAAAAGAAAGGTAATTATTTATTTATTTTTTTTAAATTTTTGTCACTGTTAAGACCATTATAGTAGGCCGACAAATATCTAAACTGTTTTTTTTTTTTTTATTTATTATAATTATAAAATGTTTCAGCACACCTAGTGCTATTACAACTTTTTAATTTTTACAATTTTATTTGTTACAAATTTAGATGATTATAAATCTATTAATGATTATTAATAGTGAGAATGATATAATAATGTGTTACATATATGAATATAATAATAATAACGATAAGGTCTAGTATGTTAATAATGATCTTCGTTTTCTGATGATGAGTCTTCCGTGTCTGTTAAAAGAATGTCCTGGGGAAGTCGAGGCCGCAGACGTCTATTGAGTGTTTTTTTTTCCTATATTGTAGTGACGAGCACTGTCCAAGTTTTTTAGTTTGGCGTGGAAATTTTTGAATTGGGTTTTAATCCATGCATTTATCGGGGGTATTTTCATGTCATTATGGATCTGGCGATTTCTCATGAACCACGGTGCTTTGAGACATATCCTTAAGATTTGTAAAATTTGTATTTTATTTATTTTAGTTATAGAGGCAGCGGACCATACAGGACAGGCATAGGTTATTAGAGGCCTGATTATTGCGGTGTAGAGAAGGAGAGAAGATTTTATTTGGAGAGTTGATTTGTAATTCACTAAGGGGTAGAGAATTCTCATCCTGGCATATCCCTGTGTAAGTTTTTTGTCTGAACTGTTAAAACAGTTCTATTAATGCAAAGGGTGTGAATCACCGTATACTATATAGTTAATAACTTTGAATTTAAAGTAAAACATACGAATACATATAGATAATTAATATTGTCTGCTTTGGAACATTAACTTTTTTTTTAGATATATTTTATCTCGATAATTATGTTTTTATCTAGATAGAATCAAATATAAAATAATATAATCCAGACAGATTTGTCTAGATAAGTCTGAACGCTTATACTTAGATAGTACTCGGATGACACTTAGCTAATTGCGAAGTCTGCCCGTTCAACGCGCAACGTGTTACTTTCTAATGTTTTGTTATTTTTGTATTATTATACTAGTTTTGAATTGTTACTGTTTTCCCATATAGGATTGATGAAATTAATGTGCCGTGTGCCGTGTGCCGTGTGTCGATAAAATCAGTCAACAATATATCTTAACAATAATATTGGTATATTCAATTAGCCAGTCGATTGTTCGTGCTTTTTCGAGACACTCGGCACATTGCTGTAGTCCGACCGTGTGTTTTTTACTTTTAATTGTATCCAATTTTTGTTTTGTTTTTTGCAACGATACGCGAAATTGTTTCTCTCGTAGGCAGTCGTACGAGTAATCGGATTACCCGAAATAAGTGAGTTATTTTTTTATTTTTTTTTTTTATAACGATATTAAAATACAACATGAGAAACACCACTTTTATTTGTCATTGGCAAATTCAATTGAAGATAGTAAATTATTCGATCTCACTATTTATCATTCAAATCATTATTTGTAGTAAATTTTAAGAAAACTTACCAATAAACTGTATGTACAAGTGTACTCTCCAAGTGGTATACGATTAACGTCATATTTAATAATACCCCAACGAATAATTTCGTTAACTCTTTAATACATATCGTACGAAATAAAATCAGTTCGGTAGTTTCAAAAATTATCGAATTCCGTAAATTAATCACAGCGAAAACAGTATAGTATTTCTTATTAAATTTCCAAGACAATTTAGCATTTAGATTTTAAATGTACTTAACGACCATACAATATAATATAATAATAATATTATTATTATTATTATTGTCAATACGGTCAATTAGTATTAATATTTATTGCATATAGTATATAATTTGTCTTGTTCGCAACATGGGCTTAGGACCGTCGTCGTTTTTTTTTATTTTTTTTTGCAACGACACGTGAAATTATTTCTCTCGTAAGACAGTCTCTCGTTGATCGAGTAATCGAATTACCGGAAGTAAACGAGTTATGTTTTTTTTTTTTTTTTTTTTATAAAATAACGAAATTATTTTGTCCTTATATATATAATATACGTCTTAGAGTAAAGTATTATTTCCGGACAGAGAGAGAGAGAGAGCCGGAGAGCGTCGGTAAAAACCTATAACCCCGGCGCACCCACCCGCGGCTTCCGACCGGGAATTATTATATTTTCGGAGAGACCTCCCGCACGACACATTTTGCGTACATAATAATATTATATACGGCGTGTCTTCGGCGCGAAACATCTGCCCCGAGTGTAATATAACAACAATAATATATACATAACACGAGATATAATATATTATATTATATTATTATGTGTGTGTGTATGCGTGTAAACGGAGGTACGTTCAACGGTACGAATAGTAAATGATAATCGTACGGAATATGTAAAACGATGCGCGGTGTTTGTGCCCGGGCCCGCAATTAGCCGGATCGACCCCCATTACCGTTTTACATGTAGTGGTTATTATTTTTTTTTTTTGTGTTCGTCTTCTTCTTCTTGTTTTAATAGTACTACACTGGTAATAGTCAGTGGTGGTGTAATACACGGTATATCGGTGTTCGGGCGCGCCGGACTGACGAACGGTGGTGAAACGTTATAGTATAACGTCCGGTTAGGCCGCCGTTATTAACCGCGGCTCGGAAACGAATATAATAAATAGAAAACGCAAGGAAAAAAAAATACACCCGAAATTAATTTTTTCATAATTATTATTTCTATTATTTTCGTCTTCTTTACCCGCCAGTTTTGCTCTACTCGAGGCCCGGGTATCATTACTAACGGCTACGGTTACCGCGTATCGAATTGGCGGCCGAGTGCACACTCGCGCATCTGCATGTACGACCGGGGCCTAATACCCTAAACGTTATTGCGTACGCGTACGATTAATGCGTTATTCGTGTTTTTTATTCGACATACGTACGCCCATTTTCCCGTTGATACGTTGATTACAATAAAAATAATTATTCTATTTTTATTATTATTATTATTATTATTATTGCTCTCGGAAACCGCGCATTTCGTTCCGGCCGCAATCCTACCGCGCAGCCCGACCGCACCACCGACGACGGCGTCTTGTAAAATACAAACGCAGCACCGAACAAACAAACACGCGATGTTAAGTATTGTAGTAAATTATTGTAGAATAAAAACGAAAAAAACCCGAAAAGTATCGTCGGATGCGAATCGATTCGTTCGGTTCGCTACCGTAATCGGGGAATCAACTAGGCGCGGGGGAAACCGAAAGTCCACCCGTCCGTGCGAAAATATTGTAAAAAATACAAATTTATTTTTACTTTATTCGGTTTGGAAATATCGGTCGATAATTTCGTTATAATTGTAACTGCCTGCGAAAACTACCGCTTCCGGGGGGGCTTAGGTACTTTAATCACGAACATTTTTATCTTTTTTTTTTTTTAACTACATTCGCATAATTATTTTTTCCACTCCCCGCAAAACACGCACGCATACGGTAACGTATTCATTAATACCCGCAAGAATTATTCTTTTTTTTCTTTTTTTTGACAAATTATTACGTTTAACAATTTAATTATAATTGCCCGTATAGAGTTTTGACTCCCGTGTTGTCCGGACGGAAGTCCTGGAAATTAGCGATTTCATTGCTACCACGCAGACGGTAATTGCATATTATTATAATAATTATAATTTTTAGATTGGTTTTACTATATTATGACGTGTGTTTTTTTTTTTATAACTATTAATATTCTATTTTATTTTTATTTTTTTTTTTTTTGTGTGCGCAGTAATCTTGTTCTGATCATCGACTCCGGGGAGTGTTTTCCGGTAAACATTTTCGCCTAGTTGTGTACATGTGCAGATATTATTATTATTATTATAATTATTTTATTTTTTTGTCTTTGATTTCCCCTTGTGGTTATCTTAATAACGGATATGTTGTGATTTAGATAAAAAAAAAAATAATAATAATAATAATAATGGCCAGAAATCGGTGCACGTAAACTACACATTGCGTAACTGTCTACAAACCAGTATTGCTGGATCAGCAAATCGTCACACAGACCGACTCGGCAAAATAACTTCGAACGCACCTCGGCTCTCGGCTCAACTGGAAACGCCATGTACGCCAAAAAAAAAAAAAAAAAAAAAAAAACTACGAATTAAAAAAAAGAATACGCGACAACTGCATTGGCCGGTCGGAGGAAGACGTTCCTCAGACGAACTCAGACCTTACAAGCAAACGCGTCTTATTGTACGGAATGATGGTTAAACCGATATGGACTTATGGATTACGACTGTGCGACTAAGCAAGTACAATATTGTGACTGTTCAACGGTGCCAGAAATATCGCTCTCTGTACCGTTGTCGCGGCGTACCGGCGGTAGTCACCGGTAACGGCGTTATCCACCGACGTGCGATCATCACCTCCGTCTATCCCGGACGAGATCGCCAAGTTTGCCCGCAAACGTCACGAGACAAGGCTGGATCGACGCGCCGATCCAGCAGCAATTGAACTAGAGTTGATAACTCTCGGGACACTAGGAACGCCCAAGACCATAGACGATTTAATATAAGATCCTTAGACTAATGTCGGGGCCACTCCACTGGCAGTGGGAGCCCGCACGTGTTTTTCTTTTGTATATAAATACGATACATGAGTGTTTGATCGTTATTGATAGAAGCTTTCGGGCGGGGGTGGGGGGAAAAGCTAAAAAATAATCGTAGAGACTAGAGGAGTCTATCTATACCAGGGGTCTCCAACCTTTTTTTAACAGCGGGCCAAATTTGATATACGCTTTGGCATCGCGGGCGATGATTAGAAATGTGTTGTTTAAAAAAAAAAAAAAAAATTGTCTATCTAGGATTCTAGGAATAGCTGATAGGTTACGAAATTGAGAAATAAATAAGAATAGATGAGATTTATTTAAAAAAATGTATGTTTATTTATATAATTTTTTTATTTTATAATTCGAAATTTGTTTTATTATGGTACGAGTAAGTTACTTAGTGAGACGTTTGGAACTGCTTGTTATTTAAAATGTCTTGATAGTTTGCATCAAACTTCGTGGTTCCAATTAGCAGCGTAGCGTGTAAATGTTCGTCACTTAAGTTAGTTCTGTACTTAGATTTGACGTATTACATTTTTGAAAACGTCTGCTCACATAAGTATGTTGAGCTAAATATTGACATCATTTCACGCGCATGTTTATTGAGATTTAGAAATGATTCCTCTGACAACATGGCGTAAAATTGTTGGAGATTGGATCCCTTGAAATAGTCTTTGAAATTGTTATTTGATATGAGCTCGATAACTTCAAGCTGGAGCTCTGTCGGTAAAGTTTCTATTTTTATGGCAAAAGGATTTTCAAAAATTCGAATACGGTCTTCTGCGCTTTCGAAATCTCTAAACCGCGCGTGGAACTGCTCATTCAAGTAGGCGAGAACTCCAACAGCAAAATCGATATAGATTCTATACCGTATACCGAAAACATACGAATACAATATTTGCACACGCCTTCTAGACGAGGTATTCGAAATAGGCTCGACCGGATTTCAAAAAAAAAAAAAAAGACGAAAACTCGTATTCAAGACGATTGGACGTGTTCGGTACCCGGAAGAATTTTAATCGAAAGAGTTTTGAAAATGCATGTAACACACAACGCGTTTAATTATATTATTAATATAATTGTGTAGGCAACGAATTCGAAAATTTTAATACCGTGTACACGGTGTACACACATCGATAAACATCGTACACACAACGCAACACGGACGTATTATTATAGGTATGGGCACGTATACGCGTACAATTGGGTACGGCTTGGCAATTAAATGTTGTAGTTTCGAGACGACGGTACAGGTGTACCTGTCGTTTTGCTATTAGGCATTACCCGAGCCGCAACACGCGCGCCTCTTTTACGGATAATAATATTGAGTCGTATTATTATTGTGTTATTTTTATTATTATTATTATTATTTTTTTTTTAATTTTATTCGTGTTTTAAATAATAAACTCTTTACGGAGACGCCGCGGCGAACGATTTTATTCGGTACGCCGGAGAAGCGCCCGCGTACAATAATATTCCCCCTTCCGTGCGCCGGACGCGATAAATTCCGAATTTACACGTCACGCTTGCGTTTTCGGCCGGTGTCCACCCCGGTTTAACCGATATCGTTATATCCCAGCACCGGGTCCGAGGGTCGTCGGGTCCCGTGTCGGGACTTTCGCAGTTATTTTTTATCGGCGTCTATAACTCGTACGAAATTCGTCACTAAATCCATCCATAACTCCTCGGTCTTAAACTATTTCCTTCCGTTCACGTTCTCCTTATGTTTCTCCTTTTACTACGTCTGTCCGCCGATTTCTGCCGAATAGTGATAAACTTCTGAAAGGGGATTTTGTGAGGTATAATCTTAAATAGCCTTACTGTATGCCAAAGACGACCAAACAGAACGACAAAAAATGAACGTGTACATTTCCCAGGAAATATTTCCCATATAATCGCCCAGTTAACAAAAAAAAAAAATATATATTGATACGAAAAGTAGCCGAAAAAAACCTAACCGGACAATTTCAATTGTAAATTTCTGTACGGATGTCCTGGGAAACTTTCTGCTGAAATGTGAACGTGCTTATTTGGCCCGGGGCCCGCGGAATTGTTTTTACTGAGTTTTACGGACAATCGCCAATCCGTTTATTCGGAAATAAAAATGGTTTTATTATTATTATTATTTCGGCTAACTGTTCGAATAATTTTGTTTAGTCCGTAGAATATTTGATAATTGAGAAATAAAAACGAGCGATTACCAGACCGTTCGAGATAATTTCAATTAATGATAGGAAAAGAATTATTTTAACTATTGACTTTGGTCAGTTAAAATAAATATTATTTATTCTCAACCACGGTTTAAGACGATAATAATATTATTTTAAACCGCGGTTCCAACGTGTAACTTTTATCGACTGACATACGAGGTCTGCTCAAAAAGTACACCAGGATTTCATATACAGATAATTACATAAATGAGGTGGTCACATATGATTTAAAGATATCTCCTACGAAATACTCTCCTCCGGACGATATGCAGCGGTCCCGGCGATCTTGCCATTCTTCAAAAGTCCTTTGGAACTGTTCCAAAATTAAAGCTATCAGTTCTGTTGCCGGTGTAGTAAGCTCATTTTACTTGTGCTCGGTGATACGTGCTTACTGCGCACGGGCTCTAAATATTTAACGACGCCGCACCGCGGATTACGCTACACTTTTGCTTTAGGAGTCGGTGAAATATATGGCCGACCAATAGGAATTAGAAAAACGCACACCGTTCTTTAGAAACTACTTTAACAAACAGTAACATAAGTCGACACGAAATCGTACAGTAAAACTTTAATAATAATTTAGTACATTTTTTTGGACGGAACTTTAAGTAGTCCGCCCGAGAGACGAGTTACAACGTACACTCGACAATACTGGGAATGGATACAGGGACTCGCGGCGTTGGTACCTCCAATGTGTGTCCGAAAGGTCCGGGTGTCGAGTTACAACTGTCTTTTGTCGATGTGCGAAACATTCCTCTTATTTATACGGTTGATAGAATTGTACGTGCTCGACTTAAGGATCCACAATAAGGAAAAGAAAGCAATATTACGTAATAATGATTTTGTCACAAAACGTTACACAGAACAATTAAACCGCTTCCGTCAATATAACCCGGTAGTACGCGTTAGACTTACTACGCCGCGTTCGTTTCAATTTCCTCTACATCTCGAAATCGTTGTCCTTTAAGCGCCGATGTCAGTCTTGGGAGTAGAAAAAAAAACTCATGGCGCCTGATCTGGAGAGTAGGGAGAGTCCGCGGGACCACAGTAATTTCTTTATCAGTCAAAAATTCACGAATCAACAGCGCTAAATGTGCCGGCGCATTGTCGTGGTGAACGATCGCGGAACGAATTTGGCAGCGCTACCCTTGTCGTCTGTAGATTTTCCTGTAAATTTCCGTGACAAGACTCAATTGAGATTCCCTTTGTTAACTCACGAACGGTTAATCGGCGGCCATTTCGCATTTTTTTCGCAAATTGTCGCCACACCATCGTTTCTGGATGACGTCGACGGTCTTCCGGAACGTGAATCGTCTTAAGTTGACCGCCGACTGTCCTTAAAACACTCGAAAGTCACGGAACCACTTAAATGAATCATCCCCAAAAGCGGTTTTAATCATGTCCGTACGTTTCCGTTGCATCATTTACACCAAGTTTCAAGGAAGACTCGATGCACACGCGTTGTTCGTTAATTTCGGACATGTCGAAAACGGTGAACGAATAAAACCGACTGGATTTAACCACGTGTAACATTAAACTGAGATAAGACAGCGACTTCGAGTTTTGTTTGAAATATCCACTAATTCACGGAGAATAAATTTATTTACAATTTGAAACGTTATCGTGTGTAGATTAGCCGTAATAACATTTGTCCTCGTACTTTTTGAATAGATATCGTATATATATATATGTATTTTTTTTTTTTTTTTTTTATAAATATATAATATGTATGTACGACTTGTGCCTTAGGTATGTGTAATCATTAACTCGGAATATATGTGTAATCTGTAACTTGCAACCAGTTACATGTGCACTGTAACTCGGCCATCCCTGATCGTAAACCGCGCGGTACACTCATAGATGCCCAATTTGTTTTGTTTTTTTTTTTTTTTCTAAAAATTGTTCATATTTCACGCGATTTTAAGACGATAAACGTCTGAAAAAGTGCATTTATCCAATCGCAAATGCAATGAAAACGTCTACTCCCGCCCGAAACTTCTCGGACATTTCTATTCCTATATAGGCGTGGCCGAATATTTTGATGAAATCTTCTTTATATATTACTAGGGCTGGGATTTCGATGCACTTTGCATTGTTTTTCAAAGCTTACTGTGCAATGCTCGTCTTGTCACAAATTTGTTTTATGTACATTTGAATGAGAATTAAGAAATTTTATTTTAAGATTTTAAGATTTTTACACCAACATGGTTTTTAAATAAATATAACAGATTATAAGTAGGTACTCGTAATTCGTATTATATTATCGGACAAGGTTTGAGTAACCTCTACCCGCATTTCCTGTTAAATAATCTTAAATCAGTAAAATCGAAGTCCGATGATTTCATCGTTCGACGTTCAGTATTATCGGACAAGGTTTGAGTAACCTTTACCCGCATTTCCTGTTAAATAATCTTAAATCGGTAAAATCGACGTCCGATGATATTATCGTTAGACGTTCAGTATGAGTTTTGTCGTCGTTAACACCGTTTTATTACTCTAGTTAATTTTTTTTTTTTTTTTAGGGCCATTATTTAGAGTTTTTAGGTCATAAAAGTATTTTTTTTTTTAGGACATTTTTCGGTGTTTTTTAGAGCATTAAAATCCCAGCCATATATATATATTACCAATGGGTCACGTGTTCGACAGTACCGAACGGGTGCATTTTGTTCAAGACAGTAGCTTGATTATTCGAAAACTCGTTTCGAAAAAATCCCCCATTGTTCTTTTATCGGTTTCTCATCGGCCACCGGAACACCATCACTATAAATTTCTCCGGTTATCCTTTTGACGCGCCGCCGCGGCCGCCGTCTCTGAGGACAGTAACGACAATAACTTCAATCCACTCAGGAGGAGTCTACCCCCGGGGTCTACGCAGAGGTCTCGTCCCGTTTATTATTTTCCCGACCAACGGCTATATAATAATACCCACGCTCTATTTAACAATATTGACCGTATTGTTATCCGATTTCCGACCACTGCGTTTACGCCTGTAATAAACTAAACCGTGTCCGGCCAAACGATATTTTCGTATAAAATCGACGTTGTTATCGGCGGGTAATACACTCCGCTTCCTATCGAGCGCATCACACGGGCACCGTTTTTATCGTAAAAAACCATTACGCGTTTCGATACAAAACACTTTTTCCGGCGGGTTCCGGGTCATCTTCAGATAACGTTCAACGGCACACCACCTCCCGAAATAATACTCGGTTAAATATTACAAAATAAGATATAAATAAATAAAAAAAGTGCATTTCTTTGTCAATATACAAATAATACGACAAATGTACGTTCAAATGTTGCGTTTTAATATTAATATATATATATATATATATATTGTTATCATTCGTGACGGTTTATTTTTGTTTTAGATTATGAGCGTAGTAAAGAATGTATTCGTATATTAGTTTAGACTGTGATAATATGATATTTATTTTTTCTCCGTATGCAGTGGTACGACCTCTTCGCTATTAGAAATAATGAAGGTCCAATCATCAACTTGGAAGGTGGTTTCTGGTAGGGAATTTACTCTATCGTTAGAGAGATCGTTTATCGGTTTTTTTCGTATACTTTACACCGAATAGATATTATATAAATCCGTCTCCGGACGTGGTACAACTTTCAAAATATCCCGGCCTTTTTCGTGTTCTATGCACAGCTATTTGAAATGTTGGATTTGTCTTGGTTTTTATTTGGATGCAATTTTTTTGTTATCGTTGCGTACAGATATTAAATGGTAAATTAGTCAATCTTAAATAAATAACGCGATTCCAAAATGTCCCGTCCGGTCAATGTGTACTGGGCGGACAATTGATTGTATTTCGAGTTATCTATCTACACTTTGGATGCGTATTTTCTAATATGTAAAAAAAAAAAAAAAAAAAAAACCCCGGCGAAAAATAACGATAAACGCCGTTTACGACGGTGCGCGCGCAAATGACAATGTCCTAAAATGGAACGGCGACCGCGAGAATTCGTCCGTGCATACCGCGCGCACGACCGGCGGAGGTGGGCCCGTGTCCTACATTGCGAAATATTTACACCGGTCGCCCGGCAATATCGGTAAAAACGGCGGCGGTGTTTAAAAACACTTTCAAAAATTTGTATTCCAGTGTTTGGCGATTCGGTTCGAAACAGATATTAGCGATATCGGTGACAAATAAACGACCGGGTTTCGTGCAAAAAAAAAAAAATAAAAATACAATTGATCGTTCGATTTCTAACCGTCTCGACGTTCGAAATTCTTTTAGATAAACAAGAACGAAATTAATTCGCCAATAGTAATGTCTAGTCGTTTTTGTTTTTTTTTACCGACCGCCAATAACTATAACCCGTTGTGATCGCGGATTTTACGGATATCGAAAGAGCAGCACGAGAATTTTGTATTTTTACAGAGTCCATTCCATCTAAACGATCTTATATCGCCGAGGTTTCCGGCAATCAGTGTCGGAAATTTACAATATTTTACGTGTGGACAGTTGTCGTTAAAGTCACGTCGTGATTATTTCGGGTATTTGAATAGATATTTTCGTAACGGTACGATTTCGCCGCGCGTAAACCGCCGAGCTCGGTAATCGAACCGATGTTCCGAGAGGTTATGGACAATATTTTATTATTATTATTATTATTATTATTTTTGTTTTTCAATTAAAACTACCAAAAATGCGAGTACAGTGCGATCAGTGTAGTAATGTTCCACCGAGATCAACGGGCGAGGGGTTGAAGCCCGCGGATTATAAATTCGCTCTCTCCCTTCGATTTTATTGAAGATACGACGATCCGATTCGTTTGCCTCGCGCTACGTCAACGAGCTGTGGCAGTATAATACGACGTGTCCAATTATACCGTGCACCACTATTTTTATAATGACCGGCGTGCGGGGAAACGTGTATATAAAAAAAATATATATATATATTAAAAAAAAAAAAAACGCGCGTGGCAATTATTTTCTATTCGACGTGTGTGTATTTTTATTTTTTATTTTTTTTGCTCTGTTTTCTTCCCCCGGTTTTTAAATTCGGCGAACGCCCCGAACGCCGGAGCCTTTGAAGCTTTCGCGAAAAACTTTTTACGCCTTTTGTGTCATTTTTAATACGGCAAGCAAGTGTTTGGATTTATATTGGAAATACGCTGGCGCGCCGGAAACCCCTTTGGCACCGTAGGTTTTATTCGAATAGAAGTATTCAGACAATATACTATTCGATATACGAGGTGCGACAGTAAAATAACGAGACTTTTTGAATAAAAGTTGTTTATTTTAAAAATGTTATAATTTAATGATTATCACCTTCAAAGTACCTTCCCTCAGCATCAATACACTGTTGCATACGTCGCTGCCATTCTTAAAAAAGTGTTGCCAATTGCTTTCATTCAGCCCTTTTAGAAGTTCTGCCGTTTTCATTTTTACGTCATCAACTGTTTGAAAATGGGAAAAGAAATAAGAAGAAGTCACTAGGAACAAGGTCTGGCGAGTACGGGGGATGTTGAAGTACAGACATTTTTTTTTCAGTTAAAAAACGTTGAATTGAAAATGCACTGTGAGCTGGAGCATTGTCTTGATGAAGAGGCCAACCATTTTTCTATAGATCTGGTCGCTTCTTTCTGACACGTTCTCTTAATTTAATTAATACCTCTTTATAATAATATTGATTAATTAATTTTGTCGATTTTTTCAACGTTTTCGTTTGTTGAAGACGTGGTAGGACGTCCAGAACGATCATCGTCCTCCCTTCCACTACAAAACCGTTTGTGCCATTCAAAAACACGAGCTCTTGATAAACATTCTTCACCATAAACTTCACATAACATACGAAACGATTCCGCGGCAGTTTTTTTTAATTTAACAAGAAATTTAATGTTAACACATGTTGTTCGATTTTTATATCTAACATTTTTCGGCAGTATAGTCGAACTCGCACTAATAACAAGGCTACTAACGTATAAGAAAATGAATCGATGCCATCAGTGTTCATAGTACTTTTAGATAAGTGTTTTCTAATCATATTTCAATAATCGTTTTATAGATAACGTTAATAGTTTAGGTTTTATTCAAAAAGTCTCGTTATTTTATTGTCGCACCTCGTACGTATAGTAAATACTTATATAGTTTTTAAAAGTGTTTGTATTTCGAATCGAATATATTTATAATTTTTCATATTCGTAATTCATAATTTCAACTTGTAGTGTAAGTATAACGCACAGGTGTTGTATACACAAAAAAAAAAAAAAAAAAAAAGAGGAAAAAAACCTTATTCGAACGACGAAAAAAAAGAATTTAAAAATATTTATAAATACCTTTCAAAAGTAATCGCATTCGTCCTCATATATATTTTTAGTGAAATACTCAAATACGTATTCTAAATACATTTTAAAATAATATCTGTATTTGTACTAATAGTACTTAAAAAAATATATATTTTATACAGTGCGTTTGGCACGTTGCGCTCTTCGGCCGTCCGCGGTTTTATTAGATACTTGATGGAAATGTTCTCTACGATATTTCACACGATATTATCGAAAAATATTAGTTTTATTTATTTGTCTATTTTTGAATTATAAGACAAGTCTTAAAAAAAAAAAAAATGTTCTATTTCGACTTTTAGACACGTATTAGGCAGATTGCAAAGGTACGAATATATATATATATTTGTTTTAAAAATTATTCTTTCGAAATTAAAATCAATATTCATTCGGTATTCGAAACATATTTTTGTAGACAAAACTAATAGTTTATCGTCTGTTTGTATGAAGGAATAATATATATATATATAAAGAAAGAGAGAGGGAAAGAGAGAGAGAAAAAAAAAATGATAAAACAATATACCATCTGCGTTCAATTATCTATTCGAAAAGTTACTGCTGCAGGTTGGATCTTTTGAAGTATATTTACTGTCTTCGTAAAAAAAAAAAAATGTTCTCGGCGATGGGGGAAAGAAAAATGACGCATCATTATAATACAATCCTGTATAGTTACAATATAACTTCATCGTATTGCTTATTAGTACGTCTAAAATTAGACGGTAATAATATCGTACGACATCCGATTTTATGAATCGAATACGTTTTGTATTGTAAAACAATTAATTTCATAAAAATTATTCGGTCCGTAGTTTTTTAAACATTTTTTTTTTTTTTTTTTTATCAGTCCATTTATTTGCAAGTCCGTTTATCGGGTTCACCGTGTGTCACTTCCAACGAATTTGAGTACACGTCGGCGTGTCCTGGCCGGTTTACTTTTAATTTTAATCCTGTGAATTTTTTTCTTTTTGTTAATTTAACTGATTTTTTATTACATTAACTTAATCAATACCGAGTCAATTCCGAATTATACACCGCGGTAATCTATTTACGATTTCTTTTAATGTTGTCACAATATCGTATGAATAATGAACATCTACACCCCACACGAGTACACGCGACTCAACTGTGTTTTTTACATTGGTCATCGTTATTTTCAAAAAAAAATCACAAACTCTAAATAGGCACAATCATTTTCACTACGACAATAACAAAAATTAATTACATTTTCGAATTGTCATTTAACTTAACTTGAAGTTATAATTTTTTTTTTTAAATAATTCGTTTTGAGCGTGTTAGCTCGTTGACAGTTTTTTTTTTTTTTTTTAATCGATTGACTCGATACTTGACCGAGTTAATATTTGTCATTAACTCTTGTCCGGCCTCGGTCGTTTAATACGATTATTAACTTCCGTCAAGTCTAACGCCAAGTATGTATATCAACACGTTTTTTTTTTTTTTTGTGAATTCTGTCGGTTGTCGTTTATTTTAATAAGTGTGTAATAATATACTATATAAAAATTACCCATGGGAATTTATTTTTCTTCTCACCGAGAAACTAGCGGAGACATGTCCCGTATATATTGTACGTCGTATTTTAATATACGACTGACATTATACGAGCTAATTGTTTTTTTTTTTTTTTTTTTACACAATAGACGTAAAATAATTGTTATTAACCGCGTATCGGGTTATATAATATATCATTAAAAAGTATATGTGAATTCCAAAATAAAAATTAATTGGATTTGATTTTATTTTTATTTTTTTGTATTATTCAGCTAGTTGACAACAAATGATTATCTCCGCGCAGTTAATTCGCTGTCACTATACTTACTATTGTTATTACGACAGTGCCGGTTTTTTATATTATTTTTTTTTTTTTACATATATAAATATACTTCGATTGGTCGTGACCAGGGATGGCGACGATATATCGACATATCGAAAATATCAATACACGAAGTCGATATGTCGATACAACCCTGCCGATAAGTCGACTCTTTCGATATTTTAATACGATACACCGTCGTCCGTCGGTATATTAACGATACAATATTAACGATTTCATATTTTTTTTACGATATTTTAAGAATTACATTTGTTAAAATAAAGGAATACATTTATTTTTCATTATAATAATTTCCTGGTGTCGTGCTAAGCCGTCACAAATTCGCACTATACAATCATTTCCAGTCTATTACGCTCCGACCTAAAAATCGAGACAGTCGACCAATTAGCCACCGAACATTACAGACCTTTTTATTCTAAACTACCTTCCCATATACTAACCCATATTAGTATCGCAAACATTAAAACCCATATACCGCCCACCCATCGGCTCAAGAGAAAATATTGCAGAGATCTACTTACCTAAATTAACATCATGTTGGGTTCCATCATTGGTACTCGGCCTCCCTCCTCATATTATTCAAAATAAAAATTTTACATAAATTATCAAATTTACTTATTGTCATGTCCAAACACAGATTGTAAATAATCATTATAAATGAAAAGAAATAAAAATTTCCTAACCGTACACTGTAATGTATACAAATTTATCATTATTATAAAACATTTTATAGTTTTGTTAAATATACAGGCTACGATTAATCGTATTTATTTGTCATTAATCCTATAATAATTATGTATCGATTACGAGTTAATGCCTACGGGCTTACGTTTATAAGTTTACAACCCACGTGCGAGTCTATAAACCTTTTTTTTAGTTTTAGAACAAAAATTGTCCGATATATATATATATATCGATAAAATAGCGTTCGATATATTGTGGTATCGATATTGGGTATGCAATACATCGATGGTTAACGATTTTTTGCCATCCCTAGTCGTGACCGCGGTTTATTGCTGGCCGGACGAAACCGAAAGAATAATTACGCCTACACGACAAACACAATTTCGTGTAATAATTAATATTATGAATTTAACGCCTTAAACGTTCGCGACAAATTATTTAGGAAAAAAAAATAATGACTAAATAATCGGAAAATTTATTTGTTTAAAACGTTTAATTACGGCCAATAATGTGTTCAAAAAATACATTACAAATTTACATTTAATTTGTAAATAAAAAAAAAAATAATTATTATAACTACGTTAAAATAACCGCCTAAAACACATGTTCAACATACTGGAAAAATCGCGGGTTAAAACGCTATTAGCAAAAAATTAAATTATATGCTTTCAATTGGGAATTTTTTCTCTTTTTAAAGAGTGATTTTTGAGATTATCTTCAAAGTAATTTGTCGAGTAGATTTTTGTTCGCTTATGCGGCCAAGCAGTTTCCAATGTGCTTTAACCATTATTGTAATATCGAGAACGGTTTTTATGATATTTTGGCGTCAATTATCCAATTTTCAATGTAAAAAACGTCGTCACTAGAATTGTCGCCCGTGATTTACAGCTAACACGTTAAGAAGTGCCGTAATGAAAATATTAAATCGTCCGTTACGAAACGGTCACACTGAAGTGTCCAACACTCGGTCGGTCCGGACGACGAATCTACGAATATCATGTCGTTCGGATGGACCCGAGGTCCGGGCCTTTTCGCCTCGGACCCGTCGGTTTAATATGTCCGCAAGTTTTTTTTTTTTTTTTTTTTTTTCGTCTCCGGGTCCGACCTCGTATACGTAGAACAGTCCACGTTGGGTTAGGTTCGGCTAACAGTGCACACCGTCATCTGTCGTTGTCGTCCGACCAGATGGACGCCGCGACGCCCTTGAATTATAAACACAAAACTGTTCGCACCCCGACCGAAAGAAAAAAAAAAAAAAAAAAGGAGGAAAAAATAGAGAGAGAAAATAAAACCATTTGACAATACCGTACGCGGTAATAATGGTCAAACACCATTTTTCTCTACGGTCAGTGTAACACTATCGCGATGCGTTCGGTCGTCCGCACTCTGCGTGTGATTTTATAGAATGTATATAAAAAAAAAAAAAAAGAAAAAAAACCACCTCGTCGTATTATATTCACGCGTACGGCGTGAATATAAAAGTCACATAAAATACGAATGTTTATGCCCCGATATTATATAATATTAAATAATAACGCGTATTTTACCGCACTAACGTTCGAAAACCATTTGCGTCAATCGTTTATTCCTAATAATATACGCCTAACGGGGCACAGAAATCGAAAATAATTACGTTTTAAACAAAAAAAAAAAAAGAAAAAGGGGGGAAAACGCCAGTCTAATATGGACGGAAATGTCAAAATTCGACTTTGGCGACGTATCGATTACACGGCGTAAATTCGGTTCGGACACATGGAAAAACCGAGCAATTCTTTTACATAAAAATATACGAATCGAACCGATTAGGACGACGGACGTTTTTCCGAAAGTGTTCGGTCTACGACGACCGCAGTAATAATAATAATAAAAAAAAACCCACAAGTGAAAACCTTTATTGCATTTTTTTTTTTTCGTAAACGCCTATCCGATGATGGGGGTTTTTGTTTTCATCACACAAAGTGACACTTGGAACTGTTGTTAGATTCTGACCGGAAAAACGGCCGAGTTATTCCTGGCGTCTGTCGCAATGGACACGCGGTTTTTTTTTTTTTTAATCTATCCCCTGAATTCGATATGTAAGTAAAAATCGTACTATTTTCTTACTCGGGTCATATTAGTCACTTTTTTAATATTGCCTTACAGTGGCATTATGTCAAGCGCCGCATTTTTAGGACACAACACGTGTAATAGTATCCCGCGCTATTTTTCCTTTTCATTATTATCCTTTTTTATACCACCTAAAAACATCACATTTTTCTCAGTGAAATATTTCGTTTTTTTTTTTTTTGATTTTGTAATTATAACGAAACTATAATATAATATATTGTAATAATATGGATTGGGTTTTTGCCGTTACGGCTGTACACGGGTATCTAGATAAAATTTAAAAAAAAAAAAAATTAAATAAATCTGCCGGTATACGATTATACTATTGTTTTATATTACACAACTTAAACGATAATATACAATATTATAATAAAATATTATCGTCACACTCGAAAACGGTAAAACAATTTTTTTTTTTTTTTTTTTTTTTCATTATGTACAATAATAATAATAATAATAATAATAATAATAATTTATAGTCGCACACGATGACGGAAAATACAGACGTTTTATTATTATTATTATTATTATTTTTTCATTTTTTTCATTTTTTCTTCTTCTCTCGTTACAGATTAATATATATATAATTTTGTTTAATGTTATATAAGTAATAATGTAAAGAGATAATAATAATAATAATAATAATAATAATTTATAAAATAGAAAATGTCTAAATCGAGTATACAGATAATATATAAAATAATAAGTTAATAATAATAATAATAATAATAATAATCAAAAAATTCTAACGATATTTACATGATACATAAAAAGTATAATATTTTTGCAACAACTATAATTTATTAATGAAAAAAAAAATATATATATATATATACACGTAGAGCGAATTGCGCGACAAGAAACGATAATGTCTTTGGTATCTAGTTTTTATTGACTATACGTCTTTATCTATCCAATGTCGTCTATATCGATCTACCAGTATATTTTTTTATCTATCTGTTTATTTATAAATATATTTATTATGTATGCGCGGGCGTGTGTATTCGGTTTTGATTTTTTTTTTTCGGTTGTTTTTCACCGAGAAAAATACATAATTTTATTATTGCGTACCCGGCGGCGTTAGTTAATAGTCTGGGATATGTTAGAAAATTAATAAAACTCTTCATCTTTACGGTACCTAAATATGCAAGAACGAACCGGACGAACGGGACGAAAACCGAATATATGATTTATATCAATTCGATCAGAGTTCGAGGAAATTCGAAAATGTCCCCCGCCGACGCGTCAAAATGGGAGTGAAAAATCGTTTTTTTTTTTTAAAACTAATTCACGAAATAACAAAAAAAAAAATAAAAACACGACGAAATATTGCACATGAGTCTCGCGCGCCCGATGGAATAACACAGAGCGGTGATTGGCTGCACCGTCAAAGGCGGAATTCCGAGGATTATTATCGTTCGTCGATTCCTCGTGAAATTCCTTTGTCGACGACGGCTGTTGTACTGTACGCCCACGAAAGTCGGTAAAGTTCGTTAAAAAAAAACAGCGTAAAGTCGTAAAAAGAGACCGGGAAAGAGGGGGTGCGAGGGTAGACGACGTGGTTTGAGAAAAAAAACCCCGGACCCGTACCACACGAACTACAGACATTCGAGCGATTTCCTATCGGCGCACGAAAAATGAAACTTTTTTTTTTTTTTTTTTGTAGTCTTAATAATAACAATAAAATATCAATAATATTAATCGTAATTTTAATATCGAGTTAAAAAAATGTAAATCTAACAATGAAATAGTATATTATATTATCTAGCTGTATTCAATATATATATATATATATATATATGTCTAATTAAACATCATTTATACAGTTTTGAGGACGAGAGGAACACGACGACGCGCGAGCGAAATAAATAAAATAATATTGAAAGAGCATTTGTACAAGTAGCGCGACAAAACTTCTTGTCGTCGTCGTCGTCGTCGGCGGGACAGGGGGTGGGGGGGTGGAGAGGGAGAAGATGGCAGACTTAGGCGGGAGGGGGGGTGGGGGTGGGGACTTACGATTCGTCGGCTTTGGACCCGTCGAAAGGCGAATACCTACTGCTGCTGCAGGCCGCGGACTGCGGCGACTGGCGCTTTTGGTATTTGGCGGCCGACCTGCCGTCCGCGTCCGGCGACGGCAGCGATTCGGCCGAAGACGAACCGCCACCGTTGCCGGTCGGCGACCGGGCGGGACTGTAGCCGCCGCGGTGCGCGTGTCCGCCGCCGGCGTGTTGGTGGTGCAGATGCTGGTGGTGGTGGTGCTGGACGACGGCGGCCGCGCCCGCGGTCGACGACGGCGGAGACGCCGATGACGACGACGACGACGTCGACGACGAGACGGCGGCCGAAGTCATGGGCACCGGCGCTGGCTGTTGAGACATCGCCGCGGTCGACTGTTGAAGCGGCGCGGGCGGCTGAAACGCGGCCGACATGTACCTCGGGTACTGCGCCTGCGGCGGCCACGAGAACATTGACGACGGGTGTTGTGGAGGCGGCGGCCCGGGGTACGACGACGCTGCCGCCGCAGCGGCGGCGGCCGCCGCGGCCGCGATCCGCGACTGTGACTGTTGGAAATGGTTGCCGTAAACGATGAGCGAGTGCATACCGGCGGCCGCGGCCGCGGCGGCCGCGGCGGAGTGATGGTACTGCTGAGGCGACGGCGGCGGTTGCGGCCCGGTACCGTCACTACCGCCGGCGGACGTTCTTCCGCTGCCGCCTCCACCGCCGCCGCCGCCGCCACCGCCTCCGGCACCGGACGACGACGACGCCGCGGCTGCGGCCGCCGCGTTGTTCAACATGTGAAACTGAGCGCGAGCCGCGGCCGCCGCGGCCATCATAAATCCCGAGTTATTGTTGCTCTGGTCCTGCTGTTGCTGTTGCAGGTGCTGGTGGTGCTGTTGCTGTTGCTGGTGGTGCAGGTGTTGTTGGTGCTGGTGGTGCTGTTCCATGACGGACTGTTGTCCGGGATGTCCGTCCTGGGCCGGCCAAAACATCGGCGTGGCCGCCCGGCTGAGCAGGTGCTGGTTGTACTGGTGTTCGAGGAACATCAGATCCACCGGGTCTCTGCAAAACGAAAACGACAAGTCGGTTAAGCCGGTAAACAGGGGGTAGTAAGGTATATCGATTAATCATTCGGAGCTAGGAAGGGCGGGGCTAGAAATGAATCTGGGAAGTCGTGTTTCACATCTGGTCGCGGGACGCAAAGACAGTCAGTAATATTACATTTCGTTCGGAGATGACGATCTTAGTCACGACTAAACGCGGACACGCACGTCCATCCGCAGTCGCGAAATTGCCGTCGGATTTTCAATAATCAATCAAATTAACAACCGTCGTAATGGTTATTTTTTTTTTCTGCCGCAAAGGCTCTTTGCCCGCCCGACGAGGAGGCGTGACGCTTTGTTGTCGTTTTTATTGTCTACGGTGACGCGAGAGGGGCGCAGCTATCCGGATAAACCGAATTCAATGACGGGCCGGTAATGCGCTCGCCGAGGGGCGCGGAGTGCATCGTATTATGTCGGTAATGCGGCGGCACGTGTCAATTTGTCGGCTCGTTATGCAGTCGAAACGGCGAAAATTACCAGCAGCGCACGATGACGATGACGACGTGGTAATTATTAGTGGAGTAGTGGAACAAAATTATCTACGACAAATTTGCAATATATACAAGTTTATTTTCGAAAGTGAACAAATTCGTCGCCCGCTAACACCCGTAATCCTATAATACTCGATGCTTTATTTTTTTTTTTTTTTTTTTTTTTAGGTTATCATTCATGTTTTAACGGATTTCATCGTACATTCAAACAAATAATAATTATGGAAAAATGTTTATTTTTTTCGACCAGTAAGACCCTGAAACACACAGGACATGATGAATCATATAATATTATCGAATTTTCGAGCTTTTTTTTTTTACAATTATAATAGCCAACGGTTTATGTAACCGAAATAATAATGAAAATGGCGCGTGTTAATTACCTCGACATTCCGTATAAATTATTATATTTAAAACAGTGGTGACTTTATAATTTGACCTAACGGTTTTGGGGCGAAGCCCTCCCGTGGCTTTTTCGCAAAACATCGCGGCTTCTGACACTCGAAATTTCTAATTGCACCACCGGTATAGAAACAACAAAAAAAAACATATAAACTTCTTGTTCACGACACGAAAGAACGGCGGCGTTTCCGTCGAGTTTTTTTCCACCTGGCCGTGCCCCGGGAGACTTTATACAGTTGTGCCTCCCTGCGCTATCCGATAGTTTTGTTAAAAAAAAAAAAATTGAATAAATCGTTCGTTTATAATATACGATAATAAATTGTTCCGGAAACACGTTTCGTAATTTTTCGGTGAAGGTACCCCCGAGTAACTAAAGAATATATATTAGTACCTATATTTATTCTAATTTTTCGTATGAAATAAAAATAACACGATGAACAAAAAAAAAAAAAAAAAACAGTATTGCCAGAAGGTGTAAGCGGCTATTATGTATAAATTCGAGTAGTAATTGAAAAATAATTATTTTAAATTTCAGACATTTCGCCGTAGAAACTTTTCGAAACTTTTCGAGGCGGATGTCTCTTAGTGGCTATTGTTTAAGGAGCGCATTTCTAATCCCGTCGTCTTCGAAATTTTAGTGTTGGTGGTAAATGATTTTCAATGTGGTAATTTCCATTACTTCGTGTCTTTGGTGGGTTATAATAAATAATAGTTTTCCCATCGTCCGGCTGCGGACAGTTGTGACTCTCTATGATTCTATAGCGCGCTCGATAATATTCTTCTACTTACGTGACAATGAATAATGCAAAAAACGAATGATGGACTAAAAACATACTTCTAGTATTCCAATTTAATTTTTCAAAAAATATTTTGAATTCGTTAGTTTTTTTTTTCTACGTTTTATAGAAATTATATTTTCGATATATTGGACAGTTTTCGTAGTACGGTATCAAATGGATTTCTATAGAGGGCCAAAGGAACGAAAAAATAATAAAAAAAATTTTCCTACAAAACATAGAAAAGAGGCTGGAAAAATTGGAATTTTTTCGCAAATTTAATATTGGACGGTTTCGCGTCTATATAAGTGTTTCCGTCTATAATAGACGGATCTATCCGATAATATCGTAAATAGCCGGTGGCCCACCCGTGCACGAACCGGTAGAAAAATATACGTATATCATATGATTTTTCGGTTATTTTTTTTTTTTTTTTTTTTGCGGGACACGGCAATGTTCGCCTCCGGTGTCGATAAAACGAAACGGTATAATAACAGATGATTATATTAAATATTCTATATATTATATTATACAGTGCGCGCGATGTACCCCGGGTGGAAAATCCGCGGCCCCCTATAACCTCTCCTCCCGCTAATAATGATAATAATAGAGGTTATTATTAATTTCTCGGCAAACCGGCGGTTTATTATAATAATAACGTGCCGAATGTGTTCTGAAAAAAAAAAAAAATAAAATAACCGGCCGCCGGCGGTCCGCGGGAGCTTATAAAAAATACTGAGAGAGAAAGAAAAAAAAAAAAAAACACAGAAAATAATAATATTATGTCGTGCCGCGGCCGAGGTGCGAAGAAATTTTCGAGCCGACGACGACGACGACGACGACGACGTATAAAACGTACCTATATAATTTACGCGGACGTGTTAAAGACGCCGCCGGCCGGGCGGTATAAATGTACAACAACTACAAACAAAAAAAAAATAAAAAAAAGTAATAATAATAACACGTAAAATTATACACGAAAATAATTATTATTAAAAATCGTCTCGTCGTCGGGTAATAATAATATATATATATATAGTCGCGGTCGTCGTCACCGTCGTCGTCGTCCGCCGTCTTCGGCATTGGTCGTCGGTCGTCGGTCGCCGTCGCCTCGGGCGATGATTTTTCCCGTTCAAATTAGTTAATACCGGTTTTAATAACATAATAATTTCAGGCCGCACTTGACCGCCGCCGCCGCCGCCGCCGACACGGTCGCCCGCGATACCGATCGACCCCGAGACAATAGCTCCCCTGCGCCCTGACCGCCGCCACCACCGCGACCGTACAGTCAAATTAATTACGTTTTATTAAAAAATATTCGTAGGTTCTCACATATTTTTTTTTTTTTTTTTACATCACGTTAAATTATTATTATTATTATTATTATTGTGTCCGTACGCACGTACGGCCACGTCAGACCGACCGACGCCTTCGCCGCCGAACACGCCGCGACGACGACCCAGCCGCCAAAAAAAAAAAAAATTATTTTTTAATAACTACTCGCGCGGTTTTACACGGATAATACTATTATTATACCGGACTACCGCGGGAAATCAAATGTATACGGAACTCTAGAATCAATACGATGTTTTGCGAATAATGTGCTGGAAAACCGCGTATTTCGAGGTACGGCGTGAACGTTTTGCGGTACTTGCGTTATTGGCTATAACCGAACAATATTGCGGTCACGACACTTGTGTGTTGCGGACATCGAATAGAAAAAAAACACACACACACACACAACCGATCAAAATGCACTAGACAATTGATATTAATACAGTTTAAAGGTAAAATTAACTTTTGACTTATTAACGCGCGTTAATGTCCGCTCTTGAAAGGAAAAAAAAAACCATACAAATTGGTAAAGACCCCCGGGCACCGTCTAAAACTATCGGAAAATAACGTTTTCAACCGTACGCTGACGCATTTTATATAATAATAGTTTAGAATTATACGTCATTTCGTTGGCGTGGTGAGGAGTTATGTCGTCGCGTCATTTTCTTCTTCAAATACAACATCTATTGAGTAATTTAATCTTGAAATGCAATTTCAGCTGAATTATAAAGTAAAACTCGATTTGTTGAACAAAATTTGGCATATTTCCGTCCCCGGTTGAAGATTCCGCAATTTTTGTTTTAAGATTATGATTATGCCGGTATTACACGTGGTACTACATTGAAACTTCCCGGGAAAATTATTCGCTAGGTCGGCAGTGCGACCGAGGCCGTCACCGGCGACAGTGTGATAATAGAATGTTATTTACCGTCGCGAGCTTTTCACATATTCATTTATTTTTTTTCTTTCTTCCACCCGTTGTTGTTTACTTCGGTATTATTAATATTATTATTTTTATATTGTTTGTTTGGGTTTTTTTCTCTGTCACTCCGCGGTCGTCTCTCCGCCGCGGACAACCGGAACGCGCGGCGTAAGTGCATTATAATAATGAACCTATAATATATAAGGTAGACCTCCAGTCTCGCGATGCACCCGAAACGAACCGTGAAAAAAAACAAACGGAAAAGCGCGCAACGATAGTAATAATAATAATATTCTATTACCGTCGTCGTCGTCATCATCGTTGAACACGCGGGTGCGTGCGACCCGGCGATTTTTTATATTTTTTTTTTTTCAGTCCGGTACGATAATAATACGGTAAAATTTCCGGGTCGCGCGCGCGCGTAATCTCTTTTTAATGATTTTCGTCTCGGGACGGTAACACCGTGTTACACGTACGGATAACAAGGCCTTATCGCCGAGACCATCTCCCCCTCGGCCCGGCGCATTGCCGGGCGCCTCTGCCGCGCTGACAGCCCGCACAAGTACCTCCTGTAATACGCGCGTACTTGCGCACGACCGTGGCTGAAAACAGCTACGTACGACGGCGTTACGGCGCGGCTGTGTGCTGCTCGCTCGTTTACGCGATTGGAAATTTGAGAAAATTCCGTAAAACGAAAACTACCCCGGCGGTTCTATATCTGTGAAACCCGACTGTTGCAATCACTGTCGGTCCTGTATCATTTTACGGTACATTGACGTAGGTTACACCGTAGACAATACTATTTAATATTAACCGAGTCTCTCTCCAAGACCCCTGCCCCCTCGGACTCGGGGATTAGAGTTGCTTTATAGACGGATTGAAACGATAAAAGTCTGGATTCATTGAAATATTGTTATCGACGTGTCGCCGACGAAGAGGATTGTTCGTTTTGCTTTGTATACACCTATACAGACCTCCCGCCGAACGGAACTAGAGAGACATTTTTTTTATACGTATGCCGTTAGTATTTACGCAACGGTATGCAACTTTAAAGCCTCATCAACCCCAACATCTCTGTACTAAAATTCCGCAATATTGTAGTAGTATATATATATATATATATACATACTGATGTAATATTATTTAGACTTTGGTTATTTAAAGTTTTACAATGTATATTTCTATAATACAAAATAGGCGAGGGAAAATTTGAATTTGAGTTTCAAATCGTGGACAAAATGTATTAGGAAAAAAAAAATCGAAAAATCCAATAATTATTTTATAGTTAAAATACTAGGTTGATTTTCGATTAAATTAAAAAAAATAAAAGTATGTTTAACATCGAATACGGAGTGGTTATTAAAACATACACGTCACAAACGATTATTTCGGTTAGGGGGTGTATAAAACGATTATCTCCGGAATAAAGTTCGGCGTGCTGCGCCTGGTGTTACGGTAAACGATAGACATAAATTAGATTTTTTTTTTTTTTTTTTTGAATAGTTAAACACTTAAGGGAACGTCGGCGTTTTATTCTTATCGAACAGCCCATATATATATATATACATATGTATTGTAACGTCTCGTTTTTACGTATAATATCCCGCCCTGCTATTATATTATAATATACGACCCGATACGAATTATTATCGACTATGCGCGTACCGAGACTGTGGTATCGTGTCGTTTAATAATTACCATGTAATGTACGCGCACATGGCCAACACGACAAGAGTTCGGTGCCGAGAGATAAAAAGAAAATATAAACGGGGGGTTAGGCGGTTCTATTATAAAGAACGGATGCCGAGAGATGGGGTCCGGAGGGAGACCGTGTGCATCACGTGTAGCGGAGCTCTCGGTAGCGATTTCGGGCCGTATTAATAATAATGGGGCGGTATTGAATATTTATTATAATCTGTAAAATAATATACTACTACTACTACTACTACTACTACTGTTGCACACGGGAATTTATCGGTTTTTTTTTTTGTTCCATCTCTGTTCATGCCGGACAGAAGGCCCCCCCCCCGCGTGGACACGTGGTTAGTATAATATTATTATATTATATTTGTAAGAAACGCGCGGGCATTTCGGATATTATTTTATGTTCGGACCGGGTATCGGTTACGATTAAACGACGACGGTTTCACGCAGTTCCCCTGGTTTTTTCCAAAACGTCCGGCCCGTAAAGCCAATAATATCGTAGGTGTACCCGGTGACCTCGTTCCGTCCGTTATATTACACTATTGTATAATACAAAATCGATAGAGAGAGAGAGAGAGAGAGAGAGAAAAAAAACAACCCGATAAAAATTAATACCGTTTATAACGGGCGGTTGCGTATTTACACGGTCGATAGATCAGTCGTGTAAAAAAGAGACGGACGAAGAAACGCATTCCAATAGACCGGACGGGTCGATTCGAATTGACGAGGGAGACAACAATAGAGTCGTGAAATTTTATCGGAGATAATGTAAAAACAAAAACTTTTCATTCGGGACGAACTTACGTCGGCCGGACAAAAAACGTCGTCCGGAATTCCCGAGCCTTCGGAAAATCTTCGTGCCCACGTCCCCGTACATCTTTCCGTATCTTTCCGTTTCGATTTACGGAGGACGTAGGACGCGTTTCGTATCGGATCGGTGGAGTTTAGTATTTTTTTTTTTTTTTTTTACAGTATTAGAGACGAGCCAACGGGACGGATGACGGGCAGCGGAAAAGTGCGATTCCCGCGGGTATAGAATATTATTACAGTTTACCCGACGACTCGGCGGCGGCAATTCGTTTGACGCGGTCATTCGTCCGTTGGAATAGTATTACAACGATATTCGATTACACACGCGTCACGAATACGATATTATTATTATTATTTGGCACACACGCGAAACCGACGTCGACAAACAATAGTATTTTATTTTTTTCTCTCTCTTCGTGACGTGTCCGTCACGTATAAAAATCATGCGACGACGACGTCTATCGGCGGCCGCGGCCCCGGTTATCGTCCGTACGAACGCGTATCGTATTATTATTATTCGTGTATCGCGCCGTATATTGTATTGTATTGAAGAGAAACGGATCCGGAGTTAAAAAAAAAAAAAAAAAAAAAAAAAAAATAATAAAAAAAATAAATAGGGAAGTTAATAATATAACAATAATAACATAACGATCCGACGTGCGAACGGGGCGCACAATGTACGTACACAATATACGCGCGCGCGCGTGTGTGTCTCGTTACACGATTCGGGGCAAAACACGCAACGGCTTTCAACCCCCACACGCCCCACACCGGCATCGTTATTGTAGACCGCGTTTACAGTTGGAAATCACACTGCGAAATAATAATAAACCGATGGCATAACAACGTAGAAAATTATATTATCGCGTTATCGACGGCGGCGGCCGAATTATATACGACCCCGGGTACGCGACAAAAAAAAAAAAAAAAAAAAAACAAAAAAAAATAATAATAATAATGGAAAAAACATTGAATATTTTATACGGGAAAACAGCACTCGTGTTTTACACTCGGCCGCGTATTAAATATAATACCCGGGCAGTATACCTAAAATAATTATAGGGCTTTGCGTTTAATGCGCTAAACACCCCCCCCCCCTCGTCCCGTCTTCCCGAGAAAAAAAAAACACCTCGAAATTACATGCACCGAAATATAACACAATGTGTTCGAGTTATTATTAAAAAAAAAAAATTAAAAAAAAAAAAAAACAACCAAACCGACGTACTTCCAACACAGTGGATGGATTTTACTGCAGTGTAGGCGGAAGAGGTAATATAATGGACAATTTAATTTAATTCATCTACCGAATTGTAAATCATTGCACTCGAAAAACGTTTCTCAGCGGAGTAGTGTCAATATGTTTACGTTTATCGTGTAGTTGTGTTTGTCTTCCTTGTATCCACGGAAACATCGAAATCGACAAATATAAATAACCAATACGTATCGACTATTACTGTTGTAGGGGTTTTTTTTTTTTTTTTTTTAATTTTTTTGTTGAAAAACGCTCGGGAATCCAGACGTTTTTTCAAATAAAAAGTTCCACCGGGGTGATAAATCTACGTCTTTCGTTGTATGGTGTGAAAAAAAATTAGAGAATATTTAAGAAACGAAAAATTGTTTTAACTAAACAAACGGACCTAGCAGGAATAGTTGAACTGTTGAATATTTCCAAAAATGTTTCAAGCCATGTGAAAAATTAGAGCTTTTTTCCTGAACGAAAATATGTTTTCCGAAGGGAAGAAAAAAGGCATCTTAGTTAAAAGCTTCTTCGGTACATTGGAAAACGATCGAGTTTTATATGTAAAAAAAAAAACAATATCGATTTCTACATATATTAATTTACGAAAATGCGTTAAGAAAATGTAACATAATAATAATAATAAACTATTCCTTTGCGATGTTCGTCTATTAATCGCACAACAGCTCTCTGTGTATGTTTAGAAAGCTATTATGTTTATTATGTATTTCAAAATAAAATAAAAACAAAGAATTCCCATTTTCCCTATAGGGCAAATAAGTTGTTTTTTTTTTTTTTTTTCCAGTCAATTATTCAATTGTTTCCCATTGTATTATTATTATTATTATTATTATTATCGTTTATTCGTATTCGTCATTAAAATTGTTACGATTATTTATTGTTCTAGACGTATTCATTGGTTATTCCATCGACAACAAAATCGCGTTTATCTCGAACGTTTCGTATTCAACCAACGGAGTTCAAAACATGTATAGCGTGTATATTGTGCACGTATATCGGGAAATCGATTCGTTATAACGTTTATTTGTAGCGGTTGTTGGACTTTTTTTTTTCTTTTTTTCGGTTATACTTTTACTCGCGTAAAAAACGTTACTAGTCATTATATGAATCGCAAGTATTGTTTTTAGTTATTATAGTAAACCGTCCGTTGTGGATTATTTCGATATTTCACAACGATAAACGCGCGCGGTACGATGACGGAGAACGTCCGAACACGATTCGCGATTATTTTTTTTTTTTTTATTGGCTAAATAACAATCGGTGTTATTCGCGATTGTTATAATTTGCACGCCGCCGCGTTAAATAATATTAACACGACGATTTCATTACGTATTTGAATATTATTATTTTCGCCGCTCCTCGAACACGGCGATTATCGTACGAGTAATACGTACACCCGACACGTATAATAATAATAATGGTACCTATATATATATATATATATCGTTATTATGTATGATATTATTAAACGGGGAATCGCGTGTAAAATAAATTCATCGGGACCGGGTCCGATAATATACGACGAGCGCGCCCTGTAATTTCGCCGGTTGGAAACCCGATTCTACATTACGTCCGTACACCTCCTCGGTTATACACGTCGACTATTATTATTATTATTATTATTATTATTATTATTAAAAAATAAAAAACCGTACGTGTATAATATAATATAATATAATACACCGCCGTTACACCGGTGCAGTGTAAATTCGCCATCATAACAACGTGTCAAAATGATAGGTTCGGAACGGCGCGCGCGCCCCCCGGCACCGGGGGCGGGTAGTGGAACAAGGAGGTCGCGCAATATAAATAAATACGCTTCGCGGTGCGTGAGCGCTAGTGGTGCCCCCCTCCCTCCCCCCCGGTGTACCTACACGAAACCGTGTAATAATATAATACGACCGCACTTTGTACAGATATAATATTGTAATACGCCCGACTTCTCTTCTTATTTTTCTCTTATTTTTTTTTTTTTTTCTATCCTTTTGTGTGCGACAGGCTCTTTTTCGCCCCGCCGGCGGTTATATAATATCTATAATATAATACGCGCGCTATACCGCCATAATATTATTATTATTATTATTATTATTATTATCGAGTAGGAGGTGTCGAAACATAAAAAAAAAAAAATAATAATACGCGCACATCGCGGAGAAAATAACAATTTTACCGCTCGCGCACGTACATATACGGACCATAAAAACGATCTTGTACGGCGGCGGCGGCGGCGTAAGAGAAATAATATCGGGTTTTTTTTTTTTTTTTTTTTTTTTTTTTTTTAATAACGTATATAAAATATTTCGCGCGACGACGACGTTTACACCCACGTACAATATTATATATATATTTTAAAACTTATATAATAATATCTATACGAATTTAAATAATCCTTCCGTTCGAGTCTGTCCGTCTGGCCGAAGAAAATATTTAAAATATTTACCCAATATATTAACATAGAAAAAAAAAAAAAAACCTTGCCAAACTTAATGTTTAGGTACGGGTACTTATTTCTTTTTTTTTTTCTAGACGTTAAACACCGTAATTCTGCGACTATTATATTAATTCCGAGACCCGTGTGCGAAGATTTCATTTGGAGGTTCCGGATTAAAATTTATATTTCTTATTTCTCGACTGCTGCGTATTACTAGCTACGAAATTTATCTACGTAATTCGTTGACGTTGATACTCATACCAGTTTTATCGACTAATATTACCCATAATTATATTAATAATACAACTTAGAGTGAATTGACTTTGGGGAAATCAACACTGTCTGTACGTTGTGTACGTTGGTTATTTCCAATAATTTAATTTTTTAAACTCAACGTACAAACGCAGATAAAGTTCCTACTTTTATGTTTGATAATAGATCGATCCACTATAATATGAAAACTAACCGCACAAAATCGTAATAAATTCGATTTTAAACTCTACGATTACCAATTTCGGAAATTTAAACATATTCGTTGCGCAGTAACTAAACAATATTTGAAAAATACAATTTTTAATTTTTAGCTTCTTTTTTTTGAGGCACTTTAATGGTTCTTTGCACATCTTGCACACCGAGTTGTTGCGTTAAAAATATATTGGTATAAAAACTAAAACTACTTTGGTGCGATACAGACAACTAATAATATTATTGACAGACTTGTATTCGGTATTATGTATCGTACAACGTGCAAACGAATCACAGAAAATGTTTTTATTTTTTTTGCATATTTTACCATTTTAGATTCTGAGTGTAAAGAAGAAGCTATTCGTTCAACTTAGCTTTGTGTTTAGCGGTTAGTAAAGATGCATGGATTTCGCCACGCCATACCTTATAGGTTTTTCGCACGTTAATTGAAACGTTTTTTTTCTTATAGATTTCCGACAGTTTTTCTAGAAAATTAAAAAACTGGCAACAAACGAGGATGCATTATTTATTTCCCGGTTACCTCAGGGCTACAACGAGAAAAAAACACGACTTGTAATTCTATATACCATAACCATACTTATACAGTTTACCGAGCTCAGAATCGTTTTTCAACTGCTATTTATCGTTTACAGTATATAAAATCTTATCATTCCAAGTTCCCATCCCTTACCATAACAACGTACTGTGTGCTATTTTTTTTTTTTATAATGCATGCCCTAGCCTTGATTTTATTATAGTTGAATATAGGCAACTGTAAATATCGACACTTACCTTTCCAGTTCGCCTAGCCGTGACGAATCGCGGAATCCTTTGGCAAAGGGGTTGCTGTCGATTTTCAATTTTGTGATCTGTAACAAAATTAGAAAAAAAACGTCAGTGATATATTGCACATTGATCGCTGTATTGTCGAGCACATAAATATATACCCTAATTATCGCGTCTTAATTCTACGTTAACGAAACTTATCTTCATGTAGGTTTTTTTTTTTTTTTTTTGGTTTCCAACCCTACACAAATCGTATCGTAACTATATTGTCACAAATAAACTATTTATTTCGTCGTCGGCCATCAGGACGTACCTCGATACAATTTACTATTGGTTTGTAAATCCAGAAATGACTATAATTCAGAGATAAATACTTCATGTTCGTGCCCCGTAGCCGTGAATAATAGTATACACGAGTATGTACCGGGTAATACAGCGAATTCAATGCATTTTTCGTACTTATATCAGGCGCGTAGCTAAGGAGCTGTTTTGGGTGTTAGAACATCCCCCCACCCATCTCTTGGCCGTATTTAGGCTAGAAATACACATTAGGTATTTACTAAATAGTGTTTCAGGGCATTTTTTTTTTTTTTTTTATATATATATATATATAATGTGTAGTTATTTAGAAGATTCTATTTCATATTTGATATTATTATTTATTGTGAAAATTGAAGGTATTTATACATATTACTATATACTGGTTATCTTCAATACCGTATACCGTGATGATAACCTATGGAAGCACCGGTTTCCGTATGTTTATCGGTTTTAACGACGCCGCGGACCGCCTCGAAAAATGATCGAATTTGTTAAATGATAAGAATGCTCACATCCCACTCACAGAACCTACCATAAGATAAGAACCACCTCCCGTTTAAAAAAAAAAAAAACCTGGCTACGCGCCTGACGCGTATACCGGTACGGTATATTACGTATACAGTATAATATTGTCGATCCGACTACGTAAACCGTATATAATTTATAACATAAACGGTGGTTTTTTTTTTTTTTTTTTTACGACATACCTACGTACGTTTCGCGTGGTATTTTATTGAAAACGCGGTCGGGGGCGCGAAGATGAAATATAATGGAAAATACGACAAAAGACGAATAAAACTCAGACCGCGGCGGCGCGGTCATACGAATCTAATGTGCTCGGACACTAGATATTAATATTATTATTATTATTATTATTATACATACTTAGACGCGATGTTAAAATATTATTATACGTTGGTAAATTGTACGTACGGAAATGGCCGGGCTTGACGAGGTGCCGGGGAGAAATAAATTACTCCGAGTGAATTACTAGAGATGCGGAGAAAGAGAGAGAGAGAGAGAGAGAGAAAACCGATTTTTATTTTTACATTTTTTTTTTTTTTTTTTTTTTTTTTTTTTTTTTTTTTTTTTTTTTGTCAGGTGAGCAGCTACCGCGCGCGCATACAACCTGTCTACTTATCTATACCTGCTGCTGCTGCTGCTGTTGGCTGTCAACTAAATCCCCGAAGACGTCGCGGAGACGTCCAGACGGATATACGACATTGTCGATTGTCGAATTATTATTATTGCTACAACACTAAACTATAATACTATTATTGCCGAGTATAATATTATAATAATTTACACATCCACTCTACCAGTGCAGCACGTGTGCTCGTCTTACATTTATCGCGTTCTATATTTATAGATATGTACAAATATATATATATATATATATATATATATATATATACAATTATACATACAGGGTGTCATACAATGTAAAATAACTCATATTTTAGTTTATTTCTTTTCGATCGGATTTTCGTTTAAAGGGGACACGTATTATTTAGAGAAGAGTTAAATTTTTATTCCTGTTGCCGAGATTTTTTTTCTTCCAAATTTTCAAAATAGCCACTTTTTTAATGGATGATATTCTAAAAATTATGACGTATCATAATACATACTATGAATATCTGATGAATAGTTGCTTAGCAATAGTCATTTTAATTTCCAAAAAAGAGATATGAAAACTCGCCTATTATAAAAATAGTTATCGTTTGACGATTTTATTACCTTGCCGCGTAACGTAGTAGTCTGTTGAGTATAACTTTTTCACACCTTTTCTCTAAAAAATTAATTTCTAAGAAACTATTCGTCAGATATGTATGTGCGTTCGGTTAAAATCCATAGAATAATATCGATTACAAATCAGCTATTTTGAAAATGTCGAAACGTATTTTCTAGCAATTAAAGGGGGGCGTTAATGGAAATTTTATTTCCCTCGAAATAAATATCTGTCTCCCTAAAAGAAAATCATATTGCAAAAAAAAATTAAAAAAACATAAAATAAAATATGAACAGAGTTATTTTAAATTCGTAAAACGTCGTAGGACACCCTGTATATACATAGCTGTAGGTATTTAATAATACGAGTAGAATATAATAATATTGTTTTTTTTTTTTTTTTTTTGTACTTACCAGTTGATTTTGATAAGCCGTGACGGCCGTGAACACGGTTTCCGGGAACACGAAAGACCGGTACTTTTCCGCGTCCAAGTCGGTCACCATGCCCCGCCACTTGACCAGGTGTATCCGGGGCTGATATCTGTGCATTGAGTTCAAGATGATCTGCGGGGAAAAAAAAAAAAAAATAATAAAACATTATTAATAATAACTCTAATCGACAACATACACGTACACGAACATGTCTATATTAAAACTGACTCGGGGCGTAGTGGAAAGTAAAAATACGAGTATACCTCTACATATGTATAATGTATATATTTCAATACTAGAACACGGCTAAGTAGGTGTATACATATTTTAATCGATTGTGTTATAACTATAATATAAAACGCGTCGGACAAGTAATTTTTATTTTTATTTTTTTCACGTACTGTCTGGCGTATAATTTCGGCGGCAACGGTTCTGCCAGTATACCTATACCCACCATCATCGTCTACACACCGCAGCTCTACTCTGTAATTCGATACATCAATAAGCTAACTATGTCGGTGTACAATCGACTATGCGACTCTGTCGAAAGTTTGCTCTTAAAAAACGTAAAACCACCGCGTCGTTAAGGAGCTAACTGCTACCGGAAAAAATCATGGAGGAAGAAATATCGTGTCCGATCACGCCGCGGCGTTTGATAATTGTTAACAGTTTTTAATTATATTATTGCGGCGAGGGCCCGATTTTCTGATAAAAACGACGTCCGTAGTTTGTTAAACGTTATTTTATTACGAATTACTTTTAATTCTTTACGCTTAAGAGAGGTGCCGTAACAGTTTCATATGCCGTCCGTGTCTTTCTAACGGGCAACGTAACGAAAAACAAGTGTACACTTGAAACGCTTTTAAAATCTATTTTATTTATAACCAAAATCGTCTACAGTGAAATGTGTGCATTACGTCACCGTTTAGTAGACTAAACTTTGTCGGTAGTCTGAAGACGAATCGCGGAATAATAGAGTAGCCGCCGGGAGAATTTCAATTTTCGAATTAATATTATACGTACGAAAACAATATAAACGCGCGCGCCATTTTTTTATTTTTTATTTTTTTTTTTCCCGTATCCGTAATATGCGAGGATGAAGAGGAGCAACAAAAAAAAATGATTAAACCGTCTGCGGCGGAGGCGGCTTTTCGGCGAAGTCGTTATCGCCGAAATTTAGTCTCTCGGTGTATAATATAGTTGCGCGAGTACCTACGCCTATACCATATATAATAATATATACGTATATAGACTGTTATATTATATAAATGGGCTCTCTTATATATATTAAAAAAAAAAAAAAAAACGTTATGTTGGTCGTGCGACGACGACGACGATGGCGGCGGCGGCGAAAACAACGCCGTAGCCGTGGCCCCCGTCCGTCATCGTCGGGGCGCGCGGTCGTAAACCAACCGGCAATTAACCGCGTTTTTACTGACACCTTGGGCAGCCGCGCGCCCGTGATGGTATCTCCCGTAATAATATCGTATATACCCTACGCCCGCCGCCGATCCGAGCCGTCATAAATTTCGAATTGCCTTCGAAAAATATATATGAAAAAAAAAAAAAAAAAAAAAAAAATAATAATAATAAATAAATAAAAAAAAATAATAATAATAACAACAACAACTATACGCCGCGCGCACCATACGGCGGTAATGGGAACGTATTATATTATAGGAAAAAAAAAAAAAAAAAGAACGAAAAACGAACGCCGCGTCAATTGTCACTCATAATATTATTTCGCCTCCCCGTATTTCCACCCGGGCCGGGTCGATCTGCTGCGGCTCACGCCCACTTCCTAATTATCAGGTGTCGAACAAAAGGTTTCTCCGACTAGCCGACCGACTGTATATTAATACCCGCCTGCCTGCCTACCGTCGTATAATAATAATTAACCACTGCGGTATAATAATATTTATATTTTTTTATTACACGACGGGTACGACGGCCGGTACAATATACTTAAAATACAACGCGCGTAGGCACGGAGAATAATACTCGCGCCGACGGTGCGAAATTTAATCGTTTTTTGTCGGCTTTACGTCGACCTGACACCGTCACAAAACTCACGATAAAAAAAAAAAAAAAAAAAAAAATACAATAATAATAAAGTCCCAATACAGATCTCTGACTCGTCCGGACATTGTTAGAAGATCGTGTTGGATTTTATAGGAAAATAATAATAATAAAAAAAAAAAATGTCAATAACTACGCTACGTATTTCTGGATTTGCGTCGTTCGTGCAAAGAATTTGTCCGAAATATAACGACGACGGTCAATATTTTCCAATAGATATATTATATAAAAACAACACGAGCAGGCAATTGTACCGATTAGTCCATGAAATTTTTGTTTTTGCCATGAAACAATAAGTGATGTATCACATCATTTATTATCATGGCATAAACAAATATATCATAGCTTACATATCAGCATATCAATAATAACATTTCTCCTCTTGATATTTAGCTGTCTACATATAATTTTTGTATAACATAATAATAATACCTGTGACATTATTCTCTGAATAAATTATTACTATTATTTGGCGGCTAATTGAACATAAATTATCAATAATCGTGCAGTTTTTCGTTTGTGTATTGTTCTTAAATGTATTCCTATTGATAGGTCCGACGTGCCGACAAGTTTATCGCAATCGTACGATCGACTAAACAACTCCATATTGGCACACGTTTCAACGCCACCACCGACGAATAATATCCGATTTTTTTGAAAAAAAAAGATGAAGAAACAGGGACTGCTTGCTTTGCGGCGAATTCGCGTCTTGACCGTTCAAACACGAGTGGACGGTATTCCGGCCCTTCGGCCGATTCAATTTGAGCGCAATATAAACTCGCACGTGTTTACCACACTTTGAACACGCCCACGTTATAATAAATGGCCCCATCCTAAGTGTCTCGGATATTTGCCGTTCAAATGATTTCGGATTTATATATAAATATAAAAAAAAAAAAAATTTAATAAATATTTACCACGCGCCGAACGGATACTTTCGAAAAACTGTGTAAATAATAATACGCATATCGCGACACGAATAATTATAACTACGAATATGCGCCGAACAATACACCTATGAGCGCAACGGCAACTTGTTCTGAACAATATCCGGCGGCGGTCTTGTCGTCTCGGGAAAATGTCTTCACCGGCAGGCATTTTTCGAAAGGAAAAGTTTATTGCGGGTTTTTTTTTTTTTTTTTTAAATGTTGTTTTTTGTTTTATACGTTTCGACGGGCGTGCGCACGTGTACGATATTAACAATATAATACGATAACACGAAAACGGTCGTAAACGCGGCGTAACGACCAAGCCGTCTCTCGCCCGCTTACCGATATAATATTCTATTCCATCAATCATAAAAAAAAAAAAAAAAAAATAATAATAATAATAATAATAAAAACATATATTATTATATTGTACGCGTTTTATGTATACAGGCGTAATCGCGGGACAGCAGCCACTTGTGCCTACCTATACGCGATATTATATCGTAAGAGTTATACGTGCCGGCCGCAATGTATTGTTTTTTTTTTTTTTTCGAAATGGTATATAGGTAGGTACCTATTAATATTTTTTTATCGTTGGAATACATTGTCTACGATCTGTCCTTGGACGTTGGTAAACCTGCAATACGGGTGTTTATACACGCACGCGACCGAAAATGTCCGATAACCGTGATGATTATTTCCGAATGCGAAATAATCGGGTCGACGGAAGAAGAGGTACAGTTGACAAAATATAAAACACCATTAAAAACTTGGAAACCGTGGGTTATTGATAAGGCGCGATAGCGTTATTTTGAATTTTTGTCCGACAGCCGCGCAGTAGTTCGTCGCAAATGTAAAACGATTCTGAACCGAGGCCGAATGACGATAGTGTCGTGACGTAATAATATTAAAATCCGTTTGTTTTCCTTTCCCGTGTGTGTAACGATCGACAAGGAACCCGAAAATCAGACCGGTGAGGGGAGGGGAAATGCTATTCAATTATCTATAACTATTTGGATTTTGTCCAAAACCGTTGGTATCTAAAATAATTAACATCGGTCAATTCTAAATTGTAAAACTGTCGGTAATCAAGACAAACGAAATAATAAAAAACTACTGGCACACATACTTCGCACCATTGGTGGTGGATCCATTGTTGCAGGTGGAAAGTTGAGAAGCTAAGATACACAGGGAAATTTAAATTATATCTGTACCCAACGATAAATCATTGCTATAGAAAAACGATTCTGAGCGAACTTCAGTTAATCGCGTTTTGATATGTCGTAATTCTTAAGATTTTCATCAAAATTTACAATTACTAACGGAACAATTTAGTTTGGATGAACGTTGTGTCAAATTTCCGTGCATTTATGTTCGGACAAAACAGTTTTACTCAATTAATTCGATAACAAAAAAAACAAACATAAAATGCGTATAAACAGTTTGAAAACGACCAAAATGTTTCCACTTCTAGAAAAGCCAAATTTTAAAATTCTATGCAAATTTCTGGTACCTACAATTATTATTTTTAATCGAGTTACAACAATAAGAAAAATTCATATTACCGTACACGTTTCGCAGTTTTTCCCAATTAATAGGAAAACTACAACGAATATTGAAAAAAATGACCTCTCTAATGCACCGACTAGATCAAAAGTGGATTCAGAAAAAAAGCTACATTTGAAAATCGGCGCAGGACGTCTGGTAGAAAAGTTGTGCGCGTACGGAAAAACGTGAAAAAGTCTATATAGCACCGGAATGGTTTTTTTTAAAGTAATGACGCGAACGTTCCGGAGGATTTTTCACTAACCGAAAAACCGGGCACAAATTAGTAAAAAAAAAAAATCGTTTAAAACCAACGTTGCGAAATCGAAAAACACACGACCGGCACTCGGTGTACGACGACGATACGCGCGGTCGTCCCTGCCGGGCGGCGGGTATCGGGTGCTCGGACGTCGTCGTCGTCGGCTGTAAATTTGTCACGCGTCTCTCTCGCCGCGCAAAGCGGGACGGGGAGTGAGGTTTTTATTTTTTTATTTTTTTATTTTTTATTTTGAGTCGTTAAAAAAATGAAAAAAAAAAAAAAAAAAAATTTGTCGACTGTCACGCGGCTGTTGCAGCGTGCGGCCTGCGAGTGTCCGCGGGGGGGCGCGCACGAGCAGCATTCCACAGCGTCGGACCGCGCGCGCGCGCGCCCGGACTGCCGTCGGTGGTCAGACCCCAACTTAGAGAGGTAGGTATACACCTATAATAATAATAATAATAATAATAATAATAATAATATGTCGTTGTCTCGTGTCCGGCGCGTTGTTTTTTTTTTTTTTTTTTATGTATATTTACGTTTTAATATAATATAAAAAAAAAATACGTATACGTAGCCTAGACGCATATAAAACCCCGCGTATTACAGCTGCGTACGTATAGCGTTCGAATATTATTAATATTATTATTATTATTATATATCGTGTACGCTGGCTATATATATATATATATATATCTTTCACACACAGTGTCGCGCCGGATAGTAGTGCCCGAGCACGTAAAAAATAACAAAAAAAAAATAAAAACGTTTCGGCTACACAACGATTATCCAATTAACATGACAAAAGATTTATACGCAGCGTCGTCGTTGCACAGCGTAATATCATCACACCGCTGCAGTTCTATAAATTATTATATGCACACAAGCCGTAAAAATAATAAAAAATAAAAAAGAACATAAAAAGTGAGCGCGCGGTACAGGCGGGTACGACATTATTAAACGACGAGCGTACACGGTCCCTCCTCCCCAACCGAAAGAATATGGTAGTGACACACGGCTGAAAAAAAAAAAAAATCGATTTCCGAGACTTTCGGAGTCGGCCAGTCATCACCCGGGTCCGGAATTCGGCGCAAAGCTCAATTTTTCCGGCGGCGATCCAAGACAATGCGCTTCAGACAGATACCTCCTCAAACGTGAAACTATTTCCTCGGACAGTTCGTCGTTTAACGTATCGGCCCGTGACCTTTGCAATATTTCCGTATCCGCGTTAAAATAAATGTATTATGTTTTTATTTGATCGTTTGCCACTTCCGGTTTTATAGAGTATTTTAATACTTTTTATCGTCGTCGGAAATACTATTGTAAACACTTCTCGCACGATAAAAAAAAACATTCGAATACCTACGCAGGTCGGCTTTTATTTTTCTCGTTCGTATTTCATTCACTGCAAACGAGTTTTTAATATTAAATCATCATAACCTAAATTGTGAACTGTATACCAGTATTATTAGTTTTTATCTCCGGTCCAAAGTTGATTTTTGATCATCTAATCGTACGTATGTATGTAATATAATTGCATTTTTTTTTTTTTTTTCAAATACTTATATTCATCGCTAAGCGAGCTTGAATATTAATTTAAATACAATTTTTTTTTATTTTATTATTATTGCAAAAAAAAACGCAATTTTGACGATTATTTTTATTTTAGCGCGATTTTCACCGTTTTTCATAATATTAAGAACCTATCGAACTTGGTATATTATTTTTAATAACAATTAAACAAGCGTGACAGTGCACACGTGTTTGTACACCAGTTAAAAATATTTATAATAATATACATTACAAAATATTGCTTTTATTTATTTATTTATTCAATGTTTACTTGTCCATCAATAAACAATATTATCGACCATCAATACCGTGTACCGATATTGTAATTTATAACCGATGTCATTTGGTGGTTGGTTATACTTTGTCGCGTCCGTTTCGTCCGTAAAAACGCCGGAACACAAATGTTTCGTTTAAATAAATTGTTTTCAAAAATTTACGCAAAAAAGGAAATCTGTTCTAGACAATATTCCAAATTACAAGTACGATTATACATAGAATATTTTAACGCAATGTCGCAATCGGTTTAGTGGGGGGGTTTTTTTTTTTTCAAAGTAATAACTTCACTGCCTTAACGACGACTATTCCGAATATATATATATATATCTCGATATGTATCTCGACAGTACGCAATCCGAACGCCTATTCCTACTCGTTTATCCGAATACAAAATAAGATCGTTGTGTAGAGAAGACAGCGGAATTAATTTTCACTTAAACACCGCTAAATAAATCATCGTCTCGCATCACCAGAGTACCCCGTATAGGCTATTATCGAATTTCGATATCGTCAGAGTACGAGAAACGGTATCGGCAATAATATTAAATATTAATAAAAAAAAACCGTACCGTTGACCGATATATTGGGCTCGAGTTTTGACCATAACAATATTATATATATAATATAATTTCGAGGGCGCTTAAAACGTTACCTAATGCTCTTATAATAACTTATATTTTTTATATATATATATATATACATACGTATATGGGACGGGAAGCCTCGGACGTATATAATAATATTATTCGCCCGTGAAAAATAATATCGCGTTGTCAAAATGCGTAATCCGACTCGAGACGGCCGAGACCTTAAAAATAATATTATACCCGTGTACTCATAATCGGTATTACACCTAAAAAAAATATATATATATTATACCGAATATTATCCGAAAACTCTCGTGTAAAAATATATATATACACGAATAGCAAAAAGAAAAAATAATAATAGTAATAATTGTAATTATAGTTTTTTACCAACGGTACGTGGTGTTTAGAGGTGATTAATAAAATAAAAAAAAAATAAAAAAATATAAAAAACTTGATCGAATGGCTAGGCGCTTGTAAAATAATATAAATCTTATATTATATATGCTTTTCGATATAATAATATAATACGTCGTGACGGTCGCGGCGTTTATTTCTTTGTGCGGCCCGAAATTATACCCGCGAACGGGGGAGAAAAAAAAATAAGAAAAATAAAACGTTTATATAGTCCTTAATTGCGGTAAAAAAAATAAAAAAAAAACCAAAAAAAACGCGTACCACACACGTTCGCGGGCCGTCATTAGAGGTGCGATAAACCGTCGTCGCGTCGCCGAGAACAATAAAAAAAAAAAAAAAAAAAAAAAAAAAAAAAAATTAAAAAAAAAAAAACACACAACAAAACAAAAAGCCGAAAACAAAATGGAGTCCATCGAAATTATTTATTCCGTTCGCCGCGGCGGCCGTCTGAGTTTTCGGGGTCCGGCGGCGGACGGATGTCACGGTGGGTACACGCCCAACACGATTCGGAACAATCGCGCGCGACGTCCGAATAATATATACCGTCGAGAATGCGCGATGCGATGCGGTTTTTTTTTTTTTTTTTTAAATTTTTTGTTTTATTTTTTTTTTTTATTAATATATATATACTTCTCTTATTTATAATCGCTCCGTGTATATAATTCGTACGCGACAGCGTGCAATTTGCATCATTTGTCCGGCACGCTCGTAGGTATAGGCCGGGCTTGGATACGCTCGGATCGTTTCGTTTCATTAAAATTCGATTCGATTCACTCGGTTAATTTACAGTATTATCAATCGGGTCGATCGGATCGTTCGGATAGTCGTCGAATAATCGGAGAATCGCCCGAGTTCGAGTTCAATGTACAAGTGTACTGCCGGTGAACGGGTAATCAGGTAGAAATGGGAAATATTGTTACCGGTCGACAGAGTAAGTCTTTAAACGAGATGAAAACCGTTCACGGCTCATATTTTTTTGTCCGCTGACGAACCGTTTGGCGTAGAACTTTTCCCTTAAAAATCAAAAATCAAAGAAAAACCGTCGGTTATGTACACAAAGAAAGTCAATAAATTGTATTGTTTTAAATATAAATATTACGAGGTAAATATAGGTATATTTACAATATTTGTTTTTCTCTAAAAGAACAAAATGTATACATATAAAGGAATGAAAGGAATGTTCTTATTTAACTAAATTGTGTTATATTAAAAATTAATTATCTTCTTTGGATCGGATATTTTGTTGAAGATTTCACTTCCGATCGTAATAAATGTGATGATCAGAGCAATCTATTGTTGGCAAAAATAAAAAACGATCAACGAAAAACACGATTCGCAGTTAAACGCTTTTTCGATTATTTGTTCATCAGAATAATCGAACACGTCAAAAAAAAAAAAAAATCCAACAGATTTATAATTTATAATAACAGCGTACAATATCCGCACGAAGACGACGTGTGAAAAATATTCCATTTTCCGTCATGTTATAACATTTTTTTTATTTTTTTTACACTGTGTTCCTAAAATACTTGTAATACTTTCAGAAAAAATATTCGGAATACGCTTGAAAACTATGTTACCCAAGTCTGATAATATCCAAGCCGGGATTTCGATTTAGAGATTTGCATTTTTTTGTTTTTTGTTTTTTCCGTCGTGCTTAGATGTTTTATAGGCGGCAAATTAGATTGGACGCGTTGAAAAGCGACGATATTTTACGTTTGTAATTTTAGCCATTTTTTTTTTTTTTTTTTTTGTTTTCACCGTTTTTAGCTCGGATGTGCGATCGAAAACTGACGGGGGACGACATCATAGCCGGGGTGTCATCCGATACCGATTTGCCACAACGCCCGTCCGTCCGACCGCGGGTGACTCGCGGTGGTCCCCGCGCGCAGCCGGTCGCGTCTTTCGTCGGCGTAACCGTGGAAGAAGAACAAGAACATCAAATACAAGGAGAAGAAGACGACGGGAAAAAAAATAAACCGTTTTATTATTTTTTTTTTTTTTTCCCCCGCCCCGCTTTCCTACTTTTGTCCACCCGTTGACACGTCGCCGCCGGTGGTGGTGTCGAGTGTGTGTGTGCAGCAGCGTACACGAGTGTGCGGTGGTTGCTCGCTCTATCGTTCATCAATCATCGTCTTGTCAAAAATCATAATTCATATATATATATATATATACGAATATACGTACTCCTCGTGTATTTGTACAAAGAGAGAAGAAAGAGATCCTTTACGTGCGACGTGTCCGTGTACGTATATATAGGAGTATAATATAATGTTAGGCGGTACGGTTTCACAGACATTTCGGACCGAAACGCATAATAATAATAATAATAATAATAAATATACAAGCAGGGCCTCCCCTATGGAGTCGGGGGTCGTTTGTACTAGCGGAGTATACGGGGGGGGGCGGGGGCCCGTAGAAATTTTAATCATTTTTTTTAAGTACATTCTCGTAGAAGTTATGCAAAATTAATCGAAATAGACCGGACCGGGTGTTTAATATTCGATACGGTTATTAATAATGTATTGTATGGTTAATAATATGTAGCATTAAGCGAGTTAATTTTAAATAACAGAGAAAATTGGATAATATGCAAAAAAAAAAATAATAATTAAAAATTAAAATGTTCACGTTTTGAAGAAATTTTTTGATATTTTTTTGTCTGTTCGAATTTTGAATAGGAGTACGAAATACGTTTCGACGACGGCCGGACACTAAACTAAAATCATTTTGTATACGTAAAAATCACTTGTAACTATTAATATTCATACGACGGTAACAGTGTGACTCACGGTAAAAACGACGAAAATCCTAGTCGGATTATCTGATAATATTGCAATACGATGCGACCTACACAATTTTAAATAGAACCAACTTATAGGAAAGGAAAGTTTAGTCGTACTATTTGAAATTCAAAATTGTTCAACAATAACAATACAAATTTCCATTAATATGTCAAAAATAGCACTTAAAACTGAAAATTAGGAAAACAGTTTTAAAAGTCTATAATATGCAAAACATAGCAACAAAAAATGTCGTATATGACATTAGGGAGGTATGAAATAAATCTGCGTCATACTCAAAACGCTCTAGGTGTTTCCAAAAAAAAAAAAAAAACAATAGCATTTGCTACAACTTCCGAGCCCTGATTATCACAAAGTATCGACAGATTTTAATCAGTATTGTTCGATATACCGGGCGCTCTGAAACGCGGGGAAAAATTAGAAAAACATAGTAAAGATGCAAAGAATTTTACACGATTGTAATGAATTCCGTACTAATCCGGCGACCGTAGCACAAGTAGAAAGATTTTTCAATAATTCGGGAAATTCACCGAAGGCGTCAACGACGCCGGATCAACGACGATTAAACTCACTTGCTCTTTAATGTACCGATAACGGATTTCGCGCCCTGACGAGAAAAGATAAAAAGTAATAATAATAATAATAATAATAAATTATAAAATTGTTTTGCGTTCAACTCTGCTCAGTGGGGGAGCACGGCGGTGCTAATACGAAGCCGTCCGAAAATCGAACATGGCGGTCAGTAGGGATTTTTTTTTGATTTCCGCGCATTGAGATTTATCCCGAACCCGGGTGAAAAACGCTCACGCGCAAAAACCGAACTCCTACCTGTCCGCTGATGTCCATTTCGTTGTTGGTGAGCTTGACTTTTTCGAACGACACGAACGTCTTGTGCAACTGGTCGCCCGTGAACGGCGAGTCGGGATGCGTGTATAGCCGGTGCGGGGCCGGCGGGTCGGCCTTTCCCGCGACCAGCCACGACGACTTGTGGTACGCGTACCGGTACCGTTTGTTGTCCACCGGCACGATGTCGATGAGCACCGAATACTTTTGGTTTGGGTCCAGCTTTCGGAAGCACACCCGCAGCGTGGGGAACATTCTCCTGCGAACAAAAAAAAAAACGTTATAGTATAAAATTATAGACACGTTCGGGCAAAGAAAAAAAAAAAATAATAATAAATCGTCTACGGGCTACCGCGTTGTGTTTCATCTAGAAAAACGATCTGAACAAATTATCGAAGACACATATACTATTATATATATTCACATGGCCGGTAACCGGATTATTCGAGACAAACAATTGAATCGTCTTAGTCAACATATGGTTTATAAATCGATTATTATGAGTTATATACATCAATAATCGCGCAGTTTTTTTTTTTTTTTAAATATCTTGTTGTGTACCATGTATTAGTATTTGGTTCGCGCTCTGACGGCAAGTGTAATAATAAACAAATTTATCTTTATATTATTTTTTCCATCCAATATCGGTTTGGTAACCGTACTACGAAGACGATATCCAAAATATCGACCCGGCCAGACACGGAATTACGGGATTATTGACCACAGGTGGTGATCATTTACGATTTACACCAAGATCACGGTCGGGGACGGCGGACATAAAAAATTGCCTAAATTAGCAAACAGTGAGCCGTTAAGACCCGCCTTATATAAGGTTATATTAGTTGTAACTTTTACGGTACTATCATTGTCTAATCGACATAATTATCTCTTATCATTATCTATAATCGGCTCGTTGATTTTATTTTTTTAGATTTCGAGATTTCGAGTTATTATTGTTGTTGGTAATAGTACGCGAACAGTATAAAAAAAAAAAAAAAAATTAAAATCGCAATGCGGTACAATAGATATTAGTGATTTTCACGTAATGACGATAACGACACGATGGGTTTTCGGAATGTAAAACGATAATAAAAATAACGTAACGGCGGCGGCGCGGTCGGGCGCGCACACCTGTTTGCGCGTACGATACGAACGATATTAAAATAATAATAATAATATGTGAAAAAGCGCAGGTGAACTCGCCGCGGGCCCGCCGACTAATTATTATCCGTTAAAGTCGGAATATTATGAATTATTATTATTATTATTATCGTTGTTGCCGTCCGGTAGCTCGGCTCATTATTAATTATTATTATTATTATTATTATTATTAGGTATAGGTAATTTTACCGCGGTCGTGCAACGCGCGAACGATTTAAACGTAATACGACCGCGTATATATATATATACACGCCGATAATAATAGATATTTGTGTTTGAATAACACGGGCGTGCGTGCGTGTCCACTACACCGGCACGCACTCTGTATAACACTATTGCCGTTATTGCGGTTATCGGTCATTTTCGGTCACCGAAATGCCCGGCCCCGGTACCGGGGCCCGTATAAATTAACCGGGACGGCGGGGGCTCAGGTGCACCACGGACGGGCTACGCAATAGCTCGCCGTCGGATTTTTTTTCCTCCCACCCCCCCATCCCCCCATCACGCCTTTTTTCACGCCGTATTCACGACCGTTTTACTGTTACGCGTGTATTTCGTTTGCCCGTCGTAAAACGCTATAATATTCCAATAATATTATACCCAACTTTCTCTCATTCGCGATGAATTCGTTTTTCGAAGCCACTGCACGCTGACCACGCTAACCACGCGGCTCACGTGTAATACTATCGGTAATCGGTTTTTTTACAAAAAAAAAAAATCCAGTTAAAATATGCCCAAAGATATGGCGAATTCAAGAAATAAAATGTACACGATAATAATAATACGCTGTGGAAATACGCTCAGCGGACACTAACGGAAACGACGGCTGTGTAAATCACTGCGGTGTTCCAACATGATTATTGCGATAAAATGTTCATTAAATATCATACTTTATTATGTATCCTTTGGGTGCTTTGTTGGTAAATCTCGTGTTAAACTTTGATATAACTATTAGATTTTTACGTCGGGTAATTTATTTTTAAAACTTTTCCTTATATTTCGGGTGGGAGGATTGAACCTCCCCTGCCTTCGCCCCCAACCCAGGCCAATCCTAGCCTAACCTCATGGTAAATTCACGTCTCGTACACCTAAATATCCACTATCGATATTTATAATAAATTATTGGTCTTTAGTTTTTGGCTAAAATAATAATCGTTCGTGAGCGGTGAATATTATTATTATTATTATTATTTTTATATTTTTTAACGCACGTAACCTTGACATAAAAATAACGATTGAATAATAATATCAATTATTGTTAATATTAATTTATTATTATCGCGTTTTCGCAACAGACGACTCGTATACGACACGCCACTGAAACGCAAAATGACGTGTAATAATAGTTAACACATTTATCAGCCGATAAAAACAAAAAAACTAATAATAATATAAACAAAAAAAAAAAAAAAAGAGTAGTTTGTTGTTTTTATAACGACGGGTTCGAAATCAAACAAGTACCTTCCGGTGATAAAAAAATAAAATCCAACACGAAAACCATAAACCCGGTATTTTTTATACGCCCTAAATATATTTTAATGCGACGAGATATTATGCGTTCGCACGCATAGATATTGATAATAAATTTAGATGGCTCGGTTTCTTGCATGCAAATCATGTAAACATTAGAAGCCGTCATGTCCGCCATCGGGGACGTCCCTGGCCCCATTTTCAGGTGGAGGGTACGACTTAAAAACATAATAAAAATCTTTTTTTTTTACCATTTGGATTTACAAAAAAATATAACCGAAACACGGCCATGACCACGACATGTTATACGTGGGAAGTTATGAAGGTAGAATATATAGGGAAATTAAATTATGTACGCAACTATAAATTATTGTTAACGAAAAACCATTTCGAGCGAAGTTAATCGTGTTTTAAAATGTCGTCATTTTCAAGATTTTCATCAAAATTCGCACTTTGAACGCCTATGAAACAGAATAATTGCATTGCCCTCGAATTCTTCCTTGTCCGACGTTAAGAACGATTTACGATGTGATCCTTGTGTTGAATTTTCGTGCGTTTTCGTTCGGCCAAAACAGTTTTATTCAATTAATTCGAAAAATATTACGCAAAATGCAATTATCTCGGGCTATTATAGTTTTACTACTACTACGACTAGAACGTATTTTTATCAATATATATAACACGTCTAAAAAAAATATATAGTAATTTATACTTGATAAATATTTGATGTGGTTTATAATTGTTTAATACAATACTATTTATATACGTATGTGAAGAGTATAAATTACTATTATTTTTTTTTTTTTTTGTTTGTTTCCCAGCGAGACAGAAAATAACAAAATATAGCCGGTTTCCTGTTATATTACGAGAAAATCGTTTTTTAACAAATAATTACGAGTAGACAATAAAAATATTATTGGTGTATTGCGTAAGAGAACGTCACAGATTGATTTAAACAAATGTTAATTGTTTTATTATTTACAATTATAAATCTTAATTATTTGAGACAATATAATATGTCGACATAATTAATTAATATGCAATTATATTATACACAAATATTTTCATCGCGAATGACAATATTTAATCGTAATTCAGTATCATAACAAAAAATGAATAACAAACAACGTACATTTCGAGTATTTTAAACGTTTGAACGAGAATCAAAATTTAGGCGTCCGTTCGACACACTTGAAACGACTTGAGTTTATTATCTCTATCCTTGTTCGCACGTCGTCGTCGATGGCGACGTACGAACCGGCAGACACTTGTTACAAAGTGTATAAAGTGCATTCGAAAAATGTTTACACGACGGAAATAATATGATTATATTGTTAGACAAATTAGACGAAAATTTAAAAATGGATTACCGTACGAGAAATTAGTTCGTCGTCGGTTTCGAACGATATATTTATTATGCGTTGACAATGTTTTTTAGGAGGCTCCGTTGAAATTAAAGTGGGTAAAATTCGCATATTATACGTGTGCTTTGGGGTATGGGTGGATGCAGAGACGTCGTAATGTACGGGGAACCAACAAAAATAACCATACACGTTTGTCCATTAACATATGCAACCGCCATAGATATTAAAGTTTTTTTATTATCTATAGCGACCGCGGTTTATCATATGCAACTGTTGAAGACACATCAAAAAGTAATTCGTTATCACCATAGATAATTCATTTATTGTCCACATAGGGTTATTTCTAGTGTTGTTATAACTTAGTCCATGATTATTATCTATGGTTATCACAACGAAATTATCGATCTAATTTATCAATAGGCAATAGGTACTAAAATTGCATAAATAATATGATACGATTATGACTAAAAATTAAACCAATGTTTTTTTTTACATAAATACAGTCAATGGGGCGGAGGGGGGGAGGGGAGGGGAATGGGTGTATTCCGGTAAAACGAGTGTGGCATAGGCGGTATATGTAAAAAGAAAAAAAAAAATCTCAGCGTTATTATAAAAATAATTAAATACGTCACAGCCTGAAGGGCGGAAGGGCGCGGAGTGTAGTAAACGGTCGAAATAACACATAAAAAAAAAAAAAAAAAAAAACCGTTTTTAAATTGCGTACCTATTTATACGGCATATCGTGTCACAGACCAAAAACGTATGAAAATAATTTGACGCACTCGGGTAAAGTTTTAAAATCGCGAATAATCCGCGTGGTCCCCGGGAGGAGGGAGCTTACCATCTATCGCTCACTCCCATGCATGGCCGCCATGTATTCGCGTCTCGTTTATTGCGAATATATTAAAAAATTGTCGTTGGCTATAGACGGGCCCCACAAGACCACTTATCATTATTATTATACGGTGTGCAGTACGGATAATGATTTATTATTATTATTATTATTATTATTATTATTATCGTCTTCTGGTTGTATAGATGGCGTGATGAATTCGATGTTTACCTATGCGGACAGACAGACGGGGGGCCTGGCGAGGGAGGTGTGGCGGGGGGTTGTATAATACGAAAAAAATAATAAATAAATAAAACAAAAAAAAAAAAAAAAAAAAATGCTCTTAAAGCGGCGGCGACGGTTTGACAGGTACGGGGATAAAAAATCGGTTGACATTTGTTAACGTCGTCGTTGCCCGGCGGCCGGCCGTCGAGGCCGACTGACGACCGCACGCTGAGCGTCGAGAGAGCTCATCGGCGCGAGCTACCAGCCCGCCGTCGCACGCCCGCCGGCCCGCCCGTCGGCAGGGTGGGTCGAACTCGCGCGGGGAGACGGCCGGCGTCAACACGCCGCCGCCGCACACAGAAGCGCACACAAATATTTACAATATTATTATTGGTATTATATTGCTTTAAACGATATTTTTACATTGGTATATACAGGGTGAGCCGCTTACCTCTCGGAAAGTATAAAATCCATTTTTATCGCGTTTTTCGTTTTGCGAATTTTAAATACTATTGTTTTTACGATATAACGATATAATTCACTCGTTCGCGCGTTCAAAGTTTTTAAAAAAAAAAAAAAAAAAAAAACCGCTGTACGATCTCTCCGTCGGTCTCTCAAAAACGCCCAATTTAAATGTGTTAAAGGACACGGTGACGGATTTAGAAAGCCGCTAATTGCACAATAGAAAAGCAATCGTAAAATTGATATTTTGATTATTTATGACAATTATAAAATATTATATATATATATATATATATATATATATATATATATATAAGGCTCGCCGCCAGACTTTTAATGTAGGTTTATATAATTATATCTAATCGTCGTGACCAAAAAAAAAAAAAAAAAATCATTATATTTGACGATTTCAAAATCTGGCAACCCTTCGTGTCGTGCGTGTATATTTCCGAAATTAAGAATCAGAGGGCACCGCAGGGAATATGAATCGGAAAAGACATCGGGAAAGTGTGTAATAAATTGCAGGCCTGCGCGCGACGGTACGACGGAAATGAATAATATTTCAACACTAGAATTTGTGTATTTTTTATATAATAATAGTGATTGCCGTTTGAAAATCATAATCTTGTACGGTTATTTATTATAATGTAAGTGCATACCGAGAGGTTTCGCGGCCAATCTCAGCGATCGAACGAAATCGGGACAAAAAAGTAATTTATACGGAATACGACGGCGTTGTTTTTTTTTTTTTTTTTTTTTTTTTTTTTTTTTTTTTTTTTTTTTTTTTTTTTTGAATAAGACAACTTTAATTTTGTTACCTTAGTAACAGAGATGAAAAATGTATTGTTTTACCTCTACGGCAGTATTATAATCACTTATTATCTCTATGGCAATAGATCTCTATTGCTTTCCATCAATTTCGAGGATAAATTACTTCGAATAACCTACGAAGCATAAGCATAAATTTAGATTTTCGATTTATATCGGGGTTTATTTAATTGCATAGGTCAATGGGAGTATAGCGTGCAGTTCGATCTGTTAGTACGGTCGTCGATTATTTTAATATTAATGGAAATAATGAAATGCACACGGTAATTCCAATATTTGGGATGGCGAGTGTCTATTTCGATCGCTGTCCAATATTATGAACGATTATCGAAAAGGAAAAATATTCGTCCGAGTGTTATGTATTGCGTGTAATAGAAATCTGGAAAAAATTTTCAAAATAAGAAATTCAACGGTTTCCGGGATAACGTATTGTCGAACGGGGAGAAAATGTCGTCCCGCATAAACGATGTACCTATTGGTACGCCCGGGTACAATTGTAAACTGTATTTATTTTTTTTAGTTCTTTTAAATTATTTGTTAATTACCTGGTAACTATTTAACTTTTTTTTTTTCATATTTACTATGTTTTTTTACGATTATCTTTGTACAAGATTATTTTTCCTGTGTTACGACGATTAAAAAAGTTTTTCTATTTTTTGATTAAATAATATTACGTGTATATTTGTTAACAATTTTTTAATTATATGGAATCATTTTTTTCGTACCTTGAAGGAGGAGAATACACCACTATGTCGTACGGGGAGAAAATGTCGTCCCGCATAAACGATCGGGTACAATCGTAAACTGTAATTATTTTTTTATTTCTTTTAATATTGTCGTCGGCCACGGCGACGGCGAAACGAAACGATAGACGGAAGAAGACGCGTCGCGTCGCGTCCGGGGTGACTTAAACGCCCTTTTTATTTAAATAATTACCGTGAACGCGGTCCGCAACATTGTTGTAATTCGTGTTTAATTAAGTAAAATAATTGGTTATTATTTCTACTATTGTGCTCAATAACGCTGGGCGTGTTAGTTAATAATAATTAAAAACTGAAAAAAAAAATTCGCGTCTAATAACAAAAGTAATCAACTTTAATAATTAAATACATTACGTACGATTCGTGTACTACGCGTGTTTACGGCAAACAATCTTACTTACGTTCATAAAACACTTAAAATTAACAATTCTCATAAAAAACATTAAAACCAAGAATAATTCGTTCCCGGCCGGTTGGTACCTAACAGCGCAAATTTACCGCAAACTATTAATAGCTAAATTATAATTGTCCGGGTTTTTTCTTTTTTTTTTTTTTTCATTTGGTTTTTTTTGTTTTTTATATCGATCAATCGCAATCAATGTCATTACGGTTTCGCATTCATACAATTTCCAATCGTTTTTTTAATTTAATCATTTAATCGCGTTTAACCAAACTTTGCTCAGAATCGTTTTTTTTTTTGGTACGGTTTCTATATACACTTTGCCGTCATTCCACACACGCGACACAACGGGCCGGCCACCGAAATAACGACGGGATATTTTTTTTCATTTTATTGCTTATTGTCGGCAAATTCGACTTTAAATATAATATATAAGTTGTTTTTTTTTCGCTACATGTTTTTCCATATTTTCGGTATTGGGTTTTACAGCAGCGGAAACTAATCAAATTTTCAATAGACTGGTGTGGATAAAAACGATTTGTTTTTTTTTTTTGCGCGTATTTTTAGAATTCGATTGTAAACGACATGCATGTTTGCCGACTTTTAAACGCATATTTTAATGCTTATTTATGCGTTTTTTTTAGTGAACTTGACGAGTCCTGACTATTATTATTAAAACGTTATATACGTTTGTTATTTATGTACCTATGTAATCATCGTGCGCGTTTCATCACCTGCAGACGGTTTTAGAATAATTATTATACGCGTATAGATAATTTGCGGAACCTGCACACGCCATAATAGCGAAAATAAATGATAATAGTATACCTATATTTTTTTTAATTCTCGTGCTATTTTTTTTTATTTGTCGTAAACGAGTGGATTTTCGCCTTGTACGGAATTATTAATATACATATTATATATATAGGTAATATTCGTGATGCGTGATGCGCGCGGTGTAGGTATGTACGGGTATAATAATACAGGATGACTAATCTGTGGCGGCTGGTAATCAGATACGGCGGCGGCGGCGGTCGATTCGGAATGGAAATCCTTCACGCGTGGACCCCATTAATCAATATCGTTTTACGGCCGCGAAAACATAACCACTCGGTTTTTTTCGAAATATTTTTTTTATTATTTTTATATTAATATTAGAGATCGAAATCGCGACAATACGATCAACGGTTTCCCTGCACGGCAGCAGCAACGCGTACGGCGAAATGTTCAAGATAAAACTCGCCCGGCAATCGGTTCGCAACACTCCCGGAGGGAGGCCTGGCCGAATAACAAGTCCGCCGGGAGGGGACAATCGAAAACGTATATTTTATTTTCACAAAAAAAAAAAAAAAACCTACCTGTTAAAACCCGACTGTTCTCGAACGGTCGTATATTTATACGGTTCGTATCATTAGCAACAGCATAGGCGTTGTTGTATGTTTTAAGGGTATGCGTAATTCGTGTGTTTCGAGCGTGAAGAATTGCCGGATTGATGGCTACTTCGCATCACGGCCGGAAGAATAATAAAACAAATATATTCTATTTTAGGGAAAAATCGACGCCACGGCGTCCGCTCGTACCAGGCACGTGGCCAGGATTCCGTTTGGGAGAGGGTCTATTTTCAATAATTACGAAATACCAAAACACTCGGTAGATTTACTATATACAGACACCTGTGTCAGTTTGATTTGAAAAAAAAAAAACACCGAAATGTTCGGGGAGGTTACGGGGGACGCCAACGCCGTAAATCATGCCGATTTATCGTCGACGTCTCTTAATATCGGGTTAGGTTCCGGTTCTTTTTTTTTTTTTTTTTTTTTTTTTTTTTTTTTTTTTTTATCGAATCCGGTCGGGAAATCAATAATATTCGCACACCGTGTAATTTATATATTGACGCGGTGGCCCGCGTTATTAATATATTTTAACGGAACGGGCTATTCGCGCTTCCCGCGGGAAACCGCCGACAATAAACCCGTAATCGGTATACATTTGACGCGATCGTTGGCAATTAATTTGCCACACCCGCCGAAATCGCCTATTAATCCGCAACCGATTCGCAGGAGATTTGCGCCCGGTCGTATACACCGCACTGAATATTGGCGACGTGACGGACGTATATAACAAGTCCCCTCCCCACTCACCTCACCAATATATATATATATATATATATATATCCGGATCGTCCGTGATTTATGAATGGGAATTACTATAAGCTTGATCGAAAAAAAAATATATATATATATATGAAAATATTACCGTTTTGGATAATGTTAGGAATTATTGTATTCGATATATATATATATATATTATTGTAGGTATTGTATTGGCCGCTCTGTTGTATAGTGGAATTGCCACTTGGATATTGAAAAAGAAAAAAAAGCCGTTTCAACGAAAATGTTTGAATAAAAAATTCCACTTACGCTTTAATCGTAAGTTAAAAACAACAACAAAAAAAAAAAAAAAATAGTAGATATAGTTTTTTTGTATAATAATTATAGTCTATAAGTTAAATTATTTAATAACTCGTGTGTTAATAAATTTCATCTTAAAACCCTTAAATAATAACAACGAACGAAGATATATTACGATCGACATTTTTTACCACCAACTACAATTTCAGTTTTTCAATAAAATAATAACGATTTAACATCATTAAGTAACTCGTAACCCTAGACTTTTAATTTTTTAACTATAACGCCCACAGTTATGCCGTCCAGCTTTGCAGTATAACACTATTATTACAGTATAATATCCCGTCGTCGTCGGTATAATATATATTTTTTTTTTTTTTTTTTACATTCGGACGAAAATATTACGTATGTCGGCGTACGAATTTATTACGTGTCCACCTATATATAAGTATACACACGCTGCACAGGTGTCGTCGTCTTCGGTTATAAAATATATTTTATAATAACAACAATAATGATAATAATAATAATAATATTCTCCGGCGATCACGCTGTTTTCCCCGGGCATACGCGTCGTATATAATATTTAAAAAAAAAAAAATATATATATACACGTATAAATATTAAACGTATATATATATATATATATATATATATATATATATATATACCTCCTCTATACGGGACGTCTCGCGTTATTATTATCGTCGTCGTAACGCGTTGGACTATGCAAATAAGACGCCGTAAATAAGTGACAATAATAATATTCGTCGAGTTATTATTACGATTGCGTTTGTGGCCGTCGAGCCTTGGCCGGTACCAACCGCGTCACTGCTTGCTACCTTAACGTTTACATATAAATATATATATATATATATGTATACATACGTAAATACGTTGAGTAGGAGCCGTTATTGATGGAAGCAATAAAGAGAAGAAGAAGAAGAAAAAAAATAATAATAATAAACGTTAAAAAAAAAAAACGTACGTTATTTTGTTTGTTTGTATTTTTTTTTTTTTTTTTTTTTTTTTTCCTAACCCGATGACGTCGGAAAAATATATACAATAACGATAATAACAATTATTATTATTATATTATTTAGGGAGTCGGGCACGGTGGCGAAAATGTTTTCGAGGGAGGCTGCAAAATGGACGGTGGTTGAAAAAAAAAAAAAAAAAAAAATTACATCTGTAGTAGCCACTGCCGCAGCGTGTGTACCCTATACGTGTTCTTCAGAAGGCACATGAAAAGTCATATAGTAGTTCACAGAGATCTTCGCGGAGTGATTATTATTTTTCTCCATTTTCTTTGTGCGTTCGTGTAATATCGTCATAAAAATCCGTTTTAATATTAAATTGAACGTATTACAGAATTGACCTAAACAGGGCCGTTCTAAATTGTCAAATAACCGTAAGGATTCGTATTGGTCCCGATTCCTAGACCAAGGCTCAAAACTACCGCTTTTAACATCATATCTATGATAATAACAGAACATAATGTTTCCTAAACGATTTTGTTAATATTATAATTAGGTTTAATTAGAGTTTCTCAATCGAGAAAGAAATGTAGGGCGGGGGGGGGGAATAGCTAATATGCATTTTAAGTGCAGTGTAAAAAAAATCGATCATTTTATTTTGCTCTTGACGCTGTTTTTCCATAATTATCGGTAAAAAGACATAATTATTTCCATAGCCATATTCATATTGTATTCGTTAAATTAATAACTCGGGCAACAGAATTACGTAGGCCGCAATTTGAATAATATACTACGGGCGCTTGGGAAGGGAACTCCAACAGCGGCGGTATTTTTTATTTTTATTTTTAATATCTTTTTCAGAACGTTTTTTTTTTTTTTTTTTTTTTTTATTGTTTCGTTCGCCGGTCGTCATCGCCGTGGTCCGGGGGGGGGATATATTCGCGGCCGCAGATTCCTGTCGACGATTTTTATTATAATAATACATACGTATATATAATTTTTTTTTCCCATCGGGACGGCGATATTTAAATTTAAAAAATACGAACTGCGTGCACGGTGCAGCGGCGGGCGTCATAATCAATTCGCTGCGGGTCGTTCGCGCGCCGCCTAGAACGACGTGCGTTTGTGTACGAGAGACAGAGGAGAGCGCGCGAGTGAGAGAGACAGAGCCACAGTTTCGTTTCTTCCGACCGGGTTTTGTTTATTATTTTATATTTTACACATGTCGTAAAATTAATTTAAGTATAACGCGCTGACTAGTGACTACTGCTGCTGCTGCTGCTGCTGCTGCTGTTGCCCATTTTTTTTTTTTTTTCTATATTATACACACGGCGCGGATATACGGCACGAGAAAAACGTTATAAATATATGTGTATTTGTTATTTGTACGGTACCCCGTTGTGGTCTGCCGGCAGTGCGGTTGTAGATCACGGAGTCACGCGAACTTTTTTTCTTATTTTTTATTTTTTTTCTTTTCTTTCCATCTCCCGTGCACACGCATAGAGACAATAACGCGTGTGGTGTACAGAGCTTCGGGAAACCCTTGGATTCGTCAAGCGGACTCGCGGCGATTTCGAATTACCGGAGGTTCTTAAAATTGGATATTTGCGAGATCGATTTTAACGGAGCATTTGCACGTGTGCCGCAAACGTCTGCCGGTCGGACGAGTGTACAATAAACAATAATTTTTAATTTTACCGTTGTTTTTTTTTTTTTTTTTTTTACCGAATTCAACATAGGATTCCATCAAAAACTGATCAATGGTATATATTGACTTCACCGAACGACGTCTATCCTGGATGAATTTTAAGGTTGTTTCCATATTGTTTGCGTGTGCCTAGATCCGGGAACACCCGTCTCTCAATTCCGGCCAATATCGTCGTGTTATTATACAGTGAAACTTCCATGCAACGGAGTCTTATGGGCCACAGAATACAATTTGTATTGTAGAGAGAATGTTCTAATAATCTTGTAAAGTATCTCCCGTTTATCGTTGTACATCCGGAATTTTTACGTCAGTTTTCATAATTTTGTTTTGTTTTTTGTTTTTTTTTTTAATCCAGCTTTAGAGAAACAATTCTCTATCGTTTCGGACGTCACGTCCGTTGTTCTAAGCTTCCACGGTTTTTTTTAATACTGTTGAAAGAGAACGTGTCTCGGAATATATATCGTATTTTGAGCCCCAGCCCGTATCGTAACGAAACGGGTCTGTGCGCCGCGCCGTGTAGAAATCGGATACGCACTATAACAACTGAGAATAAGAGAAAACACGTTCGGTCATGAACGATATCAAAAAAAGAAAAAAAAAAAAAACCACCGATAATCTCGTCTCCCGGTCGCATATTGTTCTGATTATTTTTGACGCGTTCAAAACGATATAAATCGCTAACATCTGGCCCCGTGGTCGTCCGGAGAACGAAAGCGCTATCGAAATGCCGCGATAAGTAAAGAATATTGAAACAAATTAATACTGTTGGTTATAAGCACCGTCGGATCTGGTATAATAAATATAATATGATTAGTGAAAAATTTGGCCTATAATGCGCGACGACTGCGTTATTATAATATTTTATTTCATATCTGCGGTTATTACTGCAATAATAGCCACATCATGCATGGTCTTGATATCGTACAAAAGCGTTTTGTTTTTAAGTATATATATATATATATATATATATATATATATATATATAGTATAAAGATAATTTTTAGAAAGACAGAGGGGGAGAAAAAAAAAAATGAGAAATGATGTTGAGATAATATAATTGGGTATAATATAGTAGTACCAGCGGAGAGACGTTTATATGCGTGTTGTATTATATTATACGGTGCGCGGCGACCGACGACGGTCTCCAAAACAGCAATCATTAATCTTCTCTTTTTCTCGAAAAAGAAATTTTAGACAAAAGAAAAAAAAATTAGGTCTGCACACACACACACGTGTGTTTTCGAAACGGCGGCGGTGGCGGCGACGACGACGACGACAACGACGACGTCGGTCGTCGGTTTTATCCTTTCTCGCGCACACTTAGGTCGTGTGAAATATAATATTATACATATTTTTATATTAATCCGACGGCGTTGTGTTTATCGGGTCGCTTTGAAAAAACGTACGTATATAGCGGCGAGGGGGGGGGGAAAAAAAACCGCGTTGGCAAACTAAAATTTGAACGGCGGTGCGCGGCGTTGACAAACGAACATCGGGGGTTACTCCTTTAGTAACGAAATAGAGCGCATATTGAATTGAATCCGCCGCCAACTCCCGAGGGAGCACATGCCGTTTATATATATATATATATACAGGGTGCGTCAACCAACAAAACCCCCCCCTGGTTTGTGAAATTTATAAATACCAAACCGAGTCAAATATCAAAAAGTATGTTCTATTTGTAAATTGTACGAATAATGCAAATTTTTTCAAAACTATTCTTAAAAATTATATCGCTTTAGCGGCGGCCCTTTTTTTTTCAATACACTGATTGAGCTTTTTTCGATAGTTGTCCGTGACTCTACGGGTCATTTCGGGCGGGACGGCAGCGACTTACTGTGGTATTACCTCCTTCGGGGCTTCCACAGTTTGGGTACGATTTTGGTACACTTTGCTTTTGGAGATAGCCCCAAAGAAAAAAAAAATCGCTCAAATCCGGTGAACGCGGTGGTCACTCAATGTGCCCGAGAAACATTTCTCGCAAAATGCCGAGTGACCGATGAGCTGTGTGCGCGGCGGCACAATCTTGTTAAAACCATACATTATCTTGTCCGTACTCATAAAAAATAAAAAATCGTACAATTTCGGTCGCAGAAAGTTGTCAAGCATCGCGCAATAACGATTAGAGGTCACCGTTGCCGTAACGCCGTCTTCTTCAAAAAAGTACACATTTTCCAGTCCTGTTACGGTCTTAGGTCGACCAGTGGGCTTTGTTTTTAATGCTGAACCCGTTTGTCTGAAATTTGAAACCCAATTTTTTCTGCGGCCGGGAACGGGACCATGTCGACCGAGCGCGAACCGAACACGAAACGCACGCCGGGTCGATATCAGTGAACCGCCGTTTTTAATAGATTTCTCGACAACAGACGCACGATGTTCTCCCGACCGAGCCACGATAAGTACTAGTACTTGGCATAAATAAAGCTTTCTATCGAAGTGAATTCCATTAGTTTATCTCAATTATGAATCCAGGTTGCAACCCTTATCATACTAGGGAGTTATTTCTGACGCAACCTGTATATACATAGGATTTCTAAGGATTTTTTAAAGAGTCCAGAAGGTTTTTCTCCGGATGACCCGGGATGATAATTATTATTGGTCGGAACAGTCCGCAAAACGGCTCGTGTTGAGTACGTCGTCACCGCCGGCAGTCGTTTCCTTTTCTCCGGGCCTCTGGGCCACCCGGTTATTTCGTCCATATCGGACAATACGAGTAGGTATGAATTATACGGGGATGTGTAAATAATCGAATTGGAAACGCGCTCTATTATACTATAGTCGACATACAATTTGCCTATTGGTAAAAATAATAATAATAAGAAGCGTATTGTCGTATAATGTGATAAATGTCGTTTGCCGGTAAAACTCCCGGGTAATAACGTAAAACCCGATAAAAATGATTAAACCATGTACATCCGTACGTTATTCGTATCGTATTGTATAACAGGCGTTAACGCAGTTGGAATCTCTTATGTCTCGGAAAGTATTGAATTTTTTCGGTTTTTTTTTTTGGTTGATAATTTAAAAAAACATTTTTTTGTCGTCCTTATTTTCAATATAATTATTATAAATTTTGCATTAATACGACTAAATAATATCGACTAATCTTTTTTTCCATATTTTTCCTTACACACTTCAAAACATAACACCATAATGTAAAAAAAAGTGAGAAACATAATTTGAATTTGTTCGTTTGTCGCATACACTGCGTGTATACATATCACTGTATATAATAACGATTTGTTTTAAACTCGTCCACTACATATATATATATATATATATGTATATATAAGGTCTTTGCCTGTTAAACTGTATACGTTATAAAGTACGGTGGTAACCGGCTATTACAGTCGTGGTAATATACGTATTTAGCAGGGACATTGTGTACAACAATAACGGGCTCCCCCCTTCTCCCGAGCATGTATATATAAAAAAAAAAAAAAAAATTTGGGGTTTTTTAAATGTAGCGATCGTTCGGGGTGGGGTCCACTCGCCAGCGCCATATCGCCGTATAAATTATTATTATATTGTTGTCATAGGTGTGCATAGTGGTGGCGGCGGTATTATACGCCGAACCAGCGGCTCCCTCGCCGGGCGTCGACGGGCGGAAGTGGCGAGATGGGGTCCGCCGACTTGGCGGTCGTCGTCGTCGTCGTCGTCGACGTCGCGGGCGACGCGCGGAAAACCATCGATCGCTTCCCCTCGTCGTCGTCGTCGTCGTGGTCGCGCGACGGCAGCGGCGGCGGCGGCGGTTGCGGGCCCCTCGTCTCCCCGCGCTCGACGGTTTGCCGCCGACAGACCACGCCCTTGTCGGCGGGTCGCGTTAACGGCAGTGGCGGCGGCGGCGGAACGTTTTATTTTATGATATTATATTATTATTATTATTATTATTATTATTCGTGTAGTACCTATAGACACGTCCGTCGACAGTATTATATATTCATATATAATAACAATAATAATGTGACCAGTGGCGTCAGAATATATGTTTACGGTACAATTTAAGTGAATTTTACGGCGGTGTATTGTTGTCGTTGCGTGTAAATGTATGGGAAAAGCCAACGAGCCAACAAACCTACTAAATAATTAAAAGAAAACGGTCTACGTCGACGGCCACGGGCGTTAACCTAATTCCGCGAGATAACTACTAAAATAATTCGAATTCACCGACACCGCTGGAATCTACTAAATACAGGCCGAGTACAGTTCGTCGCCGTCTAATCGGATTTACACTCCGGAAGTGACACCGGGGAACGCGCATTAATTACCGCTTTGAAATCAAAATCAACTATTAAAATATTAGCACTTAAATGAATTACGGTTGTGAAAATTGAAAAAATGTTTTTAATGTTGTCACGAGTACTAACACCCGTAAAAATAAATCGTTGCATTTTACGAATTTATTAACATTTCCATCTGAAAATACGTAAACTCTGGTCAATACGCGAATAACACATGGTAAATTTGCACCACGGTCTCAGAAAGAAAAGTAGTATTTATTAATTTTGTTAATTTTTTTTTTTTAATAGAAAATACTAACCGAAAAAATACTTTCAACGCGACAAAAAAAAAAAAAAAACAATTCACAAGGCACGCTACATTATCGATTTTATAGTCTCTACAAATTTTAATACCCTTTTTTGAATGTTTGAAATTCAATCAATTGAAACGCTACTACGTGCACTATAAATACCTTTTATTGAGCCAATAGTTTAATATTGATAGTGTGTTTATTTTAATGATAGTTTAAGCGGGTTAAGGATGCAACAAACAAAAAATAGAAGAAAAACCGAAGGAAAAACACACGATAAATTACTATACAAACAATTGTTCGTATTGATACATTTATAATTCAGGGATGGGATGGGATGGGCTATCGCATTTTCGTCCTTCTCTAAAATACGACCTTGATACAACTCGATACGGACGCCGGCACACGTGTATCGAAATGTCTACTTTTTGTATTTTTTTTTTTTAATCGAGTAACGTATTTTATTATATATATACATAACCTATTATAGGCTATATTTACACAGGAATAGCCTTACGACAACACTGGACTCTCAGACACGAATTCACAGACATGTTATATACATTTATATATATATATATATATTTTATTATAATATCGTGCGAAATCCGGTCGATATTTTGCGTTAATTATAACGTTACATCGAAACAAAAAAAAAAAAAAAAACCCGACTAATTTAAAATATATATATATATATATAATGATGTCTTCGGGTCGATTGTATATAATTGGTACGGCAACGGTCGGGATGTCGATAAATATTATAATTATATTATGCTGCGGGTAGAGGTTAGGTCGGCTCGGACGAACTATTATAAGCACACGGGCGCGTCGCCGTCGTAGTCGTCGTGCCCGAGGCGCTTTTCGCGATGGCCGTCCGGAATATTTCGCAAATACAAATTGATTTCGGACATAGGCGAGCGCGGCGGCGGGGGGCGGGACGGGGCCCGCCGTCGTCGCACGGGTCCCGGAGTCGCGAAATCGAATTTTTTTTTTTTTTTTTTTGTTCCGTGAACATAAAACATCGATAGACGCGTTAAAATGGAAATTTACGACTGTTTTAATACGGGTCGCGGAGGTGTAATTTCGTATTGTTTAAACGACGGGACGACGAACGGACGAAAACGCAGGCGAAATATACACGAACATATATCGTACGACCCGCAGTGCCGCGGGCTACAGAGCCGGGACGAAAAAAAAAAAACGAGGAGTGCACTCGTTTTATTGTTACTTGGCTATTTTTTTTTTTTTTTTTTTTTAACGATAATAAAACACACCCAATTAATTAGTACTGTATTAATCACAATACGCTTGCAAACGCGTGTATTTTCTTCTTCGGATACAAATACATGCGTGTTAGTAATAGTAGGTTTAGGATTTAAAATCCAATATTATAGTAATTTGGTCCGCTTTGTAATTCGTTTGCCTTGAATAACAGATTTAAATTTATATATATATATATATATATATATATATATATATATTTTAATGCACGCTATACAGATTTAAATGGAGCTGTAAATATGTTTGCAAGCACGATAGATATATCCTCTTCGATAGTATAACAAGAAAAAAATAAAATAAAAAAATGTTTAACTATAATAAATGCTATTATATAAAACACAATATTTATAATAATATTACCCATCTCGCAATTATACGATTATTAATTACACAATACTTTTACGAAATTAGTTAATTATTTAATGCAAAAAAAATCATAGGATTTTGATAGATTCGTTTGGAAAATATGTGAATTATTTTATTATTGTTGTGTTGAAAATTCTATAGACAGGGTTTGTTGTGTGCATATAAACACATGCGTATTAAAAAAAAAAAAATTGAAATGACGTCCCTGAATAAGTGGTGAACATATTATAATCTCATATGCACAAAAAAAAAAAATGGGATTTGCCTATACGCAATGCATATAAACTTTTTTTTAGACAGTTGAACAATTTTGTCGTACGATATTAGCGCGATTGTTCGAATTTATCAATATCCTAAGCAATTTTACACCCGGTCGAATACAAAATATTAATAATTTAAGAGGGTCGGTCAAACAAAACCGTCCGTTTGGTTTTACGTTCTATAACGATGGCCCAGTAAAAATAAATGGTTTTCGACAAAATGTCGAGAGGAATATTATATGGTACGATAATAATACGTGCTCTGGTATACACAAAAATAATTGCATTACGACCGATTTTCAAGGATATATTTAATCGAAACGTCGTGTTCGAATTTTTAAAAAAAAAAAAAAAAAACAAAACGGATGTATTTTGATAATAAGGTACACGAACGTTTCGTAGTACGTTTTCGGTGGATTTTTAGTGTTTTGCGTAAATTATATATCGTCCGAATGGTGAGGGGGGTGGGGTACTAGGTGTACTGTGTATTTAAATCGCTTCCCGAAAAAATATTCCGCGTCCGGTACACGGTAAGTTTCAAAAGCAATTATTATATTACTTTACTCGTATTTTTTATTTTTATTTTTACCGGCTTGGTCGGTCAGGGGTTCTTAAAAAAAGAACCGCACAGCGCGTTGCTGCGTACGTGACGGATTCGTCGACACGGTGAAATTTACAACTCGACAGTATAAAAAAAAAAAAAAAAAAAGTTTCGAAATCCGTCTTATTGCACGCAGCGAATTAATATCGAACGATGATGCATCATTACTATTCGAAAATATGTTCGATTATATATTATAAAAATAAAAAAACGAAAAACGGTATTCAAATTTAATAACCATAACGTTTAAATATAATGTGCGAGTGCATAAACCGGTTTCGTACTATACCATATTATAGTAAAACACTCTTGACTGTGTCTGTCGATACCGGAAAAATATTAACTTATATCGTAAAATTGTACGTAAAAAAAAAAAAAAAAACCAAAATAATAATTGTCCAAAATGGCCCTAACGTTTGTTGTACGAACAATCGATATTATAATGCCTTTAAGGCATGCCGGAACACGAAATTCGTTTAAATACAATACGAATATTGCGAATATAGTTTTAATAAATAATTTCAATTGAACTCGATTGGTTTTGTTAAAACTTGAGCTATTTCTACAAATGTTATTTACTGATCGTTAGTTGAAGAAAAAAAAAAACCGGCGATATGTTTATCGCGTTTATATTTCGATGAAAATTACGTATTTTTACTTCATTATTATTGATACATAAACGAGACGTGCGTGTGGCCTGCAGGATACCCACACGAGTCTATACAAATCTGAATATAATAGTAAAAAATATGTTAATAAGTATTAATAGTTAATGATAATTTTTTTAAAAAAAAAAAAGTAACTTTTAACTTAACTTGAGTTATTATTATTATTATTTATTTTTTTTTTAAAAAAATATAAATTTTTCACTTAAACCGGTTAAACGAATCTGTCGACTTGCCCGACTTTGATATTTCGTGTTCAACGGACGGTGATTGATTTATAGGATTTATAGGCTAAATTACCAACGCGGTGCCTATATAATATATTTATTATGTATTATAGAGGCGTAGTATTTTGCACTGGAATGCAGTATAGTATATGGAAAAAAAACCAAACGTTACTTCACGGCCAACTTATAAATCAAACGGTGTATAAAAAAAAAAAAAAAAAAAAAAATTACAGATATAAAGGCGCAATACTGCACAATATGTCGGACGTTTATTCGCGAAAACACGCCCGGGTGTGACAAATCCATTATAACATAATAAACGGGGGTTTCGAACCCCGTGCAGTTTTTTTTTTATTTTTATTTATTGTTCTACACTTGACTGAGTCAAATGAGATATAAATGGGATGTGACTCGTGTGTTTGCGTGTGTTTGCGGTGGCACGAAATGATTCCAGCGGAAGGATGTCATTAAATACCTTGCCATCGGAAATTCAAGTGAACGGTAGAAGGTTGTTGGATAACAAAATATAAAGATTGCGTTTGGTAATGGAACGTATACTACAGTCATACGTTAGTTGCAAGATTTTTCCTATACAATCGAGTATATGATACCACGGCAAATATAAGAACTGATGAGAAATATCAATCAGTTAAATTGAACACCCGGATCCGATGGAAATTTAGTAGAAAACGGTATATTTATTGGAACAAGACGCAACAATGAAATATCACCAGACTATTGGGTTTTGGAATTACACGTTATAATTATTCCAATCGGACATCGTTGAATTTTTGAAAAAAGCCTAACTCGACTCTGTGTATAATGTAATAATATACCAATAGCATTCCCCTGCCCGATGTCTCCTCAATCTCTCCTTACTCTCTCCGGCCGCAAACGTATTTATTATATCTAATCTCTCTATCGTCTCTTGCGTCCTTGGCACCGGCGCCGAATTAAGTCCCCATCAAAAATAACGTAAACACTAAATATAATACAACGTAATTGTTTTCCACAATTTAGAAATTAAATCCAATAATAATAACTATTGAGAAAATAGGGGGGTTTTTATTTTTTTTTGTTTTTTTACATTTTGTTTTTATGGTACAGTATTTTATATGAATATAATGAGGGGGCGGAGGGATTTAAACGGCTAAAAATATTTGGACTATTATTTGGGCCTACGTCCGTTACGGGTATAAAACTCTGATATTCACTTATCCCGGATTACCTCTAAAGTTCCCTTGTCCGTCCAATTCCATCGTATTATTGTACGGTTGCTCTCCGGCTAACTTCCTCAAATCGTCATTGGGCTCAATCATTTTATTTTCCATTTAATATCAGCGCGGCCCTTTCACGTTCCCTCCCGACCGGGTCGTCTCCGGCGATTCTGCCAACTATATTATCGTACAAATTCGTTTAACAATAAACAAACAAATAAATATTGATTCGTGCATCATCGTTTTTCTTGTACAATACATAGGTATTAGGTGTATATACATTTATTTTATGTACACGGCCAACAAAAATATCGAAAATGGCGAATACGTATTAAACACAGCGGCGTCAATAAAATGTACGGCGAAAACCCAAAAGTATATATATATATATATATATATATATATATAATATAATGATATAAATTATATTTTTTATAGACTATAGTCGCGATCCGTGTAGTATTAGTAGTAGTAGTTATATAATAAACGGTTAATTTTTTTATTTTTCGTATATTATCCGACTGTCGCGACAATCCGTATATATATATATATATACATTTTAATTTCGTCGTTTGAAATAATAACGAAATTCGTAAGGTTTTTTTTTTTTTTTTTTTATGGTCTCGTGCGGACACCGGCCGGCGTATTATAATATTGGCTACGGCCAAGACACCCGGATGTAATAAACGAACGTACGTAATAATAACACTAGCACGAAAACTATTGTAAAAAAAAATTAAAAAAAAATAATATATAAACATAATAAAATCATTTTTATTGCCTAGGTAATATATATATATATATGTAACCTGTGAGTAGATTTCTGTGTACATGTGACGGCGACGGGCGACCTATCCGCACCATATCCGTTTTTTGATACGCACAATATTCTGTTCATTAGTCGTGTACACCCGAGTATACGATTAAATTAAACTATACTATTGTAATTATTATTGTTACCAGTATGCCGCCACAAGGTGCAAAAAAGCCCGTTTACATTATATTGTTCGTGTAACTGTAAAAAAAAAACTAAAAACTTCGTCGGCTTTTAGATAGGTATTATAACGCTACTTGTTTGATATATTGGTCCACTATAATACTTAGCGAACTAAAATTAAAAAAATTAAAAAAAAACCTCTTAGTCCGCCCGTGGTATTACAAATAGTAATACGTGAAAAGTTTGTGCGTTACCGTAGTTGTTTTCAACTTTTTCGGACATTTCTCAAAAAACAATAAGGTAAATTTATATTCGAAATAGCCGCACGAGGTCGTATTTTGATTTTTACGAACACAACGACAACGGGATTGATTATTTTAAATTCGCCACCGAAAATAACTTGCGCGTTTACACGAATCTACCCTACAAATACTCTATCGGTGTTTAAATTATAACATTGCGAATAACCAAAAGCTGTAGTTATCGCGTTATCTCGATCGAAATACAACCGACGGTTTCTAATTTTTTTTTTTTTTTTTTTTTTTTTTTTTCGCGGGTCGCCGCCAGCAGTTGTACGGCGTGCGCCGTACGGCGTGCGCCGTACGGCGCGTCCGGGCCGGGCAACGATCAATCGCGGTTTGGCGGCTAAGCCGCCGTCGATCCCCGGCGGAAGTTAAGTATAAAATAACACATAATCTATACGGTATTCCGATTTTCGGCCCGGTCACAATTTCACACCTACAGCGTTGCCGACAAAAACCCCGGCGGCCGGATTAAAATAGTGAAATTCGTCTATTAACGCGGGCCCGGGGACACGACGGCGCGCGCGGCTCAGCGCGGGATTAACGTCCGGAGGCACCCGGACGCGGTCGCGCGCCCGTCCCCCGCTCGTTGTTATTACGGCGGTATAAATAATAATATTATTTCCACCGTCCGTGAAATACGTGAGCGCGCGGTTTGAATATTACGCGTATATGCATATGCGCACGGCGCGTGTATTATTATTATTATTATTATTATTATTATTATTATTAAATTATACGGAATTTTAACATAATATTATATTATAATACACGTGTAGTACCCGGTGTACGGTTATAATACACGCCGAACGCATACGACCGCGGCGTTCCATAATCCGATCGATTGTTCGTCCGTTGCCGCGCGCGCCACAGTATTTAGTCACCTCCTCGCCGATATAATCCCTATTTACACGTCCACTATACGTACTATATATACACACTCACGTAATCTGAAAATGTTTTTTATACTCGTATTTTTTTTTTTTTATGTCCATCAATAAATTACGTCTAATTTGTAGAAAAAGGAAAAATAATAATAAAACCGATTATTGTATTGTAGGTGTAGGGTAATAATAATTGTAATGATAATCGTATAGGTAATACGATTTTATCATTACAATTATTCGTAGCTTTAGGACAACAACAAAAAAAAAAAAATGGTCGTAAGCTCCGATAGTGAAATTGTTCGGCAGAGAGCAAAAACAAATTTTCACAACAAAAAAAAAAAAAAAACTAACTATTTTATCTATTTTACTTTCCAGTCCAAAGTCCTCCGTACTATAACCAAAGCACCCTTTTATGTATCTAATCATACATTACATAATGACCTAGCCATCTCTCCTGTCAACGATGTAGCTAAGACCTTCTACAGACGTTTTAACTTCAACCTACAAAATCATAAAAATCCTCTAATCAAGGATCTTGCGTCTATAAATATACCCGGCAACCCACAAAAAAAGGTTGAAAAGGCGGTGGTGTAGGGACCTACTAGTCTAGGCCAATCTAATATCCTTGTTCTTCTTTCGATATCTACTTTTTGCTATTCTTATTATATTTCCTCTTCTAATACTTCTGAACATTGTTCTAACATTTTTTTTTTTTTTTTTTAACTGTAAAAATGCCTTCACTGGAAGGTATCTTTAATCCGTCCTTCACGTCAAAAAACACCAAATTCATCAATTTCACTTATTGTTCAAATTATGAAACAGATTGTAGAAATAAAAAACTAAGTAATAAAGAAAAAAAAAACAAACTATTTTATCGATAATTTTCAGCTGATTTGTTAGTAGTTTCGAATTCTCGAAAGACTATTTGTTAGATAATCAATTTTGGCAATCGTGAACCGGTAAACTCGGTTTGTGGTAAGCATGTCTGATATTACTGAATGTAGCACGCGAAAACGAACCGGTAAACAGTTTACTCGCGATTACACGCCTACCGCGACCGTCACGCGAGCGAGTCTCGCGGATTCCGCCGTCCACTCCGACCACGACCGACTGTCAGCGCCGGATCCAAGGGACGGGGAACGATTCGGGGCTCGTGCCCCGGGCAGTAAAAAAAAAACGTCAACTGCATCCCGACACATTTTAGATTTATTTTTTTTTTTTCGGTAACTTTTTCGGGGCGTTAATATTTATTGTGCCCCGGGTGACATAATACATATTAAATCCGGCTACGGTTATAAATGTATATTTTAGATTTAAATTGACTCGGTGGGCTGCTGGGTGCGATTAAATAAAGTGTGTTTTTACGTCTTGTCGGATTTCACATTACGAACGAAAATATAGAACAACGAGTTTGCATTAAATGTTGCCATAAACTTGAGAAAACGGCTACTGAAACCGACCAAATGTTATTGTTAGCTTATGGTGATGAAACCGTGTCCTGTGCTCGCGTTTTTGAATGGTTTAAACGATTTAAAAAGAGCAGAACAACTGTTGAAAGCGACGAACTTGAAGGACGTCCGTCAAATGAGCCGCAATGAGGAAATGATCCAAGAAATTCGAACAGGGGTGTACGAGGTATAATCGCAGTTTGACAATCTTGGAACTTAGTAACGAGTTCGAAATCTCATTTGGATCGGTTCAAACGATATTGACGGCTGATTTAGGCACGAGAAGAGTAGCAGTCAAAAGATGAAAAATGACGTGAATGGTGCGGACGGAAATAAAACATAACGCGACGGAGCAGCTACGAGGAATGTCTAAATGATTCAGAAGGAGATCGAATGTTAATAACTTTATATAATAAATGTTTATATTAATTTATTAAACAGTCGCGATACTTTTCGATTAGGCCTCGTATATTTTGTTTGGTTTTGTTGTTGTTGTAAATATTCGTACTGCAATAATATGTGCGTGTTCGGCGACCTGGTGGGTGGGTTTGGGGTGCTCCCGGAATACATTTAAACTATGAATAATTCACCGAAATCGTGTGATAATATTATGACGAATAGAACAATATTAATGCGTCTGTGCACGTATCCGGGGAGGACACGGGGACGCGAACGGACCGGTAAAATAGCAAATTACAGCGGCGAACGTCCGCCGAATGGGCGGAATAAATTTACAAAATCGTGACGCGGTGCGCGCGGGCTCGTGCGCCACCGTTCGTTCTTATACCTACACGCGTTTATTACAATATTAAAATATTATAACAAATACGACCAAAAATACTCGGTATTATACGCGACGGGCGTACGTGTTGTGTTGTAACGCACACGCAGAACAAAAAAAAATATATATATATATATAAAGAAAATAAATAAAATATACACAAAATTACGGGTCAGGTAGCCGAACGGTTCGCGGTTTAAACAAAAGAAAAACCGCATTATAAATTATTATTATTATTATTATTATTATTGTGCGGCGGCTATAATAATATTATTACAACGAGAAAAAAAAAATAATAATATGTAAAAAGGAAGCTCGGCCACGCCGTCTCGCTAATTGCGTTCTAATGTTACGTTTTCGGCCGTCTAATTATTATTGCGACGTACGTACGTACGTAATATAATAACGTTATAAATGTTAGGTAGTGCTACTACTCGTTATATTACTTACACTACGTACAATCGTATTATATTATTATTATACACTTTACGGTCCGAGTGGAATAAAAAAAAAAAAAAAAAAAATTAAAAAAAAACGCGTAAACAACACTCCGGCGCCGCAGCGCCGCGTTTTTTTTTTTTTTTGGGCACCGTGCGCCACCGGCCGACATTTTACCGGTCCCGCCTCCCGACCGCGTATTTCCGCGGGCCCCCTTCACACATCCCTTACCGAAAACTCACCGGATAAATTATCACAAATGTACCATTCCATAGGGTTATTATTATTGTTTTATCGATTTCACTATTATTATTACTATTACTCGAGTCGATTTTATGGCATACATGTGTTTGTCGCTCCTTTGTAGCCGTTTATTGAACCGATTTCGCTTAAACGTTTAGGACGGGCCCCATAGTCGTTGTAACGTTTCTCCGTTAAATGCGGATTTAACAAAAAAAAAAAAAAAAAAATCGATTATAATAATTAATATAGTAAAAAAAAAAAATGCCACTGGTTTTGCGGACCTTCTTGTACGACTTGAGACGCCTTATTCAATGTCGCCGGGACGATTTTTTTTTTTTAAACCGTGGGGTCTGAATACGTACGCAATGAACTCGTACCGAAAATAACGCAATTTAATAATCTAAACATTTTTTTTTTTTTCAGAAATATATGTATCATTTTTTTTTTTTTTTTAGTGGACAATTGAAATAAATATTTTAAAAATGCGGTTTTAATACAGCCCCGAATTTATTTGTGAAAAAGTTAATTTTAATTGTTTGGTACGACTACGGGATTATTTCGAGTATTGTTTCAATATTGAACAAAACAAATGACGAGATATCACTGGGAAACCTGTGTATTTTAACAATGAGGGCCGAGCCCCCGGGGAATTTTCTCGTGAGGGCGATCGCCCACATTGCCCCCGTCGTTCCGGCGCCCCTACCCTTGTACAACCGATATTCGGCCCGTACTATTGCAGCACATCGCTTACGCGGTACTGTCACCTACAATAATTTATCAACGACTGTGTTTTAATATTAAAAAAAAAAATACGGTACACACACGACGCCACTGGTCACCGACGGCGGCGGCGTGTATTTTACATTATTATTATTATTATTATTATTATTATGTTTTTCGGTTATTATCTTTTCCCCCGTTTCCGTACGGGAGGTGCGCACACAGTGTTATATTATAATAATTATCGTACAGTTCAAAGTGACACACATTATTATAATGATGATGACGGCGGCGGCGGTGGCGGCGACAACGACGACGACGACACGACACGACACGACGACGACACGACACGACACGACGTCGTCGACCGCGCGGGGCCGAGGGGGATTAATAATAATACCGGAAGTCGAATGGGCGGAGCCGGTCGACGGGCTGTCACCGGCCCGGCCTAATATCACGCGAACCGCTCATCAGCTCTCTCGTACTTGTTCTCCGTATATTTCTATATAAACTTGCGTATGAGTATACTGACTTACTCGCGTGCTCGTGCGTAAATATTATATAGCGAAAAAAAACAACAACAAAAATAATAATAAAAACCCCTCGTAATTTACACCTAGCGCTTGGCGGTTCGGGGCGCGACCACACCGTCAAATAAAATACAACCCGGTGGAGTCCGTAACCCGTACATAAATATAAAACGAACCGCGGCGGCATCTCGCGGGCGGGAGAGTGAAGAAAAAAAAAAAACAACAACATATTAATGACGATAATAAAAAAAAAAAAACGAAAAAAAAAAAAAGAAAAAAAAAAACGAAAAACAGAAGAAATTACGGTAGGCATGCGGGTATACACGCCCGCCCTGAGGTATTAAAGGTAGGTATATACCCTGCAACTGTGGTGTCGGTGTACATGAAATAATATATATAATGCCGGGGCCGCCGCACAAATTATATGGTAATTCACGTCGTTTAGACGGCGGGCACACGTGGAATAAAAAAACAATTTAAGATTTGGTTTGGTTTTTTTTTTTTTTTTTTTTGTTACGTCCGCGCGACCGTAATTTGTACGCGTTTATACACCGGGGCGGCTAATGTGCTCGCGCGTTATTAAATTTTTATCCGTTTGTATTTTTTTTTTTTTTTTATTTCTTCTTTAATAATCTTATACTCGTTCGTATATATATATATATGCATCATAATATCAATTTATACGTCCCACGCGCGTACCGAATATTATTATTATTATTATTATTATATGTCGACGCGGTATTAACAGAATTTAACTACTTTTTTTTCTTGTTTTTTTTTTTTTTTTTTTTTTTTTTTTTTTTATCCGCAGTTCCTTAAATTTAGTCGATATTGTTTAACGTCAATATTCTCGTCCGGTCGAGTATTATTATTATTATTATAAACTAGACAAATCGACCACACAATTCTACGAGTCTCGACGAAATATCGTTATAGCGAGGTATCTAGAAAATATTTCTCACGTATATATTTATATTAGTTATTATATAATAATTGATGGTAATTCGAGACCATTATCGAATGTTTCGGCGCATTCATTCACTGTTTGCGTATTCTATGAAAACCACGAAAAAAAAAAATATATATATATACGATAATGAGAGCGTCCGGTTATCAGAGCAGTGTAATATAAATAAGTATAAAATAATTTTTTTTTTTTTTTTTTTTTCGGTAGGGTACCATGGCTATTACGTTTTGCCCCGTACGTGTAAAAATTACGATCGAAAAAATTATTCGCCTCTCAACCAACTTCACCTAAATTTTTTTTCTGGTATAGGAAATGTAACGACCGAGGTATTTAATATACATAGGTACAAATGGTGCAATATAATTATCGCAACGGTTTCCCGCGGAAATATTATTTAATACGTATATTAAATTATTGCGGCCACCGAGGTGCGGGTTTGGTGGTTTTTTGAATATATACATAAAAAAAAAAAACCGTATATACACATATACCATTACACACGACTATAATTCTACGATTATACTTTCGGTGTGTGTATTTTTATAATAGCGTAATAAAGTACGAGTATATATATATATATACACACGGTGTGTACGCTTTTCGTAATAAATTATGCGGTGTCGGCGTGTACGCTCGCGAAACACGCATATTTTGTCGCCATTAGATTGACTACGTGTTCGTACGCCGCCGACTCGAAACGGTGAATGTGAAAATATAATTAAAAAAAAAAAAAAAAAAAAAAAAAACGAAAACGAAAATAATAATTTAAAAAAATATAACCATCGACGAATATTATGGTATAGGGAATTCCCTCGTGCGTTATACCCGTTGCTCGAATTGGATTGCGGTGGCGCACACCGTTCGTGATGGGTGGGCCACTAGCCGTAGTACCCGGAAAGTCGGTAAGGCGTGTATAATAATATATTAGTGGATTTAGAAGGGGAATTTAATATTTATATCGCATAGGAATTATACACCAAATGAAAATGAAAATAATAAAAAAAAATACTCGGCAATTTAAAATACTAGCTATACATATAACTCAAAAACCGTATTTTTAACCGAATTCGAAAATTACAGAAACACCGTCATTTCGTAAATATTCCCGTCTCCCCTACCTCCCTCATCTAATAAGAAAACTCATCTAATAAGAAAACTACCGAGGAATATCGAAAAATGATAACAAATCAGAAGGAAACTGTCACCACAAACCGCCACTGAAATTGATAATCGGAGCAATACTATATTTTTATAAAAAAGAAGAAAAAAAAAAGGTTCAATCAGTCTTTCTGCGGCTGAATGAAAAAATTAATTTTACAACAACAAAATTAAAAAATATAAGACGATATTGTTTTATAATCGGTGGGTATAATTTATAATTTTATCGATATGATAAAATTAATAACGAGGATTCTAAACGAAATTTTACGAAATATATTATTTACACAAGTTCGTATGGAAGCAATATTATTATTTTATTGTTTTTCGTTCAAATATGGGAATATTTGAAGAATATTTGCGTTTTTTATTTTTTTGTAAATTAATTTTTTTTTATAAGTTACGGTCATTTAAAAATGTCAAAATAGTCGTTATTTCTAAACGATACGTATATTGACTGTTATATTTGAAATAATGGAGAAAAAAAACCACTCGCCCACCGGAATATCGTTATTTTTTTTAATTTTATTATCTGTGCTTTTACTCTAAAACCAAATTTAAGTGAGTTCTATGAACCTAACTAATAAATTCGGTATGGAAATGCAATGTTTTTATTATTTTTTTTTTTATATATATACGATGAGATATATAAAATATATTAGATAATATAATATATTGTTTTTTTTGTTTTCTTATAATCGTAATATTTATTTTAACCGTTCAAACATGCGATTTTACGCGAGTTTTTGTTGTTTTATTTTTTAAATTTTTTTAACGAAATAATATAACGTGTACGAATTATATTTTGTTGTTCGCGATATACAGGTAAAAATACGACTTGTTGAAGTCGGAGAACATTATAAAATTAAATCGTTTTCGCGTGCCGTTTAATATTTTGAAATGTGTTTTGTTTTTTTCTTTTGCAAGAAACAAGAGCAATAATAATTATTATATATTATTTCACGGTGCATAACAATTGGGTTTTTATCGATTTTGCCGGCCACCCTGCACTACTACACCATTTAAAAAAGTATTTTTTTTTTTTTTAAACGTGTTCTATATTTATCCGTTATAATAATTACGGACGAAATTCACAAAAAGACGACAATTTCTGGCGATTTTATTTTTTTTTTTCTACTCCTTCTATATAATGCCGAAAAACCTTCCTTTGAACATGCATTATATATATTTTTTAATCCGTATTCGAGATTAACTATAGGAATCCCGATTAATATTACTAGCGGTGGCGTATTTAGGAATATTCCACGGGGGCGGGGAGGGGGGAGGAGAAAGAGGTCCAGATAATATTAACAATAATTGTTATTTTCAACTAGATTTGATTATATTTGGAAAAATAACGAACAAGTACAAAACTTCCAAATGGAAAATAAAATTAATATAAAATCGAAAATGTGTTTATGTCGATCGGTACCAAATTGATAGCAAAAATAATATCACGGTATTTGATTATTGATAGACAGATAGATGTAAATTATCAAAGTTTATATAGGGCAATATTGTTGTTCCCTTTTTCGGATTCCTCACTGGCAATCCCGCGCACAGAGCATAATAATACGATTAAAAAATATATATTATGTGAAACAATAAAAATTTAACATGGTATAAAACACTTATATTGGATATACGGGGTAGGGTCCGGGACCGATTAGTAGGTGTAAAGAAATATTATTTTTTTTTTTTCTTCAATTTTCTACCAATTTATCGTCGTATACCTACATAAAAAAAAAAAAAAACAAAAAAATAGCGGAATTTCACGTACGATTTACGGTACGTGCGACCGCCGATTCCATAATATAAAGGCGAGAGTTTATAATAATATGTTTGGCACCCGACAAATATAATATTATATAAATGTGTAAATAAAACGACGTACGGTAACGCCCCTCGTCGTCACATAATAATATTATTGTATAAACGCTGTGTGTTACACCGGTGTGCCGTCTGTGTGGCCAAAAGGTGCGGTTACTACTGTATATATATATATATATATAATTTTTTTATTTTTATTTATTTAGTATTTTTTTTTTTTTTTTTTTTTCCGCGTATCTCGAACAATCGATGAAATTTATATTTGATGGCGTAAAGGCGCGGACGGCGGCGGCTAACGGCGCGTGAAAAACTACCCGACGTGCGAACGTGCGACAAAAGCGACGAAATACGCGTGTTTTTTTTTTTTTTCGTTCGTTCGTATTATTCGTACGCGTATTATTATGTGCGCGGTTTACAATGATGATAATTTATAGTAGTAATCGCCGGGGTCGCGGGCATTACGAAAAAAAAAAAATACCATATTATTCGTATTGTGCAATTCGTATATTATTACTATTATTGTCGTCCGTCGTCCGTCCGTCCGTCCGTCTGTCCGTCCGTCCGCCGTAATATTATTTCGTAAAATCAGCTCGCCGTCGCCGGGCCGTTCGCGCCGGGCCGCGTCGTACAAACACGCCCGCCGCAAACCGTCGCGATTAATAAAACCGATATAATGGCAATTCGAACGCGAGTAACGCCGCGTTTTTATACAAATATATAATATATATATATAATTGTTATTATTATTATTGTTATTATTATCGTGTACACGGGACACCGGGGGTGACCGTTAACAAGCGCCCGTTGTACTTTGCAACCGAACCGTGACTCGACTTTGCGTCGAAAAATCATTACAATAAATACCGCGTACACTGCGGTGGTATTGCAGTGACGACGGACGTCGAAATAAATCGACCGCCGTCGGATTTCTATTATTATTCGTAAACGCTAAAAATAAAAATCGCCACCCGGCGCATAAACACGGACCGGAGAGGGCGAAAAAACACGGGTAAACAAAAAGACAAACAAACAAAAAAAAAAAAAACCGGGGAAAAAAAATAGGATTCGCCCGCCGGGTCTGTCGTCGGGAATAATATCGCAACAGAAAAACAAAACAAAAAAAAAAAAAAAAAAAAAAATGTAACCTCGGCCTGTTGTGTGCGAGCGTGTAATTTACGAAAATTACGGGGTAGCAATATAAAAAAAATTAACTACTTTACGCGAGATTTACGCGTTGTGCTTGTTTTGCGAATGCCCAATTGCATTTGTCAACCAAACACTTTACATTCAAGTACAACTAATTTCACAATATTGTCAACATTCAAACTCGACGACGTATTTTTCATTTTAAAATTTATATAAAAACCGCACGCCCTATCGTGTACCGGTTTCGAGAATTTGTTTTATTATATTCATTGGCTTATTGCGCTCTTGTATTAAAAAAAATAATAATTTTAACTGTTACTAGTTGTGTTACCAAATACACCGACCTAATTATTTGTAATTCGACCACTTTTATTTCGGTTCCATTTATCGCGAGTTTATTTTTAATACACTATATATGCTCAGTACACGGTACAATAAAAATCGAATGAATTTAAAATTTGATACGTTTTCAAAATTCAAGTTTTTTTTTTTTTTTTTTTGAGATAGCAAAACGAGACCCTTGCTCGCCAAAAAACAATATACAAAGAAGCAAATCTATACGTTTAATACAATATGTACAATTTGCATTTAGGATATTTCCCGGTATAATATAGAAAACGTTTTTAAATCATATATATATATATATATCAATGTTAATATTTCGTATGTGTCGAATTTGCGGCTATGGGGTAATACGTTACAGTGACTGAATATTTTTTGAAAAAAAGCCAACATTTTTATCATTCAATATAATAAATAGTCTTAAAGGTGCTCCTTGAAATATGTCGAAGCCCTGATAGAATAACGGCACAACTCAAAGAAAAATTCGATTTTCGAGTTATATTCATTATCAAAATATGCAGAATTTCGTCTTTTATAATTTAGTATACTAGTATTTTTTTATTATATATTTGTTAACGACAATTTGTGAAAAAAACGGGCTTATTTCTTATTACAATAAAATATAGTTTCCAGCGTGAATATATATGTTACAGCTAAAACCCGAAATTCGTCAATACTAGTTTTAACTAGTCAAAATTAGTTTCCACGAAACCCCTATCGTCAAAACTAGAAATAAACGCAAATTTAAATGGCCAGTCAGTCGAAATTAATTTTAAAAAATCAGATCCCATGTAATTCTAAATGCCACGATAGTTTATCCCGCCGAAACAAGTAAATGTTCGATTATCCTGTTCCGAACATAAATAAACGTCTAAAAACTTACCGGACTTCTACTATGTAATAATATTAACTCGTACATTTCCCTGGGGTAAACTAACGGAATAAAAATTACATCTGGAAATCAAATGTTCCCTAGATTGTTTTAATTTCAGACACAACTATAGTTTTGACTAATAAAAAAAAAAAAAAGTACGTTAAAACTAGTTCCAGCGTTGAGGGTCCGGATTAATTTTAGTTATAACTATATACATACATAGACACTTCTGAGGTATGACTTTATTCTGACCTTTAAAATAGACAGTGCGGTTTGCGTAATTATTCAAGCCCGAATAAATTCATAGCTCAAAAGTTACGGTTTCGCGTGTGAAAAACTATTCGAACTTATTTAAATAAGTCGATTTGCCAACGCATTCGTGTCACTATATTTTGTACGCATATATTATTTGTACTACATTCGTCGGGGGGTGCGACAACTTCAATAATTAAATTACTCGTAGCCGTTGTATTTTTTTTTTTTTTTATTATTTATTTTTTTTGTTTCTTTTTAGCCAATAGGACGTGGAATAACCACTAACTTTCCACCCCTCCCGAGTACGCTACGACTGGTCGGTTTGTTTTTTTTTTTTTTTTTTACATTTGTCGTGAAACAATACTATAAATATATATTATAATGCGTATTATATTATATTATATTTACCGACGACGACCATGATATTGATATTTGAATAACAACGCGTGCGAAATTGCATTTGACATGTGTCAAAAAGTGCAGCGTGTGTCAAATGCGTACGCGCCGCGTATACGCGCGGCAAGTATAACACCGCGAACATAAGGGTAAAATCGCGTCCCTCGTTGACGAAAAAAAAAAAAAGAAAAAAAAGAAAAAAAAAAATCACACACGTAATATTATATTTTATACGCAATGTTATTATACGTCATTATACGCGCGTATAATAATACTGTGTGTACACAGCGACGCGTTCCATTCTCCTGTATACAATCTCGTACATAGGTAGGTACCTCTACCTCTATTCTGTCGCGTATACGGTATCCTAAAGGGACGCGACCGAATTGTGTGATATTATATTGTAAAATATATATTATATTTATGCGTATCGTATCCGTATAACTGGCGTTATTATTATAATATGGGTGTATGTAGACCAGTGTTTCCCAACCGTTTTACCACCACCGCGGACCACTTCGACAATATTTTTTTTATAAGTCGCGGACCACATCAATTTTACGAAAACTTGGAATACATTTTTTTTTTTTTTTTGCTCATTAACAAGAATACACAAAATTTATCGAAAAATGTTAACTTTTATTATTTTACTTGACATTTTATTACTATACTTCGCCGACATATATAATTATACTTCAATTTATTACTCTGACACCTAGACGCTTATAAAAATGGAAAATCCTTATCGGTCTACAGCGGCAACAATAATATTATACGGTTCCTCAATAAGTCGTAATTTGTTTCGCTATTTAAAAAAAAAAAAAACAATAATAATTAATTTGTAATAGAAATCGAAGAAAAAATCTACGGGACCGCCGACCACTAGTTGGGAAACAATGATCTAGACGGTCGGTCGCAAACTCGCAAAATCCATACGACCGTGACCTGAAAATTATAATAGTATCCGAATATTCCCGAATTTCGCTATAGACGGGCATATCGAACAGTTGGAAATATAATATAGTCTAGTATAACCCGCACGGGCTGTATAGTATTTTTTTTTTTTTTGCATTTTTTTCGACCGGTTTTACACGTCTTGACTTTCCGTGATAATAATAATTTAATTCGCACATCTCGAAATCGAAAAATCGGACCACCTTTACACCCGCGTGCTTCCAACGTGCCCGTCTAATAATAATAATAATGTTATACAACAGTGTGCGATTAAGTCGAAATGGTGATGGAAATTTCGAATACTTTCGAAACGCTGTTCGTACTACGCACATTGCACATACATTAGGAGAATTTAGCATTTTTAAAATCAAACGAAACGCATTTTAGACGTATAATTATTAGGGGCTCGAGTCGGCGGCCGATCCCGAGTTCGGGAACTGTGGGTCGGCTATTCGTGAGCGGGGCTCACAATTAGGATCGAATAGTTATTTGTAATTAATAACGATTATTGAACATTTTTTTTTTTTATATATATATATTTATATATAATTTGATAACATTCAAACAGATACACCCGAATTCCGGAGCATACAAATAAGAGGCCAATTTTATCAGTGAAAATTAACTGGGGGTCCGACGGCGTCCCTGAATTCTAGATCCGCCACTGACTTAAGTATACCTAATCGTATAATATGCGCAAATTCGACCATTCAACAGGTTATAAAATCGTGTATATTTTATGTACCGCGACTGCGGCTAGGACTCACACGTATTTTACAATGTACACAATGTAATATAACAACAATATGTTTATTATTTTTTTTTTTTTTTATTTTTACACGTGACGTGTGAATTCTGCATATTAAAAAATGTATTATAGGACGGTGGTAATCGAATCACAAAACCGCATAAATAAAATACAATTTTAAAAATCGTCAAGTACACCTACAATTCAAATACTATGGGGAATATACACCGGTGCGCATAGCACTGCACATATTGTACTGTAATGTAAAATAAAAATAAAAAAAAACTCTCGAAAACGATTGGCGATGTATAATCATTTTTATTATAATTATTTATCGGGGCCGGTCGAAAAAATAGAAAAATTATCAAAAAAAAAAAAAAAAAAACCCGCCGCAATAAAACCGAGAATTATTTATATTTATGTATTTCTTATTATTATTATTATTATTTTTTTTTTTTTTAAATTTATTTATTTTTCAACCACCTTGGCGTGATGTGCGGAATCTACGGAACACTGGCATATGATATAACGATAATATAATATTATGTGTGTGCGACCAGTCTTGCAGGGGGACCCGGCGTGCATGTTTGCTTTTTATTATAATACGAGATATGGATATTTTTCACACATTGCGTTTGATATTATGGTATAATATTTTTATTGTTCGGTACCACGCCGAAAATCGCGCCGTCGCCGCACAATAAATAATATTGTATTCGACGGCAAACGAATTTTTCGACCGTTTGTGCTAAATTCCCCTTTATAAATATATATATATATATATATATTTTTTTAAAAAATAAAAATTTTAAAACACAATATATTATTATCGTCTGTGTTCCGGCGGTCCTCGGCGGTTTTGAGGCCGCGACCACCCATGATAACGTAGCCAAGATGATGCCATTATTATAACGTCAAAAAAAAAAAAAAAAAAACGTTATTACAGAGTATTACGATTAATATTTTACTAAAATAATCGGTCATCGTCAAATAAATATTTAAAAGTATTTCCCACGGGTTTTGTTTTATATATATATTGCGCGTAGAGGTGAGTTTTTTTATCGGCCATTCCAAATTATTTCTCTTTCTCATTGTTGATTTTAGTTGTTATGTATTGGTGACCACCAGGTTGTCAATCGCTCGTATAATAAAATATTGTACCGTATTTCATGCGGATCGTTCAGATTTCACAATAGATTATGCGCTCTGCAATATCGCTTATTGTTCTATGTTACTAATGAATCGACATTTATTCAACCCGCAGTATGAATCGTGTAAAATTATAGATAAATTATATCGGATAACGTACAATTTTATACACCAGACGGCAATAATGGCCAGTTTAGTTAATATTATAAATAACACAGTCAACGATCAAAATCGAATTACAAAATTTTAATTGTAACACATTTTTCGGATTTACACACCGGTGTTAAATATTTTACATTTTTTTCGTAATTTATATTATAATATTTGAATAACGAATATCGTTTACGAGGGGTTAACGTCAATTCAATAAAATACGTATTTATTATATATAACGAAAAAGGCGTACATAGGCGTTCGCACCATAGGAATTTCATTTGTATCCGTTTGCAAACGAAAAACGATTCTGACCGAAGTAATATTATCCGTGTTTTTTTCATAGTGTCGAATAAAAAAGAAATAATAGAATTCGTGTTTTTCTGCCGCGTTTGAAAAAAAAAAACAAACAAACAAAACTAATACAAACGACGGTAAAACGATAAATTCGTACAATTCGCTACCGGAAACAGTATGGGAACGTGTGGATATGGGATAAAGTTGCCCGGTAGAAAAGCGTATACAGACAAAAGTAAATATAAAAAAAAATCAAATAAACATCATTGTAAAACCGTCTGAGGCCCCGCTCGGAATCAAAAAAATATGATGAATTCACTTAGCCCGGAATATTTGTAATTGTTTGTTACCCGTGTAAGGACGCGGGTTCACCGAGAGCGGCGATCGCTCGAATCGGTCGGCCACACCACCCGTAAAGTACGTCCGTTGGACATAAAAATAATAAAAAAAAAAAAACTGCGGTAATTTTGTAAACAGTTTAATTCGAATGGAATAAAAACGGAAAAAAAAAAAACAACCGGAACGACGACGTGTTTATCCGTGCGGCGGCGATAACACGAAATAATTGTACTGTTTTAAATACGACACGGCAGTTTAATGTTTAATTCATTCGCGTTAAGTATTTGGGTAACAGACGAAAATTGTCGGCGGCAAATTATATCGTGTGGAATCCAATCGCCTCGCCACCGGGTTCGGTTTATCGTACGCGTGCGTTACAATTGCATTTTGGCTCGTGACTTCAACGATAATCCGGCGAAAAAACTTTCACGGACTAATTAATTGAAAATAATTACGTTAAATATGTGTACGTGCACGGTAAACAGAACTAAAAAAAAAAAAAAAAAAAAAATGACCGAGACACGCGTGTCTTCGCACCGCGGGTGGGTCACTGTTGTAGGTGGGTGTAAGTTTGGACGTAGATTCGAATTGGATTTATAACCGTAACGCAAAACGGTTCCGAACAAAGTTTAATTTAATATTGAAATTACGGGAAATGCCGGAATTTTTTTTTTTTATCAAAATTCCCACTTTGAGTGTTGAACGCTTTTTTTTTTCTCTAGATACAACTTTGTTACTATAGTAAGGTGTAGTGTTTCCCAACCTGTGGTCCGCGGTCCCGTAGATTTTTTCTTCGATTTCTATTACAAATTAATTATTATTGTTTTCTTTTAAATAGCGAAACAAATTACGACTTGAGGAACCGTATAATATTATTGTTGCCGCTGTAGACCGATAAGGATTTTCCATTTTTATAAGTGTCTAGGTATCAGAGTAATAAATTGAAGTATAATTATATATCGGCGAAGTATAGTAATAAAATGTCAAGTAAAATAATAAAAGTTAACATTTTTCGATAAATTTTGTGTATTCTTGTTAATGAGCAAAAAAAAAAAAAAAAATGTATTCCAAGTTTTCGTAAAATTGATGTGGTCCGCGACCTATAAAAAAAATATTGTCGAAGTGGTCCGCGGTGGTAAAAAGGTTGGGAAACACTGCTATAGTAGAATGAAAAAAAAAAAAAAAAAACTACTTAATGGAATTGAAATATGTCGCCGAATTACCCAATGATAAGGTCGGTATTTGGTAACCAGTAACAGTTTGAATAATTTTTTATTAATAAGAGTGCAATACAACAGTACTTGCCCTATAACGTGCGGTTTTTATTTAAATTTTATAAATAAAAATTCGATTTTAAATATTAAATGTGAAAACGCGATACGGTTTTTCGTACACATAGTGTTTTTTTTTTTTTTTTTATCACAATTACATAAAATAAATACTTGCGATAACGACACGGGATAGTGAATTTGAATTGATAAATTACCATTTTTTTTTTTTTTTTTATTAAATTCGTCAAAATTGCTTGTACGCAATCCTTTAAATACGAGTGCCAGGTATCACGTCAAGGAAAGTCGGACGCTATTTTATCCCTCTACGACCACCAGTAAAACACTAGATGACGTTGTTAACGGTGAAATCACAAATGATTACCGAACGAATTTTCGTTATTGTAGAGAAAAAATGAGTTTATATATAAGTATATAGAATAAAAAATTAATAACGCAATGGAAATAATATGCAGATGCATTGTGTTCCCAGTCCGCGGTATAATATTCGAACAATTTCCATTTTTTTTTCTGGTAAATTATACGCAATTAATATTAAAAAAAAAAAAAAAAAAAAAAAAAAAACGATACAATAATAATTACAATATAAAACGATATTGTAATATACAGTTTTAATGGGCTACCGGCGTGTATTAATATAATAATAATGACCACAAAAATTATTATTTGTAACGCGCGCGCCGAAACGTATAAAAATAATAATAATAATAATAATTTCCACATTATACCGATCTAAATAATTCGTTAAATATTATTATTTATTTTTCCTTTTTCGAAAACCTACGGTTTAAATTTATAGAGGACTCTATAAATACGCTCATTGTAATGATATTTGTTTAGAAGAACTTTTACGATTTCTCGCGGTGACGGTTGTAAAAAACGTATAAATATATATATATATATATATATAAGAATATTGTAGTAAAGACGGAGGAGAAGTGGAATTTCTGCCGGGGGTTGTGCAGTCCGTGGCCCGCGCCGACGGTGGACCGCGCCGGTCTCGTCGGGTCGCACCGACGTCGGGAAATTTCAAGTTTCGGCGGACGGCGCGGACACCGGGACGCGGCGATATCATCTCCGGGGATTATTATCGTTATCGTCCGTATATTATTCGTGCGGTGTCGGCGGTATTCTTATTATTATTATTATTATACGGGACGGCGGCGAACGGGTAATTTATCAATCATTGTGCCATGTATCACGTTTACAAGACTGACAAACTATCACCCCCTTATATATATATACGTAAACACACACACAAATACGTACATACGTATATACGTGTATGTATGTATATATATATATAAGGGGCTGACGTGTGTGCGCACCTCGGGGATTAAACGGCGGGTGTACAACAATATTATCGCTCGGTGTGCGAGATGTTTTATTATTATCGATATTATTTATGATTATTGTACTTTTTTTCATTTTTTTTTTTTTCCTATCGTTAAACCGCGGCGGGGCTCGCGTATAATAATGGTATCTCCTCGTCGGTTATATATATATTGAAATCCGCAGTGCGGTAGAAGAATTACTGAACGAAAATGTGCAGAAGACGATGATGATGGTGGAAAAATAACGAATCGTGAAAATACCGGCGTGGTAATATTTATATTGTTGAGGATTAATACCTATAAAATATATTGTCCGGTGGGATACCGTCCGCGCGGTAGCCATAATATCTGTAAGACGAATAGAGAGAAGTATCGTATTTATCAAGCCGCGAAACGATTATCGACGGTGTCGAAACAAAAAAAAAAAAAAAAAACGTCTGTGTTGCGGGATGAATGGACAAAAAAAAAAATTAAAATTAAAAATAAAAAAAAAAACGAACGGTACGACGGTTCGGTCTGTTCTACCCCGGCGGCTAAAGAGAAGAAAAGAAAAAAAATCGACATTTCCTTTCATTTTTTTTTTTCTTATTTTTTTCCGCACTCGTCGTTAATTTTTTTTATTTTTTATACATATATAAATATCGAATTGCGCGCCCGCAATCCGGAAAGAAACGCAAAGTATTTAACCGGAATAATGATATTGTATTATATTATAAACGACGACGACGACGACGACGACGACGGCGGCGATCGACGCAATAACCGACGGGGGCGCGGTGTGAGGTCCTACGCATATTTCATACGTCTATAGAGAAGTATCTCGTATAATACGAGTACGGGAACGAGGACGCTCGGTGGTTTTTATCCGTTTTTTTTTTTTTTTTCCTCTCTCCATCTTTACGAGAAAGGGACAATAGCCACGGCGTGTATTATACGCCTTTTAACAACGTCAAAACACACGCGCGCGCGCGCGCGCAAACCACCCGGTATAAATATATATTATATTATTATACGTAAGCTGGTTCTTCTTTTTTTTCTTTCTCCGTTCCACATACACTATATAAGGTACACGCGGCGATATTATTATAATATATATATATATATATATTTATTTATAGAGTACGTACACATACGTGCATATTATTATTATGGGAGCGGTTCACATTGTGATATTCGGCGGCGGCGGTGTCTCGCGGTCTCCTCCGCCGCTATATTATATTAAACCAATAATACGTAACGGACCGGCGGGATTTTTCTCTGCCGGACGGCTACGGCGGACACGGTACGCCCCGGTCCGGCGTGCGTTGATATTATTATTATTATTATTATTATTGTTATTGTTATTGTTATTGTTGTTGTTATTGAGGAATGCGCCGGGAACACAACAACTGTTAACGTTGCCGCGGCGCATCCGTATGCGTAGTATTTATACTGTTGTCATTGTTGTGTGTTGCGTTGATGATACGCGGCGGTACCGGACCTACAGCGGCGATATCGCGCCCCCGGTAACGCGACGCGATACCGATATAATGATGGATGCGTGTTGTTAACCGCCCCCTCTTATCAGCTGCCCGTTGTTAATACACGTCCGAATTTATAGCCGACCCGTAACGGCGGCGGCGGCGGGGATCCGGAATTCAAAGGAACTAAACGCCGCGGGTCGAGAGGCCGTCGCGTTTATTTTTATTATTATTTTCTTCTTTCTTCCTTTCGTTCTTTCTCGTAGTGCTGCCGCCACGTTCGCATATTTTATAATATATTTATTTATTTTTTTTTTTAATTTTTATCATACGGATCAAGATAGGTCAGTGCCATTGTCGAAGCTAGTAAACCGGGCGACATTTTTATGCCATCTTGTCACCTAGTTGACGACAGTGGTTTACGACTGACTGGCCGACACACAATTTTTAATTAGGTAATGATTACGAATAGTGGTCATACAGTCGATATCAAGTACTATTTATTGTTGTAGAATATAAGTAAAATTCCTAAAAAAAAAAATGCACTGGGACAGGTAAATTTCGTACAAAACAATACACATCCGAATTCCGGGGCTTATATTTCATTATAAAACGGCAACTACGAGTCTCGGACAAAATCTTAGACAATTTTCCTGTATTCCAACGGTATTGTCGTTTTCGTGTAGCAGAAATACTATATAGGTTAGGTTCCGAACGAGTAGAATATAAGAACGGACGTAGAGATGGACTGAGGCGAGTGAAGACGGAAACCGGACAGCAAAGGAGGTGAGGTGTTGGTTTTTTCGGTGTAGGCCGAAAAAACTAGTATAGTACGAGAATTTTCAGACAAAAGGGCGTAAGCGACATTTCGACAATGTGTTCGGGAACACACACACACACACACAAAAAATGTATAATATTTGATGAATTTTCTATATTTTTATCTGACCCGAGTTCGAATAAAAAAAAAAAAAATAGATTTCGGCTCTAGCCACTCGGCCGCCTACGCTACTCAACCGTGTCGCTGACGCCATTTACGCTAAGTCGACAAATTCAACTCGTGGTGCCCATGCCGAAAATTTCACGGCGAAACTGAGCCGTTTCTAACAAAGTAAAGCCTTTTAATCGTTGAAAAAAGTCATAAAAATATCATAACGGCCTCTTTTTGTATGTAAATATTTAAGGGTAGCGGGGACGAAACCGAAAAATAATTTTTTCTTTTTCTTTTTCTTTGTCGTAACGATATCCAAAAGGAATATTTGTATTCCTGAGCTTTTTACATTGATAGCGCAACAACAAATGCCCGGCGATAGACTCGTCGGCTCTGTGCATTTCGTTTTTTTTCCCCGACAATACGAAATGTCTTCGACATGCTGGATACAAATATAATAACTACAGCTGTACACACGTAAATGGTTTTTTGTGGGACTGTGGGGGTTTATAATCGGGGCGGAGCACCTTATAATATAATATATGACGGTCACGCGCGTATACGGTAATATTCGTATGGGGAGGAAAAAAAAAAAAAAACAAAAAAAGAAAACGGTAACCCGGGTCGGGTCGATGATAAATAAATAATTATTGTAGTCGCGGCGCCCGGGTCGTTTCGGTAAAAATCGATAAAAACGTCATTAATTATAATGTAAACTCCGTGGAATTATTGAAAATTAATAACGGTTATTATTTGACTATACGGAAAAGAAACGCACGCTATTTTTTTTTTTTTCTGGCCCCCGACTCTTTGAAAATTTGAAATTATAATATGATATATAGGCGGGCGTGTATATATTATAGTGACGACGGCCAAATATACCTCCCGGAGGGTAAATCATCGCTGACGGCAATACCGTGTACACCGGATTACCCTAAGAATTCACTATATGATTATACCGAAGATAGCCGTTAGCTTGTTTACACCGCCGACAGGACAGGGTTAGGAAAATTCCGGGCTCATATTATTCATTTAAAAATGTATTGACAATCGAATATTAATACCTAGCACTTTCGTACGACCTAATAGAGTTGCAAAAAAATCGAAATGTATTTAAACGCCGGCCATAGAACGATATTACGATATCCCGGGGCCGTGCCTCCTCTTAATCCGGGCCCGTATACAGGCACCAACGTACGATTTATCTTTTTATCAATCGTTTTTTTTAATACAATTCGCGTTTTATATTGTACAAGATTAACTCGCGAGATTATACCCGCGTAGTATATCAGCGGCCGGTCCCGAGTTGGGGCGCCTGCGGGTCGGCTATTGTCGAGAGACCGTTTTTATTTTTTTTTTTTTTTTAGAGTTAAATCGGAGACACGATCCAAACGGCGATTCGTAATTGAAACTATATCGAATAGTTTTTTCGGGTTTTATCAAACAAATACATTCGAATTTCGGGCTAGATACGAAGACCAGCAATTATAAGCATAACTATTGTGTCGGGTCTGCCAGGCCCGACACTGCGTAGTAAGTATAATATTATCGAAATATTATTACGCGCGTAAATTATTTTTTATAATTTCAATATTATAATCGGCGATTGCAAAATTACGCTAAAAACGGCGTTCGAAATGTGTACACGGCCAACACATTGGTTTTCCCAATATTTCCCATAGTTAATAATACGAATATAATGCAACGAAAACGAACTGCATCACACGCGGTGATTAAGGGAACAATAATAATATTTTTAATTTATACATGCGAAAATATCGTCTGTTTGGATTTTTTTTTTTTTTTTTATATATTATCATTTCCCAACGAAAACTCCGGGCCGTCTAGAACGGCGTTGAATTCACTCCGATATTTTATAATTTGCGTGTTATGCGTTTTTTTTTTTTTTTTTTTTTTTTTTATGTATACACAAATTCGGTATAGGTATTTTGTAGATATTCGCGGTTTTTGACGATCGGATTTAAATGTAAATGTAATTAATCTTTACGCGTAGAAAAAGAGTACTCACCTTCCCGTTTTGGTGATAATCATTTCCGTGCCGAGTTCGTGAAATTTGGTCCACAGCTCCTTCGAAACGGATTCGAGGTAGCATTCCGTGGACGCCAAATCCGGGCTGGTGCATTTCGCCAACATCGCCGACAAGTTCTTCGCAGACGCGGAATCGTGCGGCGGCGGCGTCCGGTCGCCGTCCTCGGACGACGCGCTGACCGTTTCCCGGCATCTCTTTTTCTTCGACGACCCGCCGCCGCCGCCGGCCGTGCCGTTTTGCTTGCCACCCGTGCCGGCGTCCGCCGACGACCGGTGATGATGTTGATGGTGATGATGGTGATGGTGATGGTAACGGTGATTGTTGCCGACGGGCGCCAGATCTTCCGGTTCCGACGTTTCGACAACGTCCACTTCGATGTCCAAATCTTCGGTACCGCCCATCGAACCTTCGCCTTCCGCGCCTGCGGACAGGGTAACAATAAATAAATACAACAAATAAATATTATAAAGGATACACGTTTGGCATTTTACACATTCACGCATAAAATAACACGTTAAACAATGGCATACACAAAGTATAAAAATACATTTGCATACACTTGCGTGTGTACTATTTGTGAAACGTTTTTAAATTTTACGTCGGCGGGCAAAGAATAAAATAAAAATAAAAAATATTCGAATATTTTCGGCATAAAAATTTCGACCTATACTATACATCTATCTGTATTTAAACGAGATTATATATAAAAAACAAAATATATATATCAAATATATAATTATTATCAATACAGTCATCATTTTTGTTAACTGTAATTTAATATAATGATATTAAATGGGTTGAGCATAACGAATAAACACCTTTTCCGAATTATAAGAAAAATTGTAAAAAAAAAAAAAAAAAGACGAGCCGAGAAAATGCAATATATTATATAGTTCCGATTAATATGTATTTATATACGATTCGAAATTTGCATAGATGATAATATAATTATTATAATTATCCTGATGCAATTTGAAATGTTTGCGCGTTTTTATTTACCCGCCAGCTACTAGAAATATAGAAACATTATTTTTTTATTTTTTTTTTTAATGCGAATATTATACAAAATACTCGTGCACAAAGTATATAATATATGTATGAAAAAAAAAAAAAAATTAATTAAATAATTGAAAAAAAAAAAAAAACCATTTTATTCGTATTTGTGTGTTACGGTGTATATTGTAATAACGATTTTCTATAACGCTATATTTTCTTGAATTATACGGTTGTTGATTTTCACTATGATTAAATACACTTAGAAAAAACAAAAAAAATCTATGTACAAATAAATAGTTTCGACCGAATCGGTGATATAGTCACCAAAACAATATCATATTTTTCTTAGATTTTAAACATTGTAATTGTAATACAAAAAAAAAAAAATAAAAAATCCCACGCAATTAATAATATTCTCGACAATATACGATCGTATCGTAACCTAACATAATTATCGTAGAAAAAATTCGATCGCCGGAGAGTAGAAGAATGCGCAATTTAATACTAACGTTGTCTGAAATCGGCGAAAAATTATTTGTTGACACGTTGGAATTTTAATTTTTTTTTTTTTTTAATGATTCGGCGATTATTATTAATGGAAACCTAAACATATAATTGAATGATTTCAACAACGGTTTTTCGTATTACTCACCGAACACTATTGTCTGTATCGGGTCGGCGGCGGCGGCGGCGGCGGCGGCGGCGTCGTCTTTGCGCATTATGGCGTCGATCGAAAAGTCCGTGGGCTTTTTGATCGCGCTGGCAGGATGCTGCTCCTGGTTGGTTGTACCCATTATCATATTAGGTAATTGTACTCGCGTTTCCGGGAATACAGACGAAAAAAAAACGAAACGAAACGAAACGGAGAAAAAAAAAAAAAAAAAAAAAAACGGAAAACCCGACGCGCGTGGCTCAAACGAACCGGACACACGTCGAGGATACCATCGCGCGCGGCGGTGCCGGGGCAAAACGTAACTGTGCTCGGTTGACGGGCCGAATGAATACTCTGCGGCGCGCAGCGATTATTTGTGCGACGCGACCGACCGCCGGCGGAACAACTGCGGCACCACAGCGGTTTACGGACCGGGTTGGATGTGCGGGCGCGGCGCGGTCGACTACGCCACACGGCTCACTAAATGAAAAATGATAATAAAATGAAAACGATAATAAAAACAACAATAATATTATAGCGTTTGTATATTACGGCGGTGACGGTGGACGCGGTGACGGTGTGCGGCCGGTCGGGTCAACGTCGCGATACTGAATCGTTCATGCGGCCCGGTGCGCAGGTCGCCCGGCGGACCGCGCGGCGGCGGCGGCGTACCGGCGGACCGCGTCCCGCCCACGGCCGCGCGCGGAAGGGCGGTGGGCGTGGACGGCCGATATCGATCTGGCGGTCCCTCCGCCGCGCGGCCGCGTGACGGGCGTGGCCACGGCGGCGGCGATAATGTGTGCGGGCGCTCGCCCTTTGTTGATTTTCCCTCCTCCGGCCGGTCCGCGCCGCCGGCCCGCCTCTACCCCACCGCCGGCCGCCAGAGGTTTAGAATTTTTATTATTATTATTTTTATTATTTTTTTATACCGTCTCTCCGCGCCCGCTCATCGCCTCACCGCCGGCACCGTTGGAGGGGGCCCCGAGGTTCTTTCTTCGCCGCTATAATAACGCCCGGGCCCCGTCCCGCCCCGGTGCCGACACACTGGAAATGTACACGCACGCACACGCCACCGCATTTTAATATTTTATTTTATATTTTTTTTTTTTTTTTTTTTTTTTTTTTTTTTTTTTTTTTATATATATAACGCGGTAGGCACTTACCGCGTTTTTCCGCCCACGTATACACCTATATATATATATATATATATATATGCACACACACACACACCACGGATACCGTCAGCGCGGCATAGAATATTGTAAACCGCACACCTGCGGCGGACTCCGGGGGGCGCGATAAACGGCGGCCGGGGGACTCTGTCTGCGACGAGAATAGCAGAAGTACGATTATTATTATACGCGCGCGCGCGTAGTAAAAAGTCGGGAAAATTGAACACCTTTACGACGGCGGGGCCCGGACGATTTTCATATTTTTTTTTTAATAAATTATTATTATAATATATTATATCGGTAATAATAATAATACCCGCCGCCGTGTATAATAATAATCTAAAATACTTCCTACTATATACAATATTATTATACTCCCTGGCCTTTATGTTTTATTTTTATGCTTACTTGCGTCCCGCAAAAAAAAAAAAAAAAATTAAATAAATAAATAAAAAACACACACACACGCGAATAGTGCGCGTTAAATATAATAAATAATAATACACGCTGGCGAGACTTTTTTCGAAAAAAAAAAAAAAAAAAAAAAAAAACATAACACGCGTCAATGTTTCGGCCCAAACCGGCCGTATAATGAAATATACGAATATTTCGTAAGAGAAAAAAAAAGGACCCCGCGGTTTTTTTTTTCTCTTCCGTAAATATATAAGTCATTTTGACGTTTCGAGGTCCTGCGCGAATTTTTATTCTAATAAATTACCTATAATTTGCGGTAAAAACAGATTAACAAGACAAATACATCGTTTACGTTTACCCTGCAATGGATTTACATGCATTACTGAAAATCTGGATTTTTGGGTTTTTTACACGACCCGTACGGTCCGCGGACCGAAGAATTATTTATTAACGTTTTTATTACAGGGCTTTGCGTCCCGAACGTGTAACCCTTACGCCATAACGAAATATTCGGTTTAACTAATTTATTAAAACATATAATAAAACAAAAAAAAAAAAAAATTAAATAACATATCTAAAAGTGCCTTCACTGGAAGGTATCTTTAATCCGTCCTTCACGTCAAAAAACACCAAATTCATCAATTTCACTTATTGTTCAAATTATGAAACAGATTGTGGAAATAAAAAAACTAAGTAATAAAAAAAAAAAAATAACATATTAATTTTTGCAACTACGAGTTAATGGTGGGTTTTTTTTTTTTGTTTTGATAACACATAATAATGTATGCAATTAAAGTGCATCGAATTAAATACATAATTAATTTTAATACAAATAAATAACGAACGTATTAGTAGCGTGTTTTTTATGAAACATAACGGTAATAGTATTATTTTTTTTAAAATTTCACTTGCAACTGATATTTATATGATTAGTATTTTTTTATGAAACGTATTTGCGTTTAATCGGTACAGAGTTGCGCGTGTGAATTTACTAATAATCTCTAACTCGGTACGTTTTGTAAAACGCATCCTGGGCGGGGCCCACTGTGCAGTTGCACAATAAAACACCAGCGGCCCAGTCCGCCTCTGGAATATAAAAAATTATCGACAAACGTATTGGTACGTTTATAATTGTAAATTGTTAATCTATCGTTATTATATCACTATGTTCCAATGTGTAATTTTCCCCGTGAAATCATATAAAATATATATATATTTTTTTTTTTTTATATATATATATATACACTTGGCGTCACAAAAATCGCACCTATTGCAAATTATTGAGGTGCTTACCGTTGTACTGCGGGCTGCGCGGAGTTGCTGTTGAAGCATTGGAAAATCGATTGCGCAAAGACGTCGAGACAATAAAACGATCATCACCGTCCGTTGTGCAGCGTTGTCGGCCTGATCCATGCCTCCGGATAAAGCCACCAGTCTCTCGATAACGTTGGAAAACTCGTCGAACGGCAAAACGGCTCAAGTCTAGTTGCCGTGCAACATCACGTGATCCTGCCCCAACAACCCTCCAAGATCTTCGATATGCTGGTTGTTGCGGGATGGGTGAACATTCCTCAAGAACGCATCGTACGACTCATAACATCTATGAAAGACCGTATGGAATCAGTAATTAAGACAAGGGGAAGTAGCACTAGATTTTAAATAACATTTAGTAACAGGTTTTTATTTTTAAATGAAGTCTGTTTCTGTTTGTAAAACTGTATATCCTCAATACAATTTGTTTTCTTCTTCCACGATTAACTTATTTTTTAAAACACTGATAAACAAAAACACATACCATTTATTTATTTTTCAAGTTTATTTCATCACCTTTCAAATGATATATCATAACAGTACCCTTATATATGATTAAGTGTAGTTAAAATTACTTTGAAAAATAATTTGCAATAGGTGCGACTTTTGTGACGCCAAGTGTATATATTAGAAAGTCGTAATTGTGGTTATAAACATAATCGATAGACATTATGTCCGTGCATCTCGCAATTCTAAACCATTACTCGAGATATAAATCGTATCCGATATGTTCCCAGTCGACAGGTACGCAGTAGTTTACCGAATTCATATAACGTATTGATTTTTTTTTTTTTTTTTTTTTTTATCGGGGAACAAAACAATGAATATTTACAATCTGTAGCATTTGTGCAATAAGCAAATAGGATAATTACAGAATATTTACATAACATGAATAATTTTGAGGAGGGAGGCTGTCCAGTGACAGAACCCCCAGGAGTATAATGTATAATATTTAAATGATCAAGTGACGGGTGATTCAATTGATCTCTACACCAGCGTCTTTTTAAACGCCGTGGAGGATTATCGGCTAAGTCAACGCTACCTTAAGTGGCAATCAGTGGGTCGGAATGTTTGACTAATTTGGAGTGGAATTATGTGTAGTAAAAGTGAGCAAACGCATTGATGGTTTCAATTTTGAGGTCTTTGTGTATTGAATTATTTGAAACGTACCACGGGGGCAGAGGTTAATATACGGAGGGTTATGGATTGGAATGCCTGAATTGGACGGGTTTGAGAGGGATCTGCACAGCCCCATAGTTGGATACCATAGGACCAGACTCCTAGGTCTGAGCTTTGAGTTGTAGATAAGAGTTTTGTTTTTTAAAGAAAATGTTTGAATTTAGTATAGGACGGAGGAGATGAAGTCTGCTGTTAAGCGCTTTTCTTTTCCATTTTAGATGTGGTCCCCAGGTGAGTCGCTTATCAATTATCAAACCCAAGTATTTTATTTGAGTAACAACACGTATTGCAGTGCCACCGAAAGCGAGAGCAAGACCCCCCCTCCCCCGGCATTTTCTTAAGGAGAATGGTACCGAAAAGGACTTCTCGGGATTTATTTTCATTTTCCAATTCTGAGCCCAATTTTCGATTTGGGTAAGATGTGACTGGAGAGTGTAGGATGGTGTTAGCATATCACTGTGATTGCTGTGTATAGTAGTGCCATCAGCATATGTGGCAATAAGGGTATTTCCATCACTTGGTATATCAGAGGCGTATATGTTGTAGAGGTCCGGTGATAGATCGCTACCTTATGGTACACGTGCACGAATCATAAAAAATAGGCATGAGGAGTTCGTATAGATTTAGCGTTGGTTTTTTAGGGAATATGTTTAAATATTATTTGTGCGTGTATCATTTGTTTTTTTTAATATTATTAAAAGTGTAAATCGCCACTTGCCGGTTGAAAACCACAAGACTACAACATGTACGAAAACTATAATATAATATAAAAAAACTATAATATTTATAAACATACCATACAGCGGACATAGGCGCCTCGAGCAAAAATTATGGCGTTTTAAACCTTTGGACGGCACCGAAATGTGCACCGGTGTACATTTTTACGTTTCACGTCGAACACCGCACGGACGCGGGGCAATCTTTTTACAGTTTTTTAGTTGACCGCAACTCTGCCGATTTTTCCATACGGTCCTACACAGTGTGTAAACGCTTATTGAAAACACTCAATATGCTTACGTAGAGAGCCTTGCAATTTGAATTCTGTTTTTTTTTTTAGTTGGTTGTTACGACATAAAAATACACATTTTTATGGCCTTTGAATTTTTTTTTTTTATTCAATCAGACACACGCATGCGCATTACAACATTTTTTCCTTAAACCACCTATTTTTACCACTAATTATTTTACACCTGTAATTTGTTCGTCAGTCAGTTGATTGCACGCTACTCTTGTTTTATCTATTAAATGTTGAAAATTTATAGGAGGGTCGGCCATACACTATTGTTTTTTAAGTGACCCCGTAAAAAGATATCTATTGGCGTACGATCGGGTAATCTTGACGGCCACTCAATGGTTTCATAAGTTCCTAGCCATCGTTTAAATAGTGGCGAACTGTGTGGAAATTGTGACCTGGAGCACCGTCGAGTTGAAAAATAATATTTTCTCTTAGAGCTAAAGGAATATCATCAGTAATTAATTTAATAAAAAATAATAAAATATCGTTGAGTGTTCCATCATAAAAAAAAAAAAAAAAAAAATGGACCAAGCAATTTACTACCAATTAAGCCACACCAAACTTTTGGTTTTTGGTTTCAAATGTCCAATGTGGATAGGGATGAAAATGTCAAGCCTGAACAATCCTAGAATAATTATTTTACAGAGTTACAGTAAAAAATTTGAAAATCGCGCGCATTTTGCAGTTTATAATTGTTGTAACGTGGTCGATTTTGGTCTTAGAAATTTGGTTGAACTACCAGAATTCATTAAAAAATTAGACGAACAAATAATCAATGGTAAAACACGCGGTTGTCATTTAAGAGAGAAAAAAAAAGTTGTATTTCGCACGCGCGTTGTCTAATTAAGTTGAAAAAAAAAAATCAAAGGCCATACAAACGTATTGTATTATACATGGCATAACAATCAACTAAAAAACAGCATTCAAATTGCAGGGCTCTACGCAATGATATCGAGTGTTTTCAATTAGTATTTACACATTGTACAATTTTGTAAAAAAAAAAAAAATAAATATAATACATAATGCATATATCACAGTTGTAATAATCGATGGCGTTTTAACGGCATTCGAAATATGTTTGAAATGCGTTTAAACAGATATATTATTATATCCGTCTCACCGATATACATAACGTGCGCCGTTTCGACTTGCATTTTTTTTTTTTTTATTATTATTATTACTTTTGTTGTTTTTTTTAGGTTTTGTTTTAATTATAGAGTGCCCGCGTCTAAAACACCGCAAATTCGTTGTACTTGTCGGTATAATTATGTTAACGTTTACGTCTACGCAATTATTCCGTGGACTGCAACAAACAGTGCACCGTGAAATTATAAGACGCCGCGTGTTTTGTTAATGTTTGGACGCTAAAACGTACACGCGAATAAATGAAGTAATCTTCTGCACCGGTGTATAAAATAATATTTCGTTAAGACGTTATAAGTACCGCGGGTGGTATAATTAACTCTCGACGTTGCGCTACGGAATAATCCAAACACGTTTCTATACCGTTCAACGAATTTTTTTAAATCGGTCTACGGCTGCAGTCGTTATGATAATATATATATATATATATATATATATTTACGTACGTACGTATGTATAGGTATTTTTACATCTCGAAAGCTCGAAATCGGATAAAAATATTACTTTATAATATAATAGAGATTTTTTTTTTTTTTTTTTCTGACTATATATATATATATATATAAAAGTAATCTATTGGATTTACTCCGAGTCGAATTTTTACAACATTTCACCGTACAATATATATATATATATATATATATATATAGGTTTAGTAAACTAAATAAATTTACTTTGATTATCCATTATGATTAGGGCTGGGATTTTAATGCTCTAAAAAATCGCAAAAAAATGCCATTACACAAATGTAAAAATGCTTTAAAAAACACACACAAATAAAAAGCACTATATAAATGATTATTAATTTATTTATAATTGCTTAAACGGTTTAAATGGTTTTTTTTTTTTTTTTTTGGTTTTGTTAAAAAGTATTTTACGCCATTTCGTGGATACATCTTCTGACTAAATTACTTCTTAACTACTTCTTAATCGTTCGTTATGAAATAAAAATTTAAAATATATATTTTTATATTTTAACATTTTTTTTTTTTTTTTTGCTGGCCGCTCTTCGCGCAGATGCGCGTTTGATGTGGAGTCACATATATTTGCAAATTTACGTTCACTGAATGATAAAATTTGTTTACAAAACTAAGGAAATACCGTAAATTCATCAAAAAAATGCACAATTATTCAAAATAAAAATTACATTGAAATAATTACCCAAAACATATTTTCTATTTACGGACCTAGGACATTTTGGAATACCGGCAAAAAATATGCAATTTGCATCGAAATCCCAGCTCTAATAATGATATATAAAATAATATATATATATTTGTTGTCAGTGTTTTATATTTTTAAAAAAATTGTTGGGAACCTAGACAATTTTTTTTTTTTTCTAAAATAACCAACACCGAACGAAACAATTGCATCTTTCAAAGTGTACGGTGTAAACGATTCGGTGTATATTATTGTTACCCGCCAAAAAAGTGTATATCGACAATAATAAAAAAAAAAAAAAAACTACTAATGGTATAGTTAGCTTTTTCACTCGGAATCTAAAACGAGAAATTACTACGAAAAATCCCAAAACTAGATTCGTCATTATTTACTATCACGAACACAAGGATTGTGAACAGGACTCTTTTGGATTTTCTGTTTTTTTTTTTTTTTTTTAATTTACAATTTTTAATATGACATGTATACGTACATATACGAACTGTATTGGCGGTCTCGAGTTCAAAATTATTATTGTAATTTATCTACTGAAATAATATTAGTACAAATTACTTATTTTATAAACGTTGGAAATATTAATAATATATATTTATGCATACGAGTAGATAATACGATAATCGATAAGGTAATACAAGATATGAAAATATATGATATAAACGTATTTTTATAAAAATCAAAAAGAAAAAAAAAAAAGGCCGACCATGTGCATAACTCTGGATCTGGCTGGCACCGATAATTATAATCAGAAGACGCAAACGATAATATTGTTGTGTACGAGAATATTAAATTACATTCGAAAAATATATTATCAACACACGACCCGGACAGATGGCTATAATTACCGTCGGGTTTTGAAAAATTATCGTGCGGCCGCCAGTGAAAAAAAAAAAAAAAACGAGGTAGTTTGCTACACACGCGCCCGCACCACAATCGTTGGGCGTGTAATGCACACACTGTATTAATCTGTACACGATAATATATTGTCCCACGCGAAATATTGCGGTTTTCAACGAGAAAATATTATTATTATTATCGTTCATATATATTTTTTTATTTATTTAGATATGTATCAGAAGAAAGACAAAAAAAAAAACCACGCGACTCTCTGTAGGTTATCGCTGCGGTTATTCGTTTTGGTGTGCACTCCCCCGGATTACAAATACAATACGCATAGCGGAAGTTATGAGGTCTGTTCGAAAAGTAGCAGGATTTTTTTTAATTTAATAATTACAATAATGAAGTTACATATTATTTCAAGATATCTCCTTCGAAATATTCGGCTCCGGACGATATACAGTGGATCCAGGCGATCTTGCCACGTTTCAAAAGTCCTTTGGAACTGTTCCAAAGTCAAAGCTATGAGTTCAGTTGCCGCGTTCGCATTGATTTCCTCTACACCTTGAAATCGTAGTCCTTTAAGCGCAGTTTTTAGTCTTGGGACTAGAAAAAATCGCATGGGGCCCGATCTAGAGACCAAAGAGAGTCTGGGGACCACAGTAATTATTTTATCAGCCGAAAATTCACGAATCGACAGCGCTAAATGTTCCGGTGCATTGTCGTGGTGAACAATCGCGGAACGAATTTGGGAGCGCGACGCTTCTTATTTGTATATTTTCCTGTAAAATTGCATGACAAGATTCAATTGAGATTCGCTTTTTTAACTTCACGAACGGTTAATCGGCGGCCATTTCGCATTTTTTTTCGCAAATTGTCGCCACACCATCGTTTCTGGATAACGTCGACGGTCTTCCAGAACGTGGATCGTCTTTAGTTAACAGCCGACTGTCTTTGAAACGTTTAAAACACTCGAAAGTCACGGAACCACGGCCATTTATGGTACCTGGCCCCTGAAACAGCAGCATAGGCATTTTTGGACAGTAATCTGGCAACTAAAATAAAAATATTAAACGTAGAAGCTATAAAATCAAATGAACTAAACACTGAAATTAATAAACGAATTACTATTTCAACCAGAGAAGCTGGTCAGTTAAACAATACAATCATCCCCAGAAGCAATTTTAATCATTTCCGTACATTTCCGTTGCACAACTCGATGCACACGCGTTGTTCGTTAATTTCGGACATGTTGAAAACGGCGAACGAAAAAAAACTGACTGGATTTAACCACGTGTAATATTAAACTGAGATAAGACGGCAACTTCGGGTTCTGTTTAAAATATCCACTTATTCGCGGGGAATACATTTATTTACAATTTGAAACGTTATCGTGTGTAGATTAGCCGTAATAATATTTGTCCTGGTTACTTTTTGAACAGACCTCGTACATTCGTCTGTACGACCGTCGTTCAAACGTTAGTAGTTTGTCATGTATAATTATACAGTTTTTCTAGATTACAATAAATGTAGCACCCATTGCTTCTGTTTGTTCCAGTCCAAGGCTTAATTTTTTTTTTTTTAAAAATCTTATTATTTAATCTTAGATAAAGGCATTTCTCGATCGACTATCAAATAATCATGCGGCCATTTATGGTACCTGGCCCCTTATACAGCAGCATAGGCATTGTTTGACAGTAATCTGGCAACTAAAATAAAAATATTAATCGTAGAAGCTATAAAATCAAATGAACTAAACACTGGAATTAATAAACGAATTACTATTTCAACCAGAGAAGCTGGTCAGTTAAACAATACAAATATAATGACTTCATTTACGTTGAAACCGCGGCTTTTTTAAAAGATTTAGATTATCAATGTGGGATAAAAATGAAGATTTCAAAAAAGGCTTTGTTTTTGTAAAGTTATATCATGTCACAAACAATGTTGCAGAAAGGGGCGTACAATCAATGGAAGATTATAATAAGAGCTTAACAATAAATGAAGAGCAAAAACAATAAGTGCTTCAAGTTGTCAGTGATTATCGACAAAGATACCATGACAGTTTAAAAACTACTCGTTCGACACCGTTATGAAGAAATAATAATAACTATGTAAGTTTGTAGGTTACAACAAAATTTTAATTTTTAATAAATAAATGAAGTATTTCGTAATTAACACAATAATTTGGAAAATAATGGACTTACGATATATGCTATTCTTATACTTTTTATAGGCAATAATAAATTCTACAATTAAATTGAAATATTAATGTTTATAAGTTGTTTAGTATTTAAATAAAATTTAAAAAAAAAAACAGAAAAACTACCCTCTTTGTCTAATTTTTAACCCTTCAGGTACTCCTGGAGGGATGATTTAATCATTACCAAACTTCACTAAAATTACATTCTTATGATAATGAACAAAATTATGGTGAGGGGGGGGGGTAAGAAAGCAAAAACATCGAGCTTTTTTTACTTCTCCTATACGTAAGGGCCACCCAAATAGTACACGTGTATGACGTGTAAAGATAAAAAAAAACTATAGATAATATACATAATATATTGTAATTACATCGTTAAGATAGTACGAAATAATATTGCACCACGTCCAGTATTTTAATAACTGCCAGCCGAGCTATGTTTCTATTCGAATTTTCACTTTAACGTATACGTGCAACGGTTAAAATATAACTATCGAATATTTCGAAAAACCATTCGAACACACCGAATAAAAATACACGATGTCATTGGTTTTGTTGAATGTAAATTGTTATTACATATCAATTTAAGTATCATAAAATATTCGGAGTGCATTAAACCAGCGGTTCCCATCCTTTTTTAGTTGTGCGGACCGCCAATTTTGTAAAAAAAAAAATCTTTGAGGCCCACCTATATACGTAAATACATAAATATATATATAATATATTATATACATACGGCAGTTATTAGAAATAAATGAATTAAAAAATCAATCGTTTATTGAGAAAAACACTATTAATAATAAACGAACTACATGAGATAAAATTACATTCAAACGTTCGATAGCGTTAATTGTATACTAATCGGACACTGTAGACTGTAGAGTCCTCCAAAAAAAAAAGACCGTAGAGTGTAAATAATATTGATAAATATTATTATAACCAGAAATATTATTAGATATATATATAATAATAAAAAAATGTAATAATATTATATGGTCCACGGCCCAGTGCCACGCTGTTCGAGGCCCGCAAGTGGGCCGCGTCCCATGGGTTGGGAACCGCTGCATTAAACTATCGAATATTCACGAACTATTCGAATATTTTAAACACTATCGAACGGTTCGAATGTGCCGGACTGTGGAACAATATCGAATAGTACTATTCGATAGTGTTCAACACTTCATATCCGTCAAAATTAGTTTTAACTGTTCAAAACAAATCTCTTTCGTTTCGTCAGGTGTTGACTAGTTAAAAATAATTTTAACTGAAGCGCATGCATTCGAATCCATAAAACGTCTGCAAAACGCACGCGACCACGGGCGATTTATAATCGAATGCCAGACAATCAAATTTCACTCTGCGCATACGCAACCAAAGCACCGGTCGGGGGACCGGGACAAGATGTTTTATGATGATGTTCGTGTAAAAAATCCTGCGGAACAAAAAAATGAAAAAAAGAAATCCTATGCCACGACAGTTTGTCCTGCCAAAACAGATAATATAATATTTACTATGATATGGACTTGTTTTCTGTATTTCCCTAGATTAAACCAGCAGTATAAAAATTATCGTTTTCTTCCCTGGACAATTCTAGTTTTCGCCCATATTTCAGACACAACTAAGTTCTAATTGAACAAGTTTTAACGTTGTGGGCCCGGGTCAATTCTAGTTTTAACTAGTCAAATCCGGGTTTGACGGAAGAGATTTGCGGCGATTCGGGTTTTAACTGTAACGTATATATATATATATATATATAAATATTATCATCGACAATTCCAGAATGTAGCATAATTATGAACCGAAATCGCAAGAATTTGTCGACGGTACACGCACCGTTACGGGATTTTCGTCGCATATATTTTGGCGCCAGATAAAACCCAGGCGAGAGTCACCCTGGCACCCGGATCGCATACAAATCACTCGTTGAAAACCCATGATTGGAACGTTAAACGGTTTTTTTTTTTTTTTTTTTATTCCAAGTATCGCGGGCGCCGGTGTAACGTCCGGGGCAAAACAGTACGGAATAACGAAAAGGACAAAGAAAAAAAAAAAAGAGAAAAAAAAAAGGGCCTACCGGTTTCGGTCGGATAACGGAGTACCCGAGCGTCTAAACATTATGCGTCTGGTCCCGGCGAATTCGCGTCGCGTTCCGAGCACTCGTTACCGCGTTATCGTCACTATCGCGCCGTGTATCCGCCGGAAACATTATTTCGCATTAAGACGGAGCGAGCGCGACGTATACAAAACAATAATCCTCGTTATGAAGGGGACGCTCGCACGGTATCCGTACAGTGTTATTTATTTATTCGTGCGGCACACACCAGTGGTTCTCAACCCTTTTTGGATTCGTGTCTCCCCAACGTCACGACAATATTAATTGATGTACGCCGTATATTTTAGAAGAAATATATAAGTCCTTAAAAAAAAATACAGTGCGCAGAAAAATAATAATTACATACTATATTTTAGCATAAGTGTTGCATAAATATTGATATTTTAAATTGAAAAAAAAAAAAAAATAAATAAATAATAAGAATATTGAAAAATGATAACAATCTGAACAATTAATGAGAAATCATGACCCTGGTGATTTTTTACAAAGTTAAAAAGCGAATAGTTGTTGCACGTCAAACGGACGTATTTATCGGATTTAAAATATAAATAGACTTAATATAATGATAATAATTTTGCGGTACCTATGCCGTTTAGTGTGACTAATTACCACGATATGTTCTGACGGTGGTGGCAATTACATGACGGCAGCTGCATTAATACGATTTTATTCGAAAAATTCTCATATTTTATTTATTCATTTCCCCCCGAGGATTTCATGTCATCCCTACACTCGGTCCATGTCACCCCGGCTGAAAACCACTGGCATAGACAATCATGTATGGTGATTAATTGGAGTGGTAATAAGCTAGTAACAAATTATTAAATAATTTATAAACATAATATTAAGGTAGAAAAATAATATAAACAAGTAATAATGTATGGATAACAGCAATGGTAAAAGCGATTATCGGGTAATATATAAGCTGTTCATACAATCAATGGCTTCGGGGGGTCGCATCGAAAATACCTGCGAACGTTCCGTTGAACTTTCTCTTAGGGCACTCAATATTTTGTTCGGGGTCACCGCAATCACAGAGCTCGGGTAAAGAAAATTCTCCGTTTGTGCATAAGGTGCACAACTCTACCGTGTGACCGGTACGTATTCGGTTTAAGATTGTCCAAATCATCCGGGGGGGGAGGTCGTAGCCAGGTTGTTTACTCAGGGGGTCCGTGACGAGGGAACCCTAATTCTTTCCGTTCCTCTGCCATCAGCAATTTTTCTGCGTTGTAATTAGCAATAGCACCGAGCTCAACAGCAGTTTACCGCGAGGGTTTGCGCGATTCGAGTCTACGTGTACGAAAATCATTGGAAGAATTTAGAACACTCGTGGATCGGATGGGTGGGTGCTGTTGTTACTGAGTTTTGACCATCGTTTAAGTAATGCTATTTTCCGACGATGCCGTAAGGGGTGTTCTTTTGACGTTCCCAATTATCTTCGCGTACAGAGAGATATGAAGTAAATTCCTCTCTACATCCATTATGCGGCCCTATTTACTGAAAAGTCCTTGGAAAAAAAAAAATCGATATTATATCGGACCGTTTGCGTAGCTATTTTTCGAGTCCGGGCCGCCCTGTAAACAATAATCGGTTAATTTCTCGTCCTGTATAATATAATATATCGCGCGTTCATTTATATTTGGGTTATATTTAGTTATTTGTTTTGTACGTTTTTTTTTTTTATTTTTTTTTTTTTTTTATCGGTCGCCCGCCATCGTATATCGTACAGTATCGTGTCGGACTACGTGCGGATTATACGAGACGAATCCGTAGTTTCCTATTATATTATTATACGGTTTTGCGGTGTAATCCGCAATAACGACGGAATTACCGACCCGATCGGCTCGGGGTGCGTGTGCCCGGGAAGTTTCCGTAATTTAAGTATAAGTATAATAATATGTAAATCGTGTAAATACGGCGAGGAACGTAATTCGCGAACGGACGCCCGTAAAAATGTACAGGACGTCGACGAAACAATGGCGCGGAAGCCGAACAAATTAAAAAAAAAAAAAAACGAGCGTTTATACCCTCGAAGAATAAACGAAAATATATACAACTATACGAATGGAAAACAGTTTTTTTAAATTTTTTTTTTTTTTTGGAAAAAGCGCGGCCTCCTGTTTACGACTATGAGATACGATCGGGGATTTGTATACGGACGTTAATATTATAATATAATATATTGAAAACAAACGCTGAGAAAACAAGAAAAAAAAAAATTCTGTCGGAACAAATAAATAAACGATTATTAAACAACCGAGACGATAATAATATTACGCGTGTATATACAGCGTGTCGTTTTTGAAACAAACGAGGAAAATCGTATATAATAAAGGGGCGATGTATTCAATGGGATAGCTGTGTCAAAAGAAAAAAAAAACTCGAAAAAGAAAATGCTCGATCGATTTGGTTGATTCTTTTTTGTTACGTTCGTCATTGCCAGGATAACATTTGTATGATAGAAAATTATTGAAAAATCCACCGGAAAATTGGATAGTATACAATGATAAAAATTACAAGATGGAATGAAAAACATTTGTTGATTTACCATGGTAACCAAAGCGTAACGCTAAATCGGTAACCCTCCTCCACATAATATACAAACAAAATTTGTGATCAAGCTACATTTAGTTTAGACGCTCGAAATGAAGTGAGGAAATTTCAGTCCTGACGATACACATTTAATCTACCAAAATATTCCAACGAAGAAAACCAGGAACCACCGTCGTAGGTTATCCCGGAGTAAAAAACAAAACGGATACCTTTGACAGGATATCTATGCAGTTTATCCGAATAACAGTGAATGTTTTTACTTAAGAATGTTGCTCCACGTGATCAAAAGTCCATAGTGATTAAACAAACGTTGAGTGAATTAAAAAAAGAATTAGAATTAGAATTTAAAAAAAAAAAAAAAAATGTATAAAAAGAACACATGAAATAAAATCAATACATTCCGCACTTTGCTGTGAATTTTAAAAAAGATGATGAACGAGACAGCTAGACTATTCTGGATAACCAACATTCTTGACTAGAGCAAGGCCGGGTGTTTAAGGCAGCTAGTTTAATTATAAAACTTTACATTTGAATATCGAAATATCGAGATGAAGGCGCGCAAAGGAGCCATGAGATGAAAAAGTTTGAACACCACTGCTTTATCTAAAAATATTGAAACAAATTCGTACTTTTAGACATTTATCTTCTAAAACCCGGGATTTATCGCCAGTCTCACCCTCTTCCCCTCCGGCACTATAAAATTTGTTTTTTCCGTCCGTCTCGCGCATAATAAAATATGACAACAAAAGTATTTCGCGATTTCACGATTGCGACTCTCACGGTCGAGTTTATGGCAAAGGGATACGTATAATATTATCCGTTTTATAAAGAAAATACTATTTATTATAGTCCCTATGGACGATTTATTTGAATATTTTAATTTTTTTTCTTCTTCGGCTATTACACCGCCGCTACAATATACTGCCTCCATTCCACCACTGTCTTGTGCAGCTCTTTCTGGTTCTTCCAGTATTTTGTCTGCCCCATCTTTGCGTAGACCGTCCTCCGGGTCTGTTTTATTAGTAATTGGTTTCCGTTTTGTTATATGTCCGATTAGAAGGTTCCCTGAAAATTATTAGCTTGAGTTTTGTATTTCATATAATATAAGTTATTAAACGGGTAAACTGGGTATACGTTCGGTCGGTATTTTCTGATTTGGACGGTCAACCCACAAAAAAATCATCGTTACGAAGGAACGGGGGTGAAATTTATTTCCCTGGGTTGCCGAACGGGGGTTTAACGCGGCTCTGTATTCGAGAAAATTCCATAAATTTCGTTTACTATACATTATAACAGCTTTCTCGTTTATTTCAGATACACCCTGTATATTCAGCAACAGATTTCTCTCTCTCTGTATGTGTATTTTATTAATAGTTGTAAGTATATATATATATATATATAGTAAACCATCGCAGTATATATATATATATATATATATATATACGTGTCTAACAATAATATACACGCGGTCTACGCACCGAGATCTGTATTTTTTTTTCATTTTTTTTTTTTTTTTACGTTTTATTATAATACTATTATGGTCGAGTGTAATAATATTAACAACGTTATTGTATTATTATAGCGTTTACAGGAAGAAACGTATTTATAGTATTTATAATGTAATTTTCTCACTCGCTCTACGAAAACCATTACAATATTTAGATTTCGCCCCTCGGGATTTTCAAACTCGCGTGCATACAACAATACAATACCGCCGCTATAAATACTGCAGACTTTCATATGTAAATTAAATGGTAATGCGAGCGAGAAAGCCGGCTAAAAGTTGGCGGCAAACTTTTTTTTTCTTTTCTTTTTTATGGGCTTTATGTGCAGCGCCCTCCTCTCCGTTTCTATTCGCCGTTATTCGTATAGAAACGCGCGCGCGCGCGCGCGTGCCGGGATTTTGTTGGTGAAATATATTTTATAATTATTATACAATTGGTTTTTCGTGCATTTCGAACAATAAGCCAAAGAAAAATTAACATATATTGGCCCGTGGTCCAATTTTAATTTTGTAAAACAATTTGAATTTGTTAGCCGGTTTTGCATATGAGAAACGGTTTAATTTTTTCTTCTCGTCGGACATTTAAAGTACAAGTTAATTTTGAGAAATTAAGCGAATCCATTCGGTACCGTTGTTTAGTCCGCTCAATACTTATTTTATTGGTAAGTTGTACAACGCCTTATAATTAAAAATTTCTATTTGAAATTCTCACTCTTAAATTAAATAAACGTCATCATTAAAAAATGTATACCGAAGAAATTTTTAACAAAACCTAACTTCTCCCTCCCCCGGATACGCCACTGGCATGTTCGGGTGACTTACACGTTACAGATTTACTAAACAAGTCGCATAAAGTTAGGTTAGACGACTTGTTCAATATGTTAATTTAACGTTGTTAACGTTTTGTCCGTAATGGCCTAGCACCTCCCCCGCCACCAAATTTCAGCACCCCGAGGATGACGGGGCGACGGTTGCTCCTAATCGCCACCGATTACAGTGGCGAATGTACAAATTTATACTCTATACTCTTCCGTCGTGCTCCAGCCACCCCCCTTTTTTATTTTGTTAATACAAATTTGTATTACACATTTTTTTGGGGGTACAATAGAAAACTGTTTTATCAATTTATTCTTTATAGTTTGTCGACAATCGTTTGAAATTTTTACATGTTCTTGTACTCGTTACGAGTTCGGACGAGTAACGCGACCCCAAGCGTAGTGTTTTAGGTGTCTGCACACCCCTAGCCTACCCTAACCTAACCTGACCGTATTTATTGAAATTTGATAAGATTTATTAATTTTTTAACCACATAATCAAAAATAATGCCTCAGCATTCGACAAACGTTCACAAACTGCTTATTATACGAGATTTCCAATTACGTTATATGCGTTTTATTATAGTCTATCGAACGCCGGACAGTACGGCGGACGCCATCAGTGTCCGTATTCACAAATGAGAAACCCGAATGACCAATTCGTGGGCCTAGAACAAAATTTAAAATTTCGGGACCCTTAATCGTCTAGTTCTATTTCCTTCGACGCTAAAATAAAATGTATTTTTAAAACAATATTGTACGTTATTTGCGGATTTTGGGTTATGAGTATAGTTGAATCATAAAATAAAATTGTTAACATTTTTAAGTACGTTTAATAACGTAATATTTGTAATTTTATAAATTAAAAAGTAAACATTTTTTTTTGTAAAAACAATTTTAATTATCATTTTCCGTTATGAATAACTTAGTTTGTTCAAGTCAAACTTGATTAAAGTTTTAATCAAACAATTCCTCGCTTTCTATTCCGAAAACTTGTCAACGAAAAAACTCAGGTTTGCAGTGATATCATTTTCGATTACTCACGCTCTGTCTAAATTTTGTTTGCCCAGTGTTGATCGTAATCTATTTTCTATTAATTTCAATGATGACAATGACCGTTCACTAAATCAGTTTGTGACAGGCATTGTAAGACAAGTTTGTAGACACGTATCCACATTTTGAAATACATATGTGATAATCATGCATATCATTAATGAACTTATGTTGATCCGTGGGATTTTGTGATATACGATGAGAATATATTGTCAAACGGTGAAATTAACACCATTCTTATGCGAAACGATCGGAATTCAAATCTGTCATTTGCGTACATCAATTGTACATTTTTGATTTGATTGTTAATTTGCATTTCTACCGGGATCTTCTTTAAATTCAAATTGACAATTTTTCCTCTACTTCGATGTACGCCCACTTGTTGTTTATTTGACTCGGATATAAATCTATCGTAAATTACACAACGAATATCACTAATAAACTTTGATCTTGGATCAAATTGTCCGTCTTCCGAATCAGCCGGTTATAGTATATATTTTTTCGGGGGTCTTCTTGCACTCAAATATCCTTGATGCGCAATATCCATGATGTATACAAGTCCCATCGATTCGCTTTCGTAATCGTTAAAATGTTCTCGAACGTACCGTACGAAATCAATATTAACGAGTTGTACAACGGCGTTATTGAGAATAAGTATTCCGTTAAACTCACGGAAGATTTGTGAATCAGTTATATAATTGTGTATCTCCCAAATTATGATAAACAGGCATAAATACGATTCTAATTTCGGTTCGCCCGTTAACGGTGGGCCCGGTGTAAATGTCCCGTTTGTCCATTCCCACTCGACAAAATCCCGGGTCGCGCCACCGTTTCGGACCACACACAACGCACGCGACGTGTCCCTAAACCGGCCCTACGCGGCCAATAATATTGCGCAATATAATTGATGGAATAGAATAGATATTGGTGGGTTGTGCAATATATTGAAGAAATCAAACGGGGTTTGGAAATTTATTGTAATTTATTACACACACAATATGATATGCAAACGTGCATTAGTATCATCAGTTTGATTGTGGTAAATACGTTTTAAATATGACTTGTAAATGAGATTTATTTTTTCGGTATTCTGGTAGTCTTCGTACTGCCATTATAGAATAATCAAAAAATTCCTAATCGGACGTATTCATTTGTAATTTGTGTTTACCGGCGGCATTGGAATGCAGAACGGTAGAGAATAACTGACGTCAGATCACAACGATACAGAAGACGTCTTTAACGCTCATATTTTAAACGGCACGGTCTAATATAGCCGGAGAATATTGTTCGGCTGACTATTGATACGTTTAGGAAAAATGATTATTGTACGAAATATCGACCCGATATTGTCGGTCGTGTAGGGGCGGACGTTTAACGTAAAATTTGGCCCGCCGCCGCCGCTCTTCTGCCGGCGTATACCGAGGGGCAGGCTTACGCGTTATAATACTATACGGTAACTGTTGACAGCGCATACCCCTATAGGTATTAAACCGTATACCGGGTGCACGGTTTGTACGTTCTCCTCGCCTATATTATATAGATATTTAACGTACACTAAAATTTAAAAAAAAAATATATATATATATAACATATGGGCTAAAAAGTCCCGGGCCCAACATAGAAAACACGGTTCTTTCATTAAAAATTGACTTTATTCGTCAGCAGAATCTCCATCAAGAGCAACGCAATCATTCCGACGCCGCTCCTAACATTTCAATACCGTTCTCGTAGAATGATTTATCTTTTGCTTCGAAATAGGCCTCAGTTTCACTGATAACCTCTTGATTCGAGCGAAATTTCTTACCGGCGAGCATTTTTTTACAAGATCTGCGAATAGCCAGTAGTCGCTGGGAGCCAAATCTCGAGAATACGGCCGATGCGAAAGCAATTCGATCATTTTTAATTCATGTAGTTTTGCCATTGTTTAGAATCATCAACACGTTGTTGTTTTTGCTCAACTTTGAACAGGGCTTTCTCATGGACAAATATAAAGCCAACACGTTCTTTTGATATCTTTACGAAGTAAGCCATTTCATGCAACTTTGCGATAATTTAAAACGATTTTGTGGATTTTTTCAATGTTTTCTGGTGTTACCACCTCATTTGGACGTCCACTGCGTTCAACGTTTTATTTTTGTATCTGATGGAGCGGAGTCCCCATAACACTTTCCAAGCCATTTCTTCGCTTGAACGGTATTTTTTCGCATCAAGAAGCATTGTAAAATTAAAACACGAAATTGTTTTTGATCCATTATTTTGAAAATAACAAAAGTATCGTCACTCTTAGCACAATAACTCGCACATTAACGATCATGTCGTCGTGAAATGTCAAAACGGCTGTCTTTTGCAGGTTAGTACCAACGAAAAATGATGTGAATTCCAAAACACAAGCGCCATCTATGTGTTAGGCCCGGGACTTTTCAGCCCGTGTGTTATGTATACACGTATACGTATGTAATACCGTTAACGCGTGATTAATGGACCGGTAGGGCCGATCATCGGGCGTTCGGGCGGGCGCGTACACACGCTGATTACGGACGTATTGTATTTTTTTTATTATATATATTTTTTTTTTTTTTTTTTTTAATCGTCCGTTTTGTAGTATATAGCGCGCGGTTTACAGATTAGGTGTAGCGATGCTAGGTTAGGTTAGGTTGCCGGTGGTGCCGACTGCCGGATGATAATTACCCATTATGTTTGCCCCGTGCGTACGCTCTACGCGCCTATACGATATTATTTTATAGGCATCCGTCTATAGTGCGTATAGCACTGGTTAAACGGCAATGACATAAAAATAAATCCAATAGTAAATATTGTACGTATACACTAACCGTTTACGGTGTACGGGTCGCCTATATTATTTCGTCCGGCGTAGCTGCCGGCGACTCCGAGAGACCGCAATGCGTGCCGGGTGTCGCGGGCGACGGGCCGATTCCATAGATCCGACGGTGTCCGAGAGCCGCCGAGAGAAATACAAGTGTAATAAAAAAAAATTTAAAAAAAAAAAATCATCCAATACAGTTTTAAACGATATCTTCTCGGCCAGTGGCGTGCCCGGGGAATTTTCAACGGGAGCCGATATACAGTGGACACCGTTTATAAGACTCACGGATATAAAGTTCAGTCGTTTAATAGATTCAAAATCGTCTGGAACGGTCCGGACGTATCCAAATACATTATAAAAAAATTCGGTTATAAGACTCACCACTTTGTCTATAAGACTCAAATTTCGTAAAAAAAAAGTGGTAGAAAATAAATATTTTTGGTTAAAATTTAAAAAATAAATTTGTTTTCAATAATTACATATTTTAGTATTAATGATGCGACTATACGAATTTGATTTCGTCGCGGAGACTTCGTCAAAACTGAGGAAGAGGAAAAGGAGAAGATAACAAGGTCTATTGAGATGCAGGAAGACCTCACCATTAAACAAAGAGGTTCTAGAGGCTTTAGACGTGTTATGGAGAGCTGTTCATCACCGAAGTAATAATTTACATCTACAATATGAATATGAGCAATATATTAGAACATAATTCAAAAGAAACCAGAATTACATTTTTTATTTTTTTTTATAAATAATAAGTAAGCACATACATAATTTATAAGATTTGTAAAATTCATATGTATTTTGGTTTTTTTTCCCCCCCGCTTCGAATATAAGATTTATTCGGTTATAAGACTCACATTGTGCTGGTCCCAAAGTGAGTCTTAGAGCGGCGTCTACAGTAATACCCGGTTACTCGATGAATAATCGTGAATAGATCGTAGAATTCGTTTCTGTCTTGACCCGACAATGTTAATTTCAAAAACCGGATCCAAAAACTCGAAAAATATTTATTTATAACAAATCAAGTTCTCCCTCGATAACTTGGCTTATATATACATTTTAAGAATAAATTACCAAATAAATACTCGTGAAAGTATTTATAGGTGAAATTGAATTGATTTAATCGGGAAATCAAAGACAAAAACCTAAATCAGCAAACGTAAAACGCCAATTACAAATAATACAACGAGTTATTGTAGATAAAAAAAAAAAATAATAATAAATCGAAATACAATCTACTTTTTAAAAGAAATTTCCTATAATAGAAAAGGAATTTCCTACTTAGATTTTATAAAGTACATTTATATGATATTGTCATTATCATATTTAATACAATACATTTAACTTATAAATAACTAATTTATAGATATTTCGGTACTATTTCAGTGCTCTGGTCTAACAAAATATATAGTTAAAGAAATATGTACAATTAAAATATTTCACAGCATTTTAATAAATGACCTCTTAAAGCTATCTTCACTAATATATGTAGGACTGTAACGGGCACTACATGTTAACAAGTAAACCTCGGTGATAGCAGAGTGGTTTTATCGCCAAAAAAAAAAAAATAAGGCTCGGACCTGCACAAGTCCACCCACAGTTGGACATCAGAAAACTCCTTCGCGTACTTTTAACCCAGTGACCAATCAGATTAATCACTGGACAAAATCCATTGGATGGGATTTTATGAAATCCATCCATGTAAATGACATGTGTGGGGGGGGATCCGAACCACTGTCCTATGGCCAAATTCCGGGTAGATGTGCTTGGTGCAAAAATCAGAAGGGGGGAGGTATTTTTAATCGAATGGAATATACCAGTAAAGATTATTATCCATTATAATTTTTTTTTTATACATTTATAACTAAAAAAATAAAATCAGGTTTATCGAGGGTGCCGTGTGATAACTACGGTTACAAAAGGGCGCCCTGAGACGAACGACTTTGGGAACCGTAGATATACAGGATTATAGGTATATAGACGTAGGGTGTAGGCATATTATACACACTTATGCGGTACTATCTATTAAATGTTTAATTTATTGTTACCATAACGGGTAAGCCCGGTAGTAGGCCGGTATTATAATAGGTACACGTACGTTTTACACGATATTTTATAGCTGCGTTTCGAACTAGTTAAATTTATGAATAATTTAAGGTCGGGTTAGCTGAATAACACCGCGTTGTGTACAGTGTTTAATTGAAATTTAGGAAAACGGGCTAATCTTTACGACGTTAAAACTCGTTATTTTATAATATCTCGTCGCCGTGTACCGTCCGTCGATTGTTAAACGTTATTATATACGATGTCTGTTCAAAAATTACCAGGATTTTATTTTTAATAATTACACGACTGAAAGTTACATATAATTTCAAGATATCTCCTTCGAAATACTCGGCTCCGGACGATATACAGTGATCCAGGCGATCTTGCCACGTTTCAAAAGACCTTTGGAACTGTTCCAAAGTCAAAGCTACGTATTCTGTTGCCCCGTTCGCTTTAATTTCCTCTACACCTTGAAATCGTTGTCCTTTAAGCGCAGTTTTTAGTCTTGGGAATAGAAAAAATTACACGGGGCCCGATCTAGAGAACAAAGAGAGTCTGGGGACCACAGTAATTTTTTGATCAGCCGAAAATTCACGAATCGACAGCGCTAAATGTTCCGGTGCATTGTCGTGGTGAACAATTGCGGAACGAATTTGGCAGCGCGACCCTTCTCGTCTGTATATTTTCCTGTAAAATTGCACGACTCAATTGAAATTCGCTTTGTTAACTCACGAACGGTTAATTGGCAAGCCATTTTGCATTTTTTTTTCACAAATTGTCGCCACACCATCGTTTCTGGATGACGACGATGGTCTTCCAGAACGTGGATCGTCTTAAGTTAACCGCCGACCGTCCTTGAAACGTTAAAAACACTCGAAAATCACGGAACTACTTAATGAATCATCCTCAAAAACGGTTTTAATCAATTCCGTACGTTTGCGTTGCATCATTTTTACCAAATTTCAAGGATGACTCGATGCACACGCGTTGTTCGTTAATTTCGGACATGTCGAAAACGGCGAACGAAAAAAAAACTGACTAGATTTAACCGCGTGTAACGTTTAACTGAGATAAGACAGCGACTTCGGGTTTTGTTTAAAATATCCGCTAAATCCCGGGGAATTCATCTATTTACAATTTGAAACGTTATCGTGTGTAGATTAGCCGTAATAACATTTGTCCTGGTACTTTTTTTGAACAGACCTCGTACGTCGACGTATACAATATTTGCATACAGGACGCATTTGGTACGATACTGAACGGTAAATAATACAGGACGACCGCACGTGGAGAATACGAATTTTATATAAAATACGGGGGCTATGAAATGGTTGATGCCATTGAAATGATAAAAATATGATATTAAAAGATCTTTTTTTTTTTTTAACGATGTTATCAATAATACCTCGGACGGTACCGGATTGTTAGAATTATATTAGGATTAGGAAAAAGAAAAAAAAAAAAGGAATACATTTATTTTCGTATAACGCACAGTTGTACTTGGTTTGGCTAAAATGAAGGGGAACGGTCATTGCAACGCGTTTTCGATCCACTCCCAACAGAAAAAAAAAAAAAAAAAAAATCACTACGACAGTATATTGCTACTGCGTGCTCGGTGTTAATCATGATAATATTGTACGTGTGTGGTTTACATTATTACACCGAAAACCCACATCTGTCGCGTCCGAGAGGCATAATTATTATGTAGACGGAAACGCAGTAAAATCTAAACTGCGTATTTTTTTTTTTAAAGGAAGGTTTTAAACGGCACACAACAGAGTGGAATTCGACGAGCTGTTTATGCAACGACTGTAAACATTAAGAAACAAAAACTGGAATGGGCTGGTCACACGTGTAGGAAACAAGACTCGATGGTAAAAAAAAAAAAAATGTGATAGATGAAAACCCAAGAGGAAAAATACCACTCGGAGTACCGCCGTATTGTCGGAAGAATAAGAAGAATTTCGCTCGAAATATCGGAACATAGGAATTCGGGTTGACGAAAGATTGTAAAAGATTCGAAAAGACGGATGAAAAAAATATAAATAGCGGTGAGTAAACCGACATAAACCATATATTCGTATGTCGGCCGATATTAAATATATCGGGGTTTTTTTTTTCTTCAAATTTTCCGATTTATTCAGAAAAAATATCTCCGAAATATAGAAAATAAAAAAAGGCTTTCGGCTAACAATTTTCTATTTCGAATATCAGTAACAAATATCGGGAAAAACTCAGCTCTCACTACTGATTATTATGTTTGTCGGCCTTTGAATAGAATTATGCGGAAAACGCGTCTCCATTTTAACGGCTCATCGATATATCGAATACTATATTATATCTGAAATAGCTATTTGTTTTTTTTTTAAAAAATTTAAATTTAAAAACGCGTCTATTCGAAAATTCCTTGCCGGGGCAAAGATTTATTAGACATTTTTACCGATATCCGATATTCTGGTATGTGCAACTGCAGATACCCGACATCCGATATTTGAAATTGAAAACCGTGAAGATGTTAACAAAAATAACAAAAATTCATCTAACCACAATACCCTAGGATGAAAAAAATAGGGATGCAAAACTACGCCATGTACGAAACTCTAATATGTGATAACCTGAGTTATATTCATATAAACCGATTTATAACGGCCGATAGCTCATTTTTTTTTTTTTTAATTTTATTATTCATATTCCAGAGACATAATAGACATTTTTACCTCTGAAAATATCGATCTTTAACGAAATCTGACACTGATAAAATCGATATCGAGTATCGGTTTATGTATTGTCCTACCCCTTATAACGGTACCGTGAACGTCCGATACTCCGAGGTATTGGTGAACTACCTATAGTATATTTGACAAAAATAAATTGTACTTATTCTATAAATTAAATTTCATGTCATATACATACGGGGTTTATGGGACTTGTTATGGTTATATCAGTTTATACATCAATAAATCGGCCTGTTTGAACTACCGTAACAAATATGTGGAACCTCTATAAAATAATTTTTAATATTGATGTTTGGGTAAAACACAATGATTTTTTTTTTTCACCCTCGATCAGAAATTCGACATTCCGATTTTCCTATCAGCATCGGTGGCGTAACCAGGAAAATATTTCGGGGGAGGTGTACGTTTTAAATTCTCACTCGTCGGTATCGGTTACGATATTTATTGGTCGAGTTTGATAAACCACAGCTTAAAACACAAATGTGTATCGAAGACGTTTCAGCGGGAATTATTACGCCGCTGCCTTTCAGTAGTATACCCATCGCATTTGAGATCCGGGCACCCGGTGCAATTGGTATTGGCGAACTAGTAGTCGGGGTGGGTTTCTAAACTACGCAACCAGCGTCATTTGTTGGCGTGTTTATATTTTTTCCATTCCGAACACTGTGTAGGTGCACTTCGAATCGAATAGCGTATTATCGTATCCCGTGTGAACCGATTGTCCTACTTGTCGGACCGCACACGTAGCCGTACGCAAAAGTCCGCGGAGACCGTGAAAAACCGACCGAATAAATAATAAATAATATATTATAATAATGCGTATATGTATGTATGTATGTATGTGTGTGTATATAAAAAAAAAAACGTGGGGGCGATAGCACCTCGACGGGCGTGTTGGCTTCACGTGAAATCCATTTACGAATAATTTTTTATTATTTTTTTTTTTTTTTTTTTTCATGATACGTTTATCACAGCGCGGAGATCAGACCGTGAGATTTCGAACGCGATCGACGGTCCGGATAACACGGCCGGCTAGCTGCGGCAATGCGCGGGCGATTGCCACCGACTAAACCGCGTATTTAGATCCGTCTACCATCGGTGTGCACGCATAATATTATTGGTTTTGGGCGTGACCGTATTTATATGAAAACAAGAAAAAAAAAATCAAAAAAAAAAAAACAACGGGACTTTTTTTATTATTTTTTTTTGCTATCAGAGTCGCTCTCCGCCGAGGTGAAACGTCTTGCCGGAGACCGGGGAGTACTTGTCCGAATTAAATTTTAATATTATACAACCGTGCAAATGAAACACGCAACAATACGATATGGAGCGATAATATCGGGGAGAAAAAAAAAACGGTTATTTCCCGGATACGAAAAAAAAAAAAAAAAAAAAAGGGAAACCGAAGACTTTACAAATAATGCATTTCTAAAATAACCCGGTTATTTTTTTTCAGAAAATTAAAAAAATAAAATCGTTATTTTGGAGAATATTACAATTACAAAAATAATTTCAACGCGCGAAAAAACAATCAATAATACAACTCGTTCACGTTTTAGTTAAAAATTAACCGGACTTGTTTACGATTTTGTATACGTTTTTTAACTTTATCACACTTATATTAATTAATATTTGTTACCAATAAAATAAATGTAAACATATTTATACGAAATATATATATATATATATATATATATATATATATATATATAATACATAGAAAATAAAAATTATGAAAAATACCTAAGACTTTAAACAACTTTGTTTTTTTTTTTTAATATTTGTTAATATCTATCAGAATATTAAAATTATCATGATTTAACATATCGTATCGTATTTTCGTTTTTTTCGGCTCTATAATTTGAGACGAAAAATACGGACAATAATTGTACGTAATTTCGTAACAATTACAAATTAATCAAATTTTCAATTTACATCAAAACATGTTTAACCCCTCGGAACCGTTATTCTTATGCAATGATTTGTTGTCGCGTACAGATAAAGGTTATGAGGGGGACCTCTGCCCAATTTTTTTTTTTTGGAAATCATACCAATATACCTATTAACTGTTTCAAATATATTTTGTTATTTTTGAAAATGGCCCCCCCCCCCCACACCACAAAATGAAATCCTAAATAAATATCGTATTTTTCAATCTTCCCACATTTACAGAAGCGGCTCACCCATATGTGTAGTATCTTACCTTTCTATCTTCGTCTGAAATGTCCAATACTATTCAAATTTCCCACCTGCGGCAGCGGCCTATCCATTATCGGATTGATTTGTATAATATACGATTAGAACGGTTGGGACGGTTGGAAACGGTTTTTAAACTAACTACAATGTTTATTTAAGAAAATAAATGAATTAAGATAAAATAATATACGAAAAAATCACCCGGTTCTCTAGTTAAGCTTCTTTTTTATTTAAGATAAAAAAAAAAAAAAACGGCGGTATAAAATTACGTACTAGATTATAACAATATTTACTGTCATGATTATTATAATATTTATATTAATATATTATCGAATTATGACATTACTGTCCACGTCTATACGCGCAGCTGTTTTTTTTTTTTTTTTTCGTAATTTAACTGTTTGTCTTCACATATATTTGATTATGTGTATATATATATATATATATGAGTCGTGCGGTGTAATATTTCAGCATTGTGTATATACAGTACTCAAACTTGTCAAATTACAAAAAAAAATTTATAATAAACAAATAAGTTTTTTTACGAACTGACCACGTGCTCGTCGACATTTATAGCGTTGTAAAGTATTTGATTAAGACTATATTCGGATATCGGCTTAGTAAGATTAGTTCTATTACAATTTATCGAGTACCTAATATTAATTTTCGTCTGCAGGTGACTCGTATATAAACGAAATAATATTATAATATATTATAGAACTTATAGAATAAGTTTAAGAATGAAAATTATTATAATAGAACAAACCTTTAAACGTTATATTGTATTCGTCGCTATTTAAAATCGCGATTTTCAGAGATAAGTTGAACATATCGATCAGATAAAATTTTTAGCAGTATATTTATTCATTGACTTGAGGAATTACCATTTTAGACGAAGCACCAATCCTTTTCTGATTAATAGAAAAAAAAAAAAAATTGTTTTACACTGTGTTCCCCTGCAGGGTACACCACTGAACGTTTTTAAAAAAAAAAAAAAAAAAAAATAGCCGACATACTTCGCATAATGGATGGCCCTCTGTTGTTGGCGGAAAGATAGAAAGATATGATATATTTTAGTGTAATCAAATTTACATATGCACACGTCGATTAATCGTTGCGAACGAAAAACGATTATAAGCGAATTAAATTACAACATTTTTATCCACATATGTAATTGAAAAAAACACGGCAATTTAAAACGGCTAGATAAATGGCTCGAAAATCGCCAGAATATTTTTAAAATTACACCACGATTAGAAAGTGCTAGTGTTTGGTGAAAGTTTCCGGTCCTTACACCGATTATTTTCAATCCGATTATTATATTAAGAAAACTACATTAGAGAAAATAAAAAAATAAATGATCTTTTTCGAAACACTGTATTCCGGATACAAATTATTTTCGTTATCATCAATAATTTAATTGATAACACGCCGATTATTAATTTACCTTTGATAATATTGATTGAATAAAATGTCATGATTACTATTATTACCGTCTACTATTGCATATAATCGTGTACATATTACGTATGCAGTACTTAAAGTATTTGATAATTGTCAGTGGTGCCAGTGGTGTCTGTGCGGAGTAGCTCCCACGTTACGACGAGGTAATAATTTCTTTCCAGAACGCTATACTTTGGTTTTTTTTTTTTACATAAAATAACTATACTATACTTAGAACTATTGCGACTATAGTATAGCTCTCCTTCATAACATATTCCCAATTCGAACACTGTATATACAGTCGAGTCGTGATAACTCGAAGTTGAAGGGGGATAAAAATTCACCTCGAGATATGTATTATTCGAGATACCTAACTCGAATTTATCAATATAAAATAAATACTTCGAGTTACCTATGTAATGAAATATAATTTTAAAATTTTACGATAAAAACATTACGACAAATATAATACATTTATGTTATAAACATAAATGCTATACAAAAACTAAATATGTATTATTTATGAGATACAGTAGAAAAATAATTTATAATTCATTTTTGGTTTTTTGGCTGTTTATTGACAAAATCTTCTAATTTGCCTATGGATTCGAAAATAGAAGTATCCACGCCTTCGACAGATTCAACAAAGTTTGTAATGATGGCATTGCTTGGTTCGCCGTAATCATATTTAAAGTTGTACTTCGACTAAGCTATTCATCACAATTTTATATTCGAGTTAACAAGACTTATAATACATTGAGTGTTATTATAATTTCTAGGGGAATTAAAAAAAAATCGAGTTGTCGAGGTTCGACTGTATTATAGAGTACGAAATTTGTCACGCGGTATTATTTTGCATTTCATTTTAGATTCTGAACGAAGAAAAAAAATGTATTATTTTTTTTTTTTTTTTTTTGTTTTACTATGACGTGTGTGTTTTATTTTCTCCGTCTGTGAACGACTTTTCTTCTAGAAATCCTGTTCGGATTTTCAAGTACATTTTCCGATAGGGGCCGACTATCAATTATAGTCATTGTACGTTCATTTAAATTTGGTGCGTATTTTAGTACGCATCGACTAGATGAAAATGCTTTCGGAAAAGGTGCTTCACTTGAAAATCAGAACGAGATTTCTGATAGAAACGTACGTTTACGGGCAGAAAATAAAAAAATACATTCTTCGTTTTGCTAAGGATTTAAAAAAATAAACTCACGTTCTAAAAATTCTTCACGCATGATTATAAAGACCACCTACCACCCAAAGACAAGTATACGTTTAAAAGGCGTTTGTAAACATATATATAAAAAAAAAAATACGTTTTAACACGGACATCGTCGCTTTATATGTTATTATATTATTATTTTTTTACCATTATTTCCGGTAGCTTCCGATTTTGTATTATTATTATTATTTTTTTTTTTATTTCTATTCACTACATATACCTATAACGTACATCGAATAGAAAAAAAAAATGAAAAGGTTAAAAAAAAAAAACTAGGTTAAAACGACCGAAAAATATTATTTTGACAGTTTTTTATGCGTTATGAAAAAAATTACTAAAAAAATTCGGACTATTGTTGAAATTAATCCAAAAATTGGCCATTAAGCTTAGTGTATGTACAAACCATGCAGTAGCACCGCGTGACGTAGTTTACGTACCAGGTACCTTTCGTTTGTCGGCATTTTCGGTAAAAAAAGACAGTTTTTTTTTTTTTTTTTTTTTAAGTCCCTATACTCACACCACGTTTTTTGTTCATTTTTTTTTTTTACTTACACACACACGCAACGTTATATTATAACGCCCGTTTTGTTCACGTGCGTGTAATAACTAATAATAATAATATTATACACACATACGTATTATAATATCTCATTTTTTTTCTTTTTTTTTTTTTTTTTTTTTGTATACCGATATAATATTATAACGTAAATAATCATGAATAGGAATGAAATAAAAAAAAAAAAAAAAATTAGGGACGATCGCCAGCGGACGGACGCCCTGCTGGTATTAGGTACTTACGTATAATATTCTATACAAGACGCTCCACCGGCCGTGTGTGAATGACCGAAATCTCCAATTAGTTCTCGTGCCAGCGGCGTAGCGTTGAAAAAACACGATTTACGATGTTGAATTAACGATTATTTTTATTATTATTATTATTATTATTGTTGTCATTAATATAATTTTTCTTTTTTTTTTTTTTTTTTGTAAATCGTCTAAACGAGGCTTTCGTCGTAAATATTATTATACGCGCGCGTATCCCGCGCGCTCCCGTGACGCTAAACCTTGTGTACGACGGGAGAACGGATAGGTTTTTATTTTTTTTTACCCGAAAAGAAAAAATATATATGTAAAAATAATAATACGTCAACAACGTTACAGCTCGGGGCGCAATTAAAACTGATTTCGTATTCGATTATTATACGGACCCGCGTAGAAATTCGAATAAAACATCGCGGGCGCGCCGCCGCTATAATAGCTGCGCGCGAGCGTATACGACGAGATTCGTGTCAAATATATTCTAATAATGTTTACCGGCCCGTGTTCATTCCGAATATTTTTCGAAAAACCGACCATAATTTTCGTCTGTGCGTATATATATATATATATATATATTATACGGATACCTCCACGAATGCGTGTCCGAGATATTGCCCGGACGCGTAACAAAAAAAAAAAAAAAAATAACCGTAGGCAGTATAGTTTATACGGGCATTATCTGTCGTCAATAAAATCATAACGCCTATTATAATACGATATTTAAGTATCCGCGTCTAATTCTATAACGTTCGTTAGCCGGTCGTCCGCGTACAATAATAACGTTTTATAGTACAAGTTATTATTTTCGATACGAAGATTATATCCTATGTAGGTATACTTACGTAGGCGCGCGGGTACTTCAAAAAAAAAAAAAAATCCGATTGCGTTCGTATTATTACCGCCCGTAATGGTATACCGACGAATACGGTTCAGCTTTAGTTTTCCCCATTCGAAACGCCGGAGATCATATCGATCGAATTTTTATATATATATATATATATCGCTTGTTTGCTACAACAACGACACAACACAAAAATCGTCGTTTTTGAGTTGTGTGCGAATAATAATAATATTGGTGTTTTTTTCTCTATACTGATAGAACGACATATCTAAATAATACCTATAAGTTTACTTCCCATATTTCCGCTTATTAAAATAGCCCACCCATGAAGAGTATCCTAACTTTTTTACTTTTTTTTTTTCTACGTCTTGTCAATTATGTCTTGTATCGTGCCATCTATTTTTTGATAATAAAAAACGTTTGAAAAGACACATTACTATAAACTTAATAAAGTACGGAAAACCGTACTATATCCTTATAACTGAAGGTATAATTAAACAATAGATTTTCGATATTATTTAATTGTGATCAAATATTTATATATTTAGTACGTTATTTTAGACGTTTTGTCGAATATTGTGCGTTTCCGGAAATGTTACGTTTGCCCGATTAAAATGTACTTCTATTTTTATACAATGTGTATCTGTTTAAAATAATTGCGCGACACGATTTTTTTCGATTTTTCACGATTTTTTACATTCAAAAATATGATCAGCCCATAAAATATCAAACATACTAATTTAGATACTGTGCAAAAAACAATTTTGGACACTTATTGTTATTCGGAAGAATCGTATAGAGGGCGGATATCTCGGCCGGGCATATAGAACTAATTTTTGAAGAAAAAAAAAAAAAAATGTTAAACGTATTTGGGCTACATTTAAGCCGTCGATAAAGTAAAACAAAATATAATTACATTTACTTTTCTCGTTTTTCGTTTTCGCGAATTACTTAAAGTGAGATCCGTCACGTTTTCACGGTCGGAAAAACCGCAACCGCTCATTTTATGCGCAACAAACATTAGCAAATTAAATGGAAAACGTGAACAGAGATTTGAAGTCATTTCGTCCTCTAATCTGACGACCTAATCGAGACCCGATCCCACACAATTTAGTCATCTTTCAGTTACAATTATCTGCCGTTCCTTTTGACTTTCGGTGCAGGTCTCCGCAGTCGAACAATTCAAATGACTATAAACATCACGAATAACGCCGGAATATTTTTGAAATCATATACCGCGTCCGGAAAGTTGTAATATAAGTGTTCGGCAAATGTTTCGGGTGTGCGCGGTAATTTTTCATTGAATTATGACGTAAAAATAACAGAAACCGCGACCGTTTGCTACCAGAAATCACACTTACGCTGACGGTTGGGCCAAGATTTCTGGTAGATAAGTTGCTTACATAGAACGAGAGATTCACACTATTATACACAGTACAATAAAAAAAAGGTACGCCAATATATTTGTATAAAAACCGTATCCGGAGTGTTTACAACCGTTTTTAGGACATGCAGCAAACAGGTACCGTATTAATATCTTTTTGAAAAAAGTCAGATAAAAAAAAAAAAAAAAAAACCAACAAGAATGACGGCTATTTTTTCAAATTGTTTTTAGTAGTTTTTATGGACTGGCGGTGTCGAATTAGTACCGGGAGTGCTTATACGCTTAAGATCAAAAATGTGGACGTGTATAGGACGACACGATTTATATTGATCGTATACGAATTTTTTACCACGTTGCATCGTAATTATCGGTATTATTATGCATTTAAACGATATTTCCAGTATACCGCAATGCATTAGCTATATTGTAAATGTATTATATTATATTTGGCCTGGGTCGTATTATTATTATTACACAAATGTATTACAAAATAATATTATCTTTTTATCAAATCAATCGCGATAGCAGCGGCACGGTGGGAATGCACCGTATAAAATACACAATCGTAATATTATTGTTTAGTAAAACGTTTCGACGGACACGATTGTCTTGGTTATTTTATTGTTTTATTTAAATTTATATTACGATCATTTTTTACCGTTGTTTTATTTTATCTATCTAAAAAAAAAAAAAAAAAAAAACCAAAAATAAATACACGTCACAGATAAATGATTAATTGATATAAACTACGATTGTATTACGAAGCGAACCGCATTTGTCATATTTATTCGTAGATACCTATAAGTAACCGGTCACCGTTTTATACGAAAACAAAAAAATATAATAAATAAATACAATAAAAGTCTTATACAATTTTCCCCGGTCGGAGTATTATGCCACCGAGTGGATTACAAATATAAAAAATAATTATAATTTATAATAACAATTACGGCTCAGATTTGTACGCATTTAAATATTTCTTCTGGTAAGAACAAAATAACGTTTCGTAATGTTGTGGTTAGTAGTGAGTTTAAGAGTAAATTGAGTACAGAATATTTCGATATTTTACAATTTTTTTTTTTAGCGTATTTTACGATTTTAAGCTCATATTTCATTTTTGGAAAGCATAGATTTTTAGATTGTGTCAGTTAGCGACGTTTCTATGGTAAAAATCAATCAAGCTCAGATCAAGAACTTTTGGTATAAAATGTTGTCTAGTTGGTGCATTGTGAAGGACAAGTTTTCCGAATAATGGCAGAAAACCAGAATAGACGAGAATATCTACGGGTTTTTCTTATTTTTGATTTTGTTGTGGCAATTCAGTTAAAATAACGGTAAATACCGGAAACTTTCACAAAATGCGTATTAATGTACTATAGCACTTATAGCACCATAATCTACACTTGATACAATTTTCAAATAAGTTTTTAAGTAATTTTATGGCCATTTGAAATTTACTACACTATGTGAACAGTAATGATTGTAATTGATTTTCATCGGCGTTTTTAGTTTGGATAGGTCGGAATTTGTTATGTTCCCAGCTTGTATTGTTGTGAAACTTTACACGTCGAATAAAATCAATTGTGGTCTTCCCAGACCGCGGTCGTTGAATAATACGATTGTAATCGTGTATCCAAAATGATGTTTTATCGACATTTTTGTAATTTATTTTTACATTGTCCAATCGCGTGTTGGCCAATAATTACGGCGCGTTTGTGAATATTTCGCGATTTTGCCAGCACATACGAAATCCCCGCGTCCTGATAATATTCGTTTAACCGTGCGTACAAATATTTTATCTCGTATTGCCGGGAAAATTCGCTTCGTCGTCGTCGTCGTCGTCGCGTACCATATTGTCTTGTATCCGCAGCGACGCGGATGTGTTTTGTATACGTATTTTTTTTTTTTTTTTTTATTTTTTTTTACCCCTGCACACGCGTATATATTATTATATATAGGTATATTTGCGGTGTTTTCCGCACCGCCGCCGGTCCCCCTAAACCGCACTATTTTGCATTCAAATGCGATCTCTCCAAACGAGGGGAAAAAAAAAAAAAATACTCGCAAAACCACTCCGGAACATTCGTCGTTTTCTTCCCTTCCCCGTTCACGACTTACGTACCTATATATGTTTATACACCGCGTGCAGCATAATATTATATAATATTGCTACGCACTCGACACTCGCAGATATTACGTATATATATTGCTTTGTGTGTATTATATACGAACGTAATATATACGTTTCTCCTCTATCCGCTTAATGCCATCCTGTGGATTTTTGCTATTTTTTTTTCCTACAAATTTTAACCGTATATTTTAAAGTTTTATGGAAATAATTGCGTTCGGGATGGTGAATACGTACGGCAGACGCATTTTTCTCGTCAAACTCAATGCAATACGTGGCTTAACAAAAAGTCATTCGTAATATATATATATATACACGTAATAACAACGATTTAATTTTGGAAACAATCATATGTATTGTGGTCTTCCCAGACCGCGGTAATTGAATAATTTGATTGTAATCGAATATCCAAGATGTTTTATTAACATTTTTGAAAAAGATAATTGCTTTTTACGGATCAGCCTGGTTTTAGGGTAATATTTTGCTCCTTTTTTTTTTTTTCAAGTTAATTTTACGTTTCTCTCCGTGTTTGTCGTCCTGCATCTCGCGGTTTTTTATTTTATTAACAATAAATTACAAATTATAACCTCTATAGTGTCAAAGTTTTATGGAAATAATTGCATTCGGGATGTGCAACAGACGACATTTGTCTCGTCTAACTTATCGCAATACATGGTTTAAAAAAAAGTCATTCGTATTATCAACGATTTAATTTTGGAAACAATCATATATTTTGCATTTTACGGTATTTTCAAGTCTTCGCATTTATTGGCAATGTTTTCCCTTTTTTTTTTTTTTTTACATTTTTTACGTTTATATCAACCGAATGGCATTAGTATATGTATACGCCTATTTTTTAATAAATAATAAATCATTTTTTTTAAATATTTTTACGGACATTACAAATTGTCGTTCAAAATATTGTATTTTATTACATTTCTTTGGTAAATTTGAAACGCATTTTTTTTTTTTTTAAAGGTTTCTATACAGTGCATTTGATCGGACAGAAGGTTTTTTTTATTATTTTTTTTTTTTTTGTTTTTGTTTTTCGTTATGTATGTAATATAAAATAACAATTTTCCCGCGATTTCTTGACAAAAAAAAAAAAAAAATAAACAATGTTATAACAAATTGTATTGTACCTACCTCTATTGAATATTCAACATCGATGAAAATGCATTTTCGACCGCTATTGTAATATTGTGAATTAACACGTCGCCCACGACACCGGGGCGTACCTACGCCGCGAACGATGCGATCGGCTCCGATAACGTTCGGTACTCGTACCCTGCCGCGGATAATAAAAAAATTTTATTAAAAATCCGAATTGTCGTCCCTGTCGCCGCGCACTTGTAATTTATCGCGCACATGTCCACCGCCCGCGAGCGCTCGTTATTTTCCCACAAACGGACGCCAAACAATACGGTACGAACCGGTACGCCGTGCCCGTAGTCTTTTATATAGTATTTCATTTTAGTTAGATAAAAGGAAATAATAAAAAATGATCATAATATTGGACAGTATTTTATATTATTATGTAAATAAATATAATAATACAACAATATATGCCAAGTGTAAATAAAGACAACCGTGCCGTGTTGTTCCGAAACGTTTTCAGAAAAAATATTATTGCCGTTCGCGCCTACCCGCTGCGCCGTGACGGCCGATTGTGATTACAGTAAGTACGACCGCGCGGATAAGTTATTAGGTATAGTCTTCTTTTTTTTTTTTTTTTTTTTTTTTTTTTTTTTTTTTTTTAGAGTTTGTTTTTGTTTCTATTTTATTTTTTTCTGCCTTTTTTTGTTTACCGTAATACGCCAATTTCGACGTTGTACGTGACATTAAGCGAATAAAAAAAAAAAAAAGAAAAAACCGTACGATTTCTATAAAATTAGTTGCCCGATCGCTATAGTACTATTTCGGGCGGTAATGCGTTCCAAGACAATTTAAAGTATGCGGGGTAGTAATAGGCGTTTTATATTATAGCGATTTCCCCGTAAAAACTCATAAAACAGACAAAAAAAAAAAAAAAAATTGTAAAACCAACAACTATTAACAGTATAATATCCAAAACTGCAGGCGAGATTTTAATTTTAGACGCTCTTTTTACGGGGGGGGGGGGGTTACATATATTCTAGAGGTCGAAAAACATAATTTTATGCAAAACATTTTTGTCGTGGGCGATATTAAATTCTTAAAACGCTCATTAAACAACACAATTGTTGAACAATTATTATCAATTTAAACTCGTATCGCTGATGGCAAGGCGAAACGTGGATTTAAAATTGTATTTTAATTTAATCAACTCGTTTTTAAATTGAATTCATCTACTCGGTACACTTTGAACATTATCGGATCGTTCATCGTAGTACAGATATGAAATAATTGTGTAGCTAACAAAAATACCAATTTTTTTTGTTTACATTTTATCGGTAATGCAATAATTTGAACTTAAACGGCGGTTTCCCCGGAATCGTGGCCTATTCCATCCGTAGTAGAAAACCCGTATTATGATATTATTACGTTACGCGTTGTTGTGGTTTTTTTGTTTTTTTTTTTTTTTTTGTTTGTTTTGTTGACTATGTTAACGCGGTACACGGCGGAGTGTAACCCGACGGTAAAACGGACATTTTAAATGCGCTTTGAAGACGATTCACGAACTAAATTTGTAACTACTTAATAGTAGCGGCGAACCACCCCCGGTACCAATTTCACGGGCAAACGGACCGCGCGGGGGTAGTCCGCGGAACGGGTTTATATTCCGAACGGACCGCGGCGGTCATAACTGACCACGCGTTCCACCTATTAAAAACACCTATGGAATTATTATTATAATTCCGCGGTGCTTCCGTTAATAATATACGTCGTTGTAGACGATTAGGTAGGTACACCGTACGCGCCGCTCCGCCGTGCCCGAAACCGACGAGTCCGGATATAATATTATTATTATTATTATTATTAATATTAATATTATATAGGTGCACGTGTCGCAGCTGTATAATAATAATCCGACTCGCCGGTACCCGCCCGCGCGCACTGTAAAGAATTCGAATCGCCTCTGCGGCGGTGGCGGCGGCGGCGGCGTTTTTATGCGAAACACTTGTAAATTCGAAACTTTACTCGAACAACACCTGCGAGCTCGCCTATAATATAATAGTGTACACATACAAGATATATATATATATATATACACACAATATACACGTGCGGGTTTTTACTACCGTCACACACTACTAAAAAAAAAAAAAAGATTTCCTAGGGACAGGTTTCTATTTCGCAAAAAAACAGCGACTCCGAAAATCACGTGCGATCCGGGCGTATATACAGGACGATCGGCCGGATATTCTGGTATTTTCAATCGTTTAAGATTTGTCCCGACCCCCCCCCCTTTCGCCCTTTTAACACGTATAGAGAATATTTTTTTTCTTAAAAATAATCTTCATGGGCTCATAATATCGGTTATACCGTTTATATAATAGTTAAAAAAAAAAAAAAATTACACCGGAGGAGTATTGAAGTTTATCGACCTTCCCCGATTCTAAAACAGCTAAAACTATTTGGTAATCCTAAGTATTGTATACACGCATTTAAAGTATAATATGAGTAAGAGTGAACATTTGAAAACGGTTTGAAAATAAAAATTGAAAAATTCGTTAATGATCGAAAAAAATAAATACAGATATCGAATTTACTTAAATGTTCCAAGAAAATCGCTGGATCGTAATAAAAAAAAAAAAAAAAATCACCTGTATAAATAATCTAATAAAACATCTAATCCACGCGTCTTTGAAAAAAAATCCACTATTTTCGCTCCGATTTTTTTTTTTACCTTCTTTTACTTTAATTACCTGTCTTTATCTTTTTACAAAACTCTTTTTAATATTCTTATAAACTATTTTATCGTTCTATTTTATTTTTTCCCGTTTTAACTTTTTAGCTTATATACCTACGACTTTCATGACGTACTACAACCGCCCAACATATCGCTTTTATTTATTTATATTTATATAGTATCTTGTATCTTATACATTAATCTCGTATCTTCATTCTGTATATATATCTTGTATCTCTTTCTTTATTTACCTCCTAAGAGAAAACAGGATGGGGAGGGAGTGTAATAAATAATTGCATTCGATAATAATACTCAAGACGAGAAAAATGTATTGGAAACAAATAATCTTTTATTAGAAGCGGCAAAGCGACCAATAAGGTTATTCACTGTTAAGATTATTTTTATTGTCAAGCTTATATAAACGTATATTAAATATCATTACATCAATTATTTACCGCCAGGCTTCTGCTTATTTCTATTTTCGCTTACCTATGTGATTGTTTATTAGATTAAAAACTTTGTAACGTAGCAGAATAAGTCAACATATATGATTAGATGCAGTATTGACACTTTTAAATATATACACCATAAAATTAACATAATTTAATATTAACGTAGACATAGAATCTCGAATGTAACAGAAGTTAAGTTGTAAATTATTTTTTAATACCGGAAACTTGTGCTTTTTTTTTTGCATACAGCGTACGAGGGGACGGCTCTCTCCATTAGCCGTATTTTTTTTTTTATCATAATCGTTTCATGTTACTTGATTATGGTGTATGTGGTTTATTTTCATATTTTATTAGCTACGCCACTAAAAGGAGGCAACGTCTCTGTCTGGGGGCATCGTAAGGGGACGCAACAAAGAATAATAGTAAAGGGCTGCGTCCCCTTGTGCCTCCCCATGCCCAATTCCTATTCGTAAATACCTTGCTAATGAACCGTTAGCCAGTGTTATGGTTAGGTTAGGTCAGCAGACTGGAGTATTAAACCACTCCAGTAAGGAATAAGGAAAAACAATTGGACAATCAAAACTGACATCCGGTGTCCTGGCGAAGGTCGTTTTTTTTTTTTGGCATTTCTATATATTTAGTTCTATTACGAAAGGAACGACTGCTTCTGGTCCGAAAATAAGTGGGTGGTGTGTACCTATACTATGTACTATCGTGGATATAAGCTGAAACGTGTAAGAAAATTAATTCACAACGTTTTATATTACTTGCTCGTTAAGCACGGCCCATAAAACGGCTATAACAGCAAAATAACGCAGTGACCCTTGTAAATTTAATAACTAATCGCGACTGGGCGATTAAATAAAATTTGAGTTTCTGAAACCCAAGCCACAACTGATTTGCCTACACGCTTGTTCGATATTTTATCGATTCCCGTCGCGCGTAATGTACCAATATTGGTAAAATGTACGTGTACCGCGTCGGTCTACAACTACAGTGGCGTTCGTGTATTTATCTGTTTATTAGATCGATAAAAACAAGGCTGAAACGAGTGTTTGCTACGTAAGCAGTACATTTTCTTTAATTCGTAATATTCGCTGATATTGTTCGTACGCGTTGGGTACGCGACAATATAAATAGCGAAATTTAATTTCGAAGTAAACAAAACCCAACTGGGCGAAAACTCACCGGCCAAACGATGTGTACGATAACCGAAAACACCGACGAATAATCGAGTATTTAATTTTGACGGTAATCGCACCGAGACGATTTGTGCGAGTTTGGACTGCGGTGAGTAGGTGGTGTATTATTAAGATAATAACACACACACACAGGTATAGATTTAAATTAATCGTTTTCCACTTTTTACCCGCGGGTATAGAGTGTAGGTATACATAAATAATCGTACAAAATAATGGGCAATGGGTAATGTCACCCTTGGCATGATGAAAAAACGATTGGAAAATGTATTTTAAAAGTTTTGATTATTTTCCACAATTGTATGTTATAAGTGCAGTAGAAAACCTTTCGTTTTAGGAGGAGGTGGTGTCTAATGCCCCCAAAGTCCCCTCTCCCCCAATATCCGCCGCTGTGTATCTGTCAGACGCGTTCGCAAGCTTCACGCCCTCCAAAAAATAACCGCCTACCAATATACTATTGAATATTCGAATATTGGCCAATAATATTGTCGAATATTGTACACCCGCGCCAAACGCCCGGGAACCCGACGGATAAACAATCTATAATAATTGTAATTGTACGAAAAAAAAAAAAAAATTCAAATATATATGTTCGTAACATTAGTAGTAATGTGATAGTAGCCGTTTTTGTTATTGCTCGGACAAAATAATATGAGAATAATAATAATGCGTGTTTCGGCGTAGTATTATTATTATTGTATCCTCGAGCCGGCGTGTATTATAATATTATTATAACCGCAGTGATTGTTGGCCACGCCCCTCCTCAGCGATGGAGGAAACTGTATGTGCGTTTTACTCGGTACTTGTGTATTCGTGAATAAATTTACGAGTGTAATAATTTACCTCGATTCAAATTATCCACAAAAAAAAAAAAACAAAAAATAATAAATGCTTGCAACGATATTACACAAAATAAATAACCGCGGCGCGATCGTCTCCCTTTTTTACAAAAAACAGGTAAAACCTCCGGTGATCGAATCTAGAACAATATGCCGTGAAAAATGTTAACAATATTGATTTAAAATAACCGTTTACCAAATAACCACGCTGTTGGCACCTTCTTAGTAATACACGAACAAATGAAAACAATTTAATAACGTATTATTAGGTAAATTTAATTATTCCCCGTTGATTGTCTCGTCCTACAGCTAATGATTTTTTAATTGACGTATAAAACACTCATAAAATAAGATTTTGAATCCGGTATACGGAAAACTGCGTGTGCCGTCTAATATAGCCAGGGGCTTAAGTAGGGTGGAGGGACACAGTCCCCTAACTCTGACCGCCTTTAACAAGAGTCCTCTTTAAAATATTCTTCAAATGCACTCCAGATACGCTTATAATCGTTGCAATCGAATCAAAATAATAATTTATTTTTGAAACGTAGATTTCATTTGAAATATATCAAATATATTTTAACGTATGATATTTGATAAAAAAAAAACAATATTATTATCGTGGCTTAAATTAGATATTACTTGTTGTTGTTTTTTATTATTATGTTGTGCGTAATACAATAATTATGAATATTTAAACAACTGATATAGACACTACAGTGATATCACGAGAAGCAGTAATCGGTGTTGAAACATCATTATTAAAACATTGAAAATGAAAAAAATGACTATTATTTACTTATAATGAAGCGCTAAGTAAAATATATATTGAATTATATTGAAAAAAGGAATGTTAGTTTTTGAGCGAGACGAGAACATTTTTTTTTTTTTTGTTTAGCAAATTAATGAATATTCCTATTCCTTATTGATTTGTTAAAACAGCTAGTCGTTTATTAATCAAGTGAGACATGGATAAAAAAAAAAAAAAACCGAGGCAAATGGAATAACCACGTCGGGTAGGGAGTTAATTCCAATAAAATATGAATTTAAATCATGTCTCAACTTAGCGCTACCGATATAATAGTTTAATATTATACAACCGATGTGAAGCCTGTAAAATGGGAAATTATCGGTATTTTGGTATACAGTAGAATCCGATTAATCGGGATAAAGGGGACAACCGCTTAATGTGGACAAACCGGCAGAGTCCCGAAGGAATGTATTCGTTTTAGGTATTTGAACTTGGTTTATTGTGGACAATAGACCATCGATTATAAAGGACAAAGATCGTTACGTGTCTTACTAGAAGTCTGCATAATGAAGAAAGTGATGACGACGACGTTAAACCCGTCAAAATTGCACGAGAAGCAGACAAGTGCATTGATCAGCTGAGACTATGTTTCACGCAAAACGGAAACGAAAGTGCGCCCAACAACTTCGCTAGACGTTTGTGCAGACTTTATCCGATAAGCAAAGTCGTTGTAAATTACAACACAGACGAATGAACGATTTGCTGCGGCCCAACAGAGTACGAATTAAATGTGTACATAAGTTTTTGTAAAAATTATTCGGTTAATTTATAATAAATCTACTAATTAATTAATAAAAATTAATTTTTTATCATATTACTAATAATAATTTTTAAACAAAGTACGAATTTCGTACATAAAGTTAATATGTATATGCACTTTAATAGTTTGTTTTTTTTTTAAAAATGATTCGGTTGGTCGGGACAGTCGGATCATAACGGGACAAACTACCGTATTTTGTTAAATGTAAAATTGGGAATCCGAAACGAAAATTAACGAGTCGAATATAGAAATGCCGCCCCCCCCTCCACCAAAAAAAAAAAAAAAAATAAAAAATCGATTTATATAAAACGCGGAATATAATTGGGCGGTTTTCTTTCGTGCACTTTGCCGGTCGGACGTCCGCCCCGGTCCGGAGTCCGTCCGTTTCGTGGGCCCCGTCCGTGTCGCGTCCGTCCGATATTTTCCCGTGTAAATAAAATTATTACGACGGGCCCGCGGGACGTGTCGTCGTTATAATAATAATAATTATTATTTAAATCGTATTTAACGCGTCAAGGAGGTTATATACCGCGGCGAAGAACGGTATAATAGTAATAATAATAATAATAAATACACGGTGTGTATTATGTAAATTTTTTTACGCGCGCACATAAAAAAAAAAAAAAAAAAAAAAAATAAAAAACGGTCCGGACCGACGACGACGGACGGTAGGCAACCGTGCAGCGCGATGTACTCTTGCAAGCACCGGCGGGCAATATTATTGCGGACGGCTATAGTAGTGTGTTGTATTTGTACGTGCGGTGGACAGTTGTTATTAATTGCCCCCCGCTGGGAAAGTCGAAAGAGGGGTACGCGGGGCAAGCACAATACTTCATTTGGAACGTTTCGTTCGGTACAATTAAATTAAACATTTTTTTTTTTTATTATTATTATATTCTAAACGAGCACAGCACGCGGTTTCACTACTATTGACCATTACTGTATATTATTATGTCCCCGACCATGCGCGAGACGACGCGCCGAATTGACTCGCCAATTTCAACCGCCGTACGGTATACAGGACGATTGCCGGGACGCACGGCGGAACCTGGCGCGATCCCCCCCCGAGCCAAGTGCGCTCGGATGTTTTTTTTTTTTTTTTATTTTTCCCTATAACGTCCCCCGAGTTTTATATTACCGGCCGTTTATCGTTTTGTTTTCGGGACGTCCGCCCCAACGATTATACGTGTTTGTATTTCGACGGGTCGCGTCGTTTTTACGGTTATTTTCCGGAACGTTTCTGGGCGCTCGCGTCGCCCGAAGTAATAATACTAATAAAAAAAAAAATAACGGCACATTGACAAATAACCGAAACCAAATATATACGCATTAGTTAAAAAAAAAAAAAAAAAATGTAACACGATCGTGTTTTAAATTTTCACAAAGCTTCGTATCGTCCACCGATACGACGCCCAAACAAAATTACCCCTCGACGAAAATATCGTGTCGCTCGGTCAAGTGCCTCGTCTAGTTTTATCGCTTGGTTTTTTACAAACACCCTGTATACGCCTACCTACGGTATAAACCATTTACCGCGGGTGTTGTTATAAACACACCGCCGCGCGCGTTATATTATTATAATAAATAAAATGTGACGTAGGTATATATACTTTTATGACCTCGTTTTTTTTTTATTTTTTTTTTTTTTTATATATATATATTAATATACCATTTTGGTATTTTGTTTCTGCGGCGTATTTTTTTTTTTTTTTCTCTCCCCGACTCTAAATTATTACCTCGCTCCCGCGTATTATAATACACGGGACGCCCAGAAATATACGTTATGCATAATATTACATAATAATAATAATAATTTAAATAACATATGTGTTTTATAATATTATATTAATTAAAACCATATTTCAATTAAAAAAAAAAAAAACATAAGTAATAAATAAACGGCACGTCTTCGGACACGGCGCGGCGGTGCCCACCTATAATATTATTATTATTATTATTATTATTATTACGGTATACTGTTATAATAATGGCGATAACTCAATGTTGGTAATTTCCAATTATTAATACTTTTTTACGAATAATACTGCGGTACTTTACGACTCCAGTACAGCGGGCGACGGGTGCCGCAGTAAATTGCAATTTTATTGCCTTTTAAATTCACAGTGTAGCGTAGTAGCTAATTAATTTTACTAAGACGTGTATTTTTATTATCGAAAAACCTTTTTTTTTTTTTTTTTTTTTTTTTTTTCGGTTGGTAAAAATATTCCAATTTATTCGCACGCGGGGATTCTCGAAAGATACGGATTTTTCCACCGGTGGTTGTGTCGATAATTTATCAAAAAATATTTCTAAAAAAAAATTACAAACGATTCATTGGTTTTATATTTGTTGATTTTTGAATTATCTTTCAGGTTACAAGGAAAAAAATACTATTACCTTACCGGTTTATCGAGCTTCTATACCTTCCATATTTCGCACCGAAAACAGTGGCAGAGTCGTAGTACGTATTTGAGAAGAGACGTAAGAGCGATCGCCCCCTTGATCAATACAAACTATTAGTATATAATAAGTTATTTCGTTTCATTTTTTCTATCATTAGCTTTAGCCACAATTCTTCAAATAAACATACGATCACTAATAAGAAATTATTAGCGCGATAAAAAGGTATGGGTTAGTGCCTTCTTTAATGTCGGGGCCTAAACGAATGTGCGGTTTGTGGCTTCGCCCTCTTTCGCCGGCGGCTAATACAAATCTAAATATATTTAGACGCCGTTCACACATTTTAAAAAGACTGAAAGGTTTGTGAACAAAAAAAAAAAACCGCGGTGAAACGAAACAAATCCTTAGTTTTCAAATATCCCGCTAAAAGCTGTTGGGTCCTTTGTGTGATATTCCTTCGCGATGGGCGGAACCACCAACCGCACATTCCCTTGGCCCCGACATTAAAAAAGACACTTACATACCTTTCCAATTGATTGTCTTAAAAACGCTCCCCACCCACACCATAAATTCCGGCCCGGGGACGTTTCTGGGCGAGGTATGTATTTATATTTATTTTCTAAACAACATCTAACCGACTATCTATAACTACCCGCTGGTTTGTAACACGTTTGGAGAACTACACTTAACGGAATTGACCTATGAATTGTTTTGAACGCGATTTTAGAACTAAAGTCATCTATAAACCGTATTTTGGATATTTTGAAAACAGTAATCGAGAAATATTTTAACGATATTTTTTTATGACATTAAGTAATGTCGCATTTAGTCCGCTACGAGCTCTAGGGATAAGTTTTTGTCATGCAAGTAACATTGGTTGTCACGTAATCAAGAGTAGTTATAGGCAATCGTATTATCATAAATCGTGGCCACCACTGATGTCGAATCCGCGATTGGCGTCCAAAGCCGGCAATCCAAAGTGCATAGAATAAATATACCTAGTGTATATATTTATATCGCTGGATTTTAAGAGGACGATCTACCCGGTAAAAGCACCTAACTAAAATTAAATTAAAATAGGACAATACGATGATGTAGAACGTTCATATTAAACTTATATGTTCATATACAACTCTCATATTTGATTAAACAATTTACAGTATTATATGCAGACGGCTGCATGTGTATGTGGGGATTGCGAGAATTGTGGCGTGGAATTTGAGTATTGCGGTGTGGCATTCGTGTGACTATGATGACTACTATTGACTGCGATTCATTGGTGATGGTTCTAAAATATTCATTAAATATAAAATAAATAAATCAACAAATTTTATTAATGTTCATAAAAATACTTGCCTAAATGCAGAGAAGCTCTGTAACTCTGTCCTGTAGATCGAGATGCTACTGGTGTAACATGGGATGTAGCATCTCGGAAATGTTCTTTATACCACCGGAACAGAGAACCAACAGAATCAAAATTTTGGCATCTGAAACGATAACTTTCAGGTGTAACAGTAATATATTGATGTTTTGATCTACGAGTAGGTAAACACGAAAGAAGAAATTTGCCTGCATATTTCTATAAAAACAATACGAAATAAGAAATTTACGCTACAGCCAATTTAAATTACAAAAAAAAACCTGTGATACTGATACAATATAATGTGAATGTTTAATGGATTATTAGTTTTTTCATCGCAAAGTATTTTCACTGCTTTTTCAATATTACCGCCATCTGTATCTCGGTAATATTTAAAACGCAGTAATTCCCTAGCATTGCCAGCCATTGGGGTAATATGGCGCGCAATAATTTCATCTAGTGTATATTACGGTAATATATTTATATCGTTGGATATTAAGAGGACGATCTACCCGCTAAAAGCACCTAACTAAAATTAAATTAAAACAGGACAATACGGTGATGTAGAACGTACGATACACATCGTGTAGAAATAACGGTGGATTTTTACATTAATTGTTACTTTAGAAAAAATGTATTTAGCAAAAAAAAAAAAACCAAAAAATCACCATCGTCTTGCCCTCCGGATTATTGTCGTATTTTACCGGGTACGTGGTCGTTTTTTTTTTTTTTTTTATGTTTACTCTAAAACCGAAATCGATCGAGTTCCACGCGGTGTGCGTAAAGCACGTTTGTGCTAAACGAGCCCGTCGTCGTTGCTTAGTCGGACGCCGCGACAACAAACGGCGGCAATAATCACGTCGTCTAACATAACCAAAACGCGACGCGTATAATATTATGTATTACAATAATCGGGGTCTATTAATCGCGGACAGGAAATGGAAGGGGGGGAAAAAAAAGAAAAAAAAAACCTATACCTACACCGTCTTACAATACGATAAATATTTTTCTCTCCGCGTTCGTTGTACGTATTTGTAATACGTTATATTCGTTCGCGATCAACAGTAGCCCGGCCACGTACGTGACGTATATTATACACGGATACACACCGAGTAGCACGATAATAATAATAATATATATTATTATTATTATTATTTTCGTCGTGATTAATCGGTCATGGCGATTAATTACTACCGACGACGACGACGACGACGACGACGACGACGACACCGCGCCGCCACGCCCGCGATTGCCGCTGACGCGATATATCAAACAACCGAGGTGCCGCCCGGGCGTAACACACCAAAAGAAAAATAATAATAATAAAAAAAAACCCGAGCTCGTTACTACACGAGTATTATATTTTATTATAAATTATTATTTACTACCCGCGGATCGTTGTGCACGTAACACGCGCGAGTGTTAATACGTACGGCCCGGCGCGATTTGTTAACGTCGTCGTGGTTTTTGTTTTTCTTTTTTCTTTTGACGAAAGCCCTTCTGGCGCGCCTAACTAAATCTACATATTACCTATACTGTAATTAGGCAACGACCGGTGTATTACTGTGGATATCGCACGTACACATTATGCCGAACACTCGGCCGCGCGCGTTGAAAATATTAATAATTAATACCCGCGATCATCGTTATTGTATATTTGTGTTGGGCATCACGTCGTGACCCCGGGCACCGGCGGTACCGCTCTCCGCGTACGAGCTGTGTTCGACAAACGCCCGGACGGTATGTATGTATTTAAACATCATACGTCTAACTTTACAAACTATATGGATCACCTGCGGAATACCGTCCATTAGTTTCCTCCTGGTCTTGTCACTTTTTTTTTTTTCAAAAACACCGTTGCATTTCCACCGAGTCCGCTGCTGCCTTTAGCTCTTCTGTCGCGTTATCCATAGTTCCGTTAACGTTTTCGAATCTCCACTGCTAGTGGTTTTCGGTATCGGGGAAAAAAAAAATCAATTCACAGTGAGCTAGGAGTCGGGTAAATAATATGGTGGACGACGTACCCACGTTGGTGTTTGTTTGGATCCCGAAAACGCGCGTATGGAAAGTGCTGAACGCGCTGGTGCAAAAGCCACGAATTTCGATTGCCACGCTTCTCGCATATTACGCCGTACACGTTCTCTATTAGACTTTCTTGTTTATAGAAAACTTGATTTACTCTGTGACCTGTAAGGTGGTAGGTACAAACTCAACTCACAATGGACTAAATCGAAAAAAAAAAAAAAATGGAAAAAAACAATGAGTATTGCTTTGATGTTTGACCAGACATGACGACATATTTTTGGACGATGTGAATTTTCGGTCTTCCATTGCGATGATTGAACGCCGATTTTGGGATCATCTTCATGTGCCCATGTTTTATCACCCTTAATAATTGATTTTAGTCATTAGAAACCCGATTTTTTTAGTTCCAAACACACTTCAATGCGATTGTTCCTCGGTTAACAATTCATCTGATAAAACCGAATTGCAAGTACCAGTTGATATGACAAATTCATTGGTTACTTCTCCGACGGTTTATCGTCGGTTTCAAACACGGTATCATTTGTTTTTGATGGACGATGGTCACCTTCAATGGATATTCGACCGTCTTTAAAACGTTTGAACCGGTCAAAAGTTACATGACGGTTTTAGCGAAACATCTCCAAATGCTAATTTAATCAATTCAAAAGTTTCCGCGGCATTTTTACCAATTTCGAAACAAAATTTAACACACGCGCGGTGCCCTGTAATATCATTAGTCGCGAAATCGCGATTTATACAAAACGACCAAATTTGAACGCGCACTGTCAATGCCTGATTGGAGATAACGATTTTTATTATTCACTGTAATAACGGTCATTGCCTCTAGTTAATTTTAATATAACAACATTACCGATAACATAAAAAGTTTTTCTGTAATAAATTTAGTCTGGATATTTATTGAACATACCTCGTATATAAAATATATAAAGCGATAGGACAGCTATATTTTGAGTATCCACAGCGGCGCTGCCGGAACTACTGGAGCGACGGGGACAATCGCCCCCACAGGAAAAATTACTTATGTGGCTAAGCCCCCATCGCTAAATTATATGGGTTTCTGTCGTCGTCGTCGTCTCCCGCCCGTAGTTTGTATGTGTTTTTACGTTAAACATTGAAACAAAACTCGAAACGTTCAAATAATCGTTGACAATTTCATTAGAAATACGGACAAATGATTTAAAACAAATAAAACGATTAAAATAAACGACTTGTTGACAAATAAATTGGAACAATATTTAAAAAAAAAGTTTTATTATTATTTTTAAGACCAATTTAATATTTTTATTACAAATACGTATCAAATAAAATTGCTAATCTAATTTCTTTTTTTTTTGTACCAATTCATCGAAAATTTTATGAGGCAAGAGCGAATCTTTACGGTTTAAACGGACAACATTGCCAATCCGTTAAGTCTACTATACAAAGTAAAGGAAATTGTACATTTTTTTTAGTTCTGTAGGGTACCCCTCCTGTAAATATTCCCACTGCCCTAAATGAGTATTAATTTTTGATTTTCAAACGGCAATCATTTTTTGTCAATACATTTTCGAAATTATAATGCTGACGTGCATACAGTGTTTTTCGGTTTATGAGTGTTACAATAGTGTAGAATTTGGACCTGGCAGAGAAGAGGGGGAGGGGTAGTCGTCGAATTTATCATAATAACGGTATTGGATCATAATAATTGAATCACCCTGTATAGTAGGCGTACGCAATATGTTATTAAAACATTATAATATTGTTACACGACAAGTGACAACTTACTTATCTGTAAAACGGATGAAAAATACAACTCATTTTGTCGGGAGCGGGAAAAAAAAAAAATAATACCGTTCGTACGCGGTCGGTGTGTGCAAACCTCGCGTACGCAGAGACGCGTTAACGTGAAATTCTTGACAACTCGAATTAAAAAATAAACGCATTAGGTCCCGTGAAATACGTGGCTATATATATATATATTTTTTTTTTTTTTATCTCGTTAACTCATGAGAGTTTTTTTCTTTTTTTTTTTATGTTTTTTAAGTAATTGCACTGCGTTATAATATTACTACGGGTCGTAACTCGTAACGTCATAACCTATACTATATATTATAATTTATAAAACCTTGAAGGCACGGGCGTAACTTGGCCAATTTGTATGGGGGTGCGGGGGGGGCAAATATATTTTATTTAAATATGCACATAAAATAATTATAATTTCCAACGACGAGTTACGAGGTGGCAGAGACGTACGATAATAATCGCAGTTGGTATTTTATGAAAAAATGTTTTATTAAAATAAATGAAAATTATACACGCTTAATACATAAAGAAAAAAAAAAAAAAGGTACGATAATATATAGAGAGGAATTTAATTCGTATCTACAGATCGCTGCTTACGAAAAATATCGGCCAAAACGTGTTTTGAAATATTAAAATTGTAAATTATATTAATTTGCAACTACAACAATAACTTACAGTTGTCCGTGATTTTCGTCCCAAATTTTGTATTTTTATGGAATCGAAAAAGTATTATTAACATAAATTTGAAAATAACAAAATGCCGCGATTTTTACAATTTTTGTTAAATTCAAAACTTTAAACGTTTATAATAAAAACTACATTACACTCAACTCTTAGATTCTGAGCGAAGCGAAGAATGTATTGGTTTTACTATGATGTGTGTGTGTGTGTTTTATTTTTCCGTCAGTGAATAAACTGTTCTACCAGACATCCTGCTCCGATTTTAAAGTGAAACATCTTTTCCAAGAGCATTTTGAATCTAGTTAATGTACTGAGTAGATGATTTGATTAGTATTATTATTTTAGATTTTTTTGTTTTTACTGTAACTCGTGTTAAAAATAATGAAATTTTCACCGAATATCCATATTTTCAAAACATTCTGGCGATTTTTGTGCTTTTTATTGGCATTTGAAATTGTCGAGTATTATTAGTTTTTATTTGATTTTATGTAAATACAATTGGTTTGGCCGATCAGAATACTTATAAATTGTACATCATAAGTTGTACTTAGTATTAAAATTAACATAATTTGCACTATGGGTAGGCCACTGTTGTAGATGGGAATTTGGGGAGGTAGGACAGAAACCTTTATTGCTGTAAATTTTACCGTTTATTTCTGTTTTTCCTGGTTTTCCCAATAATTAAGATTATTATGCCTACCATGTATGGTAGACATAAAAAAACGTCCGATAAATATTATGTTGATTAGATAATTTAAAAAAAATATTGCGATTTAAGTATTTTAACGATAGATAAATATTGCACAAATATTATCGCAAAATTTATCCACATACCACAACGGTTCGTGATTACTATCGGGTAATACTTTTACTTTTACTGTACTTTTTTTTTTTTTTTTTTTAGGGATGTATCATAAAACCAACTATTAAATCAAAAATGGCGTGTACCTATCTTGTACTTATACAATGATCTGAAAATGAATCTTTTGTGAGCCCGTTTTATAGTTAAAATTGAATGATTTTTATAATATTACAAACCGCATTCTCCCACAACTGTTTCTTTGAATTATCTATCCACGATTGAGTTGACAAAACAAAATCAGAATTATCATACTCGACTAAAGGCCTTTAATGGCCTTAAGTGGCCCTTAGGGTCATATCTGTTTCGATAAATATATGCTCTTTTGATATAGCATTTCTAGAATATCTACCAAAAATTCAGATGATGGTGATGATGAAAATTCGATTATATCCATAATGCGAGTAAGTAGGTTGAATGTGTGTGAATAACAAAAAAAAACTATTTCAGGAAAATCTTTAGAGAAAGCTCTTTCGGTACGGGACTCTCTTGGGCTTGCTTTGTATATATGCATATATAATAATTAGGGCTAGGGTTTATATGCAATAAAAAATTGTAAAATATGCATTTTATTTACCAACAAATGCAAAAACAAATTTGTATTATTTCTAGAATTATTGACTAAAATTAGTTATTATTGCATTAAATATTAGTTTATATTACATGTTGTAATGATATGTTTTAAATTTTCAAATACGAATGACCGGCGATTGGAACGAAGAATGGATTTGTATTAACTAAAACTCCTTTCCACACCACACGATTTTATTGAAGCATATTTAAATGACGCGATTTATCCCTGAGTTAAAGTAATATTAACATCTTCTTCCGTTTTATATTCTCCATTTATAATACTACGAATTTTTAAATGTGTTTTGTGCTAATCACACATTCTTCTTTAGTACCAAATCCATTTTAGTTTTTACCAAAAGTTGTAGTTTTACAATTCTGCTAATCTTCCGTTGCATTTATCTTTCACATCCAAAATAACTTTTAAGCCCTTATCAAAAGATAGTGTACTTTTTCTAGGTTAGTAATTGCTCCGGTGAGAAAACAAAAATTACTTTTTAAATAAGCTAAATCATTTTTTAAATGTCCGTCTCCAAACAATTCTTTTGATTTTTTTTTTTTAATTGATTCTGCTTTGTCCACTAAATGCGATATTACCGATTTTGTGAATCGAAATTATTTGAATAGTATTCTACTGCATTTAATTATGTGCACCGTCTAGTTATAATTGGTTGGTGTGGTAAAGAAAAACGGTTCTTTTTAAGCGAGAATAAGCCAAAACGTGGACATATCTGACAACCAATCAATTTGGACTAAAGGAAAAAACCATGGTAATTCATGAAAACCTAGCCCTAACAATAAGTAGAATATAAGTATAATATAATATTAAAAACGATTGAAAAACGGTTGTTGAAAATTACTTATATTATTTTCAAATAAAGTAGATACTATGGAAAAAAAAATATATAGAATATGTTATTACGTTTATCCGGTCGAATAAAATGCCAGAACGCACATTTTTTTTTTTCTTTTTTTTTTTTTTTTTTTATTCGTATAGAATAATATTTTTTTTATTTCGATTTAAATAAAATACCGCGTAGAGGCGAGGTGGTATGTGGTATGTATACCCTTACCTATAATAAAATATAAGTGTGTTTTAGCTACGGGACGCCGTGATGAGGTATCGGTTTCCATCCCGATTTACCGAAAAAAAAAAAAGAAAAAAAAAAAAAAAGAGTGAAAAAACACGAATATAAAACGTAATATATATTTTATATATAAATAAAAAAAACCATTCTTATATTTCCCGTATCGGTGTGGCGGGGATTAAATAATTCTCTGTGCGTGTATCATTTAACCGATACCACACACATATACGCGCGAGCGTATTATATACGAGTACCTGTATTAAGTGTATAATGATGTCTTTTTTTTTTTTTTTTTTTTTTAGTGCTGTATGAATGATTACGGTGTATAAAAATTGAAAGTATAATATATAAATTATAATACCTATATATATATATATATATATATATATATATATATATATACGCGATATCAGTTTATAAATAATAAAAAAAAAGGATTAGTAGTATAGCGTCCCTAAAAAAAAAAATATTTAAAAAAAAAAACTGATGTAATTTAAATATATACGCAAGCCCGGCAAATCGGATGTTCGCATTGCAGGGATTAACCTTTCAGACAAGTCATATATTATGTCATAAAAAACGAATTCAAATTAAACGGTATAGGTAGCGAAAAAATAATAATAATAAATAAATAAAGAATATTGGAGGGGGGGATACGTATTTATAAAAATGTTATTAAAAATAAAACGTTTTTGTGAAACTAATTTTTTATTTTTTAATTATTGCTCGGTCTGCTCGGATTATATATATTTTAACGATATTGGCCGGTTTCATTATAATTTCGTTTCTCGTGTTTTTTTTTTTTTTCGGGTTTTATTATTTTTTTTTTTTTTTCCAAACTAAGCGAGGAGATTAATGCTCCGAAATACCTTTTATAAATAATATAGCACGCGGTACACTACATCGAGGGGACGTTTGTTTGTCACTAAGTGTCACTACGTGAGGCTTACAACTGCTACTGTATAAGGATTGACTCGATCAATGTCACGTCCGTCATACTAATGACTTTCTGCGCGATTTTTTTCACGGAAAATTATTCGTTTTTTTTTTTTTTCATTTAGAATGGAATATTATTCCGTTCTTGGCTTACCGAATGAAATATTATTTTTATAAAAACAACACAATCGACGTAAATAAATTCATCCGTAATATACAATATATATATATATATATATATATATACACGTTATACATATCGAAATTCATCACGTAATGTATTTATAATATATAATAAATTGCTCGATATATTATGTGTATCCGGGCGTATTGGGTTTATGTCATTCAAATATCGTTATAACAATAGCGTCTTTTGATCAGACCTGTTTTATTTAAATATAAATATCGCAAAGGTTCCATTTTTTTTTTTTTTTTTTATTCGACCGTACTCCGAAAAATATTCCCGTAGAAAATAAGACGATTTTGCAGTTTAGGCACATAGACTATATCGATTTTTTGTTCTTCAAAACTATATAGCTTTGCTAAGATGTGTTTAATTCTCGGAAAACACTTTTTCGGTCAGTAAAAATACTCAGAATCGCCCACATCGTACGACCTTAAAAAACGACGATTTATTCTAGATTCTCGACTATTTTTCATAAAATACATTTTTTTTTTTTTTTTTAAATCCGACAACAAACAAATGAGACGATATATCGGCTATGTTCTAGTTGATTTCTGGGTTACCGTCTACAAGAGGGAAAAACATGACTAATATTCCCGAGTGATCCGTTTGTATAAAACCGAGACAGTACAAAATTAAATATCCTCAAATGTTAAATTAAATAAGAGTTAGCCGCAGGGTGTACTAAAAAAAAAAAAAAATGCTACATGTCTGAATTTTATAGGGGTCTTGCTAGTATAGAATAATTAAACGTGCCTAAATATGTCAGCATAACGGTTCAAAGCAGTTTTCACATGACTGGAACGGAACAAATATGTTTTCAACGCGAATTAAAGCAATTTATAATATTAATAATACTTAATACTACTACTGTACTAGTATTATTATTATTAATATATTTATTGCTCACTCGTATTCCGAGTGTAAATGGCGGTTTATTAACAGATTATTATGCTACGGTATTATAACCTATTGTTTAGGTCATATGAACCCATAAAACATATGGAATATTTGCAACGCAGCTTCCGCGATTATTTTCCTATTTCAGATACAAGTAGAAACTGAATTCGTAATCCTTCTGAAATTGATATTAATGAAATAAATCGACTGGAATCATCAGAAGAAAATAGCCTGATAGGAAACGCTACGTGGTGATAATCTAAGACTATCAAATAAGGCTCTGTAAGTTCTAATACGATTTTTCACTACATGCTTATGCGAAAAAGCTTTTTCTGTTCCAGTGTACATTGAAAATAAGTATAGAAACCGGTTACGAAATTTAGATTCCGATCTGCGATTAAAACTAACCAGTATCGAGCCTAAAATATCGAAACTCGTAGCAGAAATGCAACATCAGCCATCGCATTAATTAATTTTTTTTTTATATTATTATAGATATTTCTATATGGTTCGTAATGAAAAAAAAAACTTGTGCATAAAAAACGTGAACATATCATATAACATTATGTGAATAAATTCGATTATTAAAATAATATTTTTTTTTTTTTTTGCTCATAAACTCCGGGGTCCTTGACTACAAAGATTTTTTGCAGGGGTCCGCGTGCCACAAAAGTTTAAGAACCGCTACAGACGTATACCATTTTCCAACCGACTAAATTTCGAGGTTCGATATATAATATATATAATTGTATACGAATCGGCCGTCGTTTCGCGTTTATTATTACTACTAAAGCAATCTCAGATGTGTATATTGTACATTGATACGTATATACGACACACGTACATGTAGGTAAGTAAAACTGTTAAAGATTGCAGTAAAGTGTATTAAGTGTAATTTGTGTATTTAGTCGCCTGCAACAAAGCCTATGTATATATATATATATATATATATATATATATATGTTAAGCTTCAACTAATTAAAACCGTTGTATTTATGGTCGGCTTTGTCGTTGCGCAGCACCACGCTGAAATTAAATGTTGTTTGAACGAAACTTGTATTGTAATAAAGACAATCGTTTCTGACGGGGTTATAAAGGTTTGTATATAAAAACAATACGTAAGCACAACAGTAAATTATAGTAAATGACAAATAGGAAATTATACTATAGTACGCGGAGATAACATTGCGATATTAAATTAATTACAATTTGAACGTACGGATCTATATTATATATTATAATCGCAATCGATTGTAAGTGTAATTAAGATGATCGGAGGAAAACCGCATTGTTCACCGGCGTCCGAATGTACGTTGACACCATCCCGCCATCGTCTCGACATATTATTCCATGAAAGTTCGACAATAAAACTCGATGCGCCATCTATCGATATATTTTACACAGTGCACAGTGTTGGGTTTCAACTATAAACCAGTTCGCTTTTATCCATATTATTATATACCAAAGTGCGTTAGTACGTTTTCGAAAAGAAATATTTTAAAAGCGACAAAAAACTTGAGTACAGTCCTATGATTCCGGAACGTAGAAACTGATTGTGATGCTTAAATAGAAGTAATAAATTATATGTTTAAGTCTATGATTGCGAAAGGAATTCTTCCTATATATATATATACAGAAATAATTGAATACATTATTATTTAGAGCGGTGAATTTAATGCACTGTAAATACCCAAAAATGCAGTAAAATGCGATATTTTAAAAATACAACACTCAACTGAATCGAATAAATCAAAATCGTACTTTTATCGTTCATAATCGAGTATTATCTTTATATTATTATGTATAATCGTGGTTTTTTCTTGTTCTGTATTATATTGTCGATATAATACACGGAAAAACACGAATATCTCAAATTTACTGGTAAGCTCGGTTTGTTGTTACTGAAACCTTCTCGCGAATACAATACCATCAGTTCCTTTCTCGGCGTTCTCACATTAGCCTGTCATCGGACTCAGACTGACCTATCCTTTAATGCCTCTCTTCTTGATGGCTCTACTGATTTTCTATTCCCACATTATTAATCATAATTATTTATATTGTAAATGTCATGACAGAGTGGGGTAAATTAATGCAAATAATTAACTCGAATAAAACAAGTTAAAAATACAAAAATGTCTTCAGTTAAAAGTTAACGAAAAATAAATACATAAACTAGTTAAGTTAAAATTCAAACAAGTATCAACTAATCTCGGTTAAAAAAAATAAAAAAGTTAATTTTGATTGCTATTAAAAATCAACGTAAAAATTATTCAATAATAAATGTCTAATATATTCAATTGTTTTACTATTTGTCTAAGTTGTATCTATACGGTGTACGTAAATCGCAGCCGATTACAATTTATTGAATTTGGACAAGAATTATTCGTCGCGTTCGCTTAACACGTCCGTTTGTAAATATTAACCGTAGAATGTTAGGTTTGAACGACGAAAACGTATACAACTAATATAGTCGAGTGAACGATCAAATATAATTAACTAGTTAATTGACCGCCAACGTGCCGGGCCGTCGATTACATTAAGAATGTTTCCGGGGGGGGAGGGGGCGTTTATAATATAAAAACGAATAAGGTTTTTTTTTTTTTTTTTTATATATATATTTATTTATTTTTTCTCTTAATTTTTGCAATCCCGTTCAAAACGAAAATATCAACTGCCGCGCACGGGCCGTTCGGTACACCCGGTGGCCCGGTAAACCGCATTCGTATTTATATATATATATATCGAAATAGTAAACCAATATCGTTTTCAAATATGTTGCGCGCATCGCTGCTGCAATACAGTGCTTATATTGTATACGGGTCGCAGTTCGTGGACGACCCCGGGGGTGAGGAAACCTCGGGCCGCTCGTTATATTAGGTATATAATATTACGTACATATAAATGTCCCCTCTCGCGTTGTGCTCCGTATATCGGCTGACTCGTTCGTTCGTTCGGCAGTCCGCCCTGTCCTCGTACGTATATATATATATATATATATATAAATGTAAAAAAAAAAAAAAAAAAATAACAATAATAATATATATATATCATAACAATACGGCGATATACGGGTTATCCGTATATAATATCGTTTGCTTTTTGTTGTATATATATATTTCCGTTTTCGGTGCTCGTGTATACAACGTATAACAACGGATCTAACCGGCCGGCCCGACCGACCGACAGACCGGGGAGTTCGCACAAAAATATTAACACTTTAATGTACACGGCCGGTGGTGTTCTGGATTGTATACCCGTTTCGTGGTGAATTGGCTGTACACCCTGTGCATACAGTACGAATACAGGGTGCGGCAGAGCCGACTGACGAGTTTTGATGGGCTATAAATAACGAACAGTAAAACTCAGAGAAAAGGGTTTTTTTTTTTTTTAAATTTAAATCAGTATTCAATCCCATTTTTAAAAATTATTTTTTGAAAATTATACCACCTCCAAGATGGCGGCCGTCAGCATTGATACACTGTTGTAGACGATCTCTGAAGCTCTCATATGATTTTCGGCACATTTCGACTGGTATGGCCTCGACTTCCACGTGGAGTGGTCTTTCATGGAGCTGCCGTGGGTTATTTGTAGCCCAGTATCGAAAATTTTGTTTATTTACAGTTCCAGAAAGATGAAAATAAGCCTCATCGCTACAGAAAAAAATTGATATCGGAGGAAATTACAGAAGAATTTGCTGACAGAGATTTTTACGGTCGCCGTAGTCAGTAGCATTTAACTCTTGGACAAGCATTAATTTATAGGGATGGAATGATAAATCTTCGCGAAGAATACTCCTCAAAGAACGGTCTGAGATTCCCAAAGCTACAGCGTGTTTCCGGGCTGAGCGTCTTGGTGACTGCTTAATTGACTCTCTCACCAACTGCACATTTTCGGGGTTCTTACCGTTCTGGGTGCTCCGTGTCCAAGTGTACTTAAGGTACTTCCAGTTTCTTCCAAATGCCGTATCCACAATTTGATAGTGTTAGCAAAAGGAACAGATTCAGCACGTCGGAATGCCGAAGTGTATACGAAAAACCCTCTGTGTAGCGATCACAGAATGATTATTTTCGTAATACGCACGCACGACGAAACCACGATGTACACCTGTCCAGACCATGATTACGAATAAAATCGGCATTACCGTACAATTTAAAATATACTACTTATTAAGGCCTGCTCTTATCTTATCACAGGCTAATGACCTCATTAAATTCGTCAGTCGGCTCTGCCGCACCCTGCATATACGCGCGTATACCTTAAAATTATAAAAAAAAAAAAATAAAAAAAATACACGATGTATGTGTGCGGGTAACCTCAGGTGACCATACTTCCCGTATTACACGTAATTGTATTTCAACTTGGTGTCCCGTTTTTTTTCTTCAAATGTGTCCCGTATTAATCCCGGTTTATTTCCGTGTATATTGTGGACAGATGAAAAGAATCGGTTTTTGGTTAAAACTATCCAAGCAACGATCATTGTGAATACAAATTTGAAAAATTATTCTTGTAATGAGTTTTACAATATTCCAGTTAACGACGATAAATATTACTCTGTGCGATTAGTTCTGTACAAAAGTACCCAAAAACAGCAGAAGAAATAATTGAACAACCATCATCGGCAAAGTAAAATTGTTTTTTTGTAGTGTCCCCGTATTTTTATTTTATTTTTGTAAAGGTAAACCTAAGATAACCTGTGCACGGCATAATATGAGATTTAAAAATTAAGCAATCCGTATTCGGTATTCATCTATAAGTCAGAACCGTGCACGGAAAACTAGGATAATATCATAATGGACCGGTATCGAGTATTTTATCGGTGACACCGAATTGGCGTACAAGAGACAAGTGCGAGGATTAGCGGGGATGGTCGCAACGCAAACCACCAATTTATAACGCCATTCATTTCGCTTTTCTTTTCGTCTCATTCTGATTTGTGTTTATCACGAATTAGAAACGTGACGCCAAACAAAACCACCGGTAGCGCTAAAGCCGGTTGGTCTGCAGTGTTATGATAACAGAGAACGCGGCCGAATTCCACCGTATTAACTTCGTGTGATATTCGTTTATTAAGTAGGTACTCAAGCTTCCTGTTTCAATATTATAGTACAGTCGAACGTAGTTAACTCGAACTTCTTTAATTCGAAATCGTCGATACCTCGAACTTTTTCACCGGTCCCTAGGATTTCCTATTTAAACATCGCAAAAAAAATCTACTTTTACTCGAATATTTTCGTGAATAGTCATCTGTACGGACTATAACATGTAAGTATTTGTTACAATCATCGGATAAAGAAGAGGAACAATAATGCATTGAATCCCTCATTCCCACGAATGCACAAGCACAGATACATTATAATGAATTGAGGCGATTTATCGAAAACAAACCAGAGGTCAATGATGAACTTTTTGAGGATTTAAATACAATTGGACGATTCACTGCAAATGCTACGATCAACAACAAAATTCAAACAAAAATAAATACTTTTAAAAAATAATTTTTTTTGTCTAATTTTTTTTTATATACTTTCAAAATTATACATACATATATAAATAGTAAATACATACTTTAAAAAAAAAATGCTCTAACCTATTTTTCTTAATTTTGGTTTTCTGGATTGTTCAAATTCTTGGACGACTCCAACTTTTTTGTCGTTCCCTTCAAATTCGAGTTAACCAAGTTAGACTGTATACAAAATAATGATGATCACTTTGTTTCACCAGTATATGAACATAGTATAAGTAATCTTGAACAAAATTGTTATTATCACATACAATGATACAATTTTACACAGCGATATAAATATTATTTATGCGAAACGTACTTTGGGTGATACATAACATTAGTTTAAATTGAGAAATTCCCAAAATTATTCAAATAAAGTACCCCCAGATAAAAAAAATTCGCATATTTTTACGGTATGACTTGAACATATCGGAACATCTTTACTGTCCGAAAAAGTGTTTTCAATCTTAGTAAAATTACTTTTAATTCTAATATTAAAACACATTGAAATCCAAATGGTGTGTTTCTTTTTTTTTAATCCTGAACAAAACGAACAGTATATTCAATAAGAACAAAATAAAAAAAACCACTATAATATTATGTAAATATTGAAATTTTAATTCCTTCGCCGCCAAAGCTGTTGCGCTGAACCAGGTTTTTCGAGAAAAAAAAACGCAAGACAGAATTTTTATATATTATGTAGTATAACTCCATAAATTTACATTGTACGAGAAAAATATTGATAAGCGATTTCTTCAAGAAATGCATATTACAGTCGTTCGAAAATTATTAGGATCGAACACGCAAAATGACGTTCAGGCGAATTTGTTGCCAGCATAAAATGTTCGAAAATTTTATGAAAACAGTTTGTAAGTCCGTGTGAACGCGTCATATTAGATTTATATCGAAATCGCGTAAGACCCAATCGGGATATTTATTAAGTTTTAATGCCCACTGGAAACAGTATGTCTTATACTTACTTTGTACGGGCCGCAATCGTAATAAAAAAAAGGGGGAAACTACGTCACTTTAGGTCGCAATCAGCTGAATTTACAATATTTTCCGTGGTTGTATTATACGAATTTCGTTAAAAATGTGCACTTCAATCGCAAAACAAAGAATCGAGTTGTTTTATTATTGACATATTAGTTATTAGAATTCACGTTGAATTCAGATTTCGATTCGATATAATAATATAAGGCGTGTTTTGTTTGTCGATTGTCATTCGCTGGGTACACTGTAAAAACGATACTGCACACTCGTATCTTATGACTCTATACAATATACACTATTATATTATTACGATACCGATTTCGGTGCGCCCGCGAGTTTTTTTTATTTTTATCATAAGCGTATTATTATATAGTTTTTATTTCCCCCCCCCCCCGATGATTTATAATATTATTTTCGCTACTCTGACGGTTTGAGCCCCCCTCGCGGCACTCTCCGACGCTGTTGTCGTAGCGGATCCATTTATACAGACGAAACGGTATATTATAATAATATATTATATAATATAATATACGGTCTCTTGTTTCACGACGCCGTTGTTTATGGGTTTTTTTTTTTTTCTCAAATTTATAATAATATATACTCGGGTATAATATTTTTTATTTTATTTTTTTTTTTTTTCGAAGTGCACGTGCGAAGATTTCGTATTTTATGCGCGCGTCTCGGTCGATAATCTGCCAATGACCAGCCCCGGAGACCGAGCAATAATGTGCCGTTCGGCGAGTGTTCATATACACGTATAATGACGTATATTATGAGCATATATATATATGATTTTTTTTTTCTCGAAAATTATGACGTCTTCTCGTCATCCGATTTAATTAGCTTTCACATCGTCGCGTCGTTTCACGCCTATAGCGTACAACACAATAATATTTATGCATTTCGCACAACGCGCAGGACTACATAAAACAATCTGCAGGAGGCCCATCACCGCCGCGGTGTAATTACACTCGTGGCGGAGAATTGGTTAGATCTTTTTCTTCACCCCTCCCCGTACAATGTCTGCAACACTGTACAATAGTTTTATTATTTAATACTTTGAGTTTTTTTTTTTTTTTTTTTTTTTTAATCGATTTCTAAACGTCTACTTTTGTTTAACGGTCGTTATTGTACGTTATAATGCCTTTAACACCTAATAAGGCATCGTATAGAGAAAAAAAACCAGTCGTATTTTATTGTTATCTGAGGATTTGTTTACAGATATCTGTATAATGTCTGTGTATGGTCTCTTGGAATCTTAGAAACCTTTGATTCGTTTCGTTTTTTTTAATTTAAAACGTCGGCTTCGATTAACAAATGGCACGAGTGACAACCGCACGCCTAATCGATTTGTTGTAAACGAACGGTTCAAGGAAATTAAAGTTCACTTTGGATTACAGAAAATAAATAAAAAAAAAAAACAAGCATTACAACACAATATATATTATTAAGAAGCCTGCGCGCAACCGGATTATTGCTCGAAAGTATGTTTTACAGGCAAAACGCCTCGTAAAGTAAATTGATTTCGATAAAAAAAATTTTGTTGGAACCGGAAGACTGAGCGCATTGGAATTGAATTTTTAAAACTAAATTCCATAAGGTTATAGTTAGAGTTTAATTTGAACAAATTTCACTATATATTTTTAACTCTAATTTTTTTGTGGTTATTAGTTACATAATCAAAATCAAAATCCAACGGATCATGTAAAAAGTTTTCCTCTTTCCAACAGATAAAAAAATTATCAAAATCGTATAACTCTACCGAGGTATGCGTGAATTACATGTAAAACATGTTTTGAGCAAACACAAACAGGCCGTGCGCAAATCCGTTAATATAATAATTAAAACCGATTGAATTATTTATTAAAAAATGTTTAGATTTGTTATTTATAAATGTTAACAATATTTTGTTATTAACAGTTTGTAATAAAAAGCCACGAGCAGAAATGTAAATCAATAAAAAAATTAATAATAGTTTTTCCGATGAAAGGCACCGCAATTGTCGATAGAGGGAACTGCTACTCGTGTTCGTTAAAAAAAAAAAAAAAAAAAAACACTATACTTGCGCGGCTACCGGACCATCGCGACCGTAAAAACGTCACACACGTCCGTCTGCTCGGCACAGGGTACTGACTGTTTTTATACGACAATTGACTTTAACACGGAATGACACCATATACACGACGATAATAATAATAATACAGCTGTCGTTAAATAATTTTTTATTTTTATTTATCCCTTCGAAAATAATATACATCGTTTTTGTAATACTATTATAGTAATAGTTATAACACACCTACGTCTCTATAAAATTTAAATAAATATTATTAGGAAACGAGGAATATCCAACGTCTATCGAAATTATAAATTATAATAATTACTTTGGAACGAACACCAAAGTTAAAAGAAACATAGCGCTTGTTGTAAAATATAATCCATCCGTCTCGGAAATCGTATATAATACGTAAAAAAAAAAAAAATCATATATATGCAGTATAATATGTACTCCAAATCGTATGTAAATAATATAATAATTATAATTAGGCAGTAATAGTTGAGGTAGAGTAATCAAGTGTCGTTTTAGATTTCTTTCGTGGCCCAAAAAAAAAAAAAAATATATATATATATATATTATAACGCGTACACTCGTGCTGTGCCGCGTGTCAAATTGGAGAAAAATGCTCGGATATAATAATCATTTTTTTAAACTAAACAGTTTTAAACGGTATGTGAATTGTACAAATATTGATGAAAAAAAAAAAAAAAAAAGGGAGGGGGAGGGGGTGAAAGTTTCTTCCGATTGCTCGTGGTCTCTCATTCGTCTGCGGCGTCGCGTCCGTAGCGGATTTGTACAGTTATATTTTACCCGCTAGTAATAACCGATAATAATCACGAAGAAATTAATAAAAGAACTACTGCAGCGAACAAATACTATTATGGGTTAACGAGCATATTTAAATCGAAAATTACACTATACAAAGTAATTATCAGACCAGTTCTTCTATATGCTTGTGAAACATGGCGAATATTAAAGAAGGGTATTATACGGGCCAAAAAGGAAATAATATCGCACAACAATATGAAAGCAGAAGCAACATAGAATATACAACAACTATATAAAGAACCGAACATAGAGTAGCAGTACTGCAATCAATAGAAGGATCGGCCCACGTGTGGAGGTCAAATAGCCTAATGAAAGCGGTATTGGAATGGAGACCACTAGGCAGGCCAAAACAAAGATGGATAGACAGAGTTGAAAAGACTTTGGAAGAATTTGGAACACAAGATATGGGAGCAGGATAGGCTCGGGATAGAGACGGGTGGAAGCGAATTTGCGTTGCGGTTATGGGCCTCGGTGGCCTTTAAAAACCGGAGAGGAGGAGAAGAAGAAGATATTATACACCGCTACCGGTCCAGCGGCGTATAGGGCGACAAAAAAAAAAAAAAAAAAAAATAATAATAATCACGCAGACGACAATCGGCCGCGAAAACCGCACAAACGACAATAATATAATAATATTATTTTACTATAATATACGGCGGTCGTATACGTCGACGAGCGTATTATAATCGTAATAATAACGACGGCGAGTGCGTACCGCACACGCGTGGCCGGCGTAACGTGCGGCGCGGAGGATTCCGAGAAAAATCATTACATAATACACCGCGTTTTAATATTATCGTTACGATAATAATATCGCCGACCGAAACGGTCGAACACTTAAAAAAAAGTTGAAAAAAAAAATAAAAATTATAAGTAATATTATTATTATTATGTCGTCGTCGTCGTCTTGTTCGCCGGCCGAAGGTCGCGGCGTCCGACCGCAACCGTCGGCCCCCGTCCCGTCGCGGCGACCGTCGGCGGTCGGCGAGCGGCGCGGGCGTGTGTTACCGGTGAAGAAACACCCTGCTCGCCGTTCGCCCGTGTCAGCCCGCCAGACGGTTTTTTTTTTTTAAATGTGTTTCTCACCGTCGTCGCCGGTTTTTCGTATTATTTTCACGCACGTCCGTAAATCATTTTCGTTCGTTCGTTTTCTTCATTTCGCTTTGTTTTATTAGCAGCAACGGCCGCCGCCAAATACGGTCGCTATTATGACGATATTATACACACCGACCGACCAGTGTTGCCGGCCCGCCCGTACGATCCCGGCGGGAAACTACGATAATATTGGTCCTACGTATACGACCCGCCGCCAACGCTTCGGATTGCGATCGTACACGGTACGAGCATTTTTTTTTTTTTTTTTTTTTCATACATATACAGGGCGCATCGTAAACAACTCCCTAGTTTGACAAGGTCGTAATCCGGGTTCGGATTCAGAAAAACTAATGGAACTCACTTCGATACAAAAGCTTTATTTATGCCAAGTACTAGTACTTATCGTGGCTCGGTCGGGAGAACATCGTGCGTTTGTTGTCGAGGAATCTATTAAAAACGTCGGTTCACTGATATCGACCCGTCGTGCGTTTCGTGTTCGGTTCGCGCTTGGTCGACATGATCCCGTCCCCGGCCGCAGAAAAATTGGATTCCAAATTTCAGACAATCAGGTTCAGCACTAAAAACAAAGCCCACTGGTCGACCTAAGACCGTAATATGACTGGAAAACGACTGCCGGCGGTGACCACGAACTCAACACGAACTGTCTTGCGGACTATTCTGACCAATAATAATTATTTTCCCGTGTCATCCGGAGAAAAACCTTCTGGACGCTTTAAAAAAAAAAAAAAAATTAGAAATCCTATGTATATACAGGTTGCGTCAGAAATAACTCCCTAGTATGATAAGGGTTGCAATCCGGGTTCGGATTGAGAAAAACCAATGGAATTCACTTCGATAGAAAGCTTTTTTTATGCCAAGTACTAGTACTTATCGTGGCTTTGTCGTGAGAACATCGTGCGTTTGTTGTCGAGGAATCTATTAAAAACGTCGGTTCACTGGATATCGACCCGGCGTGCGTTTCGTGTTCGGTTCGCGCTTGGTCGATATGATCCCGTCCCCGGCCGCAGAAAAATTGGGTTTCAAATTTTAGTCAAACAGATTCAACATTAAAAACAAAGCCCACTGGTCGACCTAAGACCGTAACAGAACTGGAAAATGTGTACTCCTTTGAAGAAGACGGCGATACGGCAACGGTGACCTCTAATCGTTATTGTATGATGCTTGACAACTTTCTGCGACCGAAATTGTACGATTTTGTTTTTAATGAGTACGGACAAGATAATGTGTAGTTTCAACAAGATGGTGCCACCGCACACACAGTTCATCGGTCACTCGGCATTTTGCGAGAAATGTTTCACGGGCATATTGTCTCTTTACGTGGTGACATTGGGTGACCACCGCGTTCACCAGATTTGAGCGATTTTTTTCCTTTGGGGCTATCTCAAAAACAAAGTGTACCAACGTCGTACCCAAACTGTGGAAGCCCTGACAGTAAGTCGCTGCCATCCCGCCCGAAATGACCCGTAGAGACATAGATAACTACCGAAAAAGGCTCAATTAGTGTATTGAAAACGAGGGCAGCCACTAAAGTGATATAATTTTTAAAAATAGTTAAAAAAATATAGCATTATATGTACAATTTATAAATAAAACATACTTTTTGATATTTGACTTGGTTTGGTATTTATAAGTTTCACAAATCAGGGAGATTTTTCTGACGCACCCTGTAGTAAATACAGTGTTTTGAAAGACTTATTCCCATAATCCGATGGTTGTAAATAAACCATAAAGGCATTTTTGATATATTTCTTAAATAAACATATATTAACCGGCGTTATTTTCGTGTAGTTAAATAAATTATCACACTGTGTCATAACCGCAGATTAATCACGGAAGATCTTCTTAGTTATAACTTATAACCACATCGAGATAGTACTGTTTACAACAGTAACCGCGGTTGAAATAAATCTTGTTGTCTATGGAAGTCCGTAGTTTATATTATAATTGGATTCATAAATTAATAACGTCTTACCGTTATTTTGTTACCGATGTATAAAAGGTATTGACGCACTGTAGACGTAGAATTACAAATTATTCCCAAAATATTACTTGCCACAAATAGAAGATTCCCCATAGGAGAAACCAGGGACGTCCGAAGGGGCAGTAGCAAGTGGTGCAAATGCACCATCTGAGAAAATATTTTAAAATAATTTGGATTTTTCAAATAAATAATAAAATATAAAAATTCATTCTTTGTTAATTTATTTCCACGATTATGGCGAAAATAGTAAATACCAATAATTTTGACAAACTTTTGTACTGACGTAGATACAATAATGAAAGGACGGAAATACCATGCGTCTATTAATGCATTTAGTTTGGTCACTAATAGTATTCACAAGGTATAAATTATAAGTTGTACTTAACGAAGACAAAGAAAAATAGCTGAGTGTAATGCAATAATTTTATTTTATAAGCTCTTAATAGTGTGCATTTTGATGAAAATCGTAACAATTTAACAAACTATTATGTTTTACATCCGTTATACAAAATCGGACAACGTACAAACTGTATACTGACACAAGTTTATTTTTTTTTATTTTTTTTCTAGTCAAAGAACATCTAAAGCCAATTTTTAAACGATAATTAAATATTTTCAGCTGATAAAAACATATTTTATTTTATTTTGATAACGCACAGCTATCATAAATTCAATAACGCAAGTCCCGGTCGGTGGTCATATCCCATTCGATTTTTTTTTTTCTCCGGTCAATGGACATGATTTTTTAGCAGGCACAGTCCGCCGGGGGCTACTGCCCACTACTCCCCTCACCCCACCCCCACCCCCCGTAAGTACGCTTATGCATATAATTAAAACCGTCATAGCAAATAAATTACATTGTTTTTCATTTTTGGTAACGGGGGAGTTGGCACTGGATCCGCAAATGGTTCCCTATCCGCCGATAGATTTACCGATAGCTAATTGTGCGCATTTCAACGTGAAACTGCGGCAGTGCAATAAAACGATTAAACCGAACGGTTAACGTTTCATTTGAATTGTTATAAATACGAGTATATAACGTAATGGCTTCGGTACTTTCACTCGGCAGGTTGAGTTATGCCGGCCGTAAAAACGAATAATATATAAAAAAACGATCAATATATATATATATATACTCCGCGAATGGTAATTAATTGTATGTACGTCCATATTAATTAATCAAACGCGGATAACATTAGGTATATATTACATACACGACTTACCGTCGTCGAAATTAATTCGAGTACAAATAATGAAAATATTATTAACGAAACGGCTAAATTAATAGTATAACATAGTACGTGTACTACAGAAAGGTTACGGTGGGTTAGAGGAGATTAATGGCAATTGGTTATTTTAAACCGCGAAATGTAATTAAACGAAAACGCTCGTCGAGTAGTAAATACAATTTTTTAATTATTGAGGTAAACGTAAAGAAAAAAAAAATGAATTAACAATAATATTATTAACAACCTATACGATTGGTTCGATATTGATTTATATATTTTTCGTATAGAAGATGCATCGCGAAAATATATGTAATTTAAATAACAAATAGTTCAATATTGTCTCTAATATAAAAAAAAAAATATTATTCATGACCACGAGTATGAAATGTCTATTGTCAAAAATTATACTTTTTGTTTTTAAAAAAACTTATTTACTATTCGTATATATTGCAAAGAAAAACCTAAAACGTGTATTTTAAATTCTAAACATATGATATGTGCTCTTTGTTGCGTCTGTAATCGACTTCAAAGTTGGTTACCCCCCTGTAATCAATATCATCTTGTTATATAATTATATTATTATTATTGTTCTTTTTATTTATATATATATATATATAAACTTAAGGTACACACGATATAAATAATTTTGAAGATTTTGATTTAAGTTTTATTTCTATTGTCAGTACACTGTCAATGACGCCTTCCTCCCCATTTTGTAGACCCTAATAAGTATGTGTGTATGTGTCAACCGATTTCCAAATATCGCAACGGATTTAAAATACGATTTTTGAGGTGCGGACACACGCATATAACGGATATTGATTTTGAAAGAGTTTGAGCTATGACATGGTTTTTTTTTTCCGTATTTTTTACTACCAGAAAACAATTTTCTGTATACAGTGCAGTTACTCTATCGTTCGGTATAATATATTTAGGCATCGGGGGACTTGCGGCGAATCCGGCGTTGGCCGTAAATCAAACTGGAACTACATCATGATTATTACTCTATGCATAATTCATGTGTTGCGCAATAATGTTTTGTACAATCTGATGCATAATCAACATCACCATACAAATCTACAGTATAGTCAAATTTTAACTTTTTATACCTATACTGAATAATAAAATAAAATATTTGTTATCGTATGCTGTGCTATATAATATAGATAATTCCGTTGCAATATATTACGTTTATATTTACGAATATTTTAATCAAATATGACTTGTTTCTAATGCTTCCTCACTTTTAAATAGTACCTAGAATAAATATTACAAATAATTAGAATATATAGTTTTGTATAATACAACGCACAATTTTATAATAGAAATATTAAATAATCACATGATGATGGTATCCCCGGGGTCTGGTTTAGGAGGGGGAAAGCAAGTTATAACCCCTCCCGAAATGTCTTTGAAGAACGTTTTTTTTAAGATGGTGTTTATTAAATTTATGTTGGATAAATAATATTCTATTAGGAGCGAGAATTTCAAATGTAACCCCCTCTCTTCTTTGAAATATTTCCCTGGCTACGCCACTGACCACATGACTTTTGGATTAATTATCTTTTATATATATATGAATTAATTGCCAGTTACATGAGACATTTTCTTCCATTTTATCTGCAATAAATAATATTTATTAATTTATTACATATTTTTTTAATAAGTTGAATTTTACAATCATAATAATCCGGATTGGTCATTATAATCTGGATATTGTGTGGATTATCACCATTTTGGTCTATCCGCAGATTATTCCGGATTGTAATCCGTATTTCGGTCTGAAACGGATAAGTGATCAGCACTAGATAATAGTAGCAATTTTATCGAATTCATATATTCATATTTTTTTTTTTCTTTTATATAAATTAAAAATATTCCAGAGTCCTTATCACAAGTATTTATTGTGTAATCGTTAAATTTATTCATAAACACGTTCGCGTAAAACAGAAAAAAAAAATTAATCCTTCGAAGGGATTTTAGAATTTTTACTCATTATGACGTTGTTTTGCAACCCGTAGATTTCAAAACCACATTCAATATATAATAAGAAAGTTACAGTTGTAAATTTTATAGTTACTTACATGTTAATTTATGAAACTGTATCATTTTGTATTATTATTATTATTATTATCTAATTGCTGATTTTTAAATCCATATTTTGTAAATTGGACTTTACTCTGTATAAATATATATATATATATATCGATTTTCAATTTACTTGAATGATACGATAGATATTCAAGATTAAAAAGTAGTATTTATAAATTAGCAATTAACTAAACGGATATGTAATTTCCTAGATAAAGTCGTATTCTGTAATTTTCATTATAGGCCGTTATACGTTAAACCGTACTGCTTTCGAGATAAAACGTTTTTCGACACAACGTTTTCGTGTTTATAAAATGGTCTTAAACAAACGTTTAATATTTTAAGGTATATAATCATATATTATGCATTACTCGAATATATCGATTTAAATGAAATATTAAAAAAAAAAAAAAACAAGTTTCACGCTATTTCAGAACCCTAGCCTACGTGTGTATAATGTATATATAACAGCCGTTCGTCGCCTAGCCCGTACCACCGAAGCTCGTCGATTTAACTTCTGTTTGGCGTGATCGAAACAATAAACTGGAAAATATAATTTTCGTGGTTTTTTTTTTTTTTTTTTAAGGCGGCGGTCATTGTCGTGCGTTTGCGTCTATAATGTTTGCGGTCGTACACATGATTTCCCGGTGGGCCCGTGGAACGCTTTTCCGTAATAATAATAATAATAATAAAATGTATGGGTACGAACGTAATAGTCTCGGGGACCGTAAATATTATCACGGAGTCCTTTTTCCCCCTTTTTTTTTTTTTTTTTTTTTTGTTTCTCGCACGCTAATTGCGATTATCTAACCGGAGAAAACAATATTCGTCTACCCGTACCCGCGCGTAACCTTAGGCACCTACAAAATATTTACAAGTATGTTATATAGTTACGATGCTATAACGTCTTGTCGTTCATTATTCGTCACCTAAAAACAATAAGGTTCGGGGTCGCCGATTTGAAATTGTCCAGGAAGAAGCATTTTAAAAATTGTAAAACTCATATTTTTACACCGAATGCTAATATTCCATTTTAAATCTAATAGGGTGACAGGGTAATGGTGTGCTCTTTAATATTATTCGATTTTGATGATCGTAGATCAAACCAATAACAATTTTGTATCGATAAATATAGGCGTCAAAGTACCTAAGCACTGTAGTGATACGAGTAGTATAGACTTTACAAAACTACTACTTTTTGCAGTTATTTTTTTAATGTGTCTACAATAATAACTTTTTCAGCGGCCTGCGATAATAAAATGCGCGGGATTTTTCATTATCACAAACACAATATTGTTGTATCTGTAATTTGATTTATCGTTTAATCATCGGTTTAATTTTATTGTAGTATATTTAATATAGAACCTTATCATTATCAAAACTTAATACATGTTTCAATATTTATAGACCATCTTTGTTTATTTCCGTAAATATTTCGTAAACTGTTAGGAAAATTGTTATTTGGTAAATAATATATACATATTTTTAAATAAATTAAATTTTCAATAACTTTTATAATATTATATTTTACGTTAGATCCTTTTATTCGTGAGATTTATAAACGAATAATATCGAAAAAATTAATAGTATAAATAATAATAGATATAGAATACTATTATACATATTGCTGTTGTAGTGAACTCTTCTTTTACAAACGGTATGTTCAATGTTCCTGCACTCATTGTAATATGAACCGTTTTTGTACCTCATCCAATGTTAATGTTGCATTAAAATCGTCGATTAATTTAACGGCTCTTTCTGCAGTATCGTTGACGGTATTGTTAGTGGATTAATTATTTGTTTAGCACTTAGGAAATCTGTACTTAATTATTGAAATTCCTGATCGGTTTTTAAGAATCCATCGTTTAAAAGTCTCAAGCTACCGTGAGATATAAATGCGTCAATTTTTTTTGTTTCTGCAAAAAGAAAAATTAATTCTTTATGATTGATTTGTATTAATTATGTGGTTTCTTTAAATTTATTTAATAAATTGTGCATATTATTTACCTGTATTCTACAATTACCACATTGCGAATACGTTGGCGGTATTGTAAGTGGATTAATTATTTGTTTAGTACTTAGGAAATCTCTACTTAATTATTGAAATTCCTGATCGGTTTTTAAGAATCCATCGTTTAAATGTTTCAAGGTACCGTGAGATATAAATGCGTCAATTTTTTTTGTTTCTGCTAAAAGAAAAATTAATACTTTATGATTGATTTGTATTTATTATTCGGTTTCTTTAAATTTATTTAATAAATTGTGCATATTATTTACCTGCATTCTACAATTACCACATTGTGAATACGCGCGATTGTGTGTTATTTATGCGTAGACGCATGAGTACAATATTACGTACATTATTCTAAAAATGTACGCGGGTATAGGTCAGTATAATATTATATATTAAATGTATACAGCTATAGGCGTACACCATCGATCTCCTCGGTGGCAACTATTATAATATCGTAATCCTAAACGATTCCGGCGGACGGGTCTGACAATATATATACATATATAAATAAAAAATAAAAAAACTGCTCGCCCGGTCGCGGTGTCGGGGCGGGGACAGTGGCGGTGTGGGCTTAACCGTCCGGTGTAACGTTGCGGCCTTACATCGGTGGCCTCCGTTCGGTAAAAAAAAAAAAAAAAAAAAAAAAAAGTAAGAAAAAAAAACGAAATGTAAATTTATGTAAAACAAATTCGACACGATAATAAATTATAGAAATGCCTTCTCGTCGTCGTCGTCGTCGTCGTCGTCGCGGTCGTCTTCGTCGTTCTCGTGGTCGTCGTGGTTGTCGTATCTGATCCACTGCGCGGGCCCCGGTAGTGGCGGCGGCGGTTGTCGTACCGCAGAAGGAGCGAATCGGACAAATTGATGTCCGTCTGTAAATCGATCAATTTATATTTACATGTATACACGTATATTTTTTTTTTTTTTTTTTTATTATTATTATTATTTTTTATTTTATTTTTTTTTTTTCCCCAACACGTGTACGTTTGTAAAATACACACGTCTTCTCCCGCGGTCTTCCTCCGCACGGCGGCGATCGTCTCGGCGGTAGCAGGTTGTCGTTCGTCGAACGCATGTCGTTTATAATGTTTTATGTGGTTTTTTTTTTTTCTTTCCGTCTTCTTCTACTCCTCCTCGAAACCGTATAAAAAAAACGCGGGCGATATTATCTGTCCGCCGGGTCCGCGTTCGAAATACACGAACGAAGGCTGTATTATTATATACCGATTGCGCTGTACAATTCCTGCAGTAGTAACCGCAACCATCGTCGTCGATTATCATATTATATACAATAATTTAAATAATATTTTATTAATAACGACGATTGCACTTAAAACGAAACGAAATAATATTATTATTTCGTCTACGATATTATAATCAAACGTCAACGTCAGCGGTGGCTTATTTATTATGTTTTTTTTTTTTTTCCAAATTCATTAACAAGATAAAATAATCATATGTAGGTATACGTATTTTTTTTTTTTTTTTTTTTAAATAATCGCAATAAAACATAATGTTTTTCAATATATATTATAATAACGACTTGTCGTCTTTGCAGGAGTTTTCGGGGCTTCATATTCTTACGTAACGCACCGTCATCACAGCGCGTTTTTTTATTCTGAGCGAATCAAAGAACGTATTGGTTTTGCTACGATGTGTGGATTTTTTTCCTTTTTCTGTCTGCAAACAACTTTTCTAACGGAAATCTTATTCCGATCGAAAACCGACAAGAAAGCTTTTTTGTTGCATTTTCGATGAGGTAATTTTTTGATTATTTCCCTGTGGTTTCCTTAATAACGCAAACCCGGGAAAAAAACGAAAATATATTTACGCAACAACGGTTTTCTGTTATTTACGATATTTTTTTTTTGTAATTCAGTTAATAATAATCATAAAGACCTGACATTTTGACTGATTATTTATATTTTCATTTTCTAGACATGGTCAAATTTTAAAAATATTCTGGCGATTTTTGAACCATGCATAACTATTTAAAATTGTCTAAGTTTTTTATTCGGATTTATACGAATCAAATTTGTTTGGCCCAGCAAAAATACTCGAATAAATAACACATATAAATTAGTTAAAAATATTATAGTGTATTACAAGTATATATATTGATCAGGTGCGTCATTTTAATTTTTTGATAGGTCCACCAAATTAATAATAGGCCAAAATAATATATTGATCGGACCACTATGTACAGGGGTAGCAGCAGTGGCGTATCTATAGGACCATGTAGGGAAGGGGTGATATTAATATTATAACTTTTGTGCAGTTAGCTAAACTGAATAAACCAATTATTATAGTGGACATGTCTTCTTCTTTGTTATTTATATACGTGTTTTATCGTATATATATATATATATATATATATATGAATCGTAAAGGCGTATGACTTTTTAAATCGAAACCATCGTATTTACACACAACCTATACATAATACTCCAGACTTTGTTTTGTTCTTTTTCTACTTATTTGTATTTGTATTATAGATAAACATTATGTTTTACATTTATTTATTTTGATACCAATAGTGAGTAGAAACAATTAAGTAAATACGTTTTAATCAGTCGACAACATCACAATTAAAACAAAATGTATAGATCATCACTAAGTACTTAATGATGAGTAGTATAGACAATATAATATAATAATCATACATATATTATAGTGTGTATCAGGGGCGGTTCTTGACAAGCCCCAAGAGGGGGTGGCGATCATATTTTGCATATCATACACACACATCCCACTTTAGTGATTACAGCACACTAATAACTATATTGGCTATTAGAGTGATTACATTTATACATATAAACACAGGCCACGGGCAGCAATGTACTTAACATTTTTTACGGTATTTTTATCATCGACAACAATGACACTATAATATACAGTATTACATTATATAATATAAACCGTTTGCTCTCATAATTTTGTTAACATTGGCGATATATTGAACAGCCGCCCTATACGTATAGGCTGACTTTCAAAATTCAGCAACGTTTAATGATAATATAAATTCCAAAACCAAACGATTTGATGATATTTTATTGTTGGATATTGATCCAAAATTTAATTGTCCATCGTTCAATTTTGTCGATTGTTCCGATTAAAATTTCTTATCGGTTTTTATTTTCCGTAGTTTAAATTTTTGCCAGTGATTATATGTCAATCATATATTTGATAGAATAGGAAAAATTGTATTGCGTAATTAACAGAATTGTATGTTCCATTATCCAACGCAATCTAATATATTTTGGTATCCATAACAATCGATGACGGATTGAGAAGTAAAACAGGCCCCGGTTATAATTTGAAGTCAATTTCTCAATTGAATAATTTTTTGCTTAAAGCATTTGAAATTCAAATTCACACATTTGAGAGAGATTTGATCATATTTTTTTCGACCGTGTATTTTATTGCGAGTGGTGTCTATTATCATATATATAAAGATTTTTGATGATGCACATATTCCGTTTCCACTGTTGTTTAACACGATTTCATTATTTTATTAAACAATTTTCCTAACTAAAATAGTTAGGTACCGAAAGCGGAAAGGTGACTGTATTCGGATAAGATAACGCGATAACGCGTGACACGAGCACCAGAGCAAATTCAATTAATGATTATAGTATATTAATAGACAATGTAGGTTCGCTTGATAGTTGTTAAAACATTTTGTTACAATTGTTTTGACTAGTTCTAACTAGAATTGACTTATTTCTTTTAGTTTGTTGGTGTTTGAAATATATTGATATAAAACTATAAATATCTAGTGAACATTAATGTCCAAAAGAGTAATACTTATATCGTCCGTTTAAACTAGATTTGACTAGGTAAAAAGTAAGAAATAATACTTTCCGTTATGTATAGGCATTAAGAATCTGATTTTCAAAACTACACTTTAGACCGACTCGTTTAAACTTGCGGTTAATTCTACATTCAATTTTACTTTAGTCGTAACCAGTTTTGACGGATTTCGGGTCGTAACTGTAACAAATATATCCCGGGCCTTGGCAACGATGACCTTGCAACAGACATACACCGTTTAGTTGAATTTCGACAAAGTCGAGGTGTACTCGACGTGCATATGTATATGTGTATATATATACGTAGGGTGTTTAGGGTGTATACAGGAGAGAGAGAGAGAGAGAGAGAGAGAGAACGTGTCGGGTAGGGTGGAGACGATCGATACGAAGATAATTCGACGGGAGAGGGTTCGGAAGGCCGAAAACGTTTGCGACGGAAGTTTATTCGTGACAGATTAACCTCGGATAATTGGCAATAAGTCAGCGGCGCTTTATTCGCATTCAACGATGATCGCATATACGCGCACGCGTCCGCCCGTTTAGGCTTTGGACCGGAGGGACCCCGACCGTATAGCGCGCGCTACGCGCCGAATACCGCAACGACGGCGCGGCGGCCCTCCGCCCTTTTTCGCGACGGCTCACTCCGTCCGCAAATCGCAGTTTTATATACGTGTTTTGTGTATACGGCCGGGGGGGGGTGGGGCAGAGCGCAGGAGATATACGCACTCGCTATTATACACGAGCGCGCAAACATATTATTATATTATTACGCGGCCCGAGGGAATTGCCCGGCCCCCGCCGGTCGGAAATCCCTTTTTCCGCCGCGGTACGGCTAATTGAAGGGGCGCGTCTCGTACCGCCCGTCCGCCCCGGTCGCCGCGAGGGACCGACTCCGCCGGAGTACCGATCGCCACTGTTCGCCGGCTATAGGTATATACACGATATTACTTATTACGACGCCCGCGCGCCACTCACTCCGGCCCTGATATATATATATATATATACGAGGTATATGTTCATAATATTGTACCCGGACAAATGTTATTACGGTTACATCTACACGCGATACCGTTTCAAATTGTAAATAAATGCGTTCCCCGCGAATTAGTGGACATTTCAAACAAAACCCCAAGTCGCTGTCTTATCTCAGTTTAACGTTACACGCGGTTAAATCCAGTCGGTTTTATTCGTTCGCCGTTTTCGACATGTCCCGAAATTAACGAACAACGCGTGTGCATCGGGTCTTGCTTGAAACTTGGTAAAAAAAAATTATGCAACGGAAACGTACGGAAATGATTAATACCGCTTTTGGGGACGATTCATTTAAGTGGCTCCGTGACTTTTGAGTGTTTTAAACGTTTCAAGGATAGTCGGTGATTAACTGAAGACGATCCACGTTCTGGAAGACCGTCGACGTCATCCAGAAACGATGGCGTACCGACAATTTGCGAAAAAATGCGAAATGGCCGCCGAGTAACCGTTCGTGAGTTAACAAAGGGAATTTCAATTGAGTCTTGTCATGCAATTTTACAGGGAAATGTACAGATGAAAAGGATGCACCGGCACATTTTGCGCTTTCGATTCGTGAATTTTTGGCTGATAAAAAAATTACTGTGGTCCCGCGGCTCTCCCTATTCTCCAGATCAGGCCCCATGTGATTTTTTTTTCTTTGACTAATACTAAAATCTGCGCTTAAAGGACAACGATTTCAAGATGTAGAGGAAATTAAAGCGAACGCGGCAACAGAACCCATAACTTTAACTTTGAAACATTTCCAAAGGACTTTTGAAAAATGACAAGATCGCCGGGTCGCTGCATATCATCCGGAGATATCTTTAAATAATATGTAACATCATTTTTATAACTATTAAATTCAAAGTCCTGGTAATTTTTGAACAGACCTCGTATATACCATACATATATATATATTCGTATTAGGTTGGTTCTTATTCGGGTCATTCTTAAATTCTTATGTTGACAGGCAAAAATTTGTTTCTAAAAAAACAAAAAAAATATAAATGTTTAGACTAGTACGAACCTTCTAACTCAGTTCTTTCAGCTCGTTGTATAATCGTAAAGTTTAACCCGTAAAACGCATTTGAATTATTAATATAAAAAGAAAAAAAAATAACAGGTATAATTTCAACGGGAAAAAATATGGAATAGTCAAAAGGTTAAAATTTTCACTTTTATGCAGAAATATTGTCTGTATAATGTTTGTTATTTTTCACCCTCAAAATGTGATTATCGTTAATTTGATGTACAGAGCTATTTATTTTTTTTTATATCTCATAGAATTACGGCAAAATTAATGCTCCAGTATACACTATAATTTTTATTACTATTGTTGCAGGCACTCAGCTAGGTAAAGTGTTTTTGGGATTTAAAACATCCCCCCACTTCGGCCATATTTAAGCCTGATATATATTAGGTTTATATTAAATAATTTTTCGGGGGTTTTTTTTTTTATAAATATGTGTAGTTAGTATTTTATTTTTGATATTATTATTTATCGTGAATATTGACGTTTAGTTAAATGTTTATTTATAAAAAAAAGGCGCACATTTTTTTTATTGTAAAAACGACCATTTTTTAATCTTGAATATTATCTACCGTTATTATATAATACGTACCATTCAAGACGCATAAATTGTATTTAAATTTAATCAAAATTGCCTATACACATTATTTCGGATCTTCGATTGTACCAAAAGGTATAATTTAAAATGCAATGAATTAAGAAAATTGGTTCTTCAATCAATTGTATATTTTAAATACAGGAAATAATTTTGTGACTCATTTAATATACATTTATTTTTCCACGTCGCACTTACCCCACTTGACCTTGTAATACAAACGTAATCTCAAAGTACAGCAAACCAGAAAGACAGAAAACCATTACAGTTTAATGAATATTTTCAAGATAACTATTTTATTGGACGTTAATTAATTAATTTCCAAACGGTTTTTTCACGAGAAATACGTACGTATGTATGCTTATCCTTACAGAATAAATCATTTTATTTTTTTTTTTCGAGTAAATCATGTGGAAACACTAATAAGACGGCTTCCATTTCGCACGCTAAACATAATATTAAATTAAGTTAAATTAAAACTCGCAGCAATAACGTCATCATCGCATTATTACGGTTATAATATTATTATTGTGACGGTATAAACTACGTTTTTTTTTAATCGTGAATGGCTTGTCATCATAAATCTTATTTGGTTAATATAATAATATAATTTACACGTTATCAACATTATATTATATCGTAAATATTAATAATTCAAGACGAGGACTGGTTTCATATGCAAACTGCTGAGCATTTATCCAACCACTAAACGGAAGTAGATTTCCATTTCGTTGAACACGTAATATATTAATATAGATACCAACATAAACATAATATTATTATCTTGAAATAACTTAAAATAACTCGTAAAAACGGACGATTTTTTTATGGCGAATAACCCAATCGTAATGTGTGATATTATCCAATATTACGGTAATACCGCACGATATCAGACTAACCTATTTAGATTCTCGGTATACAACGTAAATGCTATTAATTTTACTTGGACGTGTTTTTATTTATTTTTTTCGATCGGTAAAAATATTTTGATTTTTCACTCAGTCTTAAAAGATACTTTATTATAAACGTATGTATTTTGTGTATTGAAATCACGCGTATCAAACACTATTAGTTATTAAACGATTTGTGGTAATTTTTTTTGTATATTTACGAACACAATATATTTGACATGTTATATTAAAATAAAATGTTGTATTCCATTCAGTAAAGTAAAAACCACGTGGCGGGATGTGCACGGTACACCTCAATATTGAGGTATCCGAACTTTATAATACGGTGCTGATAAAAAATTTAAAAAGCCTCCTAGTTACGACACTGATTCCATTCTGCAATTGAATTCAACCCTAGTGATATTAATGTTTATAAAAATGCATTTGATATACGGCAAAAAAACATAAAGTTAAAAAAAAAAAAATACAAAAAGAATTGTTTTCTAAAATAGTAAAAACTTGAATTAATTAAAATTGATAATATGTTATGTAACAAATTATATGTTGTAAAGTGCAATACAAAATTGTTGAAAAAATCAGTTACTTTAGTCCAAGACCTTTACTCATAGCAATTTCGTATGTCCAAGACATTTTCTAATTCAACTGTACTGGATTCTGTATCTTGATAGAAGAAATGAAAGTAATAAAAGAAATTACTAGTTCAGTGCGCATTGAAATAAAATATACCTAGATAATTACGATAAAAATTATCAAAATCTGACCAAAAAAATTGTCCGTTATTTAGAGTGTCCCGTATTTAGAGGTTTTCCAATAGATAAGTAGTCCCCGTTCCAGATAAAACATCCGCTATATGGAAGTGTCCGTTTAACTATATTGTCTTTTCCACAAATTCGACAAAATAAAATGTAGTCTCGCACATGGAACGACGCAACTTTTTAGTTGCTCGACCCACTGACAGAAGGGCGACGAAACTGTCTCCGTGTAGTTTCCTCTCCTATAGTGTGGTATATACATGCGCACACGGGCGACATTATAGTTGCCGTTTCATTTTTTCAGTGACGTCCGAGCATGTCACATCGATATCGCTGTCATAAAACGTTCTTATTATCTTTGTTGTTACAAACTTTGTAGTGCAAAATGGCCACTGTAGCCTGTCCACGGGATGAAGACATTGACAGTGAATCGGTAATAAATGGAATAGAAAAGAGACCGGCATTGTTCAATAAAAATTTAAAAGAGTATTCAGATGCTAATTTAAAAATTAAACTATGGGAAGAAGTGTGCTTAAATGTGCTCTTCTCTTCTGGTGGAATCGCCAGTCGCATGTTTGTATATTGGTAGGGGGATGGCAGGTTCCAGAAATGTAATTAGCTCGTCAAATGAAGTTACACTCGTGCGGAAATAATCAAAGGATTTCTCTGGGTAACTTCTTAACTCTTCAACCATCAAAGTCAATTTCCTTTTATTTATTCTTTCAGATATCAGCGGGTGAACCCAATATTTCCTTTTTCGTTGATTTTTCCTATGTCGAATGATAAGAGCACAAACTACTGCAGTCTCCATAATAGGTTAGGCGTACGTAATTGATGATGACGATTGAAAATGGACGATTGAGGTGTACGCGAACAAACGATGTGCACGCGTATTTATTGAATGCACAATACAACACACGTGAAAATGAATTTGTTTACAGGGAACAGTTGATCGTCGTGTGCGCACTCTCGCTAACCGAAGCAACTAGACGGCGACAAAGACAAAACGGTTGCGCGGCAAAAAGTCGCTCGTGTACGGCCGCCCATTGGGATATAATTTTCTCGCTTTCAGCTCTCAGTTCTGACACACATCCGTTCAGATAACGGATCGAGGAGTTTGACGGTCACCGTATCACTACTCGTCGTCTTACCAATGTAATAACTCGAACCCGTGGTCTACACACATACGGCCGCCATTTCGATATGGACGAGTTCGGGGAGCCGCTGTCGCGGTTATACTTGCGTAGCTACGCGTACAATAACCGGCACCGGGTGCCGATTTCCACATATATATATATATACGGATAATAATTAAACGCGTCGCGGTAATCTCATCGGTCGCGGTTTCCGTAAATGTTTACGCGGCGTAATAATAAATATTATAATAATTAATTCCGGGGGACGGTCACGGTCGGCGGCGGGCTAAATGGAAAATGAATATATAAGATAAAAAAAAAAAAAAAAAAAAAAAATGAATAAAAACAGCCCTCGCCCCTTCAGACACGAGTTCGGCGTATATACGCGATCGCGAGCGCGCGCGCGCGTAATATGATTTATGAAGAAAATCGCAGATAATCCTCGAGGATCACGAGCGCATCCGACGTTATTATAAGTATAAAAGAATATTATAACAATATATCCGTGACGGGCGCGCGGGCGGTTTGTTTTGACGTGTCCCGGGTGTGGGGAAGAAGAGACGCGCGGTAAAAAAAAAAAAAAAAAAAAAACGCACGCGGGTGGGAAGAGGGGAAAAAAACAAAAATAAATAAATAAATAAAAAAATAATTGAGGGTGACGGGGAAAAGTGTACACAAATAAATATAATATTATAATGTACACACAAAACACTTGCCGCGGAGTTTCCCCCACGTGTAATAGCAGCGCGGCGGCGGCGGCGGCGGCCGCGGCGTTTTCGTCCTATTAATCGCGAGGGCCGGACCCTTCGGGCGCTCGTTTTTCAACTCGTCCGTGTACGTATAATATACATATACATTTAATATAATATACACCGTGTGTGTTGTACGTGTGTATACACCGCGGTACAGGGCGTTATAATAATAATAATAATAATATACGACGTATAAATTAGCCGGACGACGGCGTCGTCGTCGTAGGCGGGTCCGCGTATTTATTATATTACGGAAGCTACCGCGGTCGGCCCGACCGAATTAGATCCCGAACAGGCTTTGGTGAACAACACTGTAAGGATTACGAACGTAGCCAGTGGCGTAATTGGAGATTTGTTTTGCGGGCGATTGGTGCGACGGTGGTGGTGGGGGGGGGTCGATACAATTACGTTTATTATACCAGTGGCGGCGCCAACTTCACCGTGAGACTGACGGAACTGTTTGACCGGACCGCCCATTTATTGTTAAAAAAAAAAAAAAAAAAATACCCCCCTTTTGTATATATATATATATATATATTCGTCGTAGCCACTCGGTGATATCGATCTTTTCGTAAAGAGAAAAGTCTTTTTCACACTCCGTGAAAATACAAAAATATTTCGCACTTTTACCGTGAAAAAATTAAGTCACTCGAATTTGACGTCGTGTAATTTTTTGTCGCCGCGTCGTCAGGTACTGCCCCACGCAGTGTACTGAAATGGAATATTCACCGCACTCCGACTATTGTTGTATTTTTTATTTGATTTTAATTAATCATACGTGTAGCGTATGGACGAATTGTACGGATTAGGAACTCGACATGATTTTATACAAGAATGGTAATACACAATATCTTACCACAAATTCTATTCTGGCCGAACAAGTGAACAAAATGAATTGACTTTATGTGAAACAACCTATCAGGTTGTCGGCGTTTCCTAAGTTGTAAAAGTGTTTGTCGAACAAAACGAGATGTGCTTGTTACAAAGGTAACACGAAATATAACAGCAGTTGTCACAATTCCTTGTCTTGCTCAAATAAATAAAATCAGAAAAAATTATAAATTATAACTCCTGTTATTCCCCTATTCTATTTTATATTGTATATGTCGTTTTTAAATGATTATGAATTGTTATTTATTTAGAAAACTTTTTAAATATTACAATGACGTACGCCTAATAAAATCAATATGACGATAATAGTTGAGTGTGCCGAATATTTTTGTCAGTAGGTATACAAAGTGAAAAAAATTACACGATGTCGAATGCGAGTAACCGTTTAAGGTTAGGTTGTTAAAAAGGCGTTTCACGAAGTGGCTACGACATAAATTCCAACTAAATTAGATTGCTTTCGGGGTTTTTTGTTGTTTTTTTTTTTAAAGATTATTGTCCAAACGTAATATTTTCCGAATATTTATATTGTAATCGATTATTGCCCACCGCATTGTCCGTTCGCCCATCCGCCCATAACTTTCGTAAATACGCCGGCGGGTCACGCATCACTCGTATTATAATATATACGAGCTCGTCTGCTCGCGCACAGGGTGCGACCGTTCGTGGTCGTCATAATAACACGGTATAATATTAATCGGCTCGATAGGAGGGCCCAGAAGCGTTTAATGGTCCTGACCGTGGATACTATAGAATATTAGAATAATAATCCCTCGGCGGAGGGGAGAGGACTTATAGATCCTATACGTATTATATAATACTATTTGTAATATATAGTTTACATATTCACTTTTACGATGAACGATGTGTACTTATTAAAGGAGCAGTGGTGTATATAGTCGAAGGGGATGTGAGCGATGTTATACCCTCCTCATCCCCGGAGCTCCCGAGGACTTTATTTCGTACGTTCTCCTTTCGTGAGCCAAATATTTTTCGAAACATATTCCTATCTGTCTTTAATCGACTTCGAACAATCACCTCTTGTAGTAACAAAGTTCACTTTGATTCTCTGGATAAAAGCTTTGATCTGAATTACCGTTTTACGATTTAATCTATTTTTTCGTCCATTCATAAATTTCAGTATAAAGTAAAATATATTTGATAAAGCGATTTAACCAAAATCTAAACATGATCATTAATTTATTATTATATTTTTTTTTTAATGAAAATATGTAATAATCGTATAACAAATAAAATAAAACGAAAACGTATACTGCTGGAGTACTAATGACCTACCTATTGATTTATGTTTTGTAACTAAATAATTACTTATTGAATAATAGTAGCGTAAGGAAGGTGTACCCCCCACGTCTTAGATTAAGTAAAATAATTGTAAAAGACGTTATATTTTTTTTTAGCACTGTATTTAATATATTTACATTCGGAATATTATTATCGCGCCTAGACGTTTAAACCGTCCGATTTTTCTGTTCGGTATTTAGTTATACATAAATATTATTATACAAGTCACCGATGGCGATGGCGGTCAATAATGTATAATACTGTATAGGTAATTAATAGAGAGAGAGAGAGAGAGAGAGAGAGAGAGGGAAAGAACGAAAACCGAATTTTTATGCGGTGATGTGTTGGAGCGAACGCATGTCAAGTGTCTACGACTAAATGTTTATCTCGTATAAATTCACACGTACCCGAAATTGTATTACTAACGAGGCATTAGCCGTTATCGTCGGATAAATCTTCGGTCGTCTTTACGATGTATAATAGAGGTACATTTATATATAATATATATATGCCTGCTGAGGAAAGACTTGTCGTTGGACGCACTGAGTAGGGTGAGTATAAGTGTGTATGTATAGGTATTATTTTTTTTTTTTACACCTATCCAATATCGTATTATTATTATTATTATTATATTACTCCGCGACACAATAATATCGATAATCCTTTTATCTTCTCGGTTTGAATGCTCGAAATGTCGGAATCGTATATATTATACAAAAATAAAACGCCGTTTACGTGTTTCCACAGCCGTCCGCCCGCAAGTCTGCCGAGTCGATTGACGTGACGCGTTTTCTAATGGACACGTCGTACCCAACAACATTGTGCGTACTTACCCGTTTACAAGAAGTCGGTATCGTTATTATCGTATTCACAGATATGATGATTATTTTTTTTTAACATTTTATCTTGTCGCCGCGATTATCCTTCTCTTTCCCTTGCTAATTTTTTCACTATCCGATAATAACTAACTTGGTAGAGATAATTGATTTTTTATATAACCTAGAATTCCATATGGCTCGGTCGTCCTCTTCCTATTCGTCCATTATTTATTACACCCTCTGTAATATTATTAATAAATCGATTGTGCCGCACAGCGTATCCAATAAACTTAATTAATTTTGTTCCTGTCGTTTTAATCACAGCTGTTCTCTGATGAATTTGAAAAAAAAACAAATTTCGTTTACCGTTGTATTTTGATTTAAAACGTTATAAACCGTTTGTGTTATTTGTCACTGTAAGGTTTTTTCAAAATAATTCAGCCCAGTCGGGTTTTAATAAATCAATTTGTTTTAACACTTATTTTTCGATATTATACTGGTTACAATACAATCTAATCTCAGTTTCTTATTAAATGTACGTACAAATTACAAATTAGATAAACATAACGATTAATTCGTATATAAATAAATTTAAATTACATACGAGTTGAATTTAAATTTAAATTTTGTCTACAGTCCTATATACATTGATTATGTCAAAAAGACATAAAATCGCATCATATTTTTATTGTCGTAATATTGTATAGTATATACAGCTAAATATTTGTCAATTATCACTAACATTTTAATATCGATTACAATGTCTGTAATATCGACAGAATAATAAAACCAATTTATTTTAATTTTACTATGTTTAGGACATATTAAAATGGTTTTAAATTATTTCGTTATGCGTTCCGTTTTGATATTATTATATTTCGTTTTATGATATTTTATTAATTTCGTTTGTCGTTATTCGTTTGGTTACGTTTCCAAATATCAATCGTTTGCAAGCCCTGATTTTGATAATTCGCCTTGGCTCTAGCACCATAGTAGCACCATTACATACATTGTTCGATTTCCTTTTCGTCCAATGGAATTTTCATCGTTTTCGGCCATTCCGTTAGCAGTGATTTGTGCATCGTTGCGTACGCATATAAATTAAATTCCCCTCAGTACTCGCCATAGGGACGAGCGGAAATCGTGTCCAGTAAACCATTTTTATTTTTTTTTTTTTTTTTTACCTTTACGCGTGATTATATATTATAATACGATCTCGCGCGTTACGCGACGTGGGATATTATATTGGTAGGGAGTTTTTTTTTTTTTTTTTTAAACCGCGTTGAGTTTACCACTTAAACACTGCGATACACGCGGTCGGGCACGACTGTGGATATTATATACGTATAATAATAATAATAATAATAATATATGTAAACGATCGGTACATCCGTATACCATTGAGCTGTTAAACGGTATAGCGGGCGTAATACCACGTGGGTGTACGTATAATATTATTATTAGGTAAGTACACATGGCGCACGTTTATTTATTACGTACACGCGGTACGCATAACCACTGCGGTTACGGTTTTTATACCGCGCGGTAACGTCGCGCCATCCATCATTGTCGTTAATTCAGTCATTGATGGCCACGGCCGGTCGTTTCTGCGGCGGCGGCGGCGGCGGCGGCGCGCACAACGATTTCTCGCCGTGTCGGACACTCCGTCGCGTCCGCGTCGGCTGGCTCCGTCCGGCTCGGCCGTCGGGCAGGCCGGTAGCACGGGCGTAGATTTATAACCTATACCGGTTAGGTTTCTCAACCGGGCGTGCGTGACACACGAAATGGCAATGGCCGGAAAATGTAAAATTCAATGTATTTGACGTGGTTTGTTATTTGTAAAATAATTAATAATTTTAATGGACACGAGACAGCTTTCGGAAAATAATTCCTTTCAGTGAATACCGTTTCCGATCTGCAGCTTTGTCGGTCCGAGAGAGAGATAAATTGATTGAACTGAAAACGGATTTTTCACTTGAGGCAGCATTTGAAAATAAATCCCTCATCACTTTCTGGGTTGACGTGGAATAATAATATCCTGAGCTTTCATACAAAGCGTTCAATGTTCTACAACCGTTCACGAGCACTGTATTGTGGTAGAGAGGGCATTTCCGTCATACACGTTCGTTAAAAGCAAGTATCGTAATAGTCTATCTGTAAGTTCAGTCTTACGGATTTACTTATCATCAGTGGATCCTGATTGCAAAAAATTAAGTGCAACCAAACAACTTCAAAGTTCGCATAAAATTAATCCAAATAGAAAGCAACACTATCCCTGATTAACATAGGCTATGTTTTATTTCGATAAAATTAAATTAAAGGGAACTGACACAGGGTTATTGGTATTTTTGGTACGATTAATTAACATTAACGTTGTTAGTAAATTAATACATTTATTGTTGATATATGGGTTTCCTCGATGATTTGGATGAAAAAATAACAATTGTTATTACCTTATTTGATTTAGTTGTCACGGGGAAGAGAACCCGTTTTTTAAATAGACTAAATAAGTTTTTAAAAAAAAAAACCACAAAAGTTTTGGCGATTTTTAGGTACCGTTTTTAGCAATAATTCTGAACAACCGGACTTGACCCGAGGGGAAGGCCGGGTAATGGCAGCTAGACTAATGAAGAAACGTATGAAAACCTTATAGAATATATTGTTATGAATATTATATTATTATAAATTTTGGTTATTATTTTACCTATGGTAAATATAGAGAATACATTTGTGGAGAAAATTGTGTTTTAAGTCAGTATATTTCTTATTATACAGAAATGTATAACAAAAAATATAACATTATAAATGTTATAAAAAATTTAATTTATTTAAAAAAAAAAAATTATTTTATACAAAATAACAAATTTTCTAACAATTTACGAAATATCAAACATTTTTTATAAATATTTAAAAATGTATTAAGTTCAAACTTTAGGTTCAAACCGGCTCTCGAGTTAACATTATCTGATTGACCTGAAATCTATCTTGTTGTTCATTTTCATACGCGTACACACGAAATTAAGAGAGTTAGACCAAAAATAATTTGAAATTGTGGAACAGCATAAAACGGGTATAGGCGCCCGTGATATATGACGTCCGGCATCATTCATTATCGTTATTCGAGAAAAATCACGCCCGATATTACCGTAGTGATAATTTACCCGGTGTTTGTAAAACTCGTAGTTTATCAATATAAATCATTACGGAAAATGCCCGCGCGTAACAGGAGCACCGGCCCGGCGTACGATTCTTATTATTATAAGCTTTTGTATCGATATCGTATACCACCTCGTATATTGTTGTCCATCTGCCGAGGCGCCATTACTGTCGTTATTAATTCATCAGCGTTTACCGTATAGGTATTATAATATTATAGTCTCGTATCATCATCAATCATCCGTTTTGTGTCTGTGGGGATCGTTTGAAATACAATATGTTGTACCCGGAAAGTACTGAACGTAAAATAAAGGAGAACATATTATAGTCGTGGTATTAAAGTCGGAGAGGGTTCGAAATGATCGACCGGCGTCTACTGCGTCACGATAGTTAGACGAAAACCGTCATAGAAGATGGGGGGGGGCGTAGAAAGACGTGCTGCAGAAAGAGGTAGACCGAGGATTCGTGAAGTATACGAAACAAATTACGATACACGAGTGACGTATTTGTAGGAATCAAGGGGAAGCATTCGCCTCCCTGAAATTGTTAAGAGGGAGAGAAAAGGTATAAATTTGCTCACCTCCTCCCCCAGGTACGAAAACAATACAAATCTCTAAAGCTTCTTAAATAAAGAAAGAATGTGCAATAAATTAATTACTTTTTATATTTATAAGATAAAAATAGTTTTTCCTTTAAATTAGTTCATAAAAGTTTATATATATTTCACATTGCTACTGTTTTATAATATGTTGACGTACTGTCAACGTTATCGCATTGTTCGGGTTACAAAAATAAGAAACCTAACATTAAAATAATGATGAATTCTTTTGTTTGTTTTTTTAAGTTTTGTGTAATTAAGTTATGAACACATTAAAATAGTCTATGATTACTTTGTGTGCATAGAATAAATATATATTTACACCGTCCCTCATGGTTTTGATTTTGGTGAATAAATTATTTTGCCCCCGTCCCTAGTTTTTTATCCAGTTACGCCACTGCGCGTGGATAGATATAGTTACAAGGAATTACAGAGATTAATTAATGAAAGGGACGCAGAGAAATAACTTTGAGTGCGCACGCAGTTATTAAAATGCTTTTTTTTTTTTTTTTAAATTAATATTTTTGTTTGTGTCTGACTTTTCGACCAGGAATCTTGCCAATCCGAAAACTTTCACGTTGGAAATTTCGTCTAGTTGATGGATTTGGTTTCTCTAATGACTGGGAAAAGTTAGGTTTTAGATTTTTTTCGGGTTCCGACCAACGGGTAGACGGAGTTTTTCCGGTTCCCCTCAGCTCTATTTATAAACGGCCGTGGTCGACATTTCATCGACTAGGCATTAGGCATTAGGTTTACACCATTCGATTACCTCGGAACAGTGTCGGGCAACCGGACAGTCGACACGCGGATTTAACAAACGGTTACTACGGCTGCTGGTTCCAACGGTCGGGCGCGCAGCGGAGTGGCTGGCAGCGTAGTCGCCGCGATATTAGCTGGTAATTGGACGGCGCGCGCGGGCGGTGAATTTGATTCGACCGATCGGGAAACGAGTGTGCCGGGTGCCGAAACGGATCCCAGAACGCTAATACGCGCCCGGGACCGTAACTGCACTGCGCGAGCTGCCGACCTGCAGCCCATCGTCTCAATTTATTTCCATTGTTCGCGGTGAAATACCGAAACGCACCGCGTATAAGTGGGTGTATATAATAGATAATGGTCAGGCGTATTATTATTGTATTATAGGCGGTATACGCCTGGGCGGCCGCTAATCGTTTAAACGACGACGACGGCGACGACGAAGACGACGACGGCGATAATATTAATAATAATTGATGATGATCGGCGAGCACGCACCGGTGAGCGAGAAAGAGTGAGAAAGAGAGAGAGAGTGATCGAGATCGAGACGAGTAAAATTATATCGTAGCGGACTGGGGGAGGTGGGTACCCCCATATGTGTAATATAGGCGTTTGTCGCGGCCGGCAATAACCAAACCTAACCTAACCTAATAACTTAATGTTTGTTTAGCCATAATATATATATATATATATATATATATATATATATATATAAATACTATAGAGTCCGGGTGGTGTATATGGAAGAAAAAAGAAACACTTATTTGCCGAACACAATATTCTTTATAGTCACATAAATCACCCATCCCGGATCCCTTTCGGCCGTCGCTAATGATGAAAATCGCGCCGTGGGTGGGGTCCATTATAACGCGTTGGATATAATAATAATACCGTTGATACCTACGTCGGGGTTTATACCATTAAACAGTCCGCCGACGAAAGTGCCCATACGGTAAGTACGTACGTATAATATAGGTAGACACCGATTTTTATTTTTATTTTTTTTTTTTTTCCAAACACGCGCGTTCACGATTAAACCGAGCGTTTAATTGTTGTACGCCGACTGTCCCGCAGTATAGTAATAGTAGCGTCCATTATATACTATTATCATCGGTATTATTATTATTATTATCATTGTAGTGTATTATACTATACAAACGCAATGCGCGTCGTACGTACGGTACGTGTGGCGCGTATACAGCGACGATAATATTTTTAAGGTGCGTGAAATCGGTGGCGGTGGCCTACTACTACTACTACTACTACTACTACTACTATTATATAATATTATTATGCGGCCACCTACGGCGCGCGCGATCTTCGGATCCGACTCGTAATAATCGTACCCGGGCCGGTCCAGTGGCGTTATTATCGTTATCGTTGTCCGGAGATGACGATAATATTATTATTATTATTATTATTATTGTTATTACTATTATTATTGTTATACCGGCGAATAAGACACGTCGTTAGGAGCTCGTACGAAAAATATAATACGATAATAATAATAGAACACGCGGCCGCGATTCGAATGGTATCCGTCGCCCGGTTACTGTTCAGTGGCGTAATAATTTTAGTTTTTGTTAATAGGGGTCATAGTAATGACGGCCGGCCCGTATAACCGGCGAAACCGCCGCCTCGTTTTCAACAACAATCGCGTAGTTTTTAGATTTTTCCAGAGGGCCCGACACTTTTGGTCGGCTTTTTTTTTAAAAATAAATTCAAAATTATTCCCGCGCGCCGTTCTAAGCCCATATCGTTGCCATTTAATTGTGTGGTAAAGGCGAGAGCCGGTGATAAACGTACAACTTCGGACTGCCAAAGTTACTACAGTTCAGAACGCTATCAGTAAAATTTACTTCTTGTGAACTTTTAGCGAATGTTACGTGTTCATTTACGGGTGAACTTTAAACTTATCGAGTTCGTTAAACAAATATGAACTACATCTACATGGATATTTAGTTAAATTTTATGCTTATGAACTCGTTGATGAACGCGTTTATATTTTAAACGAACGTTCCAAGGTCTGGTAGATCTTTCAAAAAAATTCACTGATTATGCGGATTGTCCAGGTTCCAGATACGTATTTCTTCACGTCCCCATTGAAATTTAGGACTTTTAGAAATTAATTATTATTATTATTATTATTATTTTATTATTTAATTCTGAGCTACGCGTTTCGTTGGTGACACGGGAAAAAAACGACTTATGTTTAATTATAGTTTAACCACTCACGCTCAGAATCGTTTTTCGTTTTAATCGATACCTTCCCAACTATTCGCCCATAACGGTGGCCTACTGATTTGAAAATACGGGTCTAATATAGGTATCCTCGCCTATAATATCTATATTATTATATATATATATATATATATATATATATATATATATATATATATCCTCTGGCAATGCGCCTACAGCATAAGAATACATATATATATATATATATATATATATATATATATATATATATATATTACGAAACGTTTCATTCAATCAGATATTGTATTGTATTGTTGCCTTGTTGGAAATAAATGCGTACGTTTCTATACATGTATATATAAGAGTATAGGCCCATTAATATATCAATGATATTTATCTGAGATTCGATTTTAATAATATTGAGAAAAAAAAAAGTCTCATTAATCATCACCGCGTGAAGGCGTACCTTTTATACGTAAAATAATAAACATACAACATGCGCAGTGTATCAATTTATAATAATATTTGTACGTGTTTTTTTTTTTTTCTTTTTTGTCACGTCCATTGTAACTGTATTTATTTTTAATTGTCCGTTACGTGATACGCCGGTGCGCAACATTTTGTGTTTTATTAACCCTTACCGTAAGTAGTTATTTATTTTTTTTTTTTTATCAAATTCCACTGGGCATTTTTTTCTGCTATTGTTATATTATAACATCACGATGTCTAGACACAATAATATTGTTCGCTATTGTGACAATGTAACTGCAGTAGGTATCATTATTTATGACATCAAATGCAGGCATATTTATACGCTTTAAATAATAATATTCTAAAAGAAACCGTCATTATCGACAATGATTAATATTTGTTTTTTTTTTTCCTCTCGCTTAGACAGTCGTATCGAGCTTGATATTCGTATATATTCGAAACATACCTGGCAATAAAATATTTTAGCCAAACAATAATTGTCGGTGATTGTGTCCGACGACCACTGCGGAGAGACGTCGTGTTGTTTTCTCCGCTTTACGCGTACGCTAGCTATAGGCGCGCGTTCAGTCTAAAACTCGGGAGTGCTAAAAGTGTTTACGCCAAAGTAACTCGTGTGAGGAGTTTTACCCCCCACGCCTCCTACCTGATATAAAATATTTTAATTGCATAATAAATGTATAAATTACAACGTTAAAGGAAATTGTGATTCCGTTTACAATATAGAATCTTTCAGTAGTCAACAATTCAGTGTTAAAATATGCGTAATGTATCCACCTTCGGTTGACGGTTAGCTGTTTCCTATATTATCAAACCAAACAATATTATAATAAACATCGTTACGAACCTAATACGAGGATTTCCATGGTGTGAAACCAACTGCTAATAAATTGTGGGAATATTTTGATGTTCGAAAATTAAACGAAAAACCATCACGACCATCCGTATCCCGCGAGCGTACACCTATAAGAAATACTAGTTGGGTCATGTATTCGGAATTTTCAAATATTCGGATAAGCGTAATCTGATGTCCGGATAATTGAAGTGGCAAAATCCGAATATACTCGAATATATTCGAATATTTATAGTATTCGGATTTCTATACATTCAGAGGTTTTAAATTATTTATTTTTATCATGACCCATGAGATAAATTTTATAAGACTCTGAATTGTACGTATTCAAAAGTGGGTATACAATTACAATAATAGTTATAAACGAGATATCGAAATCGCTTTCATGTTTACATATATTATTTATTGGTTTGCGTTTAAGTATTCCTAATATACAATTTGTCAGTTCAAATGTATATATGTATGTATGTATGTTCCTATTTTTATAAATTTGTTTGATACTTAGCATTATTTTTGTGGATGTAATACTTATTTAATATATAAGTATTAATTTATAAGTACGTGTATTTCGTGTTAATACTCGTTAATACTAATTAACACGAAATAATAGATATACGAATAATCACGGATATTCGAATTGTACGAATATCCAAATTCATTTTTATCCGGATTTTTAAATATCCGTGTATCCGGATAGTTCCAACACTAATAAATACTAGTAAGTATTATCTGGAAAATTTATTATCGTATGAAACGCAGTCAGAACTGTTTTAAAACTCATAGTTTTAAAATAATAGATATAGATGTAGTAATATGATAGTGAAATCGAGTTTTAGTGGGAGTTTTGTCGGAAGTTGGGGTCGTAGTTTGTTACGCGTATTAGTTTGATCCGGACCTTCCCGCGGCCATTACAATAAGAACGTTTGTGCGGCCATAAAATATGCATCATGATAATATAAAATAAAATATATACCTACATAATAATATTATGCAATCTCGCTTTGGGAATAAAAATTTAAAAAAAAAAAAAAACGAGCGTTGCACCCTAACGCGCGTTTGTCGGTCACGGACATGGTGCACGTCGCGGGATCATAACTGCAATTTTACTATTAATATTATTGTTATTATTTTTTATCGGTGGATTTTTTTAAATAAGCGTTCGTCGAAATCTCCGATTTAAATTCGTGTGAGAATATTATAAAACGACAAGCAAGCGCAACGGGCCGGTTTGATTTTTCCACCGGAATTATAGATAAGCCTATCCGGCAAAACGATCGCCAGCAACCCTTCGGCCGTGTCCAATGTATTGAAAACGGAAACGGCCCGGCGGCGTTGTGGGGCACGCCGAATCCGTTTAATGCGACGGACGGCGTGTGTCCAGCACCGCCGGAGCACAATAAATCCGAACAAATACCTCGTCGCGGTTACGATAATAATACAATAATAAATTATTTTTATAATCGTCTTGTATATGGATAACAACAATAATATATAGGGTGTCTCAGTTTGCATTTGAAAATGCAATATGATATTTTATTATAATATAAAAATATTGGACAATTCTGAACTACTTTTAAATCCAACAACATCCGGGCAAACGACTTCCCGGGGCGCTACAGCCGGATGTCCTGCATAACTCTTCGGTACTTTTCCTATACAATAATTCCGAAATGATTTCTGAGCGATTGTGGCTTGTAATAATATGGACGTCGGGGAATATGTAGTGGTTCCAACAAAAGATGTAGCGAGTTGTCATATAACCCGCGCTAGACGATTGCTTTAATGCGAGCAAGACTCGTTGTTTGGACCGAATTATAAAACCCGTATGGGCCCGAAAAAAAATTATTTTATTACACAGCCGGTTCGAATCAGAATTTTCCTCTACGATTTTAACAGACTTGAACATATTTAAGAACATCGATTACTTGAAATATGTTTGGACGCGGTGTAGAAAATTGCACGTTATAACTGACAAAGAAATGATTCGGGGCAATTTGTTGTTCATAGCGAATTTAATGGTTCTGCCGGCCAGACAGAAGGACGCAAATCTACTTCTTCTAGTAAGTATGCGAAACCGGAAAACCGAGTTACGTGTTTGACTGTTTGTATTATGCCTATACGAATATTGGTGGCTTTTTTTTTGTTATTGTAGAGTCTTGTTATTAATTCAATGTCTATATACACTATGAATAAATCCGGGATTTAAATGAGGAGAAGGTATAGCCGTTCCGGACGTTCATATTCCTGGACATAATTTTTCGTGAATAATCGTTGAGTTGGAAACTTTTCTATTTGCATTTACAATTTGTCTATTTTAATGCGTTTATCTCGAAACCGGCGCCATATCCGAGACACCCTATTATTATGGCCGTTGTCGTTACGACCATATCGTTGGCCGTCAAATAAAGGTATGCGCGTCCGTTCACGTAATAATACTATGCGTGTGTGTACCGTGAATATGATACACCGAGCCGTGGAGCTCAGGTGGTTGAATAAAAATTCTTCGCGGGGTGCAAACGGCCGTGCGTGTGGTTTTTTTTTTTTTTTTTTTGGTCCGTCAAATTTGTCAGTGTCTGCAGAAGAGGAGTTTCGACGGGCCGCCCGCCGAGCGACTGTCGTATATATTATGGTTAACGTACCTACACTTTTATATTATTATAATAATATTCGTCCCGGTTAAAAATTAACGTACTGAACCGTGTCCGCGTTGTTGTGTTAGTATAATTTTGATTGTTAATGTTGTACCATGGAGAATTTTGTCGGCCGGCGCGACATACTAGTATACTGCGATATAGTAATGTGTTATATACTATTATATAATATCGACGGCTAAAAGTTAGATAGTTCTGTGAACGTGTGTTGTATCGAATAATAACAGTATCAATGTATTCCACCAATGTTTGTAGAATGCGTTCGCTTAGAGATAAGTTGTAAATTAACAAAATACAGACGAGACAACTCTGTCTATATTAATTAAATTGTGATTAATTCAGAGTTAGATCAAATTAATTGATTCGATTTGTTTAAGCAGCAAACGGATATTGATTCCAATATTATAGTTCTACTTTTTATTCTATTATTATCTATAACTATTGTATGGCCCATTTTTTCTTATTTGATTTCCCTCGTTTGATTAAGTAATGAACTAAAGTAAGCTCACCTTCATTTCAAGCACACTTAATTTAAATAATGATTTTATACGATTTTTAACTAAAAGAAGTCAATGAGGAAAGAGGATTATATACTAACTATTTAACAAATGTTAAAAATTCTATTAAAAAACTTCTATTAAAAATCCTAAATATTTCAATGATTTAGGCGTGTTTTTTTTTTTTTTTTGATACTAAACTAAAACTTAATTTTTAGATAAATAAAATAAAGAATAACGCTTGATCAAAACAAGGCTTTCTTAAGCGTAAATTTGTTCGATTTTAATAACCCACTCGCATTAAAAAATATATTATATATAAATATATCATTGGTTCGACCTTGATTAGAATATGCCACTGTAATTTGATTTCCTGACTCTATAACATCCACTCAGAGTTTAGAATCTGTTCAAAATGCATTCTTACCATGATTTTTATCGTTTTACTGCAGAATATAAAGACAACTCTAGGGATATTTTAATACGAATTCCCCCCAAAAAAAACCAAAAATTTAACCTGATTTTAATTTTTTTTTAATTTAAGGTTGCTTACTAATAAAATCGATTGCAGTTATTTATTAAAAATACCAATACATTTTTTTTTTTTTTTACAAAATATTTTTGCCAATTTATTCAATTAGTTCTCCAGTTAATATACCAATGTCAGGCAATGGTAATTCTGCTAATCTGTATCATTTTTATTCTTGAAGAATTTTGTTAAAATTACCTATACGCAATCCTTTAACACTATCAGTACCCAAAATAAAAATATATATATATATATTAGGTTATAAAGAGTTATAATAACACGACTTCGTTGGAGATGCAATGTGGCTGTTGTGCAATAGGGAAAATCAATGTGATGCAAGCGGGCCACCCTGAAATCCGAACACATTATCGATATTGTATTTCGACACGACAAATATTTATCTTGTTCGAACTGTCAACGTTTAACCCTTTAATTTCACACATAAACATGCATTATTCTCGTCAGCACGAGCGTACGCCCCGAATTTAGAAAAGACGAAGAGCGATTGACAGACCGTGTAAAGTTTACAATAATTTGCTGTTGCGCGATATTATTCCTATTATATAATATATTACAATAATAACACTGAGCGTTGTGAATGGGGTCTCGGGCACACGATGAACATAGGAATTTTTATTTATAGAAAAGACGTGGTCTCCGCGTTCATCCTGCAATATATTTTATAGACTCCTAGTGTAGCGAAGATATTCTATGAAAAAAAATAAAATAATAAAAAATACAGACACAAACGACGTTACATCATTGGTTGTTTTGTTTTGTCTGTTTCGGGAGTTAACTCAAGATAAGATTATTATCACTAGGGGGGCGGGTTTTTATACTAAATTTTGGCAAAAAATAATCGGTATACGTAAGGGGATATATTTGGCGTAATATATAACGAAAACCCCTAAATACGAACTAGAAGCACGGTAAATATAAAAAAATGATCGAGCGAGTAAAAATCGAACAAAGACATAAAAATATGCAATATTATAAATGGTTAACATATGATAACTTCCGCTCCATATTTATCACAATAGATTCAGTATAAAATTAAATATTATCGTTTTGAATTATAATAATACTATAGTAATGATTAGTATATTTTCAAACTAAATGATTTTTTTTTTTTTTTTTTTTATAGTAAATAGATTATAAATATATAACCATTAATAATAAATACAAATAATATACAAGTTGTAGGTTGATTTAACCCCCTTACTAAGCCCGGTTTGGCTCAAAACTAAACAAAATCAAAATAAGCTATCACAAATATTATCAGAATGTTTTGAACGTAATTTTACCACGTCTAGAAAGGGTAGGAATAAATGGCTCGGCGTTTAATTGTTCGTTACAAGTGGTTCTTTTGGACCGTATAGACAAATATAGACAATCCGTATGCACATGTTTTAGTATTGTAAATGAACGACTGTTTTTCTGCGGAACAATGGAATAATATAGCCACGGCGCGCGGCCTTCGGGTCGTTTGAATACACCAATAATAATTGTATCGGATTGTACGCGAGATGCTGTGCCCAAAATGGTTTAGATCTGATTAATCGCCAGTCAACGATACTCGTAGATACTCGTATAGATATACGAAGGGGCCCCGTACGAGAATCCATTAATGGTAGCTGTTGCGTCTCTTCGCAGATACAGTATACGTAAAATCGAGTCTTCGCCTTTGTATTTCACGCTCTCACAGTTTTGACAGATTGGCGGCATTGTCCAAATATCACGTCGTGATCGATCAGCCGCGTTTATTTTCGTTTACAGGTACACTTTAATTATTACTCGACCGTTATTGGCCCGTACGCACGGAAAAAATTCTATGTTATTCTTCTTTGTTGGCGTCTCGGCCCGGTATATTATTATTATTATTGTACGGTCAAAAGCCACCTACTGTATTTTTATACCTATACATACGTATATATAATATATATCGGTTCTCAAAACATTAAATTTCTGACATGCCGGAGACGTTAGTTTTCCAATATTGTGCATGTTCGGTTATTATAAAACGCTAATGTGCGTCGGCGTTCTCTTCTTTTTTTTTTTCATTTACTACCCGACCAATACTCGTAGAAATGACATACAAGTTTGCGCGTAACCCGTTAAACAAATCAGTGTTCTGAAATTTCATATAAATAATGTTGTTAATTTATGACTGCGGGGAGAAAAATAACAAATCTCAAAACCGATAGGGTTGATTCACGTTTGTGGCTATTCGCCGCGATTTGTGTCCTCTGCAGTCGAAATCGACTACCATCGCGGTTATATAATGTAACATACGAACGGATTTACGACCGTCCGTATAAACTATATAAGAGAAATAATAATTTGCCTGTTCATTTTCAGCGTTTACGACACGAACCTGACGGATTGCGTATACGAAACACGGTTAAATCTCACGTACAAGAAAAACTAAAACCTTTTTGCTGTTTATATAGCTGAACCGCGAAGTGTGAGCCGAGTGGTTCTTGGCCCGCGCGAAACGGTTTTTAGATTTTTCACAGTTACAATTTTAGTATATTGCCACGCGGGTCGATCAATGATAAATGATAATATTTTCGACAATTTCGCCTTATAGGCAACATCAACCTCTAAAATAGGGACCTAGGCTGTGGTGTACCCATAAAATACAGTTAAAAGATTGGCACAATACGATAAATACGAATTTTGTGAGAATTTGTTATTTTATTATTTTTTTTTTTTTTTTTTGTCAAATGTCAGAGAATATACCGACTTATTATCGGAATAGCACGCGGGTTATTTATTAATACTAATATTTCTTTTGCGACACAGCAATCTTTCTCCGCCACGTCGTTTTGTACGCATACCATATATATATACATAATAATATAAAAATATTCTATACCTACAACAACTAACATCGTATACCTCCACTGAGTATTATTATTATACTCAGGTGTATCTTCTACGTACTATAAAACAACAATCAATCGTCCAATCTTTAGGTACCTCGCCCGTCGTCGTCGTCGTCGTCTCGGGCATTATAAATTGCCCACTTTCCCGTTTGAAAAAAATAATCGTATACAATAATGACGTGCGCGATATTTCGCGACCGACGATTCGACAATCTAACACGCATTAGTTATAAAATAATTTTATTGCGGTCCTTATTTACTCGCGATCGGGGTTTAATTCAGTGCTCGAATCGGGAAAAATAAAAAAAAAACTGAGTGGAAATTAACAGTAATAATAGTTGAACTCGGCCCCTAATTTTTAGGGGCCTTTATCCCCCACGCCGCTTTTCAAATATAGTTTAATGATTAATTTACGAAAAATTAAAAAGACACTACCGATAGTTACTTCTGTAGGTTAAGTTTGTGATTGCGTATTTATTTTATTTGTTAAAAAATTGTTTATTTTCGTAAAAAAAAAAAAAAAAAATAATGACGTATAGATTTTGATTAAATTACTTACATTATTCAGTGGCGTCATTTGGGAACTTGAGCAATTACCTTGTCTAACTTATAGCCTTATTATGGTTGATCCCTGGGTTTTTGAATCAGAGAAAATAATGGCAAAATATCGAAACAATTTTGATTTTCTTATATTTTCTGACCGATTTTTATGATTTTTAACGACGATTGTTTAACTTATGCCTCGGAAATACGTACTTATTTCCTTTTATGTTTGATAATCTCAATTATAAAAGCAAAATATTTGAGCAAAGCGAACATTTTTTATTTTTTGATCATTCCTCGTCAGTCGACAAATAAGATAAATTTGTCTACCAAGATTATTGAAACGACGTCACTGTGCTTTATCGTCATCATACGAGGCAAAAGTACAAAAATCTAAACGGAATATTATATTCTAGTTGATAATACGCATTTTTTGAAAATATCATTATTTGCAATAAAAAAACGACATTCACCCCGTCCCAATAAAAATAATTAGTAATAGAAACTAAATAAAAAAAAATGTAAAGAAAACACAACCGATATTATTACTTCCGCAAGCTAAGTTTGTTAGATTGAATATTAATTTTATTTGTTATAAAATCGTTTCTTATTTTCGTAAACAAAAAAAAAAAAATGTATATTTGATGTTTAGATTTCGATTAAATTATTAACATTATTATTCAGTGGCGTCATTTTGGCTATTCGAGCATTCGCCCCGTCTAGAATTTTTAGCCTTGTTTCGGTTAGGATACCTGCCTGGTCGAGGAAAAAAAATGTCAAAATATCGACAAAACGGAACAAAAAAAAAAATCCAAACAAAATCAGTAGGTAGAGGAGATATATTGTGGCCGGGCGACGGTCTCGTGCGTGGGATCCCCGGCACCTCAAATATTATTATTTTTGTGTTATGAGAGGTTATGTTCGAAACAACGGGAAAACGATCGTGTTAAAATAATCGTCCGGGCCATTTAGCATCGGTAATGACGGACGACCGGTACGCGTTGGGTCTGCGCGAGTTACCATTTGTCAAACAACTTGTTAGATCGGGACCAGTTTATTATATACCCTAGGTGTACGTGTGTGCGGTGCTCACACACAGTGGTCACCGCAGAGACGACCTGTAGGTGCCCATATGCACATACACATGTATACTCTCGCCGCTCACTCTCTCTCTCCCCCAAACGCATTCCATTCATAGGTTTTTTTTTTTTTTTTTTAATATTTTATTACTCGACCGACGCTTTTTTTTTTTTTTTTTTTTTATATTTATTTGTTTATTTTTTAATATATATATATATATATATACATTATTTTTTTTTTTTTTTTTTTTTTTAAGACTCGAAGAATATTTTATAAACGGACATTCCTACCTGATTAGTGCGCACTGTATCGCTTTTACGTGTGTGTGTGTGTGTGTCAGCCGCACATAAATTCCCTTTATAAACGGATCACGCTGAAAGGATATTACCGCGGGTCGTATATTATAATAATAATTATTATTATTATTTTTTTTTTTTTTTATAAAAACGATTCACCAATTTTAACAACATTTTTATCGCTCGGGTAGGAAGTACATTCGAATACTCGATTTTGAACTGTGATGAAATTTAAAATCGTATTTATTACTTAGAAAGCTGGTATCAATTTTATTTGACATAACTCTCTCGTTTTTTTCTTTTTTTTTTTTTTTTTTTTTTTTGAAAATACCTATGCGTATTCCTGTATAATTAAACGTAAAAGTTGTATAATGTATTAAAACGAAATTTTTTTTTTCAAATTCAAGCTTTAATAAATACTTATTTGTTATCAATAGAGATCGTGATAGATTTCTTATCCACGCTAATAGGCAACGATAAAATAAAAATTATTATTATTTAATAAACACAAATTTCAAAAAATTAAAACAGACTGGTTATTATTATTTATAAGACGATATTGCCCGCCAGAAGTTCAAGTCAGCGAAGATCGACGTAATCCGCGATCACACCCCCTATACGCTTTTGAATATCCAACTAATTATCTTTGGCAGATTTCTGACTTATCCTCCTTGCTCGAGTTATGTGACCGTTATTTCTACGTAGGCGTGTTCCTTTTGGAATTCTCCGAGAGCAAAGTATCTAGAGAGCGAGTAAATCCTGGTGATGTTTTCCAATAACGAGCTGGAAACGGTACACCACCCATCGGTGTTTCTCTATATTCGGGAGAAATACCATTAGGGAAATACAACATTCGGGAAAATGCTAATCGGCCAAAGAGAATTTCGTGAAAAGTACACGAGAAATTTGATGCGGGAAAAATATTAAGTCATAAGATACTGTCCAATATCGTACAATAACATTGATCTTATTCAGTGGGCCGATACCTTCGCAATTGAATTGAATTTAATCAGACGACAAAACGAGTGAATTCGTTTTGCGTTACCATGCACAGAGCTTATTGAAACTGTATCCAATTTCAGTAAATATCATCTCAATTTATTTCTTGATAAAATCATCTCTTGATTTATTTATAGGTGTATGCTTTCGCAATATATGTCACTCGGTCGTCATTACCTACTTCCTACATAATATTATAAATGTGAAAGAGTATGTCTGTTTTTTTAATCAATCACCGCTAAAACTGCTTTGAACGGATTTGGACAAAACTCGGTAGTCTATACGACATCACGTTACGTACTTTCTTTTATCCCGGAATTCAACACCTTAAGATTGTTTTTGGTCGAATTTTATTAAACACAATTTCGAAAATAAAAAAAAAATTGAACACATCTGGAAAATTAAAAAAAAAAACATAGGTGAGCGTGCAGAACTATGTTCCGTCCACTGTTTGAATCAAATTTTCAAGGTAGAGAATATCGATTAGAGATTGTAAAAAAGATAAATGAAACGATATGGTATTTATATAAATATTAAAACTAAATAAAAAACTACTATATAAAGTATAGATAAAATCATAGGACAAGAATGCAGATATGCCATCCCAGTATATAAGAGCATGGGAGGAAGGATGGAGGGCAGATACGGTTCCAACCAAGAGCATTTAATTTGGCACCCGCAACGCGAGTTATTACAGTTAGTGATTTGTATTTACGTTTAGACGCCGAAATCGATATAAAATCATTTATTTATTTCAAAAAGAAAAGAACCACGATAAAAAACCAAACCCTGTCCATACAATTGGTTCAGAGGGTTCGGCCGGGAAGGCTGGCCGTGTAGGAACAGTACAGGCGGCCGATCAAATGGGCTGTGACGTCGGTCAGCAGTTCAGCGGCGGTCCGGATTTCCGGGTCGCGGTTCTGGAGTAAAACGTGCGCCTTGTGCGCAATGCTCAACAGGATATCCAAAAACCATTTGTCGTGCACGTTCAGCGTTTCCAGTTCGTGAATGTAGTCGGTCACGAGCCGGCCGCTCAACATTTCGATGGCCAACCGCAATAGATCCAGCGGAATGTTCTCGCATTCCGGTATAGCGGCCAGCGACTCTCCGACGGCGCCGTCCACGGTCAAGTGACTCCGATCACGCGGTATCGGTCTCATAATATCGACGGCGACGACGACGACGACGAATGACGACGATGACGACGAATGACGACGACAAATGTTGTCCACCGATACACTGAGTAACCGCAAACCGCGTAATCGGTATAATAAAATTACTATCACGAGGATGCCTGTCAGCTGCGGGTGTACATCGGATCGCCAAGCAAGAGTAATGATGTAGGCAATAAAATAATAATCGACGTTCCCAATTATGTCCGGATTCGGCCAGACCGAATATTACAACGCTTCGTATATTGTTATTACCCGTATATATGACGACGAGACGCGTCTACAGTTAAACAATATTATTACTATTATCAATATTCACGAAGTTTCCAACGACGACGTGACCGGTATTTGGGTTAGCATCATACGATTTCGACAAATTAACGTTTTTCTTCCCACTAGATGTGTATGCACGGTTCCGCGCGAAAACTATTGCGAATTTTCCAAACATTACATTTTTTTTTTTTTATCCATTTAACTAGGCCACATAGTTCACAGACCGTGTATATATTATGTATTTGTAATTAGTCGACAAGTGTATATTTTGGTACAATCGATTATAAAGTTAATCAAGTGGCGGTGACTATTATACAGGGTGCGGCAAAGCCGACTGACGAGTTTTGATGGGCTATAAATAACGAACAGGAAAACTTAGAGAAAAGAGTTTTTTTATTTATTTAAATCAGTATTCAATCCCATTTTTAAAAATTATTTATTTAAAATTATATCTCCAAAATGGCGGCCGTCAGCATTGATACACTGTTGTAGACGATCTCTGAAGCTCTCATATAATTTTCGGCACATTTCGACTGGTATGGCCTCGACTTCCACGTGGAGTGGTTTTTCATGGAGCTGCCGTGGGTTATTGTAGCCCAGTATCGAAAATTTTGTTTATTTACAGTTCCAAAAAGATGAAAATGGGCCTTATCGCTACAGAAAAAAGTTGATATCGGAGGAATTTGCAGAAGAATTTGCTGACAGAGATTTTTACGGTTGCCGTAGTCAGTAGCATTTAACTCTTGGACAAGCATTAATTTATAGGGATGGAATGACAAATCTTCGTGAAGAATACTCCTCAAAGAACGGTCTGAGATTTCCAAAGCTACAGCGTGTTTCCGGGCTGAGCGTCTTGGTGACTGCTCAATTGACTCTCTAACCAACTGCACATTTTCGGGGGTTCTTACCGTTCTGGGTGCTCCGTGTCCAAGTCTACTTAGGGTACTTCTACTTTCTTCCGAATTACGTATCCACAATTTGATAGTGTTAGCAGAAGGAACAGATTCAGCACGTCGGAATGCCGAAGTGTATACGAAAAACCCTCTGTATAGCGATCACAGAATGATTATTTTCGTAATATGCACGAACGACGAAACCACGATGTACACCTGGCCAGACCATGATTACGAATAAAAACGGCATTACCGTACAATTCAAAATATACCACTTATTAAGGCCTGCTCTTATCTTATCACAGGCTAATGACTTCATTAAACTCGTCAGTCGGCTCTGCCGCACCCTGTAGGTACCCACTTATCAGCTAAGTTTAACAACCGACGTTATGAACTGAACCCTCGAAACGATGTTTCCCCTATTACTCGGACTACAATGGTTTTTTTTTTTACCTATTTATATTAATATTATACACTGTTTTACGCGGGACCTATTCGATATGGGGAGACGGACGCTGCGCGACACCCGTGACAATGTGATTGCCCCCCCCCCTCCTTAGATTATTTGATATAATTGTTACCTCTCCACCTGAAACTAAACCATCGATTTTGTATGTATTTGATAACTGAACGATAACTACTGTATTACGACCACGGCCTTAGATAGAGAAGTCGTTCACGACCTCATAAACAAAAAATGAGCTCTTAGTGTCCAGAGTATACTCTATGGCTGTGTTTCATAATGTTTTTTTTTATCCGTGAGACCTTTATTTATATCCACTTTTATCGTAGAACTTCAACTATTCAATAGTTTTAATGCGACATTTTACTAAAGAAATTAAGTGAAATAAAGCTCATTAATCTTTGTACATTTTAAGTAGCCAAATTTGGTCAAGAAATCGATATTTTAATTCGAAATTTTATCCAAAACAATGCACGCAGCTCGTCCCTTAGTTAGTATCTTTCCTTGAGATGTCCACCTGACCTCAATACGTAAAAGAAGAGACGTATGTACACTTCCCGTGTCCTTACACAGGATTTTGAATAATCGATTATTTAGAAGCCGAGATTTTATGAAGTCTATGATTTTGACGACCTCATCAAGAGTATTCTTATAACTTTTTTGCAGCAAATTCCTGCTTTTGTATTGTGCAGTGGCCACTAGTACAGTTTTTGGCTATATTTTTAGTACGCTGTACAGCTCCATTAACTACAACACCTTTGCTCCATCGGTACAGATATCGACGTTCCATGGTATTTTATTCCCTTCAAGAAAATAATTTAGAATACTTAATATTTGAACTCCAGTTGTACGTGTTGATAGAGATTTGATAATTTTGCAAAAAGCACTAAAGTTTCACGGAATTCAGTTTAGAAACACTACTCTACGGTACATTGATATAAACGTTTAACAAAATGGTGGCGCGCTCTAACGGTTCGATCTGATTAATCGATTAATTGTCTACATTGTGATAGTATGTTGCTATTACTTGTTTATCGGACGCATATTTTGACGAAAAGAGCGCGCCACGGTCGCGTACATGTTCTGGCTCTGACCAACAGCCGCACAAATTATACCACAGTCTAGGATTGAGGAGTTGCATTGGACCGGTCACAACTATGGACTTAATGATAATCGAGTGACTTCATGGATAAAAAATTCTCTTTAGAGATAAGCGATTCGAAAATAATATTTACGATATTACTGCCGGAGAATACACTCTCGATCGAAAAGGATTATTCGACGGATATTTTCGATTGGTTTGAGAACAGGACTCGACCTTTTTGTTCTTTTTTACCATTAAGTACAACTTCTGGCGAATCTTGTGTAAAATTTCCAAGCATTCCTACTCGGCCAAAACAATTTTATCCGTCACATAAAACCAATCTAAAACTAAAACGGCTCGAACATTTTAAATGCCTACGAATAGCATTTTAAATAGCTGAAAAATCGTCAGAATGTTTTGCCGCGCCTAGTAAGGACCGATATTCTGTGAAAAATGTCATGTCTCTACAGTTATATCTATAGCCGAAAAAGATAAAAAAAAAACGAAAGAAAAAGAAATGAACCGTTTTTGCCGTGCTTTTTCACGTTTTTCCCGCGGGCACAACGGGGACGTAGTGAAATGTCGTCCGCCCGAACATTCCGATATAGCCCGGTGAAATTAAAACCGTATAGGGTCGCCCCGGACGCCCGAAGACCACCGCAGACGGAGGACACGGGCGACTTTATCGACGACTATATATATAATAATAATAATAATAACAATAATTATACGGCCCGTCCGAAACGTGATTTTTACCGTGTTACACATACCCGCCGCCGCGTTTTATGTTTTTAAATTTTTTTTTTTCATTGCGATATTATTATTGTCGTCGTTATATTGTACAATCGTCGTCGCGCATATGTTTACAGCCGTTGCGTTATTATCGTTACAATATCGTCTCGTTTGGCGGTTGTCACGTACTCGCGGGGCCGGCTGTCCTGTTTTTGTTTGTAGAAAATAAAAAGAGGGGAAAAAAAAAAAAAAACCCCCTCAAATCGGCACCGGCTACCTGATACGGGGCACAGGCAGTGGCGACACCTATACGTACGACGCATTATAATAATACATATTATTAGCATTTTATTAGTATTTTATATATTTTTATTTTATTTTTTTCCCCCCTTGCCTCTCGGACACTGCACGCGCACGTAGGTTATATACGACGTCGTTCACCTCTGATCTCGATGATTTTTTTTTTTTTTTTTTTTTCTTATTTTCATTACAACCGTCGCACGACGTCTCAACCGGGAATAAAAAAACCATTATTGTTGCGCGCACACACGACAAATGTAACTTTTTTTTTTTTTTTTTCTTTCCTTTTTTTTTTTTTTTTTTTTTTTCCTCATTCTTTTCTCGACGACCTACCGCCGCGGTAGCGTATTATATAATAATAATAATAATAATAATATTATTATTATTATTATATATACGAGTGTGTGCGATGGTGTGGGCGTGGTTCGTCACGGCCGCCGTCGCGACGACCAACGGGGCGCGTCGGCAAAACTCTTTACGGCGCGAGTCCTTGTACACCGACAATAATAATAGCAACATTATTGCTATTGGATATATGTCGTGTTCCGGTTTTATTTATTATCGTTGACATTCGGATTTTCCGGCAAACGCTGGGCGAAAATCGTTTCGATGCGAGTGCAATAGAAAGATAATTATCATATACAAATACGGTTTGAATACGTTAGGTATCTGATCGATTTCAATGGATTGAACTTCATTTTGCTTTCTATTGCTTTCCTCCCCCCCCCACCCATTTGGTTCTTTTTCTTAAATTTTTACACGATTTCCACGGAAATTTTACATATTTCTATGTGCGTACTATGTATACTTTGACTATATTATTATTGCCAACAATTATAAAACCGGTGGGAAAACCAGTAATAAATGGATGACTGATTGAAAATGACTACCGTCACTGTGCCGAAATTGTAGTTTCTATCGAAACACAGTTTTATTTACGACTTAAGGAAAGGGAAAATTATCTAAATTATTCGAATTATTGTTTACATCACATTACAAATTTTGGATTTATACCGCGTGCAATTAAAAAATTAGAAAAAAAAGAGGTATTATTATTTATTTATTTTTTTTTGTTACAAGTATTTGCATTAGTATATTAAATATCAATGCAAATAAATTTTAATATAAAAATAGTTATTTTTTTTATTTTAGGCGAACTTTTGGCAAAAAATAATAGCTACCGTGTTAGAAGCAAAACACGAGTTAGAGGAAGCTAATTGTGAAGTAGCGAAATTGATTTTAGAAAAGTGCAATCGTGTTTTTTTAAAAGAATAATGGACGGGTAGAACTTCAAAAAATCAATACCATTCATAATGTCACTACACTAAACATTAGTTTAGACTTTAGATTTACACTTAACAGTATGATTTAAATGATTTGGTTTATATGAAATATGCACCGATTACTTCAATTGATGTTCAAAGGTCATTTTCTATGTATAAAAACATATTAACACCCAATATGATGTGTTTTAACGAAAGTAACTTGACTAAATATGGCCGTAAATTCCTTTTTTAATATTTAATTTAATGCGTAATTTTTAATTTGTTTTTTGTTTTTTAGAAGTAAATTTAATGAATGCTTTTTTTGGCTACTTAAAATATTTTTTTTTAAGGATTTATTTTGCTACAAAATCCTACCCCTAATTATCTTTAATCCCCGTTGCCGTTGTCAGGACCCTGAACAAACGTTTACGTAATACATAACACGTTCAAAAATCCACGGAAAATCAGCACAAAATCGGCGCTTATTAAAATACCGTGACAAAAAAACCACCCTGAAATGCGATATTTTGAAAATATTGATAAACTAAAACGATACGATTACGTATTTTTATCAAAATCGTTACATTTTAATGGGGGGAGGAGGGGGGCGAAATACTTTTTTTTCAACTCGATATATTTATTGAACACACATTCTGTTTATGTTAATAAAGTGATTTACTATAATATGATGTGTGCATTTCCCTCCCTCCTCTCCGCCAGTGAACAACTTTTCTACCAATACGCTAATACAAATTTGTTTCTCAGGGATAGGATAGGTGTTGGAGTTCTTGATACCTAGGTGGCACCTGTTAGATTTTTCAAAACCTCAAGCCTATGGCGACGATGTACAAAACAACCGCAATGGACTGTTTTTTTTTATTTTTATTTATTCATTGTTTTTACACACCACAGATATATAAAACAACTAGACGGCCGACTTTGTACGGCGATAATAATTGCAAATCGCGGACACTGTACGTTGATAATGAACAAGAAAATATATTTTAAAATATGATGAATAGATTGCTCAAAACTTTAGATTTATCGTAATCAGTATAATGATGTTTGGTGACACTTGAGAGTACAAATTCAATTTTTTTTTTTTTTTTTTTAATTTGATTTAATGTGTTATTATTTTGACGGTTTTATAACAAAGAAGTTTTTTTTTTTTTATAACTTTAAAAAATGTATTTCCACAATCTGTTACATCTTGAACAATGAGTGTAAGTAATAAAGGATTTTATGTCATGAATGACAGAGTAAAGAAACCTTCCAGTGAAGGCACTTTGACAGTTAGTAGTTAATTATACAATTATTTTCAATATATTTATAATTTGGGTATATTTTTTTTTATTTTATGAAAGTAAGTTCCAACACCATCGCCTTTTTAATCTTTGTAACAACGAAGTTAAATCCAAACTGTTTTAATAATGAATACACAATTATACGAATAAATAATTCAAATATTTTTTGGAAGCGTTCACAAGTAATTTGTTCTGGTAAAGTAACTACAAACATGATCAGTTTTAGATTGCTCAACAGTATCTGTATTTTATTAATGATACTATTGATACTGGATCCATAATTTAACTAGATGTTGCAGAAACTTTTATAAAACATTTTTTCACACATGATAATAATAAAACATATTTCATGGCAAATAATGAAATTATTTATAAAGACTTTAATATAACTAATAATATTACCTATAGAAGTAAAATGTAACTCCAAATTGGAGTAGTTGATTGAAATCTTAGAGAATCATTAACACTATTACTGTAATCGTGTACAAACCTTACTGACTGGATTGAGTAAAAAAAAATCCCCATATAACTAAGTAAATGAAAATGATTAATTCTTCCTTAAATTAACTGATTTAAGTATTAATGAAGTTACAGAAAAAGTTAAACGGTTAAGAAACATTATTTTATAGATCAAGGTTAATCATTTCCAAACGAATCTATTCGTATCTATTCTTTCGTAGCCATTTACTTAATTTACCTAATGAAAAATTATCAAAATCAATTATGAAGATGTGTCTGAAACTTAAAAATGAAGGATTTGAAGAAATATACATTGAGGTTATACAAATACAAATAATGCATTGAGAATGTATTTATGTAGTTCCGTATCAAACTGTTCTTCAGAGCGATCGTTTTGTGTACTAAAACGAATTAAAAGTTACTTGCGATCAAAAATGACCGATGAACGACTTAGCAGTATTACCATATTAAATATTGAATCTGATATCGTAAAAAGTTTGGAATATAATGGCATATACTATGAGTATAATCTTCTCTAAAGCTCGAAAAAAACCAATGTAAATATTTTTGGTTTTGAAATTTGTGGATAATAAATAAATAAGGTTTAAATTGTGATTTCTTTTTAACTAGGGTCTGTTTAACTCCTTTAGGAAGCAAATCCGTTATCAGTGTTAAGTTTCTAGCTGCCACAGTAAACGTAGCAGTAACTGGTAGGTAACACTTTTGAATATTATGTTTTTCTAGAACGAAATGAAATTCAAAAGTCCTTCTGTAGAATATGCAATAAGCATCATAAATTGTAATTAATAACAATACATGGGTAAATAATGAGCGAAATAAATTCTCATCATTACCATAGTCTTTTCTGATAAAAATATCGTTATAATCACGTACCGTAGATATAGTTATATGGACCGCGGTTAGATAGATATAATTTTCGTCGACATGGTGCAAAAGAGTCGGCGGCAAGACATATTTTGTGGCCGGTGACAAACAGTAGTCCGAAATTGATAAGGATCGAGCACGGAAAATGCACAGAGTAATCAGAATGACGGCGGCAAATTTGTAGTCTTGGAGGAATTGATGGCGGCGCATGGCACGAATACATTATACATCTTAATTCGTGGTGCAAGGTCCTTGCTATTTGGTTACGATTTTAATCACGATCATCTAGGACCGCGGTTGTAACCACAGTTTTATAACAGTGATAACTCCGCGAAATTGTAATCGGGGTGATAACCGGTTGGAAAAACATTTGTTTACTACATTATGAAATTTATAATAATTAAATTGTCGTTAAGTTTGTAAATAACGCAACTTCATATTCCGCAGAAGGACATTTCAATTTAATTGACATTAAAATTTAATTTAATTTCATGATTAAAGCTCATAATATGCACGTGGTGTTTGTTTGTATTTTACTTAACACATCAGTAGAAATATAGATTTGATTGAATTAAAAACTTTTATTTCTAAATTGCATTGCATAAAAACATAATCTTGATTGTTTCTTTTATGCAACTTCTGTTACTTTCAATACAACAGAATTATGTGATGACAATATCGAATATGAAGCATTGTAAGTATACAAAAAAACATAATACATCCATCTAAGCAATCTTACAATACTATATGTATTACCTTATTATTTGTAATAATGTAATTTATTTATTTATAACCATCATATGTGATCTAGTTTAATATTAAAACATTTTCCGTTTGGCATTGATTCGTTCAATTTTCGTACCAAAAACCCCATTTTTGTTGGTGGTGGTGGTGTATCAGTAGCCGAAAAGTTGCTCAATCGATTGACACAAATTTTATGTAAATCGATAAAATAGTTTCATAATTTATCCCTGTCAAACATACAAACCCTTCAGCTGTATCTATTAGTATAGATATATATATTTACATATATTTATTTGTAAATAATAAAAAAATTGAGATATTAATATACTACTATATTCTGAAATGAAATGTGTAGTCTTATGTAATATTGAGGTGCATCATTTGTTCAAAATCATAGCATTAGTATTTTATAAATACAACAATTTTTTATTTTTTTTTTTCTTAATTACATATACATTTGTTAAAAAAGTGAAGAAGGAATAAGGCTTCTAATGTATGTAATTATTCTAAGCATTTCATTGTCATGATTTAAAAATGTAGAAACACTTTAAGACATATTTGATTATAATACAATTGAGTAATAAATGATTAGTTCTGTATAAATAAATTTTTGCAAACAACAACATCAATATGAATATAATTTTTTTAAGTATGACATTTTCATTGAATTCATTTTAAATCAGTTAAATATTAAATTCATATAATGTGTTTTGAAAATTTAGATAAAAATTGTATCACCTAAAGATATGATACGCAACAATCGACAATTGTATGTGGTAAAATTTCTTGTTAAATTATATTTTTCTACTTTATGCATCTCTTAAAATGTACATTATAGACTAATATTTATGCATTTATTGTAAACAAAATCATATTATGTTATTAGTAAAAACATTTTTGTTTTATTTTAGATGTGCTGCTACCTCACAGAATTATGTAATGGTAACATAGATTATTAACGATTGTAAGTACAGACAAAGAAAAACAAATATAATAAATTACAAAATGTACAATGCTATAGGTATTACCTAATTATCTGTAGTTATAACCTATCAACTTATCAATAAATTATCTGCTAATTCAATCATAACAATTATCTGTGATCTAGTTAAGTATTAAAATGTTTTTCAATTGGCAATAATCTTCAGTAGGTAAATTATCCATTCCTAGATATAACATGTTTTCCTAACATTTATTCATTTTTATTTCATCAAGTAGTGTTAATCATGTCCAAGAATAAAATTCTTAGCTTATATTCTTATAAATCTTATTGTATCAAATGATACAGATTGTAAAATTCTTCTAAAATAAAAAAAATGTTTGTATCTAGCATTTGCATATGAAAATGTAAAAATTAAAAATGTATAATATGGTTGTTAGGTTCTGTCAATTTAAATTTGACTATTTAGTACTTGCAAAATAAAAATATTTTAGATAATATTTGGAAAATATAGTAATTATTTTGAAATTTTTGTTTTGTAGATTAAGAAAAATCAAAAAACCTATAAGGTTTGTACTTTTATTTGATCAACATATAATGCTTTATTTAGATATGTATATAAAATAATATGGGTATTTATTTATCTATGTTTATTGTTCATGTTGAATCATGATTTTCTAGATGACGACACCAATAAACAAAATATCATCAAAAGCAATGAAAAAACGTAAACCAATGAATGTTAGTAGTATACCCCATGAAGATAATATAATAAATGAAGACTATCCAATAAAAGAAAATACTGACTATGTTAAAACAAATGCAAGTGGTATTATCAATATGCCTTTGAAATGTTTATCTGATTTGAGTGAACAGGAAAATTCTCGCAATGACAATAGAGGTATATAGTAATATGTAATGTTGTACATGCTTAATTTTCTTATACAATTTATTAATGAATTGTAATTTATTTATTTTAGACAGTACAACGTTCAGTAAACTTAATATTTGATTAATACTTATATGGACTGTAATAATTTTTTATATATTTTTTAAGGTGTACATCATGATAAAAAATTGGAAAAGAATTTTTCATCAAAACAAACAGATAATACTTGCCATGATAATATCTACAAGTGCAATGTGTGTAACATGTCATTTGAATTTAGATCTTCATTGATTAAACATAAAAAAAAAGTCCACTTTGAGAGAAAAGGTTTGTATTTGGAAGATTTATTCTTAATTATATTATCTAAATTAGGCAATATATTAAAATAGTTGTATGAAATTATTTTTTATTGTTTTGCTACAGAGTAATTTTTGTGTAGTACTATTATTAATGGTTGTAAATATTCAAATGTCTTTTGATTTTGTTTTGATCGTTCCTAATAAAAAAAATCATTTTTCTTTAAACTAATTTACTTTAAATAAATTTTTTAAACAAATATTATTTTGATGTATTCTTCATATTAAACGTTAGCCATTGAATAAACATAATAAGAAGTCCTACTGAAAAATATTTTGTTCGTAAAATTAAAATTTACTTCTCTAAGTTCTATTATTAATTATATTAAAATCTTTATAAAAAAATCATTATTTGTCACGAAAATTCGTTGTTTTATTATCAAGTGTAAAAGTGTGTTTTATTATAGTTTCTGCAATATCAAGACAAATTTGTTTAGAACTATTTAGCTTTAGTATTAAGATTGTTGTTTTTTTTTCTTGTTTTCAGATGATTCAACTTTAGTCAATCCTATGGAAATATCTGATGATAAAATAGAATATGGGCCATTGTAAGTATAAAAACACCTATTAAATGAATAGATTTAAAAATGATTTATTTAGTTTGCAAGATAGTTTAATTAAATTTAAATAATTTAAATCATCATTATTATTTAATTAATATTTCTGAAATTGATTGTGTTTGTTTTTCTAGGTTAAATACAAAGGTTAAAAAAGTGAAAAATAAAAAAGCTATCAAAGTATGTAATTATTCTGAGTTTTAAAATCATTGTAGATATTAAAAATTCTATAATCAATTATGTCTTCTTAATGCCAACAAATACTAATATAAGATTATTTAATCTAATCTTAAAATTATTTAAATCTAATATTCATTATTATTATTAAACATTATCAATCAAAACTTTATTATCATCAAGTAATTTCTTAACTTTTTATACTAATACTTTGTATCCATAAAATAAAAAAATATTTTAAAAGTTGAGAACACAACATTTTTATATTATTCAATAATAAATGCATTTTCAATTAATCACTGTAGTTCATATCTGTAATATTCAAATATTATTATTGAATAAACATTGTATAACTTTAAAATAGTAATTTGGTATAATTTGAATTATGTTAATATCAATGCAAAATGATAAAATAATATCTTAAGTTTATATAATTCAAATCTATTTTTTATTTAATAGTTCAATATACATATGTTTTTAGGATACTAAAAAAAAAACACTGTCTCCCAAAGAAATGGAAAACAACACACTACAAACTATGTGCGATACAAATAAGAAAAAAAAATTGAAAAATTATATTGCTAGAACAGTGAAGGATGATAAATGTTATGAAAAAATCTACAGTTGTGATCTTTGTGAAAAGTCATTTGAATATATTCCATTATTGAACAAACATAAAAGGAAAACTCACAATGTGCATGAAGGTCTGTATATATAAGAATATATTTATCTTCTACACAAGTTATTATAATTTATAATGTCTTTACAAATGTTCGCTTTTAATCAATGGGTGAAAATCAAATAGTTTACAATTCAACAGTAGAATTTCTTTTATTTGTAATCAATTTTTTTTTTATTTCTATTATTTATTTTTTATTTTTTTATGTATTTTTTTGTGTTCAGATTTGTCTACAGTTACAGAAAAGATTGGTGATAACATTGGAATAGGTGAACCACTGTACGTATAAAACCTATATAAATTTACAACATTTTTACCTAAGTTACAATGAAGCTAGACTATTTTAATTAAACAAAATTATTTATTTTTAAATTTATATATCATTCCTATAATCAAATGGAACCTTTTTGAAATGGTTTGTTTTATTTTATGTAATTTTTAAGTACAAATTTTGGTAAAACTAACTACTATCTTATTGACATTTAATAATAACATTTTTTTTTTTCTCTTAGATTAAATACAACTGTAGAAAAAGTGAAAAAAAGAAAATCTGCTAAGGTATGTAATTATTCTGATTTATTAGAAAAAGTATAAACATTTAAATAATTTAATTATAATTTTATAATCTTCTCATTTGCTCTTAGAAATCTCAGCTGGAAGTTGATGATAATTTGGAAAATGCTAAAGTACCAATGAACAAATCCTGCAATGATACAACTTTCAAATGTAATTTGCTTGGTAAGTTATACATTTTTTCTTAATGAAGAATCATATTAAGAATTAATGTAAACAAATTCGATTGTGTTCACCTTAAACCCCCCATTTATGTTCTTTATCAGTGGTCTTTAGAGGTTTTTTACAATAAATAATTCGCGACATATGTTATGTTTTTTATCTATGAAAATTAAAAATAATTCTAAAATTGCCAAAACCTTATTTTTCCATTGTAGAAGTTATGTACTTTTTTATAATAAGTTATTAATTGAGTTTATTAGTTTTTTATTTTATATATAATTTGGAAAATCGGCTCTTTCAATTCCCCACCCTATATATATAATGTGATATATGAAAACATTGACTGTATAACATATAAACTCTATCTTAAATGTGTTAGTTTAGTTTAGGGTAAATTTCAAAAAAAGACTTATCGTGGCCTATTTGTGTATCTCACAATACTCACCAGTTGAAGACCACTGTTTTACATTAATCAAATAATTTAATCACACTTCTTCATAGGATAGAGCTTTTGTATGACTGATGAAGCATATCTTTGGTTTAGATCTTTGTAACTATTCTTGAGGAGATGTTGATCATATTATGTGTGATATTCATGTACTAGAAACAGCTGCTGTTCTTATTGTTAAAATGTTAATAGATCAATTTTATCAATGGGCACAATATTTGTACTGTTGGCTATAGGTTACATGCATGGTTTATTATTATTTATTTTTAAGACATTATTAGGCACAGAACATTGTTTGTACTTAATAGTATTGTATTTATAGGAATATTTTTTACTATTAATTTTGACTATTTACTATATATATGTACATATATATATATTTTTTTAGATGAGTCTGCTACACCTTGTTCAACAAATTTGTGTGATGACAATATAAAAAATGAACCATTGTAAGTACAAAATCTACAATATTAATAACAAAAATTAAAATGTCATGTTATCCAAATATGTTTGCTCGGTCCTGGGCTGATTATATGACATCTGTATTTAGCCAAAACAAACTTAAAATTGTACTTTTACAAAATGAATTCCTCTTCTATTTGGCCTATATATATCATTAATCATTGAACATTCAGGGCGCTACTATGATGCAATAACCGATTTATTGTATCTTAACTGACTTCTGTAGCTACATAGGTGTCTTTTACTACCTTTCTAGCATCGATTTACAAGTTCCTGCTCCTAACTCAAGATGTTGAATTTAGGAAAATTGTGCCCCTTACAATTGTACCGACAAGCTAGATCTTAATTTTTGTATACAGAAAGTAAATACCGTCCTTGTTGTGAATTGGCCTATTAGCGTTACCAAAAATACACTGAGGAAGGTGGCTATAGGTGTAGTCATTGATTTATAATAATAACTGAGATATTATAACATTTACTATTAATACATGGCTCTATATTCTGAAATGTGCAGTATTATGTAATATTCAGGTTCTAATCTTATGAAAACTAAATAATATTGCCATTTTATTAATAAACATTTTGTTTTCTAGGTTAAATACAATTGTGAAAAAAGTGAAAAAGAGAAAAACTTCTAAGGTACTTAATTATTGTGTATTAGATAAAAATCATTTCAACATTAAACATTTTAGAAACAAATAAAAACATATTTTTTTGTTAAACTAACAATTATTTATATGAACTTAGTACATTTATTTTTTAAATGTATTATTTTTTCTATTACCTAATGTTTTGTTTGTTTTTTGCATTCCTTCTAGAAGGAAAACATTTTATGTTGTACAACCAGTTTTAATTTTTATCAACTTTCACAATATGTTATAGGAATCTTCAATAAAAATATTGTCACCCAAAAAAAAGAAAAAGAAAACCCAACAAACTGTATGTGATACAGATCATAATAAAAAATTGGATAAGGATATTACTAGTTCAGTTATGGACAAGTCTCCCAATGATAAAATCTACAAGTGTGATGTGTGTGAAAAGTCCTATGAATTTATTTCTTCTTTGAATAAACATAAAAAGAAGACTCACAGTTTGGAAAAAGGTTTGCATTTATAAGAATAATTTTTTTAAATAAAAATATGAAATAATTTGACATTATTAGTCAATCGTTATTTTCTGCGATCAGGGATTAGTTTTTGCATCACTGATCAAACCTGTTTAGAGAAGGCATAGATGTAATGAGATAAAAGAACCCCTTAACCTAACCTAACCCCTGGGAGATAGAGATAAGCATTAATTTATTTTACTGTACCATGGATAACAAAATAATTGTATTACATTATTTATATAACTTAATTAATTGTTTATAAATGAAAAAAATTGAATAAAATTAGGAATAATTAATAATTTAAATTTTATCTATTTTATTTTCAAAATGTTTGGTAACTTGTTAGGCCAGAATCAACTTGCTAGCCATAGGCTGGAGACCCCTGCACTAAACTATTGATATACTTGAAACAGATCACTTTGTTGTCAGGTTTACTTTAAAAATAGTTTTTATAATTAATGCAAATAATTGTTTTGAATTAAAATGTTGTAATTTTATAAATTTTTTTTTATTTGTAGATGAATGTACTACTAATAGTAGTTTATTTAGTAGCTTGGAAGATGATGAAGAATATACATCATTGTAAGTATGTAAATTAAACATAACACCATTTTTATATTAAAATTAATTAATTGGGATTTCTGGCTTTTACAACTTTGTGTGATTTTGTGATTTGTGTAAATTCATTCAAACTATCTTAATGCCAGTGTATGTATTCCTGGTATTATGTTTTGTTATCTATGACAATACAATGTAATATTTTTATTTATTTTGATTGTTTTAAATTTTAAAAAATAAGTAATATTTTTCTTTTTTTTTATATAGATTAAAAAAACACATTAAAAAATTAAAGAAGAAAAAGAAAATATCAAATATGGTAAGTAGGTTGTTGTACCTAACTTTTTTATTATATGAATTTTTGTTTAAACAACTTGATTGTAATTGGTCCTACATTTTATTTTTTACTTCAATGCCATCGCGTTTACATAATTAAATATTTCAGTTATTATTTAAAAATTAAATTCTTTCATTATTTCAAGTGGTTAATATATTAAAAAAAAAATATTGGAATTTTACTTGATTCTTTCAATGGCATTTCACCATAGTACTATATTGCCATGTACCTTATGTATAATAGGCCATAGTCAGGAGGCTACATTTTTTTGTGTAGCACACTAATTGTTAAAAAAAAAAATTTTAGCTCACTGTCACTACCAATACTTTATTTTAATTCTGGATAGTTTCTTTCAACATTTTTCATATTTTATCCCTACAATTGGAAAAAATACTTGAGTACGTAGGTTTTTTGTGTAAAACTTCATTAAAAATTAATTTCCCATATACAACAGTGGCCCACACATGAGTAGTACATTTATTATAATATTGTTGAATATAAAAGAATCATATTTAAATTTAAAGCAATTTAACTTTACTAAAATATTTATAAATTATAATATTTGCATTTTAAAAAAAATATGTTTCAATTAATATTTGTCATTGTTAGACTTTATTTGCTGAATTTTTTAAATTAGCTAAACTAATAATTTTATTTAATCAGATTACAACAAAATAGCCGAGGTGGACACTTGTAATATTATACAAATAATAACAACATATTTGGATTATTATTTCTATGATATATTTGTGTTATTTCTTTATGTGTCGCAAAGTTCTAGATATATTATACTATTTCAATTGTTTAACTTTGTTTTTAGGCGATAAATCTAGTAAAAATCATGCCATTCAATAATACAAAAAACCAAGAAACGATTTACGAGCCTTGTAATCAATATATAGATAGTTACAACGCTGAAGATTATTCATATAAACCATCCAATAGTAAAATATTTAAGTGTAACATTTGCAAAAATTCATTTAAACTTCTTTCTCATTTAAATGAACACAAAAAAAAACATATCACAAAAAAAGATTTTTCACGTAGGTTATGCAACAGAACATTTAAATTCGCCAACAGTTTATCTGTTCACAAAAGTATTCATTCTGAAAAAAATCCCAAAAATGTAAACGATTGTAACATTTGTTCCAAATCATTTTTCTCTAAATCAGATTTTGATCGACATATTAAGTCACATACTGAAGTAAAACCGTTTGCCTGTAATGAATGCGAGGCAACGTTCACACGAAAAAGTACAATGCTTAATCATAATAAAATCCATACTGGGGAGAAACCCTTTACGTGTAACATCTGTGAATCAAAATTTTCTCTTAACAAGTATTTGGCTATTCACTATAGAGTACATACCGGGGATAAACCGTATAAGTGTAACGTTTGCAGCAAGATGTTTGCACGAAAAAGTAATTTTAATTATCACAATAGAATCCATACAGGCGAAAAACCGTACGACTGCAGACTATGTGAAATGTCGTTTAGAAGTAGCTCCAATCGCTTAGTACACACACGAAAAATGCACAATTTTATATAATGAGTTTTTACTGCCAAATCATATATTTCTGTTACTATTGCAGTATTTTATATAGGTAGTACTTAATTATAACCAATTGTAGTTGTTGTCTGAAACTGTATTTCTAAATAAATAAAAAACCTATTATGTAATGTGTGTGTTTTTAAAAAAAAAAAAAAAAAATTATATATACATTCTTAACGTGCTCATCGAATTGAGAGTTGAAAATTGCCTAGTGGATAGGAGGATAGGCGAAATGCCGAAATTACCGGGTAACGGATTTATATGTCATAAAATTACAAAAATATGCGAGGAAAGAAAATGTATTGAACAGTTTATTTTGAAATGATTGTGTTTCCGCCCATATTATTAGAACATTTTGTCGGGCCTCGTCAATTACAATTGCACAACTACCGTTTAATTAGTTACGATTATATACGTCTATCTATCACGTTATCCACTGGACGCCTGTTCCCATTACGTAACAGTACACCGCCGACATTTCATTGACCTATAAGGCTCGGTACACACGTGCGGCACCGCTGCGTCATCGTACGAGACAAAAATAACTCCGATAACGGCAACGTCAAAAACTCATATATGCGGCGTCTCGTTACATAGCGATTTATTTACACACGTGCGTGTTTTTATCGTAATAATGGCTTTGAGCACACAATTTGACATTTTTGACCTCGAACTTTTTATTGCAGAAATAAAGATGTACCATGGAATTTGGAACTTGCGAGTTGCGAGTCATATCACGACAGAGTAAAAACAAACGGTCGGCTTGGATTAATATTTGCCGTGAATTTTACGAAGGATTTGATGATGAGAAAGAAGATACACAAAAAAATAAAATAAGCGGGCACAGTCACTTCCTAAGTATCTTTAACAAAATATACTAATTGAAAATCAATAGTGTAATAATTCTAAATAAAATATTTAACGAATACATTTTTATTTCCTATACATTTTCAAGTTAATTTTTATTTATTATTTTATTATGCATTAGTAAAGAAATAGAGAAATGTTAAAGATACGTCAAACTAACGCACGTGTGTATATTACAATTACGACGACGCAGCGGTGCCGGACGTGTGTGCCGAGCCTAAAGGCTACCCCGCAGCCCGGCAAAAGGTACCATTTACCGTTTCTCCGACGTCGTAGTAAGACCGACCCCGGCAGACTTGCGCGACTCAGAAAACGGTTGCCCCATCCGGGCTCGAGCAGACGGTACGTATGTCGGTCAATAATAGATTAGTTGGAGAAATTCCGGTGTTACACCGATTGTGTCTGATTGTTTGCTCGAGTTCCCAGTGCCCCGCTCATCAAAATATCGTTTACTTCACTGTGTTCTTACCCCGTAAACCATATACTGTAAATCGTTTTAAACATTCAAATTGTAAAATTAAAACCTGTACCTATTTAATCCACGTATACAAATAAATGCATTACCAACTTCGCAAACAGCAATTTGTGATCATGACGTTATTGAGCTCTATATAGCCGTAACAGTTTGGATGTTAAATGTCGCCTATATAGGTCTCAATAATTTTTTTCGAACGGCTAAACGATCGTTCTACGTCAACTGATGTTATTTTTAGCATATTTGCAGCACGTAATATCTGAAGGTAATAATTCTAAAGTTTTAGAAGGGTGTCCGCCAATCATTATGTCATTGATTGTCTTAAAATCAATAAAGCCTGGAGTTTTTTCTGTAACAACGTGAATTTTCTTTTTATGACACCTATTGCCAATCTAATCTTGTATTTAATATAATACAAGGATAGGACGTAATTACATTGAACTGCACGGAAAGAAGGTCGGAAAACATCAGCAGGATAACGATTAATAAATATAAATCACAACAATATACCGAAAAATGGCTGTTTTCGTTCACTGCAATATGGCAGGTTGCCAAACCTTGAAAGAACGTATAAATGACGAAAATATTTACAAATAAGTGAAATCCGTAGAAATATGTAAATTAAATCTGGCGTCATTTTAATAAGAATGATTTAAATCGTGAGCATATCTTATTCTAATAAAAATGTGCATTTTCATATAAATCCGTTCTCTAGAAATTACGCGTTCGCCTGCTGTTATCGGCCCATAAATGTATTATAAAATCAAATAAAAATAGTGTGTGGTCCAAAACTTTATTTGTTATGAATACTTGAATACACAGTTATTCAAAATTTAATTTAAGGTAATCAGGCAAATATGATGTAGATTTGCTCTGAATCCTTTAACCTAGCGTTAAATTATATTGTCTCTATTAATGTAGTATATTTAGGTACGAGTTTCGATAAAGGTAATTGAAAAATGTATATTTTAATTTTTAGGAGAAAAATAAGCTGAAAACAATGCCAAAGACTGAATCAACAATGCTCACTACGTCGCATGAACTTCATAATCAACATTTAGAGAATAACGACATTTTAGTCAATTCAGAAAGCCATATTAATTTATCTAAGATTAATAGTAATAGTGCATATAAAGTCGACAGCAGTTTATCTGTTCACGAAAGTATTCATTCTGATAAAAAACCCAAAAATGTAATCGATTGTAACATTTGTTTCAAATCATTTTTCTCTACTTCGAATTTATATCGACATATTAGGTCACATACCGGAGAAAACCCGTTTATCTGTCACTACAGGGATTGCGGGGCAAGGTTCGCACAAAAAAGTAATTTAGTTAATCATCAAAAAACCCATACTGCGAAGAAACTATATACGTGCAAGTTTTGCGGGACAACGTTCAAAACTAAAATTAATTTGGATTATCACCATAGAATACATACCGGGGAAAAACCGTACCAGTGTGACATGTGTGGGGCGTCGTCTCGTGATAAACCCAGTTTGATTCTTCACATAAGAATCCATACCGGGGAAAAACCGTATACGTGTAATGTTTGCGGGGTGTCGTTTAATCAAAGAGGCACTTTAATTTACCACCGTAGAATCCACACCAGGGAAAAACCATTTACGTGTAACGTCTGTGGGGACAAATTTGCTGTCAACAGGTATTTGACTCTTCACTATAGAATCCATACTGGGGAAAAACCGTTTGCTTGTAGTGTATGCGGAGTAATGTTTTCACGAAAAAGTACTTTGATTTATCACAATAGGATCCACACAGGCGAAAAACCGTACAAATGCGAAATATGTGAAAAGTCATTTAGAGATAAATCTTGTCGCTTACGACACACACGAAATATACACCAAAAGGGATATTGAAATGTTTGCAACCAAAACATAAGCCCTGACTGTTACAACTTGTATATAAAGAGCCTTTTTAACTTATGAAATTGATTGTAATTTTGTTTCGAAAAAAATAATTAACATAAAATACCTTTTTTTTTACAGTACTTTTATGTACATAATTACATCTACATTGTACTCTTGGTAATATTCGTGTATGGTATATTTCAAATATTTTTGTATTGTATTTAAATATGTTTATAATTTGTAATTCCTGTACATTTATCATTTATATAGGAATAAATCTATTCACACAAACATTACACAATGACTGTACAATCACATGATTTATATATGATGATTATATTAATAAAAATTAAAGTATAACATAAATAATAAAAAAAATATAAAATAATACCTATACTCTAATTGTGATGTGTTGAATTTGACAGTAGATTACTTATTACTACATGATTATACTATAAAAAAGAGAATATAATATGACAGTATTGCATATAGAAAATATTATTCTACTTACACTAATACTTTTACTTATAGCCTGTCATATTATAAAGTTCCTACGGAAAAACACCATGCACAGAAATATTACCAACAAAATTTATCAAGAATATAATAATATACATATACTTTTAACATTGAAACATGTTTCGTTGTCTTATTATTATATCTACTTATATAAAATAAAAAAAAAAATTGTTCAGCAATTTATAATATTAGTTTGCTGTAACTAAATATAAAAACTACATGTAGAAAAAAAAAATTATAAAGGATAATAATATTATTATAGCTAGGTACATACCAATATTTTTAATAATATGGTTGACATGGTTTTGCATATTTAATATGGATTTAATTAATAATAATAATATTAATATTTTTATAGTATTATCTAGATACACTAAGTACAAATTATAATTTTGAATGTATTTATTTTTTTAATATAACCAAAGGTGTATGTATGTACCATAGTGTACGCACAATTTAAAAAAAAAAACTCCTCATAATAAGTGTACGCAAATAATTACTATAAGATAATTTAAAATCTTACGTATAATATAAGGTTTCCTTTTATAAAACCAGAATACACATCGATACTAGAAGGTATAAGACCCCTCCACATCTATACCCGGAATATACCAAAAATAAATTGATATGGATAAAATTAAAGATATATTTCCAGAAAAATTATGAAGTATAACATTAAAAAAAAATATACAGTATTGTTCCAAATTGATACTACAGAGTGTACAATAATACTACTTCTTAAATAAATAATTTAATTTAATTAAAATTGTCTAGATTCATTGTAACTTAGGTAATAAATTTTAAATTTATATAGGTATTATACATAGAATGGCTCACATATTCTAATGTCATCACCAATCATTACTGTAACAATAGACAAATATGTACACAAAAAAATACATAAAAAATTATATAAATAAAAAAAACTAGATTACAAACATGGCATTAAACAAATAAAAGAATTTCTACTGTGAAATTGTAAACTAATTGATTTTCACCCATCAATTAAAAAAGATAATTCTTTGTAAAAACGTTATTAATTATAACAATTTATATAAACAAAGTACATAACTTCTACAATGACAAAATAAGGTTTTAACAATTTTAGTATTATTTTAAATTTTCATAGATAACAAAGTGTCATGTCACGAATAATTTATAGTTAAAGATCTCTAAAGACCACTGATAAAGAACATAAATGGGGGGTTTAAGGTGAACACAATCGAATTTGTTCACATTTGAAAGTTGTATCTTTGCAGGATTTGTCTATTGGTACTTTAGCATTTTCCTAATTTTCATCATGAATTGTACTATAATCAGCTATTTGTAGTATTTTTTTCTTTTTTTTCTTTTCATAAATTTGGGGGTTATGACACCATTGTTCCATCTAAGATTTCTAAGAGCATATGAGAAGATTATAAAATACTAATTAAATTATTTAAATGTTTATACTCTTATTAATAAATCAGAATAATTACATACCTTAGCATATTTTCATTTATTCACTTTTTCAACAGTTGTATTTAATCTAAAAAAAAAAAAAAAGTTATAATAAAATATCAATAAGTTATACCAAAATTTGCACTTAAAAATTACATAACATAAAATAAATCATTTCAAAAAGGTTTTATTTGACAATAGGAATGATATATAAATTTAAAAATAAATAATTTGGTTTAATTAAAATAGTCTAGCTTCATTGTAACTTAGATAAAAAGGTTGTAAATTTATATAGGTTTTATACATACAGTGGTTCACCTATTCCAATGTTATCACCAATCATTCCTGTAACTGTAGCCAAATCTGTACATAAAAAAATAAATAAATAAAAAAATAAAAAAAAATGGATTACAAAAATGCCATTACAAATAAAGAATTTCTACTGTTGAATTGTAAACTATTTGATTTCCACTCATTTATTAAAAACAAAAATTATTTATAAAGATATTATTAATTATAATAACTTTTATAGATGATAAATATATTTTTATCTATACAGACCATCTAAAAGCATACTGTGAGAATTCCTTTTATGTTTGTTCAATAATGGAATATATTGAAATGACTTTTCACAAAGATCACAAATGTAGATTTTTCCTAAACTTCCTACATCCTTCATTATTCTAGCAATATATCTTTCCAATTCTTTTTTGTGATTTGTATCGCCCATAGTTTGTAGTGTGTTGTTTTCCATTTTTTTAGGTGACAATGATTGTATCTGAGTATTGGAGTTAGCAGACATATCTAAAAGAAACCACAAAAAAGATTTTCACAATTACATAATACAATTTTGTTCACAATAACTGCATAAATATTAGTCTATAATGTACATTTTAAGAGATGCATAAAGTAGAAAAATATAGTTTAATAAAATAACCAATAGCTACGATCTAAGTTAACCATATCGATATGACACTAAACGGTGATAATAAATTAATATTAAATAGTTACCAGACAAAATAGGAAATTATTATTATATTAAATATATTCTTTTAAATATAAACCTTTTTCAGTGCAATGGGATTTCATTTATGTCTTTTTAAGAACAACATTAATTTATAAGATCTTATACATGTGTAGTAAACTCACTTGCTTCCGGTGATACGCTCTTACTACCCACCGACTCTGAATATTTAACGACGCCGCACTATGGACTACGACACTACACTTCGGTTTTAGTAGTTGGTAAAATATATGGTCGTACAATAGAAATACGGAAACCACACACTGTTCTTTAGAAGTTACTTTAATAAACGAACCATAAATTGACTCTAACTAGTAGTCGTACAATAAATCCGAGTGGTACTTTTGATGTTATAATAAAACTTTAACAATAATTAGTAAATTTGTGGACGGAACATCAAGTAGTCCGCCGAAGAGATAAGTTACAACGTACACTTGATAATACTGGGAATGGTCACAGGGGCTCGCGGCGATGTTATCTCTAATGTGCGACGACGATTATGTGTCCGAATGGTCTGGTTGTTGAGTTAGAACTGTCTCTTTCGAGGTGTGAAACATTAAATCAACATTTGTAGATTTTATTCTTAAAAAACGTGTTTCTAGGTAATGCAGCAATATCAATTTTTTATTTTTATTATGATCTGTATCACATATAATTTGTTGATAGTTAAAGTTGATAATTTTTCCGGGTGATAACACTTATATCTAAATTTTCTAAACATATAAAATGATTATAATAATGAAATGCATTAAACAACATTACAAACTGTAGAAACACATTAAAACATATTTGATTGTAATATAATAATAGTCGTAATTAATTAATTCTGTAATAATAGATTTGTTAAAAAAAAAAAACCAATATAATTATAATTTCTTTAAGTATGAAATTGTAATTGAATTAATTTTTTATCAAGTTAAACATTATTATCATATTTGGTATTGGGAAAATGTAGATAAATATGTTATCACCTTAATGCATCTTTTAAAATTTACATTATTGATTAATATTTACGTATTTATTGTGAACAAAATTATATTATATTATAAGACAAAGCCATAAAAGTTTGTTTTTTTTTTAGATGTAGCTGCTATCTCCAACAGTACAGAAACATGTGATGCTAACATAGAATATTAAGGATTGTTAGTACAGAAAAACAATTATAAGTAAATTAAAAAATTTACAATGCTATAGGTATTACCTAACTCTTTATAGTTAAAACCTATCTACTTATCTATAAATTATTTGTTTAACAATTTAGTCAAAACAATTATCTGGTATCTTGTTAAGTATTAAAATGTTTTCCAATTGACAATAAACTTCAGTAGTTAAATTTTCCATTCTTAGATATAACAAGTTATGCTAATGTTTATATTCACTTTTACTTTATCAAGTAGTGTTAATCATGTCCAAGATTAAAATTCTAAAATTATATTCCTATAAATCTTTTGAATCAAATCATAAAATATTTATATCTCGCATTACATATCGAAGTGTAAAGATTTTAATTTATATATGATTTTTATATTCTGTGTTTTAATTTGATTTTATAGAACCAACATTTAGTTAACTAAAACATTTTAGATGAAATTAGGACAGTTATAAAATTACTTTGATATTTTTTGTATTGTAGAATACATGATCAAGTAAGTGACAAAAAAAAAAAAAATTAAGAAATGTGAAACATCTAATAAGGTTTGGACTTTTAATTGATCAACATATAATGCTTTATTTAGATATGTATAAAAAATAATATGTGTATTTATTTATCTATGTTTATTGTTCATTTGTATCATTATTTTCTAGATGATGACACCAATAAACCAATATCATCAAAAGCAATGAATAAATGAAAACCAATAAATGTTAATAGTATATCCCATGAAGATAATACGTTAAACGAAAACTATCCAATAAAAAAAAAAGACTGACTGTGGTAAAACAAATGACAGTGGTATTATCAATATGCCTTTGAAATGTTTATCTGATTTGAGTGAACAGGAAATTTCTCACAATGACAATAGAGGTATATAGTAATATGTAATGTTGTACATGCTTAATTTCTTATACAATTTATTAACAAATTGTAATTTACTTATTTTAGACAGTACAACGTTCAATAAACTTAACAGTTGATTAATACTTATATCTATTGTAATAATTGTTTACGTCTTTTTTGAGGTGTACATCACTATTTGTTTTTGAGAACACAACATTTTTATATTATTCAATAATAAATGCAAAAATTAATCACTGTAGTTCACATCTGTAATATTCAAATATTATTATTTATAATATTATTATAACTTTAAAATAGTAATTTGGTATAATTTGAATTATGTTAACATCAATGCAAAATGATAAAATAATATCTTAAGTTTATATAATTCAAATCTATTTTTTATTTAATAGTTCGATATGCATATGTTTTTAGGATACTAAAAAAAAACCACTGTCACCTAAAGAAATGAAAAACAACACACTACAAACTATGTGCGATACAAATCACAAAAAAGAATTGGAAAGATATATTGCTAGAATAATGAAGGATCTAGGAAATTTTAAAAAAATCTACATGTGTGATCTTTGTGAAAAGTCATTTCAATATATTCCATTATTGAACAAACATAAAAGGAATTCTCACAGTATGCATATACAAAGTCTGTATAAATAAGAATATATTTATCTTCTATACAAGTTATTATAATTAATAATATCTTTATAAATAATTTTTTCTGTACTATTGGAGATAGCATTTACATCTAAAAAAAAAAAAAACTTTTATGGTTTTGTCTTATAATATAATATAATTTTGTTCACAATAAATGTGTAAATATTAGTCAATAGTGCAAATTTTAAAAGATGCAATAAGGTAATAACATATTTATCTACATTTACTAAATACCAAATATGATAAAAATATTTAACTGATAAACAATTAATTCAATTACAATTTCATACTTAAAGAAATTATAATTATATTGGTTTTTTTTTTTTTTTTTTAAATAAATCTATTATTATAGAATATATTTATTACTATTATTATATTACAATCAAATATGTTTTAATGCCTTTCTACAATTTGTAATATTGTTTAATGGATTTCAATATTATAATCATTTTATATGTTTAGAAAATTTAGATATAAGTGTTATCACCCGGAAAAATTATCGACTTAAACTATCAACAAATTATATGTGATACAGATTATAATAAAAAATAAAAAATTGATATTGCTCCATTAACCTAACCTAACCTAACAATTACCTATGAGATAGTTTTTTACTCAACACCCAGATCTTTCGGACACATAATCGTCGTTGCACATTAGAAGTAACATCGCCACAAGTCCCTGAACCATTCCCAGTATTGTCAAGTGTACGTTGTAACTTATCTCTCCGGCGGACTACTTGATGTTCCGTCCACAAATTTACTAATTATTGTTAAAGTTTTATTATAACGTCAAAAGTACCACTCGGTTTTATTGTACGACTTCTAGTTAGAGTCAATTTATGTTTCGTTTATTAAAGTAACTTCTAAAGAACAGTGTGTGGTTTTCGTATTTCTATTATACGACCATATATTTTACCGACTACTAAAACCGAAGTGTAGCGTCGTAGTCCATAGTGCGGCATCGTTAAATATTCAGTCAGTGGGTAGTAAGAGCGTATCACCGGAAGCAAGTGAGTTTACTACACATGTATAAGATCTTATAAATTAATGTTGTCCTTAAAAAGACATAAATGAAATCCCATTGCACTGAAAAAGGTTTATATTTAAAAGAATATATTTAATATAATAATAATTTCTTATTTTGTCTGGTAACTATTTAATATTAATTTATTTTCACCGTTTAGTGTCATTTCGATATGGTTAACTTAGATCGTAGCTATTGGTTATTTTATTAAACTATATTTTTCTACTTTATGCATCTCTTAAAATGTACATTATAGACTAATATTTATACAGTTATTGTGAACAAAATTGTATTATGTAATTGTGAACATCTTTTTTGTGGTTTCTTTTAGATATGTCTGCTAACTCCAATACTCAGAAAAAATCATTGTCACCTAAAGAAATGGAAAACAACACACTACAGACTATGGGCGATACAAATCACAAAAAGGAATTGGAAAGATATTTTGCTAGAATAGTGAAGAATGTAGGAGGTTATGGACAAATCTACATGTGTGATCTTTGTGAAAAGTCATTTAAGTATATTCCATTATTGAACAAACATAAAAGGAATTCTCACAGTATGCTTGTAGATGGTCTGTATAGATAAAAATATATTTATCATCTATAAAAGTTATTATAATTAATAATGTCTTTATAAATAATTTTTGTTTTTAATAAATGAGTGGAAATCAAATAGTTTACAATTCAACAGTAGAAATTCTTTATTTGTTATGGCATTTTTGTAATCTATTTTTTTTTTTTATTATTATTTATTTATTTCTTTTTATGTATTTTTTGTGTACAGATTTATCTACAATTACAGAAATGTTTTGTGATAACGTTAGAATATGTGAACCACAGTACGTATAAAATCTATATAAATTTGAAAATTTTTTACCTAAGTTACAATGAAGCAAGACTATTTTAATTAAACTAAATTAATTGTTTTTAAATTTATATATCATTCCTATTGTCAAATAAAACCTTTTTGAAATGATTTATTTTATGTTATGTAATTTTTAAGTGCAAATTTTGGTATAACTTATTGATATTTTATTATAACTTTTTTTTTTTTTTTAGATTAAATACAACTGTTGAAAAAGTGAATAAATGAAAATATGCTAAGGTATGTAATTATTCTGATTTATTAATAATAGTATAAACATTTAAATAATTTAATTAGTATTTTATAATCTTCTCATATGCTCTTAGAAATCTTAGATGGAACAATGGTGTCATAACACCCAAATTTATGAAAAGAAAAAAAAGAAAAAAATACTACAAATAGCTGATTATAGTACAATTCATGATGAAAATTAGGAAAAAGCTAAAGTACCAATAGACAAATCCTGCAAAGATACAACTTTCAAATGTGAACAAATTCGATTGTGTTCACCTTATACCCCTCATTTATGTTCTTTATCAGTGGTCTTTAGAGATCTGTAACTATAAATTATTCGTGACATGACACTTTGTTATCTATGAAAATTTAAAATAATTCTAAAATTGGTAAAACCTTATTTTGTCATTGTAGAAGTTATGTATTTTGTTTATACAAATTGTTATAATTAATAATGTCTTTACAAATAATTATCTTTTTTAATTAATGGGTGAAAATCAAATAGTTTATAATTTCACAGTAGAAATTCTTACATTTGTTTAATGCCATGTTTGTTATCTAGTTTTTTTTATTTGTATAATTTTTTATGTATTTTTTTGTATACATATTTGTCTATTGTTACAGTAATGATTGGTGATGACATTAGAATATGTGAGCCATTCTATTAATAATACTTATATAAATTTAAAAATTATTACCTAAGTTACAATGAATCTAGACAATTTTAATTAAATTAAATTATTTATTTAAGAAGTAGTATTATTGTACACTCTGTAGTATCAATTTGGAACAATACTGTATATTTTTTTTTAATGTTATACTTCATAATTTTTCTGGAAATATATCTTTAATTTTATCCGTATCAATTTATTTTTGGTATATTCCGGGTATAGATGTGGAGGGGTCTTATACCTTCTAGTATCGATGTGTATTCTGGTTTTATAAAAGGAAACCTTATATTATACGTAAGATTTTAAATTATCTTATAGTAATTATTTGCGTACACTTATTATGAGGAGTTTTTTTTTTTAAATTGTGTGTACACTATGGTACATACATACAACTTTGGCTATATTAAAAAAATAAATACATTTAAAATTTTAATTTTTAATTAGTACAAATCTATGAAAATTTAAAATATTTCTAAAATTGTTAAAACCTTATTTTGTCATTGTAGAAGTTATGTACTTTGTTTATATAAATTGTTATAATTAATAATGTCTTTACAAAGAATTATCTTTTTTAATTGATGGGTGAAAATCAATTAGTTTATAATTTCACAGTAGAAATTCTTACATTTGTTTAATGCCATGTTTGTTATCTAGTTTTTTTTATTTGTATAATTTTTTATGTATTTTTTTTTTATACATATTAGTCTATTGTTACAGTAATAATTGGTGATGACATTAGAATATGTGAGCCATTCTATTTATAATACCTATATAAGTTTAAAAATTATTACCTAAGTTACAATGAGTCTAGACAATTTTAATTAAATTATATTGTTTATTATGAAGTAGTATTATTGTACACTGTATAGTATCAATTTGGAACAATACTGTATATTTTATTTTAATGTAATACGTCATATTTTTTCTGGAAATATATCTGTAACTTAATCTGTATCTATTTATTTTTTGTACATTCCTAGTTTAGATGTGGGGCGGTATTATACCTTCTAGTATCAATGTATAGCCAGGCATTATAAAAGGAAACCTTATATTATTATATGTAAGATTTTTAATTAACTTATAGTAATTATTTTTATACACTTATTATGAGAAGATTTTTTTAAAAAAATTTTGTGTACACTATGGTACATATATACACCTTTGGCTATATTAAAAAAATAAATACATTCAAAATTATAATTTGTACTTAGTACAAATCTATGAAAATTTAAAATATTTCTAAAATTGCCAAAACCTTATTTTTCTATTGTAGATGTTATGTACTCTTTCATAATAAATTAATAATTGAGTTTTATTAGTTTTTTTATTATATAATTAAACTTGGCCAATTAAGTCAATTAATTTCAATTCCCTACCTTATATTTATAATGTGATATATGACTTTGACTGCATAACATATAAATTCTATCTTAGCTCGATTTTACACAGTGCAATACACAAATCATGGTCTAACATGAAGTCGTATTTCTTTTCAACTATTTCTACTTTTAACACTTAAATTATTTTATCCAATGTCATATCACATACAGTTTGTCTTAATTGTTTTTTTCTTATAAAATAGAAAAATATATATTTTTTTTCCTAGGAGAATAATAATGTGAAAATAATGCAAATGACAGAATCAACAAAACACACTATGTTTTATGAACTTCATATTATACATTTAAATAATAACAACTGCATTTTAGTTCATTCAGAAATCCATCTTTATTCTTCGAAGTTTATAATGCATACCACAGAAAAACCTTTTATGTGTACCGTTTGTTGTGATACATTTTCTGTTAAACGGTATTTGATTCTTCACCGTAGAATCCACACTGGAGAAAAATCTAACCAATGTGTCGTGGGATGGCTTTTGCTTGTAGACAAAATTTGGTTGCACACTATAGAACCCATATCGGGGAAAAGCCGTTTGTGTCGTGTTTTTTAATCACAGAAGCACGTTAGTTTGTCACAAAAGAATCTATACCGGGGAAAAACCGTTCTATTGCGGACTATGTGAAATTTCGTTTAAAATATCTCTCATCGCCTGCGACACATACAAAGTATACACAATCGGAGATATTGAGTTTCTTACCACTAAATCATACATTTTCGCTTTTATTGCAGTATTGAATATATGTAGTGCCTAATCATATCTATGACTATAGTTATTGTCTGAAATACTATTTCTCAATAAATAAGAAACTTAGTATGTAATGTGTTATTTTTTTTAAAAATATTTATACATTCTTTATGTGTTTAGTGTATTGGGAGTTACAAATTGCTAAGTGAAGAGGATAACACTACTTTTTTGAATATTGGTTGGTTCGGTTGCAAAATGTCCGAAATGACACACTCATCTGCTGCTATCAGCCCATATGTGTATTATAAAATTAAATAAAAATAGGATTGGTTTGAATATTTTATCCAAAATATAGTTTGAATTAAATATTTTTGACTTAAATACATTTCTGATCATATACGGTTCTGATAATATAATTTATTATATTATTAAAAAGATTAAAAAGGTTACAAGACTAATTGTCGGATAAAATACGGTTCAAATGAAATGTTTTTAAGACAATAATATGTTACGGCTTTAAGATTTTTGAATTATTTATTCACTGATGTATTTTCCGAGTAAACAATTTTTTTTTTTTTTAACGCTTATTAAACATGTGTTCGAAAACATTATTTGTTATGAATACTTAAATACATACTATTTAATCCTTCGATATTTAATTTACGTTAATCAGGGAAATATGCTCTGGATTTTCTCTGAATCGTTTAACTTATAATTTGAACATTTTGATCGGAAGTTAAATTTTTTTGTCTCTGTTAAATTTAAGTTAATGATGACAAATTTTGCTTAATGATGAAAAAGAAAAATTTGAGCCCATTTTAATTATTTTTTTTTTTATAAACGTTGAAAGTGTACATTTTTATAAAAAAAAATAACGGTATTTTAAAACAAGATAATTTAAACTTCGCTCAGAATCGTTTTTTGGTAGCACTGATTTATCGTGGCTTATAAATATTAATTTTATTCCCCTCTATATACTAACTTCCTACCCACAACAGTGGCCCGCCTATTTTTTGAACTGCGATGTCTTTTAAATATTATTGGTGCAATTCTTTTTACATTTCAGATTTTGATTATGCAAATGTTTTTATTCGGACATTTTTTTATCGAACAATTTGGTAGAATTTCAGTATATAATTACGTATATCTCATTTTACATATTTTTATGTCAGACATACTTCACACCATGGGTAGAGGCCACTGTTATGTGGAATCAGAAGTTTTGATGGTATAGAATTTAGATGATAAATTATCGCAATCATAAAACGTTACTGAGCGGAGCTCGGTAAACTAGTAAGGTTACAATAATAGTTGTGTTTTTTCCCCCTGTTGTCATGGTATCCAATCAGAAATCAACAACAGTTAAACCAAGGTATTCATATGTGTTACCAATTTTTTTTTTTTTAATATTATAGAAAAAGTATTGAGAACTTCAAACATTTTTTCAAAAAAAATATTGCCAGACAAAATATCCGCATCTTTATAGTTGCCTACAGCATGAAAAATTCGAAATATTTTTACCAACCAAAAAGTGTGTTCTAAGAAGAAAAATATACATTGTATATAATTATATGTATGTATATCTTTGTAAAACTAATATCGTTTCCGCTATTAGTTACATTTGTTTGCGTCTTTTCTAGTGTTTTATATTAACCGTCTACATTGCATAAGGAACCCAGTCGTATTTGAGATGCAATGATGAGTCAGTGAAAGAGTGGTATTTGGCATTTATAAATATATATATATACAGATTATACACATAAATATATTTTTTAATGTATAAAAATAAACCGCGTTACACCATGACTACGTACTATCACATGATATATGTATGATGATTATATTAATAAAAAAAAATGATTATGATAAATGATAAAAAAAAAAGAAAAAAAACCTATAGTCTTATTGTGATGTGTTGAATTAACAGTACCTACAGGATTATACTATAAAATCGAGAATATAATATGACAGTGTTGCGTATAGAAAATATTATTATACTTACACTAATACTTTTACTTATAGCCTATGATATTATGAAGTTCCTATAGGAAAACACCATGTACAGAAATTTTACCAACATAATTTATCAAGAATATAATAATATACATATAATATTAACATTGAAACATGTTTAATTGTCTTATTACTATATCTACTTATATAAAATTAAAAAAAAAAATTGTTGAGCAATTTATAATATTAATTTGCTGTAACTAAATACAAAAACTACATGTAGAAAAAAAAAATTATAAAGGATAATAATATTATTATAGCTAGGTACATACCAATATTTTTAATAATATTATGGTTGACATGGTTTTGCATATTTAATATGGATCTAATAAATAATAATAATATTAATATTTTTACAGTATTATCTAGATACACTAAGTACAAATTAAAATTTTGATTTTTTTTTTAACTAATTTATAATAGCGTAATAATTTGAATTTATTTTTTTTTTTTTAATTTAACCATAGGTGTACAGTGTATGTACAGTTTAAAAAAAAAAAAAATCTTCTCTTAATAATTGTATAAAAATAATTACTATAAGTTAATTTAAAATACAAATTAATATGTAATGTTATTTTTCACAGATATAATCATATGTTCTCTTGTAATATCATAATATTTTGTATTTTGGCACATTTTTTTTTTTTTTTCAAAAAAATTAATCTATAATGTACGAAAATAATATCAGTTATAATAATTCAATGTGCATGAGTACATTATACAAAAATTTAACTATTTTTAAGTTTTGATTTCGTTGAATAATTTACATTTTTTGTATTTTACAATATTATAATAAAATTATTGATGTAAAATATTTATTATATAAGCAGTTAGTGATAATATAATAACACAAATAATAATTCAATTATTGATAAAAAAAAATCGCGTCGATTACGATTTAAATCTCCATATGAGTCATGACTAAAATAGGGTCACATGTAGAATTAATAAATTACATTTTACTACACAGTTTTGAGTTGGGTTTGCTTAGATAAGAGATGTGATTAATCTGGCTTTGAAGTTCACTATCCGTTCGGTAGTCTGGGCTAGTCTCTGAAAAATTATACACACCATCGTTAGTAAATATTATGTTGAATGTATTTTAATAGTTTTTAACCGTACTATTTGTCGACACTTTCGAATGTCATCAAAGTATAATGTAGGTTATAAAAATCTATCTAAAACTCGATCTAAATGCATAAAACGAAAACTGATATATATATTATAATATCATATACCTATTCCAAACGGAATTTACTGTCGAATTGTGTCCGCGTCAGTGTTTTAAGAGGACTTTAACGAATAATATTCAAATTTACTATCAAATATGTGTACACATAGTCCCGTGTCGTTATTATAAGTATTTGTTGTGTAATCACGATCTTCAATAAAATGCATACGAAAAACCGTTTTCGCGCGGGAAAACTATACTTATTCCGTATTATTAGTGATACTGTCAAAATTTCATAGCAAATTCAAAATAACTAAACACTATCTGTGTCGTAGCGTGCCCATTTTATTTTTTATAACATTAATACATTAAAAGATACTACTTTCGGTTATTTTCGTCTTCTATTTTCCCTTTAGACAATTGTTGGGTATTAGTACTGACTAAAAGAAAAGACGGTACGGCATAGAAGACCGATGCGAGACCGTCCGAGTCGTCAAATTTTACGTATAATATTAGGTTTCTAGGCGGATACTAGAAGGATACTGTATACAACAGTATCACTCTCGATTAATTTATTTGTTCATTTTTTAAATTTTTTTTTTTTCATATTCTGTGCCACAGCTGGAAAAAAGTTGGCAGTGGGTTGTAGCTTAAAACTATGAAAAGGTAATTTCGTTGACGGGTACGGTAAATATGCTAAGCCCCAGGCTACAGATCAGCGAACATATTTTGCATACGATATGCGTACACATCTCACTTGTGTGCTTACAGTACTACCTATTAGAATGACTAAATTTATGTACATAAAAACAGGCCAGAGGGAGGGATGGGGGCGATCCGCCTATCCATCCTCCCCGGGATCTGCCAGTGTCACATATGTGATCAAATATCGGGCTATGCCCGCCGACCACTGCAGTCGACATCCCCGTTTAATGGAACCTCTTAAAATGTACGAAACTTACGAGAATCAGGTCTTGGACCAAATTGGCGACACCCCTGTTGGCGATTACGAATATTCTCGTCAGCGGTCCGGGCACACCGACGCTGTAACCGTCCTCCTTGGAGTTGACGTCCTGAACGGGTGCGGATTCGGCTTCGACCGGGCCGATGTTGGACGATTCGTCTCTGTCCTGGTTGGCGCCGCTACCCGCTACTAACTGTTCCGGCACAGAAAACACACAGAAAAACCGATCACATTATAATAATATAATGTGGAATCAATACGTTACAATGGCATACATTTTTTTTTTTTTCGGTTTTTATTATTGTCATTATTTTTGCTTGGAGGGATGTTGTTTTCGCTGATTAGACGCGATTTCGGTCAATCGGGCCGACAAAATCAAACAAATTATCGGTACTCTTGTCGTCGTTGAAACGCATAGAGTTAGAATATAGATTATGTTATTCACGAGTTTATTTTATGGTCGTAATTTTCGATAGTAATAGTTAATCGCTCTCAACCCGTATTTATATGTATCTTAGACTTAAAACGTTTTGCAAATGTAATTTATTATATTTTCACCTTGTGTATAGCTCGATTCGTTTATTAGGTATTTGAAAAAAAAAAAAAAGAAAAAAAAAGGTAACTAATCTTTGAAACGAAAAACATCAACAATCGTCGTCTAGACAATAATAATATGAGGTAAATAACCGTGTATACCATTCAAATAAAACAGACGATTATCATAATATTACGCGGCCGTATTATGACCACATTCCTCATTTATTATGATTCAAAAGTGATATTTTTCAAAAATTATTAAATTCTGACTGAATACCGAACTATATATTTTTGCACGGTTATAACGTATCGATAGTAAACAATTGATTATTGATATTGAATTTTAACGGATCATATTATTTATTATCTGAATCGCATTACTGATTTATATAATATTATAGATCGAGTTTATTTTTGTCTAATAAAAAATTTAAGTATTTCAGTGGGTAGGTACATATATAATAATAAATTAAATAATAATTAATATATATATATTTATATTCACCTGAGTTGAGAGCATTATTAATTGTTTGAAGACTATTTTAGGTAGGTAAATGTTGTAAAAAAATAGGTTTTTACGTCAAAATAATAATGTTTAAATGAATAATTACAATAACGCATTAAACCCTATTGGTGTTTGTAGCGTTATACACTCAAAAAATATCGATTAAAATATTGTGAACTATAGACTGGGTGTCTATTCCTAAAATGTATTTCAATGTATTTATTTGTACCTATAACATAATATATTAACGGCACCTATAGTATTTTGTTGGTTGAAAAGTGCAAAAATCCACTCCGTTTTGTTGGACATTTAGAAAAAATGCATAAAGTATTAGTAAATACGTAAACTCGGGTTATTATTTCATTTGTCAAAGTTACGGTTATAATGTTTTAAATCTATATTGTTAAAACAAAAAAAATATAAAAACAACCAGTTCCGTGTCTTGTTATATTCAAACAAAATTACGAAGTCGTACAGTATTGTCAAAATGTATATAAATTTTAAGGAATTATACATAGTTATACAAGCCGCAAATTTTAGTATAGAATCTGATTAAAGTAGATATAATATAGTTCTGGTAATGGCGAGTATGACTAGTTTAAAAAAAAAAAAAAAAAAAAAAAAAAAAAAAAAAACAACTACAACGCACTAACGAACGATGACAATAATTTACGTCACGATTTGCACTGGGTTACATAATGTATAGTGGTTAGTGAAAGTGGAAGTTGACACTATACTTGAATTCCATCATATATCCGGCGAGTTTATTTTTCTACCGAATGATTATTAAAAAAAAAAAAAAAAAAAAAACGAACTCTAAACGATTTATATTAATTATTATACGTATCGCAATGAAAATCGAATATATGTAATTTTTAAGTGTGGTATCGTGTTATATATATATTAAATATGGCGGAGTGATTATACGCACAATTATAATAATAAGGGGTTATGTTATTATTTTTTTTTTTTTTTTTTAAGAAGAGTATATTTTATGTTTGGGAGCTATCTTATGTAAAAAAAAAAAAATCTAAAAAAAAATGTTTGACTATAGGAATTAAGTTATTTACCGATGGATATTGAAGAGGCTGTGCGAGTGTTAATGTGTTTGGGTCGGTGCCTGCGACCACTCTGTAGAAACCACCGGCAGCCCTAGCTGCTCTGTCTGCTCCCCTCTATTGAAAACCAAAAAATCTTTTTTTGCCTCAAACCGCATTTTTTTTTAAACGATTTTTTTTTATAAACCCTTTGTAGACCATCATAGTGCAATTATTACTATTATTTTTTTATTTTTGAGTTATTCTCGAATAATAAAGCGCAAAATTGTACATAAATTAAGAAAAGCGATAAGAAATAGTACATTTACATTAACTATACTGGCCGTGACATTAATAAACTATAAATTGGTAAAATTAAATAAATAAATAAAAATAAAAACGCATTTAATCGGCGACGACGACGCTGATTATTACGATATTCATCGGTAACGAATAAAAAATACGTTTAAAAATATCGTATGCCCGAACACGGGCGAACGCGCACGACTGTAACGAAATAAAAATTAAGTAAGGCCGACAAAGGGTACGGTTATAGTTAGTACACCATAAGATTTCGTTGGACGAGAGCAAACCAAATCATAATATTATAATATATTATATAATATCGTATGATACACCCTAACTAAATTACATTGTATTATGTACATATATACACCAAAAATATTATGTGGGATATCCAAAAAAAAAAAAAAAAAATAATAAAAAAAACCAATACCACGTTTACTATCGTATTATACAATATGTGCTACGACGGGTGATTTATAATAAACAGTAGTGTGGCGTGCAGTTTTTTTTATCGTTTATACACCTCGGACCGTATGTCCTTCGTACAGTATTACACATACGGGTCAGTATTAATAATATCGTCGCTCCTAATTGTTTAATTGATTTTGCGTTTCCAATAGATACCATAATAATGTTTCGAACCTTTCACTCGTATAATATTATAATACCTTTCATAGGTATACGCGAAACAAAAAAAAAAATGTATTAAACGTGGGCAACTCCTGATTTAATAATGATTTTCTACAATGTCGCCATAGTATGAAACTCGTGTTCGATATTAATTGTACCGCTCTAAAATACACGTGAATTATTAATTTTCTAACGTCTATTGATCTATAACCACCCGGGAAATTCGATGATATTAGTATATTTCGGATATATTTGTTCGCAGTGTCTATAAATTGTTATCTCCTAATACTCGTATATTATTATTATTATTATTATTGTAATAATTCATTTTTTTCAAATGTTGAATAATTTTAAAATCTATTTAAATCCAAAACAAACAAAACATAGTTATCGATTTGCACTATTCGTAATAGAACTTACGTCAAAAGTGACAGAGATTTTTTTTTTTTTCGACTACAAAAACATGATTAAAATTACAAAAACTATCGAATGCAAAACGATTGTATAACTCCGGTGCATGAATAACACCGTTTCGGACTTATAATTGTATTGCAATAATTTACTGGTTTCAAGTAAAAGTTGTTCTACCTATATAATATTTCAAATAGATAATATATACGATACGTTCTATGTATTATTGAAGTGGGCGTTCGGTTTTCTTAACGATATTCGTTGAAGTATATAGGTATAGGTTTGAGCCTCGTTGATTGGTGAATGTGTTTTTCTTACAAATTAAGTAGGTGCATTGTTTTTCATTAAGAGTATAATTTTTTTTGTATCACAATTTCATAGTTATTGTAAGGATATATATATATATATATATATATATATATATATATATATATATATATATATATATACAATAGGTCAAAATCCGGGGGGGGGAGGAAGAGGAAGTGTTATTTCATTGAATATCGTAATATGGCATTAAAAAAATATTATTATCATAGTGCACGTGTTTTTCACGATTTGGTATTTTCAAACGATTTCTATGCGGGGGAGTTACTGTTGATTACCTACACTATTATGCTATTGTCGGGATAGTAGAAAAAAAAAACACGATTCCACATTATTTACGCATTACTATTGAGTGTATATTATATTATAATATTTTGTAATATTTAATAACGATTGTTGCGGATATCGTGCTTTTGACGAATTCAATCGTATCGTCTATAGGTATATAATTTGTGTTATTATATACATATATATATATATATTTTTTTTTTTTTTTTTTTGTGTGTGTGTGTTTCAGGTTGTGTACAGTCGTTTGTTTTTAATCAGTTATTTTGTCTAAACGCCAAGTGGAAAACGAAGAAAAATATTTACGTATTAACATACATTATATATATATATATATATATATATATATATATATATATATATATATGTTTTATGTAACGATACTCACTCGGATTAGATCGAACAAAAAGTTTCCGGATCCGCCGCCATTACCTCCTCCGCCACTACCTCCTCTTAGGTTCAACAAAAACCGTTTGTTCCTCGGGTCTTCGTCGCCGGCGTCCGCGGTCTGTGCCGCGTCGTCACTGGCGTTCGACAAAACGTTATCGGGTGACACGTCCTTATCTAGAACACAATATCGCACGCAGCCCGTTGTAATGATATTAATTTTATCCGCGAGTCGGGGACACTTCCAAATAATGTATAATATTATTATTATTATTATTATTATTATTATTCAAAAGGAAAGCACGCAAATTAAATTATTATGCTACCGAACCGTGTATAATAATAATAATAATAATAATAATAATAAAAAATAATAACCATCGTCCGATCATTCCGGCAGGCAATATAATTGTTGCGGTTTTATTTGTCGAAAGCCCGCGTAGAAGAAGAAGAAGAAGAAGAAGAAGAGGAATGAGAAGGAGTTGACGAATAAAAAATAATTTTAATTGCCGGACAATGCGGAATACCGCAGCGACGTCCAGCGAAGCGTATTATATTTCTTATTATAATATTATAAGCGTGTGTTGTTACTCACAGTGCGAGTGTGCCGTTTGCGACCAGGACGGTGTTAAGTAGATAGGTCTTCGGTAGGTAGGTACGTTTTGTTACGAACCGATAGCGTTCGTACAACCGCCTCTCGTGTAGGTTTCGCAATTGTTTTACAAAACAATATTATTATTCGTATATTTTATTGTACACGGTGAAAAATAAGACAATACGGCCCGTAGTGAATAATATATTGATAATCAAATAAGATAAATGTGATCCGGTCGTGGACTGCGGGTACAGGCCGACGGCGAAGAAAGTTCAACGCGGAACTGTAGATGGGAACGAAAATGACGACAATCAATGATTTCGTGAAAAGCCAGAAAATTCAATGATGTAGCCGAACAAGATCCGGTTGACTCGTGATTGCAGAATTGGACGGATTACAGTACGAGACTGAGAAAAGTGGAGTTATTTAGTGATAGTGATGGCGAAAATTCTTGGAGAGTAGTAGAGGCCGGAAGAAAAAGAATTTTAAAAAGTGTCGTGTACGTCCTGAGGACATTTTCGGGGGGCTCAGGACAGAGAATTGTAAAAGTTATACATAATTTTTCTTTCTGTTATGCCCAATAACTTGTCTTTTTGTATTTTGTCTATAAAATCGACGGGCAAGAGCCCCGCTCCCCCTGTCACTATGTTTTATATTTTTGTGTGCCAGACCAATCGTTAAACTGAAAAGTGATAGAGCGATAATATTATGAATTACTATCGGTTACACGTGGGTATATAGGTGACACAAGTGAATTTATTTATAGCGGGGGAAAATTGAATTTTTATGAAATTTATAAAATATCGTGTCGGATAAAATTAGAAAAATATCTTAACGTAGAGATACTTATAGATGGACGAAAAATCAGTTGGAATAAATAATAGTTTTCTATCTGTCAAACTCATTAGAGTGCCTATACGTTCTTGATTACTATTAAAATATACCTATGTAGTATGTACGTTAATATGATTTTTCAATAATTATTGCAACGATTTGTTATTGACAGCAAGCTTTAATTGTACAGCATCAAGATTTATTAAATAAAATTGTTCAGTTATACAATTTTTAGAATATAATATTATCTGACACGTAATCCTTTAGTAGGATTTTCATTTCAGGTTTTCTTAAACAATTTTTTATTAGTGATGTAACAATTTTAATCAGGCCAATTTTTTTCCTCCACCAGCCATCCACCACATTTTTCATTGCTTTGCGTATACTATATTAATATGTTGTGTGTGAATCTTAACTAAATTTTAAACGGATTTTTTTTTTATAGAAGTTGTAAGAAATATATTGATTTTTGTTTTTTTTTTTTTTTATGAATAATAGAACATATTTAAACACAACATATTTTCGGGCTGATACGTGATTTTATTTTTGTAAACATTTTAACGATGATCACAATTAGACGAACGATCCTAGACAAACGTATGTAGACAACCGTGATCTAAATGGTTATCGATTATATTATTTTATCATCAAAGAAATAATTTACAAGGACGGCTGCTCTCGCAATAATAATATACCTAGTGTTTAGAGAAATCGGCCGTATTGCCTGTTTGCAATTTGTCTATGCGATTATTAAAATATTTGATTGGGGTCAATGACGCACACGAGAAAATACGATTCCCTTAAATATCAAGTCTCTGTAAAAAGTCAACAAACGGAAGACTTCCGCGAGTCGGATAGATGTCGCTAAATGTACAACATAACGGGATTAATAATATTTACATTTTGTTTTTTTTTTGTTTTATTTACAGTTATATTATATACAACCTGAAATACGAATATTGTGTTAGTAGTGCAGGATTATAGAGATATAATATAGTATTATGAAGTTTTTTTTACGCCTAAAACAATTACCTACACGTTGCATAACCGGATACATTCAAACTTCGAACAAACCGAATTCCAATTCGAAATTTAAAATTGTATTAAAATATTATGTTATGTACCGATGTCCAGTCATTCAGTGTTACATAAATATATACTATTTTTTATATATATATACGTAAATATTATTCTTCCGGATATCGCGATTTGTTCGATGCGAATTATAATTGGATATTCTATAGAGTATTATAATTTTTCGTATAATATGTGACTCGAGCAAAACGTTACGGACTTACCGGAAGAACGGGGCGTACAAAATATTCGACTTAAACGTACACGGAAAAAATTAATAATATAACATTTGTACGTTGTGTATAGTGTGAAGTATTCGTACATGCCCATAACGAGCAGAGGCACAGAGGTCCGGGCGCCAACATTGTTAGAAAAAGATAGCATATACGATCATACCGATTAATAGTGCGAGAGAGAAGTTTAACAACTGCGATAACAACATTGTTAGAAAAAGATAGCGTACAGTTTAGGTAACTGCTAACTGGGTGGGTAATTTCCAGTTGTCGGGAAAATTATAACGAATGTTTGCAGACACGGCGTCCCGTGGCAGCGCAAATGTCGAAAAATAAAATTTGCCACGTCCAAACACGATACCGCTCCGAAAAAAAAAAAGAATTTGTGTTCTAAGTAATGGCCTACAATTAAGACCATTTCGGCCGTTGAAATACCACGTCTGATAGGGACGAACGAGAGGGGAAAATGGAAAACGCCACTTCGGGCAGGCAACGTTTCGAAGTAGCGTGGCATGGCGACAATGCACGATGACCACGATATGAAATATTATAGTGTTGTGATATTTTTAGAGGGAACGGTTGGCCACAGTGAAACGTTGTGCACAGCCCATTGTCAATTTTCGGACAACTAGTCAATACCGTGTCGATCTAGGCGTCGGCCATCTCTTTCTAACATTGTTGGTATTAGGCGACCTATGGCAGGGTACATATTAATATGTCATCCGTGGTAGTATCAGAATACGATTCGTTACTAAACTAAAAAAAAAAAAAAAATAAAAGAAAAGAAAAAAAAAATAGGTTAACCCTTATACCTCGTGCAATAGTTGAAGAAAAAATAAAATAAAATAAGATAGAACGTCATAAAAAATTTAACTTTATTACAATATTTGTTTATACATAAAAAATAAATAGTCAAAAAATAATAAACTATTACCGTTCACCTAATTAATTAATTTTATCGAAATAAATAATAAAATAAATTATCAACATTAATATCATGAACATATTTTTTATATAATATTTTTTAATTTAAATATAATTATATTATAATATACTTTGACGTCAGTGTTTACCAGTATCTATTAGCGGTGATTTATTTTGAGACGAATTCGATTCTTCTTCTGTCGACACGTCCCTGGCGGTCCGTTTGACGATGCCAGTGCCTACCGTGTTGTCTGAGTCCAACGGCTACAATATAGTGAAAACATTAATGAATTTGTATTAATTTTCATTTTCAACATTTTAATTATTCGAAAAGAAATTGAAGACCCGGGAGCGACTGTCAGATAACTCCACATTTCGAAATTGTTCGGGTGCGAACAAAAAAAAAAAATAAAATAAAACCCCGTTTTTGAATTTTTCCTTTTCTCGAATTTATGTGATATCGTCGCACCGAAAATATTCTAAAAAAAAAAAATATTCCCGTCGAAAACCCCATACTTTTATATTATATCGGTATACAGGATTCGTCTGGTTGTTGCGCCAAAGTCTTCAAATTATTTTCCATTTTTTTTTTTTTTTTATTATGGCGCATTCATGATGATAATTTAATCGTAACAATGTATAATAATGACATGACGTGAAACAAACGAATAAATTATTAATATTAACGCGTACCATGCTACCGTATATTGTTATTATACACATGTAATAATTACAACAAACTAAATAATATCTAAAAAAAAAAAAAAAAACCATGAATATATATTATAAAATACGTACATTCAATTGTTTCACACTACTGTTTAAGTATACTGACCATGCGATGTTAAACAAAATATTATTAAACCGTGAATAACGTGCAAGTTCAAAAATAATCGTTGAACGTCGGTATTACAACCGATAAACAATCGACGATCCGTACAATGTCTACAATATTTTCTACGCAAGCATTATCCGTGTTACAAATAAAATTTTAATACTTTAACACCTGTAATATAGGTAATACAGCTGTAATATTTATGTGGTTTTTACAGCAGTAAAATCAAATTCGTCGTCTTTATACCATAGTAAATAAATATTATCATAATATAACATTCAAAAACCTTTTTGTTTTTCTTTTTTTTGTTTTAAGCAAAACATATTATTATCGTTATGATGTTACGAACGTACATGAATATATTCTTATGTAGAGTTGTCGGAAACTAGGAGTTATAAAGGAAATCGCCATGAATGTTCCCCTGCTCGGACATAAGAAGCACAAGCGATTCCTGCAGTGGATACGTCAAGATCGCGCGAGAGAGAGAGAGAGAGAAAGAGAACGGGACTTTGGAAGTTACGGAACGAGAGGAACCTGTTCCAGGACCGACATTTTCTGGAGGAAAATGACAAAAGTGAAGTGATAATGATGATGATGATGATGATGACGATGATGATGATAGTTGATAACAGGGCGAATAAAAAATATATGCGTCATGCATATATTAGATTTATAATATATAGATTGTTATGTTTTATAATCATGATGATGCAACCGCAAGTATTAATGTTTATTTATAATACACTAATAGTAATTAAAGAAAAAAAAAAAAACAAATATTAATATACTATTTTGTTACCTACGACCTTTATATAGATATAAAGATATAGATACATAATAATATATTAAAAGCAAATCCACAAGCTAACTACTGATACAATAAAAAAAATTATTATTAATATAGGTATACCAAAATACAATACACACACACAAAAGCAATAATATTTTTTATTTTTTATTTTTTTAAACAATATTAATTACACCGTATACCTATCGTGTTTTATTAATTATTATTATATATTAGTTATACTGGCGATAACTATTTGCGAAAAAAAAAAAACTATTACGATTGTTAATATTATTTTTTCTGCCCGTGTCGTCGTGTTCGGTGAAGCGTTATTACGGATAGAGAACCGATTTCGTTTGTCGGCCGCGTTATGAAACGGATGATGGGAACAAAAAATTGTAATAATAACGTCCATAGAAATCCAATAATTTAGAAATAGGCATTGTATCGTTTAAATTATTTACGAAAACAATCGAAATGGAATAAGAATGCGCCCCGGACAAATCATTGACAGTGCTACGCGTGTGCCGATACCAATTTATTTCAAAGCGTACAGTTTTCTTCGTTGGTACACAACTACACCACCGGAAATTAGTTTATTAAATTATTAATATGACAAAAACCATTAAAAAATAAATAAAAATCGCGTATACAGGACGATTACCTCACTCTCCCCTTCCCGTAAAACACTCGCTAATCCCGGAAAATATTATTAATTGATTTCGAGCTATTCTCTTTGGGAATTCGAATGTTTAGGTAGGTGCATATATAATATTAGGAAAAGTCGAAAGAAAAGAAAGCATGCCAACAACGGAGTACAGAAAATATGATAAATTATTGCTACCACGGCAGTGAAATACCAAGTAGGATTGCACAAGGGAAAATAGCTTTTCGATATAATAATAATAAAATAAAATTTAAAAAAAAACACTTATTAATCGCAAACAGCGTTGGACTCGACATTAGGGAAATATTTTTGAAGATAATACTTATGGGGTGAGACATAATAAGCCAGTGTAAAAACCTGGACAATGAGTAACTACGGTCGAGAAGAGAAAGCTGAAAGCATTTGAAAAAATAAATGCGGTGTTACCGTAAGATGCTCAAGATTAATGCATAATAAACAAAGAAGTTTCGAGGGAAAAAGATAACTTTCGCAAAAAATATAAGGGGATAATAATGTCACATACACTACACCACTTTTGTTTGTTGAAGTTGATTATTAAGTCACATAGAAGGTCAGATCGCAAGGATATGATATATATATATATATATATATATATATATATATCTCGCAAATACTCGAGAACTTAAGAATGAAGTGTTATCAATGGTCAAAGGATTTGAGTTGTAAAACAGAAAATAACGGAGAGTTGCAGGCAACTTATTAAAATGTTAAACACCAGAAATAAGAATAAAAAAACTAGAATAATATTTGGTACAAATTCATGTAAGAACTACTCTTACCGTATACTCTTTGTAAGATAATATTACTGTAAGTAATTATTTGAAAACAAAATATTACAGATACCTATAATATAGGTAGTGATGGTTTCACCGTCAACTATAGGAGAGCGAAAAAATTAAGAACAATGCAAGACCTGAGAAGTGTGCGTATCATAAAATATCGACAAGAAAATATTCTGAAAAAGTCTGAAAATTACTCACCGAGCGTCTTACGGATAAAAAAAAAATCCGCGCTGGACATACACGACGGACGACACAGAGGAAATAACTTTTATCGTTAAGGTAATCTAATGAAAAACATTTTTTTTTTTAATCCCGACGCCTCTGCACTACGCATATGGGTTTATTTTGGTTGGGAAAATTCCGGTCAGACTTCGAGACGGGTTTGCGGCGGTCATATAAAACTCGAACTCTGAACTCGGAGTCGTCTCGAATCGGATCGCATCGAACGGTCTGGTTGGTAATAATTTATTAATAAAAAAATAAAAAATCTGTCCCACGGTCCAGGTATTTTATTAGTGTACCACGTCATACTAAGTTACTATTACTGCGCCCGTTCATTAATATTATTGTAAGTAGGTACATATTTATATAGAGAATTGCTGCGACGTCTCTATATATTATATTATTCGTTTTATGTTATAACATGCACCGGGATGAGCAGCTGTTTTTTTATTTTATTTTTTATTTTTGTCGGCCGTTTGGATTTACCCGTTGAGTGGTGCCGATGGTGCCGATGGCGGCGGTGGTGGTAATAGCGGCCGTTGCGGATGTCGTGATGTCGGCTGTGGTGGTCGGGGCCGCGGTGGTTGCGGCTACGGTGGTCGTGGCGGTGGTGGTAGCGGCGGCGGCGGTGGTAGTGGTGGCGGCGGCGGCGGTGGTAGTGGCGGAGACCGCGTTCGTATCAACAGCGGCCGACGCTGCCGGCGCGGAATCGGCGACCGGCACTGCGGCGGCTATTCGCAGATCCAGATTCGCGCCGGATTCTTCCGTGACGGCCGTCCGGAAAATCTGTAGACCGTCGGTGGTCGTTTCCGGGGCAGCCGGCACTTCCGCGGCCGCTTCAGTGGATGCCGACACTTCCGCGGGTGCTTCAGTGGCCGCCGGCACTTCCGCGGGCGCTTCAGTGGCCGCCGGCACATCTACGGCCGCCGGCACATCTACGGCCGCCGGCACATCTACAGCCGCCGGCACATCTACGGCCGCTGGCGCTTCGGTGACGGCCGGCACGTTCTCTGCGTCCTCATCCTCCTCGTCGTCCGTCGACGGCGGGTACGTGGGCAACGTGATCGATATCCGCCGGCTAGTCGTCTCGCCGGCAGCACCGCCACCCCCGGCGGCTCCGCCCGCACCAGCTCCGCCGCCCCGGAGCACCAGCCTGCCGATCACGCGGAATAGGAATCGCGTGATTTGTTGGATCTTTCGGTCGACTATCTAGAAAAATAGGTGACACCCCAAACACTAGAGATTGTTGTTTTGGTCATTTTACGATTTTTTTTTTATTTTTATTTTTTTGTACATATCAAATTACACCTAGTACCAATATTTTATTATTATTTTTCATACATATAACAGCAGCTATATCAGCTATTATCAAATACATGTTATACTACGCAATACGTAAGTGTATATACTACGATTAAATAATATTATCATTATTAAATGCATTACAAATATTTTATGAACAGGTACCTACACTTTTTAACGCAATTAAGTCTCTAACTATTTCGCAATTTCGATTTAGATTGCAATCTGTTGTTTTCGGTTCGTTAATTTTTTTAAATAATATTTTTAAGTTTCGTATATCGTTTCAGTGTTCCGCAATCATCATTCCCCGTTCACCGTTTACTGTTATAAAACTACATTTCATTTTTAAGAGACGATAGAATCAATGAGAAACTGTGATAAGAGTGGTTTTATAAACGAACACGCAGGATCCAAGAGGGTTAGACACTATTGAGCAACCTGAAAGGTCAGCTAATTGGCGGCTATATGATGTGATAGGAGACCGTGTCGGATGAAGATCGAGGACTGAAAAGTGGCCGAGTTGGGATTAGAAGAAGAAACTAGGCCGGCTGTTTCTGTAGTAGTTCGGTACCTATGGGCGTTTTTTTTTTTTTTTCATATAAATATCATCGCTAACAAATTCGCGAACATTATTCAATGTCAATTAATAGCTTGAACTTTGACTTATCGTACTTGGATACGATTTCAATAATTATATTTGTTCGCCTATACATATCGTAACTAAACATAATTTTCTTCATGTTAATGGATAAACCAAACATTTATGGTAGGTATTTAGTTTTACAGAAAAACACGGGGAACATACATAGGCACCCTGATCCCCGAGAGGGGATTTTCCCTCCCCTAAATGTATAGAAATACATAAAAAGTTGAAAGGGTATTGTACAAATAAAAAATGATTACCATTATTTTCTGCGGGCGCCTATGAAATCGGATAATGTGGAAACACGAAAAACGATAATCGTCAGTAAAATAATATAATATAATATATCGAAGTTGAATAAACTTCAACATACTCTTAATTCAATATTGAAATAACACGAGACTTATTACGTGTTGAAAGAAAAATCATCATTTATATAATATATAAAATATTGCGTTTACTGTACTATACAATTGTACAGGAAACGATTTTAACACCGAGATACAATTAAAAGGTTTACAGATTTAAAAAAAAAATAAAAAAATTAAACCGACAAAATTCGCGTCTTGGGTGGATCACTATTGTAGGTGGACAATTGGAAATCTAGGATATACAGAACAATTTAATTTATATCTATATACCAATAATGCATTCCACGCTACGCCATAATCTTAACTAAAGAAAAACATACTTTACTCTATTTTTTTATTTAGTAAATATCTATTGTAATTATAGTACATTAATTACTACGTCACAAGCACACAAATATTGATCTACGTGAGCGTGTTGGTAACATATTGTACACACTACTTATATCTGAAATTAAAAACGGGACTGTATAATATGCTGATAACATATTTTAGAAACTTGGATAAAAACAAGTTGTTTTTCCTCGCGGTATCTAACCTGCAATGATGAGTGTAATTACAAATACCTGTTGAAAATTGAATATTTTGGTTTTAATCGGAATTTTAATACGTGTGCACTGGTTGATTGGGTAATAATTAAACTCTTTGGATTTCAGATTGACTACAAAAATCGTATTACATCAAATGTACGCGATTTATTGAAATAGTTAGTTAGGTTTTTTTTTACTAAGTAGGAGGTATCTATACTTAGGGTTTGTTGCGAATATGGTACGAAAACTTAAGCACATCGCGTGAATCGTTGAAATTTTCGTGTGTACACGGGCATTTCGAAAATGTAACATAAACTGCTTACAGGCTACAAGTGATGCACAAATGAAAGTCAGTGGCAAAATATTATGTCGTACGATGACTTCGCAGAATATTTTACTGTACGTAGACAACGATGACAAATATATAATAATATTTTCTCCGCCTTTCATTTATTAATATTGTTACAAGCATTGTCAGAGCAGCGGTGTCGTCTGTTCGCGGCAATAACGAGTTATTATTTCAACTGCTGCCTATTTATTTAATTTGCACTCACGGGCTAATCCGTCGAAATGAAAAGTGCACACATGGTTAAATATTATTAATATCGTTATGCCATTCTTATTAGGTAGTAAAATATTGTTCTCGCCCGTTCATATACGACGACGGTGCGAATCCGCCGCAAGTCATCCTACTAACTGTACGCCTATATAACGATTGTAAATTATTTAAAATTAATTCTGTTTTATTGTTTTTTTTTATTTTTTTATTTTTAGTTTTAACCATTATCTCGAAGTACCAATACTTATTATGGCGTTTTATGTGAAGCAATCATATTTTAACTATTAGGAGGTAACTTTCTATAAGCTTTTTAACGACTCGAACGAATGATATCATTAACTATAAACCGGCAAACATTACCAAACACTTGTAAACTTTTTATTTAAAAAACGGTGATTTATACACATTACGTTGTATATACTATTCGCAATTTAAATGTCAATTTAGGAAATTGTTATTATTATTATTTTTTTTTTTTTTACTAAACGATTGTAAATTGGTATTAATTATATTGGATAGTGTCCGGTTGTCAGAAAAATGATAAAGAATCCACAACCAGCGGCGTCATCGACATATTTCAAACCCTGAACGAATTATTAGAAAATTACCCAAAATGACCATTCCATTAACTCTTCACCCTTTTCCCCATATTTTCAAGGGCTAAGCAATTGTTCGTTCGCCGTCGTTCACCACACCACTGGCCACAGTGACCCGACGTCAAACGAAAAAATCCGCTACGTCCAAACGTCTTCGTATTTCATTGATCCAATCAGTGGCAGCCCGTGGATTTTGTAGCCAAGGAGCAAACTGAACTAGTCACACCTTACAACTTACACAGACTCACCTACCATCAATTATTATTATTACTGAGTTCTTATTTCATTATAATGTTATAGTTGTTTAATGGAAGGTGGATAATTTATTAAATTAATATTTCTCCCATCTTAATATTATCGAGTACCCACTACACGGTACCGGGCTAGGAGCGTTCGTTTCACTTAATAAATAGTTAGACCGATCCTGGATCAAAGGAAATTAGTGGCCCAAGTAAAACCTAAAACCTCAAGTCATTGAAAAACCACGTCCGGTAGAGACATAGTCGGGTGGGTCACGTTTTCAAATAGAAAAGTCACGTGACGGGGTACAATAATGCACAAAATTCATAATGTGAAATTGTGAAATTATATTATTGAGTTATTTTCAGAGGGAACCGTTCGCAACAGAGAAATAGTGTGCCCGGCACCTTATCAATTTTCCGACAACTTGCCGCAATTGTATACAAAATGTAAAATATAATATTAGTCTAAAATATTGAAAATAAATATTGATTCGATTATATTTCGACCTTCCGACGGGCAAGTATAGGTTTTTACAGTCTAATATAATAAAATAGGAACACCATAATGCATACGATTGTTTCTCTCGTTTACTATAAAATTATTATGAAATATCATGGTCATAATTATATTTATTTTAACGTCCATTGTGAACGTATAAATTTCACTTTTTTTTCGCTACCTACCCAAGTTACATTCGTATTATTTTTAAATTATATTATTTATGACACCCACTGCTCTTTATATTTTATAGAAATGCATTCCATATTTGTGGCTACACGTAATATTTATTATTTTATACACCGTATTTTGTAGTTCGAAAACCCGAATACGTATTGAATATTTATTATTTTTTATTTTATAAATACTGTATAATTATATACGTAATGTAACTATTTTTTACATTTTTTTTTATGATTGAATAGTATATTTTATATTCGGTGTGGGTAGATATCAATAATATTACGATCGGTTCGAAATCCCATTTTTCACTGAAATGTTTCTATTACGACAAAATGACAAGTTACTTTTTTATAAACAAAATACGTCTGTAAAAAAAAAAAAAAAACGAAAAGTGTATTTTATATATATTTATGTATTTTATAATATTTATTAATATTATTATTATGGGTATGTATTAGGATTTGAATATAGTTAATCTATATTTAAAAAAAAAAAGTCGTCCTATAGTTTGTAAAACAATTTAATTACAATAAATTTAAGAAGCAGTTTTTTTTTTTTTTTTAAACAAATCTCTCGGTCGTTATTAGACATGCCTGCTATAATATTGCAAAGTAGTAACTACTAATTTTAATTATGTTATTGCCATTAACGATTATAAAGGTAGAAGATAAAACCTTTATTTTTTAATTTTTTTAATGTCATGATTGTTGTTTAGAAACTACTTAATTTATTATTATGATAGTGCTCTTTGGACCATTGCATAAACACGAGTGGCTTCTGGACACGTTCTTTTAACAGATTTCAATATGGCGTTTTATTTGTCCTTGTTGTTGTTATATTGCCGTTATCTTAATATTGAATCAGAATATTGCCGATCACACAAAGACAAATTATTAACGTTTCAATACAAAAGTCTCTGATTGACAAATATATAACTACAGTTAAAAAGAATATTTCTCGTTCGGTCATGCTAATTTTTTCCAATGACTACTGCAAAGTTTCAGAATACAATATAATAGGTACCTGCGAGTAAATAAAGAAGATAAACTTTTATAGAGCGTATTAAATCTGCGTTATTATAATTTGTATTACGAGATAGAAAAAACTCTTTGGGCAATTGATTTGTATTGTATTTACTCGGATCAATTGATTGATTGAACGATAAAATGCGTTCGAAATTTTCGCATTTTGGTTTTTAAAATTTATTATAATTTAGACGGTGATATTTTACAACAAATTAATAGTAAAACTGTTTTAAAAACGCATAATGGACAATAGTAATACACATCAATAGTGTTTGGTTATTAATAACGCATATATATTATGTATGGTGGTGTCTCACCGCATAAATAACTTTTTTTTCTATGCGATAACATACTATTTTAAAACATGTTTTGAGAAATTACTTTTGTATATAAGCATACATACATACATATATATATACAATTATAACGCATTAAAAAAATATTGTTAAACAAAAAGTTATTTACTCAGACACACACGGCGAGACACCCCGTGGAGTGTGTATAGAGTATTATTTTTAAAATGTTAACGTAATATCGAGGGGGATACTACACCCGCATGTGTCGTCTCCGCGTTACAAACGCGTGGCGTGCATAGCACATTTAGCAGAAACAATTTTGAGCTATTAGTTTTACTATTAGAATGAATTGACCTAATATTGAACTTAAAGGTGAGAATATAATCCGTGTTTTTTTTTATCGACATTTCAATTTTCAATCGAAATTTGAATATGTGAAATGCCACCGTTTAAAAATGCTTATATCTCGTTTAAAATGTTGTACGCCGAGTAGCACCCGATGTACAAACAGATATTGTCGATTGTTGCCTTTAAGTTTGATAATGAACCGATTTTCACTTTAATATTAAAACTGACGGCACAAATTTCGTTTTGCCGAACGTAAATTTGCTACGTGGAGCGTTTGTGGAGACAGTACATGCGAGTATGACATCTTCTTAATAGAAATTTAAAACATTCTATTTAGTTCAAGTATTTACATAACCACTAAACATGTCGTAACATTTCTAAAAATCGCATATCAAAGTGTACACATATATAATACTGGTTTGGGTTCTTGTAATGTGGTTGTCCTTAAAAAATAATTTATATAAAAATTACAAAACTAGTATGTGTAAAAATGTATTTACGATATATTTTTTTAGACGAAAAAAGAAAAAGTTTTTAGTAATGTTTATCGCTAGTGGTTCGAGTCACTAAAATAGTAATTAGGTCGGAATCTTAAAAAAGCACCTAATTTCCTACATGTTCTGAAAAAAAAAAAAATAATAAATAATAAAATAGTGATCGAACAATATTTATTTCTTGGGTCAAAGAATAGGTAAAACTAAAAGTAATTTTAATTTTTGATTTTTGCATTTTATAATGTTTACTCGTTCGTTTTTATCGTTGAAAATTACAAATAAATAAAGTTCGTTATGTAGAATAGATAGTTTTATAGATAATTATTTAAATTAAAAATAGGTTTTATTATTTAACAATAAAAAGTATATATCCCTGAAATAAAAAAAAGTTGATCGCATTTTGATATTTTTTGTTATATACGTAACATTAAAATAATTTCGAATTGATAACTAACCGAGCACAAGGCAGTAAATAATTGTTCACCGTGTACATTTGGAAGTATGTACGAAATGTAATTTTTTTTTTTTTTTAATCAACCTGCGTATAATTAGGTCATATTTGTTAATTTGTCTAACATGATGTTTGCAACGTTATGAATATTATTACGTTGCTATTAATAATTGGTTCAGACATCAATAACCTACATTCTCTACGGTGTACGATACAATTGCATCATAATTTAGGTTATATAAATCCGGTATTGTAAAACGCATCACGCAAAAGCCAAGAACATCTGATATATGTAGGTACCTACACTCTAATAAAATATTAGCAAACATTTTTATATCATGATAATATTCGAAGAAAAAAAATAATAATAAAAATCGGTTTTTTTATTTTATAAACCGATCGATTGTAATAAATTTTTGTAGAATTCGTAATAATTAATTTAAATATATAGAGATACCTGTATGTATAATCGAAATCTGGTTCACACAATATAAATTCAATTATAACACCAATATTATGTAATAATTTTGTAATTACTAAACAATAGTATTAATATTGCATTATAGGAGTAAAACTTAGCGAGTACTTAATTTAAAAGCTAATCAATTATAATGTTTACCTGAGATATCCCTGGAAATAGTTGTCTTAAGAAGCCAACTGTCCGTTTATCCCTGACATTCTTATGACTAGATTCTTCTGCTTCAACAGATAAAAATGCTTCCGTTTCCTGTACATGGAAACATATAATATATTTTTATAAATACAAATGTGATACATTAATGTGGTTGTATAAAAGTACAAATATATTATATAATTAAGAATTACTTAATACGATTACTTTTGGAAATCTGTCGATATTTCATTATGATTAGTATTCGTAATATATTATTATTACTGTAAAATTTGATGAAAAAAAATAAAAAAAGATTGTTGAAAACCCTATTTCTAATTCAAAATTCAATTTGTTTTCTCAATAACCTATTATTATTGTGAAAATTACATAAAGTATTGGCGACTCTAAAACACTTTTTTGGAGACCCCTCCCCCCCCCCGATTGAGATTACTCGATAATATACGATACGCTATAGGTTAGGAGGTTACTAGATAATAATTAACGGTACCGGCTTTGGTACGTTTATCACAACTGTCAATACAGGATCACAGTAAAGAAATAAAATTATTATTTTTATTATATACGTACATTTTTAATTCGATTTTTAGATTTATTTACTTTAATCGGCCATATCAAAATAATATCATATTATACACTCTATTTATAATTGCGGTGTAGTTATACAGAATGAATTAATTCTACAATAATTTGTCTTTCTGAAATAAATTGATGTTTTGCAAAAATTATTTTCTTTAATTTTTATTGAATGTAAATTGAAAAAAACTAATAGAAAAGTTTAATTTGTATTCATAAATTGGAGGATTATTATAAGTGTATATATATATATATATATATTTGTTTAAGTTTATTTATTAATTTGTTTAAGTTTTCAAATTTAGCCGAGTTTGTTTCCTATTACTTTAGAATTAGTAAATACATATATTTTTTTTTTTAGTACAAGAGAATATAATAAATAAATATTTTAAATAATTTTAAGAAGCTGCGGAACATCGGCTACTATATTTTACTATACATTACGATAGCCGTAAAGCAAGGTAAATTTCTTCAAATACTCGTGGAATAAAATTAAAATTAATACTCATATCGTTGAAAAGATAATATTAACATACAAAAAAAAAAAAAAAAACCAAAATATGATTAATATTAAAAACCTTTAAACTTGTATTTCAAGTGAAAATATGAATTTAATGTTTCCGACTAGTTAACAATTTTATCGCAAAGAGAAAATTCTAAAAGGATTAACACCATTATTTTATACATATATTTTACTCTTGGCAAACCGATGAAAATATAAAAACGATAATATTGTTATCAGTTGTATAATAACGGCAATTTAAGTCAAATAAAAAATATGGGTACAGTAAACGTATTGTAACCAAAATAATAACATAAATAATCTCGTAACACTTTTCTTTTCGGAGTTGTCAAATAATTTGGAATGTTTACAATTGGCAGTATTCTGCATTAATATTAAAAGAAAAAAAAAATTACATTTACTAACGATACAGATATGCTATAGGTACCGATATTATAATACGAATATACATACATGTAATGCAATATAATATGATATTTATTCATATACATTTAGCAATACGTATGTACTTACATACTCGTATTATTATAATAATCACTTGTAAATTGAATTTTGAGATTGCATCACGTATTATTATTATTATTCTTTGATGTTTTTCCAACTTTTCAATTCAATGAATTTCTAATTTCTATAGCAGCATAACATTAACACAATTACGTGCTGTTTGACTTGCAGATGTATTATAGGTCGTTTAAAATATATCCTTATACTCATACGTATAATCTCCAAAATATCAAACCATGGCCCACTCTCAAATATAGAAAATAATAATAATAATAATAATAAATCGAAATTAATCATAGTAATATACCGTATGATCAGTCGGGGATATTTTTATTTGATAATTTAAGCCAATTATTCTTGGGTAAAATAAATTAGGATTTTTTTCATTTTTGTTTGTAAACATAACGAGTGCAATGAAAATAGCCCCACCTCCAAGTAAAAAACGAAATTGGCATAGATGCCCCTTGTGATCCAATAACAGACCCAGAAGTCTGTGCCCCATTACATTTTTTAAATATAATATTTAAAAATATTATAATTATGCATAGTCGTAAACCTAATCTAACCTTAAACATTGCAGTTATTATTTTAAATGTTGTAAAATAAAATCGATTTTGAAATATTCTCTAACAATAATATTTTAATTACTCAACTGTGTAATTTAATCATTTCCAAATTGTTTAGGTATTTTAATTAAAATTACAACGATTAAGATAAATTTAACTTGTCAGTAAGAAATGTTTAGAAAAAAAAAAAGAAAAAAAGGTCGAGTATAATAGGTAATAGTAATATACCTGCTCTCTATAAAAAAATGTACAGGTTTAAAAAAAATTCTAGTCTTACAACTCTTGTGCGTAACATGCACGTTTCCCCCCCCCCGTCTCAGAATATTGCAAATATATATATATATATATATATACGAAATGCGGTCGTAACATGTCGTTCGAAAGTTGAAATTATTTATTCGACCGAGAGGGTATCGTGGTCCTTGAAACTCCAATTACATTTAAATAAAATTATGACGTTCGAACCAATATTTATATGATTTTTTTTTTTTTTTTTTTTTACGATCTAACCGCGCGTACGATACCCGCTTATATACCGTCACTTAATATTTCGTATTTACACCCATTTACATAAATATTGGCCGAAGAGTGTGTATAGACATTTTTCCCCCCCGTCCGTCCAATATAGCAATCATAATGTTATTATATCATGCGATGCGCAAAGCATATTAAAATAATATTTGTTTTGTGCACCGCACGTTTCGTTATTTGCGAAACCGTCATCGTTATCAATCTTTGCGTTTGTGTACGTACACCTCTGTACAATTAATAATACAGGTAAATACATTTTGATTCGTCGTTGAATATTTCACCGGGGAAACTCGTGATATTTTATTAATACGTGTACGTCCATTGTTCTTAAGGCGTGAAATTCATTACAGTGGACGTACGACGCGCATTGACGTAATCTAATGCTAGTGTCGAAGAAATAAATAAACATTTTATTGTGTCAGTAGCACCGCCGCCGCGGTAAAGAACGTGCACGTGATAACGGTAAAAAATAAAAAAAATATATATATATATAATTTTTTTATTATTATTATTTTTTTTTTTTTTTTATGGAATTCCTTCAAATTTATATTATAAAGTGTAGGTATATAATAATAATAATAAAACGGTATTTCCTGTAAAAGAAAAAAGAAATAAGATCTACGCTTCTATATTATAGAGTACTTTAGAGAATTTAACCGTCTACGATATACAGTAAAGTATAGTGTATCTATTTTATAATAGAAAGGCGATCGGTAATAATAACGATATTATATATCGTACACATGAAATTCGGAACCTACTTAACGTATAATAATAATAATAATAATGATAATATTGGCAATTGCCGTACAACTGTGTTCGCTTAACGGCCGTGATCGTAAAAATCTATTTGGTAATAAGTATATATATATATATATATATATATATATATATATATATATATATATTTTATCGTTAATTACCCTATATTCGTGTACTCAATTACCGCGTGGTACGGATTCCACGATTCCAAATACGTCAGTTGTTATCACCGGTAGTCGGAAATTCAGAAGTAAACGCCTCGGACGACGGATCGAATATATTAATATTGGACGCGCGGAATTTAGAGAAAAATAATAATAGTCGACGCGGATATATACGGGAAATTCGGATCTGCACGTTTCGAATTACCAATCGAAAATAATCGCGTCGGCCGAGCACCAATGTTCACGGGGGCATCGCGGGGGTGACAGATATTTGCTAAATATTTACAGGACGTGGCGAACTATACCGGCCCGTACTTTAGCGTCTTTAGCAAAACGATGTGGATTTAAACCGCGAGATTGATCACCACCGGTGCCCGTCGTTTACACGTCCGTTTGCCAACACGGTAATGGGTAAATCGTCTTCAACAACAATAATAATAATAATTACCTACGACCTTGATTAGGAAAAAAAAACCTCACGCTATTGTTTTAGTGAACTTTACAGGTTATTACGGCGACGAGAACTGTTGTTGTTCGTAATACCCGTATTATGGACGCTTTCACTTTTTCAAGGTACCCTCACCACCGCCACCGTAGTCGTATGTCTACCCGATAATATTTTAGTGACGCCTAAATGTATATACATATATATATATATATATGTATTCATATCAGTTCCCAATATTATGAACTTGCATCCGAGTATATACTGAAATATTAAAAAAAAAAAAAAACAACGCCGTATTGCACACTTGATATTCGGCGTGTACAAAATCGTAGGGGGCTTCGACCCCCAACACGGGGACTCTGGGGACCCTAAAACACTAGTTGTAAGGTTAGGAAAGTCGTGTCCATGTATTTACAACATCTACGGATTTTATATTACAATATTTTCGGTCGTATCGATCGTACCTACCACTTTTTGTCGGTTTTATTCGATCGGCCGAGCCTCGGGGTAAACCTATCTAGTACGAATTCGTACACGAATTACCACAGGTATTGGAGACGTTGTCGTAGGCGGGCGTACAGAATAATTTACGGTACGCTAACCGAGTATAATTATTATTTTTGATGACTCAATATTGTTAAGGCTGTACGGATTTCGATTATATAGTACGTACAGCACGATAAACAACGGTTTATCATTATAAACGAACGATAGTATGGTGTATGTAGGGCCCACAAATAGGTACATAACATCGTCGACTCGAAATAAGAAAATATGTAAAAACCGTGTACCTATTATTATAATATTGCAATTATCTAAATCTAGCGAATAATGTATTTTGACTGGGCATTTTGTTACGAGGGAGATAACGAGGGAAATGTGCATTCGCATTATCGTATTATTTAAAAATGTCGAAATGTAAGTTTGGGTAGGTGTACGAGTTAAATAATCGTTTTAAAAATATTTCAAAATTTTTCGGAATATTTAAACCCGTTGTTAATATTATAAGTAAAAAAAAAAAAAAAAAAAATGTCCGACAGCAATAACTGGCGCGGCAGTGATAGTAATAATGGTCGCGTATTAAACGGTGTATTATTATTATTAAATATATATATATATATATTTTTTTTTTTTAAATTTGTTAATATCGTAATAACGCGGTATATTAAACACATTATTATTTTATGGAAAGCAAATAATTTAAAAGAATAAAATCAGCCCCCCTCACTACCCACCTGTTGGTTACCGGTTTTATTATAACAGCCGAAACGGATCGTGACTCAAGAGTATAATATAGCAGGTATTGCCTCTAGGAGATTATTATTAATACTTCACAAACGCTTACGTGTCATTAATTCCGTCACAACTGTTACTTCATAGGTACACATTTCTTGAGTCCGGTTTTCACGTTAGAACGGAATACCAGCCCGGTACTTATATGTACATATATTATTATTACCGTACGTTTAATCCGCAGGTGGGTAGGCGTACGGCACGAATGGTACGCCAATAGTAATGCACAATCGACGACGATCGGGTTTTTTGTTGTTTTTTTTTTTTTCTTTTGGAAATGTTAACAATATTCGTAAAATTAACAGGCGGTGTTTTTTTTTTTTTTCCGCTAATAGTCGTACAAAATTTGATATATATATATATATATATATATATATATATTAGGCGTATTGCCGCCGTTATGAAATGACGATGCCCCAATACATCGTAAACATCTACCTGTCATTGAGATTCGGTTTTAGTAATAATATTTCACTAATAACCGTCATAATAACAATTAAAACACCGCAAACACAACGCCGCGCATTGTATTATTCTAAGCGCTCACACCGTAATAATATTTAGTCATTATTATTATTATTATTATTATATTATTATATTGTGAATGAGATAATATAATGAAAGTAGCGTGTTTTTAAATAGGTTTCGAAAAATTGTAATGGCTCGATTGCCTTGGGTCGTGCGGTAATCTCTGTAGTCGGACTCATACGTATGTTTGTCCTCGACGCGGGCCCAATAAATGTTCATATTACACTTTTATCGTTGAACGTTAAATAATCCATTATCCCCAATGTAAAAAGTGTCGAATGTCGTGTAGCACAATTGATACACAAAAAAAAAAAAAAAAATGTCCATAACAATAACCGTAACAATGGTATACGTACACGATAACAAGATTGATTCCTTATTATTTATTTATTTTTTAATACATATATATATATATATATAGAGAGAGAGAGAGAGAAAGAGAAAGAGAGGTATTAAAGCTGGTACAATAATTATCGTGATTATTGTGGAATCTTACCTTATCGATCATAGAATCAATTGCGCGAACGTTAGTTTTCGCTGGATGGCCGTCGGCCGATAATTGATACCACGTGATGAACAAGACCAGACACACGTATTTAAACATCATTTTGAATATCGGTCTGAAAAAAAAAAAAAAAAAATATTAAAATGATTAATATTATTACGATGGAAATGTTAAATTAATTCTCCTATAAACCGCAGAAATTAATTTTCAAACTGCAAATTACTACTATTTGAAGACATTTTTTTATTATATTACGATTAATCATAATAATTGTCCTCGGCAATCATATTGCAGGGCGGTAAGAATGTTTAAAAAAATAAATTATTGTACGCCGTTGTAATCTTAGGTATTTATAAGACGGTAATTTTTTCGAAACAACACCGCTATTTCACAGTTTGAACAAATGTCATTTCGATTCAGAGCTCTAGTCAGAAAACGTTTTACGAATGTTGAAAACAAAAAAAAAAAAAAATGAAAAATGAAAAATGAACCCTGTATTCCATTTTTTTCGTAATATAAGAAATAAAAAAGTAGTAATAAATAAATAATGGTAGACTATGCAAGTAAATCTGTACAAATTATTATTGAATCGCGAATCGACTTGAAGTAAAAAAAAAAAAATTAAAACTTTATATCATATTATATATATTTAATCCGAGAGAAAAATGAAGGCAATAAACTTTGGTATTATTATTAAATAATAAAATATATTATATCATTTTCACATCGATAAATTGATTATGCGTAACGTATAAAACAGAGAACGTTTTACCCGCACGTATGCGTATTATGTTCACCGATAAAATATAATGAAACATAATTTTAAAATTCAAACCACATAAAAGGCGCGTACCTATAACGATGTAAGTACCTACTAAATAAAATAAGAAATTATAATTTATTATGATATTATTTTATGACATCATAAACGTTCGCGTATAAACTTCTTGATAACTTCTTATAATTTTTGTGTCGAAACCTTTTCACTCTCGTATGGAATAAATCATTTTTACAAAATATATAACCATAAAATAAAACAACAATAGCGAGAAAATACTAATTGATTGTGTAAAACAGAAAAACTATTAAAAAAAAAGAAAAAAAGAAAACCGACATACTTTGCGCCACTGCTGTAAGATAATTTGGGAATGATGGGATACACAAGAAAATTTATTGATTTATATCTATACGCAACGGTAAATCATTGCTAATGAAAAACGAGCGAGGATCGGTTAAAACAAGTTTTAATACATTTCAACGGAAGACTGTATAGAAATTTGTAACTGAAAAATAAATTACAATATTAACGAATTTGAATTTAAAGAAGGTGTAAAAATCATTTCTATCTACGTAAAACAAACAAAAAACCTCGATAATTTCAAACAAGTTGAAAAATGCCGGAATGTTTTGGAAATGCGTCTAAAAAAATGCTAATATTCAAGTGTTCTGTAAAAGTTTCGGGTCTATACGATCGTTTCGAATTGAAATATAACAAAGAAGTTTTTCCTATTTTCGAACAATTAATTGTTCCCCGTTATTAAGGGGAGACGACGAGAAAAAAAAAATCGAAAAAATGATTTCTACAATTTACCGACGGGAGAATATTCGTTACCAGAGATTTTCCTCGGAATCGTTGGTCGGAGCGAGATTTCTGGTAGAAAGTTGTTAATAGACTGAAAAAAAAAAAAAACCACAACAAACAAATATTAATTATAGAATAAAACCGAGCAATTTCACGCTACGCTCAGAATCTAGAATAACCGATCAAATAGATGAGATACGCTACGATTAATCGAATATATAGATAGTAAATAATTTTTATACGTGTATTTTTGTGTGTATCGATTGTTATTTTCGGTTGTTCTTTTTTCCCCTCTTGGGTTATTTTATGCCGGTAAAGACGACGAAAACAAAACAAAAACTGGTAGAATCCGGGTAAATATTAAATTTTGTTCTTAAAGTTGTCGGCCGAGTATACGGGTACGCGTTTTTACGAAACGATATTGCTCAACCGCGGCTACCTGTATGCACACGCAACGAGGTCGCACACTGCTATCACAACCCGCTCGACGGCACCGCGAAAACTTACAAACGACAGACACGGATAAGTAATAATATATATAGGTACAAAATAATTATAATAATAAAAATAATAATAAAAATAATAATGATAATAATATGACAATGACACGGTGTACCGGTGTAATAATACATTATCGGTGTAATTATTTCGATGCGATTGTTATTATATAATACGACGACGACGACGAAAACGGCGACGCTGTGACGGACGGCACGTGCGCCCCGAAAACCCCGCGGTACCTATATAATAATTATAAAGAAAAAATGACAAAAAAAATGCGTGTATTTATATATTTTAAACAACACTGTTTAACGGCCCAAGTCCTATAATGACGGTAATTTTTCCACACTCCGATTATTAATAATCGCCGCGCTTAACCGATTACATAACCGGGAAAACAATAAAACTATTACAATTGTGACGTACGGCCGATATAATTATTGAGTGTACGGTATAAACTATAGGCAATAACGGCACTCGGTCCGGGTCGTGATATTTTACAGTGAAAGACGTCATGAATATTTTTTTATTTGGTTTTTTTTTTTTTTACGTTTTACGCGATCCGTATTTATACATTCGCGGGGAAAACGTATCGAAACAGTGGCGGACACGTATAGACGTGACTTAGGCCACCGTGACGGGCGAACCCAAATCGCAATAATTGTTAAGAGACTTTCCCCTATTTCGAACAAACCGTCCAAACCGAACCGACTGACGGAGTCGTGCCACGATAATTAATTGTTTTAAATAATTATTAAACTCTAGATTTTCATTAGTACCCTGAATATTTTTTTCTATACAATTTCTTCATTATTACATACAATAACATTTCAAAATAGGTGTTGTCGCTTTATTTTATGCAACTTCATAAATAAGTTGGTGATTGAGTTTATGACACTAGTATAACATTTTTAATTTAAAAGACAGTCGTCACTGATAATCGAAATTTAGGGAACCGATAGGTAGAATTTTCAACGATTATCGAAGGAGAAAGAAACGGAATTAATAATGTAATATATAAGAGTTTATTAAGAGTTATTGCGGAAAATTAAAAATATACAGTTTTAAACTCAATCAAACAGTTATCGGTTGTCATCCTTGGGACGCATTTCTGTTGCATGCCACGCTCCGGTCAAAAGCTTTGTCCAAAGTGTGTTGGAGGATTTAAAAATAAAAAAAATCATCGAACAACGAGTTCGACTTGTAAGCGATTTCGTTAAAAAAAAAACCCCATCAAATTGTTTAATGTCCCTACACCGATTTACAAATTTGACCGAAAAGCGTTATTACTTTTTTATTTTTTTTAATTATTTGGACGAAAAACACGGATTTTCGTTTTATAATATCACACGAAGATGTTACGGGGTCAATTCCCCCCACCCCCATATCCCTGATAAGGAAAAAGTAATCGTAGACCTCAAATTGTCCGATACCTTGGTCTTGGGACTTTTGTTCGCTCGCTCATGTGGGAACTAAAATGTTTTCTAACGCTGGATTTGTTGTGCGAAACCACGGCAGAGGGGGTAAAAACCGATTTCGTTTTTTCAGTTATTTTCTGTTATCACGTAGGACGGAGGAACTGTCAGACGCCACCGTGCGCGTTTATTATTATTGAGTAGGTATGCAGTGAATTTTTAAAACAAATTTTTTTTTTTTTTTTTAACGACTCTCGATTGTGAGATATTCGCGCGTGTGTTTAACACTGTGCACGACGCCAATCGACCGGACAAAGGGTTATAATAATAAGAATATTATTACTATTATTATTATTATTATTATTATTATTATTATTATTATCAGCAGCGTTTATATCGTTAGAACGGCGTGTAATAATCGCACGATAATAATCGGCTGTAGCAGCCGATTAGTGCGGACAGTGTGTCCGCTGCGGTGGACTCGGTGAATAATTCATTCGGATTTTTTTTATTATTATTATTATTATAATATATTTTTTATTTTTTTTCGTACGTTCCTAACGAGCGGATGGACGGGACCGAAAAACGGTTTATTGCACAATAATATATACCGCCGTGGGCGCAAACGAAACTCGTTAGAATGCGATTCGATCAAAGTGAGAATAAACTCGACCGACGATTCGAATTGTATCGGTACGTATACTCGATTTGTTCACGGAATTTAGTCAGACTTGTAAACGATACGTATTAAACGTATATCGAGTAAAAACGGGCATACAGATATTATATTAAAATATTTTCAGAATACGTATTTCAGTGCGAGTTCGGAGATAGTTTTGAAAAATAATTGTAAATACATCATTTTTTATAAAAAAAATATTTTACAAATAGGTAGAGTCGTTCGTTTAAGGTTTTTTTTTTTGTATTATACTTTGTTAACACTACAACCAGAAATCTTGCTCTGATCATCGATACTACGGGGTGGTGGTTTCTGGTACAATAAAGTCTGTCTATTTTTGGTGCATTAGACAAAAGGCCATTATTTTTTTAATTTTTTTTTTTATGTTCATTGAATTTTTCTTAATAAATGAAAAAAAACTGGATAAAAGTCTGAAAAATGGGAATATTTACGGTGTAATGGTTTCCGATAAAATCGATTTTGTTTTTATGTTGTAATGCGGTGAAAATATTTCTATAGCGACCTGAAATTTTCATCGAATACTTATATTATTAGCACTCTTTGTGACTTTGTACGATTAAAAAATTTTCTAGTATTTTTGAATTGTTTATAGCAAAACAATTCGTATATTCTATTTCTATTAGGTAGGAATATGATTAAAAAAAAGAATAAAATACTGATCATGGGTAAGCCACCAAGTTAGGAAGGGAGGATATATTGGATAATATTTAGTTTATCTACTGTACGCATAACAAATCTCTGTAAACGTTAAGCTGTTCTAAGCTGTGTTCGATTTAAAATTATTTGATCAGTATATATTAAACATTTTATTAATTTATAACTATAAAATAATGTTTGACCCAAAATCGTTTTTGGGATTGTTCAGACACCCGGAACCCAGTTACGACCTTGGTTCATATATATGTGTGTGTGGTGTGTGAATTTTATCCTCTCTCCCCCCCGAGATGAACGCTCAAACATGCCACCGTGACCGCGCGAGCATTGAAATTAGGTTCAACCAAATAAATTAATGACGATAATAAATATGCAATTTTGGCAATTCGCATAAGTACTAATTGTACAAGACAGGCGACAACGTTCCGATTAAGTTGTCGTCGTGCCCGAGGTCGAATTTATACATAATAATTGTATGTTTTTGCCGAAACACTGCGCACCTAATTTTTTCCGCCAGTCTTCTTACCGAAATTATCAGCCACACTACAACAAAATGGTGTAATATAGTAGGTATATGGACAACTACGTGTCAATGATTTTCGTATAGTCACAGTATCATAAACCATAAATAGCACCATAATTAATTAATTAGGTTTGTATTATGATGAAATTATAGAGATTCGAATCCAGTTATGCATTCTGATTCTTGGCACGCGATTGCACAATTTCGTATAAAATATACCTACCTACATAAAATTGGGTACGTATAAAGAAATAACGTTCGTTATGAAACAGATATCTTCTATACCTATATATTATTATTTACCATAAAATGACGGGTACTCCAATAGTAGGTGTACATTTTTCATTTAGAGCGTAACAAAACATAACCTAACAAATATTATTTGGTGTTTCATTATTATAATGTCGCTTGACTTTTGATTCGATTGTTAACGATAAATGGTATAAATTTATCAATTTTACTATCAGAATAAAAATAAAATAAATAATAGACGTCCGAACAATTAATTAAATTTAGTAAATAATTTTATGTGCATGTTGATAAGGCATGAAACGAGTAAATGTGAAAAATATTTCAGTTTTTTTATGTTATCATGTCGTTGTTTGCGGGTATAAAATACACTAGGTACTTGAACAAATAATAAAAATCCTTCAAAACGGGATTTCCGTGTTCGGAATTTTTACAACGGATGGAGCGAAATCCGATGAAGTATTTAGTTACGTGCCCCTCCCCCCTCCTGGGTAGCCTAGAAATTAACAAAACTAAAATTGACGTTTCGTCATTTCGAATTTTAAACATTTTTAAAAAAATACCATCATCTACTATCCGGCAAAAAATCCGCGTCGTTTTTATGCGAACCTGTAGCATTTTTATTAACCGAACGAATGAGGGGGAAACACATCTTGGTAAAACTACACAGTTTACAGATTTTCTTCGCCACACTCGGAATCTATAACAATATAACTGTTCGAATAAACACGATACGTAGATAATAAACGTCTGGCCGAATCCGGCGTATCAATAAGCATATGCAATAGTTTGTAATTATTATATGTATATGAACACGATCGAACGGCCGGACGATATGATGGGACGAGAATAATCAATAGAAAGTAAAATGCAGCGCACACATAAGAGAAGGTTCAGACTGGCCACCGACCTGCAGTGTTTATGATATAACATCACAGTCATTTCAGTTTCAATCCACTTTCCTTTTTACACGTTTTAAAACGTGTATACCTATACCTTGAGTAACTCGTCCTCTTTATAGACGCGCGTATAGGTACGTTACAAAAAAAAAAAAAAAAAAAACCCAACCGACGATCGTCAGACTATATAAATGTATATAAAATAATAATTATTAATACGCGATCGGTGCTTGATTGTAATTATTATAAACCGCACAATTATTGCACCGATAATAATTGATAATAACATTACAATATTATTACATATAATAATATACTATAAGAAACGTGCGCCGGTTTGATATTTTTTGCGCGGGAATAACGATCGTGCGAGGACGACGTATGTACGTATTATTATAGGTGTGCAATTTTTCGAATTATCATCGTTTCGGGTATCTCCGTCGCTGCCTAACCTAACGTTTTACACGCCCATAGGTAAAAATATCGTGTTATCGTCACTTCTCATCGCCACTTTTTCGCGGTTTCAGTAATCATCGTCGACGGCATTAGGATCGCCCGATAAGCTAACATAACCTATCCTAACCCTACGTATGCTCGCCCGTAATATAATAGCAACAAAGCCATGCCGAATTTCCACGGTTGCCCATCTTTAGTTGATTTTAGAGGAAAAGAGACTTTTTACGTATATACATTTTATATATACATAAAAAAAAAGCAGTGACTAAATATCGTACTAATCATTTTTTTTTTTAAAAATATTTTAATCGTTTGATTAGTTATGTTACTCGTTAAATTCGAGTTAAATTAAAACATGCATAATATGAAAAAAAAAAAAAAAAATCATTGGTAGAAATCAAATATAATAAATACTTTTTATTTTTTTTATATATAAAATGTATAATATGCCCCGTTGTCCTATACTCAACCAGATCGTTGAAATGCCTTTATGCTGTTATATATTACGTGCGAGGCAGACGATGAAAACAAATGTTAGTGACCGAGGTCCCTTAATCGTGAAATTATAATCAGGTGTTTATACGTATAGAGATTGAATGTTGATTCGATAAGTTTGTTTCGTGGTACAGTAAACGAGTTGAAAATATCTTAAACATTTTTTTTAGTGCGACTTTTTGAAATTGTTAGCATATTTTCAATTTTATCACATTGTTATTTCACATTTGCCAACCTATTTACAATGCGATATTTACTCAGGGCTTGATTTAGGACGGGGGACGAACGTGTAATGAACATATTAATGACATTTAAATCTTCAGGCTGTAATATCTATTTTTCACTGTTTCGTCCCCCCGTAAACTGTGTTTGCTATTTTGTTCACGTAATATTAAGTTGTTATTTATTATTCAACTTGTAGAATAATCATAATTTTATTCTTAGAAAGATTATAAATTAAAACATGATATAGTACGATTGCTATAAATATTTTTTTAATGAAACTTATGTAATTTTTACGATTTTCATCAAAATTTACATTTTAAATGCTTATAAAAACAATTATTACATATTACGCTCATTTTTTTTTTTTTTTTGACCACTCGGCAAAACCTATGATAAACCTCGTGTACAACTTTCAGGCATATCTGCTCCACCAATACAATTTTAACCCTATATAAAACCAAATTGAAACTGAAAAACTAGGAATTATAGAATGCCTATAAATAGCTCAAAAATTGTTTTGAAAAATAGTCTACATCTAGAAAGGGTTAATATTAATGTCCTGTAAAAATTTCAGGCCACTATGATTATTTTAACTAAGTAACAATAAAAAGAAAATAATGAAGCCATGAAAAAAATTTTAAATTTTCCTTTATTTCCCCGATTAATTAGAAAACTATAACGATAATCAATAAATTGTATCTTCAATACACCAACTAGATCTATAATATTTTCAGAAAAAGTGTAGACTTGAAAATCGAAGCAAGATCTCTGATAGAAAAGTTGTTCACAGACGGAAAAGAAAGCACACACATCATAGTAAAACCAATAGGTAAATGTATAGCTTCACTCAGAATTTATAAATCGATAGGTAAATTGCATCGTATAAAAAATAGACATCAATTGATCGCGTAAATTGTAAGGTTAGGTTAGAAAAATAAAAATCTTCACTTCAATAAAATTATATCATCAGAAAAAACAACATAACGGTAAATACAGGTAGACACTGGGTAAGTAGTTAAATAAAACACGTTTGGACGATAATTTCGATCAAAATATTTCCAGAGGTTACCTGAAGGTATTTGATAATGCATAATAATTTCTGTTATGTAAATATAATATTAATAAATATCTATTACCTAGCTACTCGGCTTGGCTATAGGTACTTGTTGGTTTCATTAGCACCTACTTCCATCCACAGTTCAGGCGAGTTCTTCCATTCATCTCGGGATACTGTAATGTTATTTGCTTTCCCTTTCGATATATTATTATTTATCGTCATATTTTTATTTTTTTATTATTTCCTCTTCTCTTCGGGTTCAAACGTTTTATTCGTACGCCTAATACGCATCGTTGTGTTCGTAATATATTCGATTTATATCAGTGTATGTATAGGTTAGGTATTACTCTATCCGACAATAATATGCGTAATAAAAATAATATGCGTCTGTCGGAACATCGTCTTTAACGTGCTAAATAACCATGGGAAATACTCACGGACGTAGGTATAAGAATTGCCCTTGAAAAAACATATATACACCCGGACATCTCTTGTAATTCTTAACGTATTTTGTTCGTCCGTAATATGAATGACATTATCATAGTATTTTCATACGATAAGCATCCGATACTAATCGTTAAATAATATTAGGTGATTTTCGTTCAATGGCACGAAATAAAACTATTGGAAATACTCGCGGAAATTTCTTAAAAATAGAAGTGGCGAGTTAAACAATTGTCAAACTGTTGAATATTTATAAAAGCGATTCTAAAATAATACACATTATTAGTATACGTACGTACGATATACTGCTGACGAATCTCTTATTACTTACGGCATAATTGATTGGGGTGGTGCATTCGACAACGCTATCGGTCTCAGTTAAGAGTATTGTTTAATAAAGAACAGACTTATTCAACGAATAAATTATATAAAGAATCCAGTTGTACTACCCGTTGAGCAAATACGACTTAAAGTAATTGCTATATAACTCAATAACCATAATCAATTACATCCAATAACGCACGGAATCATGTGCAAACAATAATTTTTTTTTATAAACCGATCTAAAAATATCGAATGAGGTAAACATTTCGAAATAGTCGGCACTGAAAATATATAATAAAATACCATTTTATATAATGAATCTTCCACATAACTTATTTAGAATCAAAAATAAAAATCAACGATTACTAGAATCTTTCGACGGATTAATAATATAAATCCATAAACTATTAGGATGGTAATCCTAAACTATAGATTATATTTCGTAATGTAATTTAATATTTAAGTTATAACCAATCAAATGTATGTGTGTATTAAATAATTTATTTTAGAACTCCTGGGCCCCGACACGAGTCGTCTCAATGGGGCCCAGCATTCTTATAAAGTACATGAATTTAATTTAAATAAATACCGAAAATAAAGAAATAGCGAAAAATTTATTACACAAAATAATAAACAATTACCAACGTAACAATTCGCGGTACCTAATCCGTAAACGAGATATATATATATAATTTTTTTTTTCAGTTAAAAACGAATAAATAAATAATTGCGAATGAAAAATATTATTCGACTAGAAAATGTATTTTCGCGTTTATTATTGTTGTTGTCGGAGACGTAAATATTTTAAATACGTCAAATCGTACGTAATTTTTTATTCCCGTATTTATCAATTTTTACATTTTATTATTACAATCAGTTACAGTCGTAGCTGCACGCATAATGCGCATACACGTGTATACGTGTCTAATAACCGCGGTCTAAAAATGAACAATAATTCGTTCAGAACATCGTATAAAATTTAATTTAGCGATTTAGAGAATCGTTACCAACGGCCGAGGTTTACACCCGGGCTGCAATTATTATTATTGTTGAAACGTATGAATATTACGATTATATACGCAATTATATTATTATGCTCGAACCGGTGATAATTAACTATATTAAATACCGATAGTTTTCTATGTAGGTAAATGGTACGCGGTAATATTTAAAATTCGATAATTGAGCGGGCACTTAAGCTAAGCGTACAGCGGATGGCTACTGTCGATTGGTCGTACGATTACCACTAGCAATTTGAAATTATAAAAATACACCGATTTGCTGTAGCCCGGACATTATATAACTGTTTTACTTATTAAATATTTCTAGAGTCGTTTGTATGAAATTAAAATGTATTTATAATCCGCCGTATAAGTACAAATAATAATAATAATATCCCAGGTAAACAATCAAATTTGTGTTAATTATTGTCGCGGCAAAATTATTAATTTTAACGTTTTATTACACCACGTAGGCCATCCACTGTAATTATATTCGTATACATATTATCGTACATTAATTATTGGTAATGCATTTTTACTAATGCGATAACATTCGAGTATATTGACGCATAAAAATTACATCTATTAAAAATAAAAGGTGCCTAACTTTTTAAATACCCACCGACTTGATTACCCGTGGAATTTCGTATACTAATGGAATCGAACAGCGCAGGCGGGCAGACGTGTATTTGTACTCGCGAGTAAAAGTATTTAAACGCAAATTTTCGAATACGCGTTTAAAATACTTTTACAAAATTGAAACGCATCGGATACATTACACCGTGTTGAAAGTTAATTTTCGATTCATAATTTTCATTAAAATTTTCACAAACGATATTATTATAAAAACAAAAAAAAAAATACGAATATTGACGACTCTACACGTTGGATGGTACGTAAGAAAAATAGTATTTGAAAGTATTTATAAAATAATTTTCAAATAATATCCGTGTCCGTACACGAAATTAACACATTTGAAATGTATTTTTTTTTCCAGTGTGCAGACGGGATGCCGAAACTTTAAACTAATTTTTTTTCTCTCGAAATTGTAAAACAAAAAAAAAAAAAACATCGTTTTTTCGTTTCGTATACGATCGCGCGTGATTATATATTCGAATTGCATTTGTTGAATACGACTCGATAGTATAGAACGACAGGTTATATTTCGTCTACCGCAAACGGACTCTGACGAAAAACTCTAAAAAAAAAAAAAAAAATACGTACGACTATTACAATTACAATTAATCGTATACACAGTCTATAGCGAGTATTTTCGAGAAAAAAAAAAAAAAAAAATGTTAAAACTCCGGGTAAATCAGGAGCGGCAGTGTAATAATATTGTTATATCGGGTCGTTTAGGTATCATTTATCTCGATGGTGCTACTCACTTCTGGGCGACGGTCGTCTGTTGTTTCGATGTGGCGGTGTACGGGTGGTAAACGGCGCGCGGTTTTCGGTTTGGGTCTCGGGTGTTGACGTCTACGCGCACACACGCACTAGCACATAATTCCAAACGTTAAGTACCGACGACGACTTAACGGCGGCGCGCTGTTACCTTGTGGCCGCGTGTCGTGCGCGCGTGGTGTTTTTTTTTTTTCGGAATCGCGCAGCGGATCTTTGCGCGGCGCCGGGCCAGAAGAAGGGTGGCCCGCCCGGGCCCGCGGTAGGGGAAGCTGACGACCGCCGAACGCCGCGGCATAGTGAAAGTAATACTAATAAACGTTCGTATAATATAGATATATTTTTTGTATATATATGTACACGCGTATCTACAAGTCCGGCGGACGTGTAAAATCACGAGTGGTAGAACGCGATAGTAGAAAAAAAAAAAAAAAAAAAAAAACCCAATAAACCCAGTGCCCCTATTAGCCGGGCATATTGGGCGGACCGTTATTATTATATCGTAAAAAGCGTGGGCATAATGTCGTACCACGCGCGCGCGCGCGTGTGTGTGTGTGCAGTCTTTTTATTTTTTTTTTTTTTTTTTTTTTTTTTTTCCCCCCGATACTTTTACCGTTTCCGAAGGTCCGGCACGTTATATGCGGTATACGTGTATTACGATTGTTTTACTCTACCGACAAACTTTTTTTTTTTTTTTTTCTTGTTTTCCTCCTCGCCGCCCGCCGCTCTTGCGGTTGCTCAACAAGTCGCGCGAAACTTGAACGTTCCTACATACTGGCGGCCGCCGCCGCATACGAGTATATCGTTTTGGTCCAATTATTACACAATCGTTTTTGCACTCTCGGTGTTTTTTTTTTTTTTTTTTTTTACCCATTATTATCGTTATTAGATATACTTTATTACCGTACCGATAATATGACGCACGCGGTTCCAGCGCCACGCCGGGCGGTTTATATCATAATTATAATTATTCGCAACCCAACGGTGTACGTACGTACGTGTATACGCCGGGGGAACGGAGCGCGCCCGGTCTGCATATGGAAATTCTCCAGAAATCCGTACCGTTTGACCCGGCGGCCCGACGGTTTTACGGATCCGGCGGGATATAAATTACTCACGCTTGAACTCCTTAAAACACACGACGTTGTCCACTATGTATTCATTGGCTTTAACAATTGAAACGATTTTAAAAAAAAAAATTAAATCGCCTACCTAGTGTATAATTATTTAATTTTTATGTTATAATTATGATTTTTTTTTTTCTCCTCGAGAATTTTGACCTCGAATCTATCTTAAGTATAATCCGGAAAGTGGGGTGGGACACAGGGTAAGTAAACTATATGGGGTGTTGTAATTTCGTTGCACTCAATATCGTAATTTGAACCTTTGGTAGGTAAATAAGCAGGTTCGATTCCGAAAAATGCTCAACAGTTTTCTGCAATTTTTTTTCTATTACGAGGAAAATAAAAAAACGACCACCCGATGTACTGACTAGGCAACATTAGCTACTAGAAACCAATCCTGATATTGATGATCATAGCAAGATTTTTGGTCAAAAGTTATTCACAGAAGTAAAAAAAAAAAAATCACGCACATAATGAACATTGTCCGCTTCGTTCAGAATCTGAAAATATCATTAAAAAATGTAATTATCATTGTCACGGGTATACGGGACTTGAAACTCCAAACGTTTTTCAATGCCAACCTAACCACAGCTAGTTAACACAATGATAGACAAAATCATCTATTTTTAACATACTGTTTACTTACGTGTATAATTAAAACTGATAGGTAACATACACGATTGTATTAAATATTTATATACATAAATTAACTTATTTGCGGTCGAATTGAAAAAAGTAGAAGTTTTCAATCCTGAGAACAGGTGGAATTTTACTCTTTTATAATATTGTTTCATATTTTGTTAAAAAAAATTAAATCGCCTACCTAGTGACGCATCCGGGGCACGGGGGGATTGTAACCCCTCCCGAAATGTCATCGATATTTATTTATTATTATTATTTTTTTTTTTAAGATAATTCAATTTGACCGATAAAAATTAAATATCCTCTTACGAGTGAGAATTTCAAATGTAAACCACCAAAATATTGCCCGTTAATTTTTAACCTGACCTAACCCGTAGTATTACAAAAATTACAATAATACACTTAAACTTTTTAGAAAAACTGTCGGAAATCCGGAAGTTTTGATTTCAACGATAGCCTTGATAACAGCGTAAAATTCATCCAAAATCTACCCCAAATTTTCGATCCAACTACAATGGTTTTGTCAGTCACCGAAAAAAAAAAAAATAATAATAACAATCATGCCGCGTATTAAAATATTCAAACAATATTATTTCACTTTTAAGTACTCCCTATTATTCTGTAAAATGTAAAAATTGTTTTACGCTTTATGGTTTTGTATATTCACATTATTTGGTATGTATGTGTATTGCATGTATTATTTTATTATGACGGTACAATGAGGTACCTATTCTTATAATTTAAAAAACAATTTTTTTTTTATTATTTCCGCGTACGTATAAATAATTGAAATAGTTATAACCTTATAACTTAAAATTCATTAAATAATTAAATAACTGATAGACATCTAGACTGTCTTAAATATGTAATTCAATCAAATCTTATGTAAACGGAAAATACTGTAGAACCAACCAGCGGTTTATATCATATGATGCGTGAATTTCCGGATAGTATTATAACTGAGGACCAAGGACGTATCCAGAAATAAATACATGGTTAAAAATAGCCCTAAGAGCCAGTGGCATAACAAGGGTATGGCGAACAGTGGCCTACGCGACAGGGGCGTAAAATTGTACTTCAAAAGTGGTATTTTTATTTTTCATTTAAAACGACATATTTCCATTATACATTTTGAAATATGTATGATTTTGTCTAATTGTGCACACTAAATGTAGTGTTTATTGATGAAATTATTAAAGAGATTAACAAGCATGACAATTTTATCCATACACAATGAATTTGCTAGAAAAATTTCATATGAAGAAATTATCGACGAATTCGCCAGCCTTAAAGCAAGAAAAGCAAATTATTAAAATTTGACATTTACACTGTAATAATAACTAATAAATATAAATTGTATCCTTAAAAAGAATTAGTTAAATTAAAGGTTAAAACAAATTATCGACACATCAATTTTTTAATCTGACTGCTATGAGCCCCAAAAACTAGGACCCAGGATATGCATATGTCGTATGTGACTTCCCTCCCAATCCCGTTTCCAATCATAGTTTAAATGGAAAATTATACATGTAACGATATACCTATAAAACATAATAACACCAAACAATTTTTTTTTTAGAATTCCAAATTAATCGTTCAGTCATAAATTATTTTAACCATATTTTCCGTATTGCACTTTTCCCTTACTAATGAATGCTATTATTTGAATCACCGTGCATCGGCTCAATTTAATAGTAGCCACTGGCAACCGGCAGGGCCCGTTAAGTAATATTTGTACGGCTTATACTTAAAACTCTTAAAATACAGACTTTTTAGTAAATAATTCTGTATGTGTCATTATCATCATTATACCGACTACTAAAAATGTGTTTTATTGTATAGGGGTGAAGTCCATCAGCGTAACTTGGGAGGAAGGGCTTAGCTCCTTGATTTACATCTTTAGCTCTCTATATGTTTTTAACTTTTATTCTCTCCTGGTTAAAAATTTAAGTCCAAATCCTTGCAAAAAAAAAAAAAATAAAAAATTATGGTTTCATTGTGTAAATATTTTTGAACTTTGGTTTTCTAGAACTCAAGCTCCTATAACTATTAAATCTTAGTTACGCTCATGGTGATGACGACCCTAAAATCCCCTTTATTGCAGTCACTGTTATGGACCTATGATATAGGTCCATAACATTTATATTATAGATAACAACCATAATAGTTTTAGTGATAAATACGATGGGTTGTGTATAGTTAAAATACTAATAAGAGAGTTTCGGAGTTAACCTAAAAAATATGAATATGGATGATTGCAAACTAACATTATCACTTGTTTCGTTTGCGGGCTATCTCTTTGCGATCTCATGTCGGAACTTGAATAATAGAAACACCTCGATTCGTTATACGAAACCCGTTGGTTAGGTCACAGGAACAAAAAAAAAAGAAATTTGAAGGTCAATGTTACGATTACACATCTACTGCGAATTCAAATTTGCTTAAGTCATTTTTATATTTCACAGTTTACGTCATTTCATATGGAATATGGGATGAATTGTTCTAGCCCGGATATAGTATTGAATTTATTATGGTAGATAAATATACGTACATACTTGAGATATTAGAAAATCAGAATTGCTAATCCTGTAAACAGACCTTAGATAATTTCGTTCTTTATTTTTGGCGACTCCCTGAACACAATGGCTTTCGTCAAAATTATAAAAAAAAAAAAAAAATACTAAAGGCATAGTTACTATTGTGTCTAAATACGTTTGCTTTAAATCATTTTATATAGTGTATGAACTGTACACCTAAGTACTTATATTTAATTACAATTGACCCATATGTACCCCTATAAGTGGTAGTTTCTAACGATAATACTATCATCACCTCAACGATTGTTAAATGTGTACGATAATAATAATTATTATTTCATATTAAACAATTATCGGCTTACCTACTCTCTAGAATTTATTGAAACCACAATACTGCAGTGTATCCTATGCTATATATATATATGTTATATGCTTGCATAAAAATTGTGCAATCGAATATTTCTATCATAATAGTATTACCTACATTTGTATAGGTTTTTAATTATTTGTTTGTTCCACATTTCAGAGATCCAACAGGTTTTTTAAACAAACAATAATGTTAATATTGATCTAATTTTTATAATTTACGTGTTATAATTGCGTGTAAACTACAAGTATAATATCAAACGTTTCGTTCCTAATTTCGTTTAAAAAATACAAACCCAGCGAGCTTACCAACAAATACCATAAACCGTTTTTAAGCTAAACAATGCGATATATTATTACGTCTACTTAAATGTTAAAACTCGTTTACGTGTAATTTTTCTAGACACTTCTAAAATTCTAAATATTATTAATTTTTTTAAAACTATAAAAAGAAAATCGTTTACCAGTGCGGCCTGTCTTTTAAAAAGCGTTTACTCAGTAGTAAGTTAACAATATCTGTGGTATTCAAATTAGTTGTTAATATTATAAATTAAAACCATTACAATGAAACTAAAAAAAATTAATCCCAAAAATTGTTTTGGGCATAATTGGATATCGTGATGTATTTTTTATTTTTTTTTTTTTAATATTGACAACGGCGATCGTTGTACATTTGTACCTTATTTTATCATTAAACTCTGTATAGTTTTTGAGACTATGTTAAAAACATAGTTAGTTTAAAAATGATAAAATTAATAATTATATAAGTTCAATTTCTATACCAACTGCGTGAGACTTTTGAGTAATAATAACTACCATAAAACAGCATACATTATTTATTTAAATTTTTTTTTTTTAAACATAGTTAATGACAAATGATAATTTTTAAAAACAGTCATCCATAATTATAATCTTTTTAATATAATTATACGTATAACAAATCCAAACTAAGGTGTGAAACATAATCTACTTAATTAACGTTAATGCCAATATATAATAATTGTAATGCATAATGGACCATGGTCACACACCAGTATTGGTACCTACCTATAAAATGAATAACATAAATAATAGGCTAAGCGGCCCTCCGAAAATAAATATACTTAACTATAATCATTTTTGGAATCATTAACAAAATAGAATTCTATATTAATATGAACGCGTATAATGAAAAGCAAATGACTGTTAGATTTTCCTAAATAATTTGCTTTATCATTTTACAACTATAATGTTAATTTGCAGACTTTCAGTCATTGTTAAGTTTAAATTACTAGATCAGATGCACTAATCAAGGCTTTATCTTAAATATATCGACGCGAACAAATTCTGTTGCACAAAACAACATTAGTGTAGGACTGTTTGAAAGTATTAACCATTAGCCGTTTATTATAGAGTGTTCGAACGTATTACACCTAATTCGTCTAAATCAAAAGACTATGACAGATGGACTGTCTAAATTTATCTCGACGCAGAATAATAATTCTTAATGTTCCACACGGTATAATAATATATAATACGATGTCTGTATTTTATAAACTTTTTTATTTTAGTGAAAGTTGTACTTTAAAAGTTACACTATCTATAATATAGTATAATATAAACCTTTCAATAGAAAATGCTTAGATGAAATAGTTTATTTAACTGTCCAATAGTTATCGAGAAAAATCAATGAAAAATTCTATACCAACAAACCGATGAACATAGAAATACATGACAAATCCAAAATCCATTAACGAAACTAATTCAAGTCAAACAACGGTACAGTTATTATTAGCTTGAGTATTAGTTTTAACTTTTTTTTAAAAGTTAGGGACTTAATATTGTGACTGTTTAGTTGTTAAGGTATTATATTTTATAGATTTATTGAATAACATATTCAATTTTTTTTAGATTTAATATGCATTTATTAGTTAGTACCCAGATAAGTTCGGTTTATCTTTAAATGGTGTGTTTTAATTTTTAAATTTTTACGTACAATTTACATGCGACTACATTTTAATATAAATTCAAAATGTTAACTGTACCAGCTATTTTATGAATTATAAAAACTAAAAAGGACATTTGCATTTTAATAAGCGTGTTGCAACAAACTGTATTCATTTCACAACGGTTTTAGTTTTTCAGAATTATTTTGATAGAATTTGGAATTTCAGTCAGATATTATACAAAAAGAAAGTTGATTGGTCGGTGGTCATGCAACGACAAAACTGAATGCGATAAAAAAAACGTATATCACCAAGGTTGTCGTGAACACGCTGTCGGTTTACCCTAACCTAACTTAACCTCTCGTTATCTACATATTATTACGACGCCTTGCCTTTGTCGGTGGTTGTCGAGGGCACAAATAGGTCGAATAAGGTCCGAATAAGTAATGTGAAAGCCGATTTTCCTATTGCCTGTGAGTTAGGTTTTGGATTTTTTCATTAGATGTGAAATAAATTTTACTCGGAGGTAACCAACCAACCGTACCAGGGCCTAAAATATCAAACGTTTCGTACCGCACACTTATTAATATTTTGGATGCACAAATGGGCTTTGCCCCATATACCCCCTCCGCAACAGTGTTTTATTTTATCTAGATAGATATATTTGTATATTTTATCTTATCTAGATAAATATGAAATAAATGATCTAAACCGATATCTGAGATACGTAATTCCATCATCCAGATAAATTTATCTAGATACAGTTTTATGTTTTAAATATTCAATGTATACACAAACAGTACAAATTATTAAGAATCACATTGTATTATCGATATCGATTAACCATCATATTCTTCCCATTGTAATTATATATGTTATTATAATTTATTAACTTTATTTAATTACTTAAACTATTTAAAATAATATTTAAATGTACAAAACACAGTTTAATATAATAAAATATAGACTTTTTTTGGGGATAGAGTCCTTTTTTTGGAATATTACACTAGTATTTGATTATCATTTATTCATTATGGTATATAAAAAATATTGGTAATTATTTAATTTTTATGTTATAATTATGAATTTTTTTTCTCCTCGAGAATTCTGAACATCGAATCTATCTTGAGTATAATTCGGAAAGTGGGGTAGGACAGAGGGTAATTAAACTATATGGGATGTTGTAATTTCGTTGCACTCAATATCGTAATTTGAACCTTTGGTAGGTAAATAAGCAGGTTCGATTCCAAAAAATGCTCAACAGTTTTCTGCAATTTTTTTTCTATTACGAGGAAAATAAAAAAACGACCACCCGATGTACTGACTAGGCAACATTAGCTACTAGAAACCAATCCTGATATTGATGATCATAGCAAGACTTTTGGTCAAAAGTTATTCACAGAAGTAAAAAAAAAAAAATCACGCACATAATGAACATTGTCCGCTTCGTTCAGAATCTGAAAATATCATTAAAATATGTAATTATCATTGTCACGGGTATACGGGACGTGAAACTCCAAACGTTTTTCAATGTACAATGCCAACCTAACCAGAGCTAGTTAACACAATGATAGACAAAATCATCTATTTTTAACATACTTTTTACTTACGTGTATAATTAAAACTGATAGGTAACATACACGATTGTATTAAATATTTATATACATAAATTAACTTATTTGCGGTCGAATTAAAAAAGTAGAAGTTTTCAATCCTGAGAACAGGCGGAATTTTACTCTTTTATAATATTGTTTCATATTTTGTTAAAATTACAAATAAAACTTACATTAACAAGATAGTTTAGAAAACTATATATCTAATACATAAATACAATCGAAATTTGGGTGTGTTAATTTAACTGTCGGCGCGTTAAAGTTAAAATTTTAATGAAAATCGTAAAACTCACGGCATTTCGTGCACTTTTTTGCGTGTTAATTGAATAAAACTGTTATGGCCGAACACAAATGCACGGAAATTTGACACAAGTTTTATCATAAGTTATACATAATGATGAAAAAGAAAAATATTTGAGAGTAATATTTTTATGATTCTATTTTATAAGCGTTTAAAGTGTAAACTTCGTCGTGAAATCGTAAAAATTACACGGCATTTCGGAACGCTGAACTTTGTTCAGAATCGTTTTTTCGTTGGTAATAATTTATCGTCGCGTGCAGATATAAATTAAATTCCCCTTTATATCCTACCTTTCCTATTTCCCACCTACAACAGCAACGGTGAGATATATGCCCGTGTCTTTTTTTTATTAATATAATATACATGGGAAAAAAAACTCAGTCGAAAATTGATATTGGTAAAACGGTAGATATTAGTTATCCGATATGCGTAACTTATATTTTTAAATACAATGAGTAATTATTATTTAATTTTTTTTTTTTTTATAATATATGGGCAATCGCATACAATATGTATATATTAAATATAAAGTATATTATTTTATAAACGCGTTTACTTTCTAATTTATTAGAGTTTTATGCAACATATTATATTAATACAATATAGTGTAGGCAATCACATAAAACATAATATTCACACATACACACACACACACACACACACGTTATATTAACTATAATTATTACGGTTATTACTTTTTAATGTAATACAAAATCATATTTCGAAAAACCATTTGCGAATATCTAGTACGTTTGCGAGTAGGGTAAACGCGCGTACATAAATCGAAGTATAAACATGTATATGTTAACAATTTTTTTTTTTTATACGAGCAGTATTATTATTTAACGTTACACAATAATATGTAGTTACCTATGATAACACCATTAGGCTAAAACAGTGACGTAGCCGAGAAAATATTTCTCACGGGGGGGGGGCGTATATTGGAAATTTTCACACCTAATAGGCAATTATTTAAATTGGCTAAATTAAATAATAATTATCATTTAAAAGAAAAAAAAATCATATCAATCACCCCCCCCCCCACCACTGTGCTAAATCGTTCGTTTGGCTCGCTTATATTTTTAAAGTCAACACATTTTTATAATATACCGTTGAAACGTTTATGTTTTTATTTAATTTTTTCGGGTTATTCACAATTTTTCGAAATATTAATCAAACGTTAGTCGATTGTCCGCACGTTATTTGCAACTGTTTTCGAATAAAACGAATAAAATATATAAAACAACAACAATAATAATACCGAGAATACCTATGCGAATGAATTTTTCGAAAAAATGTGTTATTTATTATAGAATAAAGGCATGGCGTACGCAGCGTAAAAAAGCGCAGTTCAAATATCCCTAATAGAATAGGTGCAATCTTGACGAGATTGTGGCAATAGCGTTTTAGCGTTGCTTAAATTCAACGCGCCACAGATATGTACAGCAGATAGTTTTATGATTTCGTTTTCGACGTGTAAAATTTCTATATAAGGATTTTTTTTTTTTTTTTTATAATTGTTATAAATTTACAGCATTTCAACCAGTTCTCTCTCCTATCTCCGTGCTCCAGATACGCACGTGTATCCAACCGCACGGGTATACAGGCAGATACTGGTTGTCACAAATAATAGCCGACCGCAAGGTCGCGTATGTAACAAAATTATAATAATATTCGCTGTTTTTTTTTTACTATTTAATTTAATAATAATAATTGGGTTGCAATGTTTTATACTTTTTGTCGTGCCTACGGTCGATGATATGAATTGCATACGCGTAGTAGATACAAACAAAACAAAAATTAATGGTAAATATAATTAGATTCTTCGTGTGCATATTCAAATTGTTCGATTTATTTTGATTTTTCGGGTGCATGCATCCTGTAAATAATTAAACATAGTAATTTATTGTATTGAATCGTATTTTATATCTACCGTGTGTAAGCGCTGAACTTTTTCACGTCATAAATTCAAACATTATACCAGAACATGGTAATTATACAGTAAAACTAATACCTACGGGGCTCGTTTAAAACGAAAACATGTAAAGTTGGACTCGTTTTTTTTTTTTTTTTTTTGTGCAATATCACTATTATTCAGTCAGAGCTTACACCGTTAAAACGATTACAACATTTTGTTTAATCGAATTACCGTGGAAATATTTACATAAATTTAATGAAAATTCCATTGTAAACGCAGACAATAATAATTCAGTGTGCCATTATATACGAATGTGTATTATTTAGGTTTGTTATAAATTTAAAAAAAAAAAAAATAACTATTCAAAGTTTAGATTCGACAGTCAAACAATATCGTCGTTATTAAATTAAAATTAGTGGATAGAAGGCTATAAAAATTAAATCACGCTAGCGAAATACAATTGTGCCAACATTTGTTGGTGATAATTAATTTTGGCTTGAAATTATTTATAAATAAATACTATCTAATGAAAAATGTATAAATTGTTATTTTTTTCGTGACAACAGTATGGTTTTCTTGTTGAAAATATCTTATATTTTATACAATTAACTTTTTAATTGAAAACATCTTAAGCTATTTTAATTATTATTGTAAATTTAGAATACAAATTTAGTAACAAATATGATTTCGAAACAATTGTTTTCGTATATTATCAAAATAATTTATTATAACCAGTTATTATAATTTGTCGGTATAGTATAATAATGCAAATTAAAATAACATTTAAAAAAAAAAAAAAAAAAAAAAAAATCATAATATATTATCACGGAGTATGAAAATACATGTAAAATTACAAAAAAAAAAAAATGTTTATATTTAGATGATTTGCATAAATATTCGAATACACTATATATAGTATTTAAATTTCGTAGTTAATATGAAGAAATTCAACCGAGATCTTTTAAATTTCTTATAAACAAACGAGTAACATCGAATCAAGTTTTTAAGTATTTATTTTATTTTGATTTTGATAAAACTTGTCATTTTGGCTGTTTGGCGGCCCGAACAAAAAAAACAAAAAAACGTCTACTAGAAAAATTTCGTGTACCTTTATACAGCATCCCGAACAAAAGTCGTAACATTGCGCTTTTACGCCGAAATAAAAAGTAAGACGCCTGCTTATTTGATTGGTGTTCTATAGGTACGTCGATGGTACAGATTAAAATATCGATGTCTCCATTCTCATATTGACTGTTCAAATTGCACAACGAACGCAAACATATAATAAAATATCCGCCAATCCAGCTGGATCTTATGCAATTCGTCGTTGTTTAATATTGTGAAAAAATTATTAATATAAATAACCGACAGATTTGTGAATGATGAGCAGTAGTGGATCGAGTGATGTCGGCACGATCGTTGTTGAGTAATCATAGTTTAGGTGAATATAATAATATATCACACGGAATAATATTTTACACCGTAAATAACAACGAATAGTATTTTTTTTTTTTATATATATTGGTCTTCAAAAATAGCATTACTTATAATCAGATCTGCCATCAATTTGCCATCGCAAAATTGTTTGTTGAATTTGACGGTGTACAATTATGCAAGTGTGTACATAATAGTTGCATAAAAAATGCATTAATAATAAATGTATTTTTAATAAAAAAAATAATAAAATAAATTTGTCGGGTACAACACAACAGCCACGATGTCGCAACATATTCGATTGTATAAATACATAATATATATCCGAAATAAAAATGACTTATTTTTTGTAAAATTATAAGGTTAAATACATAATAATACAGTGTTGGTTGAAATTATCGTTTCATAATATTTTTGAACAAAATTGGAAAATTATAAGTAAAAAACTATAAGTATCTTAGTTGTATTATTATTTTTTTTAAATTATGAGTAATAATGATGATAACTTTCATTTTGAATAACATTTTTTGAATAGTTACATTGTTCGAAATATCGTTTTTCGAATTTCCCAGTTCGAGCAACTATCGACATTATATTTACAATGTTTATTTAGTTATCGATACCTACCTGTTTAAAAAAAAAAATTCTCGTTTTTGAAAACGTTTTCTGTTTATCCGTATAGCTGTTTCTGTCCAATATAATAATACGGACTATAGAACCAGCAAAATCGCCCAGTAAGTTTTTAAAATAAAACCGTTTTCTAGTAATTATAATGTGTGTATAGAACTTTTTTTTTTTCACATTTAATGGGAAATGATGATAGTCAACGCCACAATCATTATATTATCTTATATTATACAATTTTTCAGTTTAGGTGACTGTAGATTGAAAAAAAAAAACAGTAGTGAATAGTGATGCATAGCGTATTGACTCATAAATAATTGTGTTGAGTTTAAGGAGGAATTCACCAATCGTCACGATTTAAACGTTCTCTCCCTCCGGCTCTGACCCAAACGTTGAGATATTATTATGATATATTATATTGTGTACTATATATTTAATAATTTTTCATACATTTACTATTCCCGGTAATTGCAGATACCTCTAAAAGTATATATTCTCATCATAACCTTTCCCCATATAAAATCCTGAAAATATAAATTACTGTTTTCGTATTATATATTATGTAAAGAACAGAAAACACACCGAACAAAATATAATATTTAGGAAACTATTACATATTTTTAAAATTATAGTGCTTACTTTATTTTAGTGTCATGGTACATTATATATCGTTATATTGCTACGAATATATCAGTATTGTCTTGGTACGATGACATACAGTACAAATTTATACATTTTTTTTTATTAACCATTATATACTTATAATATAATATTTGTTACGTCAAGCAATAATGTTTTAATTAAACGTTGTTATCTAACAGTGTTAATGACTAATAATGATTAGTTGGAACGAATTATATTAAAGGACGCCATGTGTGTGTGTGTGAAATTTAAAAAAATAAAAATGTTTTTACCAATGATGCACTTATGAAATAATACGCGTGACCATATTTTTATCGGTGATAATAATTATCTAACATTTAATCATATAATCTTTGAAATATAAATTCAATTTAAAATTGTTACTGATTAATTATTAAATTTGATTTCAATTATATAAATTATAGTAGAAAATCTCGTTTGAATTTTACAAAAACCGAATTTGTGTAAAAAATATTTATAACCCTGAGAATGTATAACTACTACTCGGTGCAAGAGTATCCGGTCGAATTAAACTCGAAACGGAATTACTTGATGGAAGTCACTGTGTTGAATACGAGAATACAAAATTAACTGTATTACCAAACATAATATACAATACTGTGTGTAGACCTGCGAAGGGGGAAAATCCTGACAAATTGGGGCCAACGGTCGCAGGAATACTAATATCGGTAGTCGGAGCGTAAAAATATGAATCATAGACGAACGGGAGGCGATAAATACCGAAGGTTGAATATAAGGAATGACGGAGCATTGGATTGGTGGGAGGATCGGGAGGACCTATATTCGCGATTTGTTAAAATAATGAAATAGTACCTATGATATACCGTATGATTGATGTATTATCGAATTGTTTATTATTTATCTATATAATAATTACAAATGGTTTTTTTTTTTTTTTTTTTTTTCAAAGCGTAGAAAGTAGGCAGATAGTTATATATATATATACGTATTACCTGCTTACCAACATTATATTTTTAAACACGTATTTCTCATAAAATATCTAACGTTACAAAATACAAACGAATTTTGATAAATATTAAATAGATGTCATCAAAAAAAAAACAAAACAAAATAATACGTACTTGCATAATACGTAATAAAATAAATTATTTTCATTACTATACAGATTATGTTAGTTATGTATGTACAGAACTAACTTCCGTCAAGAGAGGATAGGTAATAACAATAATATTTTTATCTGACATAATATATTTTTAAACTTTCATTTTCTTTTTTTAAATTTTTTTTTTTTATTTTAAACACGCACAATAATCACGATTAAGTATTTGCAGGTTAAAATAAAAACTACAATTGTGCCATTATTATGTTGAAGCTACACCGTTATGATGCTCATTAATGATTTTAATTTTACCGCCCATTTAATCCGATGTCGATGTATTGTATTTTTTTTTTTATAATAATTACTCGGATACATTAAATTTGCGCGGATGACATTGTATTGTTTTGTTTTATCATTTTTTTTATTTGGAAAGTATACATTTTTTAAATGCTCGTTTTTAAAACCTATTTATGAGGTACACATCTATACTTTCGTGTATTAAATTCGGGGGCGATTCTAGTATTCATTTTTTCATACGGTCACGAGAATACAGTACACTTATAGATATAATAAGCCATTAGAGGTGTAACCTAAATTATTGATTTTGTCTTAATACATAACACAAATAATAACATTAAATAAAAATATAAATTGTTTTATTCTCTGTACAAAATATAAGTACAAAAAGGAAATTTTTTTCTACAAAATACGAACATATTATGTCATAATATTTTATTGTTAGATTAATATTTATTCGACTATAATGAATAATTGTTCATTAATTTTACTCATCGAAAACGGTACAACGTTGAACTTTTTATAGGGTGCACCAATAGTGTTAGTATGAGCAGCTGCCTATACGCTAGAACCCCCGCTGATTATACTAATTATTATCACTATGATGCAATAACTAGAAAAATGTTTTTTTTTCTACTCAAATTATTGTTGTTGGTATTTTTTTGATTAAGTCAAAAAACAAATTTACATTACGTATTATAATTAGGTACATTTAAAAATAGATGTTCAAGAGTTTAGCTGTATGTATTTATTAACTTAATATTTACTTAACTTATATTTGTACGTTAAAAGAAATAAAAAATACCCGTATTGTATAACACTAAAACTAACACGTATGAGTCATGACGTATACCTATCTATACGTACAGTGGTGTACCCCCTCGTCCATTGGCCGTGTTAAAATACGAAAAAATACAAAATACAAAATACAAACTATATTCTATTACTAATAAAGTAATACCTAAATCATTGCGCATTTCGCACTACACAATACTATTATGTGCATACGCAAAATTAACTCATTGAAAAATTATGCTTTATATAATTAATGTAGAATGTATTTAGATTACAGTATTATATTTATATTTTTTTTCCATTCACTATATATTTAGCCTACTTCATGGAAAAATTCCAGATACGCCACTGCCTACATGTATAATTACTATTATTATTATTTAAAATTATAATAATAAAATATATATTATAGACATTTCACGTGGGCAACGGCCCGATAACCAGTCCATACTTTTTGTGTATTTGCCCATAAGTACCTGTTTTATAAATAATACATTAAAACTGCAATTTTTTCACAAGACTTAGGTCATATATATTATATAAATATAAAAATCTACATAGTTCTTAGTTTTTGTAACAGTATAAGTAAAGATGAATTTATGATTTAAAAAGAGACCTATAAAATCATTTACCGTTGTTCAACAAAATAAAAACGTTACGAAATTAATTACTGTTCCTGAAGCGGTCAATTTTGATTTTAGAAACAGAAATTGTATTGCTCGAAAAAAAATTAATTCGCATGTGTTGGAAAACGGGAGAGAGAGGTGCTATTTGAAAAAAAAAAAAGAGTTGTATCGTGCTACGAAATTTGTTTGGATGACAATGTGATCATAAAACCCCCAGTTACTTCCCGAAAATCGTATTCCAACTCAAGATTTTTGAGTTAAAGACATTTTTCGTGATATACCTTTAAAAGAAGACGCCAGTGGCTGCTCCGTAAGCCTCGTAAGTGACGAGGCGAATATTTTGAACTTTACAAAGATGGTGTTAATATATACGGAATGACGAATATATACTACACAATAGATACATAATTATAAATTTAGGCTTCAGTTATTATTTTGAAAATTGAAAAATATTTAGTATGTCTACACGTAACATAGTTTTTTGGAAACCGATCAAATCAGTATTTTGAACGAAACTTACTAATTTAAGTTTTAAGTATCATATTTTTTTTTTTTTTACAAGAAACAATTTTATATGAAATAAAAATACATAAAATGCAAGGAAAAAATAAGCCTGCAAAATTATTATTGGGTTTTTATTTGTTGTAAGTATGTAATTATAATAATTGAATTATGTTTGATAAGTGTTGTAGAGAGAATATGGGAGGGCGAAACTAACCCCACGGGTTAGGTTGTATTTAATAATTGCAAGGGATGCAATTTTGTTTAAGTCTTATAGTCTCTTTTCTTTTCTTTTTCCAATTCGAGTACTGCAAAAGTTCATATAAATTTACCGCCTCCGAAGTCCACTAGGGTGGATACATAGTTTTTTTTTTTTTTTTTTACAAAAATTTCGTAAATCACTTAAATTTTAATAAAATAACTAAGTTTATTAACCGAGTGATTTTTTCTAACATTCTATTTATTTTTTTTAACTAGTAAATGACTTTGTATAGCCAGTGTTTTCAATATGAAAAAATGCCGCTCCTTTAAACGCTCACAAATCGAATAATAAATTTCCTTAATATTTTATCAAATTATTCATGATTAATTTATATTGACAGTAGGTGACAATAAAGTCGTATGTAAGTAATATTAGATAAAAGGTAGGTTAATTATTTATGTTTAGTAAGGTATTTTCTATATATATAAATATATATATATATATATAGATTATAGTTTATATATATATAAAAAAAAAATGCAATTTAAGTATAATGCAATTTTATTATTTTTTTTTTATTTTTTGGCTACCGATAATGCCGTTCCGAAAGCATTTTTCTTTTTTTTTTTAAATATCTATACATACCCACCTAAATAGTGGCCAGTGTTACGAAACACGACGACGCATGGGAGAGAGGTCTTTCCAATGAAATCGGTGCATTCGAATTATCGTACATATTAGTACTTGCATATAGACACAAATATAAAATACTGGTAAATGATAAAATTATAAACGACGGTGTACGGGTTTTTTATTACATCACAAAAACCAACGTGACTCATGGTGCCTGAGTAACTGTTCGCGCCGAGAATACCCATAATGTGTGCAAAATATATTTTGATGCTATACGAATATAGTAATATCTATGATCGATGGTGCATCGTAATAATAATAATAATAAATTTTATTTTATTATTAGTCTTTAAACATTAACTTCCAAGTACATATCATTATTTTTTACTTTTTAATTTTTAATTTTTAATTTAACAATCTGTAAATTCCTACATATTACACAACGACTACCTGGGTACCTGGGTATTTAATTTCGCAAATGGCAAACTATAGAATTTCCCCGGTCCAAAATCCTCAAAACCGAGCGCAATAAATTCGTTTTCATTTCAAAAAATATATAATTATACAATACGTCCGATCGACATCGACAAAATACACTAGATATAATATCGTAAACTGCGGTAGTTTTCTTATCCTCGGTTTCATTTCCATATCCAATGTTGAGAGATGGTTATAATTTAGGACAAGGCCGAGAGCGGTTAATTTTTCGTGTGGGCCCCATAAATTAATAACGCTGTAAAATTTAAATCGAATACAGAATAGTTTTTATTTTGGGTTTTGAGACGAAAGACAATATTGAAAAACGATAACCTTCACAACCTTTTGCGTGTGGAAATTTATTTAAAATTTCGTCCGGATTTCATTTCGCTTTTTTCTTTTCTTATGATTGATATAGTAGAGCAAGGTTACGTATGCATTTTCTCTTAGAGGTTGATCTGCCGTAGGATTTTATTCTACTTTCCGTTGAAAAATGCCTTAATTTGAAAATTCTGTAGCAAACAAGTATTTATCCCCAAACCACATTATGATTTCAATTTTTCAAGAAATTGATTGTTTACTATTTTTTAAAAGTATAACCTTAACAAAACAAAAAAAAACAGTGATAATTTGGATAGTGGATATCAAAATCATTGGTGTTGAAAATGTTGAGTGGGCCCGGGCCCATCAGGTCCATCTTCTTGATCTGCGCCTAGCCGAGGGACCAGGAATTTATTAAAATAACGATCTGCTCCAATTCAATTTAAAACGTTGTACGTAAATCAGGTCATATCGCCACATAATATGATCACATTAAAAGCAAAAAAAAAAAAATGTATAATTTATTTTGTAATTCGTTCGGCTATCGTTGGTCCATTAATAATAACTATAGGTACCTAGGTATTTATTATCATCTGATTATGCTCGTATCGTTATCATATTATGATCTCTGTGGCTGAGACTTAACATAATATTTATTTAAATTTTTTTTTTTTTTTAACAGACTGATTTCGATACAAACTTTATTTCGTAATATAATAATAAAACAACATCTAATTGGCTACAGGAACAATTTATTATTAAATACATTATATTATGTATGTGTATAGGTATATATTATATTTATATGTATATATTTTTTTTTTTTTTTTTTTTTAGATCTCGTTTTACAACAATTCTGTATAGTCTGTGGCCGAAATATTTGACATTTGGATTTGCAGGTATTAATATACAAATATACATCTGTTCAGTTTTATAATATCCCATGCAGACTCGGTCAATATTCAACGGAAAAAAGTTGTTTTTTTTTTTTTTGTATTTTAATTATTTGGCAAATTTTCTTTATAATCTCCGAGAGTGATTTTATTACTATTATTATTACGACATTACCATCATCTTATGGTTTTTTTTTTAAATTTTTATAAATGCACCACGGTAGATATAAATAATTACATTTTCTCACATAATATACTGGCAGGGCGTAGGTATTAGGTGGGTAATACAATATTGTAATATTATATTATACGACCTTTACTTTTCTTTGAACCGTCGACCCCGAGAGAACTTGTTTCGAGTACTTTCGCGGACATTGCCCAAGTAGGTGTACTTGTGTATTATAGTCGATAAACACATCGTATTAATTTTTTTTTTTTTTTTTTTTTTTTAATATGGCTATTATGTCTTACGAGTGTGCGAAACCTGTGAGCTTAAAAAATTCAACCTGTACAAATTTGACTGAAAATAAAATAGAATTAGTAGAATTTCGAAGACTAAAAGCATTTAATTTAACTAAAATATGTTTTTTTTTTCTCATTAAATCCGAGCGTAATAGGTACAATGAATTTCCACCTACAGATTTGTCGATCGTGTTTTTAAAACTTAACTAGAAAAAAAAAATGTCTGTTCAAATGATTTATCATGGTTTTCATATGTATAAAAACTTTCGCAACTGTACTATTATAATAATAACTAATTGGTTAACCTAATAGCTATGTATTTTCATGAAGAATTAAAAAAAAATGTATATGCATAATATGATAATACAGTATTCAACTAAACAAATATTACTTTACATTTGCGTCATACAATTTATCAGATAAACATTCATTTAAGGCTTGAATTATAAAGCATTTGTGTATATTTTATACCATTTAGGTATCGAAATTCGAAATAAACTTTCTACCAAACTAAAAACCTACCTACTTACCAATGTGTCGTGACTGTACGGTTTGTAGTTCTGTACGTAAGTACATATCTGCATTTGTAATATTTTATAGTCTTGCGTAATGTTTTGCTAGATTTTTATAACTGATAATGAAAAATTAGATCAACTATATAATTTATAATTGTTAATAAAATATTATAAAAAAATTTTTTGCAAAAAATTGTATTCTACGTAGACACGTTATTACCCTTATTCACTGCACATAGATACTTTTATGTTTTTAAATAAGCCATAACAAAATAAACCAATAGTTAGTTTAATTTTTGAAATTCAATAATTATGTAATGTACATAGGAACCTACATAATGTTTGTCTGTATGGCAAATGAATGTTTTAACAGCATATGAATATGGTTATTATCTGTGCGTTAGTGTGTTTACATGTATTGTTTTGAACCAACATTTTCAAAGAAAACAACTACCTACCTATCTTCTCACTTTGGTGATTTAGTGTTGCCCGATGGAATTTGGTTGATTTTAGAAAAATGTTTGAAATACAAAAAAAAAAAAAAATAATAATAAAAACATTAGGTTAATATTTATTGTCGATATAATGTTAATAATAAAATATTTTACATTATTACTTGTTTTATTGCTTTGGTTGCCAGGATTCAACCTATTCAACGGATTATCTTAATGGTCGATCAAATATTTTATATAGAGAAAAGTACAATATACATTGTATGTTTCGGGTAATTTTATAATAAAGAATAATTTTTTCTCAGAAATATTCAGGATATTCTATAAAAAAAAGAAGGCACAAAAGGGCAGTACGATTTGAAACATAATGTGTCGTAATTGTATTTATCGAAATGATATTAACAGACGGTTTCCAAATGATTTCCAATGTCTTAAGCATAGTAAGACGATAAGTATTACAATAATTTAACTCTGATTACATTTATAGACATCCTCAGCATTAATAATACTAAAGCATTTCAAACAATCAAGACGTATACCATGGACCTACTGCTAGTTATACAAATATACATGTTAGACTTTTAGTTTATTCGTTTTTTTTTTCCTCACGAGTATTGTGTTTCTAAATAAACCTTTTTAATATTTATTTAATTATTAGCGTTCAGTAAACAGTTGAATTTTTCTTTTCAATTTTATATTATTAATAATTTGTTCATATCATGTTGCAGTTTCAGACGTTTCAGTAGGTACTTTCGGGAAAACTTTATGTTACGACATTTGTTTTAAACCTGCAGTTAGGACGTTATTCCATTTTATGGGACAAACAAAACATTTAGGCAGAATAATAAACGTAAAACCACGTTCCAATTAGTTGGATATTATATACTTGTTTACTATTTTCTAACGTGTGAATAACAATATTATTATTGAACAATAATTTTGTCCTTAGGCCAACTGTTGTTTCTTAAGTCAAATGTAATTATCATATCGTTGCGTTTCATTGGGAATAATTCAAGATTGATGTTATGTTATATTTTCTTGGTTGTCAATAGATTCTACGTATTTTAAATAATATATAATTAAATTTAAATTATATTCAATATTGTTATTTTAAAATATTGTTTTGGTGTATTATGATATAACATATTATTATGCAATTATCACTGAACATTTACGGTTTTAAAATATTTTAGAAAAAATATATCTGTGTTAGGTTAACATTTTCACTCGGAATTTTATAAATATAATACACAACTCCACGGATATTTTTAAAAGAAATCAATCATTTTATTTTAACAAATTGTGGATTTTTATACAAATTTTTTTATAATGATTATTGACTAAATACAAGTTCATATTTATTTTTTAAAGTTAAATGACTGACAAATAATAATATTCGTACAGAATTCATTATTTTCATGATTTTGAGATTCTTTATTTACCATTTTATAAATCAATCAATGTTATTTTTAAATAAAAATATTAAAGTATACTTTTTAAAAAAACATTTAATTTGTCGAATATGTTACACCGGTGAAAGTAATTATTGTAATAGAATGATGGAATCTAAGTTTATTATCTTGTTTTTCAGTTAGAATATAATTTAGTAAATCGTATTGCCTCATATATTTATTATTAATAGTTTTACCTTGAGTTAAAATGACAAGTATGCCGGTGAGTTTTCAAATTATATATATTATCAAAAAAAAAAAAAAAATTAAAACAAAAATTTGTAATGCAATTATTACTATTTCTTTTTTAGCGTACGATAGTATAATAATATACGACCCTAGTCCGTTCTCACCGGGTCCAAGTAAGTCCAAGTTCGAGTAAATATTTCATATTTCTATTTTCTATTCGAGTATATTACATTTATTTCGAATATTAACGGGACAACATGAATCAAACCTAACCAAAAATATGTATGGGCGGGCTATACTGCTGCAGGTGGACAGTATGGAAGCTGCACGGTACGGGTGGATAGGAATGAATTCAGGGACGCCCGCAGAGAATTAGTTCACTAGGCGCAAAAATACTTTTGGTGTCAGATCAATATAATAAAACAAGAAATACATATAAGACGTAACGAGTTTTGTCGTAACGGTACGGTGGCGAGTCAGTACAGCGGCGAGATGGTCAGCGGCGAGACGGGCGGGCCCGTTCTCACCAACGTAAACGAAAGCGTTTATCTGATTTTTTTAAACTGGGTTCGTAACTACTAAAAACCGACCGCGATCGATTATTTTATAAACTCCGTTTAAAAATCAACGTTTACGTTGGAGAGAACGGCCCTAGGAATTTGGTAAAAGTTGTGTAGTTATCGGTGGGTGTTCATAGATGGACGCTCAGATTTTTCAAGCCATTCAATCGCGTATTCCGCACATTCGTGAACTCCTCACTAGTCTCTGTGCAATTTACAAATTGCAACTGTTACAATTGCGCAATTGTAACAATTATATTTGTTTATTGAATCAAAGAATATTTTGAATTAATTTCTAGATCTATATTACTGACTAAACAGAGGAACAAATAACCCTTAGATTTTGGAAAAGTTATATATTTATGGGGCAATAATTTGATTTTTTTTGTTTTACAGCATTTAAACGAGTCAAACTAGATATGTCGTACAACACTTAACAATGTACAATAGATAATAAATTAATGTCAAATAAATTGTATTGTATTATTCACAATTTATTATTGTTTTTACAAACTGTTCTAGTGAAAAACATGTTGATTCTAACGAGGTTTAGCCCCGAGCTTTACGACATCATAACACCTTAAAGATTCTGCCTCGAGAGCTGAGAAATAATTGTTGTTGTATTTTCGTTACCGATTGGCCAATCGGTATGCAGTCAAAATCGAATAATAGTCGAAATATTAATATTAAATGCGTTTCGAAAAGTTAATGGTTTTGTTGTTGGGGGTTACCATTCCTTATTGGGTTTCCAGACCGAGCGGAACAATACGTTTTAAAGCTTGTTTTAATTTCGTTATGAGCACAATGTTATCCCGGTGTTATTCGCGTCGCCCACAATCGGCGTAAACAGTGTGGCCGGCCGGTTGTCCGTGTCGTAAAAAAAAAAAAAAATATGTTTCGCGCAGAACGCACACTTATAAACTAATAACCGAACGCACGGGGTATTATTTATTTCGTATTTTAATGGTTTTTCAATGACTACGCGTTTTTTTTTTGTTTTTTTTTTTTTCCGGGAGGTTAAACAATTTCTGGAGTACGCGATTACTGTACGTTGTACAACCTATGCGTGTACTTACCTCGCATAACATAATACAATATAATAATAGACACTCGCGGCGAACGAGATACAAAATAATATAATATAATATATTTGCCGCGGGATATTACGAGTGCAGTCGGTGGTAATATAGGTAATGTTTTCCAACGCGGAATGATTTTATAAAAGTTTTCCATACCGAAGGTTATTAGATTTAAATTATTATTTTACCCGCCGTGCCTATAGATACGTAAAAATATAATATATTCATTTTTTTTTTTTTTTTTCCCTCCCGAGGTAGTGTAATATCGTCGGTAAATATATTATTAACATATTTTTTTTATGATCGATCGATATCTGTAACAATGTAGATCATACGTTATAAAGCAGAAAAATAAAATATAACGTTTTTAATATAGGTAATGTATTTTTATTGGCCGTAGAACAACCGCATTATTTATAGGTTTATCAAATTATTTTAATTTGTTTCGTTTTTATTTATTTTTTTTTTTGGAAAAGGCCGACTACGGCAGTTAGAATTATTAATAATAATAACTTTTACGTAATATCAATAACAAATTACATAAACTAATATTGGTTTTACGCGGGTAATAAATACATATAACTAGAATGTAGCGTAGGAAAACTGATATATAATACACAATATGTTGTTGTGGCGATATAGTATAAATAAAAAATAATAATACAGTGTGAATTCCAATAAATTATTAGTTTTTCATAGCGATTTTGAATACCTTGAGATTTGTAGAATAAAAACTACATGTAATCAAACAATTTTCTATAGATGTGAAAAACGTAGGAGGAGATACTGGTGATCCATCCCACTACCCCACCACAAAAAAAAAAAAAAAAATGTATACTATTTTTGCATATGATTAAAAAAATAGGTAGAATATAAGTGCATTTTTTTAAAGGTTTTCTTTCTTAATAGAATGTATCTTTATTACTGGTATTCGAAACGTTGATTTTAATATACATTTTTTCAAGCAGTTCGATACTACTCGTAATATACTTGTCCCGGTTGATAAATCATTATTACAAATTTAAACCCGATAATATTATATTTAATGACGAGCCCAGAAATGTCCAATGAGAAGGGATAATAGGAATAATAATCTTCTTCCGTACCTAACCCGACAATGGCCATTGAATTTGAAAGCCGGATCGCAAAAATCCAAATCGATATTAAAATGTACCGTCTCGACAACACGTTATATTTTACTGAAAATATATAAACGGAAGTAAACGATCATTTGTATCTGCGATAAAAAATATTATTGTTAGTGTTGGGCAGAGATAGCTAAAAAAAAAACGTATCCATACACAAAGATACAGGATCTAACACTATTTATCTAGATAAAAAAAAAAAAAGAGGTACAAATTTTAAATTTTAATAATTTACAGGTGTATATTTTTTTCATAAATTTATTTACATCTTGTAAAATACGTTTTTCCCAAATATTATTCCTCAATTCACCAATTATATCCAATAACGTTGTGTTAAATGTTTGAACAAGTCAATACGACAAGTACAAGTACTCCTCGGTGCATTCATTCAGCGTCCTCGTAACATCGGGTGAATATTAAAATGCCTATACATAACGCCTTAAATAATGTGTCTCTGAAATTTAATATCACGCGTACTATATTGTGAATAAACCGTCGTCGTTTGCGTTCTGACGGTTATAGAATCACTAAATTATAGTAACTATAATCCGCGAACTGGTCCACGGTTCGTTTTTTAAATATTTCATTTTGCGATGTTATTGAAAATTCGGTATTTCTACCAGCGCCCGTCATATTATGTACTTTTTTTTTTTTTTTATTATTAAAAAAAAACCATTTTTGAATGTGTACCGTCCGGTAAAATGGATGAGCGTATTAGTAAATTTTAAAAACGATTACGCATTCCGGTGATCAAATTGTTGAATAATCGAATTACCTGGCGCTCGCCGTGCACCGGCCGTCAATATGCATTTCGCTCACCGTTGTCAATTAAACTAGTAAAACGATTTCCGTCGGATAAAACGTATAAAGACATACAAATTGAAGGAAAAAAAAAAAGAAAAACTAAGAGTATCTACACTGCATACAGATACATCGGTACATGTATATGTCTTGTTTCTACTGAATATAGTTGACATAAGAATGTCGATGTCAATTTGGTATTAGATACGAGGAGACGAGGATTAAACTGTAGGTAACTTATTTAACACGTGTAAAAAATAAACAAGTTTCAAAGACAGGAATTATTTATTTATTATTTTTTTTTATTCATGGTAACATTCTCGGTGTCGGACAAATTAACAGAATGACCCCCAGCCATAAGACATATACATGTCAAAAAAAATCAAGACTTATTTCAAAGTCGATTTTTGATCAATGGAATGTTGTATTTCGATGGAAATATTCGCACGTTTTCTCGCCATAACTCAACGGATAAATACGAGTAGCGCATTTATTGCACCGGTACAAAATAATAATACAATTTCGTTTTATCTTCAAATATTAGGTATGATAACGGAAAAAATAATAGTTTTCCACACGTGTTACCGGTATAACGGCGTAAACCTTATTTCAATCGGTATTGTTGTACGATAAATTAATTCGTAGTGTTATACGATTACTACGATTTGGATAAAACTAGGGAATCCAACACGTAAATTTCTAGTTTAATCCGAAACCTCGAAGTGGCCAAACGCAGTATTTTATTAACCTTACCGAACGTACAACACGGTTTATAGTTTTTTTTTTTTTTTTTTTTTACTCTATAGTAAATTAATCACGGAAAATATTATAATTTTTAACGTGTTTATTTGTTTATCTACTTCCGAGTATATTAACATTGTGCCAATTATACAATATAATCATTTTTTTTTTTTTACCGTTGAAAATAAGGCGCCGTGTCATTTATTATGATCAGCGTTCGAATATACGAATTTTTACTCACAGACGTATTTCGTTTGCATTATATATAAATACGACGCCGCCGCCGGAAACTCGGATCGCGAAGGTGGTTTATATACGTCCGCACGTACCAGGGTCCCATGCGTATGAGCACGGCAATATAGCGTACAATATTCGTACATTAGTCTTTGTACAATTTTTATATGTCCGAAAAAAATTTGTCTCGGCTTACTGTAAACGCTGGCAAATACGGTTAAAGGTTCGTCACTATGGTAGTTCTTCTTGCGGCAGTACGAACATATTTCCCCGAAATCCGTAGTCGAGATTTTTATTTTTATCAACGTTAAATAGAGTTCAAATTTCGACGAGGCTCGTAAAAACAACGAACGTTTTGCGTATAGACACTACTACTGCCACTCACACTACTCTGTATATTTTTTCGTTTATGCGAATGCAATATTTTTAGTGGGACAATAATGCTCAATTCCGTTTTGATACACGGTTTATTATCACAAGCGATTTATTTTTCGATGTTCAAATGTATGAAAAAAAAAAAATCCGTTAAACACACGAACGAATTGTTGCAATTTATCAAGTGGTTTTAATGCAAATTGAATACAGCTTTCAAATATAAATTTATCGAAAAACGTTTAACCGGACTCCGTTCAGTATCGTTTTAATCGTTCGCGGTGTTTTATCTCGTTGCACACCGTACAATATAATATAAACTAAATTACCTTATGTATCCCGACTTTCCACCTACAGCGGTGGACTACCTTACAGCTGCAGTGTCGTACCTTTTCAATGTAATTATTGCTGTTTTCTTATGCAATTTATAAAAATGCAGAGTCACGGTTTTAAACACGTTTATTATAACATAGTAATAGTAATAATAATAAATGCAATATCCAAGGACGATATGTATAAGTAATAAACTCGTCAAAATGTAATGCATGTGATCTGCCCGGTTTTTTTTTTTTTTTTTTTTTTTTTTATGTTAACCAACACGAAATAAATTACACAATATTATTACTATCAACTTCTCCGTAGAATAACATTTTGATTTTTTAAATATGATTTATTTGAATTGTAAATACCATCACGTGTAATATGGAAAACCGAACAAAAATAAAATAAAACTCGAGTAGATTATTTTATTAAACTTGTATGTTAATATAATAAATCGGAAAAACTATTGTCAATGAATCGGAATAATAACGAAAACCTGCAGCAACAATTTGTCTATTTTGGACAACTGTAATTGGAACGTTTAAAAAAAAAATACGTTCAACTTTAAAACTTGATTATTTAATTTTGTCCACCGTAAACTAATTACTTATTTCAACTAGTTAAGTCGTCATACTGAAAAATCGACTTTTTTACAATTAAATTGCATAACCGTTCGTAATCAAGTTCTAACTGGTCGAAGACAATGAATTGAGCAACTATTACTAAACAATTTTTTTTTTTTTTTTTCATTTACGTCAGCTCAACGAGTTCAATTTATTTTTATTTTTTTACCAAGAACTTTTTGATTAATTTAATACTCGACTTAATCGATTTGTCTAATATTATAAGTGTCGACTCGCCCGCCGTTTTGCTTATACGTGTGGCGCACATTTAAAGCCGGGCAACCGAAATACAAAAGCCTAGGGGCCATTCGGTAGAGTTTCGACTGTTGCGCAAACGGCTACTGCTATCGCGGTTTTTCACGGCAGTTATTTGATAATAAATTATATAATCGCCTACTTCGTACGCTTTGTGTTTTCGACGTAATTATGTTGTGGCAATTACTGCTTTAGTGAAACTCGTCCGAAACATCCGTAGGTATGAAATTCAGCAAACACCGACGTTCGCTCTCCTCTATCCTGGTCCGTTCGTCAAAATATTCACACCTATTGCAGTCCAACCGTGTTTAGTGTTTACCGTCACGGTAGTATTTCTACGGGTTAAAACAAAAAAAATATTAACGAATCCGACATATTTCGCCACCCACTGTTGTAGTTGGCATGTTGAAATGCTTAGATATCTGTACGCGACGACAGACTATTGAAAACAAAAAACGGTTCTGAGCGAAGTTCGGTTAAACGTGTTTTGACAAATTGATTTTTTATTGACTTGCAGCTACAAAATAAATTACTATTGTTCGTGTTCTCAACGAATTTTAATATAAATTAAATTTAAAACGATGATTGAAATACATTTTTTTTAAAACTCAACGATTTCAATTATGTATTAAGTTAGTAACTATAAAATAAAAATTCCAGAATATTTTGAAAATTGCATAGTATTTAGAAATCCTAATACAGGTGTTCGGTGAAATTGTCTTGTATCCACGATAATTTTTCACCAATTTGCAACCAAAAAAGTAAACAAAATTGTAAATAACAGAGACCGTTATTGCATAAACATTTCCGATTTTCCGTTGTATTTTCCTCGGTGTTAGGAAAAATCAAAAAATGGCTTCCACAATTCACCAAGTAGACACGATTTTCTACCGGAAACCGCCGCTGAAATTGATGACCAAAGCATGATTTTCGATAGAAAATTTGTGAACAGACAGAAATAAAAAAAAACATCATATTAAAACGATTATTTGTTCTGCTCAGAATCTAAAATGCATACTAAATAATGGACCGAAAGTATTTTTATTGATTCACAAAATAACATATTTCTTTTATTTTTTTTTTTTTACAACCTATAGTTTAAATTAATTGACTTTGAAAATGTAGGACATCTTCAAGTATAATAAACGGTTATTTATTAAAACGAAAAAACAATTTTAATTTATTCAATACCTACGCCTACTCATTTACAAAGATTTAACAGTGTTTCTATTTTTATTATAGTAGCCCGCAGTCACCTTCAATTATAAACTTACTATTTTAAACCAACTAGCAGTTATGATCGTATTATGATTTTATGGCCGTAACTATACTAGTTACGTAGCGGGTAGCATATCCGAATAAAAAAAGAGATATAGCTATAATCTGTAATATTAAAATCATATATTTTCTATTCTAACTAATCGCCGTAGAAACGATGTACTGCAATTTTAAAGAGTGAGACCATACACACTTCTTACACTAATAGACACGAACCGTCATAATTCGTATTTAAAAAATGATCAACGTGTACTCATATCAGTATATAATATTATGACAATCGGATTACATGCAAATATAGTTTTTCGTAATACTGGTTATTATTACGTACGAACAAATGATTAGAAATATAATTTTGACGGGTGTATGAGTGTCGTATCTCGTTAGCGTTGATTAAAAATTCTATATATTTTGAAAATTGACGAAAACCATTCAGAACACACTTTGAAGGGAAGTAACGATTATAATTTTCTATTGCACAATATTAATCAAAAACGATATTTCAATTTTAGGACTGTTGAAACAATATTATTACAATAGAAAACCGTAAATAAATGCAGTTTATTAGCAAAATATGTAGGCCAATCAACGTTTTTTTTTATACACGTTCGAGTTTTAACTTTTTTCACAATGTAATTATTTGTATGTTATCATCTGCGATTGCATCATCGTTCATTTCGGTGAATCTGACATAATAATAATTATTATAGTGTCTACAGAGAGAAAGTTTGGAAAAAAAAAAAAAAAACTAGATGTGAATACGTCATTATTGTAGAATAATATATTTTGATATTTTAATCATGTCCATACTCCGTTGCGCATCGTCTAAACGCCTAAACTAATGTCCTGTGTAATCACTGAATATATAATATATATATATATATATATATATATATATATATATTTATATTTATACATCTGTTAATCACTCCTGTCAATTTAAAATGCGTTTTAACGTTTACACATATTATAATAATATATGTTAACTAATTATACTAGAATTTAAATGGAAAACAAATACCTGTATAAGGATCTATTATAGTCGATATAAATTTTTGTTTAGGTTGTACAAAAAAAAAAAAAAAAAATCAAAGACAGTTATAAACTGTTAGTGTTATATGTTATTGACCGCCATTGATTTTCGGTGTCCCCGAAACAAAAATCGTCTATTCTTCGACGTTTATGGTATTATCGGACCGCGTACTCCGTACACTCGTCGAAACCCGTATAATTTCGAGGTGGTTGTACCTATATAAGATGCGCCACGAGATTTTAAATTAGGGTATGTCCGACAACTCGTTTTTTGACCAGTATTGTTTCGAACGGTTTCCATCTTAGTATGGGTATATATTATTATTATTATTATAGGTACCTACGGTATTTTTAATAATAATATTACCATAATAAAGTAAACGACTTTTTTTTCCTCTCGGTTCGATTTTCGACAAGTCACGACGAGAAACGTACGTAACGGAAAACAATATTAATGCTTTCGAACCGGACCGGACGATTTATTGTTTCACTGATACCCGGGCAGTTGGTATCGGTCACGAAAATACGTTCGCCGCGACACAAAAAAAAAAACAATAGGTTGTGATAATATTATATACTTAAAATTGAAACTATCCGTATGCCTACGTAAAACACGATTCCGGACATTATTCAATTTTTAGATACCGAACGTACCGGTTGAGTTGCATTTGGTTTTTATTAAGGTGTGCTTGTTTTCCTCCGAAAAAATGTTTGTGTTTTTTTTTTAATTTTATTCGGTGAGTAAAAATGCTCCAATTTGTTCATGATGTACACTATATGAACGTACATTTTCCGCATTGTGGTATTTTATTTGAATAATGTTTTGACCATATTTTTTATTTTTTTGAATACACTATTGGTGAGTAAAATAATCCGATTTTTTCACGCAGTACCAACATGCGGAATTTCCACTAGCAACAGTTAACCCAGGAAAGGATCGCCATCGCTTTGAATCAGCCTGCAGTGTCATAAATGGCGTTTTCATTGTTTTTTTTCTTTCTAAGGAATGCACGTATAATACACGCCAATTTTTTTTTAGAGGATTTACAAAATTTTAGAAATATTCTCATGTTTCCATTAATTTATATTCTATATTTGCACCTATAACAGTGACCTACCAATAGCTTTAAATATATATCTGAGTAAATTATTATAATATCAAACAAAATATTATTAAAAGAAAAAGACAAATAATTCGTACTCGGTGGACTAAAATATTAATATAATATTATATTATATTATATAAGTTTAAATTAATCTCCATCGTTTTAATAAAAACGTTTTAAATTGGGCTAATAAAATAAACCGAGAAAAAGCCAACGTTAAGTTAAAACGGTTTCTCTCTTTAAAATCATTATAATCAAAAATAATAAAATTAATAAACTATTAGTTTTCATTCCATCCAGACAGTAGTATTTTTGTAGGTAACTTAAATAATTAATCTTTTTCGAACTTATCTATTGAATTAATTTTGGCATTTGTATCGCAATTTTATTGTGCTTGGATGTTTCAGAATAGAACTGTAAAATAATAGAACTGTCATCTTAAGAGCTGACGAACGATAAATGTTTTAATTTGTGTAAGCGAAAACCCCTGATTTACTGTATTATATACGTTTTGCCTTAGTAAACATAAAAAAAAAAAATTATTCAAACAACGGACGTAGATTATACGCGATATATTCTATATTATTAGTCGATATACTGCAGTTTAATGCTCACTAAATAATAAAAAATTCATTTTCCGAACACGATTTTCACCGACCTGATATATTAAATAAAACGAAAAACACTATAGTTCAAACTTATTTTATTCGTCTAACAACGAAGTTAAATACAATAAAGACACAAACTACGAGTATGTAGGTTAAATGGATTCTGCAGTATATCTAGGTACCTAAATAACGAAATGTACGTATAGCTACCCTTATAATTGCTCCCAGTTGATTGGCCGGAAAAAAACTATTTTGGCGTCGCTAAAAAAAAATCAAAAAAATCGTATGATAACATACATACGAAATAATAGTACATTTCTATGTGTAGGCGTACGCTAATCGTCATTATTCACAAGTAATCTCGTGAAGCAAAACTGTTTTTCTTTTTAACAATTTATTTTCGTATATAAAAGTACTAAAAAGTATTACCGACAACAAGAACCATTGGCACGCTGTACTGTGGGTTTTAGCTCGAAAGGAATAATAAAAAAATAATTTTTAAAAATCGCTTGTCCTAATCGTAATAATTTTAGATTTTGAGCCTAGCGTGGAACGTAATGGTAGTATTATACGGTGGTTTTTTTTTTTTGTGTGTGTAAAATGTAGCGCATCGGGGAAGTCATAATTTGATATTAATTTTTTTTGTAACGTGAAAAAACAGGAATATTTACACTACTACTGTTTTCTGTTAATCTCGATTTGGTTTTTGTTGTGGTTCAGTTAAAAATAATCGTATAGACACTTGTAATTTTCACCGAACACTAATATTATTTAACCATTTCTAGACGCGGTGAAATGTATAAAATATTCTGGCAGCTTTTGAACTATTTTTGAGCCATTATATGTTTGTAAAACGTTTTTGGGCCCGGCGAGACGGCGGGAAAACGTCGAGTAGTAACACGCAAAAAACGCTGTTTAAAATACGATTCCAAATCGAACTTTGCTCGGAAACGGTTTTTTCTTTTTTTATTATTATTATTTTCTTTCTACCCGGTAGTCGCCGGCACGGTGAAATTTTATACTCTCGCGCCAAACAACCGTTGCCGACGACGGCGCAGTTGACGCCGTCGGTCGCACCGGCATTATACCCATACACTCTACTTTCACTCTCGCAACACACCAGAAAACAGGTATTATTATTAGTATTATTATATTATTCTCGCTGGCCTATCTGTTATCGTCTTATAGCTTTCGACCGTCTCGGGCCGACGTAACGGACCCGCACACGTTGTTGCGAATATCCTACTCGCCGTCTTCGCCGCCGTAATATCGTGATTACACATCGCAGCAGTTCTCCGCCTAAAAAAATATTATTGTTTGGCCGCAGTCGCAGCGCGGTTTGTCCGGTCTCCGTTTTCGGTTTATCACGTTCGTCCGCGGTTTTCGCGGCGCAAAACACGCAAGTACTAGAACAAGAACAAGGTTTCGACGGAAAAATAATATTACCTAATATATAAAACGGTTTGTTTTCGAATTTCGGATTTTCCGCAGAGTTTTACACGCGGGGTCTCGTCATGGACACGTCAATGGCGTTCGCGTTCGGCGTGCTGTGCTGCTACTGCTGTTGCTCGCCGTCCGGCAACGCGTTCCCGGCACAAGGACCCGTACGGCGACTACGGGACTACGCGGCGATCGATCCGTCGGTGGACACCCAGGTCTACGCCGCCGCCGCCGCCGCCGCCGTCGACAACAACCGGCAGAAACGACAGTTGTCGGCCGTCCAGAGCAGACTGTTGAATTTTTTAAAAGTACGCCGCCGTTTACGTATAATGTTATATACACACCCGCTTGTCTTCTTTAGGCGCCTAACTATAGAGCCATATATTCAAATCCAAATTATCAATTCATGCAAAATCGACTTTATATAAATCCTTACTAAGACCTATATGGGCTTATGGTATTCAATTCTGGGGCTGCGCAAAATCATCCCAAACTCGCACCATCCAAGCTTTCCAATCAATAGTTCTACGTCTCATAGCTACAGCCCCTTGGTATGTATCTAACAAAGCGTTACACAAAGATCTCCGGTTTGATACTGTTGACCAGTTAGCCAAAAAATATTACTCAAAATTTCACTCTAAATTACAGCACCATCCAAATCCTCTCATCCAGCATTTATTTTCAATTACACTCCCTGAAAACCCCCTACGCCGTCTCAAAAGACGCTGGTGTCGGGATCTATTAAAGTAATCTAAATTTCCGGTTCTGCAGGGTTCTATCACTGGATAGCCTCCCTCATCAAGTTACCATGTTATTGTCATTTTTTTTTTTTGTTTTATGTACAAATATGTCCTATGTCCTTGCTCATTGTGTTTAGTAAAATACAGATTGTAAATTTTTTCAACAATAAAAAAAAAAAAAAAAAAACTATAGAGCCCAAATATCGGGGACGCTGAAATTATGTGGTCCCCGCACATCACCACACACCCCTAGATGTCTTTACTCGATTTAGCAATGGTTAAAATTACTATTATTCAATATACGACAGAAAACACACACACACACTGTTCTTTTAGTACAAAAAACATTCATATCATATTCATTGTCGTTGTTTGTATATCTACCTGTGAAACGCGACAACAGTGTTCTGGAACAGTCGAATAATCGCTAGTTTTGATAACAAAGCGGATCTTTCTAAACCACGGTCTAAGACCGTGTTTTGCATTGATAACAAATTTATACCAGATCGGATAACACAATTTTATCATTTACATTGTTACATCTAGACAGTATCTACCACAAATATCACATATTATACTATACATACAGTGGCGTACGTAGGTTTTATTAATGGAGGGGGGCTTGAAAATTAATAGTTAATCAATTGTCACATGTTTGATAGGTGCGTTCTTAGTTCTGACTGATAATAAACATCAAATATACACAAAAAAAAAAAAAATTGGGCAGTAAAATACAATTTTTATTATTTTGTCCAGTCTGATAATTGCGAATAATCTTATGATATCTTTGAACGTGTTCATAATGTATACATTTGCACTTTCTCGAATTTACTCTAACGCACATCGAATCAACGATATATCAGACAATGTCTTTGGCAAATCTTGCTGCTTACTCTGCAATAATATACTATGTTGCATATATATATATATGCATATACCGGTGTTTATAAACGTGTGTCACCACAATTAGATAAAAATAATAATCTTATTAGCATGATAAATTAATATAGTAAGGTACTAGTATTGGACAACGGTAATGAATTAAATTCACTTTAAAAGTTTACTTACAAATATAGTGTATTTTTATGAAAACACGGTCTTTCTTACTAGTTTGTTACAGTTAAAACTTGAATAATATTTTTTAAAAAAAATATATATATATATATATATAAATACGGCCAATGTGGGGGGGGCTTTACCCCTTTAGCCGTCCTCCTCTTCCCTGCGTATGCCAATTTATACATAGATTGACTAAAAGTATAATATATAGATATCTGTGGTATCTGTGACAACCGTCTTTAGAACAATTCTTAAACCGTGCGTGAGGCCGAATTATCAAATAATTACCGAATATCGACACACAACTGTATACGAACCACGACGGTACGAACTATTCATTTTTTTTTTTTTTTTTTTTTTTAACCCAAACGTTAAATTTAAACGTTACATTTAGAAGAGAAACAAAAACACCAATATCATAATAGTAACGACTATTTTTTTTCAAAATGTTTTCGGTTTTTTTTTTTTATTACTGAGGGCGCCAAATTAGGACCGGGAGTGCCGAATTAGAGCTTTTGGGTTGTGCATACGCACAAATTGTGTGATATTTATATTTTTTATATATTAACCGAACGCCGCCGCCGCCGCCGCCGCCGCCGCTCGTACAGATTTGTTGGCGAGATTGCCAAATCGACGTTTCACTTTTGCCGCGTCATTCGGATTTCTAGTTTTTTTTTTTATAATAACAACGTGATAGTGATAATTATTACAGTTTAAAATGTACCTACGCGAATTTGTGAAACGCCGAGTTTTTAATATAATTATACGATATAGTTATCTACGCATTTTACGAACAATGTACAAACTATAGCCAGCCAATTCGATGAGAAACAGGGAGGGGGAGGTGGGTGGGTTATGTAAACCTTTTAACCTTTGTTATTGTTTAGATCGGTAAATCCCGCATAGCCTATAGATAATAAACATCGGTCATAATATAGTATAAAGTCCTACGATTCGTGATTAAAACCGATAAAAGTGCTATGCGCGAAACGCTGTGTTTGTTTCAATCGAAATATTAAAAATCGATTTAATCAAAAAAATTAAAAAATATAATATAATGTACCAAAAAAATCCTAACTTTAGTCAGCACTGGCTGCCTTAACCGACGTGTTTACTGTAACTTAAGCAATCGGCCACGCAATTCGCAATCAATCTTACATTTTTAACTTATATCGACCGATTGATATCCGCGTCTTGATATAAATACGAAAAATGGCCGAAAAAATAGTCTTGACCCTTGAATATCTGGAAGCTAATCTGAGAGATGGGCGGTTCATTATTTTAAAAAAATAGTCTAACGTTCCTCCATTATAAATAGGTATATACTTAGAAGAATTGGGTTTATTAACCTGTCTAAATCGTTTATGATCAATCGACTAGATTTTGACAAAATATTTGTATTTATATTTTTAATTAACGTTCACGTGTATATTACTCCAATAGCAAATTAAAAATATTAAAATTATCAAACGATAATAATTACCGGTTTAGGTAATACTATACTATTGACTTTTAACATTCAAAATCACATAGGTACCTTTGATCAAGCAACAATGTAATCGTAAATCGTGCGGGGTTACCAGTGATAAAAATATTACATTTTCGCGTAACTAATAATTATTATTAAAATAGAAAACATTTTTTTTTTTTTTTTAGATATTAATAACAGCTCAACGAGATAAATATACATAGGATAAATACATTTTTAGAAATAATCTATACGAAATAAATACGATTGGCAATCCGTATCAAGGGAAATCTTAGCCCGGGAGTATTGTTCGAATGCAATAGATTGCGCGTGTTTACGATTTTTGTACTATGACACGAGTGTTTTGGCGATTAGAAGGGCCGGGGGGGGGGGGGGAAATTGTTCCTATCGTACCACAAATGCGCGGCCGTACAGGTAAAAGCGTACCCGTGAAAATCGTAATTTAAGAGCGTGACGTTTTTGTTCGTATCGCTGACGGGGGACGTCTCTGGCAGCGGTTGAAAACGGTAATATAATTCCGGAGGAAAAGGCCTTACCTACGTTTCAGACCGAACGGCAGTACTAGGGTCGTATGCGGTCGGGCGTACAGCAGGCGCAGTCGACGGCGTTTCACGTAGACGATCCGGACTTTTCGTCGCTAAACCGCGCGCAGTCTATCGCGCCGAACGGCCCCACCGATTCGTCGATATACCCCATTATTCGAATAATAGTCTATATTATAATGTCACGGCGGTGTGCACGAGCCGAGTCGGTAATTTTTCGGGGCGGGGGGAGGGCATAAAAAAAAAAAAAAAGAGTCATTTATAGTATACAATTACTAAAAACGGCGGTCAATCGTAGCGATAAAAAACAAAATTAAAAAAAAAAAACGATTCTGAGCGGAGCTCCGCGAACTAATCTCGATCGTTGATTTTTTAATATTTTTTTTTTTTTCCGTACCCACCCAAAGTAACACGGAAATCAGTAACAATAAAACCAAATGAATCCGTCATGTTTTGTTGTTAGCATTTTAATTTTTAGAAAAACTGTTGGAACACGGAATATTTTTCAAAATAAAGTACCATCGTTCGAAAAATCCACTTCATTTTCTTAATAATAACAATACGTTATGGACGGTTTGAAATATGTTTACCAATCGAAAAAAGTTTTTTCCGAGAGAAAATTAACCAAACACTGGATCTGCAGCAGTGGCGTATTTAAAATTTTGCTGCCCACGGGTGCACGCATTCTTTATGTCCCTTTCACCATCAGGTTTCATGTAGTCGGTTAATCAATTTATCGTTACCGCTTCGAGTATTTAAAAATTTCATGAAAATTTGGAATAGGTTAAATATCCCAATTTATTATTACTTTTTTTTTAAAAATAATAATTTGTTAATAAATTACAGGGAAAACAAAACCTTATTTTATTATATAAAAAGCAAAATTAAATGTTTCACTAATATTAACAGTATTATCACATTTAAAGAGTTTTGATTTTCGTTGTAATTTTTCTAATTATTTGGAAAACCGTGAAAAAACGTAGAAAAAACGGGAAAATTGTCGATAATAGCTGTTTCATTTTATTCTATTGTTTTAATTTGGCCATTTTTTACATATTTATAGACATTTTAATTTTTCAAAATATTCTTAGTTGTTGTGTAAAAGTAGTGCCTGGGGTAATTCGCTTCAATCGCCCCCTTAATACTCCACTAATCTGTAGGGGGCTAAACTGTTGAGGATATAAAAATATATTTCAATTAATATACTGCCGGTTTGTATAAATATAGAACAATGTCATGAGTTCACACTTCAAGTTCAAGTCGAGGAAATCTTATCTGGTTGACCCTAAATTCCTCGCAGTTAATTTTTTTATATACGCACACACTAATTAAAAAGAGTGAGACCGACAATATTTTGTATTTGAAAATACGAAATACCTTAATATATTACAAAAAAAAAAAAAAAACGTCTTTGTAATTCACGTACAAGTGGGCATTAATTATCCCAGGCTTGATCTGAAATTGGAGTCTATGTATAATATATAATTCAAAAAGATCGAGGTGTCGTCCCGAGAATTAAAATTTTTAAATCGTATAACTAACACTAAAAAATATAATCAAAAAATAGTATATTATAAGACATTACACGAAGACAAAACATTGTCGAACTTATCTACCTATAAAATTCGTCCTCGCCGTATTCAAACTGTTAATTTTATACCTTTATCTAAATGAGTTCACGCAACATTAGTATTATAGACGATTTATAAAAATATTATTTATCGGTCCGCAATAATATTCAAACCTACATTCGTATATAAACGGTTCAAGGCGATTTTAGAATCTATTACTCATTATGAAAATTAAAGGCGACCGAATTATTCGTATTATCTATATCGTTATTGTGTTTGAATTTCAATTTATTCGGTTTAAAAAAGTGTCCGTTTTTTACAATATTAGAAAAGAAAAAAAGCAAGCCGATAATTGTTTAGTAATTATTAATATTAAGCTATAACCGGACATGTAAATAGGTATGCCGTTGCCTGGATTTAATAAACGAAATGTTTTCTTAAATTATCATCGTAGGCCTAAAATTGTGCTGGTTTCGAGATAAAACGGGTTTTGGGCTCAATAATCGCTAGAACGTTTCGAAAATTGTACCATAAACCTATAATAAGCTAGTAATTAATATTAATATTCTGTAAAAATTGCCAAATTACATTTAAAAAAAAAATTCGAAAATAAAGAAACCGTTATAGGCACACAATTTTCCGATTTTCCCCAATTATTAAGAAAAATATAACGAAAATCTTAAAATAATCTCCAAATGCACCAATTAGATATAAAATTCTTTAAGAAAAGGTCCTATACTTGATAATCGGAGCGAGATTTATGGTAAAAAAAGTTATTCACAGAAAGAAAAATAAAAAATTTAAACAATACACATCATAGTAAAACCAATACATTCGTTCGCTCAGAATCAAAAATCAAATCGTATATTACCACAATTAGCCTATACGTATTGGTTTAAATTTTCTGGCTAATATTTATATAATCCACATTCGTATTTAAATTTAAAAACGGGCAGCAATCACAAGTGTGGTCGCAAGTCCACGTAAAACGGTAAAAAGTGCGGCGGGTCCAAGGCGGTTTTAGAACTTTTACTCATTAAATGAAAATCGAACGTATCGAATTCGTATTATCCGTGTAGGCATTGTGTTCGATGTTCAATTTATTAGGTTAAAATGTGCCTTTTACAGTATTGAAACGGAAAAAAATCAAAAAAAAAAATCGATACCTTGTTTAGTAAATATCAATATTATACTAGAACCGGGCGCGTAAATAGGCAAGCCGTCGCTTGTATTTAATGAACAAGTTGTGTTCGATAATTTTCACCGTCGGCCGTTTTACGCTAAGTCGTGCCGGTTTCGAGATAAAACGGTTTTTTCGGCGCGGGGTCACGTGCGAAAACGTCCGCTGATGACATCGGGAATATTGTTACGCGCGAGACGACGTTTTACCTACTCGGCAGCCGCACGCTAGTACCAGGACTGCATGCGTTCGAGGCGTGACGTTTCGCGGCGGCTTTTTTCCCTCGCTAAAATACTTCTCGTACTACTTTCGACGCCGTACACCCGTGTACAGCTGCAATACTCCGTTTATATACAATCCCGGCCAGTGGCGTACCCTGCGATTTACAACCACGAATCCAACGACCCTGGATATTTCACGAGCCTCCCTACCATCGACAAACGAAATTGGTATTTTTTTTTTTTTTTGTTTTCCTACTGCAAGCGACTGAAACACGTTCGATTTTTGTAATTCATTACATTCGAGTGCGCCGGTCACCGAAAACAACAACAGTCGTCAATCTCAAACACACACAATTCAATGGGATACGATTAGAATAGTGAAAAATCATAAATAAATTCGGATTAATATTAAGAGTCACGTTTAATCGCACAATCAAAACCTAACCGTGAAATCCTAATTGTTCGACGGTGTATTATTGTAATCGTTTTATTGAATTTTCCGGTTCGATAGAGGCCTCTTGTTGTGCTCGTTGGGCCTTTTTTCCGTCGTTCCTCACACTGTTGGTACGCCACTGTAGGTTGTGTTTTACCAACACCATAACAAAGTGTCATTATTGGACACAGCCAATACCTTAAATTATCCCGGGATAAACGGCTACCTATAGGTATTATGAAACGCGTATGCATTTATTAAACGTAAACCGTTGACTATTTAAATAATTACCAACGATAATAATTTAAAAAACGGATGGGGGAGGAGGGAAATGTTTTTTCAATTTTAAAACGATCGTATCAATTTGTACATGAATATACCGTACGAGCGATAAACGGCAGTAAATCGAAACGCCCGTACGAAATCCGAGATAATTTTAATTGCAAATGATAAATTACGCTTTATATATATTTATGTTCTACACAAAAGGCATTGTCGGGAAACAAACAAGTTGGATTAGGAAAAATGAAGAGAAAAATAACCCCCCCCTCCTCTCCGACAATTATTTAGCAAAAATGTCTAAAATAAAAAAAATAATTCAAAAAATAATTGAATATTTTATGTTTATTGTAATTCCGGCGGTCCCGGAGCGCGGTTTATCGTATTTTTACACGTTGGAAAATCCACCAACAAACGGTTGACGATTACAATTGTTACGGTAAAATCGAATGTAATATTAAAAGTATAAAATTACGGGCAAAACGGTCGTTTTACCTATCGTCGGGCCGAGACGTCGGCACTAGGGTCGTATGCGCGGCGCGCGATGTTTACGACCGCCGCTATTACCTGTGCTGCCCGGCAACGGAGAAACGCTAGTCGCGTTTTCGTCGCCGTACCGGTCCCGTAGGCCCGGCGATAAACGGATTTCAACGTTCAAATATTGGTCCGCCCGCGCCAATAATTACCGCAATTTAATTGTCCGAAAATACTTTCTTTAAATTTTTTTTTTTTTGCAATTTTTAGCGGACGACTGGTACGTATTTATTAAACGGCTCCAATACAAATAGTACGACTTTTCCGTTATTCTTCCAATCCTATCTGTCAGTGTTTCGCAAAAATTCTATTCGTAATCGTACTTTCGGTTCGTATCATTCGTCCGTATTGTTGGCAACGTCAACGGTTCTCCTCTATTCGGCGGTTTCGAGTTTTGCTACAATATTCAGCATACAAATTATACGCGATCACTAAAACCTACGTACTTTAACTGTGGGGGTTTAGCCCCTAGGGAAATTTCCCCAATTGTTCTGGCGCCCCTGGACTCGGTACTGAAAATCACCGAGGCGACGTTTTAGGATAATATTATATTTTATTATAATAATCAAATTTATTCGACGTTAAAATGGACGTTTTGAATATTTTCGGGAGTAGCGAAATAACGGCAGTCCGACTCGCTCGACGGAATTTTTATTATTCAGAGAAAAAAAAAAAAAAAAAAAAGGAAGAAAAATGCCGTCTTCTACAGGCTTTTTAGTCGTTTTACCTTGATCGTGCACGTGCAATTACCGTTTTTACCTACCGTTTTGGCCGTACGGCCGCACTCGGGTCGTATGCGATACGGTGTTACGTATAACGGCATTATCCCTCTGGAATAAAATGTCCTTTCGATTAACCGCGTAAAGGTCGAACGACCAGGGGTGTAGGAATAAAGCGTGTGTACGGTTAGGACCGTTGGCCGATACACGCATCACGTCTCTCCCTCCCCCCCCCCCCGGTTTTATACGACCGTTTTGTTTTCAAAACCGTACTTTTGAACTTTAACAATACTCCCTGTACCCTGTAGGTACAGCAACGACGGAAATAGTAATGTTAATTACACCAAGTCTAGTATACGTTCACAATGTCAAAAATCAAATATAAAACGACTCTCGCCCAACCGTAAGATGAGAATCGTCCTAGTGTTATATTTTAATGAGCTTTATACATACAGGTAGTAAATATTGTCGTTTTGAATTATTATTAATACAATAGTTTTCGCAAAAAAGTTTAGACAATAATTTTGGATAGTAAAATGCGAAAACGTGTTATAGTATCCCAGGCGAAATTATTTTATTTCAACAGTAATATTACCCCTAGCTTATCGTTTACAAAAATACAATATTTCATTGATCTACGTTACAAATAAAATCCATCGGTTGTAAATGTAACGTTATTGTACATAAGAGTGAGCAAAAACTGCAAATTTGTTTGAATTATTGTTTATATAAAATCGATGTCTTTGTGCAATAAAACGGATAAAACACACGAACGAACGTACATTTTTTTTTATTATTATTATTTAACCTTATATTAATGTAACACCATTTACTTATTCACCGTTTCTTTCTGGGGAGTAATATAGGAAAAATAATTAGGGCATCAGTTGAACTCTGCCCATTTTATCCATCCATACATGTTTGTTATCTATTGTATAATACAATTTTTTTTTCATTTTTTGGTACTTATCATTTTTTTTATTATCGAATTATTTATTTAACAAACATTTATTATGTTGTAGAAAATAATAACCGGTGTTGCGGGATTTATTTCATCCGACAATTCTTCATTATCAACTTACTCAAGTTTTGCGATGGAAACGTACGCATTACCAAAACTATTTAGTCTATTCTAAATTGAAAAAATAAACATTTTTAAATGATTACATTTATAATCGCAAACAATACAAGATCCGGGTTTACCGTACCGATAACGAATACGGTAACGGTTAAAGAGATGTAAAAAAAAAAAAAAAATGGCTCTCCATATAAATACGCTGCACTGACACGTACACATTAAAATAACACAAATTCATACTATTCAATCGCTGTGTTTTGAAGTCATTATATTTTAGTGTATGAACTTGACGCGTTGCAACATAACCATTAATTATACTATCATGTTTTAGTAATACATTTCATAATTTCGTAATAATTGAATAACAATACTGTTGACAACAATTATAATAATGATGAGGCTATTTATTTATTTGGTCAAGACTCTAAGTATTGATTTGTATTCTTCGTGAACACAATATGAACATAATATATATATATTATTAGAAAATATCTTTCACGTAGACGAATTGTATAACCATTCCGTGTATTTTATTGTCAGGTTAAATTTTAATATCAGCAAAATGCGGTTAATACATGTCGAGTGACGTATTAATATGGATCTAAATTATTAAACAATTAAATTTTTGTGTAAATACTTTTAGATTTGTTGTGTAACAAGGGGTCTATAAGTTATAACTAAATTATGTTTTCGTTTTATTATTTTATCGGACAACATTTCTTCGGTTTGTAAAAAATGGCCACACCGTACTTTAAAATATGCCGGTTTTTCGGTCGGTGGTATTTTATTTAAACACGTTTACTATGTTCCCGGCATTTTTATGTTCTCAATATTGCAGTTCACGGGTGGGTACTAACATATTAAATTTAAACGATCCAATTATTTATTTATGTGCCGCTCATATCGTTGTTTGTTTACTATGATTATTTTCATAAACAGTTTGTGTAGTTTATATAATGAAACCATATAAAAAAAAATATAATAATAGTATAGTTCACTTCCGTAGAAGGATCAAGGAGGTTACTGAAATTCGGCTAAATTTGTAGTTATAATAACACGTACCTATTTTAATCGTCTGAGATCAGCAAAGTTAATGAGAAAATAACAAAAAAAGCGGCAAACTTCAAGGTTTCAAACTAATCAAAATATTATATTATTGAGGCCCAGTCTGAACTAGCTTGACCTTGGTGAAATAATATGAAGGTGGTATTATTTCAACTAGAAAATTAAATGATTTCGTACTTAACACGGTGGCAAACGGATGTTCCTAATATATTATATTAAATTGGTTCGGCCGACGAACCATAAAAAAAAATAAAATCATACGTTTATTATTAAATGGATGACCTAGTTGACTATCTCGAGCCGCTCTCCGCTGCCATAATCATAGATATAAAGTATCTTGTAAAACTACACATTTTTTAACTAGTTTTATTGTACCAGTAGGCAGGTACATAATACATTATTACATTATTATATAGAATATTTATTTGTCATTATTTACTAGTTGATTTGATTTAATTTTGTTTTAGAAAAAAAAAAAAAAAAACGATTTCAAACGAATACCTTTATATTTTTTCAAAAAACAAATTTAATAATAGTAATGAGTTGATATCAGTTATGAATAATATAAGTTGTCGTTGTTATGATGATAACAAACACGTATTATTTCATCTTGGAGGGTTCACCGCGATAACAACGATATATTCATTCTATGGAGTTTAAAATTGAGTTTTCCTAGTTTTTAATTTTTTCTTTTTTTAATTTAACTTTATACAACATTGTACACAGAGTGTATACCGTACGTATTATTGTATAAATATTCAATAGGATTTCAATTATCTATTCCTATGATATTATTATAATAATAATAAAATTTCAATATTTCAATTATTTTAATAAAATTATCTCTGTGAGACTGTAATGATTGTTGTTTAATCATTGAAAAACTACGTGCAAACAACATATTTTTTTTTTTTGCGTTTTTTATGAAAACATGAAAATATCACTAATTCGACGATTAAATATTAAAATGCTAGTTCAGTTATAGTTTTAATACTCTGACCGTTCGCGAACCCGCGTCCAAAGATTATAATAATTATAATAGTATTGTGAAATACGGCGGTAAAATGTATTTGTATGATCGTTCAATGTATTTGTGATAAACCGATTCAACAGACAGAACCTCGATATAATATAATATGTAATATTAATTTAATATTTTATTATTAAATGTGTATTATATTAATCGTAATGGATAGATGTCAATGTAATATATTTACCTATTTCTTATGCCGTGGATCTTAAAATATGGATCTTTATTATTAATATTTGGATTTGATTTTTTTTTTTTTTTTTTCGTGAGGATTTTGTTTCTTTAAATAATAATATCAAATCCGTTGTTGTGTTACAGCCGTTGCCGATAGTCGACGTGACCAAAGAAGAAGATAAATACGGTAACGACGGTGACAAATTCAATAGGTTCGGACGAAGTTTTATAGGCGGCGTGGAAACCGTGTCTTCCGTAGTGTCTTCAGCGATATCGGTAAAACATAATATTCTATAGATGGCTTTATCATTTATACAGTCCATTCGTTAAAAAGTGTACGGGTACATAATTTGATATAGGGCACACACTCGTTTAAAACTACATAAAAAATGATTACAAAAAAAAAAAAAAAAAAATACGAAAATCATGTAAATACGTTTACTGGTCAATCGAACAACTTTTTAAAACGGAAGACATGCGAAAATATAATATTTAATGGTCACAAGTCTTTCGTCCGATGTTCACACTTAAATATAAAAAAATCATAAACTCATATAAAAACACGTTTATTTTGTATAATTGAAAATGTAACGTGATACTTTTTAACTATTGTTTATGTTAGAACAGCCGAAATTTCCATAGCGGTCACATTAATAAAATAAAAAAAAAAATGATCTGGCGAGGCGATAGCAATAAATTTGAATGGAAGTTACACTATAACATTTAGATTCTTGTCTCTCTGAAAAACAATAATCATATATCTAACACAATTGGACAGTGTAGAGACGTGGATAAATTTATCTAGATAAATAAAAATGATAATTACTCCGAAATCATCTAGATACAGATTACGATAGCAAATATTATAAAAAAGAAAGTTATTATTGTCATTTATTGATAATATTATAGCAGGGCGATAAAAACTTAAACTACAAATTCGTTATTAAAAGTATAACTTACACGATGAGACATTTTATTGTTTGTATTTATATTTAATAGAAAATTACTAAAATAATGATAAATTTGTTTTATCTTAAATAAATCTTAGATAGATACCAAAATTATCATTTAGATAAGATAAAACACATTTTATCTAGATGGACTATCTAAACACATTTATTTAGCTATGTTTTAACACTGCGAGGTTAGGTTAAGTTCATTCAGGGTTTAGATTCAAATTATTGTAGATTAGAATGACTAATAAATATTATCAAATTTTAAGTTATATCATAGGTTTAAAAAAAAAAAAAAAAAAAAAAAAATGATTCTATTGTATGACGAAATACTAAAATTTAAAAGAATTAAATAATATATAACTTCGTTTTAAATTTAAAAAACAAAAATATGTTAGAAATAAATCCACGTTGACGACAATTGATTGGTATTAACTGGTGTCCTCTTACGTTTATTTATCTAGCTAGTTTGTGATAAAATCTTAACAGCGCCTATAGACAGAGCGATACCTATAATTACAGAGATTTACGATTTTACGATTTTTTATTTTTTATTTTTTTAATTACTGGGTAAAGATTTATCAATCGTAATTGTCAGTAAGTGTAGGCGGTTTCGTAAAATTCGTTTACATAATATTGTTTTACGGTAATATTAAAGGCCGAATTTAACTGAATATATTTTTAATATTTTTGCTTTCTATTCGTATCCAATACAAACAAAAACGATAACTGTTCAATTCTTCCTATATTAATTTGTTGACCTTTCCATTTTCGTGTGATTGCATACAATCTCTGTATTATGTATACCCGCATATTCAATAGCGCCGAATGCGATGGTATTGTTTATTTCGTAATTTACTAATTAAAGGTGATTTACTCGCTTAAAAGCGTACTTAATAATATTTTTAAAGATAAAAGGAGGGATTGTTTATGGTGTTTCGTGACTTTCATATATTAAATAGGTCAAGTAAACTATATTATGTGGCTGCCTAATTGTGTTTTGATTAATTTGCGACAATATAGTATCGCGTCAATCCAAATGTATTTTATTTATCGGTTTTACGTAAATCGTACACGGGTGAGTTTTAGTACAAAATAATATGAAATAAATATTATTATTTACAACGTTTATATTCGTAGGCAGACACGCATAAGATTATCCAAAAAGTAAAATTCTAAATTATTTACTACTATTTTGGACCAGTCAGGTTAAAATTTAATTGTGTATAACGACTAATTTTTCGGTTTAACTTCGAATATTTCCTACGATAATAAAGGATTTAGAAATTTTGTTATTTGAACAATACAAATTTGTCTTTACAATTTCCGTTAGCAAATAGGGTCATGCAATATTTCGTTATGTGATTACAAAATGTGTTCTATCTAAGCTATTAACACGCGTACTTTTGTGTTATGTATGTATGTAGAAACTTACTGAAGACTAAAAAATTGTGACTTGTGAGATTTGTTTTTATTTTAGAAATAATTAATGTAAAGTATTGGCAAAAATTAGTTTATTGAGAAGCTAATTGATATTAAATTAGTTATAATGACAATAATATGTACAGGAGTACTTGTCAAACATTTTCGCATAACGTTTTATGTTATCATAAATATATGTATTGTAATCTTCAAAATCGAGAACTCACATCATTATTGTAAATTTCACGAAATCGAAAAAATAGAAAATTAATCGGTTGGTAGATATAATGTAGCAAATGTTTAAAGATCACGATATTTATTTACCACAAATCTATAGGGAAATGCGAAATAAAATAGAAAAAAATAATGGACGTATATAGATAATTGATTGTTATATATATATATAAAAATAAAAATTGAAAATCAATCTGAAAGGAATAAAAGATGATATTGGTTTAGTTGTACCTGTTGATTATGTGAATATTATTTTTTACTCAATTATACGTAATCTAGTTACAACTGAGCATTTTATACAAAGGGTGATTTGATCATAATCTAGCAGGACTTTAATTTAAAAACATTCGATTTGTTTTGCAATAATTATAAGCAATTGTTTAAGCGTTTAAATCTGTGTTAAAAATTATTGTAAATAAGATCATTAAGCAATTCTAAAATGGCTGAAACAAATCCAAACTCAATTTCATTCAAAATATTCGTAGATATTCACGGTATAAAAATCATCATGTAAATGTCGTAGACAATTTTTATATATGCTGTTTCTAGGCGCACACAATCCGCTTTGATTATAATCATGGTCCGCATTGTTCGCTTTTATAATAAATAAAATATAAATTATCATCCCTTTGTACCTATTATTATTATTGTCAATTCTACTAATATTATTTTTCATAAAATATTGTATGTACCCATAATATCTAAATTAGGTATACAATTGCGAGTGTACCACTGATTTCCCGACTTAATGCAACCGCACGATGATTTAATTGTTACACGATTTTAAAACGATATACTTAACAAATTGAACACTTGTAATTTTCAGTTTCCACTGGACACCGCGAAGAGATTGTCCAGAACGGCTACCGAAATGTTAAACAATCTGGGCGGAAGAATAGTGGGATTGCAACGATAACATAAATTAATTATAAATATTATTAATAACAATAATAATTTATGGTGAATTATAATTATCTGTATGCACATTATAAGACACACGGGTTACAGAATTTGTTTCGTTTATTTCTATAAAAAATAGTTCAACTGTTATTATTACAAATAATAGTTATTCGAACATGTGTATTTGTACATAGAATTATTTTTTGATAATATATATTTAAAAATTATTGTAAATTAAGCGTAGAAAACAATAATATTTGTCTGTTTTATTTCTAAATAATAATAATAATAAAAAAAAAAGATAATTTTTTATTCACAAGAGACTTCATATTGATGTTGTTTTTTATTTCAATGTAACTTTTAATTATTTATTTGGCGCATGCCACGCTGATGTTAAGCAAGACAATAGTTAATATTCTAAAATAAATAAAATAGACACAAAGCATAGTACACAAAATGCGTAACATATATTGTATATAGATAAGATAAATAAATAATCATAACTAGAATGATAAACAACAACGGAGTAGTAAAATTAATGTAACTCATAGGTGTAAAGATTATCTTGAAATTCATTGATCAAACACATTGATTTGTTTTTTTTCATACACAATATGATATAAATTTTCTATAATATTATATCTAAAAAAAAGTGCTATTTCTATTCCACTAGTTTTTAAATTAAAGTTAATTACTACTATGTTAATATAATATGTATTTATTAATATGATAGACATAATATAATATGTTATTAGTAAATATATTATTGAATATAAATTTATTCATAAGTCATGATTATTACTTTTCTCGTATAGAAAATTGAAAATATTACACAATTATTTAATACAAATCCAAGCGAGCACCACCAAAAATGTATGTATATCAGTCTATACACACTTGTGATATAGGATAGCCGCCACTAAAAAAAAAATGTTTTATTGGGGTACTCAGTAACGAGACAATAAATAAAGGAGCTTTTGGGCTCGTTTTCACGTACATTTTCCCGGCCCCATTACTTTTAAAATTTGAAATTTTTCTTGGCTTAATCGTTAGTATCCCGTCAGTATTAGATAGCAGGACAGAAATCATCGTTAGTAGATAAATATATATATTTTTTTTAATTAATTAATTCAAGAGGGGGGGCTGGAGAAATAGCCATAAATCTGCCATATTGATGCGGATTTTATAACGCCTTAGAGTATTAAAAATAACTAATTATTAACCTGACATAACGTAGAATAGAATAAGTTAGAGCCAAACGGTTAGACTAAAACCCGCCGACATGGACTATCTGATACTATTACTACCATAAACTGAACACAAACTGGTCTCCTGAAACCTTCGGTAAAATTAAAGATTATTGGCCAAACCATGTCAATTAGTCAACACTACTCAAAATCAGATGACGACAGGTTGCCGAGTATAATAAGAGGCTTGAAATGCTGAGCATTTGCACGAAACAGTGTTCTGACACCAACTACGTACTTTCGATTCTATTATCTTAAGCCAGACGACCACTGATTGCTGAATATTATAAGGCTTAACGTAGCCCGTCGCTTTCTATGTTTCTCTACGCCTTGATACGATACGACCACACGTTGCCGAGTAATCAATCAAGAACGCAAGTAAGAATATAGGTGTCACAATCGTTCGGAGAGTACTGCAAGTACGGTGGATAACCTCGCATAAATTTTTGACATATAGTTTTAAATCTTGTTGGCACATCTAGAATAACATTTTTTCTATTTTTAGATTGTAAGTAGAGTGAAGGTCGGTTTTTACTAATATGTGTTTTCTTTATCGAAAGAAACGACTTCAATTAATAGTCGTTTATTGTCTAACACAGTGCTGGCTAAACTTGTTTTACCGTGGGCCATAGATAAAATGAAAAATACCATGAGCTCTGTTGCTAGAGTCAAATTTTGTTTTGCGTATTTAACGTTTTATGCAGTCAAGAAAGAAAAAAAAAAAAAAAAAATATTTGCATATTAAATCATAATTATCATCATTGATGTTTATTGATAAATTTTACACAATAGAAATATTATTCTAATTTTAAAGAGAATATTTGTAGGTTTTTTTAAGCAAAATATATAATATTTCAGCTTTTTTTAAACATACAAATCCGGGCTGTGATTATAAACCGTCCAAGTTAAAAATTTGAATTATTCATACAACTTTACACATGGGCGAAGCGATGCGATTTTTAATAGACAATACAATTTTAATAACGTGATAAGGACAGATGATCATAGGTAGGTCTGAAAAGATGATTTCTATTCTACTATCCAATACTAGCGGGATACTAACGATTAAGCCAAGACAAATTTCAAATTTTAAAAGTAGGGGGGCCGGGGAAATGTACGTGAAAACGAGCCCAAAAGCTCCTTTATTTATTGTCTCGTTACTGGGTACCCCGATAATACATTTTTTTTTTAGTGGGGGCTATCCTATATCACAAGTGTGTATAGACTGATATATACACACTTTTGGTGGTGCTAATATACGTCTCTTTTTCGAACTTGACGAAAGCGATTGCAAAAACTCGAAATCAGCAATACACTTTCGTTTATACGCACAGACCAACCATACAAAACCGATTAGTAAATTAGGTAATCACTAATTATTAATTTGGTATAGGTGTATAATGTACGTACAAACAAAAAACTATTGTAAAAATGATTAAAATTCATTATCAAACTGTGGCGAACTAATCGCCACGCCATTGAACGTCATTTTAATTAGCAATGTTTTTTTTTTTTTTTTTTTTTTTTTTTTAAATTATTGCATTTCAGTTGAGTCGATAACATAAAATTTATCGTAATTACGTCACATCGTATCGAAATACGATACAATAGTTATCCTAACGAATTATTTGAATTTTCATCGTAATTGATAGATAATCCAAATTTACAAATTTGTTTCACACTGGCCTGAAGTGAAAATAATTTTGCGGTTTTTTGAGCAATTTTGCCGATTTAGAATTATATTACATAAATACATACGGCATTACGATTTGGAAATGTATAGAATGTAAATGTAAATATATTTGGATATTCATCGAAATTTGGTTCTAAAAACAATTAAAAAAAAAAAAAATGTATTCATAAACAATATGTCGATAAAAAATATACATAAAATGATAACCATTGATTTTTGGACAATTTTATTTTGTATATTTTCCAATGTTTAACGCATTTTTATTTTCTCTGTGTATAGTACATATTTTGGTGTTAATGCAAATTTTTAATTCATATCAAAAGTAACTTGGTACAATTGCAATGAATACGAAAATGGTTAGCTCTGTATTATCAGGTATGTATACTACACTATTTGTCGAACAAATAAACTAGTAAACGAAAGAATAAAAATTAAAATATTAGATAACGAACCTATCTATTAACCGTTGTACATTGTTTTGCGCACTTAAAAATACTAATAGGTACCTTCAATAATTATTTATAGCGTTTTATATCAAAAAACAAAGATAATCTTAAAAATGATTATTACCATGAATTTCGGTTATGACTTGTAACACCTTACGTAACTTGTGTCTGAAATAATAATTATAAGTGATAGTTACGTTAGTGATAGACCACCGCCGCCGCCGCCAACGTGTTTATTCCAATGTACAAAGTGATTTGTATTAAAATCTAGCGATTTTTTTTAGTAAAATTGATTTTTGTTTTTTCCAGCCTTTATAGAATAATCATATTTTTACGATAACAATTTCAGAATATCATAATTTCAATGCGCAACGATCAAATACACATTGATATAACCTTTTGAGACCATATTCGAAGAAATAATGTGTTTTAAACATTTTGATGTACACAACATTAATATTAGATTTACGAATCTGGTTTGAAAATGAGATTGCCATTTGAATATTAACATATGATATTAAATGTAAGGCAGGGGTCGGCAATCTTTTTACTGACGTGGACCATATATTTTATTGGACTTTTCATTGAAGGACGCATACAAAATTAAAAAATTAAAAAATATATATATTAATTAATTCTCGATCGCAAAAGGATATAAATAGTTTTAAATAAATAGTTTCTAGATCTTAATGTGATTTTTGATGTTGAATTTTTCCCGCTTATTCGTTTATATCCGCTTTCTTATTGGATGTTGATGTTCTTAAAACTGCGTTCAAGTGTTCGTCGCTTAATCGTGAACAGTATTTATTTTGTCGATATTTAACTATTAAAAATGTCTGCTCACATATATAAGTGCTACCAAAAGCAGTAATCATATTTTTAGAAAAACTTTTTATTTCTTTAAAATCTATTTCGGAAAGACATGAACAAAATATTTTTAATTCATTACTTTCTCTAAATACAGTTTTAAGAGTATCGTTGTTTTGCAATTCTATGACTTCCACCTGTAAATTAGATTCAACCATCGTCAATGTCAACAGAAAAAGGGTTTTGAAACAACGTGATTTGTTTTCTCGTGTAAGTAAAATTCAGAAAATCCGAATGAAAATTAATTTGGTACGTTTTCGATTATATTTAAAAAATTAATTTTGTTGATTTGGATGATTCAATTATAATTTTACAGCATACGAAATGATCCAAGCGTTGTTCATTAATATGTTTGTGTAATAATTTTAATTTCACTGAAATGATTTTATATCTGAATAAATGTCTAGCAATAATTTGTCTTTACCTTGCAGTTTCGTATTAAGTTAATTTAATAAAGTTGCAGTTAAAAATGTAAGATTAAGAATCCATTTTTCATTAGATAATTCAAGTACATTTTTACCCTTATCTGTCATAAAAATATTTATTTAATTTCGTAAAATAAAAAACCGTTTCAAAAGCACTCCTATTCTACTCTATAACAAAATAAAGTAAATAATTGTGAGAATTTGACAACAATGTGAGATAAGCTTATATCTTATATTCGTAAAAGTATAATACGATTCGATTTTAATTATTTCAATTTAAGATATAAAATTAAAATTATAAATACTATGATGAATACTGTTTGGTGGGCCGCGGGTTGCCGGCGCCTGATGTTAGGTATAAGGGGTAGAAGTTGAAATTTGATAACGGTGTTAAAATATATTTTAGATAATTCCACACTGATTGAAAAACAGAAATAAAATTTATTTAAAATCCTTTTTAGAAAATCACCGGATGGTGAAAAAAAAACCACCCCGAATGTATTTAAAAACAGTTAATACTGTTTAAACGGTTTCATTATTGCAATCGATTTGGTTAAGCTAATATTAAAATATTAGTAATTTCGCGTTCAATAAAGTGATGATCAGAATCTTTTTTTATTTTGTTTTTATCACGCTAGTGATTTCTCTTATTATATTATACGGCGTATATAGAACTATTTTTTTTTTTTTTTTTTTGGTGGGAATGGGGGAGGGAGTAAAATGTAAAATAAGATATATGAATTGATATACTTAACATTTAATTAATTAATTTTATTTGAACATATTATTTCGCAATACGTCTTATCAGTTATCAACAGACAACCGTCTGTGATAAAAATTAATAATGCCATTTTTCGAGATAATTTTAAACGATTAACATAAGTTTATATTTTACTTTGTGTTACTATGATGTAATTGAAAACGTCATCTTTGTCTGTCTGCAGAACAAGTTTACCAGCACCAGAAGAAGAAGACTAACGCCAATCAAAAACGCTTCGAAGGAGATTTTCTGTAAAAATCTAAATTTGTTTGGTGAGCCAATTTGTTGAAATTTGACTAATAATAGGTCTAAACAAATAATAATAATAAGGTTTAAAAAAAAAAAAAAAAAAAAAACCGCCGGTAAAACAATTTACACCGTAACGCCGGTTTTTGTCAAAAGCAATTGCTTTTATTTAGGATTAGACGTCTAGACTCTAGACGTATTAAAATAATACTACTTTATTTTCAATAAGTGTTTAATGATCAAACTTTTACCGAGGAATATATGAATCTATGAAACGCGCGTGTCGCGTACAACACTATCGGTGATTTTTTATTTGTATGCTTCCGATTGCGTGCCATTAATATATTATAATATTTTCGTAAAATATTCCACGTGGACCTTGCACCATTTGCCTTTTGCGCGTGTCTGATGCGCTTAAACGCAATACGCCTAATATTATTATTATTATTGTAATAATTAGTTAATCCGATATAAGTGTTAACCCGTAGGGCCGGTGGTCGTTTTATAATAAAAAAAAAAAAAATTCTAAAAACACGACGCACGTTGTGAATAACGTATGTAGACGCGCGAAAATTGTATAATATTATATCTTTTGAACTTTGACACAGTGCATCATACAATTATGTTGTTTCAACGTCCGTGAAATTCCAAGGCGTCAGTGGTGTACCTACCTACCTACCTACCTACCTGCCCACCTACATTCGACGCGCAGATTTCATTTACGAACGCCAATAATAATAGACGAGTAAGCGAAATATCCGATAATAAATAATAAAAATAATATAAAAGAAACGAAGATACGGTTATTATTATTATTATTATTATTCGCTCGTTAATTTTTCGGGGCATTTCCCGTCGAGTTTGTTTTGCGGTTTTTTATGCAGATAGCACAACACGGTTTGCGCGTAGGTAAAATGCAGACGTTCCACAAAGAGAGATCACAATATTTGTGCCAGGTCGTATAAAACGACTAATGCATGCCTATCGGACCGATAACATAGAAACAAATTCGATAAAATTCTTGGCTATTGCAGAAACTACATTTTTATTGTCGAATTTCCTTCATCCCCCCCCCACCTGCAAAAAAAATAATAGAGACTCTGTATTTTGTCTGTTGTAATATATCCAGATGTTTTCCCGTTACTTTTGGACACTTTTATAGCGGCTCTATCTAGATCAAGTGTGCTCAAACTCGGCAATTAAAATTGTTTTATAGACGGATTGAAGCGATACAAATTTGGTTGAATTTCGATATGAATTTAACCATGTTGGTGCCGGGAGGTGTGTGATTTTATTTTAGCATTGAACACCCCTACAGAGCACCCCCGAAAAAAAGCTAGGCGGATAACATATTGTACACGAATGACGTTAGTGGTCATCAATGGTGTTCCTTTTGGGGGTTTCAAACTTTCAACCCCCGCCCCTATAATATGTATGTTGAGAATTCATGTTTTTACAGAAAATACCGGGTTTTAACACCACGAAAGACTACTCAAATTAAGTTACGGCAAGACGATCGCTAGGGAAAATTTATGACGGAGGTCTGCTGCTCACGGGCGTATTTTATCGATTCGATAATTGCCATCCAATCCGTTTAAGACCAGATTTCGATTCGATAAATAATAAACACACAGAGTTCCATAACTTTATTGAACCGAAAACACAATATATTATTTGTCTGTTTTTCACGATTTTTCCATGCAACCATTTGCATTGTGTGTGCAACACCATCATCATAGTCTAATGAAATGTTACGTACAAATTTTAGAAAATGTTTAGGTATCTAATAACTATAGTTCTTTTTAGTTTCAAAAACATTTCAATATCCGAGTGAAAATGTTATTACACGCGCCCTAATGCTTTCGATAACACCTAATTCTCCGGGGTCAAACATTTTTGTTTGTCTTGGAATAAAACACATATTTTTGTTTCTACTATTAAACATGTTTAATTGACTATATTTACACACCGAAATAATTGTACCCTCGTAGTTGAATAATATCAATATCAATACGACAATTCGTTTACACGATTTTGGCATACTATGATTATTTTAGTGAATATTCTCTTCGTGTACGTTTATAATGGGCGCGATAACGGCGGAATTATCATTGCGAATTTCAATTGTATTCCACAGAGAACCACCGACCGCGGTAAATTCGTGTAGACAATTCTATGCAATAGGTTGTCGGGGGACAATAGAGTTGTTTATCCAATTGTTTTTCGATCGGATATCATGTAGGTTATCGAACTATTTTACAGTTCGTTTATGTAACATTCAATGTACATACGTAATCGAGAATAATAATATTATTTTGACCGGTGCTGAATAAACGTCAGAAAACATTATTAATATTATTATTATTATTATTATTATTTTATACCACTTATGTGTGATAACGTGTTTTAATTGGTGCACGCGCACACGCACAAATAGACGCGAGTATAAAACGCAGATAAATCCGATAATTTCTAATAAAATGGTTTAATATAGTTTGAAATCTTTATCACAATATCAGAAGAGTCGATCGGCGTCTATTGCGTTTTCCTTTACAAATTATTTTTCTTTGTATAGCTGTCGTTACAGTTTCGTTCGTGTGCATGACCATAATTTATGTTTAACCGTTAGTAATACGCGATCCGAGGCTTGGCACAGCACAGTCACCAGTCGTAATCACCGCAGTCCCCGTGCAGTATTCGTTTAACACGCGTTGCTCCGAGAACGAAGAAAATGGTCGCGGACAACGAAAACTACGACGATAAAGTAAGTGCGCAACAATAACAATGAATATTAGAGGTTTAAAAAAAGACGATCAACGGGATAATTGTGAGAATACGCTCGGGAATGACAATTTAAGCGGTATATAGAATTATTGTAAAAAATAATAATTTAAATTGAAAAAAATAAATAAATAAGACTTATTACCTGTTATTCGAGACAACCAAATTTTGAAATCACAATCCGGTTATTTTATATTGGTGTCTGGGTGTCAGAGGATTACTTAAATTGTCGATACTATGACCCGATTTCGTCCACCATGTATCGGACGTACAATAATAAAATACAGATAACCTGTAGTTTTAAAAAAATATTACGGTTGAATCAAGTTTTTAGATTCTGAGCGAAGCGACAAGAGTATTGTTTTATTACGATGGGCGTGTGTGTGTGTTTTTTTTTCTGTCTGAACAACTTTTCTACGAGAAATCTTACTCCAATCAAAAAACCACTGATGAGATTTTTTGTTAGAAATGCGTCGGGAAGATGATGCGTTGGGTTTTTGATGATCCTTGTAGTTTCCTTGATAATGTGAGAAAAACAGGAACATTTACACAATCACGGTTTTCTGTAATTTTTTTTTATTTTGTTGTGACCCTATTCTTGATGTGTTCGAATTGCTATAACACTATGCAAAACAGTAAAATATTATTTTCCGATAATATATTAACTAATTCTCAACGTTTTACAATGCGAATATTTTTTTAACACGCCGTTATGTCTATAACTTAAAAAAAAAAAAAAAAAAATAGTTGATTGATTTCCCTTTTAGATTAAAATTGTTTGAAAGTCATCAGTCTTTAATGCTACTAGGTAGGTAGCATAGGTACCAGCGTGATGAACGTTTAAAACAAAATTTGTGTTTATAAAATTCACATTAATGAGTACTTTATTAAATTGTATAATATAAACGAGTAACGTTATTATTCGAAAACTAATAATGCGCATAATTTATATAGAAATGCAACGGAGACGAAGTCGAAGACCCTTACTGTCTGGAAACTAGTCCTATTAAGTTGATGTTCGAAGACGTAACGTCTGCGGCCTACAAGATTAAAGATGGAGTAATTAAAACGGCATGCACAGTAAGTATTTCATTTTATTTTTTTTCCTGTCCATAATCCACTTTTCTACTAGACATCCTACTCCGATTTTCAAGTGTAGCACCTTTTGTGAAAGCTTTTTGGACTTAATTGGTGCATTGGGGGGGGGGCGAGAATTTTTGATTTTCTCTGTAGTTTTTTTGTATAAAAAATAGGACAACTTACGGCAATAATTATTTCATTATTTTCTATTTTTTCATATTCTTTTAACTTGGTTAAAAACAATCATAAAGAGTTGAATATTCATATTAGGCCTTTATAGAGGCGGACAAATCATTCTGGCTATTTTTGAACGATTTATAGAGATTTTTTTTTTCAAGTTTTTTTATTTTAGTTTTTAATTGGTTTTATGTGGCCCAATAGTAAAAGTCACACAAATTAGACACAATATTCATCATAAAATGTAATAATTCTTTTTTATAAGCTTTTTAAGTGTAAATTTGAATGATAATCGTAAAAATTTCAAAACATAACTAACTGAACTTCGCTCAGAATCGTTTTTCGTTAGCAATGATTTATCGTTGCGTATAGGTATAAATTAAATTCCTCTCTATATACCACCTTCCCAAGTTCCCACCTACAAAAGTGGCCCACCATTGGTGCGAAGTATGTGTCTCATTTTTCATCAGTGTTTTTCTGCTGTCCCAGCAGAAATAATCAACCTTATATAAATGCTTACGAGGGGGGGAGGAAAGTCAATTTTAATTATATTTATCGAGAATACCTATAATAGAATTTATGAATTACAATATTTAGGAGATGACCTCAATAACTTTTTAAGAATATTGATTTTCAAAAGTATTACGATAGTTTAAAACATTTTAAAAAAAAAAATAGGAATTTTTAACCGCCATTACAGAGTCTATTAATATTTAAACAATGGTCAAACCCAAATGATATCGTCTTCAAAATGTTTTCGTCTAGAATTGATGTATGATATGGTATAACTTTAAAAACACTTTAAAGTGCCTTTTTTTGTATGTTTTCCACAAGCAGGTTTTTTTTTTTTTTTTATACGTTTTTATACAATAATTACCCAAAAAATACTTTTGAAACACGGGACTTACGTGTACATTAATTTGAATATTTCCGAGTTGAAAAATGATTATTTCTTTAAAAAATGTCTTTAAAATTGCCTATACACAACCCCTTAAATACGTGCGGTATTCCGTCCTCTTAAGTTCTGATATTTATTAATTATATATTCATTATTTTGTTTTGCGCAGAAATCGCATTTATCAACAGTTTTGAATATGGAATTATACTTGAAAAAAGACTTTGTCCAATATACCGGAAGGTACGTTTATATTTTATACAAAACAAAAAACTCAATAATTGTCAGTGATACAGCTATCTAAGTTTGTTGAAAAATACGATTTTTCTCAAAATAAATATGATCAAATCAAGTTTGATTTTTTAACAAATTTAAAACGTATAATTTTAAAAGTGAAGAAATTTGATTACTGTTATTCGGGAAAAAATTATAAGTAAACATAATTATAAAACTACACATATCAACATAATAATCATTATTTATAAACATTATTTTAAAAAATCGAGAAAATGTCTTAAGTTTTAATAAACTTTATCCGGTATTTTTTGAGATTTTTTTGATATTGTTCTTATGTTGGTAATTTTTAAAACCGGTCATAAATAAAACACAACCAAAAATAATGACTCCGGCCAAAATTATCTTATATATTAATTAATTTGTATAACTATTTATTTGAGACTGCCATTTATTTTATTATTATTTTTTTTTTTCAAATTTTTATTAGAAAATAAACAATCTATACAATTGAGTACAATAAGCTTATATGATAAGAGTAAGGTAGACATGTAGGAGTTGATTAAGAAGCCACCCATTAGCGGTACTTAACTTTGTTAATTATAGTTGACGTTTTATAGAAAAAAAAAAAAAATTAGGTTAATTGTTTGGCTAGATTTGTAAAAGGTCACGACACCACTTGTATTTTAGTCTACGATTAGGATTGCCCTGTAGAATGAGGATGGACACATTCTTAACTAGGGGATTGGGGTGATTTAGAAGTATTTTATAAAACCGGGCGTAGTGCACGTGTGCTTCTGCATAAACAGATTTCATGGCAACATTTTTATGAAGAATCAGATTGAAAACATATGGAGGGGCATTCAAATTACGACGCAGTACAATAAGTGGCAATTTAATAAGCAAAATTTAAGAACTATTTTATCTCGTCGTTTCCGACCGTGATCTTAGTGATCTTAGTCGTTAAGTATTATTATTAATGTGATTGCGATTAATTCCATAATTTCATGTCGCCCGGCTGTGAGCGGACGTGACGACTATGATTCTATGGCATACGCACACCCGTGCACAAGTCATCGAATGCATGCTCGAAAATATTTTTCAACTTACGTAACAATAAATAATACCAAAAGCGAACGAAAAATAAAATTATTTCTAGGAGTCTCAATTTAATTTTGAAATATAATTTCAATTCATTAGCTTAATTTCTATGATTTCTTAAGAAACAGATTTTCGATATTTTGGATTGTTTTTGTAGTAAGGTACTAAATAGATTTTTGCTCAATTTCTCAAAATGAACTTGTACTTTAAAAGGACAATGAGACGAGAAAAATGAAAATGTTTTTTCTACAAAACAATGAAAAGAGGTTGACGAAATCAAATTATTAGCCAATAATTTGTACTACTAGAATTATGTATATACTTTTTATTCGCTTTGTGGTCTAAAAGCACGACAAATCCAATCGCTAAGAACCACGTTAATTTTTAATCGTTCAGCATCAAGCTCAAACAATGTACGCCATTTGTTTCGTTAGGAATCCGGTTCGTATTCGATAATTCCCGATTTAAAACTCTCGTACCGCTTAACCTTAATCGATTGTAATCAATAAATAAATTACGTATAATTATACGATGGGGGGGGGGTGTTTTTTTTTTTTTTTAAAGTTTCAAAGAACGCGGTGCTTGTTACGCGCTGATGATGCTATCCGACGAACACAAACAGAAAGGCGTGATATCCGCGTCTTTGGGAAACCACGCGCAAGCGATGTGTTACCACGGTCAGCGGCTCAACATCCCGGTAACCGTGGTTATGCCGACCGTAGCACCAATCATAAAAATCGAGGCGTGCCGAAATTTCGGCGCCACCGTCATCGTCCAGGGCGTCAACATGAAAGAATCCAAACGCATCGCGCTCAACTTGTCCCAGGAGAAAAACATCATCTACATTAACGGGTTCGTAATCTCTGGAAATGTCGCAAATGTATACGGTCCCCCGGGAGAAATACACGGGTATGCGTAGGCGTCTTTCGAAATACCAACCGGTAAAATACGATTTAAACAACACGACAAACACAGCGTATTTGTTCGTTCGTAACATTCGACTTGCATATATTGTAGGCAACGCAAAAATCATATATTATTATGATGTTTCCGCGGTACTAATTTTACAAATCTATGTTATTAATTACTGGCAAAACGTTGTCGAATAGTAATAAATCGGCCGCGAATTACGACCGTTAACCAATCGTTAAAATAATCGAACTATGTCCTGTAATACTGCAGTTACGATCATCCACACATAATGGCCGGTCAAGGTACGGTGGGACTTGAAATATTAGAAGATGTACCGGACGTTGATGCGATCGTCATTCCTGTCGGGGGCGCTGGTTTATTGGCCGGCGTGTCGTTGGCCGTCAAAACTCTGAAAAAATCCTGTAAAATTATCGTGAGTATAATATCAATGTCGATTATAAGTATTTTAAGGACAACGAACGTTTTTGGGAACCAGTTTTTTTTTTTTTTTATCTAGATAAATTAAACTCGTCTATGTCATCGTATCTGAGATACAATTCGTAATCTTCAACTGTATTCATCTAGATGATTTTGGAGCAATTATCTTATATCTTTATCTAGATCATTTTTACTTATGTACGTCTCAATACTGAAGATAATTTTTAGGTAATCATATCGTATTGTCTTTATCGTCGAATTGGCAGCGTCTAAAAGTCCTAAACCCATCCTAAATGTCACCATATCGAAACCAAACCAACTAGGATTTTACGTAATATTCTCAAAGACATTGTATAATTTATTTGTATTGTACGAGAGTTTATCACGTGTTCACGGAATTATAATTAGGTTCACGGTTTTATAGGAATACAATTTAATGTTGTTAGTTTCATGCGTAAACATAAAACGTGTCAGTCCACGTGAAATATCAATATGCAATGTTTTAATCGTGGAAATAAAATGCGTATGGAATTGTTTTACATCAAAAGCCAAACAGAAATGATCCGACATACATCGCATCGTAAATAGGCCACTGTGAGAGGGTACATATGTAATAATAATAACAATTTTATCACTAATAACTATTATTAATAACTAAATATTATTAATACTGAATAATGACTAATTATCGTCTGTTGTATAATGCTTTCACATTATACTTACAAAATTATAAAATTGTTGCGTAAAAGTAAATTCGAACAACGGAATTATATACGCTCGATAAGAATAAAATAACGACAAGGCCAAGTGAATAAATATTACATGACGTAATATCAATAGAACCGATGATAGATGTCATTAGATTGCGTTATAAATACGTTTATAAATTATAATCTGTATAATTTAGAACGCACGAATATGTGTTATTAAAACTAAATAAAAGAATAATTGGTTTTCTCGAAGGTATTTAAAAAATATTATTTTGACAAAAGTTTGTCGCATTTATTGGTTCCGCGCGTCGTTTCGCGAAAAAAGCGGACAAGTTTTACAAATATGAGTTACATTTATCGAATGTAAACACTTATTTTCGTGCCGTAGGCACCGTAAAAGACGCGATATTTTCGCTCGGTGGTATACTTTATTTGGACAATTTAGCATATTATTCGCATAATTTAGTGACAAAACCATGTAATATGCACAATATCCAAAGAAAATATAAACGTTGTAACGTTAATAACTAGCATCGGCGTCAAACCAACATTTATTTATACAAATTTGATTAAGTCGAAGTATTACATTGTCGATACAAATTACAATGAAATAAATCAGTGAAAACTTATCTATTTAATAAAACTCTCAATTCAACGAGTAATTTTTTTGTGGAACCATTGAATTTTCTAAACTTTCGTCCGTATAACTAACGAAAATATTTAATAAAATTAATGTTGACAAGACGAATTTAAAACCGTCAAACAACTGTGTGTCCGTAGGTTTCCTCATTCCCGAATAGTATATTGGTTAGGTCGTATTACGACAGGTAAAACCGAGATTCGATAAATATTCGAGAAATTCAGTAATAAACACAGAAATTAAACGATTCGTTTGTTAAACGTCCATCGGGCAAATTAAATCTGCGCGTACGCCAAAGAATGTAGGTGTCGATCGTTTACTAAACTTAATTTAGTAACTCAGATTAGATTATGGACAAAACTGAATTGGAATTGTGTGCGATTTTATCGTCGGGCATGGTGGAATATTGAATTATAATTAAATCCACAATGTAATAATATTACGGTTTTAGGGCGTCGAATCCGACCGGGTCCCGAGTTTTTCGAAAGCCATGGAACACGGGAGACCCGTGACGGTCGACTGTAAGTCTACTCTGGCCGACGGTCTGGCCGTGCCCAGAGTCGGGTACAACGCGTTCGCCACTGCCATCCAATTGATCGATAAAATGGTAAGTTATACGCGATATTATTATACCGTATTTGTACATTCAGACCGGACATTATTAACATAATACTTAAACGTAACGGCGTTTCGTTCTATATAGGTCGTGGTCACTGAGGAATGGATATCGATGGCGATCTTGAGGTTGGTGGAGACCGAAAAGTGCGTGGTCGAAGGGGCGGGAGCAATCGGTTTGGCGGCCGCGCTTTCGGGGGCGCTCGACGAATTTGTCGGTAAAAAGTGAGTAGCCTATTTTATATTAGACCAATGTACACCTTTTCGGTAACCTATAATCAACCTGACCGCATGCGTTTTAACTTGAATTCTTTTAAGATGTGGCAAGTATACGTAACAATTGTTTAGTACAAGCGGTGCAAGTAGTTGGTTATCATAAACGTTCGCCATGGGTAACTAGGAGGAACGAAGTATAATAACCTCTTTTGCGAAAAATTATTTTTTAAAAATATGTTAGATATGAGTTTTTTAAAACATTAAACGACAAAAGACGCACAGAGTACGAATGTATTTTAGAAGTATTTAACATTTTTAGAGGCATCACATATATTGTGATCATGAAACAAATTTATATTTAAATCGTGTTTATTCAAATGTTTTGTTCTTTAATATTCTTATTTTCCGTGCAGTTAATCGAGTGTATTTTTTTGGTTTGAAGATATTTACACATAGTATTTTACATTTAATATTATTTTTGTTAAATAAAAGAGTCGAGTACTCGAGTAAAGTCCAGTGTTAGGTATTATGTACATAAACAATCTAGACAAATAACTAAACACGTTTTATGTTATCTAGAGAATTTATAAAATCTGTATCTAAGATGAATAATTTAATTATCTAAAATAATTTATCTAGATAGATTTGTTAATGTACTAGATTTAGTGCTTTTTTCCTTTCGTTAACAACTTTTCTACCAGAAATCCGATTTTTAAGTGTAGAATATTATTTGAAAAATTGTTTGATTTAATTGGTGCATTGAGAGGGGGTCGTTTTATTTGATTTCCGTTGTATTTTTCCTGATAATTGGGACAATAATATTATAAAAGTTAATTATTTATTTTTATTTTTTAAGCATAAATAAATTGACGAATAAAAATGTAAATAGGTAAATTATTAAAGTTTAAAATGTATATCTTTAATCCAGATAAACAGTGTACATCATTATCTAGATTATGTACACTTTTAACTAACTTATATCTGCATCTAGACACATTTTTAGTTATCTTAGTCTAACATTGGTCGTAGTCTAAAGTTGAGTACTTGGAGCTTACGAGTTCCAAAAAAAAAAAAATTAAAATCGAGTCTAACCGAGTGGTCTAACTTCGACCAACTATATTAATTTATTTTGTGTTTTCTCAATTCTCCTCCGGTTCGCATTTTTAACTTGTCACGCGGCTGTGTTCGCAGGGTGGTCCTATTGCTTTGCGGCGGCAACATAGACACATCGATATTGGGCAGGTGTCTGGACAGAGGGTTGGCCATTGACGGCCGACTGGTCAAGTTCCACGCGACGCTGAGCGACAGGCCCGGCGGGATCGCGGAACTGTGCAGAATATTGGCTACGATCAACGTTTGCGTCAAGGACATAACGCACGAGAGGGCGTGGCTTTCCGACGACGTTTTCAGTGTCCGGGTAAGTATTCAATTTATATATCGGGTGTTCGGTATTTTAACGTATTGACGGACATGCTTCGGGCATTATGGGCGGATGGGTCGCTGTTGTAAGCGGGATGATGGCCAGGTGGGATATGTAGGGAGGTATAATTTCAACCTGTACCCCAACGATAAATAATTGTTAACGATAATAACGATTCCGAGCGAAGTTCGGTTAGCTGTGTTAGGTAATTTTTAAGACTTTTATCAAAATGTACGTACATTTTAAAAACTTATTAAAAAAAAAAAAAAAAAAACGACCACTACATTACGTTGAATTTTTGCTGTTTTGTCTACTAAACACAATTTTATAAACAAAAACGACCCCGATGCACCAACTAGATCCCATAATGCTTTCGGAAAAGGGCTGCAACACTTGAATACCGATGTAAAACGTCTAGGAGAAAAGTTGTTTGCTTCTGAACTACTCCTGTGGAAGGGGTTTGTTGTCGATATGGTTAACTGACAAAACCGATAGGAACTAATGGTACTGTAAGACCCACAGATATTATCTAGGCAAAACCATTATTATTATGATATGAAATAAAACAGAAACGATTCTATTCTATTTTAAATACACTTAATATTTCTCAGTCGAGTAAGACATTTCGGGAGGGTTGGGGTTGTGGCACATTGTGACTACTCGCTACATAAGGTCACCGTATCGCTTCGCTCGAAATCTAAAAAAAAACAACATATTTCACCGGGAAACCAAAAGTGTATTGTACGTTATGAAAACATTGCCGTAACATAAATTTATCGGATATATTTAGATTCTACTATTTCATTACCTAATGTATATCGTTCGATTTTATGTGTAAAGGTTAAAGTCGTCTGCGAAACGAGAGACATGAATCACGCCCAACTGCTCCAATCTGTCATCAAGAATAATTACAGTTCATCGGTGTTCGGCGATATTCCTTTACCGAAGATTCTTTAAAAAAAAAAAAAAAAAAATGCAAACTCGATGTATTTGTTTTTGTTATTCGTATATAGGTGTATTGTTTTGTTTTGTTTTTATATCGTTGCGCGTAAGTCGTAATATTATTGTCCCAATACTCACTGGGATAATATTGTTGAATTCAAATTTATAAACAAATAATTGAATAAATACACAAGAAATATTTTATACCGTAAGCAAAACATCAATATTTTATTTATTTATTTTTTTTTCATTTTTTTTCCAGCAATCTCGTTGAATCGGAAATATTAACAACATTGTAGGGCTACGTATAATATTGATTATTGCTAATTGTCAATTACGCATAATAATATGATTATAAATTACCGTACAATAGCATTAATATATATATATATATATTTATAAATATGTATGTGTATATAATATTAACTGACGAATTTGCATACAAAGCAAACGTACACTATAATAATATAATTGTAACGTGTTTAACCGTATGGTATAATCTATCTAAATAATAATAATAATAATGTATATTTATATATTACGTATAGTTACTATAAACTGATATAATAGTCTACTAACATTTTCCGATAATAATATTCCTAACACTTCATAACACTCGAAACTACATTTATACGATTAATATTACTATAGAGATTACAATAAGCTAATATTTGTATATATTTTAACAAGCGCGTACAATCAATAACATAAATACGATTCATTTTCTACACACCGTGAGTGCCCAAACGATAAAACATAATATAATATATATATATATATTTTTTTTTTCAATAATAATAATGGTATAGACTATCCGAGTAAAAAAAATATATATTTACTCAAAATTGGTGTAATCTATGATAATAAAATTCCCAACACTTGATAACACTCGCAACAAATTTAAACATTTCAAACCACTGGTCAACAATTAACATATATATATATAAATATATTATAACAAACTATTATTTTTACCCGTTTCAACAGCCGTCGTGTACAATCAATAACAAATAAATAAAATACATTCTAACTTAAATGGCAAACAATAAAATATAATATGAATTTGTTTAACAATATGGTATAGACTATCTGAATAAAAATAATATATAGTTACTAAAAATTGGTGTAATAATTTACTGACATTTTGTAATATTTATTATGCTAATAAAATTCCCAACACTTGATAACACTCGCAACAAATTTAAACATTTTAAACCATTACATATATATATATATATATATATATATATTATAACAAACTATTATTTTTACCCGTTTCAACAGCCGTCGTGTACAATCAATAACAAATAAATAAAATACCTTATAACTTAAGTGGCAAACAATAAAATATAATATGAATTTGTTAAACAATATGGTATAGCCTTTCTGAATAAAAAAAAATATAATATATTATATAAAGTTACTAAAAATTGATGTAATAATTTACTAACGTTTTGTAATATTAATTATGCTAATAAAATTCCCAACACTTTATAACATTTGAAACAAATTATACATGTTATACCACAGGTAAACAATTAATATAATATAATACGCCGTTATGTTACTATTATGTTTACCTGTTTCAACAACCACCGTATACAATCAATAAAAAATAAATAACTAAATAAAATACCTTCTAACACCTGTGGCGTGTAGACATTCTTTTTTTTTTTTTTTTATGCGACCCAGAAAAATGTTTTATACATTTTTTATGGGGCAAACTTACGTATCTAATCGGGAAGTTTTTGCGGCCTATTGAAACTATATGTACATAATATTATTCCGAACTGCAAGCTTTTATAATTAACATTTTGTATTTAAACGTTTTAATCTTAGTTTTATAGATGGTTTATAATTACCAGGTTGTATAGCCAAATATTGTGTTATATGATTAATATCAATTTAAAAATTGTTGAAGACAAATCAAAAATTATCGCGGAAAAACTGTAATTTTTTCGAGTTTATTAAATTTTAGCGTCGCAGTATATAGGTACGGTGTACACCGAGGGCAGAAAGAAAAAGTTTTTGTAATATAATTTTGAAAAAAAAAGAAATAATAATTATATAATTTACTCAGCAATTATTATTATGAACGTACGGGATATATAAGGGACATTTTATTTATATCTGTACGCAACTTCTGGGTGAATTTCGGTAAAACGATCAATTTAAACTGAAAACTATATTACTTTGTTAATATTTTTACGTTGTAAAATCAATTACAATTGTTCATGTTCACGTAAAGAATTTTAGAATCTATTTGAATTTACAACGCTGATAAAAATAAATTACATAATTTGTACCCATATAAAACAACAAAAAATATTCATTGCTAATGAATTGAGCCATTTGTGTTTATTGAGGTTGAATAAATTGATTAATGTATGATGCGGTGTTAAATTATAATAAGCTACATGGTTTGAATGAGTTCAGATTTTCTGAGCACCATCCTTCTCAATAATTTGTCTCGTATGTGAACAATGGCCCGTAACGTAAAATTGTATTAATTTAACATAAAAACTTGCAGTTCGTTTTATATTAGGTACAAATAGATAATTACTAAATAAATTATTTTATTAAAACACAGTAATAGCACCATGGAAGTATACAGGTTATATAAATTAATTCTGTCTTTTTCGAAATCTCTTGGGTATTGTTTGATTTTTACTTAAGTATTTAAGTATAATGGATCTATCGAACATATGCAATTTAGATACCTTTGGCACGTTCAAAACCACGAACGTGTCACAGGCTATGTTCTTACGGTTGAACTTCAAAGCAATTATTGTGTTTGTCTCCATTTTGTTGGTCAAAACATATATTTTATTCTGAAATATATAAACATTACATTATTACAAATTCGACCAAGATAGATATATATTAGAGTGACCGTTATTTATATGGATAGAATTTTATTTTATTAACTATAATGAGTGCCGGGCGGACATTTGTTCCAATACATCTAAAAATCGGGTTTGGATAATTTTAGCTCGATTGAACCTAATAAACAGGGAACGATTCAAGTTCAAAATTTTTTAAAAATGTGAAAGTTTTTGTTTTTTGACGTATACATTCTTAATATTACGAAAAATTGTAAAGAATGATTATTGTAAAACTGATTAATTCCTATGTAAATTGTCTCTTTATACTTTTTTTCTAAAGTTAACCTTTCCATTCAAAATCAATAAAACTATATCATATCTCATAATATACGAATATTACACTTGGTTTTTAATTATTGGCTTTTATCCGCTAAATGTGTATAAATACCATTAGTATTACAACCAAACGATATTTTTGTAATGTTTATTTTTAACAAAAAAAAAAAGGTATTATCACAATTTTTTCTAAAGTTAACCGTTTCTTGTGAAATAAGGATATAATTAAAATGATTTATGTTTGCGTTATTGAGATTTTGATTATAGATAGTAATAATTATCGATTATTATTAGTATGACAATATAACTGTGAATAAATCCTTAATAAAGCCTATTGAGTATTGATCGTATTAATCCAAAGCGATAATAAAGATTTTGATAGATTATAGATAGATTGATGGTATATATATTGTATATGTTACAGTTAAAACCCGAAATCTGTCAAAACTAATTTTAGTAATAAGCTCAGGAATTAACTCCTGAACATGGTCTGAATGGAGAAGAACCGTGGCCCCGGAATATTTTGAAAATTTGTTCACCATTTAAAAGGGCCAATATCAATATTCTGTGAAAATTCTATGTCATTACGATTATTTTTAACCGAATTATAACAAAAAGAGTTTTTAACCGAAAATAATCCAAATCGTTATTGCCGTACATTTTCCGTTTTGCCTACGTTTTTTCCGCGGTTTTTTTTTTTCTCGAAAATCGATAGAATTACCTCTCTAGTGCACCGACTAGATCCAAAATACATTCAAAAAAGGTGCTCTATAGGCCTTTTGAGTATTAACTGCAATACAATAAATATATACTCGAGAGGTGAATACTTTGCACGGTAATTTCTGTCAAAATCTATTTGTTCAGTATAATATATACATTTTTTCTTCAACCCAAGAATCCGAAGAGTCCGTATTAATTTTGACAACCATTTGTTTTCACTATTTCGTCCAAATATAATTTGTATATTATTCTGTATTCATAGAGGATAATAACTTTTTTGTCCATGTTGGAATAAATTTAAAAATTGAGCATTTGACTACAGATACATTATTATTTGATAATAATACTACCAAAGATCATTAAATACCATTTGTGTATTTATTTGAAGCAATAATAATACTTAAAGATTAAATGTGGAAATAAAAATTTAAAAAATGTTTTCATCAGATTTCTTAAAAAAATAAAATAAAAATCTATAGTCAGGGTAAATGACTATCTCTAATTATATATACGTATAATATATATATTTATTGTAAGGAGCCCGTGTATTTAAATACGTATTCTAAATTAATTTAAAAATATAATTTATATTCGTGCTTGAAATAGTCTTGAAAAAAAAAAAAAAATAGATATTTTACAAGTCTATTGTCGTGGCTATTTTACTTACGTCATCATCGATGTCTTCCGTAGAATTTTTTGTATTGTGAAGATAAAGACTACCGATTATATTTATTGTGTTGTAGCAAATGTCATTTGGATCATTTGGATTTTTGCAGTCATAGTCCATCGTCTGCAAATTACCGTCGACCAACCAGTAAAATTTTATTTTATTATCTTTATCCATTTTAAAGGGTAAACTTTGATTGAATTTGCTGTCTTTGTCCCTGCAAAACGTTCGTAAATCGAAATATAATAAAGTATATGACTCGAAAAGCTGCGGTCGCACGACGACAGTTAAACGTGATAGTTGCTATCGCAAAATCAATACCGCCATCGCGACAGTTTACCATCACCACCGTTGGATGTGCAGAGATCTGCCTAGTTGAAAAACGTCAGAATAATGTAGCCGCACCAACGTCGAAAATTAGGTGCCCCAAGTGAAAACTTAAAACCTTTGTAGACGTCGAAAAACCACGACGGATTAATATTAAAAGGTGATGGCGGGGGAAATTGAAAATTCCCGGTCACATTTTGAAGTGGTAAAGTCACGTGGCGATAATGCACATGGACCATAACACGACCATAACATACTATAGTATTAATATATTAGTAGAATTATTTTAGCATTAGGCATTATAAAAAATGTAATCCGAACCAATTGAGTTAACTATTATTCAAGTATTTGAAGAATTGCTTGTTATTTAAATAATAACATGTTCCTTATAATTGCACTCCTCCAAAAACTGTAGAATACCAGAAGATTCATCATTTTTTATTTATTTTTTTTTAAAATAAAAAAAGAATAATGTAACAAAAAACCTATCGTGTAACTAAACCCGTTTTAAATTAATTACAAATTTGATAGTTAAAAGATTTGGCGGTCAATTTTCGCTATCGTGATAGTGAAAATTATAAACTATGTTGTCCGTACCGTGATAGTATGGTATATCTATCGCGATAGTGTGGTAATAAACAGTGGCGTGCTGAAGAATTTCCAACGGGAAGAGATGTGGCGCCTGATATCTGAATAATAATTATGATCCTACTCTGTCATAACTCAACAATGTGATATTTAAACCGGAACCAATAATGTCAATTTTTATTCAATAAGTCTAGTTTGGCTGAAATGTATACATTTCAAGATTAAATTATTAAATAAATATTTTGCTATTAAGTCGATGAAAAAAAAAAAAAATCCCCAGAGCGGAGGTACCGGCCGCGCGGCTGGTAGTAACTTTCACGTTGTTCATATGGTAACGGTATAGTACAACTCTCACGACAACGGCTACACGGCTATCATGATAGCAACTATCACGTAAACGTATCTCGTTTGCTATAGATCGGTACCTATATATTGCGATAATAAATAATTACTTAAAATCTGCAACAAACTGCAAACGATTGATGATGTCAGATATTTGGACCGGGCACATAAACTCCGGATCAGGAACAGACATATTACCTACCTTTTTCCGGCAGGTAAATTTGCCTAACGTCACCTCTTCTACATAATATAAGTTGTGGGTCCAGATCAACTGAAAATTCAATATTGTTTACGTTCGTTATTGTTAGGCACATAGATATTTTATTGTAGGTGAATTTGTTTAAACGATCATACTTTGTTGTCGACGTTATCGCGGTAAAAAGATAATGGCGGGGTTTTGTATTGGATCATTACAATAGAATTGGGGATTGTTCCCTTGCTATCGTCCGCGCCAGAATTAAACCATGAGGAGAAATCTACAAAAACAATAATTATTATATTAATCCGTAAAGGTTTATTTTATGTTATACTTATAATTATTATGTAACCATAGTCCAATAAATTATACACAACTAGAATGTAAAAGGGCGGACATATTTCGCACCGTAAAAATAATATAAAAGGGAATTCAATTTATATCTGTACACAACGATAAATCATTACTAACGGAAAACGATTCTGAGCGAAGTTCGGTAAAAATCTTTTGTTATATTAAAATTGAAAATTGTAATAATTTGTAACTACAAAATAATTTTAAATTGTCAGTGTATTTTTGTGGTTTTTTTTTATGGAGTCCATAAAGTTGTATTCACATAAATTGAAAAATGGCAAAACACCGCGTTAATTACGATTTTCATCAAGATTTTAACATTAAACGATTATAAAAAAAAAACTTATTGTATTACGATAAATTTTTTTTTTTTTAATACTCGGTACAACTATGATGAAATTCGTATAATTTTGTCAAACATTTCTAATCGACCAAAATATTTTTATCTACATTAAACCGAATAAAAACTCGAATACATCAATTACCTATGCATAGCTAAAGAATCTCCAGAATAGTTTAAACACTTTGTCACGCCTAGAAATGGCTAATATTAATATCCTGTAAAAATATCAGTTCTCTATGATGATTTTTAACCGAATTACAACAATAAAACAAAATATATGAAATGTTGAATGTTGTAGAAATGTTGTCCACGGACGAAAAAAAAAATCACATACACGTCACATTAAAACCAATACATTTTTCGCTTCGCTCAGAATCGATTAAAAATTAAGAAACAGCAAGACGCGTATATTTCCCATCGTCTTGGCACAGGCCACTGTTACGGCCATTATTTATTGTTTTAAAATAATTAAAATCATTCCTATAATTCGTCTTAAATATTACGTTTTCAATAATCTGTAATACATTGGTTATTTTTAAATAAAAAATAATAAAATAAAATAAAATAATAATAAATAAAATATTTATATTTAAGATTACCTTCTATCGTAGTAATACCGTACGAAATCCATTGTACAGTGTAAACGACGGTTAAACGGAAACTGCAGTAATCTATGTTGTTACATAAGAGGTTTTTTTTTCTTTTAATACGATAATTTATTATCGCATTAATATAATAATTGTGTTAAAAAATATTTTAATTTCTTTCCCGCACTCAATAGTTATTTATCGTAATAGTTAAATTATGATTACATTGTACAATTTTCTCTCAGACTCTCTCACTATCTACCAATTAACTTATCTCTGGTTCTATTACTCTAGGTCTCTCACTCACTCACTCACACACTCACTCACTCTCTCTCTCTCTCTCTCTCACATTCTTTATCTCTCGTATAGGTATATATTATAATATGACGCTAACGAACAACTATACTGTTATATTAATGTTTGTATTGTATTATTGTAATAATTATTAATCTTTTCTATTTCGGTGTGTTTTAGATAGATAAAGCGCATTAGTGATCTGACCACCACTGTGAATCGTTACGATAATAATACGACGTTATTGAAACGTGGGTTGAAAAGGCCGTCAAGTTTTGGTGCCGGTCCAACGTGAAATCGGTGTAATAATAAAATTTAAAGTACTTTTTACCCAAGTGCAAAACGATCGTGGCTTGTATAAGGCGGCAACGTAATATTAACGAAGTGTGACCAACTAACTAAAAATATCGTAAAAATATCAAGCCGTTTGCGTTGCAGCGGCGGCGTCGGCTGCGTCGGCTGCGTCGGTTGTATAACCGTGGCCTGCGTGCGTCAGTAGGCCGTTAAGCACCGGGACGAGCGCATCACATTCGGCACATCGCGTCCGCGCGCACCTGCAACAATATGTCTCCGCTGATCGGGGACCTGTACAGGAACATCATCCGGGACGAGGCCACGTGCGTCAAGTTCTTGCAGGACAGACAACTGTTGTCGCGCGACGACGAGCGCGTGTGCATCCGGACGATGAACGACGTGCCGTGCGGCGGAGCGCTCAAGATGTGCGAGCGGAAGAGCAAAAAGCGGAACGCGGACGGCACGTTCCAGAAGGTGGTGGCGTACAAGTGCAGCCGAAAGGGCTGCCAGACGTACCAGTCGATCAGGAAGGGCAACGCGTTTTTCACGTTCACGGACTCCAACGGCCGGTGCAACAGCCAGCTGAGCCTGGCCGAGACGGTGGAGCTGGTGTGGTTCTGGGTGCACCGGGTGTCTGTCAACCAGGCGGTCCAGTTCACCGGCCGGAACAAAAAGACGATCACCGACTGGTACGAACTGTGCCGGGACGTGGTGGTGGCGGCGTTCGGTAACAGGGCCAAAATGGGCGGGCCCGGGCGCACCGTACAGGTGTACGAGACGTTGTTGCCGGGCGGCGATGACGGCCAGCGGATACTGATGTTGAGCGAGACCCGGGACGACGGGAACCCCGCGGAGAAACGGTATTTCGTGGTCGACGACCTGGACGCGGACACGGTGATGCCGATCATTCACCGGGACGTGCAACCGGGTACGGCGATTTACACCGAGTCGCCGAGCACGTACGAACGCCTCGTGCAATACGGACTGTTGAGTACCGGGAAGATTTGCGTGCAAGCGGACCAAGCGTCGGGCCATTCGTCGTCGGACGATGGCAGACCGGTGGCGGCGTTCCGCAGTGATGCCAACGTCCAGGCCGTAGTAACCCTTACCCGAAAACTCCAAGAGGACTGGTGGCGGTCCGTTCATCCGGAAAAGGCGACGATCTTCGACGATTTCCTTAGCGATTTGAAAAACACGTTCGTGACGAAATGATCGCAAACGAATGATTATAAAATATTATCATCCAACTTACGATCAATCCTAATGGCGCGATCAGCTTCAATTAAGTAATAATATTCATTTTTTATTTTTTTTTTTTTTCAATTATCTTAATAAAAATCGTGTAGCGATTGTATATATTGATGTTTTTTTTAGACTTTACGCCGTTTTTATGTAGTAAAATTTTAGCACGTAACATGATATACGTATTTTTTCTATGGTTTTTTGTCATTAAACATAATTTTTGATACGATATTTTTTTGTTTATGGTAAAATTTACTTTTTCCTGCCGTATAAAATCTGTAGACGGGGTCATTTTGTTTTTCGCCTAGTAATTTACTATTGGCCGAGTTTAAAATTATTGTTTTATATTATCCGTTATCACTTTCGACAATATATGTTGTTCGGCGCTTCCCGCAGTGAAATAAAAAACAATACAGTAAACTGCATGTCATCTGAAATATTGAACTCAATACGAATCGAGTCTTGAAACTTCAATAACATGTACTGATTGCAGCCCAGTAAAATGACAAATCAGTTGTGGCGTTACGGGCGAGCGCAATCTGAAACTATAAATTATTCCCGACGTAATATTACCCGAAAATATCGACATTTCAGGTGCTCCGGAAAAAAAAAATAAAAACGATTTATAAATAATACTAAACATTTAGGAAATTTTAACCGATTTTAATATTTCCACCGAAGCGATAAATCATCGTTAGTGAATCGCGATTAAATTTATAATAACCCGAAATGTTAATACATTATTTGTAGTAAACGAAGTGGTATTTATCGGTTTACCTTAAACTGTCTTGAAAGAGTTTTGATAATAATATTATAATCAGAGTCAGGTTTTAATACACCGTCGGAGAATAAAGTTGCCGCCTACTTTGTTTACAATATTAACATATTTGTATGCAAGACCAATATTTGCAAATGTTTGTAAATGTATATTAATAATTTTACAACAAAACTACATCAAACTACATTAAAGCCAAACAAACATCTATATCTATATTATAAATACAACTAAAATAGTTAATGTAAAATAAAAAGCGATAAAAGCGAAACCTAGTTTGTTTTACTTAAAAATCTTGGGAGATTTTTTATTTTTTTTTTTTTAATACTACTTTTCTACCGCGCATATACGACAACAAAGCATTTATTTTTATAGTCAATTTAATAAGTTATGTAAAAATTACGGCCACATAATTAATTTAAAAATCAATAATGGATTGAAAAAAAAAAATATATATATGTCAAAATAAAAATCATAAATTCTCGCAGGTCTGTCAGAAGTTTCAGTAATATCTGCATGAGGAAATTATACCAATTTTGGTAATACTTCCGGTTGAACGATTAATTTAAGATATGAATCCATTCATTAAAATTCATTTCTTGCACGTTAAAAATAATACCTATGGAATTTTCCTCCCGGGTAATTTTTGAAGTTTTTTAATTTTCCCAATTTGCTACTTTATACGAGGAAAATTACAATAGGGATTTTACAAATATTTATTGTAATGTATGCAATCGACTGAACTATTTATTCGCGTTCATTTGCATACTGGATAAAATAATTTTTGAAAAGTCATTGAAGTTATAGCAATATTATTTATTTACTTTTAATTGTTTACGTGTAACGAGTTCGATATGTTTTCCTTTATAACAATATTAAATTTTTGGTACTTATTAAATAGGTACTAAAAATATACCACCACATGCAATGTAATAAATAATTTCATACCCGTGTCCGACCGTCATAAATGTAAGTATACATTTTTAAATATTTTTATTTTATTTTTACCAGTTTTTCCATTGCTCGAAAACTTTTAGTTGATATGTGGTTGTTGCCATCTGAAACACGTTTTTCAGGTAAAATTTAATTAGTTTATAAGCGCCAAAACGTTTTATACTCTAACAACGTGTTTTAATTTTATCTTATTATTTATTAACCATAGGTAAAACCTTTCATAAAACAATTTACCATGCTATACAGCTGGCACTGAAAACAATTTTAATCTCTAGTTCCGGAGTTTTTTCACTATTACAGCCACTTGTTACTACATTATTACAGTTTATTTGTATGTTACACACTGTTACATTTAAGTCTAAAGTTAAGTGTGAATTCGTAGCACATTTTTGTTCAATTTGTTTTCTTCCTATTCAAACACAGGTTTCATTAATGTAGATATTCAGTGATATTCAGTCTTCTATGTGAAATCACCAACACGCGAAATATATGTGAAATATTTTGTTTACAGCGCATACGTATTTTATTCTTATGTAAATAATGAATAATTTCCTCGTTGGAGTAAGATATATTAATTTATGATTTACATGGCGTAAAGCGCTTTGAGGTAAATTTTTAGTTACAGATAATGTTTAGGATAATTTAGTAGTTTCCGTTCAATTACTTATCAAGAATTTTCGATTACCATTTGTAATGACGTTCGAAATAACGGATAATGTATATGAAATACAAATTGATAAAAAAAACAAATCATATATCTAAACTGATAAACGACATTGTAATATAATATAAAAACTATATTTTTTATATCAAAAACAATTCGGCGAGTATCTACATTGTAATGATAACGCGGTTAACTGATATTAATATTACGTATATAGCTAGTTAGAATGTTAATGACGTACAGCTTTTACGGGCTAAAACAATACGATTTGTGAAAAAATTGGTTTCACAAAAAATATAAAATAATCTATAAATAATGCGGTCCTGCATATTTTATAAATCTCAATATAGAATTTAAGCAATTTATTTAAACTAAACACGTATTACTTGTATTATAATATCTATAAAAAAAAATTTAAAAAAAACTATTTAATATTCATCAAAATCTTACGATCAATAATATTACGAATATATTATAATAATGAAGTCCATGGAGCAATAATCTAAATAACTATACACTCTCTGATATTTGTCAGGATCAATAAAAAAACGTTTCTATTTTTAGGATTATCTTCGGGTTTATCTGATTTATACTTATATTCGTATGGCTAAATTTACAGGCGATCCGAAGAATTGTAACCCTATCTCCTCTAAAATATGGTTGTAAATATTATATATATATATTTTTTTTTAAATTCATTACCATATTACAATTTAATATCATTCAATAATATTACTTAGGTATACAATTCGCACCACGACTATAATAAACATTTTTAGTATTGTCTTATATTTATTATTGACTCGATATTTTCCAGAAGCATAAAAATGTAATGCAATTAAAATTGTCATAATTTTATTGATGCATAATCAACATTATCCCGGTATACCTGTGTCGTAGCCAGTGAGAGAACGTGTACCCCCCCCCCATCTGGAGCCTTTTTATTTCACATATTATTTATTATTTTTTTATGTGTATGACAATACATCACCAAAACACATTTATATCAAGAAAAAGAAAATACACACAATTGTAAGCAAGATGAAATAAATATTTTCTAGTAGAGTCGCGAACCTGTTGCTTTTCGACTACGTATAATTCGTTATGAATTCAACGTGTTATTATTATTTTTTTTTATTTGATAACAATATATTCGTAATTAAAATCAATAGTAATGAATATGATTGTGTATATACAATCGCTATAATAATGTACGTATCTACGAATATTATGTAAATAGTTTAACAATAGGTCAGTGAACAAAATACGATCAATGATGAACGGGCATGCCGCATGCCTGCCCCTCCCTGGCTCTTGCACAAAGTTCTTTGATTATAACTTACAGTTAATACACAATTCAGTACAAGTAATTTAACGAACGTTTACATGATATTTATAATAAAATATAACGAAATTTAAAAAAAATTCGTGTGCAGGTTAATATTCAACAACATTAACTTATGGTACAAATTTAAATTTTGATCCGAGAAGGGCCATAGGAAAATTTGACTTTAAAAGCTTCAGTCATATTGGACTCTTTTAAAATAGCGTTAATATATTTATTTTTTCGATGTCAGTCAATCTGTTTCTTGTAATTTTAGTGATTGAGTTACGTCCCTTCCAACACAACGAAATAACCGTCGATTTTATATATAATGTTATCTATATTACATTTTTACCAAAAAAAAAAAAAATGACTTTGGCCCTTCTTGATCCAGAAATATTAAACTATTTTCTATGCATATTCCTCATTTTTTTTTTTTTTTTTACTGATATTATAACCACGTTTAATTTCTTCGTATCTGCTGTACCATCGTTAAAATTGGTAAGATGAGATTTACTTTTGAAAATCGACACCGAACGCCATATATACACAACACCGGGTTAAACATTTTCTTCGCGTTTATTTATTTTATATGATTATATTGCATACACATGTATTGTAGTATTTATACTAAAAACGTACGTTAAGTACCTACAAAAAAAGTGATTTCGATTTTTTGAAATCTGGTACTGTTGCACATTATCGAGGGACTCCACCTTTCCACGCTGTGCGCAAAGTTAAATCGTACAGAATCGTACACGCACGTACTTCCAATAAAATGTAGATTATAGAAATTAATAGGTGATCTATTTCGAATTTTAACGAATGTATATTAAACAAAAAATAATATAAAAACAACAGGGCCGACGTACAAATCGCATTACACAAATATACATTTGGGGTACAATGTGATCGGTACACACGGATGATCGTAACGTAAAAAAAAACGATTCTAAGCGAAATTATGTTAAACAAGTTTTGATTAATTTATGTACAATCGTAACTACAAAATAAATTAAATAACTGTCCGTGTTTCGTCGCAAAAACAAGTTTTATCCACACGTCTGAAAATAGTGCAAAAATGCTAGAAGAAGAACTTATGGTGATTTTCGTATACAATTTTCGAACAATATTTAGGTGTCAAACATGTTTTATCCGCATAAATCCAAATTCAAACTAAAAAAAAAAAAACTCAGATAATTTCATATAGCTATAAATAAATCAAAAAATGCCAGAATATTGTGAACATTTTACCACGTCTAGACAATTCTAATATAAATATTTTTTATTGATTCGGGTTACTACGTTATTTTCCACTGAACTACAGAAACCGTAGTTTCATAAAAATACTAGGTTTTCCAAAGTTTTTCCCGGGTTTTTATTAAACTGCACCAACTAGACGAAACTTGCTCCTAGACACTTTCCCTGAAGTTGGTGGTTAGGTTTGGGCAAGATTTCTGGTAGAAAAAGTTAGGTTAGGTTAAGTACGTAAAATAATACGTACATTTCTTGATTTGCTCAAAAAAAAAAAAATAAATAAAAATAAAAATAATAACTTATGAGGTTTTGAGGATTTCTATCGGTTTTTCAAAGACGAAATTGTAAACGATATAAATTTCGTTTACGATTTGTTATCGTTTTAAAATAGGTTCAATAATATAATCATTTAAACAGATAACTAAACATTATAATGCAATTTGCTGTAGTTGTAGTGCAATAATAATGCGTCCCGACTGGAAAAAAAACATTTAGTTTTACTATAAAGTATTTTTTTTTCGCTATAAATAACTTTTTGACAAGTAAACACGCTCCAACTAGATTATTCAACTCCAAACTTCAAGGGTGGCTTTTAGTGGAAGAATTTATCGTCGTCGTTTGTCGTTGTTTTTTTTTTTTTATTTTCCTTTTACCTACTTTTTGTTTTATTAAAAAAGGAAACCCGTAAAAAAAAAAAAAAAAACAACGGAATAACGGAGATAATAATACGAAACAACAATTTTAGATAAAATCAATTTTGTTTTTTTTTTTTCGTTGTAATTCGGTTGAAAATAATTGTAGAGACCTAAAAATTTCACCGATTACCTACACTAGTACTTTCTAGACGTGTTGCAATTTGTCGAAATATTTTGTCGTTTTTTATGTTGTTCTTGGACACAATTTGTTTGGTTCTATAAAAATACTCAAAAATTTGATACAAGGTTCATTGTACGTAGTATTTAATGGTAAACAAAATAAAATGTCGAGCGTAATATCGAAATATATGTTAAAAGTTAAAATTTATAAAAAAAATTCGTTATAACCACAAACACTAATCGTCATTTATTTCGTATAATTACAAATTAATAAAATGTTCGATTAACACCGATCGCAATCATTTTACGATTTCAGCGATTAATCGTAACGTATTATGAACTAAATTACCTACAAATATTGGATATATGCAGTTTTTTTTTTTTTTATTATTATGACGTTTAGAAATATTATTTATTACCTACGGGTAATGTCGATGAGTGGTTTTTTTTTTTTTTTTTTTAATCAACAGGTCACAGAAAGTTTATTCAACTGTACGCATTGTTTCAAGTATGAACCGGTTATTATATTATTACAACTATGTAGTATAATAATAATAAAAAAAAATTGTATTATATAATATTGTACTCTAAATACGAAACGATATTGTGTAGTAATGAATCATAATAATCACATAATATAAACTTTACACCATTGGATTTGTATTAAAACAAATTATTGATATTAAACATAGTAAACTGATTAACAAAAAGCCGGTCATACCGTGAGTAGGTTATTGTCGGATGGTTTAGCATATAGAGGTAACTGTTAGTTTATATACTGAAAGCAAACCGATGCTTTTGTAACAGTGGCGTAAACTGGGTAAAATACTGCTTTTTGGGGGACGGGGTAGTGTAATTTACTCACAAAAATTGAAACCATGAGGAGTGGTATAAATATATTTTTAATTCTATGTATACAAAACAATCGACGATTAATTTGATGACTTAATCTAACAAGACTTAAAAAATAAACGAAAGAATACGTCGTTGTTTTAACGTTAGTTTTCTTATTTTTGTAATCTAGATGATGCGATAGCGTTGATAATACGTAAAAATATTATAAAACAGGAGAAACGTGAACTATAAACATTTATAAAATAATTTGAAGAAAAAAAAAATAATACTTTTATCTTACATGAATATAAAAAGTAATTAATCTATTACATTATTTTAGAAAATTCAAAGATTTGTACTGTAGTTATACCGTGGGAGAGGGGGAAAATTATAAATTTGTAAAAATTACAATAAGGGCAAGTGCTCCCTGTATGCTTTGTAATATTGTAATCTGGTAATAATAGTATTAGTCGTGGTTTTTTTTTTCTTGGAGCCAGGTAATAGAGAAATCAACAAAAATAAAACCGATGTATCATTTGGTGTAAGTTTTCTAAATGTTAAACAAAAACCTCCGGGAGTCTATAATAGTTTTTCCAATAATAAAGGAGCACCGGGCGAAAAAAAAAAACCTCATATTTTAACGTAGGATGTCGACAGCTACGTGCCAAAACGTCGCAACTTGAAATTGTATTTATTGATTTTCGAAGCGCAAGTTGTACACATTGTAAAAGCAATTAAATGGACCATAAAACTATCGATACGACAAAACCTCGTGTTTATATTGATAATATTATTATCCCTCCTGAACAATTTGTAAAAAACGAAATTAAAACACGAAGAGTTTTGTCTTTATTATTTTGCAATTACAATAGTAATATGGTTTTCAATTTAAATTTATAAAAAAAAATTTATTTTAATTTTTTCTTTCATTTAACTCCGCCGAGAATCGTCTGTCGTCTGGAATAATTTTTCGTTACCTACGTATACAGATTCAATATATATATAATATATCCGTAACTTCCCACATACAAAAAAAAAAGTTCTTTACATTTTAATTGTTTTTGCATTTCGACGGCATATACCGTCATATATTCAATAAATTGAGTGCACTGACAAATATCTTAACAATCGCATTATTCAACACGTGCGTTAATATGAATTATGAATAAAACAATATTTTTATCTATAACAAAGTACCGCAAACATTCTTCCCCCCCCCAAAAAAAAAAGCCGACAATTGAAAATCTAATAGTGTGGTATCTCTTCTGATTTAAGGAAACTAAAAAAATAAAGCAATTAATAAACAACGTATCGATAAGGTTTACCTTATGCGTTAATATATATTTGAATTCTGTAGGTGTGTAGTTATTCGTATTTATTTCGTATCACTATACGCACGTACCTACCTTTTTTTTTTATGTGTGTATAAAACCAATATAATTCGCACAGTAATATTTCGGAAGACTTTTAACGGGAAAGGGAAAACAAAGATAAAACCATATTACCACTGTAAAATATAGCTGACTCTCTCGTACCGTGTACGTATACGAAATTGTTTAATCTAAAATATTAGTATATTACGGTTACACGAAATATCGCAAAATGTTTATCCATCGATTTTGATGAGAGTTATAAATGGGCAATTTTGGAACATTTTTTTTTAGAGTCAGTTTTATTGCGCTCGTCAGAAACAAATGCGTGCCAAATACACGTGAATACATTTAACATTTTAATATTTGTTATGAAATTGGCCCGATTTAAAAAAATAAAAAGAAAGAGAATAGTAAAATCAATAATTATGCAAAAAAATCCTATACATTCTACTCTCCCAACGTACAAAGAAACTATCTCCTTCATATTATTATGTTGTATATACTTGTTTAAAAAATATGTATTCATATAATAAATAATAATATGCAGTCATTATCTTATATATTTGAAAAATGTTTTCCAAATTAAGAATACCTATATACAATTTACAATAACATCAGTACCTATGCGATATACATACTTAGTTAAATTGTATAGTATTAATACATATTTAGATATAAATATAAACATACAATATTATGTAAACGTACGGCAACTTATTTTGAGTTACTTGTTTTTCTTCAGGGTAAATGGTTAATTTTTCTAAATTTATAAATACAAACAATAAATAGTTTATTCTAACACGAACTATATATATATATACGAGGTCTGTTCAAAAAGTTCCCGAACTATAATTCCTAAAAATAAAGAGTTTGTAGTATCGTAAATGTTATTCGATTTAAATTAAATAGAGATAAGCAGCCATCTTTTCAATTAAATCTCAAATGTTTATTGCTATCTAACCATTAACAGTGCGCGTTCAAAGTATTCGTGTGTAAAGTAGTCGTGTGTATTGTGCGGTTTTTAAGATGAATAACATTCACGAACAACGTATTAATATTCAATTTTGTGTTAAACTTTGTAAATCTTTTACTGAGACTCATAAAATGTTGCAAAATGCTTATGGTGATCAGTGTTTAGGACGTACTCAGTGTTACGACTTTTTTAAACGTTTTAAAGACGGTCGGGAATCAGTTGATGACGGACCCACATTCAGGACGTCTGTCGACATCGATGCTCATGTGACAAAAGTCAATGAAATTGTGCGGTTTAATAGACGTTTAACTGTTCGAGAAATTGCGGAAGATTGTAACATATCGGTTGTTTCATGTCATGAAATCCTGGTGGAAAAACTTGGAATGCACCGCGTTGCAGCAAAATTTGTCCCTCGGTTAATGTCGCAAGATCAGAAAGACAACCGCGTAATCATCTGTCAATAATTGTAAGATCGCGCAAATGATGATACGAGTATGTTTATGGAGCAAATTATAACGGGTGATGAGACGTGGGTCTATGGCTTTGATATTGAGACAAAAGTCCAATCATCACAGTGGGTTGGTAAATTTTCTCCAAGACCAAAAAAAGCTCATCAGGTCAGATCAAACGTCAAAGTCCTGCTAATGGTTTTTTTTGACAACCTGGGAGTTATTCATCACGAATTTTTACCTGCAGGACAAACTGTTAACCTATGGTACTATCTAGAAGTATTAAAACGTCTTCGAAAAAAAGTGCAGAGGAAAAGGCCTGAAGTGTGAAAGAAAAAATCATGGTTTCTCCATCACGACAATGCTCCGGCACACACTTCCCTGTTAATTCGAGATTTTTGCGTGAAAAATCACATGACCGTGCTTCCTCATCCACCATATTCTCCCGACTTGGCGCCAGCAGACTTTTTTTTATTTCCAAAACTAAAATCGCCGTTAAAAGGACAAAGATTTTCTACGATAGACGATATAAAAGAAAATTCGCTAACGGAGCTACGAGCAATTCCAGAAACTGCTTTCCAGGATTACTTTCAACAATGGAGACGTCGTCGGCAAAAGTGTATGAACCAAGAGGGAGAATACTTCGAGGGTGATAAGTCTCAATAGCTTGTAGGTAAGCGCTAATAAATAAAGAATTGAAAAATTCGGGAACTTTTTGAACAGGCCTCGTATACATTTAATTATATATTAAGAATAAAAGTTTACACTCGCTTATAGGCCTGTGTTATTTGGTTTTGTACGAGAATAATTTCCAAGTGTCATGGTCAATAGTATACAAATAAATGCATTAATTAAATTGGGAAGTAAAATAATAATCATTTTTATCGTTTAAGTGATCGTTGTGGTTTAAATATCAATAGATATCAATTATTTATAATAATTAATTATAATTTGAACATTGATATTAATATTTGTATTTCTTTATCATGGCACATATTCCAAGATGGTTTTAACTAATGTATAGCTATGCATGTTCTTTTGTTATTTTTAATATTTAACCGTATCGAAATTATTTAAGTTTCGAATATTTAATGTGCACACATTAAATAATATAAAAATACCTCGTACCAAATAGATTAGCTGATATATATATATATATCATACAAATTTTTAATTAATTAATGTGCTCGAGGCCGATTTCGTCATAATATACGTGCGGTAACAATCTAATAGTTTGGCTTATTAATGATTTTCGATTTTACTGTACGCGCCTATCAAAATTAAAATAGGTTAAAAAATTAATAGCCTACACTTATACTCTATTCCTATCTTATATTAAGCCTTCACATCAAAAACGACTGCAGTATTTTATTGACAGTTAATCGTTAAATCATTTATTTGTATTTGGCCCTGGGAAAAAATCGTTCAAAAATATTTTTTTATATAAATATACAGTGGCCTAGCCGGAATATCTCAATGAGGATGAGGGGGGCATAAAAAACAAACCACATGGCACGAATGGCTTTTTTTCGTAAAAAAAAAAAAGGTGACAAATCTTGGATAATCGTGGATGGTGTTTTGTCGATTCTATTTCTAGAAAACGACAAAACACCACATTAGATTTCAGTCGGCTGGCTTTTGTCGTGCTACGTACTTCGTATGGTTCGTTATCATTTTTTTTTTGACAATTGCTATCGTTCGATTTAAAATAAATTTACCTACAACCACGTCCCGACCACCTGTTACAACCATATGTAGCCGTAGTCTAAGAATTTTATCGAATAAAGCTGTTGGTAAAACATCAATATATCACAATATAATTGTCGATCTAATATATCAATAAGTACCAAAATTTCACAACGTAAATTTATATAAATATGATACGATGACTGAAAATTAAATCAATTTTTTTTTTTTAAACATATACGCTCAATGGTGAGGACTATGACCCGCATGCCATCACTGGCTACGCCACTATGTATATATATATATATATATATATATATATATATATATATATATTGGATACCTATTTTTTTTCGATTTTACTCACTTAATTTAGCTCTAATATATATTTACATTTTCAGTAATATTTAGTAATTATCTAGTTTTTATCAAACTAATAATCCTATGTTATGCTGTCTTAACGTAACCATTAGATTGTAACAGTTATGATAACACATAATATAGACAGGTTATATAATCTACCTGATTATCCGTATTATCAGTATAACTGTTATCACTCATGGCCCATGGAGATGTACATGGGGGAATATGGGTGTTTTATCTGCCATAGTTTTTTTAAAAATTTTTTTATCGCAGATATCGTACAAATTAAATATATATATATATATATAGTTTTAATTGAATTAATAATACACTATCCTGCATCTTTTAAACACAAAATATAGCGAATTTGTCTTTAGAAAATTCGATTTTATACCGTTAGTAATAACAGTGTTTAATATCGAATTCTACGTGGATGCAACTACACTCTGCCTATCCCCTAAAATCACTGTCAGCAGTACAGCGCCAACAAGTGAGACTACACACATATAATAAAAAAACAACAGGTGTCTTCACTCATGAATTGACATCCACGTGTTTATTATCTATGGCGTAGTATCATAAATATTTAATAATAAATTTACTACATATTGATACTGGGTTTATACATTTTGTATAAGTAAATATCATTATCAGTTTACAACTGACTTTGTTAAGCACTTTTTTTAAAAATCAAAGAGGCGTTAAAATTATTTTTAATTTATTTGCCATTGATCGGAGAAAAATCTAGTTTTCTTTCTCTAAGAGACCATCACGGTTTAACCATAACAGTTTCCGTCTCTCATATTTTTAACGCGTATTATATGAAAAATGTATTCACATTAAACAAATACAAATTCCTTTTAAATTGGTTTTAGAGATAAAACACAAACTATACAATTTTAAAATAATAATACTTTGAAGACAGATTCATCAGCGTTATTTAATATATTAATTATTAAACAGTTATTTAAGTAATATTCGATTTTTTGTCATTCGATAATGAGTTCAATAATAAATAAATTTTAAAACGCCGACAAGGTTATTGTCCACAAAATATATTCTACATCTTTTAATGGTTTTATGTCCAAAACCAATTTATAGGATGTTTTACGTTTGTTTTTTGTTAATACATTTCTATTATATATTGCAAGACGGTTAAGGTATCTTAAAGTTAAACAATTGCCTGTACCTATTTTGAGTATTTTTGACTCGCAGTCAAACTAGACACTAAGTTGTATTTATAGATAATTAACGAATTGTATTTTTTTTTAACATACATTCATTAATTGCCCAGCTTTAGGAGGTACTAGACCTTCCTGGCTGTGAGGGCAACCAAATACTTTAAATACACTGTTACGTAGTAAATTTTAAATATTAAATATGCAGCCCAAATTTATAGGCTAGTTACACTTGTACAAACAAATGTTTTTTTTTTTTTACAATACTAAAACTAAATACGGTTTGCTTTTCTAATGTGTGTTATCTTCTTCACCGCGTTTACGGGACTGGCCGTAAACATGATGTTCGTTCGTCTCTACGGTATATTGTATTTTGAATCAGATGTCTAAACTCCAAACCCGGTCTTAAGACATATACATTTATAGGGGGAGCAAGAATCCGCACACTCTGCCCCCCCTGAGTTTCGCCTAATTGCCCTGGTATATATAGACTGAATGTCTGCAACCACGTGTATTGAGATGATTAAAAATAGTATCCTGGTTTTTTGTACCATCGATAGTGAGTTGAATAATCAGTGCATTTTAAAACGCCAACAAAGCTGTTGTGCACAAAATATATTCTATATCTTTAATTGGTTTTATGTCCAAAACTAATGTTAGGGTGTTTAACGTTTGTTTTTCGTTAACACATTTCTATTATACATTGCAAGGCAGTTATAGTGTCTTAAAGTTGAACAATTACCTGTATCTATTTTGAATATTTTTAGATAGGTCTTTAAACGGCCTTTAAACGGTCTTTATACGGTTTTAGACGGTCTTTATATACAGTCTTTATATATTTATGAGGGAGCAAGAATCCGCATATTCTGCCCCCCCTTAGTTTCCCTGGAATATAACTGAATGTCTGCAATCACGTATGTTGAGATGGTTAAAAAAAGTATCCATATGTTGTAATACTAATATACTAATTATAACTAATTGAATGTATTAATAAATATTTTATAACAATTAATACAATGAAAATCGTATTTACGACGACGTTATACACTACGTATAACTGTAGGCTATAACAAAACGACGGTACACAGAATTTGAATTGAGATTTATGTTTCATTATTATTTAAGATCGGAATTATATGCATTTACATATTTCTACCGAATATATGCACGACCATGAGGGTTTGAAATGTAAGTGTTTCAAATCAAACTGATTTCATGGACAACATTTCATTTTACATATTGATGCATATATTGTTATTAGTTATGCATACAATTTGCATATTTGATTTATTCTCGAGAAATAAATTAACTATTCCCTTATTCCAAATCTAAATAATACAATCAAAATGAGAATTAATATGTTAATCAGTAAATAATTAAAAATTATCACAGAAAATTGATAACGAAAGCTATATTTCTCAATTAAGGAAAATTTGTTTTATCGTCTAAGAGTCCCATTTTTTACCTTTTTCTTGTACTTGTCTTGTTATCAATATTCATAATTGATATTAGATGTTTATTTATGATTTGTTTTATAACGCAGATAATTTTATAATACAATCTGCTCGACAATTAATACTGTGTTACCTGAGTTAAAAATTGTATTTTTTTTTTTTTTGATTTGATATATACTTTTTAATGCATTTAGTGTATATTTAAAAAAGTTTATTTTTGCATATTTTGTTTTTTTACTCTTGATATTTTCATTATTCATCTATTGTATGTTTACTGCATATAATTCCGGTCTATTCATAATTAACACATTAAAAAAACACTCTAGACATGTATTTATATGTTTTATTTTGCACTCGTCTAACACGATTTCGAATTGATTAATTGCTACTTAACAATAATATAATAATACTACAGTTTAGAACTAAAGTAGATTATGTTAAATTATTTTAGATAATTTTGATTGGTAAAGTTTTCTGATCGTCCAACATTACAATTATAAATCTCGAGTGGCGGTTCATGTAGGTATAATATTGAATGTTTTCGACGCATTATTCTTCAGACCGTGTTCAAGCCGTTTTGCAGGTTACGCATATTATTCATTAACAGTTTCTTTTATAGTAAATATAAACATTACTAATAAAATGAATGATAAATATTATCATTGGTAATATTATTAAACATAACACAAATATAAAAACCAGTCCATAACACGGACGGAGTTTATAATACGAGTACATCTAAAGCTCACGGCCATATACCAAGAGTACTATATTTATTGATTAATTTATAAATTATTTTCGTATGTCGCGGGCTATATTATATGAAAAATATTATAAACTAATGTTTCTATATTGTCGCATAGACATATGACATAAGCAAACAAGGCACGGGCTGTATTAATTGTAAAATATGCCCTCTCGGTATATATATGGTCACTGACTTCATAACTCGTATGTGGCCCCGTCGTACAGTCACTTACCTAATTATTTTACACAATTATGAATAATATAATTAAGTAGGTGCCGTACCAACGATGATATCGAATATTTTTATATATATATATATATATGAACTGGATGGACAATAACAAGACGACCAACATAATTTCGTTTAATCATGAACAATAGAAATAGTTACTTACACCAAATAACTTATGTTTAACATTGTAAATGGTAACAAACAAAAAGTTAAAACTAATTTGTCTACAAAATTTGTGGTAAGTATAGAAGTACTGATAGTGCGCACAATTTTTAGAAGCATAAAATTTTAACATAAATAATTTAACAACAATTAAAACGTGAATAAAATTAATATTATTAACATTGTCAGAATCTAGATATTTAAACAAATAATACATTTATTATTTGTTTAATAACATATAATATTCTTTTAAAAGACATCAACATTTTGCAGAAAATCTCAGCTCCGTTTCACCACCACTGCCACTATAAAAATTCGCGCGCTCGGGAAACGTTTCCAAAGCACGCGCATATAAAAAAAACCCGTGTTTTCACGTGTCCAGGGTTTTGTACAAATGTATTATTATTTTTCGTACGAAATTGTACAGAAAAAGTATATAATACTGTCGAAGTTTGGTATTGATATTCGAAAGTGGCATTGTTGCTAGGGAAACGAAGCTGGAAATCTGTAGTGCAATCACTATAAATCATATTACATTTTAACAATACATTAAACCTTTATCGTTTTACAGTAACAAATATAATATAGCTGAGTACTAAGAGATTATCTCTGATATTTAAGCAACAATAATAAAAGTGATTTAAAAAATAAATAAATAAATTTGTATTCCTTATCTTATAAATATAAATTCAATCTTCGTCTAGATATTAACGCTCTTATATTTTGTCCATGTTCCTTTTAATAATTATTGCTGTTCACGTTTCAATCGTTTATTAATATTAATATTCTCAAAAAACGAAATTATTATATCATTTCATAAAATATCAGTCAACACATTTATTCAATGTTTTCCCCGAGACAATATATTTTCGTAACGTGAATTTTAAAAATTCGAATAAAAACCACTTTCAAGAGTCCTTTTAAAATACATAATAAACTTATTCTTGTTCAGATAAATTATATTGTATTTAAATAGCCGTCCCGTAATTCTAATTTATTATTTAAAACAATATTTACGTAAATTATTTTTAATTAAGATACATATTTTATTAGATAAAACAAAATTAAGATAATCTATAGTTTCACTATTATATTTATTAGCGTTAGAAATTCAAATTAGAACGCGATCAACGAATAAATGTTTTTTTCCACGTTAAACACATATTAAAAATCGATAGTAAAAAGAAAATGCCACACGAAAATACACGTAGAAATTGCAATTAAATGATTATAGTTAATTATAATATAATATTATGCATTTCGTAGTTTAGTTAAAAGCCCAATAATTTTATAGTAGGAAAACGTATCGAAAAGTATTTATAAATATTAATTGATTAAATATTTTATATTTATAGTTGAATGAAAAAAATGCATGTTCCTAATTTTTGATACATGAAGCTAAGCTAACTTATACAATAAGTTATAATAATATTTGAAAAAAAAAAAAAAAATATTAAATGTAGTTAAAACGGTCCAAAAATCTCAACATCAAATTACCTCTTACTCGGTAAAATACATATCGTGCTGTGTGAACTTGGACTCGCTTACTTGGACTCCTTTCGACGAACACAGCTGTTTGAAATTATTAATCAATATTTTGGGTCAAGTTCATGAAATGCGCGTTAATTGTCAGACGGACGTTTTTTTACAGCGCGGTTATTGTAAAATATTTTTCTTTTCTTTTTTTTTTTTTAAGGGCATTCTTATATATATTCTTACGGTACGCCGCGCCGTTTAAATTTTTTAATTAACTTTACGTTAAACTATCCAAATTTATTCGGCTGGAAAGCAAAATGGTCGTCTCTTCGATCAAACTACGTCCCGTAATTCTTCGAGACATAATCGCACGTAATAAATATCGTTTCGCCCGTCCTTCGACCGCCCGCGGGTATCGGAGAGTTTTCTATACCCAACATGATCACCTAAGCGAAAAAAGCCATTCCTTCCAACCATTCTAAAATATCTCTCCTGTATGACACAATTGTCCATGAACAAGAAAATTCATCTGCAGTGGCCCATTGAATTTTCTTTATTGATCTACACCTCTGTCCCGACACAATCTTTATTCTTATCACAGTATTATTATCCCATGCCCATTGGAATATTAGATATAAGTTTCCTGATACGAGTTGTAGAATTAAGTTTTGTGTGGATTGAAAACGCGAACAATACGGTGGTAGACACCAAATTTTTGTATTCTCACGAATCAAGACTGTACAAGTTCATAAATAATATTAATTATGTTGAGCTGAGTTAATTGAAAAAAAGTAAGAAAGCTAATACATTAGAAATTATTTGTTTTATTCATTTAACTTTAAGTTTAGTTAAAAGTCAATTCGGAAAGTTAATTGAAGTTGAGTTTTTTTTTTTTTTTTTTCGTAATTAATTGTTATTGTCATAGTAAACACAATTAGATTTTGTGATTTTTTTTGAACATCTGAATGATTAATATTAAACACAGGGGGTTTATTCCGGGAACATTAAATTATACGATTTTGTACTCTGGACTTTAAGCAAATTATTAAGTAAGAAACCAAAAAGATTATTTATATGATGCATCGGGATGGTTTGAATGTTCAAATTGTTTATAGATGGTAAATTTAATATCGGGTAAAATTAAAAGAAAATCAAATCACTTAAACGTGATATAATTTAAAATTAACTGTCTTTATCTATTAAGTTGATTTAAAAATAGGTCTAAGGTTAAAATCTAATTACAATGTTAAAATTATCCTGACTTTTAACTTTTTAACTCGTTAACTCGACACAGCCTTGTCGTGAATATCGCAATTAGTTTGTATTGGCAAAATACTTTAAATCTCTGTAAATTATTTCCGTTAATTAAAAAAAATCTTAAAAATATCTATTGGACGTACCTACGTATGTACAAGTTAATATTTTCAACCATTCATTCCCCATTTCCCAAACGTATATATTATTTTCTTCAATAACAATACAATTGGTGGACAAACTCCAAACACGTTTCATTTTCTATAGAAAATATTTTGACTTGCGATGCACAGGGTCTTCTGAATGCTATGTTACAGCTTTGAGTGTAGGATAACTGGTTCCCCAAAACATAATTCAGAAGACCGTGTATATAATTTTTAAATCAACACTTACAATATTTTCATGCCCTTTTTCGGGGCACACTCACTCTATATAACAATACACTGAATACCTATTTAAGTTGTTGTGTAACACGGAATCGATATTGTTACCCCGAAAACTTATCATATATTACATTAACTATTATAATATTAACTAATATTATAACAAAAGCTATTTCGCCGTCATAAATCAAACACTTTCCGGTAGAACCCGTAAACCCTAAAATTATATCATCAATTTCATCTAAATTATTACTTCATGTCCTACCTATAACAGTCATACGGTTTTCGGCACACATTTTTTTTAATTGATCGCCAATATTGATACAATCAAAAAAAAAAAAAGATTTATACGTTCATTTATTTTATATTTAATTTATTACCATCACCGTGATAACGACCGTTATTTATCATCCTGACCTAACATGAATATTCTGTGTTTAACCCCTATCAGTTTAACCCGATTCCATAAAAATTACTTTGGCCGAAAATGATTTGTAGTAATAAATTACATTATACAAACGACCGAGAATATTGAATAATATTAATTTAATATTTTACTTGAATAAAAACAACAAAAAACCTTGTTTTTAGTTTTTAACCAAACTTATTTGAAAAAAAAAAAAAAAAATTTATTTACACTTTAATGACTAATATTAATATTAATAAAAAAAAAAAAAAGAAGAAGAAATGATGACGATTTTTCATTGAAAATAGAAAAACATCACTTAATTATAAAACGAAAAAAAAAATCGTTAAACGTAATTAAAACTCCCTTAGGAAATAAAACGTGTATGTTTAAAAATATTGTAAAGAATGCAATTTTTGTATTTAACTCATGTGTGAGAGATACAATTTTTAAATATCTATTTCTAATGCACAATCGTAAATATTTATAAGTTACCTCATCTGTGTGAAAATTCAAGTCAGTGGTTTTCTGACGTTTATATATATTATAGTTAGTTGAATAACTTTAAATATTTGTGTAACAGTGGTTACAATTCATCACGAGTATCGAGTTACAATCTTATAATTTACCTATAGATAAAAAAAATGCAAACAATTATTTTTAACAATGACATTTAGTATTATTTTATTTTACTATTAATATATTCCAATAAACGATTAAATTATAATATCAATATAAGTACAACACATTGAAAACAATATGGTTACAGTTGTTTTAGGCAATACAGATAAAAATAAAACTAACCTCGAGTTTTAAATTAAAATTGTTTAGTGTTTGTTTTTGCAATTAGTCAAATTGTTTAGTTAATTTAATTTTTAGTTTCTTTAGTGGAATTTACGTAAACACAATAATAGGGAACAATTATGATAATTTATTATTTAAATTGCGCGGTAAATAGTTTTTCTCGGTATGTAAATTTTGTGGTATTTTAATTAAAGGCGCCCGATTTGCTTATAGAAATATTAAATATTTAAACAACGTGCAATAATATTATTCAAATGTAAAAAACGTAAATAAATGTTCTAATACTTTAATGTATTACATAAAAAAAGAATAAATGTGTTTTCAGAGAACTCCAAATTACGTTCATTATTTTAAACTCGAATTTTACGAATATTTTATTCGTTCAAAAATAATATAAAAACCAAGCCGTTGAATAATAATTAACGTGTAGAGTCTACACTGTAGACACACGTTCAAAATTAACAGTATAGTATTTTTTATTGCAACTAAACATAATTTCAATGTGCACATTTAGATGATTTAAATTTAAAAATGTATTTCAAATTAATCAGATATTAATCGGATATGGGAATATGTTTTTATATATTGATTATTTATTAACATAATCATATTTTTAATAAACGACAATTGTAAACCAAAATTAAAAATCGTGTGGTACGTGTTCGTAGTATGGTAGGTTAAAACAAATAAAACGCGAGTATAATATTTTATTACATAAAGTGGGTGAGCTATAAATATTTTAAAACGAATTAGAAAATGGATACTTTTGGGTCAAACTGATGAAATATTATACGTATTTCGTGAAATGTAATAAAAAAAAAAAAACGGTTTCGATTTCACTGAGTGGTTGCACAATAAATAAATATATACGTACAGGGATACGTTTACATAGTCATTAAATATTGCTTACCAGGGACCAACACAGCATTTTACACATCAAGTGTTAATTTGCCTGATATATTTTATTATCACCCCCTACTAATATTTAAACTCATTTCAAAATGTATACAAAATGTCAATTAGGATAATAAAATGATACCTACATAATATTATTACAGTTTACATTTTTTAAAAATTAATATTTTATTAAATTGTGATGGGCTGGACGTGCATGGAGAGACCAAATGTGCTGGAACAAAACCCAACCGGGGAAAAGACCATTGGGAAGACCGAAGACGAGTTGTGAAGATATGAAATAAAAAAAACCGTTGAAGCTTTAGGATGTGAAACAAATTGGAAATATTTTGAAAACCAAATAAACCAAAATAATAACATGGACAATTATTATTTTGTTAAAAATTATCGAGTTGAATAATATGTAGAGGGAGTTAATAAATATTATGTGTATGATTGACAATTACAATACTACTGAAATATTAACAATATTTATCTTGAATATAGGTAAACGTTTCATTATTTTCATAACTTAACCGTATTAATTTAATATTTAAATGTTTTTATTTCTTATTATATGCATAAAATATTTTAGTTTCGCTACGTGTGTTAGATTAGTTTCAGTTATATATTGTAACAAAATAGTGCTTTTTTTTCAATGAGTTCATCTAGACTTTTTTTTTTTTTTTTTTTTTTTTTTTTTTTTTTTTTTTTTTTTAATTTTACTTTTTACTTTTACTACAGTATGAATGGCATTTTAAGAGCAATACGACTTATAAAGTCCCATAACTGACTTCAACAGTGACGAAAAACAATTGGAACTCTTGAATTAAATATCTACAAGTCAAATGGTTTAACAGAAAGTCAGTTTTTTGTGTTTCTTTAAGTATTTTATGTTACAGAGATGTGCCCTTTTCGAAATTTCGAATTCAATTAAAATTGTCCGGATATTCCGATTGTTATTTCCACATACTCAAATTAAAATGTGTATTTCCTACATTAACCGCATTCATCACTGCTGATTGATCAGTATATTTGTTTGAAATATTATATATTATATAAATATGATAAAAAAAAAAAAAAAAAACACAGAACATATTGTTTTGTATTTTTTAACTTAAATATATTTATATCTATTTGTTTACCGGACATAATATTATAATATCTGAAGACAATGTATCTCATGTTTTGCTCGAAAGTCCAGTAATATCTATTACGTAACTTCATAACGAGCAAGTATTTATAATTGGTTAACTGTTATAACTTTAAAAAAGGCTTCGTGGTACAATATATAATACTGAATAAGATAGACGGGAAATACGATCATACTCCCCGATTAATGAGCTGTACAAGAAGGCAATCCAGTCCATTGAAGGCGTAAGGCTAAAATGTGTTTGGCATACACAGCGAACGAACGATATACTACTGAGAAAAAGCTATTAGCAAAAAGTGGGAAAGAATGAGTCCAAGAAAAACTGATTACTAAACAAAAATCGCTACCAGAAACTATCCCTGAAGTCGGAGTAAGAATACTGATAGGTTGTAAACGGACAGGAAAAAATCATTAAACACAGTGAAACAATAATATAAAATATACTAGGCGCATCTGCAGACAAAAAATAATCAAACGCGAAATTATTTTATAGATACACATAATGCTTATGTTATTTAATATTTTTTAAAAAAATATATGAATATTGAAATAACGTATAACACGTTTAATACCATTAAAATCTTGTCATTAAATCGACATTGGCAAAACAATAATAATTCCTCACTAATAAACGCCAGTATATCCAAGAAAGACATATTTGAATATGCCTTGGAAATAAATGCCGTTTAGAATCGAAACGTTATTAAACTTATCGTTATTTAAAATTAACGCCTAGGATGTTATTCAAATTGGATCACTCTTCGGGCTATAGCGATTATATTTATATTCCAAGTTTCATTAAATCGGTGCATTAGTTTGGGTGAGGAAATGGCAATAATAAATTGACGTTCTTGACTGGGCATAGAATATAAAAGAATCCACTGCCACTCCACCACGATAATTGTAATTACTTTGCGTCGACTTAACTCGACTTGGGCCCCACCGCCTACGTTTCGATGTTCTTATTCTTAAGTTAATTTTCACTGTGTTACTGTCAAAACTTAATGCATTCGGGGCATTTAATCTTTGAATAAAATATAAAAATAAAATATATAAATAAATAAAATAGAAAGATAGAAAAAGATCGATTCGCAAATTATGTTCATATGATAGAAAAAGCCATTAGTCGTCATTTTGAGTAAAACACGAAAATGTCCAATGAATACCGCGCAAAAATAATCTTAGAGGATATATATATATGCAACGGTAAACGTGTACCACGCCTTATGGAAGACGTAATATGAATTTGATCACGATCGTATGTGGTGTAGGTGTCCCGTGTATTATTATCTTTGGATTTCGCAATAATATTGTGAAAATAATATTATAACGGCAAGTAAAAATATTACTCGAGAACCCAAACATTTCTATATTACCACCACGTTACATAGTATAGTAAACACATACATATACTACTATGTAGGTGAATATCATAGAAAATAACATTTTGTTTTTTTGTTTGTTTTAAATGTCCAACTCAAACTTGTAATCTTGACTGTTGTCGAATAACTCGTTAATTTGTTCACGATCGTGTGTGTTATAGGTACCCCGTGTATTGTTATATTTGGATTTCGAAAAAGTATTGTCAAAATAATATTATAACGGCAAGTCAAAATATTACCCGAGAACCAAAATATTCCTATATTACCACCACGTTACATAGTATAGTAAACACATACATATACTACTATGTAGGTGAATATCATAGAAAATAACATTTTGTTTTTTTGTTTGTTTTAAATGTCCAACTTAAACTTGTAATCTTGACTGTTGTCGAATAACTCGTTAATTTGTTCACGATCGTGTGTGTTATATGTATCCCGTGTATTGTTATATTTGGATTTCGAAAAAGTTTTCTCAAAATAATATTATAACGGCAAGTTAAAATAGCATCATACTATAGTAAACTATAATATATACTACTATGTAGGTGACTACCATAAAAAATAACATTTTGTTTTTTGTTTGTTTTAAATGTCTAACCCAAAATTGTAATCTTGACTGTTGTCAAATAACTCGTTAATTTGTTCACGATCGTATGTGTTATAGGTATCCCGTGTATTGTTATATTTGGATTTCGAAAAAGTTTTCTCAAAATAGCTTCATACTATAGTAAACTATAATATATACTACTATGTAGGTGACTACCATAAAAAATAACATTTTGTTTTTTTGTTTGTTTTAAATGTTCAACCCAAACTTGTAATCTTGACTGTTGTCGAACCAAAATATTCCTATATTACCACCACGTTACATAGTATAGTAAACACATACATATACTACTATGTAGGTGAATATCATAGAAAATAACATTTTGTTTTTTTGTTTGTTTTAAATGTCCAACTCAAACTTGTAATCTTGACTGTTGTCGAATAACTCGTTAATTTGTTCACGATCGTGTGTGTTATAGGTACCCCGTGTATTGTTATATTTGGATTTCGAAAAAGTATTGTCAAAATAATATTATAACGGCAAGTCAAAATATTACCCGAGAACCAAAATATTCCTATATTACCACCACGTTACATAGTATAGTAAACACATACATATACTACTATGTAGGTGAATATCATAGAAAATAACATTTTGTTTTTTTGTTTGTTTTAAATGTCCAACTCAAACTTGTAATCTTGACTGTTGTCGAATAACTCGTTAATTTGTTCACGATCGTGTGTGTTATATGTATCCCGTGTATTGTTATATTTGGATTTCGAAAAAGTTTTGTCGAAATAATATTATAACGGCAAGTCAAAATATCTTCATAATATAGTTAACTATTGTATATACTACTATGTAGGTGACTACCATAAAATAGACCATTTTGGTTTTTTTTTTGTTTCAAATGTCCAACCCACACTTGTAATCTTGACTGTTATCGAATAACTATTCGACTTAGTATAATCGTATTATACGTACCACACTTGTGTGTTTGACGACTGCAAACAAGAATTCGTTTTGTTATCCGGCGATATGCCAACACCGTATCGCGATTGTAAACGCACGTTATTATTATTTACTTTGTTACATAAACGGCAATGTCGTCACGTATAAATTTTTTTAATATTTTAACTGGTCAAACCCTTGAGGAAACCCCACGAAATCGTATCGTAATCCTATAAACTTTATGGACTTACACCCCTACCGCTATTGTTAATTATACCGCAATAAAATACCAACAAACACGTATGTTACGAGATCGATAATTCCAAAATGAATTACACGTGATCACGGTTTTACGGTTTGTGCGTTTTATTGGTACCGTGGAAGTTTTGACGACCGTCAAAATCTGATGATCCGTATCACTTAAATACGTTAGTTTTAAATTTAAGTCGGAGGAATGTGCAGACCTTGTTGATGCATTGACACACGTACTTAAAACTAATTGAAATGCGTTCACAATTTGACATGATATATACTTAATATTAACTTGTATGCCTTGACAGTTAACATAATATAAACTTAATCATAACTCGTGCGCATTGACAATTGATATTATATAAACTTAATATTAACTTGTATGCGTTGACAATTGACATGATATATACTCAACAGTAACTTATATTGAAGTACGGTTTCAAGTAAAGTAACTTCAATTTTTGAACGTGCGTAATTTGAACGTACTGGCCATAAAACTAAACAGTAATAGTAATATTATACTCGATAACTCGCCGTAGTAATATTATTATTGCTACCTTGTAAAAAAAAAAAAAAAAGAACATATTTTTATAAAAAAACTCACCAGTGCAATCGACAATTATTAAAATACAACAAACACGTGTTTTTTAATACGTCCGTTCGATTGCAGACGACGTTCGAACTGTTGGTCAATGCCGTTTATTTGCCCATCCGCGATACAATTGAATTGTTTTACGAAGTCTGTGCCATAAAAAACAAAACAAAAAAAAAAATATTTATATAATAAATTTATAGACATTACAATTAAAATATTATTAAGTCGCGTGGAAACTGCGGGGTACCGAGGAGCGTATATGAAATTAATAAGTTCGATTAATAAATAATGCAAATGACTGGCGATTATATAATATAGTTTGATGTGTAATATTGTATTTTTTTATTATTTTTTTTTTTTTTTTTTTGGCATACTTAAATTCCCGAAAAAAAAAAAGAAATCATAAATGTATATTAATTTCCTATGTCTAGGCAAACTATTATCAATTTAAAAACATTTTTTTTTCTCTAGTACCGAGTGAAAATAGGTAACTAAAATATTCAGATCGTATAATGTGTAATTTTGTGAAATAAATAGGTAAAATAAAATATTTTCAAGGATAACAATTTAAATCTGGACGAAACAATTGAAAATGTCAAAATACGTACAAACCATCAAGATACTACATAGTCGGCGTTAAATTATTTTGTATTGCCTATACAATAGTCCTTAAACTGCAATCGTAGTTTTTTTTTTTAAGGAGTTCAGTATGAGCAATTTTACGTCAACCACGTGTGAGTAGTTGTGTAGTAAACGAAAATCGGTTTTATTTGTAATTTTCCATAATACCGAAACTAAACTCCGCACCGTACACATGGTGATGCCTTAAGAATAATATCAAAGCAGATTTGAATTCGTTCTTATTGTTCGTTTTTTAAATCGACTTTTCCGATGTTCGATTTTATTTCATTTAATTCCGTATGCATTTCAAAACGAATTTAAATGCAAAAGTTTGAACTAATGGAAAAATCGACCTCAAAACGACAATTATAGCAATGACGAATATTTAAACGTGTTCAGTCTTTTTCCTATTTCTTCAGTAGATCAAGTTTAAAATGGCCAACAAAAAAAAAAAAAAAAAGCCATTTGTGCACGAATAAATTTAAAAGTGAATTTTTAACTTTTAACGTGCATTTTTATTGTTATAAATACTTAAAAAAAAAATAAAAAATGTTATAGTAATATTTTTTCTAGGTATTAACTAATCAAATTCATTACTTAATCCCCAAATACAATGTCTAACGAAATCACTGATGATGATATAACAATTGAATGAATAAAAATATATCGCAGTAGATATACTGAAATATTGAGGAAATAATCTAGTTAAATATTTTAATACACACACAGTTAATGTTTTAAATTGTCTTAATAAATTAATTATCACATTTTTCATTGCAATCGCTTGATAATTTATAGTTTTTTTTTTTTTTTTTTTTTTTTTTTTTTTTTTTTTTTTTTTTTTAAGACTGCTAAAGAATTTCTGCAGTTATTTCAATATTTTCAAACGGGCAAATTAATATTACTTACGTATCGTCGGCGTAGTGAATTCGCGATGGATTGTTTTGATTGTATTTCTATAAAAAAAAAAACACCAAAGTAATATTTTTAGTAAAACTTTAGAATGTAATTTTATTTACCTTGTTAATTTCGTATACCGGATAGTTTTGAACGGAACTGCAGTCGTGTTTAGACACGGTGGTCAGATTACAAATAACGACACTGTAATGAAAATGCAGTATAATAAATTTAAGACCATTAATAATTGTATTTTGATTCTTCAAAGGACAAAAATTTGAAGGAAAAAAAAAAAAAAAATTGATTTGTCGAGAATGTGCAAAAATTACCAAAACCTATATGACGTTAAATAATACGAGACTGGGCTAACTCGTTAGATAACCTAACCGCCGTGTTTAGTGTAAAATATTAAATATCAAAGAACTCGAATAGAACAAATCGAGTGGCAATAAATTTGTTCGCGTGTAAAACAATTAACCCGCAGCGACTGATTCGACCGATAGAAAAGTGTCACGGATATGGGACCACTATCTTGTTTAACCATCGCATCTCTGCAGTCAAACGTAATAACAATATGGGCACGAAATTTTACAATATTATTTTTTTTTATATAAGTTTTGTGATATTACCGTGTTGCGCGCGTATTGTTTTAATTGTGTGTAAGTATACTGTGCCAGTAACAATTTGTTACGATAATATCGTTTTCCGGTAGTGCCGTGGGAAACCGAGTTCCGCTAAAATAGAATATTTTCACGAGAATTATAACAATATATTTATTTGATGATATTAAATGCGGGCCGCAGCAACGTGTACCACTCGATAATGCCTACTGTTATCGGTGTTAGGCAAAAATAACTAAACATTTAACAAAAGACGAAGATAATCGAATAAATTGTATCTAGATAATGATAAAAGTGAAAATTATCTATATATAATAATAAAACGTTATTTATTTAAAAAAAAAAAAAAAAAAATACAAATTTTAAATTTTAATAATTTATCCATGTATATTATGTTCATCGATTTATTTTTTTAATTTAAAACCAATATCATTTTAGCTCCGTTACGAAAATCAAAAAAAAAAAAAAAAAACCATACCGATTAGATCCAAAATTCTTTACCGGTAGAAAAATTGTAAAACTAGTGGGTGCACAAACGAATTTACCTAGGTAAAATAGTGTTGACGATTGAATTATTCGTCTTGGACAACGGACAGAATAGCGAATATTATGTTAATTATCCGGATAAAACAAAAGCCAGACGGTATTGTTTATGGTAGACGGTTTATCTTGATATCTACCCCCCGTCAACCGCTGACTGTTATATACTTTGTCCGAATATTCGCAAACGAAATAACCGCCGGTGTTTCATACGAACAGGTGGAATATTATTATATTATAGCGTCGGCGGTCGATATTCGGCTTTGTGGACTTTGAACTTGAACGGTAACCGCGGTTACTTTCACGGCCAACTTTCTTCGACGACCGCGTCAACGACCGCCGCTGCCGCCGCCGCCGCCGCCGCCGCTCCTGTTTTGGCGAGTTTGCGCGCGGCCCGGTATTATATTATATTTTTTATAGGAAAGAGAAGGTTTTCTAATACTGTCGTTTACGTAAAAAAAAAATAAAAAACCGTCTTCCGTTGAAATACAACGCATATTATATCGTAGTAAATCTCGGGTCGACGAACCGCGCCGCGGCCGGTCCGATATCTGCCGAACGCGCGGCGAAATTCCCCGCGAAATCGGGCGCGAAATATGCCGGCGGCCCACGAGGGGGGGCTGTTATTCGATATTAAAAAAAAAAAAATTTAAAAAAAAAAAAAACGCATCGCCGCGATAGAATTACAATATTTCGCGATTGTGTATACGTACGCGTGAAATATTTCGCGATATCCGAAATCTCTATAGATAATAATAACAATAAAAATAATTTAAAACTGTTTATGATTTAACCCGGAGCATTTTTTTTTCGACTTTTTATACTCAAATCACTGCGATTCCGTAAGACTCCCGTGCCCTTTTCCACCGACAAAAATCGTAATTGTACGAACGCGCATTGTAACCGACAGCCATACGAAATTTCCTAAAAAAAAATTGATCCGTCTTGATGACGGATATGACTGCGATGTGTTTAAAATTAAAACAAACAAAAAAAATATGTATCTGTTTACAAATGTTTGTTTAATTTCAGTTAAAAATAATACAAATAGATCCAAAGTAAAAATCGAACGGGTTTTGGATATATATACGAGTATATAATTCGTATGGCTTTTCGAAAATGCTCGAAAATCGTATAAGTATTTTTTGTTTATAAAAGCGTTTCAAATGCGAATTATTTTTTTTTGCGGAAATCGTAAATTTCGCAGAGAGAATCAGTGTTTTTTTTTTTTTATTTTTTGTTCGCAACACTGACCTATATTTATATAATATTATATATATATATATGTGTGTAAGTACTATGTCGGCGAACGGTACAAGTACGCGGGGGGGAATGGTACCTATAGCCCGTACCGCGGCTGATATAATTATTGTTATTTACGGCGATCTCCAGGACGATTTTTCTATCCCCCGAAACGAGGTCAGACCGCCGCGCTGTTTCGCGGGGCCGCAGCCCGGAGAAAGACGGTCAACGACCTTAACCGGGATATGACGTGAACGGCGGCGGCGGCGAGTTCACGAAACTATTATGGTCGCCGCCGCCGCCGCCGCCGCCGCCGACGACGACGAGCACGGGTACCGAGGATATCGCCGCGTAATACTTTCACCGCGCAATAGGTAGGTGAAATTTCTTTCTTTATTTTTTTTTTTTCGCCATAGTTTTTTTTTTTCTCTTTATTACAATATTTTTTTTTTTTTTTTCTAGACGCGCGCGTTACACTTTTACGTCTTCCGCCGCGGGCCGTGGCGATGTGCGGTATACTGTACAATGTGCACACGGGAAAACAGAAAAAAAAAAAAAAAAAAGAGAGAGACACACGCACAAGAGGATATTATTATTATAATATAATAATTCGGACGCGCGAGAGCCGGGTCGTTGGACCGCCCGCATAATATAATACGCGGATTTTACAACGCTCGTAATATTATTATTATTATTATTATTATTTTTTTTTTTTTTTAAACATTTATTAGGTAAAAATTTACAATCTGTAATAGGGATTACAATATGAGTATGAGCGTGTACAAGATAAATAATATACAAGACCCGAGAAGGTTGAGAAGAGCACAGCACTACACAGCAGTAACACTCAGACGCGATAAATTGTTAGGCTATAGTATATATATATATACATAAATATTATGAGTTCTAACGTTAGTTTTATATATTTTTTTTTTCTTCTTTCGTGGATCAGTTTATTTAGCCAAATCCCGACACAGGCGCCTGTTGAGTCTTCCCGGCGGACTCGCGGGAATATTTGCCGGATTTAGAGCAAGAACAAGAGGATTTGGGCGGTTTGTAAAACGAGTACGGAAACGATTATAGTGTAGGATGTAGTCACTTCTTGTGGTCTAAGATCAGAGTGTAGTGTTTGGTTCGACGCATAGAAGGGCGCATTGGTAATTACACGAAGTGATATCGACTGGAACGTTTGCATTTTGTAAATATTCGTAATATTATAATAATATTTTATGTTATATATTGTCGTTATTCAATTTTATCATTTTTTTTTTTTTTTTTTTTTCCGCTCTACTTGTGCCGTTCTCCCGGCCGCCCCCGCACGTAGGTCAGACGAGGTTAACGACGATTTTTTACACTTGACTTACTTATCACCGCCGAGTGCCCGGAAAAATCAAACGGATATTATTCAACATATAAATCGTTATATTATCTTTTATCTTATCTAGATAATATTCAACAAAAGCGGCTATTTTATCTTTACCGAAGACGAATAATCGAATCGTCTAGGCTAACGATTTATCTTTTTTTTTCTTTTTGCTTTATGTTCTAGTTTATTACTATGTGCGCGCCTTTTTGCTCGATTCGATTTTCATGCGTAACATCTCGGCCGGAACAATTTCGTATCACAAATTGGCGAGTTGAGGTAATTATTATTTTTTTTTTTGATTTTCGTTTGTATTTCTATGAATCATTGGGAAAAACACGGAAATCTCGATCTAGATAACTTGTTAGTCGTTTTTGCTCAACACTGTTTATTAACCAGAGACTTCTATCGAGGATTGCTTTCAACAATGAACGCGTCGTCGGCAAAAGTGTATAAACCAACCGAGGAGGGAGAATACTTCGACGGTGATCAGTCTCAATCAATAGCTCGTGGGTAAGCACTATAAATAAATAATTGAAAAATTCGGGAACTTTTTGAACAGGCCTCGTGTATATATATATATAATAATACGACCAAAAATATTACATTCTTCGCGGCGATTTGACCTGCTCAATCTGGAACGCCGAGACAGCCGACCGCGATATTGAATGACACGGAAAATAATAATAGTAAAATCTAATGTAACGCGAGCATACGTATAGATATCGTATTACGTCTGACACAAATATTCGGGCGGCCAACGCTCGTGCATTTTATCGTGCGGGCGACCGTGTGTGTGTATGACGTGCGCGTGCGTACGCGTTCCAAATCGCGATTAATGAGGTTATTGCCTAATAAAACACGAACGAAATTTTTTTTTTTTTTTTTTTTTAAAAAGTAACTAAATAAATGTTTTTTTTTTATTTTCTTTTCTTTTCTTTTCTTCCGTGCCGATGATCATCGATCGGATGAGAATACAATACGGCCGCGCGTACAGTTTTGTATTCCGGAGGGCGAGTCGACGCGGTTGTTTTTTTTTGTTCGCCATTATTATTTCAAATAAAAAAAAAAAAAATCGATTTGCTCGGTAGCGATCGAAATGAGAATTCCCACTAAATATTATTACTACAAAGACAACACGGCGTTTAGTAGACACGGATCAGTGGAGTGATTATGCAACAAAATCGTTTTACGAAAATAATGACAGTTATGTGACCGCACAGCGTTCATTCGTCTTCATTTTAACGTTAAACGCCTTGGCATTCGGTACCATCAACTAAGGCTATTCAAATACGGACAACAAACTTTGAAGAAACGGGTTCAGCATTAAAAAAGAAGCCTGTACGAAAAAAAAAAAACCATTCGTACACCCAAACGCGTCACTGCTGTCAGTGCCGCTCTCATTAAGAGTCCAAGACGTTCTGCACGCAAAAAAAAACGCGTTTTCGTTAAATTTATCCACTAGAAGCCCCGATTTATCAGCATGTCACTTCTTTTTGTGAGGGTATTTGAATAGTAAAGTCTATGCACAGACCCCTTTGAAATATTAATATACTAAAAAACAAAATTCGAGAAGAAATCGCCAATACACCGTGTAGTAGAAAATATGTACGAAGTAGGCTAGAAGAGTGCTTGAGAAGAGATGGCCGTTATCTTGAGGTCATATTTTTAAAAAAATAAATAATTAAAATTAAATTCTAATAAATTAATAATTAATTTGTATTCGTTTTTTTAAATTTTATAATTTAACTTTGAAAATTCGGCCGTTCCAGTGCCCCGCCCTGTATAACGTTCAAATGCACACCGTTTTGAAATAACGACTATTCGAACATTTTTAAACGACTGTATCTTTTTAGAGAAATTAATTTTTTTTTTTTTTTTTAATTTCATACCACACCGTCTTGCCCCCGGGGAATAAAACTATGTGCACTCTTTTAATTTTACAATACGTGCTTTCACTCTTAAATCAAAATTAAGCTAGTTCTATGCAGTCCGCGTAAGCATATTATTGTTGCTATGTCGCCCGTAATATAGACAGAAACGGCAAACGCGCTGGTGTGGCTTTTGATTTTTTTTTTTTTTTTTTTTCCCAAACTTTCTATTATTTAATAAAAGTTTGTGTAGGGGTTTACGCTATCCAGTGTAAGAGTATACACCATAGAATTACATAATTTTTTAGGAGCTTAACATTTCCCTAATATACGTTCCCGAGACTTCTAATATATATGCGTACCCGGTTTAATATTTTATTCAATGATAGTGGCCATGGAAAAAAAAAACCCCCCGTTCTCAAAACGATGGGTAAGTATTAAATGTTATTATATTATAGCTGGTTGAGGCTGCTAAATATGATTGTATTTACAGGACGTTCAAAAACTCTTCGATATTGTACATAATATTCGGACGGATTTGCATAATTTGTGTTCCCTACAATCGACCGCAATTTGGAAATTGGTAGAAAAAAAAAATCATTTTAAAACTGCAGAATATGGGAAAAATATAAAAAATATATATATTTTTTTACCACCAAGTTGAGCATTACTGCCGTTGCGGTTTTTTTTTTTAACGTCTCCGGAAAATAACTTTTCCGAGGTATCTCGTGAAAAACAACAATTCAAGTTTATTAAATTGGTAACAGAAAAACATCCTTAGTTGATTTAAAACGTTGAAATTAATTATTAAACCCACTAAACTATGATCCCCTACTATAATACGATATTATATTTCAAAATGTTCAAAAGAATAAAGAAATTGAATTTCAATAAAGTTTTTCCGTGCGAATTCTTACTGCAGAAATATTATATAATATAGTGAAGTGTATTTCACAAATCAGAATTAACGGTTATCTTTGAGATTTTGATGCGCAAATACTTGTTTTGGTGACAAGAACCGTTGAATTACTCTGGGAAAGTGATTACTTTTGAGAAATAAACTCGACAAATCAATTTTCATATTAATTATCTACACACTAATAATATAAAATATACTTACGTTCTTTGTATTCACATATATCGGACTGTAATGAAGTCTATTTAAACCTATAAAATAAAAACGTATATATTTTAGTACATTGTCAAATTATGTATTTATTTTCTCGGTTAATTATTGTTATTTGTAACTTGAAGTAAATACAGTATTATACTTGTATTGAATTATATAGAAATTATATTTTATATAAATGTACTGTTTTCATCAACGTATGTACTTCAATAAAAATTAAATAACACACAAATTAACGAGGAAAATAAATACAACAATTTTGAATAACTCAATAATTTATTGGTTATTCAATTATCAAAAATCTAATTTTGACATACTGCGTGCATGCGAATCAATCAAAGCACTAATATTTTACTACAGAAGATAATATTGTTGTTTATACCACAATTCATTGTAGTAACTAATAATACTATTAGTATGTACACTCAATTGCGACATATCATACAAATATATGAATAAATCTTTCTTTTATTTTTCTTTATAAGAAAGAACATTGATAACAACAATAATTAATATAATTAGGTAAAATAAAAATACAAAATACATAGTATTAAATTCAAATAACGAAAAGAATATTTTCTTCCAAATGATATTATTTTGGAACGGAAGAATATAATACGAGAGCGGTTGACATATTAAGGAAATAATAAAAACCGAGAAAATATCATTATCATTATCATTACCTAGGTAGGTCTCTATAATTTAATTCACAAAATCACGCGCCTATAACTCCATAATAATTTCGTAATTTTCTATAATTTCAAATAAAATACTGTAAATTATATAATTTGTATTCTTCTTCTTCTCGTGGCTCATGCTAAATCTACTCTCTAAGGAATTTCTCTCTCACTCACTCACTCTCTCTCTCTTACTCTCTTTCTCTCTCTCTCTCTCTGCCGTCAGAATCTTTTGTACCTATTGCTCTGCAACTTTGACATTTCCATTTAAAAACTGCTAGTGGATAATTTTCTAAGAGCAGTTATAGGTACATATGTTGTATTGCCTGATAGTATATTATATTAAGTTTTATGTAAAAGAAATAAAGATTTTTTTATAGGTAAACATTGAATAACTTTTAAGGCGTTTTAGGTAGGCAAAATTACGCCGACTATTCGTTTATTATTGGGCGCATAGTATAATATTATGACAGCGAGCAAAACATTTTTTTATTCTTAGATTCAATTTGAACAAGGAAGCTATTGTTATGTTGCGTGTACGCATATATTTTTTTATATAATATATAATACTGTTCGTTAACGGTTAATATTTAACCACTACTATGCAATACAATTTATCTATAACAATTTCTTTAAAAATTATAATACAAGCAATACAAGTAGTTTAAATCAATTTAATACCTGGACAATTATTGTAAAAAAAAAAACCCCCGATGATGAACATAATATTATACAAAAATACCTCTTATAAACTCATAGCCTATTAGACTGGAAAAAATTACCATTGTGTATTTACGTCACTACCCATAAACAATATTTGCCTATATTATAAAGTAACGGATAATCAAATGTATTTTTATCATAGGGCTTATATTTTGCCTACACATATTTTAGTAGGTTTTTTTAATTGTATCGTTTTCTTCAATATTTGTCGAACGCCTAAAAATAATAATAATTTTAATTGAAAATAAACGCAATTGTAGATTAAAAAAAATAATATTAATTATTAAAAATATCCCCGCAAGAGAAATAACAATACTCGTGCCTTTAAAAATGTTGAAAAATGTATAACATAATCAATTTAAAAATAAAACCAAGCTTTTTTTTATTATTAGATGAACATTGAACATATTATATTATATTTTGACATAAACAACATGTACAAAAAAAAAAAAAATAAAAATAAAAAAACCATTAAATAGTTATTATTTCGTCTAAAGGTTATAATAATTGCTGATTAATATTTGTATTTACAATATCGTTATGACGATAATTTTATACTGCTGCGACTTATGTCATCGTAAGTATTAAATTTGTGGTATTTATTTCTTAAATCAACAACAGGAAAACATATTGTTATTGTTTCTATGGTTTTTGGCACGAAAAACAAAAAATAAAAAATAAAAACTATTTTAATGAAAGAATTATCTAAAACGATTATTTTTCAAAGTTTCGTATAAGGTATTCAAGTCGGTAAAGCCGTTGTAGACGTGTAATACATTTTCGGTTAGACTGGGCAAGTCGATTAATAATATAAAGTTACGTTTATTAAAAAGAAAAGTATTAAGGAGTTAGCAAGGTTAAAAGTTAATTATTATATTATAAAAGACTAACTTAAATTCAGTTGGTTTTTTTTTTTTTTTGTAAAACCTTTATTGTGTAGTGAAAATAGTCAATCTAGATTTTGTGATTTTTCGATAATAACGACGATCAATAATGTAAAACACGAGAGGTTTATTCCGGTAGTATCAAATTATAAATACTTTTAACTCAGAACTCAATGGACATTATTGAATGTTGAAAATAAATGATGCCTACTCGAATATGGTGTACAGAGTGTGTTAAAATTTAACAAATTTCACGTGGCATAAAATTATTCAAATTTAACTCACCGTTATTATTATTTATTAAAATGTAAAAAAAAAAAACAATAGGCTAAGTTAAATGTTAATATTAAACTAACTTATTACTTTAAAACTCGTTAATGCCTTGGTTTTCAGAGTGCAATTTTGTGTTTTGCGGACGAGAAAATATCGATATTTGCATACCTTGTGTGTGTGTGTGTTTTTTTTTTTTTTTTTTTACAACAAGAGAAAAAAGGAATGTTAAATATTGACCGAAAACCATATGGCCCCGCTGATATCAAGTGATACATAATATATTATTATTGTCAGTCTTTGAACCGTTTAATGCCGAATTATATATTCGTCACGCCGACAACTCGTCAAGTAAATCGACGATAGCGATAATATTGTTTTTTAAAAAAAAATTGACGTAAACAACTATTGCATTTTAAATAATTGATTAGATAATAGTATCATATACTGAGACATAATATTTCGTTGAAAAACATTTTTTTTTTTTTTTTTTTTTTTAATGTTGTTTTTTTTAATAATTATTACTATTCATAATCTGACTCTCGGTTACCTTAATTAAATCTACATCACCTCCTAGTAAAAAGGTCACCACTGATACATATATATATAATATCTGATAGTTTATATATATATATACAGACAATATTATTGTGGTCATACTTTAGTTTTTTATTTTTTATTTTTTTCATGGATCAAAGATCAAAATTAATAATTTATGTAACAATCATTTACTAATTATAATAATACGTATTATAGAAACATTATTCTATCGTTGATATTACATTCTTACATCATTATAATATTAATCAAAATAAATGATTACATATTATTATGATTCCGCGTACGTAATTTTATTAGGCAATCGTACCTAAATATTAACTATGCACCTATATATATATATATATATATATATATTCCTATTATAATTATCGGACGAATTAAACACTTCAGACCTATTATATTTTATTGTGTTGGTTACTTCTAATTTAATAAATTAGTTAAAAAAATGATTATGAAATAAATAATAAATAATAAACATATATATAAAGGGTGATTATTTTTTTATTTTATTTTATTTTTTATCATTATTTATACGAAAATGTCGATTAAAATTGATTTCGGTGGTTTTCAGCCGTCAAACATGGATTTGTTTAACAATATTATATGTAATAATTTAAAAATGTCTATATCATTTCGTACTCCGTGAACCCGTACCGAATTTTTAATTTCAAATAGCCCCACTACCTCCCCTCCGCCTCGGTTTCCTTTTCAAAACCATTTTTGATAGGATAAGATAATATTTTTATAGTGATGGATTTACAAACAAATATCCTCTCTTTTTTTCTTCTGTTCTGTGTTGAAAACGGACGGGAAAATTAACATGTTAAAATCAAGTGCCGACGCACGTTCGACGTATGTACAAGGGGAGCATTTGGCAAAATTTTGAATATAGTGTAAATAATAATGGTTGGAATTAAAAGCAACAAAAAACAAAAAACAAAAATCACCCGGTATACTATACATACGTGGTAAATGCAGTACCTAATTGAACGTTTGTAGAATGATAAAATGTAAAATGTTCCAATTAAACCGCGACAACGGTTTTAATAGAAATAATTTGCCCGAGTGCATAAATACAACAATTATTATTGGGTGCGGATAAACGATATATATATATATATGTTATAAGTAAATTATATGGATAGTGCACACGGGTCAGTACCCGGTTGGTACACATATGTAATTATTAAGTTAGTATGATATTAATCTCCATTAATGTCTGCGATTATTGATCCTTTGGAATTTTAAAAGTATCGTAAGCCATAATATGCAGAATGATTAAAATTGATAATTTTTTTTTCTAATTTATTATTATTTAAAGTATTACAACGTTTTTGGTATCTAGTTAAAATTCGAAAGTGTTATTTATTAATTCAAAGCGTTTGGGTTGTAACTCTCCGTATATATTTAAAAAAAAAAAAACTTGTCGGGTAAGTCTGTGGAAAACGAATTCGAGTCGAAGTGTACGATATCATCATGTTTATCGAACTACCAAATCGAATAACGAACAAAAAAAAAAAAGAAAAAATCAGTTATTTGAAATCGTTTATTTTGCAAAATAACTATAATATTATCCGCAAACTGTAATCCATATTATCTATATCTCAATTATTATAGTAGGTCGAAATGAAAAAAAAAAAAAAAAAAAAAAAAATGCCATTAGTTCGGTACCAAAATTGTCGCTAACGAAGTTTCAAAATTATTTATACCATACCTAACATACCTAATCGTTGTGACTTTATGCGATACCAATAAATTATTAGGTTTATTCCTACATGCATAATGAGGTTTTTATTTTGCAATGGGTCAATAAACCGTTGATCGTCAATATATATATATATATATATATATATAAAAAATATCATAATGACGTGTTACGTCCTCTTGATGTCGACCAACACATTTCGCTATAATGTATACATGTTTCGAAGGTCCGAATGATTATTATTGTTATCGCTTATCGTTATTATTGAGAGATTAAATGTGTATGTCAATATGCGAATGATGCGCAAAAAAAAACCAAATAATCGACGAGATACCGGGGGAATTTCGAATATCGTTACGTGAATGTTGTTACGGTATTACTTTACGACAAACCGACCTCGGTAAAACGAAAACAAAATCGTATTCGCGATAATAGAAAGAAAGAAAAAAAATAACGCTAACACGGAGACCCATCAATATAACGTTTGAGTTGAACAATCGATAATTTTCATTTAGATGCGTGGGCGGAATATAATATAACTATAAAAATAGAAAAAAAAAAAAAAAAACGTGATATACGACGAGATACTCTTCAAGATTTCACTTGTTTATAACAAACAAACAATTCAACATCATCGTCGATGTCACGAGCCTTCCATGATACGTATCGACTTTATAAAAAATAGTATAGTGTTTACTAATTTTTTTATTTCAAGGCCTATATTTAAACAAACGGTTACAAACTCGTCCACCGTCACACGTCCTGCGATTTAAATATTTTGTATTATTCATTAATGTATTAACGCACGATACCGAACTTTTAAGAAACGTTTTGAAATACGAACGTGTTCGATAATATTTTGTACCCGTTTTAAAAACGACAAGATTGAAAAAATGGCAGACCATGAATGACAGTAAGTGGTAACTGATTTCAAACGGGTCTAAACGAGTTCGGCCATGGAAGCAACAACAACGGTTTTTTTTTTTTTTTTTTTTTATTGAACATTTTGTAAAATAATATCTGTGCGGATGTACGTGAAATTGGTCCCTCCCACCTCAACCGATTCACTTGAAAATTAGATTAACTAATTGCAATTTAATTGCAAACAATAGCAAATTTGTATAGGCTAATCGCGAATTATCCAATTCATCGTAAAATAAATTTATTTTTGGAAGTACCAACTGTTATATTGCATTGTAAATTTACTGACAATTTTTTTTTAATAAAAATCTATATAGGTAAATCAAGAAATGTTAAAGAAAAAGTATAGAAATCAACCAGTGCACAATAATAGGTACATATGTTTTTTATTAACTAATCAATGACAAGATTTCACTCGAGTTATTGAATCATGGCAATTGTAATTACAACCGGGCGTTAACGGTAATAATTTCTTATGCTATCAGGATGGCAATCGGGCGACAATTACAAAATATAATAAATATTCAATTCCCATATTTTGTTTAATGAATCTTTAGTCTTGACTGTGAAACTATAAAAAGTCAAACAACATCTTAGATCAGCACGTGCAGACGAAACACGAAAACAAAATGATTTCAATAATAACAATAGGTTAACACAGTCACACACTACAACGTCTACAACGCTCAATTACCATTGTAATGGCACAATATTCAAAGCACAATGGAATGATAACGTTAAATGTTAATAACTACATTAATCCATAATATGTTTACAATAGACATAAGAAAAGAAAAATATATAGGAGTTAATGTTTGTTTTTTTTTTTTTTTTTTTGATAATACAAGCAAATGTAAAATAATAAAATAAATATTCCAATAAACCTATTTGTTTCCTATATCATTACCGTTATAGTTTGCTATTAGGTCCGAGTTGTATTATTATCATTTCGAACGTGTTTGAAAATGTTCAGAAAATTACTTAATAGGATATGCAAATATTCGGCGGTATTCCGACGCTGATTGGCTAAAGTGAGGTTCCCCCTGCCCAAAAATGAAATCTATTATAAAAGTAATTTGCAACCCAAATTTGGTATTATTTGCAATTAATTTGAAATTGTTCGAGATCATTGTGGCGGAGTGGCAAACTCTGTGCGGGCGTGCCGGCTTTTTACGACGACGGTGGCCTATACCGAGAGAAAATTCAAAATACCGAAAGCTGCATTTATTGTACAATTTTAAGTTACCACGTAGAGGCACTTGTATACAATTGGATTAATCTTGATCGTACTGTTCCAAAACGTCTTTAAAATCGAAATAAAACGGTTCGAGTACGCACTCGGGGGAAAAAATTAAAAATTAAAATAGATCAAGTTATTGAGCGCGAAACACGTTAATTGGATTATCAAGAGTGTTCATGTGAATAGGCATCCACATAATATTATATTATAGTGTTTATCTAATAGATTATGTGCGGTTACAATACAATATAGGTAATATTAGTACTCAAAACTGTGTTTGATGTACGGTTACGCCACGAAAAGAACAATATTATATTTGAAATTGGACGAAGAGCGCCAATTCGGTTATTGTATTAGCGTTGGAGTTTTAGAAGTAATATAAACATTTATCGAACAGCGTTACAGTATGAGGTAAATAATAGTAATAGTTGGTAATATATTCGTTAAACTGTTGACGCGATTTTTACACACGAGGTGGTGTGATACGCGAAGGCGAATTGGGTAGAGCGGATCACAGTGGCGCCGAATTATTATTATTTTTTTTACCGGATTGGATAAACCGAATTCCGTTTTAACATTTTTAGGGAAACCCAGTCTTCGATGTGCTGAATTGAAATTCAATATTTCCAATTGAATCCAAATTCGATGTGCTGAATTGAGTCCCGCCCTAAAATATAAATCCAGTAAAATATTTTAACGATACGGTCTTATTAATTGGATCAAGTCTAGTCTGTCATTTCCGTCCGTTTCTGTCGACTCTGTCATTTTTTTTCTCTCAATTTATTTTCCTCTTCTCTAGACTCTTTCGTCCAACAGGTCTTCCACATGTCTTTTCCACGAAGTTTTAAATTTGTGTACCCTGTATTATATATTGTATGTTCGTTGTGTTTTTAACGATACGAACAATAATTGTAGTCGATTTATCGGTAATTGTTCATTGTTCATTACTCCTACGTCAAAAAATTCGAACGAAAATACCGAACACAGAAATGTATTTCAAACAGAAGTAATTTTCAGTACAATCGATTTTATACTGTCAGGTTTAGAAGCCGTAAAAACTGTTTACAATGTTTTTGAACTTTTATTGAATTATTTATCATAACTAAATGAAGAAATGGAAATTGATATTCAAAAACTCATACAATATGAAAGGAAAACGGATTTATCAGCAAATATGCGTGATGAAATTGTGCATTTAATATCTATTTATTATTCATACATTTCAAAGAATTATCGAAATACCTCTAAAACTGTTAAATTCCGTTTATAAAATATATTTACATCAAATTTTTGAACACGTATATATTGGTCTCCGTCTGTTTTGTACTATTTCGGTGACCATGGCAGTGGCAGAAAGATCATTTAGCAAATTGGCGAATTCGTTAAAAACTTGGCAAAGATCAAGAGCGTAAATAACGAATATTTGTCATTTTCAACAGAGTAAGTATGCTTATAACGTTGTTACTTAGAAAATGCCATGCTTCGGGCCCATTAAGTTTTTTATCAGTTTATTTGAATATATTGTTATTTTGAATCGCATAAGTTACAACTTGTAACTTAATAAGACATAATATATTAAGTTATTGTAACGTACTTATTCAATCACGAAACATCCCATCTAAACATTTAACTTGTAACATTTGAGTTCTCAGACCACTCAACCCCTTAAAAACCTAATAAAATACGAGTTCGGCGCCACTGATGGTACAAAAGTCATCGTGTATGCGCTTACGATTCGGTTAAACACTTGTATTTGATCAGTGCAGCAGTGCACACCCGGTACAGTACGAATTTTAACTTGACAACTAAAATATACACCCAAGTATAATATTGTGATTAAAAAAAAAAAAATAATAATATAATAGACCACTAATTACCGAACAAACAGCGTCTAAAAAATGAATTCACCGCGAGCGTTTAATATATGCTCGAAAGTTCAAAGACCGTCATACGGATATTATACCTACATTATGTACCTAGGTCTATATTATATTATGAATTTGCGAACTCGTATATTCTCTTATTGTGTGCCTACCATCAATAATAATAATGCATACTACGTAATAGCGGGTACGACGATGCTGATACAATATAATATTATAATAATTACATAGACAGGTATACCCATAAATAAACCACGAATAAACCACTCCAACAAAAAAAAAAAAACGAAAAAATCCACTAATTAATGCATTTCAATTTTTTAAAAACTGCAGTATTTCGGAAATATAATAAACTAACGTGTCGTGTTATGGAATATAGACAGAACCCGGATATAGGGAAAGATAACCGGAAAGTGGGCGATTTTGAAACTTCATATAAGCCACGCATTTATGATAAAAATTAAACTAAAAGTATATTGGGACATCCCCACCACCCTTATGATGAAAAAGATTTTGTGTTGTCAAAAGATAATCGTGTTATCAAATTGGTTAATTTGACCTCTTGTGACTTTTTTTTTTTTTTGCGACCGCGGTGAGATGGCGAACTACGGGGGTTAACCTATGATTATTTTATAGACAACAATACAATATATTTTAAAATACGAAAAACCGTCTTAATATTCTATAAACCCCAAAATATGTTCTAATATGTAAAGTACATATAATTCTAAATCCAAAATTCGTCCACATTTTTTACGCCCGTTGAGCTGCACGAACCCAATAAAATACATAAAAAAAAAAAATAAAAAAAACTGAAAATCAGCTCATTAGTTATTACAAATATATATGCTGTTGTTATTAGCAGTAAACAATTTATCGTTTACATCATTTTTAACAATAAGCACATAAATATTGCTTCATAATAGATAGGCATGTAGTAATACTCATTGGCATTAGGTAGGCTCGTTATAACCGAAATACCACCGGTCGATGAAATACCGCAGTCGATGATATAAAAAGTTGTTCACAATTTAAAATTTTTCATATAGATTACTGATAAGTGTTAACCACACAATGCTTCGATATTTTTGAAATAGTAATTTAAATTTATTTAATAGGTAATATAATATTATATAACACATCAAGTATTACCGGCTGTTGGCTAAAACAAACACTGCCAATAAGGCGGGGGGGAGGGGCTATAGCCTTTCCCCTTCAGCTTTACGAATATTAGTTTTGTTTATTCGTTTGTTAAAACGACAGTATACAGTAATATTATTTTACCGTTGTTCCCCCCCCTCTTGGCTACGCCTCCGATTAAGATACCGTATAGATATAATCATATTGTGAAACGGGATAATATTATTTACAATTAATCCGTGATGAACTCGTGAAAACGATCAATTATCCAATTTAAAATTGTAAACGGTTGGGCAAATGAAATGTTATAATTAAATTAATACCTACATATTATTTTGAGGACCGAGATGGTAAAAACGAGCACGTAACACTTATCAGTGTTTTTTTTATAACTGACCTGAAATTTGTTTTAAGCATATAATATATTACCCACGTATATCTACGCACTGCATACCAGTCGCTGACTTCAATGTCATTGCCTAATCAGAGTTGTAAATTTTTATTGTCAATAGATATTAATATTATGATTTTTACGACATTGGCTATACGCGTTGTTTGAGAATGCGCGCCTAGGAATATTTGACACGATTTTTCGAGTATTAATTATTTTGCTGGCCTGGCGGTACTCACAACGTAATATCGCTTAAATCCAATCAGTATGACGTTAATGTGTAATAGATACGATAAAATAGCCGTGTTAAGTAAAACATTTGATTGGATAGAATATTGTGTTTTGGGCGATACTGAATATAATAATCAATTATTTTTATTTTGCATTTTGTTTGAATCAAATTAATTTAATTACATTTTTTTTTAATATGTATACGTACTGATTTTGTCGAGTATAAAGTATAATTTATTAAAACATTTTTTTACAAAATACATAATGCCTTGAATCGAAATCCCGAACATTATTACAAAAATGGTTTTATTATTACACCGTAAGAAATGTATTTTCATAGTGAATTTGTTTGTGATTTTCAAGTCATTTTTTATATATATATATATATATATATATATATATATAAAACCTAACCTAACCTATATATATATATATATTTTATTTAGTGGATTTATTTCCCAACTCTATATATATATTATTATAATATTTTTATGATAGACGACGGTTTTTGTCACCCATAAATCGCTCGACATTTTGTACAGATCATCGTCTTTTGCCTACATATAAATATATAATATAATACTTCTATAACTTTGCTCTTTTTATGAATTTTGCTTCCTCTGTCCTTCGAAATGCCAAACTAGAAATCTTCGCGGGCGACGTCACATCATTCCACCATATTAACTCTTGCTTTGACTGCCTTCTGTTGTAGGCTGATCAAGTCCGGTGTATCTTTCAGCCTGTCTATCCTCAACATCCCGACATACTCAGGTGATGACTTTTTCCCGTCTCGAATACTTCGTCAATTTCCCCTACTGTGTCTTACTCCTCGCAAATACCTCTACTGATCAATCATTCGCCCGATCCTAGGTACGGTTCAGTCCACTGGGTCTCTGGACTCATCTGTTACTAGTGACACGATCGAGCGGGTCTAGAGGAAGGCCAACAAGGTCCTTGCCTCCCTCGCGGTTATTCACCTGTCCTGCTGGCGTTGGGCCTTTCGAGCATTTCAGATCGGAGTCGCATTTGGAGGATCTTCTCTTCCTCTCCAATACGGATGGCGGTGTTCTCTTTCGCGTACCTCATCTTCCGTTAAATTGTCTTTTAATCGTTTTTCCGGTCTCACTTGTTTCGCAAACCTTGTGCTAGTCTTCTATAAAACCCCCACACTGGATTTTATAGAAAAATATGGGCTATTTCTCTATGGTAATTGTATTGTTCGTTATATTGTGCAAATATCGCGACCGTTATCTTTTAATCGGACTCCGTAGGTTATGTCGAATAAATACAAATAATAATAATAATATTAATATTTGTCGAATTTCACCGATCTCACCAACGTTCATTCCTCTTTCCGGATTGATTTAACCGTCGCCATATTTGCCGTGGTCGACCGAAAACCGCGTGCACACACGCACACAATATATATAATACATAATAGTACTAATATAATAACACTGTGTACGTATAGCCGCGAAAAAAAATCGCCGACTCGGTATGTTTACGATCGAAATGTCGAACTACACCACGGGCTATAATATATATATATATATATATAAGAACGTGCAATTTCAACGTTTACAAATCGATTTGTTTCAAATAAAAGTGTCGATACTGTTATTTCGCAACACGTCCACGAGACCGGTAAACATTATTATTTGACGTAATACCTATACGCGTATAGAGTAGTATGTCGTCGCCCGTAGGTCAATATAATATAGTAATAATAATAGGTATAATTTTCGTATAGTTTTCGAATCATAATATACCGTGCGTTACGACACCGCGTCCAATATTTTGTTCGGAAACGTAAATAATAATTTACCGACACACGCCCGAAAGACCGACGGAATATTCTCCGGGTCAGATTATTTCAATAAAATATTCCCCGAACTCTAAGGCAATATTCCTACATTTGAAAAATACATATTAACGGTTTTTTTAAATTTTTTTTTTTTTTTAGAATTATTATTTAGTATTGAATGTATTTTAGATGTTCGTACTATGTTTATAAATTATAAATGTTGATTATTTTCCAATCCAATTTCCCTAAATGATTTATAAAACATTTTAAATTTCAATTATAAACATTTAACCATTATAATAGCAAAGTAATTATTTAAAATCCAATTTTTACACAAATAGCTGGCATTGAAATCGATAACTTGCGTTAAATTCGCATATATTGCATTCAATACGTTTGCGGAACGTCCTGGTCTCCCATAATATGTTTGAGCATAGGTCATTCGAATTTGACTATATATAAGTTAAATAAAATATTGAATTATATTATGAACAAAACTTATAGGAATTTTAATTTCCCCGATAAATTCCCGGCATCGGGAACATTGCCAGAGATTTTCCGTAATTGAATTTAACGATTGGTTAAAAAAAAAAAAAAAACACGAAATTTATCGCGCTCGTTCGGTGTTCGGCTATAGTATAGTAATGGTAAAACTAAACAGGTAACTAATTATTCGGGGTAACAAAAAAAAAAAAAAAAAAAAATGTAAAAAAACGCGCACGTTTATTTTATGATGTAATGCGTTGGCATATAGAACGACCGTAATCGTTTAAAATTAGATAGTTTTACATAATAATACGCGCGTTGACTGTAACTGACGAACGCAATAATATATATCGGTTGCAATACACGAATGTGAACTCGACGAAAAATCGGGAAGGTCGTGCACGGGTAAACATGTACGTATACAGTTTGGAAACCCGCAACGGAAAGAAAAAAACCGAATCCATTGATAAAAAAAAAAAAAAAAAAAAAAAAAAATGTTTTAAAAAAAATAATAATAATTTTATACTGTCGCGTTTATTTGTAATATTCGTGAAATGCTCGTATTTGTTCGGAAAAAATAATGTACGAAAACTCGCCGTTTTGATTTACCGGGGACAACTTTTCTACCGGATATCCTACTCCGATTTTCAAGCGTAGTATCTTTTCTGAAAACATTTTGGATCTAGTTTGTACATCGAAATAATAATTTTTTTTTTTTTTTTTTTTTCATTCCATCTTTTCGTTGTAATTTTTGTAATAATTGGACAAAACCGCGAAGAAACGTAAGACAAACGGCAATAATAATGGTTTTTTTTTTTTTTGTAACTCGTTTAAAAATTATCCTAGAAACGTGTATTTTTTACAGGATATCAATAAATATTGATAAATTAATTAGACCTTTCTAGGAGTGGGAAAATGTTCAAAACATTCTGGCAGTTATTGAACTATTTTATAGGCTTTTCGAGTTAATTGAATAAAACTGTTTGGACCGAACATAAATGCACGAAAGTTTGACACGAACAGTTCATCGTAAGTCGTACCGAAAGATAAAAAAACGAAAAAAGTCGAACGTAATGATGAAGTTTTTTTTTTTTTTTATTTATATATATAAGCGTTAAATGTAAATTTCAATGAAAATCGTAAAAATTACGATTATTAATTGCGCTCAGAATCGTTTATCGTTGCGGACAGATATAAATTAAATGTTCAACTTGCCATCTACAACAGTGGCCTACCAATGTTACGAAGTATGTGTCTCAGTTGGTTTTTTTTGTTTTTTTCCTTGTTTAATATTAATAGGAACCGCAGAGGTTTTTTGTCACGTTTTCGTTCGAAATTCACCGTGATAACTGCAGATTATTTCAGGTATAATTAGCCTATATTTTCTTAATTCGTGCTAATGTCGAAATGTTGAATGTCACAAGAAACGACGCACAAAACAAAACTATAGTAATGCGTTATGATAATGCAAACCATTATAATACGAATATAGAGGTTAAAATTAAACAGAATACCGAAGGTCGTGCGGGGCTCTGCAGCCTCCCGCGGTTCGCGTGGATATAAAACAAAATAGGTATGCAACTCCCTGAAATTTCAATGGATTACCAACTAAGCGATTAAATGATTAATGGACGACCGACATAATATTGTAGTCCGGAACGGTGTACTACACACATGACGACGGGGAACCTTTAAAGTTAAAAAAAAAAAAAAAAAAATGGTAAAAACGACCCGCCGAATAATATAATTTTATTATAATTAACGTAATTCGCGGGGGGAAACGCCGTAGCACACGGGGATTAGTGACGAATTTTACTATTTGTATTCTGAAAACAATACGCGGATCCGACCTACAAAAATAATTTTGAATCCATTAATATGTAATAACACACGCCGGCAAGGGTTAAAATGATTTTGAATGTTAATCGCACATACCTGCAGCTGGCAACACGTTGTTCGTGGATACGTATGCAAATGTTTAATTGAACGAATAATAATAATAAAAATAAAAAAAAGTTTCAAGTGTGTAAGTGTTGAATTAACGCGCGTATGCTCCGGCGGTATTTTCGTTTGGTGTGTTTTTTGAGAATATTTTATTATTTTCTGAACGTTTACGTAGCCTCTATTGGAAACAAAAAAAACTGTTACCGAAAATATGATGTACCCGACGTAATATTATTATATTTTGTTTTGGCTTATTCTTCCTCTGGGTCCAATCTTCCAGCTATCCATAACAATCGCCAAAATCGTCCAATTTGATCAACCTTTTACGTATTTTTTTACTATTCGTTTTCTTACCTCGTCTTCGTCCTTATCCCTTAGATATTTTTCTTAATGGGCACTGTTCCAAAACTGCCTGTAGTAGCGGATTTTGGCTTCTCCGTCGCTTTTGTCCAGCCTCAAAATTGTTTTTTCTGAACGTTATTAAATGTAGCTCTCTTTTTTTTTTCGTCTCCTTCCCGTTTCGTTTTATTGATGGTGTTTTTTTTTTTTTTTTTTTTTTTTTTTTTGGTGGGGGGAGAGGTGTGAAAAGTGTATAATAAGAGATATAAATTGATAAACATGTAAACATTTAATTAACTAATTTTTATTTGAACATATTGTTATCTCACAATACGTCTTATAAACAGACAGTCTTCCCACTGGTATTACGTATCTACGATTCTCATTCAATCATCTCTGTCTTTTATTTACCATTCGTCATCTAAATATTTTTGGCCCACTTCTGTTGTGTTAAGTCTGTTCTTGGTCATCCTCTTCCTTTTTCTCCTAGTATAATTCCTTTAAGGACTAGCCTCATCACGCCTCAGAGAGTGGCCTGGCCATTGCAAACGTTTTTTTTTGCTTTAATCGTATTTGACGGTACTTGATCACTTGATCATTTAATGATCTTTATCCATCCAGTTAATCTTTTGCGTACGCCTATAACACCACATTTCAAATGTAATTGTATCGATTGATTTATGTTGTATTTCAGCCGTATCAGTCTTCAGTGTCCACGTTGTGAGTGTAATGTTCATCTCGCACTGGTATTGGTGTTTTTATTAAGTATACCTATATACGAATAAGTCTACGTATCACACGCGTGCGTGACTTGTCAGTTGGCGTATAACCGTATAAAATCGTGTTTGTAATTCGGAACGATACATTTTATGATTAGTTCCGTGTAGCTTTTAATTTCACAAACTACCCGAAGACACGGGAAATTTAATATAAGAGTATTGCACCCCCGCAGCAGAGCAAACGCCTATACGGTGTTTCGTTGATATTAACGTCACGTGTACGAGATTTAATAAACAATGCCGAATAATATACGAGCGGAACACCGCGAAATTCACAATTTAATTATTTCGCGGTGTTAGAAATTAATGGTTTTTTCGGAGTAAACCTGGTATTTTTTCTAGGAGTTTTTTTTTTTTTAATATATATATATATTTGTTATACGTGTTGCTAGTGGTTTCTGTTCTCGATCTTTCTTGCAAATTACTTTTACAGCGATGTGTAGCGTTTTTCGTCCCGGAAATTGCATTTTGCCGGAAAGATGAAAAGGCTAAAATAATCTCATCAACACACACTCCACATACCAAGACCGGTAACTAACGTAGTACTAGATAACATTTTTCGAATCGATAAATAAACCAAACGCCGACAACACGGAACAGTTCGTTAACGCCTGGAATACCTAAGTGTTCTCGCTTTAGAGAATTATTGTCTCTACGTTTTGTGACGAGAAAATATTATATTCATTTTACAGTAATAAGTGATTTTTTTTTTTTTTGTAACTCTACTAATACAATTTCTGACGGGGAAATAAAAATATTCGAGAAGTTCCATCCAGTGCATTAATAGACAGGAAATTAAACGCGGAAAGTGGGTAAAATTGTGGGTACATTAAACGGATATTTATTTATTTTTTTATTTTCCAATTCGCTATTTTATTTTTCTTTTTTAATAAGCGAATGAAAAAAACTATACTGGTAAATAAACGAATAAATGTCAAAGTTTTATCAATAATTAATTTTAGTTTTACCGTGTTTTAAACATTTCACCAAACGTTTACAATAATATACGCCCGGGAAAAATATAGTACAAGAAATATTGTGCAACATAATAACCGTTAATCTAGTAATATTAATAATACACAATTTGTAAGATCTCACAGACAAGTTTGATAATACGAGTATAATATTATTGATACTATATATTAAAAAAAAAAAAAACCTATCAAATTATCACAGATAATACTCATTATAATCAATCAGACAATAATTGGACTAATACCTAAATTGATGGATTATTCATTTTACTAAATGAATTTTAAAATGCATTGGACCATATATAATACCTACAAGACCGACAGAATAAAAACGTTTTTTTCTTATTTTGGATTAATTTAACGTTAAATACCTTTTTATTTTCGAGTAAAGACGAGTAAATGTGATAGGCGCGATAAATGAATGCAAAAACTAATAATTTGATGCAATGTGTTTGTTCTTATGGCAACGATAAAAATATTAAAATTCCAAAGTCATGAATTTTTTTTTTTTATAAGGGTTTAAGGTTTATAAATTTAAAAAAAAAATTTCAAACTCGTATACTGTTTTCCGATGTGTGTATCTAAAAATGTTTTGGCTCTACGAAAACAAAAAAATGTAAACAAATTCGAGACGTAAAAACACGACCAATTTCATGTTATAGTTGCAAATTAATATAGTGTACAATTTAAATTTGTCAATCCACGTTTAACCGAATTTTGGCTCAGAATCGTTTTCTGTTTGCAATAAATGATCGCCGTTTGCCAATTTTCTGCTTACGAATGTGTTTTTTTTTTTTTGAATTATGTATAATCATTCTAGTGTTTCGGTAATATACACGTATTTATTATGTGCCTGTACCTGATGAAATATAATACACTGGATTTCTCTAAAGTGCCATACAGAAACAAATATTCGCTCGAGTTAAACAGAAAAATTAAACTACACCCAATTTATGTATTTTGTTTCAAAATATCATAACTCCAATTAAAGCCGGTGTGAAATTCATTAGCTGTACGGTTGCGTTTTAACGCAATAGATAATAATATTTGTTAATTATGACACTATTAGCGTATAAATTGGTTTTACGTTCCGATACCGTCCATACCACGACGGCCCATAGAAACACGACGTAAACGAATTATTATAATATGACCTCTAAAACCATATAATCCCGGCGTCGCATTTCACACGTCTCAGTGCTCGAAACTCACCCTCGATGTTCATTTTGACAATATTCGTGTTTGTCGTTTTTCGCCTAGGCCGCGTTATGGTCCCGTCCGTTAGTTAATTAAAAAATTATATATATATATATATATATTCATTTCTCTATTCAACTATACCATAATGCGGTTGCGACGCACAGAAACAAATTAAAATCAAATCTATAGACCTCAAATAAACAAGTATGGGTATCAGTAGTAGTATCGGGAATTCTAGGACAGCAACAACTATTTGAATCTATGGAGAAAATAACGAATAAAAACTGTTTATTGCAATTAAAACGATCAAAAATCCGGTGCGTTGTACAGAAATACGTTCCCTATAAACTCTTATTACTGTCAAAGCTGGACAAGTCAACGAATAATATTAATTGAGTTATGTTTATCGGAAACATGTTAACGAACTAAGTTAAATTAAAAGTTTAATTGAAAATGTAATTAACTTAAGTTTAGTAATTTTGTTATACCGGGACTATATCAAATTATGTTTTATTTTAAATTCAGAACTCCTAGCCGTATTTATACGGTTAAAAAAAAAAAAAAAAATTATTGTTGTAAATTCAAAATAAATTTCTCTTAACGTGATCGAATTCATTATTTACTCGATATTTATAAATTTAACTTAAACTAAATAAGTTAATTTAATAATAATAATAAAAAACCAAAGGTTAAAAATAAAAATTAAATTTATCTTTTAACAACTCGTCCAGCCACGGTTATTGGATCTAAAATCGACAGATATATTTGATTTTTAAACTGTTTAAATTTTTAAATTTGCGAAACCGACATCGGCATTTTATCCGTAGAGAGCGGTTAATGGTATTTAACGATATTCGTTTTGGAACTGTAATGAAATTATACCAAACGCGTTAAATACAAATCACAGTGTACGTTTTCGTTTGCATTTTAACTGCGCAAAATAAATTTAAAACGATTAGATAAAAAATATATACCCATATTATACGATAATACAATACACACACACACATATATATATATTAGAAATTTATATTTTCTACTGAACGATAAAAACAGGTTACCCGAGTTACGTTTCTCCAGTTTCAGGTGCTCTGTAACGCAGGCACACACAAAGACGTGTACATACATGTAAGCCGCACACGGGTTTTAAACAGCACCGCGGTATACAAAATAACCTCACCCAATCTAACGTACGGAACGTTTACATTGTACCGGTATGTTTTTTAATTATAATTACTATCAGAATACCTACCGTGCGCAGAATATACGTATTAAATATTAATTTACCAACAATGTTACACTGGTTTCAGTGTATATTTTTAGACATTAGCGAATATTATTAAAATAAACACGAATTTTCTCGATATTCGAGTCGAAAGAAACCCGTTTAAAAAAAAATTTAAAAAAAAAAAAACACACACAACTGTTCAATGAAACACGCGGTTTATTATGTTTCAAGTTGAGCCGATTTAAAATGCCTTAAAACACTCTTGTAACCTAACGTACGGTTTTCGACATTGCGCTCATATGCGCTATAATTGTATTGTGTATAGTAGCGATTGTGTGTACCTACGTTTGTTACGGACGGTAATTATCCAACAATCGATTTACATTTTTTTTTTTTTTTATATATATAAGACCGATTAGGAAGTGTCATCATTTAGGATTGTGTTTTAAAATTCGGATCCGGCGGTGTGGATTCTGAGTAGGTACATGGTATTTATAGTGTTCTACTATTCAAACTTGTAAAATATCGGAATATTTGCTCGTATCGTGTTACCTATCTACCTTTGAAATTCGTCATTCGGACATTATAGTATTATAATAAAATGTAATAAAATCACACCGCGTCGGACTACAATAATTATTTTTCTGTTTCAAATAAAAAAAAAAACAACCGATTAATAATTATAATTCGGTTCGTTACAGTGACGTTAAGTAGTTTAAATAATTTATAATTTACACGCGATTGAATATATAAAAATGGCCCGCAGCCGATATATGTCGATATATATATATATATATATAGTCCGGCGTTTGCAACACGTCTAGTCGGTTTACTTCACTTAACTACCCGTACGTCCGGCGAAACTTCGACTCCGGTACATAAAATAAAATGAATCCGCCGGTGGGCAGTAATATAATTACGGTCAAAACCGTAATATAAAACACTAATAATAATATACTTTCCGCGGCGTAACAACTCCGGGGCAATATAAAACGAGGGGCCGCAAACGCGCGCGATATACTCAACAGTTTATATAGCTTTTAGCGTACCTTAATGCCCAATACAATAAATTTTTCTCCGGCTTATCGTCCTCGTAAATGTGCCCGGGAAAGCGTTCGGGCCGGAGGGAGTTTGAAATGCGCGCTACACGGACGGCGGATTTACGTTGCGGAATAAAATTGGACGGGGCCAGCTTAGGGCAGCAGCGTCCGTGCCGTGTTTGTATACGGGAGCGGGCGCTAGAATATTACGAAATAAAAACATTTAGCAACATTTAACTTAACACGCCGAATAAGTTACACAACTCGCGGGAAACTAACTTATGGGACGTAAAGCGGTTGAAACGTATTGCTCAGTGTCATCTGCATTGAAAAAAAATGTCCACGGTCACCGAAGAAACTTCAAACAACTATGCCATCTTGAACATCGAAGCGCAATTTGGTTAAAAATATCGACTATGACGGATTAATATCTACAAAGAAGCAACTCGAGTGATAAATTGCTCGTGTATTGTGTTATAGTGTGAAATCAATTTAAAAAAAACAATAACGGGTCTAAATACATTTTCGATCATTTATCTGGTGAGTGATTCACGGGAGCTTTTGGCAAAGGTGGTCGCGAAAATCTTTAATACGCCATTGGGTAGTACAATTTTTTATCACCCGCCGCCGAAAACGACGAAAAATTGATACAATTCTACTGGTATAGTTTTTAATTGAAATAGTGATAGTTTTGAATAATTTACTTTTTAAATGACATTTCTAAATACAATATAGAAATCGATTGTGTCGTTCGAGTACACTAACATTAGGTATTTATAAACAATTAACTAGCTCGGCAAATGTTTTATCCGAAATAAAAAAACTACAATAATATCGTCGAATATGGCGTGAAAATCATTACACGGAGAGATTTTCTCTTTATTGTAATCATTATTGGATATGATACGATGTACATATAGCACTTTGGCTTGTACACGTAAAATAATAGAATTGCATAATTGCGTAAATTAAAATATTGATTTATAAACAGGTAGGTAGGTACCTATATGTTTTTATGTTCAGAAAGTGGTGACTGGTGACAAAGCGATTTTTTTTTTTTTTTTTATAAATTTCAAATCAGTATATTATTCTGAATGACAGAACAGTTCGCGTATAATAATATAGTGAACAACGAAGACAATAGCACGGTTTTTTTATCAACTGTACAGGGTACACTATATAAACAAACATATCAACTAAATTTCAATACACTAGACACTGTTGCCATGTCGGTTTTTTTTTTTTTTTTTTGCAATTAATTGACTATATTATTATTATTATTATTTTTTTTTTTTTATGGCTGAGAATATAGGTAATTGATACAATTAAAAGAAAAAAAAAAAAAAGTCATAGTTACTTTGTACTTGTATCATTGGAAATAATCAAGTGACCAGACGAGTCGCAAACGAATCATATGTTATAGTAGCAAACCCCGTATTCTTTTGAGCAAGCGCACAATTTTAAATATCCGAGAGCCATTGTCGACGATAAGAATAATATGCGTAAAACGGTGCGATACAAAGAAGGATAAGTGCGGCAAACCGAGCATACTTTGCCGTGCTCTCGAACGGTACCGATGAAAAACGTCAAGAGTTACCGTAACGAGCGCAACATGTGGACTAGTCGCGTGCGGTTAGCCCCGCCGCCCGAGGGGATGCGGAAAAGTTACTGGCATTCGAAAGGAACGTTTTGCGGATAGTCGTCCAAACGGAGAATACTACAGATGAAATAATACAAATTTAGAAAAAAAACTACACAATAACCGCAATATATTCAGAGGTACGCTTAAGCGGAACCGAAACCAAACCGGAAAGTGACCAAGACGGAGACCCGGTCAACGGCGATTGGATGGAAAAAGCGGCGGAGGAGACACGACAATAGAGTACAAATGGAAATTACGGGAAACCTTGGAACGATGGAAAAGCTCGGTAGGAGCATATAAAAAGACCTTGAACTTTATAGGCCTGTTCGGCGAAAAAAAATAATAATAAAAACGAGTGGACGAATAACCTTGTAAGTAATCGTATACCACAGTTTTCCAATATACCTATACTGGATATTCGCATCAATTATTATTTTACAATTGACATGGCGAGATTCCAAAATAATGGTTTCCGTTGTAATAAAGTATTGTTATCGGCACCGACAAACCGAACGTGTTTAATTGCAAATTCTCTTTTTCGTATTTAAAATTCTACACATTACGATAACTGTGTGTTATAACCAGTGGTGCTTTGGAGGGTGTACGGCGTATACCCATTTGCCGTTTGGCGCATTACCGTGTACCCTGTAAAAAATAGTTCAAATACGCACGTATATCTTAAAATTTAAAAAAAAAATAATAATAATAATATGTGTGTAGGTAGCCTGTACACGGCATGCGATTTAAAAAAAAATTAAGTAATCTGTATTCCGTACTATTATTTATTATCATGTGACATTTATCAATTATCTGTAAACATAATATAATTATCTAAATAACCGTGTAACAAATAATTAAGATTGGTTATTACCACGTATTGGTATAGTTAATTATCGTTCGTGACCGTAATTATTGCAGTTTTTTTTTTTTTTTTTTTTTTTTTTTTTTTTTTTTTTTTTTGTCGATAAAATGTTCGAGTTGCCGCCATATTTTATAAATAATCACGGGAACAGATTATTTATAGAGTTAATGCGTGATACTGTTATCAGGTACCAGAAAAACATTTTTTTTTTTTTTTTAAGTTTTAATCTGCAGCGTTGGGCTTGTAATTTTTAAATTAAATATTATAAAATGTTAAACCTGACCCGTGAAATAGTTTTCAATACTCGGGTACAAAAATGAAAATCTACGAACAGTTGCGGATTTGCGAATGTATCGCGCAAACGCCCTTGGAAAATAGTTTTCCGCGTGCGGATAATCGAGCGGCTTTTTAAATGAGTTTTGCGCTTTTTAAACCCGACTTCATTGGCTGAAATTCCTAAATGGATAAAAGTAATATACCCTATAGTTGTTATAAGAAAACACCACTAGTTAAAACCCAACGGCAATACGTTTTACACAAGATTAACAGTTTAGACAGTTCAGTCTAAACAGTGGCTCCTCAAACAGAGGAGCTTATGACCCGAAACGGTTTTCAATAGTCAAATTTCTAGAGATATCTTATTGTAAATAAGAAAATTATTGACAATTTACACATTTTCATAGCTTTTAATTATACATAACCCCCCCCCCCCAACTCTTGAAAATAGATTCGAGTTGCGCCACCTAGTCGAAGTGCAGACGTTCGGGACCGTAAAACGTACGCCGGTGAACCGTCGAGTGCGCATCAGTAATTGTGTTTCGCGTCAAGTCCCGCGGCCATTGGAATAAAATATGCGAAAATTCCGAAATAATTGTCGAACTTATCATATTTGTATAATTATTTTCAATTTATTCGCGTATTTAGTCGAGCGACGCGTTTGCAAGCTGTACGGCCAGTCATCGGATTTTTGATATCGTAATATTATCTTTCGCGGCGTTGCCTTAAATCGTGTCTATCGCGTTTTTCGACACGATCCAAAAAAAAAATAAAAAAATATTAAGAATTTTTTAAATTGGAATTTAACGGCACACTCGGAATATAAAACATAATATTATTTCCTGACACGGTTCGTTGTAAGAAATCGATTGCATAATAATAATAATATTGTTGGCCCTTATGACTTCGCGAAAATAATGAAAAATCAACAAGTCAAGGACAATAAAAATATATATTATATATATAAGAGTTGTTTTAAGAAAAAAATTTGTGAGTTCCAGACACGGTGCGACTTGAAATAAACACTACCGAATCTTTTCGAAAGGTTTGATCTGAGCGAGTGTTAACAAATCGAGTGATTTGAACAACAGTAACGGTTCGATCTCCACCGGATCTCAATGTTAAATTTATATTGAAAATTAAAACCATAATGCTCCGTGATTGGCCGTTGCACAACCGTGACGACAACCCGCGTGTTTCGCCAAAACAAAAGAACAAACGCGCATTTATTATTATTATTTATATTTTTTTGAAATTTAACTCGAACCACAAACTCGTAGATACTCCGAGACGCGTACATTTATGTATAAAATGATACTCGTAAATATCAACCGAATATACGAAAAAAACGTAATACTAATAATAATAGTAATAATGTTTTTAATTACATCCGCTCGTACGATTATATATATATATATATATAATAACATAATAATACAAAATTATAATACTATATTAAGTACGAAAACTTGGCAGTATTGTAGTAAAAAATATTTCGTATAATACGATAATATGGGTAATATTATCATATTATTTATTCCCCCATTAAATTTTGCCGGTACCTACCTACCTACCTACCTACCTACTACTGTTCTATCGTTAACACGCCAATTATTTTATTATAACGTATTATCCTTTGTAATAATCCTTGCAAATACCTAAGCCCGATATAATAGAATTACATATTTATATGAAAACGCATTTTTTTTTTTTTTTTTATTACACGGTCACATTTATAAATTCGTTTAGAAATAATAATGTTATATACGCAAGAGGAATATATAAATCGTGTTATAAACTATACCACGATTACTGTTTGGTAAGTACATTTAACCTGTTATATAGTTACAAAAAATTTGTATACTCTCGTACCGTTTTATATATATATATATATATATATATATATATATATATATAAAAAAATACTACCAGTTTACCGAATAAACAAACATGAAGAATATGTCTGGACAGAACAAAAGGAAAATTACATTTCCTATAACATATTAATTTTTAATAAAAACTTCAAAAAAAAAAAAACTATCTGTTAACGCGGGTTCGGTGAAAAGTGAACAGCTACCCACACCAATGGGTAAGACCTAAACGTCACAATAACATTTAATGCGTAGGATTTGTACGACATAATTAATTTTAACAATACTCTGCGGAGACGTTTTAAGAATTATTTTTTTTCTCCTGTATTTATAGCGGTCGGTTTATGAGAACTTTCGTCGACATAATTCGACTTTTTAGCGACGACAATATTGCGTAAGAGTATATTCGATTGTTACTTTAGGTATTTCTAACGGAAATACAGTAAATACCTATAACGACTTTATTTTTGAGGTGGGTAGGGGGGGAGTAATCAATATTAACCCCCTTGGTTTTCCCGTTTGATGACCATTTTTTTTTTTTTTTTTTTAAATTAGAACGCGACACGTTTTTAATTTGATCGGTGCATTACCGGTTGAAACTATAAAGTAACAGTATAATATTATGTTCATTCATCATCGTAATAGTTAAACCAATAGCTTCCTTTAATCCCTATACGAACTCGTTGAAAATTCAAATTGTAATTTATTTTTGCATTTACAAATTAATAGATTAATAACAAAATGTTTGATATGAACTCATCAAAACCAAACTTCGCTCAGAATCATTATTCTTTTGCGATGATTTATCGTTGTGCACAGATATAAATTATATTTCCCTGTGCATCCATCCCGATTTCCCACCTACAACAGTGACCCACTGTTAAGCGTGTCGGCTTTTTTTATTTATATCACTAACACCCAATATAACAATACGCTAAATAGATGTATATTATTGAAATCGATTGTAAGTTTATTATTTAAACATTAGTAATATATAAGGATTTTTGCACTACTGATTTTATATTATCATTATTTTAGAACGTGAACAAGTCCCGTACTCATAATCGTTATTCGAACGCAACGATTTCGTCGGTTTCAGTTATTTGAATGTATTTATGTGTACCTATATTGAAATGCCGACACACAACAAGACCCCCGTGGCTGCGAATTATCATGTCTCATTATCTTTTTACAAAAGTAGAGGGCGAATTGTAAGGGAGGGTGGAAATTCGACCCTCTCTTACGACCCTCTTATTTAGTAAGTGTGTGCGTAACGTGTATAATATATATATATATAGAACAAACTATGACTATAACAATATAATATTGATGCATATAATACTTACTGCTGTACAAAACGACTAACACTATTAATGCTATAGTCGGTATAGCAATGGCCAAGAAACGAATGGTATTCATGATCGATGAATGCGAAACTGTGTGGCAGGGAATTGTCCAACAGGCAATTTCTGTACACAATTTTATATATTATTTGCGATATAAAAATCATAAAAACATTATATTGTAATGAATATAAACCACACAAGAAGCAGTCTAAATCATTTCAATTTCTACGAATTATGACGCGTAAATATATGTTAACTGAGTAATTTTAATGTTTTTTTTTTATTCTTCGACAATTCGAATGTACGCATCTAGCCTGTAGCTATTCGTAATGCGACGGTGCGATATTTTAATTAATCGTGACTCGGAATCGTCCTATCTTGTATAATATCACGATACTCGTGTAACACTTACTTATCGGACTATACGCCATTTATAGTCCGTTTTATACCGATAAAATGCTTATTTTTTTTATTTGACAAATATAAACCTACGTGGAAAAGTGGGACGTTTGGCAAGTTCGTGCTTGATAAATTATCGATTTCATAATCGATATATTTTATTATAATATGAGCGTTACAAATAATAGATAATACATCACGGAGAAGACGTCATAATACAATATAAAATTGCGATGATATGAAATTTAATATTTTTCAAAACCTATGTAAATAACCTTGTATATATATATTATTACAATGTCCGTTATTGAATATACACACTGGCTGACCTACGCAAGCGTTTCGCACGGCAGTTGCCTACAAGTAGGTATTAGTACGTATTCGATTTTGTGTTTTATATTATTTTTTATACGCGAAATAAAAACGATCGGCGAGAACAATGCCGTTCACATTGTGTAGTGAACCGTACCGATTTTAGACGCGGGTTAATTTGAACGCACCGCACCAAAATGGAAGTTTTGAGGTCGCGGGACCATTAAGTTATGCCGGGCTGATTGTCCGTGGCACTTTTTGAGGGGGTGACTATATAAGACTTGATAGACGGATTATAATACGCAGTTGGGCTGGCGCGCGGAGTTTGATTAATTTTTATGTGCCATTCAGCTCCCGGATAGCAAACGACCCCTGTCGCACGACGAGAGTTTCTAAACACGATAATCTGTTCGACGACTCGAAGTGGACGGAAATAATTATACTGGAAATACGAAACGGGCAAACGCCGCGAGCCGGGATAATTGATTTTACAGACAGCTTTGTTCGGCTTTGATTGTTTTCGAATTTCCCATTGTGCCGCTGTTAATTATATTAACGAGAAAAATCATTGCGATTGATTCCTAATAGCGTACGATTGCTGCGCGAACGGAAGGGATAAAAGCCGCCAATAGTTGTTGTAACTTCTATAAAAAAAAAAAAAAAAAAAAGGTCGAAATTTTGTGTACCAACTTTGTCACACTTGTCACGGTAAACGTAACAACGGCAAATAACGTAAATAATTAATATTTGTAATTTAATTTAAAAACCTTCCCGTGTTTATTTTATCAACTGGTAGATAATTTGTTTGGATACGGTCATGTTTACGCGTCTCGTAAATAATTAAAATTAAAAAATAATAATAATAATAGTAAACCTATTGTTTTAACCGAAGAATATAACAATATTGTTTTTGGCGTTTGGCTAACTATATTATTACTGCGTCAAAAATATCCGCTACCTACTGGTTTAAAACGAAATATTAAATTGAAATATATTTCATACAATAATTCCATATATGTATACATTAAAAAAAAAGAAAATTGGTTTTAATTTGATAAAATATTATTATATTAAAAATTAATTTACGTTTTGCAAATATCGTGTGGTTAGGTAAAAAAAAAAAAAAAATAAAAAAACCTTCCTGTTCTCTAATCACTTTTTTTTTAATAAAATCCCATTTTACATTCTGAGATAAACTAAAAATGTTTTTGTTTAACTATGATGTGTGTATTTTTGTATTTTATATCCACATACAGCATTTTTACCAGACAACCTAAGCGTTTTATATCTAGTTGGGTGCACCGAAGAGATCATTTTTTTTATTTTCTAAATAACTGGGAAACCTGGGCAAATGTACGGCAATAATGGTTTCGTTATTTTCGATTTTTCTTTTTATTGTAACTCGGTTAAAAATAATCGCAAACACCTACATATTTTTAATATTAAGCCTTTCCAGGCATGGTCAAATGTTCAAAATATTCTGGTAGTTTTTTAAACTATTTATTAAATGGGTAACTATTGAATTAATTGAACAAAAATGTTTTGACCAAACAGAAATGCACGAAAGTTCGTCACAAGGTTCGCCAAAAGGTGTATTTAATGACGAAAAAGAAAAAAAAGTCGAGTGTAATATAAAAAAAAAAATTTGTATGACCGTTAAGTGTAAATTCCGATGAAAACCGTAATAAATATTACGGCATTTCAAAACGTGTGCAATTGAACGTTCGCTCAGAATCGTTTTTCGTTAGCAATGATTTATAGTGGCGTACAGATAAAAAAAAAATTAAATTCCCCTCTAGACCTTACCTTCCTAACTTCTCACCTACAACAGCGGCCCGTCCGTGGTGCGAAATTTGTTTATTTTTTTTTGGTATAACAAAAATTACGATATTGATTGTTATTTAGGCCGCGGGACACACAATAGTTCGACTGCAGTTTATCCTCAGCGAGAATAGAATTACGTTGACCGTCGGGTATTGAGTTGGGTAAAGTTTATCGGGCGGTTAATCGGGAGGCCGAATATGAATAATGGGTAGTTATTTATGTCGGAGCGACGGGAGATAGTAATGACTAGGGCAATATAACCGGCAAATATCAAATTTCACGAAGAAGGTTTCCGCAACTTTAAGATTACCTATGTTACAATAGACCCGTCCGGACATAAAATCTATGAGATGCGATCATAAGCTTATACAATAAGCTAGGTAATGTTTGTTCCGTGGGCCGTTGTCCCAAATTATAAAGGAATTATTATGCACTGTGGCGTCAGAATAAATTAGCGGAATTTATGTAGAATAATTCAATCTATATACGCAAGCAACTATTGCAAACAGAAAACGATTCGGAGTCGGAGTTCGGTTCAAGAAATTTTCGTTTGACATTATACCATTAAAACTGTTCATTTTTAATTACAAAATAAATTGCAATTGTCCGCGTTTTGAACGCACTTTAACGCAGATTTGAACGTAAAACACCGATGAAAATAAATTTCAAAGTTTTTACCCACAAAAACCAAAAATTTAATTTCGAAATTTCAAATAGTTATTAATAACTCAAAGACGGCTAGAATATTTGGATAATTGTACATCGTTTATAAAATGCTAATATAAGTATTCGACGAAAATGCCGAGACATTACGAATATTTTTAACCGAGTTACAACGAAAAAAACTAAATCGGTAAACCGAAATCGTTATTGCATAAACATTCCCGTTTTCGCCATTATTAGGAAAACTACTAGGGTAATAAAAAAATGGCCTCGTCAATCAGACACAATTTGCTACTGAAAACCACCCCAGAATTCGGTGAATCAAATTTTCTTGCAGAAAAGTCGATAAATGATAAAAGAATGTTTTTATTTTTAAAAAGCACACGTCACAGTAAAACCAATACATACCTCGTTACGTTCAGCATCTAAAAAAAAAAAAAAAAAAAAAATAGGTACCTATATCTTGCTCGTAGAATTAACGGTGTGTTTTTATTGTATTTTTTTCAATATTTTATTACGGTTTATTGCCTTATGAGGAATAACAAGTTTTACACCTTATAATATATTTTATGCGTTCCCGCAAGACTTATTGTCTTTCACACTTTCCGTATAAAACGATAGGTTTCATTTTACGTATCTAACTCACGTCTCGTCGACGAATAACGGTCGTGGAAACAAATAATTGCGCTTATTATTATTATTATTACTTTTTTTTTTTTTATTATTATTATTATTTATAAAAATGTATTTTATTGTATTCTTCGTATGGTTTTACGTATGTATTTTTGAATAACGCCGCGGTATAGGAATTTCAGGTTAGCCGACTAATAATCTCGTAAGATGGGTTGCGCATTTTTTGCCATCCAAACCAGATGACAGGTGGAGATAATAACATTTTAAATATCATACGTATGCGTGATGTTATTATATTGCGTTTTGGCGGAGTATTTAGAATATTTTTTTATCGTTTAACGCGTTTTCGTAAAATGAGCCGAGTTGATGATATGATAATAATTTGGTCATTTTTATAACGAGGCATTACTTAACAGTGTTAATTAATAATAATAATAATAATAATAATAATAATAAAAAACAAAATTAATTAAATATTCATAATTAATAAATGATTTATGGAAAATTGTTCACGGTTTTCAGGAAAATTGTGTGGGTGTTTTCTTTTTTTTTTAATAGTTTGATACGCAATTTACGTGTTAAAATGTCGGTTAAATAAATACTAGCGAACAAAGGGACAAAATCAAACATTTTTGGCAGCAAAATACTTATTTTTATCATTTTCATATCGAGTATCTAACGGAATTTTATTTTTACAGAGTAATTTTTTTAACATGATATCAAGGAAAATTGATATTGGTTTTTTTTTTTTTATTTCCGATATTTTATCCATATTCACCATAAACTCATTTTACCACAGATACGAAAGTTAAATAATTTTCTAAATATTTTAATATTGAATTTACCGTACTGGAGTTGTAAATTTAAAACAATTTAACTAAAATTTAAACCCGTGGAGTAGGAGAGAAAATCATTTAAAAAGGTGGGAGGAAGGGGATTATCATTTAAAAATGGATATCTATTACTTTTCGCCCTACTCCTCCTCTTCTCTACATTTTAAACTGTTCTGACTGATTAGTGTTATGAATATTCTTTTTTTCTCTTTTCGAAATTGATTTGAATATTTGAAAAATGTACAGTGAATAAGGATAAAATATTGAGAATATTGTAAATAATATTATTATTTCAATATTGAACCATTTTACTCAAACTCGTTGTGAGTAATTGCTAGTTCGTGATAAAAATAAAAAAAACTATACTGTATGTACAAATTAAAAAAATATATATTTATATACAAATGTTTCTAAAAGGTACCCGGGCAATATGGTATATATATTTATAGGGAATAAAATTATCAGTTCTATTTATTATCTTACATTCTATTATAAATGAGTAAATTAAAATAATTTAATCGATATTTGTACGACTGAACAAAGTTTTAGGATAATTTATGCGAAACATCAAGAATTATTTATTTTGATTTTGAGTAGTCATTGATTTTAGCAATTCATTTTCAATAAGCTAACAAATAAAATTATAATAGTTTTGATTGTGGTAGAGTCTCATGAAAGATTGATATTTTAACGACGTTTTTATAATTGACAATACAAAACATTGTCAAAAAAATACCAATCCACATCACTCGTATATTAAAATAAAAAAAAAATACAAACAAAACACGTATGGCATGGCCACAGATATAATTATGGTATTATTAGTTTTTTGAACGTCTGGAAAATGCTGTACAAACGTATTGTGTCATTTTAATTAATATTTCAGTACGAATTCCAAGTACCTATTCAATATGCAAAATAAATATTACAAAAAAAAAGCTTCCTTACATGTCTATAGAAGAAAAAAAGGACATTTTATAATCCAAAAATTACATAATTAAAACACGACAAAAAAAAAAATATTATACTAAAGACGGTCATAAAAAAAAAAATTATTATTACTATAATAAAAACCATTTTTCCTTGAAAATGAAAACGCACGCAGAGTTGTATACAATTATTTTTAAACGATATTTATAACGCAGTTATAACCTAATCAATGAAAAAAAAAAAAAAAAAAAAAAAAAAAAAAAAAAATATATAATATCTAAATTTACTATAAATTTGTTTATGGACATATTGGTTGGTATAACACTATAAATACAATAATTTACTTAAGCACAAAATATCATGATAAATTATAAGGATTCGCATTTTTCTCGACGTATTATTTAAAAGGTATTGAGTTAAGTACAACTATCATCGTGGCAGTAACAGGATTTCTGTATAAATCTCAATATCTTGTAAAATATCAAAAATGCTTAAAAAAGATAACATAAAAAGTACTAACATAAAAACAAATATAAAAAAAAAAAAAAAAAAAAAAAAAAAAAAACACCTAGACATGAAATATATGGTATAAAATTTGTCTTCCTGAAACCGTCAATAATCTTGAACATTTATTCGCACAGTATCGTAAATATAAAACAATAATCATAATTTAAGGATTGGTATTCAAGTGTGTGTGTGTCTTCTATGTAATTTTTTGAATTATCAAATTAAATATTTTTCAACCGTAAAAAATATTAATTTGTTTTTTTTTTCGATTTCACTACCTACTAGAAAAAAAAAAATATAGTTAAAGTATACATATCGTTAGAGCTTATTATTATATAATTCACAAACGTTCACCGTGTCTCATTGTCGTTCACCATGTTTACACACAGTCGTTAATACGGGCCTAAATTAATGCGCTTCGAGATAATCCGATAAGTAAAAGCTTCTTTAAAGTACATAACGAAAATGTTCAATTATATATTCTAATCGAATATTATACCGAGATTAATGAAATGCGCGTATACGTGCAAATAAATATTTTTGCCGGTGATTTTCGCGGCAATAGACGGAGATTCGCATAGTTTGGCCCTAAACGCATTACCCTAAGCGCATTAAAACAAGCCGGGTCGCATTAACTACTGCGTAAATTACATCTTGTACATTGAAATGTGTCACGCCGAAAAAAACAAAATATCGACGAAACAACGCATTTAGAATACCTATAAGAGACGTAAAAAAAAAAAAAAAAAAAAAAAAAAAAATAACTTACAAAATTCTACCGAGTCGAACCGCTAAAAAGAGAACATATTATAATAATTGTTATTATGTAAAACAGACGAAACCAATTTAGACGAGCCTAGTGAGTTACCCGAATTATTACAAATATCATCGGAAAGTACTTAATAAAAATATTAAGTTAATCGATACGCGTTTGTCGAAATCTATAATTAAATCTACGATACGAAATTGTGATCGCTATATCAAAAATATTCTGACGATGGTATTTTTTATCGTCCGAAATATTATACGGACAACGGTAATAAATAATGATAACAAAATGATATGTATAGGTGTATAGGTTATACCGATATTTTTTTTTTTATTTTTTTTTTTTTTTGGAACTCTACGCACGATTGTGCGGAAAAGATACGATATTCGTTATCTGAAAAATGGATTCGATCGGAAGAATTCGACTATCGTCAAAAGTTGGCCGTCAGAAATACATATATAATATTATTACGAGTATTAATATTTTTTCATTGATATTTTTTTAACACTATTGATGTTTTTAATTTAAAAAAAAACACATTTGACGTCGGTATGTGTTTGATTTTTCATAATTCAAAAAAAAAATTACTTTTTTATACTCGCATTTTTTTTTTCTTTTCAAAAATGTATTAAAATCGATTAAAATATGAATTTTTTCCACTTTTGGAATGAAAATATAAATTATAATTTTTTACACATTTGTTATACATTTTTTACGTAATATTACACAATTTTCGAGTATAAAAAGGTATTTTTTTTTTCGGTTGTTTGAAAAATAAACCGTACACCTAAATTATTTACACAATTTTCGGAAGTTATTTAAACATATACATAATACAAATTATATATTAAATATTTTTTATCATATAATACCACGCAGAATTTTCTGCGAGACAATATTATATTTTGTTTCATGGGCGGTGATAAATTACTAACTATTTTAATAATAATAATAATAATAATAATAATAATAATAATAATAATAATAATAAATAATAATATTAATAATGGTATGTAAAGGAGAACATTTTTTTTATTTTTTTTTTTTTTTTTTTTTTTTTTTTCTTACTGCTCTTGAAACGAATGATTTAGACTGTTGAGACAATTTTCACTGGTGATAAATTATTAAGATGTTCATATTACCTATGTGCGCTATGACTCTTCAGCGGAATATGCGATGGTTGGCTGCTGGTCGGCTGGACTTCACGAAAGCTGGTGCCGCTAAAACGAGCTCGGCGGCTGCGTGACCGAATGGGCCGGACGGGTCCCAGTCTCTCAAGGACTGGGCGGTCGGATGGAATTTTTCGAAAAGTCAAACCGACAAACTGGTGTTTATTTTTTTTTTTTTTTTATTGAAACAATCGAATTCGAGATAAGTTACCAGTAGGTCGGTCGATCAGGGGTTCGAAATACGAGAAGTGAAAAAACGCGACAGTGTGTTACGGACGAACGCTCGGCAGACTGATTACTAACAGTGTCGAGGCTCCTTCCGTACAACGAGCCACCACACCGTCCACCCCTATTTTATAATCTCGCGTTCGGCAGTCGCCGGTGCCCGCCGGCCGCAAAGACTTCGCCCAAGCTCGCGGTCGACCTATGAGAGCTGCCGGGCGGAGCTCGTCCCGGCGACCACCTGCCCTCCAGCCGTAGCCCACTCGTCCGCAGCTCGTACAGCGGGCGGCGCCCACTCGTCCGCAGCTCGTACGGCGGGCGGCGCCCACTCGTCCGCTGCCAGTATAGCGGGCGGCGCCCTCTTACCCGCCGACCGTATAGCGGGCGGCGCCCTCTCACCCGCTGACCGTATAGCGGGCGGCGCCCTCTCGTCCGCCGCTAGTACGGCGGGCGGCGCCCTCTCGTCCGCCGCTCGTACGGCGGGCTGCGCCCTCTCGCCCGCCACCCATATAGGGAACAGCGTCACCCTCTCGCCCATCGTCTTCTCCCGGGCAGCTCTTCACTCCGCACCGCACCCGAGTGGCCCGGACAGCGGGCCTTGAAAACACCCCCGACTGCGCCCGGCGGCCGCGGGTGGTGGTGAACGCCAACGCCGGAATCGATGCAAAAGGAAGACAGAATTCGTTTCCACACTGACGTGCCGCGGCGCGCGCCACACCTTCGAAACTCTGCGGTTATATTAATGTACTATAATTTACAAAAAAAAAATAATCAATAAAAAATTGCGATTCGGAAATCTATTTGTTTAGAAAATATTTCAGTTGAGTTGTCGAAACTATCGAATAAGTGTATAAATGAAAAATAATTGGACGCGTCATAATAATAACCTTTCGGAATACTAAAACAAAATAATACTAAACACATTAACAACGGTATTCTCACCAACATTCAATACAGATTTCCTACAATTTCGAAATCCTAACGATTCATATCGCTTAATATTTTAGCGTCAGAATACTTTTATTTTGAAATCCGAACTTTAGGTCTTTACGAAATTTCAATGCCATTTAAATTTCCAAACAACGAGGTTTTAAAACATTTCCATTCCATTGTGACACACTCCGAACGAATTCCATTTCTTTTTTTTTTTGTATTTTCTAGTTATTAATTTTCCAAGTAATCGAGAATGTAGATGGTTCTAGGAGTTTTATTTTACAAAAAATATCGGTGTTCTAGTTTTTTTTTTTTATTTTACGTTAATTTAGCAACTGTTATTATTTACTATTACACATAATAAATATTACGATATATATCTGTACAACGTCGTATTTTTAATTATTATTATTGGCTCTCTATGGGAAAATAACTAATTAAATCATTTTTTTTTTTCTTAATACTCATCGACACTCGTTTTATTATTCATTCATCAATCAACGACGCGACGTCTCAATAAATGGTGTGATATTTATATCCCCCCCCCTTCCACTCCTATACCACATGACTACAATGAGCTGATTATTATTGCAATATTTAGGTACGTACACATATTACAATAATTTTTTTCTACGATTATTTTTCGATAATATTATTGTGCAATTATTTTTGTGTATCCCGATTCGAAACGGACGCCCATGGTGAGGAAATACGCCACGAATAATGTAATTATTTTTTAATAATTTTTAAAATATTTTAGATTGACTACCACGAGACCGTACATTTAATACACAAATCGCATTAGTATATTATAAACTTTGAATTTTTCAGCGCATAGTACACATATGTACACATTTTTGTAGTAGGAATACATATAAATCCTAGCCCTAATTTATTCCTAACCGCACTACCCGTCGGTACTGATTTGAGTAACTGCAAATAGGATTTAGTTTCCTAGTACCAATAAGGCTCCTTTAGCACAAGAAAACAAGAAAAACTAATTTAAAAAAAAAAAAAAATTGTATACAAAATAATTAATATTCTGAACAGTGAAAAGACGCGGCGGTAATAGCTCTATACGTCTAAATCATAGTCTTACTAAAATGTACGAGGTCTGTTCAAAAAGTACCAGGGACAAATGTTAATACGGTTAATCTGCACACAATTGTAAATAGATGTATTCCCGGTGAATTATTTTAAACAAAACCCGAAGTCGCTATCTTATCTCAGTGTAATATAACACGTGGTTAAATCCAGTCAGTTTTTTTCGTTCGCCGTTTTCGACATGTCCGAAATTAACGAACAACGCGTGTGCATCGAGTTTTGCTTGAAACTCGGTAAAAATTATGCAACGGAAACGTATGGAAATGATTAAACCCACTTTTGGGGACGATTCGTTAAGTGATTCCGTGACTTTCGAGTGTTTAAAACGTTTCAAGAGCGGTCGGCGGTCAACTGAAGACGGTCCACGTTCTGGAACACCGTCGACGTCATCCAGAAACGACGGTGTGGTGACAATTTGCGAAAAAAATGCGAAATGGCCGCCGATTAACATAACCGTCCGTGAGTTAATAAAGTGAATCTGAATTGAGTCATGGCGTTCAATTTTACAGGAAAATGTACATATGAGAAGGGTCGCGCTGCCGAATTCGTTTACATTTAGCGCTGTCGATTCGTGAATTTTTGGCCGATAAAAAAAAAGCTATGGTCCCGCGTACTCTCCCTATACTCCTGATCAGGACCCTTGTGATTTTTGTCTATTCCCGAGACTACTAAAACCTGCGCTTTAAGGACACCGATTTCAAGATTTCGAGGAAATTAATGCGAACGCGGCAACAGAACTCATAGCTTTGACTTTGGAACAGTTCCAAAGGACTTTTGAAAAATGGCAAGTTCGCCGGGATTACTGCATATCGTCCGAAGAAGAGTATTTTGAAGGAGATATCTGGAAATAATATGTAAGTACATTTTTGTAATTAATAAATATAAAATCCTGGTACTTTTTGAACAGACCTCGTATGTCTAACAACCTCATTCGTCATTACTTAAATTTAAAATTTTTTTTTTTTTATCGAATTGGTTAGGTAAAACTATTATTAAACCGATTTTTATTTTTTTTCTCAAATCTTTAGTTTTAATTTCGAAGGTTAAACGTATTTTTCACGTTATTATTATACGTCGAACATCGAACTCGGGTTTGTTATTCGTATAATATAAAGATAAACACATTTTAGTTAACAGACTGGGATAATGCGAATAGTATATTTCATGTCTCTCCACTCCTCTTTTTTTGCATATTATTAAAATACATACTCGTATAATATATTATAATAAATAAATTGTTCACTGTTCGGGATCCATTCCAAAACAGTACCGCATAATAATTATTTCATCGTAAAACTATCGTGGAGAAGAAAAAAAAAATAAAAATATATGGCAACAATATAATATCTCAGCTCGTTGATGACGTAACGTACGTAATTACCGCACAATTTATCGAGTGTTTCTATAATAACTCTTATATCGGATAGTACTATACTAGTTTTAAAAATAAAAGTGTTCCGGTATTGGGAATACAAATGCCGTAGACACCGCGATCCGTATATGATATTTATATCGTTAAACATCTCCACGCCGAATGTGGTCAAAATGAGACGAAATAACAGTACTCGGTCGTATAATACATGCCCACCATGTAATAAAACCGTAGATAGGTGGCATTAACCACCGTTTGCGTGTTGTTTTACCGCTAGACGGCAGTTTTATTCCAAGTTTGATTTTGTTTTTTTTTTTTTTTTTTTTTTTTTTTTTTTTTTTTTTTTTTTTTTATACTGACAACGCCTTGTTCTCCGTGGACATGCCTAATGCTAGTTAATAAATTACACGACGGTAATAATAACCGTGCCACGGTAAAAAAACACCGCGATTAGTTTTAGAATATCGTTTGAACAACCAAAAATGCCGAACGCCAAACGAAATACTGGGACATTATAAATAAACTACGGCACCGCGTTCGATTTTAATGACGTTGCGGTGACGATATCAATCCGATCTAGAAGATATCGTAGGCCAGGGGTTTCCAATCGCCGGGTACCATCACTTGTCGTTTGTATGATCCATATGCGCACCGCTTTAGTTCCAAATCCTAAATTAGGAGGAGTTTAAAACAAATTTATGTACAAATCGAAGCTTTACATCCGAACCATTTGTTCCGGTTTTGGGTTTTGGGTGTTGAAAAAAAAAAATTCGTAATATCGAATTCGAATTTTGTGTTATAATGAATATTCACGGTTACGGTAAAATGTAAATTTATTCACGTTAATTACAGTTAATACGGGTGTTCAAAAAAAAAAAAAAAAACTCCGTGTTGTTTAACAATTAATATGAGATTTTTAATGCGATAGTAATCAGATTTTATTTTTAAAGCAAGCACAATGTAGAAATACCCTTTTTAAATTAATATTTACCGTTAATTTCACCATTATCTACGGATTAAAGTTTCCGTTCATAACTTATTTTGACTTAACATATTTTCGATTATGAAGTTCAAACTGTTTTGTTAAATTAGATTTCATATACCAAAAATATATCTAAATTCTTTTAGGTCAATTTTAATTTCTAAATTGTTTTACTGCGATATTATAAACGAATAAAAATAATTAATTCAAAACATAATACGGCAGTGAAACAATGAAATAAATAAGTTAAAATTAAAATTAAAATCGGTTTAAACACTTGAAACACGTTTCACGGGTTGGGAACCACTGTCGTAAACAATTCTGGGGAGAACTGGACGAACTTCAAAGTTCTATTAAGAGAACTTGGACTCTCAAACACTTCGGATGGCCACGAAGACCAATAATGGAAATGATCAAGTAATAATTAATATCGTTTTATACATCGGCTACAAAAAAAAAAAAAATTAAAAAATTGAAAAACATATTCTCAATTAAAACAAAACGTGTTAGAGATAAAGGATTTTTGTTTTTTTTTTTACCTATACATGATCATTATAGATAAATTTCGACTAATTTTTTTTTTTTTTTTTTAATTTTGAAGTTAAACTAGCCGTCACGGTCTGGAAGTGATATCATAAATAATAATAATAATAAAAAAAAAAACTTTAATCAATAAGTATTTTAGTTCGCATATGATTTTTACTGAATTCGATTAACACAATTAAATAACTCTCGAGTGAATTATTATAACAATATTATTATTTAACGGCGTGCACTGCATATATAATTTGTTTGGACGGTAGTAACGTTCTGTTTACGTAACATATAAAATATAATTTCCAATATCAACAGTCGTATTGTAGTGTGTCCATTGCAACGTTACAATAAAATTATAATATAATTGTCCATTTAATTCATTTAATTTCGCCCGATATTTTATTAAGGCTTGCTGTGCCTGTAATTAATTCCGTACACCGCGTATTTACATAAACAATTACGCATTGTTGGTGCAACAAATTAAACCATCTACGGTAATTATTTTATTTCGTTGGCGGTTTTGTGACGTAATCAACTGTAGTTATGCGTCTGTATAATGTTTTGACGCGACGTCCAATATTTCAACCACGGCACTGTTATTATTATTATTATTATTATTATGATAAAACAAAATGTTTGATTATAAAACAAAAATATATTACGAGCGACGGAGATAAAGAAATTGTATTATTTAAAACGAAAAAAAAGGTTTTCGGTATAATTATAATAGAAAAACCGTTGAGATAAAATGTATGAAAAATTTGCATTTCATAAAGTTGAATATTATTTTATATATTTATTCGTAAACGGTATTATTATGTTAAGTTGGTCGGTTTATATATATATATATTCCAATCATTAACAATCTAAAAAAAAAAATAAAAAAAATATAACTTATATAAATAATTCATGTTAAATGTTGCCAGTGGGCGGCTTCTTATTCAATTTTTCACGTTCTGTCTTCTCTTGACGCATAAGTTTATTGTACAGATTGTTTATTTCTAATTAATAATTAAAAAAAAAAAAAGAAAAAAGTTGGTTAGAGCAAGTTTTTTTTTACATTCTCTCCAATTTTATTAAATATGAATTATTATTTGTTTTTAATTTTCAACGAAACTTACAGATAACACTGCACGATACCAACTTAAAGGGAAGGGCTACGGCTATTTCGGCGCTTGGGATGAACAGATTTGAATATTGAAAACAGATATTATTTTTTATTCTAACTTTCTAGGTTACGATCGAGGCGATTTTTGATATTAAATTTTATCGTTAAAATATTGATAGGTAAAACTTAGTTAAAAAAAAAAAAAAAAAAAAAAATAAACATACATTTCCATTATTCGCGTACGATTTTTCGAATAACAAAAATTGCCTCGATCCAAACCTAGAAAACTAGAATACAAAATCAAATCTATTTTCAAAATTCGTTAATCCCGAGCCTTACACATTTGTGTAGCTTTTGGGTCGTTTTGTGTCTAGTTTCGATTAGCTCCAACCCCCTTAATGCAATATATTTATAATACGATAAATGTCGGAAACGTATTTAGTCGACATTCAACTAAACCCCGTGACAGCTAGTGGACCGAATAAACGAAGTAATAAAGTAATAATTATTAATTTCGAACATAACACGAAAATCATTTCAAATCTTCTCGTCGATATATAAAGCGTATATTAAACACAACCCGAGAAATATAAATGAGGTATAAGTACGAAATATTTCACGTGGAATTTTCACATTTGAAATATTGTAAAAACGTTTTTTTAATGGATTTATAATGTGTGTTTTATAAAGTCATATAACTAGGTGATCATACCTGATTGACCTATTTCATATCATCTCAATAAATATCAATCATTAATATTTGAACTTTATATTTTTTAATCAACTGAAAATTGTGTACCGCCTATGTTTGTGATATTTTAAACGTAAAACTAAAATCACCGTGAAATAATTTATAATATAATCGTAAATTCTTAACTCGATTGATATAACTGTAACAATTTTAAGGAAATATGAAATAACCACCTAAAATAGCGAAATAATTCTTGATAGTTTTACAGAATATGTTTATATGAGTATTATGCAATTAATAACAATCAATAATATATCCGAGCATTATTTTTTTATTTTTTTTTTTTTTTTAGAATTTTAGCATTTTTGGTTAAATTAAATACTGTAGTGTTGTGTACAATGAATACATAATTAACCATTTCTATAGCAATAATCACCGAAGTAAATTTCTACTGTAGATTTCTACTATATTATGGTATTAAATTCAAAATAAAAACTGTATAAATTATTAAATAAAAAATATATTTCATGAGACTTTCGTGAAATATATCGACAAAAAAAAAAAAAAAAAAAAAACGTATCATGAAATTTTAGAACCCTGGAAATGAACGAACCGTAAGTACAAAACAAAAGCCACGAAAAGTAATAATGTACCGAATTCACGTACGACTGGCGTATAATTAATTAAAGTACGTATGCACGGAATTTCAATAAAATATGTTTTATCAGTGAAATATCGCAATAATGAAATGTGCGTTTATTAGGTACGCATACACTATATTATACACTCGTTCAGTTTATATTACTTTCAGTTTGTGACGTTAAATGCAATAATGTTGCGTATATAGCGTATCTCGTTTACATATGATTTATTCCGTTCTTTGATATTCAAAATTAATATTAATAACCTACGCTCCCGACGAAGGAATAAATTTGATGGCGAATACGCGAAACTATAACTTTTGTTCAAATTGAAACAAACTGTGCACCTGCACACCATTTATATTTCTTACGTCGGTAATATTTAAGTGACGCAGAACAATTTGGCGTATAATATTATGTTCGTAATAACTGTATCGTGTAATACGAAAGCGGAAAATCCCTTCGTGGACGTCGCTCATAAATATTGAATATCTATTCGTATTGTATAACGAAAATCATTTATCGTTTATCATTGATAAGCGTTTAGCTAGTCTCGAGTATAGAGTGTAATAATTAAAATGTGTTGATAGCGTTAGTCATTGCTTCTCCTCGTATCCATCGGTGGTCAGGGAGTGCGTGTAAACCCGGAAAGTACAAATCTGAACCACCTCTGGATCTTTTTCGTGCCCCTTAAACAGATATGAGTGCGTCAGTACAGAGCGGAGTATTTACGGTTTCGTTCCGGGGGCGGAGGTTAAACCAGGAAAAAATATTAGCGTCACTGGTTCAGCTCTCCGCCATAAAAAAAACTCTAACCAGACCCATAAAAAAATTTAAAAAAAATTCAATATGAAATTCGTCAATACGTTTTTATATAATAAAAGTTCATGTTATTTTTCATGGCAGGGGGAAATACCGATATTGCCCCCCTCTATACCCTCTACGAGCGCCACTGTCGTCTACTGTATAACAAACTTATTATTTTGATACTTGTCGTTTATTTTTATTTTTTTATCTAATTCTTTGTTTTTAACAGTAAATTTATTACGTTGCGGAATATAGGTAATATATATATTGCGATGGATGCTGGGCATTTCCAAAACCATTTGGAACCCTTAGCCTGTTCTAAACTGAACAAACAATCGTTTTAAATTATTACATTTGTAATCGCGAACACTACGAGACTTTACCGGCTGTACTACTGCGGATAACATACTGATTGCTAATACGGTAACGGTTCATGATAATAATAAAAAAAAAAAAAAAATAAAAAGAAATAAAGCCGCCTAGGGGGTGATATATCGACTAAATCTCCCACCATCCACCGTAAATACGCCACCGGCGTCAGATATGTGCTTTCCAGACCAGATTTCTACATCTCAAGTTTATCCGGGGTAAGGTACGTTTTAAAACGATTATAAATACGTTCACAATATTCGGGTTACCATTAACATGGCGAACGTACGAAAATTGTTTAATTTGTCACTCTATTGGAATCGTACTATAGGAATTAAGGAGTTAAATTTCCGCGCCAAAACGTACGTACAATAACGGATAATGTAGAATATTTTTCCGCCGATAATAATCCACGTCGCAATAACACAAAACCAATAGTATTACGGTATAATTTATTGGGCAATGCGATTATAATTTAAACGCGATATATCTCGAGAATGGGAGAGAGTGAGAGAGACACGACGCCAAATTGTTGTGCCGCTTTAGTGAACGACGACTTCTGACATTACATAAAATAAACCGACGATTTATACCCTCGGCAAATTTCAATTAAATTCGATTTCGATATTATCATTATACGCTTTACACGCATCAACTATTCATCAACAATTTATAATTCAAATAACGCCGTATACCCTGATACGGAAAGGGGATATGGTTGCGTAAATCATCAGTGTACATTAACAGACAATTAGTTTGCGAGTCATTATGTTAACTTAGTTGAAAGTTTCGACTGGAGGAACGGGAATGGGATAAGAGAGATAAACGCGCACTATTCCGACTACCTATCTTAACTTGAAATTACTGCTCTAATTGATAAACCGTAATGATAATAAATTATCATAAACCGTTGTGCTACCAGTGAATTATCACGTACAACTAATACTTAATGAGAATTGTTCTGAAATAATAATATCCATGATACGCCGCCGACACTGCCGCCGGCTGAAGTTTATTTTACCGAAATCAATACATTTTCGTTTTTCGAACATTGAGCGTTTTTGTCTATTTGCGCAAATATAATGAATTCGCGTTTTCCAATCAAATCGATATCACAAAAATTAGCTCTACATCCGAAAACGAACAAGTAACACGATTCGTATAGGTATTTTCGGTATAATTTCAATATAATATTTTATACGGAACAGAGGTAAAATGCTTAAATAATTGAAATGAGATCGTTGTAATTCCATAGTGACCGGGAAGAAAACCCGACATCAATATATTTACTTGATATCTATGCGTAGGTAAATAATTTCTGGTTCGTAATGTTAAAAAAAAAAAAAAAAAAATTCTGTGAAATAAAATGCGCACGGAAATACGTGTACGTCCACGAAACACGATATTCGTGTGAGATGATTTTAATTCAATCGTTTTTCGGTAACAATTAATTGTTACCGAAAGGCTGTAGGTTATTTTTTAAACTCACGACATGACGGCAAACGGCGTACGCGTATTATAATTTTAATACGTCGACCTGTCACTGGTAGCTAATAATAAGTGCAAATATTATTAAAAAGGCAAGTAGCGCGTTTTGGTCGTCTGGTAACGGCGGGTCTCTGATAGTACGGCATTTCGACGTTAACTGAGGGGCTCTATTCGACGACCCTCGACGAGTCCCCAAAGACAACATAGCCGCGAGGGACAATATTACCCTTCGTGGTCAGTTTTAAATTTCTAATAAGGGGGCGAGAATGGCCCTTGTGGCAGGAAATGTCCAATGAAACGTACAATGTATAAACATTATAACGTTACGAACTTCAATGTTTGTCGTAGAGAACATAAAACGTCGACCCTTATTTTATTATTAATATTTTGTATTATTTTAGAGACGCGAAATTTTCCAAATGAATGGCTCAAATATATGATAGATATTCGTCGACCGTACAAATATTATTACAGCGCCGGGTAAACTTGAGGTTGACCGAAAACGCACGAATTATTTCCGAAGGTGTAGATATCTAAAAGTACCCGAACACCGGAAAATATTTTAACATTTCATCGCCGTCGTTTAAATATTTGACATCGGTATATTGTATTAATAAAAAAAAAAAAAAAAAAAAAATCTCGTAGTACCGTCGTGCAGTTTCTCCGGTACGTAATCGAATAAACACCCCGGCGTTTACCAGTATTCATTTTCACAAAATATTATATACGTGTACCGACGTATATCGAAACCCGTGTTCCGTTTATGATTTGCAATTATTTAAATACTGATGATCTGTATACATATCTACGTATTACTGCGATGACTACTTATGTTACAAACAAATTCGTAAATCGCATCACGAATTGTCTAAATCAAATGTTTCCTACGCGAATTGAAATCAAGACAATTCAATTATGCTATTTCAAAGATTCGGTACTCCGACGTGAACAATTCAATTCAATAGTCCGCGTGATCATAATTCGTATCCGAGATCGTGTTCAATCGTCTAGTACGAACACTGCTTATTTTTAATTTTAACTGAACCATATCTTAAATTTCGACTTGTATTCATGATTATATTGTGTACCGGGGCTTGAAATCGAAATTAAAACTTTCGATTTTAATTTCAATTTTGATTTTTTTCGTATTTCAATTCCAATATAATATATAGATTTCATAATTTTTATATTACTGCAAAATATCGATTGAATTGTTTTCTGATATTGATTTTAAACGTATTTTTTTTTTCGGCTTTTTAGTTTCCATTTTAAAACCGAAAGATTTTTTTTTTTGGATAAAAACCACCTATCTTTCGTCAATCATTTTTCAATTTTGAATTTTAAGTTCGTTTAAAAATTGGCCTGACCGTTTTCAGAATATCGATTACATACATTTTCGATTTCAAGCTCTGTTATGCAAACTAAATGTATTAAATTATTATACAGTATTAGGTTAATTGAACGTCTCATACGATTTGAGTGTTTTTTTCGTTAAAAACAAATATGATGATTCTTAATATCATTGAAATACTCTCTTCACAATAGTATTTCAGATTAGAAGAGTCTCTAATAAGGGAGTTTTCTTATAAACCGCGAATCAAACGTGATGTTGTTTTGAGACACTATTTAGACACTCTTAATTATTTAAAATAATATAAAGAGTATTATAAATGGAAAAAAAACAAAAATACATATTAAACAAAATAAATCTGAGATGATAATCAAATAAAATGGCTAATCGTTTAGAAAAAACCGTATAGAAGCCCGGAAAGTCAGCACGCTCGAAGAGTATCACTTTTCTAGCTTGTTATTTTGTATATATTTATTGAAAAAGAAAAGAAAAAAAAAACAGTACAGGTAAGTAAGGACGGATATGTTATTTTTCTTAACGGGCTCATATCAACATATATATAGGTAAGTAAATAGGTTTTTTTTTTTTTTTTTTCAAGCCACTACACTATTCGATTACAGTATTATATTACATTGACGGCAGTATCTATTGAATTGGAAAAATAATAGTAAACGGGTATCGAATCGAATAAGGAAAAATATAATATTCCGATAAACAATTTTGACGGCTTTTCGCGTTATACCGAATATTATTTCGCTCGCCTTACCCGCCGTAGATTTCGCCGATGATATCGGCGCGCAGAAATTTCTGTGACAATATTATTATACTACCGCAAATCTAAATGTAGATTTAACAACACCGGAGCTTTTATAGCGTAACCTAACCAACACGAGTACAATAAAAAAAAAAAAAAAAAAAAAATATTTAACGATAATAAAACGTGAGTTAATATTTATCGCAAAACTGAAAAAGAATTCGCGAATTGTAGATATTATTATTATTTTTTTTTTTTTTTTTATGTTGATTTCGTACCATTCCGGAACAACTTATTGTTGTTTAACAGAATCGTAGTCGATGATCGGCTAAACCGATCTTGAAATCGGGAAACACCGAGAACGCGGACTCGAAACGCTAAAATGCTAAATGATAAAAGCTCTAACATAAATCCCCTCCCTCCATCATTAGTTGGTTTAAATACGAATCGATTTGTTTAAAATAAAAAAAAAATAAAAAATCTATTCGAATATCAATATCGTCGGCATATTTTATAAAAAAAAAAACACCAACACAATTATTGTTATTTGAGGAGGTGGTATAATTTGCACGTTTAGTTGATCTATTGGAACGTATTTATGAAATGTCCAAAATTTTCGTGGGAGATCCGAACGGACCGAACGCACGAAATAAAACAATATGGTTTTTTTTTTTTTTTTTTTTTTGTAATTTCCGTGCAAATCCGTAGTACTCGGTGCCCCGGGATTGTCGTACTTGAAACGGCCGAATGACGGACGGCCGAACGCAATCAGTTTCTCGGTCGGGTTAATCCGAAGACACGAACGAAAACACGACTTTTACGGATTGGAGGAATAATGGCATTCTCAATATAATCAGACCAGCCACCGGGACAAATAAAGGGTAGCGACGCGGAAATCGATCAGCCGATGACTTACAACGAGATTTTTAACCGGATCCGTTGTGACAGCTCGGTGTATTATTATATACGTCACGATAGCGCTCGTTTTCTTTTGTTCGGCGGGTTCTAAAGCCGTTTTCCATCACTGCTGCGAAATGGGGGCAGGCTTATGTCCTGTTTATCAAAGGCACGATTCGCCCAGAAACCGTTTATTATTATTATTATTATTATTGTTTAAATTTTTTTTTTTATAGAAGAAACGGCAATTATAACACTGCATTCTTACGAGTAGTTTTTTTTTTTAAATTTTTCCCAATGTAATAATAATATCGCAATAACGAACGGATTAGTAATTACAAACGATTCAGCGGACAAGCGGTCGTTTTTTTTTTTTTTTTAATAATTATAATGATGATTTTATTCCTGAAATTATAGGCGGATAGGTAGTAAAATATAATTCCATTTTTTTTTTTTTTTTTTTTGTTTTTCTCGTTGCAAAAATAACGAACCAGAACCATATCTCTAGACGGGTACAATCGAAACCGACACGTGTGAAATCTAATTTAGTTGTTTTTTTGCCTCGTTTTTCCTCAATAAATTACATACGCCGCTGTCCATAATTTTAATACGATCCAATATCAGTTTATTACGTTACACATTATTATATTGCGTATTATACATTATAAATAAAATTAATAAATAATTGAACGGCACACTCCGCACCATGGGTAGGCCGCTGCCGTGGGTGGAAAGTTTAGAAGGTATACCTTGTAGAGTGGTACCTTATACATATTTAGTTTATAATTATACCGGATGCAACGATAAATCGTGAACGCAGTACGGTAAACAGGTAAAGTCAAAGCAATTGTTGTCGTTAATTATTTTTTTTTTTTATATTTAAGTAAAAATTATCGTGAATTTTTTATTAATCTATACGCGACAAATCCGCATCTCTTGAGAGGTACGTGTGACGTACAAAATTCGGAACATTTATACTAATAGTGTAGCAAACTAGAAAAAAAAAAAAAAAAAATGAAATCTTTGTAAAACTAATAGCTGAACTTCGCTATACCCAGAATGTAAAAATATAAAATTATACGAAAAATATTTTCCTTGTTTTTCGTTGGTTAGCAACATCCGGAACATAATCATAAAATTATTATTATTATTTTTTTTTTTTTTTGGTAATACCCATTATAATAAAAAAAGAGTGCTGTTTTTTTTTTTTTTTTTTTTGTCTTGGTTACGTTTTACCTAACCTCGTCTGAGAGAGATTAAAATATGTTTAGCGTGCTTCGCAATCACGGTAAACTAAGAATATATTAGTCATAATGATAAAAAAAAAAATCATTTTGAAATTTGTACAAATAATTTCTTATATTACCTTGTCAAAATTGATTATGATGATCACTGTTATTAAAACATATATATATATATATATATATATATAGTTTTTTTAATGGAAAATGAACCGATGATAATTATTGTTGAAATCGAAACCGGTCTTAAAACACAAATATAACGTTTTTATATTGGGTATATTTATTTTTCCATGTATTATAATTATTATATCATAATTTTAGTGTTAACCTCCAAAGCAGTTTTGATGTATTTTTTTTTTTTTTTTTTAATTTAGAAATAATAGCAATAGAGATAATATTATTAAACGTATATATATATATATATATATATAAAAATATATACACGAAACGATCAGTGGCGGCAAAATTATCTTGCGATAGGGGTTGGTGGGGAGTGGGGTGAAATGTAAAAATATACGTCCACGTAAAACGTATCGTTTTTCAACGGAGTTTCGTATTAAATTTATCGGTCAACATTAATCGTCCGCACAAGTGTCTCCGAGGAATTTATTAATTTAAACGGGATAGTCGGTTTCGAGTTTACGCGTGCAAGTTACAGCGAAATCGCCTATATTAATCGTCAAGGGCTAAGACGCATTTCACCGTTCGGTTTTAATTACTTACGTGTCGTCCCGCTTGTATTTCTCGGACGCTACGCACCGGAAATAGGAAAACTGTAAATGATCATTAAAATCGAACATCGACCTATATAGATCATCGTTAAAAATAATATATATATATATGTATATATGAGGTAACAAGTACCAGGCGCGTATCCAGGATTTTTTTTTAAGGGCGGTGTTTTAATTTTATATTTAAATACAATTTGTTGGGGGGAGGGGGGTTAGGTTAGGTTAGGTTAGGTTCCACGACATCAGGCGACTTGGTGTCGCTCATGTTGGAATCTCCAGATCGCTGGGAAGCCGTGGTCGACTTCGCAGAGACGGTCGTCGCGGAAAATGAGTCGGCCGAACGGCAACGCCAAGCCCTCGGCGCCGCCGGCGCGCGCCTTCAAGCGCATCGCCACCGTCGTTGATCGCGGCCCTGTAGACGACAAACAGCCGGCCGTGGGGCCGGTAGGAAGTGTCCCCCCTACCAGTGTAAGGGCAGCAAGTGGGCTTCGGCCCGGCTACTGCCCATTCCCCGGTAGGATCGCGAAGCTTTGTACACTAATAATGTGAGCCCGCCCCGTCGAAGGGGAATACGGGATTTTATTTTGTGTATCATTTGTACGTGTTCATTTGTAAATAAATGATGGCGACCCGCCTACCGAAGTAGAGCCTCACGGTCATTCCGGGAGGCGGGGGTATTGCCGGTATAAAAATAAAAAAAAAAAAAGGTTCCACGACGTGATCGGGCCGGTTGCGCCGTGGGCCTCGAGGCGCCGCGGTCAACTGGACTTCCACTGCGCCCAGCTGCTGACGGGCCGCGGGTGTTTCGCCGGCTATCCGCACCGGATCGGGAAGCGCGTCGCCCCCAGCTGCGCCCCCCATTGCACGGCGGAGGTCGACGACGCGGCCCACACGCTGATCGACTGTCCGGCTTGGAACTCGGAACGGGCAGCGCTGGTCGCAGTGCTGGGCAGCATCTCCCCGGAGGGGCTCGGTCCGGCCATGCTGAGAAGCGAAGAGGCGCGGACGGCGGTGCGGTGCTTCGCGAACTCCGTCATGAGCAGCAAGGAGCAGGCCGAGCAGCAGCAGCAACGTAGCCCACTGCATTGTACTGCATTATGTAGCTTTAAGTTAGGTTAGGATTGCACAGTAGTACAAGTAGCGTTATTCGTTAAGTTTTTCTGTTGTTTTTTGTATATACTTGTAATATAGGTTAAGGAAATTGTGAGCCCGCCCCGCGAAGGGGTAAACGGGATTTTATGACGATATTTATTGTAGATGAGCTATGTTTAAATAAACGACGGTGGCGGGCCGGAAGTATTTCCGCAAGGGCAGTTCTCGGCCCGTCATCGGTGCCATGGAAAAAAAAAAAAAAAGGTTCCATGACGTACCGCCTCGCTCAATTGTTCACGGGGCACGGATGCTTCAACTCGTTCCTTCACCGGATCGGGTGAGCTCCGTCCCCGGGGTGTTCTCACTGCGGATTTCCCAGTGAGGAGAACGAGGTGGATGACGACGCTCTCCACACCTTGACGCGCTGCTAGGCGTTTGACGGGGACAGGGAGCGCCTGGTCCAGATGATCGGTCCGTTTGAACCGGGCGAATTGGTGCCGCTCATGCTGGATACCCCAGACCACTGGGAAGCCGTGGTCGACTTCGCAGAGATGGTCGTCGCGGAGAAGAAGTCGGCTGAACGCCAGCGCCAGGCCCTCCGCAGTCGATAGACCGTCGGCCGGGTAGCCGGCAGGAGGAAATCCCCCCCCTACGTTTGTAAGGGCAGCAAGTGGGCTTCGGCCCGGCTACTTCTGCCCATTCCACGCGACACATTTGTAAATTTTTGACATGTGAGCCCGCCCCGCCATAGGGGAAAACGGGATTTGCTAAAAGTATTTAATTGTATATTTTTTTTCATTGTACCAATAAATGATGGCGACCCGCCTCCCGAAGTAGTGCCTCACGGCGTTTCCAGGAGGCGAGGGTATTGCCGGTTTAAACATAAAAAAAAAAAAAAATGTTAGGTTAGGTTGGTTTACACATCCTTATCACTTAACGAATTCTAACATTTTCGCGACGTCGTTTAACACGATAAAAATGTCCAACAACAGCTGCTGGTGGTTTCATGTAGGTGACCGTCACGGTATACGACATAAAAAACATACCGGAATAGTCTCGCGAGCCGCACAATAAAATTAAAAATATGTAAGCCATAAGCAAAAATAAGATTCTTTACAACCGTAATCCAGATATCGAAAGACTTACAGGCGAATTTAACACGTAACAAATACGTTTAAAACGTAAAAAAAAAAAAATACTTAATATATAAAAATTATAAGTTCAAAAACACTATGTTTCTTCTTTTTTTTTATTATTATTATTATTAATTATAAGAATTAATATTATCTGTTAATAATTATTACATTTTCGACTACATTTTATTTTTATATTAATATTCAAAACTATTTGCATTGTTTCTATTAGTAAAACATATGTTTTGCGTCTTACGACACGAGCCTGATATAGAAAATGACCAACAACCGTTATCAAGTATTTGATATGATAACTTATATTAATATCTTAAATTTGCATGATGAATAATAATATCAAATGTAAAAAAAATTATATTTAACGCATAACTACATATTTTTTATATATATATAAAAATACCCCTTTTTGTTTGAACACCCAAAACACCCACCAACCATAGCTACACGTCTGCCTAGTGTACGAAAACATTGAGAGGGGATCAAGGAACCTATAAAATATGTTAATCATATGCTTAATAACGTGCGATTTTTTTTTGTCTGCTCGGAAAACAATTCATTCCAGTAAAATGGGTGAAAAAAAAAATACCTATGCAAGTTGTTGCATGTACTGTGTGTCTATTTTTATCACACAACTCGTAATTATCGTTTTCCGTGGTGCGATAAAATTAACTCACTATTTTTAGGACCGTCTGTTTTGATACGATTTATAATTTAAAAAAAAAAAAAAAAAACGTTAATTGGATACCACTACTAATTGTTATTAAAACCCGAAATACATCAGTGACCGGACACACGCGGTCTCGATTATTTGCACACTTCGTCGCGCGATTATAACGGTGTAAGCGTATAATAACAATGGGAAGTTCTTCGTTTCAACGCGATAATTATTTGAAATTAAAAAAAAAAATAAAAAATAAAGAAATTGATTATCTTCCGCGCGGGACTCGCGAGAATTAACATTTATATTTCATTTGTATACCCCAATTCGTGTCTCGTTCGTATCCGGGACAGGAAACTGGCATATTTAACGAGCCATTGATAACGAAAAGCGATTCTGAAATAAAAATGTTTTGATAAATTAAAATTAGAAAATTCTATTCATTTGTAACTACTAAATAAATCAAAACTGTCCGTGCGTTTTCGTATAAATCGTAAAAAAGAATAATGCCGTGGTTTCCAACAAAATTTTATCTTTAAACGATTGTCAAAAAAAGTTTTCGAGTTACGCTTAACCTTTTTGACTTCAAGTATAACTTATGATGAACGTCGAGTGAAATTTTCAAGCATATCTGCTCGGCCAAAACAATTTTATCCACATAAATCTAGACAATTTTAATTTCAATAGCTCAAAAATCGCCGGAATGTTTTGAAAATTGTTCCACGTTGTCTGGATATGGCAAATATTAGTGTTCTGTGCAAATTATAAGTCTCTACGATTATTTTTAACCGAGTTACGACAAAATCGATAATATAGAAACCGTTATTGCTGTAAAATGTCCCGTTTTTCCTACGTTTTTTCCTCAACTATTATGAAAACAACAACGAAAATAAAAAAATGTGGCCCACTTAATGCACCGACTAGATTCATAATGCTTTCAGACAAGATAAAAATTAGAGCGATATTTCTGGTGGAAAAGTTGTTCGCACACGGCGGATAAAAAAAAGAAAAAAAAGCAACTCGCATCTATACTCTAGTAATCTAATACTCTTAAATTTACTATTATGTGCAACTTTTTGAACATGCTTTAGTGGGGAAAATATCGCTGCTAAACGAAATACAAATAAAAAAAAAAATAAAACATTTATGAAAAAGGCCTTCTAGTTCCATCGTTCAGAATTATTGATCAATTCAGAGAAGGTCATCTGTTAATCCTCTCCCCTCTGCGTATAAAATAATATATACACCGTAAATAAATAATAAAACTAATAACAATATATGTTACAAATAAACAAATAACAAATAACAAATAATTGTTTATGCGATTAATATTCAAAAGTAAACAATATTCAATAAATATAGAAATAGAATAAGTTTATTTCGAAATAATTCAGAATTTATCAAATATATTATTTTGATAAATTCCTACTACAATACTCAAATATATTATTGGTAGGGTTTTGTAGTATTTATATTTGTTTAGCATTTGAAAAGTAAAAAAAAAAAAAAAAAACACTACAAAACCCTAGGGATAATATTTATGACAAATTGCGAAAATTCTTTCGCTTGTCATTGACGAGTGATTTTTTGGATTTTCTTTGTTTTACATTGGGAAAGTCGAAATTGCGAAATAGTTCATGATTATCGTATAATGTTGTAATAATTTTATATATATTAGAATCTACGTTTAAGCGGTTTGAGTGTTAAAAAAAAAAATAAAATAATTTTTGAAAACGCGCGGCGCCGGGTTAGTTACGAAAAATAGACATTAGGCAAAAATATCAATAAAACCGCTCGCCGCCTAATGAAGACCACACGAATATATTATGTCACTTGACCTGATTATACCTACCATTTTAATGGGTGTACTAATCGTAACTAGTCTGCTATTGAACGAATTAGAGAATTAATATACTCAATACATAAATACACGTTGTGCCTTCGCACGCAGTCGCACCAGAAACCGATTAAATACTGGACTGTATTTACACAAGGCGGAATGACGGACGGATGGAGAGATTACGGCGTTGTAATAAATCCAACGAATTTTTTTGACGGAAAACAACAACAACAAAAAATAAAAAAAAAAATGTTGTACAAATAAAAAATATATATATATATATATAATAATAAAAATTATGTGCTCGCCTCGTAGACCGTATGCTCAAATAGTGTGGGGTCCTCTACGCGGTTCCACCGTGCCGCGATAGGTGGCGCTTTTCGTTTACCGAGTTACTCCGGTACGGTACAAAAACTAAATTGTACAGTTCTTCCGAGTTGGTTCGCGCTTTTTTTTTTTAATTTTTTTTTTTTTTTTTTTTTTACGATTTCGTTATCGCGGGTCGGCATAATTAATGACAATTTAAATCTATTTAAAATTGCACTCAAATCTTTAATTTACCTACTTAAAAAAAAAAAAAAAAAAAAAAAATATTTTACATTATAATTAAATCTTCATTGTTACCTACTAAAAATCTAATTGATATGGGTTTAAAATGCATTATTTGCCATATAACACTGTCAGTGGAAACATTAAACTATTCCGGTTAGTATATATTTGTATTATTCTAGTAGTTTTGACTATTAAATGTGCGGGGTAATAAATTTTTTTACATTTTATAGATTTCAAACAGATGAAAACCTTTAAAAAAAATTTAAAAAAAAATACAATTTATGGACGTTTGTTAAACAAATATTTATAAAATATTATGTATTTTACGAATATTACTATTTGTTAGTTAAATAATTAAATTTTGTTTATAACTATTTACGGTTTTGTGGTTATTAAATAAATTTAATAAGAATAAACTTGTTTAAAAAAATTATTATTCATAATCACAGAAGAATATTCGCTGTGTCTGGAAACGTTAAAATAGCAACAATAAAAATAAAAAATTAATGAACACTAACTTAATAAAATATTACTTTTAATATCAAAAATCAATATTACAGTCCAAAAGTATATTTTCGATATTTACCAACGTTATTGTTCCAATAGCTACAATCAATCTATTAATCTAATAATAATTATACTCAATATTATGATAACAGGAATTTTTAATGTACAGACTAGTCAAATATTAATAACATAAATTATGCAATCAAAAAATGTATGCGTGTTGGACTAGAGGTCCAATATTTGGGTTTGAACCACTAACTGCTTTCATCTAAGAACTAATTAACATACACCCACTTATCTGGCCGGTGAATTACATAAAACACAACACAGACAAAAATTAAATATATCGTACAAAAAAAAAAAAAACAATTTATAATATTTTTGTCTCGTATACCGAATGTTTATTAAACAATAAAATATAATATTAATGAGTATAGGGGATACACGAGTCTATTAGTGTATTATTACAACGCTGTTACAGTGGTCAGTTGTCTAAACGCCTATAGGCACGAAGAATGTATCGATAATAAAAAAATCAAGGTTCGAAATAATCATTTAAATTACTGAAACTATTTAAAAATTATTTTATCTAGCCCCTTTTCACTCGCCAAAAGAAAAAGAGAGAAAAAAAAAAGTTGAATACGCCTCATGCAAGGCCAACGCATTTGACGAGAAATAATATTATTCAGTGACGGATTTTGGGTGCGAGTGGTTCAGGAGGTCATCTCACCCGCAGTCAATTTTTACTGGTAAACCAAGCCTCTTCCGAGCCCCGGATGTGCGTATCGTGTTTTTATGTAAATTTTCGCATAAATCCGTTGGCCCGTAATATATAAATTATAAATTATTTCGCATCGCAAAGTTATTATCGCACGGTGAAACGACAACCGCATCGTGGAAAATGGAACGGCGTATAGTATACAAATATTAAAATATATTTCACACTTAACATGTAATCAGCAACATCTAACATTTTGTGGTCAACGGCTGTTTGCAATATTGTTTGACTGTTATGGAAACATATTATTCAAATTGCACACGACGCACGGAAATTTAACATTGACCATTGTTACGGTATAACTAAGGCAAATCTAAAAGATTCGAATGCGAAGGATTTATGATACAACAGCGTCGGGCTTACCTACGAACAGAACAAACTAAAATAATTACCTATTTTCCTAACTTCCCGTCTACGACACTGACTGGGTGGTGTTATGGGGTTTTTTTCTTTTCTATTTTTCTATTCGTTCGACCCCCAGACAATATATCGTACAAACCCCGAATATAACATCAGACTTGAGTAACAATTCTGAATTGCGTTTATTTTTTATAATATAAATACGTTCAGTTATAACGTTATTGTACGGTATATTGTAATATTTTATCCCACAAATTTAACGTCGTCGAACACATAATATATTTTCAAGTGTTAAATTCACCCGAAATTAAAATCGACCGATAATGATTGGTAATATCATAAGTGTAAAATATTATTATTGTAGATAACTTATAAAAAAAAACATAATACGTGTACGTACAGAATTATTGCTTTAATTTTATGGTTTATAACTATCGTAAGAATATTAAACGAATAGTGGAAAACACATGATAAACACGTTGCCTGATTATTATTATTGATATTATAATATGGGTAATATTAGTGTATAATTATATTATAGGCATAATACTCGTATAGCGTCGTCGTCGATTATCGTGTCTTCTACGCGTACGCTCGTATAGTCTCGTTGTATTTGTTCAACGTCTTGCGCAATCTGTAAAATGTAGTCGCAATGTTTTAATCTATATTTTCGATTTCAATATTGAATTCGACACGGGTAGGGATATGTATTGATATGTGTGTAATTAGAACACGTATACGAAAAAAAAAAAAAAATTATAGTCTTGTTTAAACACACGGGTATCGGTTAAACACTATAGTATTAATAACGGGGGAACCGTATTATTTGATTAGGTTTCGCCCGTCGTCGTCTTGAGTTTTATACAGTAGGTATGTATGGACCTATGCGAAAATCAAAACCTACACCATCAATATAATATTAACGGCGCTTATTGCACCCGAAAAACGTTTTTTTTTTTTTTTTTTTATTTCGGGTATTAAAAGAAAATTCGGGTTTCCGGTGAACGAACATTTCTGGTAACGGTTAAATATGAAATAGTTAATTACGGGCTAGTTCGAGTGTTCGAAAAAAAAAAAAAAAAAAATCCATGTTGTAAATCAATTTACATGGGATTTACAACGTCAGTTTAATATTACGGTAATCGAATTTTATTTTCAAAGTAAGCATGATGACAAATAATCCTATCAAATTAATATTTACCGTTAATCGGTAAATTGTCTACCGAAGAGAGTTTCCGTTCATCATTTGTTTTAACTCGACATATTCTAAATTCAAAATAATCAATTCGAATATATAATACGACAACAAAAAAATAATTAAGTCGCGACTAAAATCAGTTTAAACATTTGAAACGACAGACCGGGCATTAAACAAATACTTTGCACTTCGTGAACCATAAAGTATTGTTTAGAAATTTAAAAGTAATTTTTTGTACTTATATATTTAGTTATAACGTTATAAATAATAACATAATATAGTTTATGATGTAATATTTTTCGTCGTTGATCAGTAATAGTTTTAATTTAATTATAAGATAACAATCTGTATTCTTTAAAAACATGCAAACTAAGATCTTAGTTCAAAAAAAATACATACGAATTATCACGACACTTAAGTGTATATGATTAATAATTTGGGCTAGCCGAAATTGATTTTTGATATTTTTCCAGTCAAACATGGATAATAGTAACAACTCGCACAATAGCTATAGCCCATATTCCATTCACCGTAAATACATATGAAACTTTTGATTCAAAATGAGAATTTTATTAAAATCCTCTAAGAAAATCACTGGGTTATAATTTTTAAAAATGACACTGTATACAATATATAATATTATATTTTATTTTTGGGTTTCAACACAGTTTCAACGTCTTCTATTGACTATTAACACAATTAAAAACTACACATTCATAACTCGTGTAGTCGATTATTCAGTATCTATACAGGATGATCAATAATCCTCCGTAAGACACTCATTGTTCAGGTCTAGCCATAGACAGACGACGTCATCTCCGTGTACGTGGCACTGGATATTTGAACGTGCTAAACGTCCGCGATGAAAATTACCTAACACAGTGGAAATTATATTAAAAAATAATAAATAAACGTTTCACTTGGGTATGCGAGATTATCAGAATAAAAGTTTACGACAAAGGAACATGGTATTATTTAAGTTTATAAAAGTATATTATTATTAAAGCAGACCACAGCTGCAGGTGGTTCCCTGGCGTAAGCTGATATTAAATTGAGGAACGTATAATGAATTTGGCCGTCTGCGATTATAATATTATTACAGTATAGTGAGATTACGAGGGGGAGTCGGTTGAAAAACGGGTTTCATGTATTATGTCACCTAGTTTTCACTCGTTCCGTTATTGTTGGCTATAACATTTTATTTTACTTTTTTTTTTTTTTGTTAAGCAGATATTGTTATTTTCAAAGTATAAATAATAAAAAAGTTTTTAAATGGATAATGTAAAAATAAGTTATAACTTGTACGAGTTTTCGAGGCGGTGATGTTACTTATCTCACGATCTTTTGTTCACGGACAAAAAAAAAAGAAGAAAATTTCAGAATTTCAGTGACACCGGTTCGCAAAAATTATAATGATATTTATTTATTTATTTATTTTTTTTTTTTTTTATTGTAAAACGTGTACTTACAAATCAATTTTACATTTTAAAACTTTAAGGGGGACATTTGATTATACTATAGTGCATAATATGCATAAAAAAAAAAAAAAAATCGAAGGCAATTCCCGAGGCGGTAACCTTATTAGTTCGCGGCACGACTTGGGCACCGTCGACGCACAATTTTCTGGTGTATCGTTATTATTATTATTATTATTTTTTTTTTTATTTTTTTTTTTTTATACAGTACACTATAGGGGAACCCGGAGTATATTGAGGAAGCGGGGCACAACGGGGTCACATCATTTTTTCCATACGTTGCATATATATATATATATATATATATATATGCTTAGTATCGTCGGTAATAATGATTTGCCTCCGTGTTAACCATTGATAACGTTACTACAATCAAAACTAGTATATTCTTTCGTCGATGGCGTAGATAATCGAAGAATGGATAGGTAATGCCAATGTACACAACGCAGTGGGTCACGGTCTTAAACGTTGAAAAGAGAAGGGCTGTCTCTCACTATTTTTGTCCCAATGTAACCTCAAATAATTTTATTTATTTAAACGAGAAAATATTAAATAATAATTTATATATATATATTAAATCTGTTTGTCTTGTTTTATGACAATCAGTCGTATTAAATACTTAACTGGCTTATTGTATTGTGATTATAGTCTAACTTCTAAATAGTAATTGTCTATGCCTAATCGTCCCAACGTAACCGCAAATAATTTCTCAACATAATTCCCGTGTGATAAGGTTGCTTGGCCTGGTACTCTATTATCCATGTTGACGGTCGATGGACTATTTGTTATATCTTCTCCGTTTTTGTCAGATTTATACAATTTTTCGCTGCAGGTGAGTGGAATTTAAAAATATTATACAATAAACAGAGCCAGACTGGGCGATTTCAGTCAGTCGTGTTCAATGTTTTACCGGCCCAGTATCTAAAATATAAATATCCCGAGAACAATAAATAAATCATTGTAGGCCCTGGTTCAGCCATTTCAATTCCAATTGTGAAATTTAACAAAAAAAGAAAAATAGAGAAATTTCGGCTCAGCGGCTCAGTTCAAATTATTAAAATTCCTGCGGCCAATCGAGCTAAGCTTAGTATTATTATAAATATATCAGAAAACGTACTATTGTTAAATTTGTATACTTGTTTAATGTTGAGTTTTCGCGTTTTTGTGATAAAAATGTTGTTCTGTTATAAATACATATATTTGGGACACAACCGAACGGGACAGTATGGAATTTGTTCGTTAATAATGATGTAAAATATAATTTGAATTATTTATTTGATCATTGAACTGAATTGATATTCATATTGTCGAACATTGATTTTTGAGAATAGCGGAAGCTTTACATTAATTAAAATTCCGTAATATTGAACTTGAACATGAAGTTTCACATTCCACCCCGGGTTCCCCTACTTGTATTTTTATATTTAAAATTGAAAATACACAATATACTATATTTGGCTGGGTTCGAGTTATTCAGAATATTCATATTCGACATTTCCACTATCAATTTACTAACATTTACATGCAATGGGCGGTTGTAATGGAAATACCATACACAAGATGACAAGACAAAATTAGTAATTGCTAAAAAAGTTACAACTGATAAGCAACACGAGTTTTATCATCTGAGATGCATTGGCCATTGGTACCGATAACAATTACAATATCGCAAAATTAAACATATAAAAAAAAAAGTCTAATTGGCCGACTGAGGTATGTTTAAAGGGGCAACAAATTCCAGCGGCCTCCACTTTAGTTTCGTCACTGTCCATAGTCAACAAAAGTATAGGTACCGAAAAAGAAAATTAAAAACAATAAATATTAATTAATAATATTTCGTGCATACATTTTAAACAATTCATATTATACGAGTATATACAGACAAAACAATAGTATATCTAAAAGTAAATCGAATTTGTTTTATATATTTCGATGGTCAATAAATGGAAAACTGTAAAATATATAGGGCCAAATGGGACGAATAGAAATACAATTTACACGTTTAATAATTTTTTTTAAAATTAAAACATATTTCTTTTTCACATCACAAAATGACAAATATTCGACTACTCGTATATATCTAGAAGCTTTCATACGCTTCAATCGAAAAATATTCATATATAAATGTTTAAGCTTACATCCCTAGGTACACTTGACCACAGACACAATATCTGTCACAAATTAATAATAATATATTATACAGTTTAAACATTTTCGAGGTAGAACAATCCAATGTAGACTCGAAATTATAATACAATAATTGTTTAATACGTTTAAGTAAATACTCGATTTTTAAATATTACATTGTTCACATTATTATAAAAACTAAATCTGAGATATGTTTTTTGCAATTGTATAGATTTTTCTTTTACGTTCCAGTTGGCAGTGTTATTTAGGCTAAGAAGGAGTAGGCCATAATAGATTTTTATAGTCCTCTAAAACATTTTTTCGCCTCTCTCGCGAGTGCACGCATTTTCATAAATTTCAATTATTATTTGTAAATTTTTGGTAACCCTATACAATGTTTCGCCATTTTCCACTTCATATTAAAATCGCATTACTTTTTTTTCACTCTATACGTACTCGGTGTTTGGCGTCTACTTTTACGTTGTTACAACGAAAACGGTGGGTACTTACAGACGATAAAGAAGAGTAAATGTTTTTTTTTTTTAACAAAACGCGATTAGAATTTTTATGACAAAAAGCTCTTTGCAAATATAATTGTATACCTATAATAATTATCAACTTAAGAAAAGTTAAATACGTTTATATATAACATGGGCAACGGTGTATTGAAGTAATCCATTTTGTAACTCAATACACAGCGCATTAAATATCAATTAAATTGCAACACGACAAAAGTGAAATTCCACTCCAAACCTCTGGGTAGCGATTATTAAGTTTTTATGTCGACAATGTTTCGATATACTACACGAGTGATATGACCGCCAATATTTTATAAATGTCGATTTAAACTCAGTAGATAAATATAATAATAATATGTATTATATTGGATTTACGTAAATATACCTATATTACCTATACAATACAAAAAAATAAAAAAAATATTGTTATTTTAAAACAGGCTCGAGAATTATATAAGTACGTGTTCGGTATTGGTTATACGTGTACAATACGTTTTCCTAAATCTACAGTTTGATTTTAGTCGATAACGTACGGAGTTCGTTATAGGCTGTCGTTTTCGAAACACTTTTATTTTGGGTACTATAAATACACGACACAGTTTTTAAACAACTGTATGTAAGGTCGCAGTTCATGTACGAAAAAGTTCATCGAGCCTGCAATGACGTACCGGATGAAAACATTATTCGCATGTCAACGGAATAAACCATCCCAACCTCATAATCAGGAGAGTTGCGAAGACATTTTTTTAAAGGGCCAACTAAGTTCGTTTGGCCGACTGACTTTACAAAAAAAAAAAAACGTACATATTCTATGTATGAATACGTCAAATTTTAAAATCGTATACTTTGTAATTGTACAATTTGTACAGTGTTCTTTAAGATAATATTAAATTTAGTATTATTTATACAAGAATAATATACTTGCTTTCCTCCAAAAGCATTTCGGTGGATGAACTTGGCACAAATAAAGCAATAAATACAAAAAGTTTTTAAATTCTATTTATTTTTTTTAAATTAACCATTGTTTTGGTAATGACATCTAACTTAATAACACCACGATTGTGGCTGTTTTCCGAAAATAGTAATAATTCGTATATAAATTAAATTGTGTACAATAGAGATAAAAATGCTCGCAAACATTCGTTTTATCATTATATGATAACGGAATATTGTGTTGATTTTATTTTCGTTGGTTTGTGGTTTTTTATATACATTATTTTCATTTGATTTTTGATTATGCCGACGACTATAGTATTAAAAAAAAAAAAAAAAAAAGTCTAATTGGCCGACTGAGGTAAGTTTAGAGGGGCAATAAATTCCAGCGGCCTCCACTTTAGTTTCGTCACTGTCCATAGTCAACAAAAGTATAGGTACCGAAAAAGAAAATTAAAAACAATAAATATTAATTAATAATATTTCGTGCATACATTTTAAACAATTCATATTATACGAGTATACACAGACAAAACAATAGTATATCTAAAAGTAAATCGAATTTGTTTTATATATTTCGTTGGTCGATAAATGGAAAACTGTAAAATATATAGGGCGCCAAATGGGGTAAATAGAAATACAATTTACACGTTTAATAATTTTTTTAAAATTAAAACATATTTCTTTTTCGCATCACAAAATAACAAATATTCGATTACTCGTATATATCTAAAACCTTACATGCGCTTCAATCAAAAGTTAAACATTTTGATTACTTGAAGAAAAAGAAAAAATTTAATTTACGACTGCTCCGAAAATGTACACTTTTCGTCGCGTCATTCTGATTTTTCTAAGATTTACACTCCATATTATTTATTTATTTATTTTTTTTATCATAATACACCGTTTAGCCACATGGGCAATATGCATTACCATTGGTAATCACGAAACGGAATTCGATATTTACTACCGACCCGTTGTGTAGGTATGTACAGGGTGCGGCGGTGCCGACCGACAAGTATAATGGGGACATTAGTCTGAAATAAGATAAGCGCAGGCATAAATCAGTGGTTTATTTTGGATTACACGGTTATGCCATTTTAAGTCGTAATCGTGGTCTGGACACGTGTACATCGAGGTTTCGTTGTGCTCGCGTATATTGCAAATAACCATTCTACTGCAATTGCTACACTTTGTCATTCCACGCGACGGACCTGTCGCTTATGTTAATATTATTAAATTTTGGATTCGACGTTTGGAAATGACCGGAAATTCACCGAGTGGACGTGAACGCGGAGCGCCCAGAACGGCGAGAACCACCGGAAATGTGCAGTTGGTTAGAGAGGCGGTTGCTTTGGAACGGGTCGGAGGAGGAAATGACTGAAGACCATGACTTGGGAGACGTACGGTTTTTAACAATACGGGGCAAGAGCGCGCACAGCTCGAGTTCCGCTTGCCCTCTTGCGGCAAACGTTCCCCGGGCGGTCGGTCTCTCCGAGGGATGACGCGTAGGCTGGCCGGCACGCTCGTCCGATTAAAAGCACGTGCGATTTTTGTTCACTGGGGGATCCTTAGGGATAAGGTTTTCAAATATCGCCTTCATGCCGTCGGAGAACCCGAAGGTCATTGAATCACTGAAGAAATCGCGGCTATACCAATCGAAACGCGCCGAATATTCATATTAAAACTTCGGTGATCGCCTACAGCGATGTATATTGTTGCCGCCGGACACGAAGAAATCGTTTTCAAACCATAACTTTAAAAAAAAAAAAAAAAAAAACGGGATTTCCTGTTAATATTGATAAGAACAAACCGTTTTCCACTTGGTTTTAACGTTAGTCATTTGTAACGCCTCGAAACTCCATCGGTCGGCTCCGCCGCACCCTGTATACGTGTTATAATATTTTGTCGTTTTGTCGTTTATCCCGCTCGGCCTAACGCGCGCACGGTGTAGCGCTTTAAACTAAATTTAAATGTACGTTGACAAAAAACAGAAAAAAAAAAAAACAAAAGAAGAAAATATGCCACAATTTTAAAAACCGCGTAAAAACGTTGTGCACGACGAAATTGGTAATAATGTAAATTAGTAGGTAGTTGCCTCCTATCCGCGAAATATACGCATGTGCGGTTTTCGTATACATTAACGCTATTTACCTATAGGCGCGTTATACAATATCGTCGCGGCTTATATAATAACCCGTTAAGGTGTTTAATTTTTTTTTTTTTTTGTTGCATTATTTAGTTTCGTATTATAGTTTTAACAGAAAACTTACCGTTATTATTCATAAATATACGCTTCTAGTCATTGTGTGTGCGTGCCCGTCGGCGCCCATTTATTATTATTATTATTGTAATATTAATGAAATCGCATACATTAACGATAACGTATAATTTTTTTTTTTTTTTTTTTTTTTAATCGTACATATATTATATACGGTTATATAATATTTATAAAGCAATAAATGTGTCTGTTGACGATATTTTATGCCCAGGCACTTGCTTCGGTTCTCCGACCGCCGCAGCGTTCGACGTAAATGTGTTTATGAATCGGTTTTTATTGCGTAAAATTCTCCGTTGTAAAGCCGCGAAACGCGTACGTACACACTTAATAATAATAATAATTTATATACTTTAGAACCGATATTATAATATTATGTTGATTCTGCGACACTGTGTTGTTTCCCGTACATATATACATATATATATATTTCTTTTCTTTTCTTTTGTCGTTGTTGTTGTTTTATTAGACACGTATTGATAATATTAATTTTTTTTATGTTTAAAAATGCTAATTTTCCGTATAGCGCGCACGTACAATACGCCTTTCGCACTTGTCCGCGCCGTCGTGTATAATCTCAAAGCATCAGAAATCAATATCTATTCCGGACATTTAGCGTTATTTATGTTTACGTACAAACTGCATAAAAATGATATTAAAAAAAAAAAACGGTTTGAATATTAATAACAATAATATAAGATATCGTAAAGAACGATATAACCGTTGGCAATTGTTAAAATAGCCGTAGATAAAGTAAACGGATTTCCAAATATTTCGGTATCGCATAGCGGCGGATATTGAAACACATTCGAGGTACAGTGGGGACGAACCGATAAACAGTTTCGGGTGGAGGGGGCCCGACAATTTTTTTTTTTTTTTTTTAATTTACTTTTCGGTATACTCACTATCTTTTTACGTTCAAGCGTACGTTTTGCCTATATTTTCATAAATTTCGTGTAGGTATAGGGGAATCCGGACACAACTGATGGACACTCTCCGCGGGTTCTTAAATCAAAGGGGGCGACGGAGTTTTTCAAAATATTTCGGCGTACCCCGTCGAAATTTCTATTAAAGGACATCACGAACACTTACGGGCATAATGGCATTTAAATCTTCGAACACTAATATCTTCTTTTTTTTTTTTTTTTCTACACTTGAGCGTCTCCCTTCTAATTTTGATTTTCTATTCTGAGCACTGCTGCCCGCCCAATTAACGTTTTGTCACCCATTGCGTACCTATACAATTCAAGGTTTCTTTATACCCCGGAATGGGAATTTGAATCGCGAGTTTCCACGACTATACTATTCCCGAAACTTCGCATTATATATATCTAAGATACGAATTACTTCCAGTAGGTAACGATTAAAATAAGAAAAAAAAAAAATGTCCAAGACGAAGGCCATCGCTAAGTCGTCTCTCCCCCTCAAATCCGCCACTACCTATTGTTAAAAATACATTTAAATATAGTAGATTGAAATCGGATTGAGCCTCAAACGTTTTTCGTAACTCACAATATATTTACATATAAATAAAACTCTCGGTAGTTGCTGCACTTGGTACCAGATAATATCTATATACTATCTGTACAACCACGAAATAGATTAAATCCACGAATATAAACCGTGTAATATTTATAGGTACGATATTTATTACCTATATTCGTTTTCCATTTAGATTATGAACAAAGCGAAGAATGTTTTACTATTATGATATGTGGTTTGGTTTTTTTTTTTTTTTCTGTCTGCGAACATTTCTACCAGAAATCTTGCTCCGATTTTCAAATGCAGCGCCGTTTCTGAAAGCATTTTGGATCCGGTTGGGTGCATCGAGAAGGTCGTTTTTTCTATTTTCGTTATTGTTTTCTCAATAATCGGGAAAATACGGGAAAACGTATAGCAATACCGGTTTCATTATTTTCGATTTCGTTTTACTGTTGTAATTCGATAAAAATAATAATTGTAGACACCTGTGATTTTCGTAGAATATTAATATTTGCCCTTTTTAGGCGTGAACAAACTTTCAACAAATTCATATTTATATCAGATGGAGTTTTTACCCCGAAAAATATTAATCTTAAAGTCAGAAAACGTGTACTAAAAAAATACATCTGGAGCCATTATGTTATACGGATGCGATACATGGAGTATATTGCAAAAGAAAAAAAATTAGAAAAATAGTGGTATTCGAAATGTGGCGCTACAGAAGGAATACAAGAAGGTGAGCTTGGACTGATAGGATCACTAATGAAAAAAAATTCTGGAGAGAAGATCGTTGTGGACGAGTGCAAAGAAAAGGCGAAGTGAATGGGCTAGTTATATTCTAAGACTAGAATTAATATCGGCAGGGATAGTTGACGGAGAAGAACATGTTTGTAGGGCACGAGACCGATTATAGAAGACCAAGAATGCCGTAATTCATACCGAAAAGTGAAGAGGAAGACCAGTGGACAGGGTAACAACGGTAATTGTTGCAAATCAATCTTTAGATTGTAAACCGGCAACGGAGAAGACAGACATAGACAAACTATATTAGCCTTATGTGTCCAAACATTCCGACTTCCCACCAACAAACAGTGGGCCGCCCGTGACGATAATAAAAAAAGGTATCGACGATGATCGTTTTTATTGTAAAAAACAAAAGAGAAGATAAATAACTAACGTATGATATCGGGAGCGTAGAATTATAATATTATATGCTTTGGTGATGGACTCATAGCTCGGTGAAAGTCGATTGACAAACACGCGCACGCTGCACGCACGTGTGCAGCTTCAATCAATAAAATATTTAAAAAATTTTTTTTTATTTATTAGATTTAAAATGTTTCAACATATTATACATGCTATTACAAGTTTATTAACGGGTTCTATTTACAAATGACAAATTATGAATTATTAATATTATTAGTTAGTGACATAGTGATAATGAAGTATACATGCAAATGTTGGTTATTATTTATTTTTAATGATAATGATAATTTAAATTTGGTCTTCGTCTCCGCTTGATTGTGATAGAAGAAGATCTTGAGGTAGACGTGGTTTTAAACGCCGATTTTTTTGTTTTGTTTCCAATGTTGTAGAACCGTGCACCATCGGATGTATTGAGATTTGCGTGAAAGTTTTTGAATTGTAAAATATTTAAAAAAATAAAAATAAATAAAAAATTACAAAGTGTGCGCAACCGCACAAAAACGTATACGAACCGAGAAACACAGCCTCGTATCACGGTCAGTATGTAATATTATGATATTTTATATTGTACAAATAATTATTTTATTATAGTTTGTGAAAGCAGTCGTAAGAAATAATAATAATAATAATAGAAACACAATAACGGCGAATAGACCGTCGGCGGTTATAAGGCGACGCAATGGGATCGCTATATTTTTAATAGGCGGGTAATAATAATAATAATAATAATATTTCGATATTATTAAAAAAGTTCACCGATCTCTTTTGTCGGACGCCTTTTTACCGGCCGCAGTCGCGGACAGGTGTATAGTTATAAAATGTACGCGATTTCTTATTTTGCACGACTATAATATTTTATAGGCGCGCACAATAGCCGAGAGACGATATTATTTCAATAACTATACTGTGTCACACGGTAATCAACGGATTATTGTTATAATAATATCCGAGTAAAAATAATCACTCCCCGGTGTTAAATAATAAGAATACATTTTACTCGATCTTTTTTATTTTCCGTCTCTAGGTTTCTCCGAGGACCGTCCCGTCACACCGTCTAATCCTCCGGTCTTCTCTGTCCGTCGGATTTTTCTTTCCGGGTTTTAGAACGCTGAAATACACCAAGTGTTTTCAATAGTTTTGATTGCAAACGCGTGTATTTTGCGTCTTCTTAATGCTACAAACGAGAGTAATACCCGCACAGAAATTACTAATATTGTGTAAAACAAAAAAAAAAAAAAAGATTTCCACGAGGTGGGGTGACACCAGTGTCCTCCCCCCCTCTGAACACAGCACTGCCGTCAAATAATTGCACGTTTTTTTTTTTATTTTTTTTTTTTTCACATCTTCCCATCTCTAATCATTCCACTAGAGGTATTTTTCCGCGCGCGGATTCTGTTCGATCGTCGTTTTTATTATAAATCATTTTCCTACTCCTATTGTAATCTATATTACCGTCTACTGTACTTCTACTTTCGTCCGCATCCTTTCTCCTCCTACACACTCCACTATAATGTCGTCCTCGATTGATCCTCCGAAGATTTTTCTTTCTATTATTAAAAACTTTTTCCTAGTCTAATTCTCTCACTATTGTTTCCGCTCTACACAGCTTAGTGATGACTGGACGAATATCAAAGCGACAATATTTAATTGCTTTTTTTTTAACTATTCCTAATGCCAGTATTGCCCATATATACTTAATAAATATGACCGTAAATTATAAAATGACGCCATTGAATCTCAAATAGATTCTTTGATTGATTTCCCGAAGCAACAAAACACTTTTGAGAAAAAAAAACAGAATGACATTTTTATATTGTCATTTTTTTTTTTTTTATGGTATTTAGGTAATACGTATTATGCAATAATTTAAGATAACACGGATTTTTTAAGTGTTGATTTTTATGAATAGTTGATAAAATAGCTTATTTAACAAATAATACTATTATATTAGATTTTTATGTGTCAATAGTTTCGAACAAATTGACACTTAAAATAAGCTATCGTCGTTATTTTGTACGGGTAATTTAAACGCAGTAGATTTTTTTTTTTTTTTAATAAATTCTGAACGCTTAAAAGATAGAAAAATACATAAAATTGGACGGTGCCCGGGTTAAATGATATAATTTTTTTTTTATTGCGTATTCGTATAAATTATACCAATGTTTAATAAATCAATTGAAGGACAAATTTCAAAAATATTGATGAATAATTTATTTTTTCGAATATTGTAGACAATTTTTTTGTTTTTTTTTAGTTTTATGAAAATAATGTTTTTGAACTTATTTCCTTTTGCCCGGACACCGTCCAAATATATATATATATATTTTTTTTTTAGTTTCTTATACGGCACGTCAATGTTTATCTCGTTGTTCGTTTGACGTGGAAATCAGATTTTTAAACGGTTTCCCTGTTTTAACTATATACGACGACGCGCAATACTACACGAGTACACGTGCGTGGTATTACATTATATCACACTATATTATATTATAATATATTGCTGTGGAATTATAAAACGAGGAAAAATAATAAAACATTGCGAATTAACTATCGAGGCGCGTTGCAATTCGATAATATAAGTGTATCGCGTTCAATTATAAGATATTATAAAACACTTAATATAAAGTATATTAATAAAATATTATGCGCTCGTCATATGAGGGAAAAAAAATAAAAGTTATTTGCCAATATATTCCTATATGTATATATATATATATATATAAAGAGAGAGAGAGAATGAGAGAGGTGCAAAACGGAATATTTTCGATTACGGAAACGAAGAAAGTGATGGAGTAGTGTTGAGACGTCGTGGGTGAGTGCAATATAAAAACGTCGTTGTCGTCAGTAGAGAGATGGTAAAAAAAAAAAAAAAAAAATAAAAAATAATAAAATAATATACAATAAAACCCGTAGAGAGGGACTGGGACGACGCGCGTGGGACCGAATGAAAAATATAAGAGATGAAGATGAATGTACGGTTGAAGGTTTATTTTTCTTCATTTTTTTTTTTTCCTTTTATCAGTAGTTGTTTGTATACGCCGCAGTCCCGTTAGAAAGAAGAAAAGGGTCGACGTGTGTTCGGGGACTTTTCACTGTGAAATTATAAGGTCAAGAAAACCATCACCGCGTATATTTATAAAGACTGGGGTACTGACCTCCGGGTGACTTATGGTGTTGGGTATAAGTGTTAAAAAGACGTTGTATGGCGTCATCATTTGTAAAAAAAAAAAAAAAAACGAAATTCCGTCGCCGCCATTATGACGTTCTTAGTATTTTTTTTTTTCTGATAAATTTTTACAAAACTCAAATATTTATTTAATCTTTCGTAATATATTTTTTTTTTCCTCGTCCGTCAATACCTTTATCAGACTTTTGATTTTCAAACAACGCGGTTGTAGCAAAATTTAAAGTTAAAAAAAAAAATAATAATAAAAATCCGACGGACCGGTATAGCACGTACGCCGTCAATGACGCCTTTGAGAGTTTTCGGCTTTAACAGCAAATGTGATATTTCGAAACGGATTTCGAGGTGAGTGTCGTTATGAAGGGAAACATACCTACGTGACTAATACACAAATCGATTCCTGCGTGCTTTTCTATATTTTTATTGTCTTTACCTCTTGCGTAGATTTCAAAATAAACACCCCGGTTTCAGTGGCCAGAGTGAGTTTTTTTTTTTTTGTTTTCTTTCTTATATCTCCAGGCACGTTCTCCATTGAAACTGTGCCCGGCGTTATATATATTTACTCCGTCTGAAACGTAAAATACAAATAGAATATACCGAAACCGTCTAAAATGGTCTTTACGTGACGTCGTCGAGCGGCGTACATGCTTATACGGCACTGCTGTTTTTTTATTATATCTGTCGGGTATTCGAATGTAAAAAAAAAAAAAAAAAACACATTCCCATACGAGAACAGTAATATTATTCAACAGGGAACACTTCGGAAATACTTTTATTTTTTTAGAAAAAATGTTTTTACTCGGGCATCCGCACCGCCGGTAACTGTTGTGGGAACCAGTGGCGCCGATCTACAAAAAAAAAAAAAAAAAACTCATCAGCCTTGCCGGTAACTGCTAAATAAATTTACGGACGCACGCATGTTTTAATCAAATATTGTATCGCTAGAAATTTCGCGTGATTTCGGCATTTACGGTTTCCTTCGGGATTATAAAATCACCTTCCCAATTTAGAGGGGGGAAAAAAAATGTACTCATCAGCTGAACACTGCATATTTGATACGTATCCGTGCTGTTTTTCATTTACTGTACCAACAAACTTATTTCGGTACTTGTCATATTTTATTATCAAATTCTTTATTCAACAATAATTTATTATGTTATAAAATAATATCCATACTGCGGGCATTATTTCCTATCATAATTCGTCCGACACTTTTTCTACGTCAACTTGAATATTGCGACGGATGCTTGACATTTCCAAACCATTTAGCTTTAGCCTGTTGTAAATTGAAAAAAATAAAATAAAATAAAAACCGAAATTGATTTAAAAAAAAAAAAAAAAAAAAGGGCTCTGGGGGGTGATATATCAACCACATCTCCTCCCCCCCTCTCGCCGTGAATAAGCCACTGGAAACGGTAAGACATGTCGTAACCCCGGTTGTAGATGAGTTCGACTTGAGGAGTTTCACGTGGATAATCAATTACCTGTGACGTATACAATTTGCTAGACATACTTTAAGACCATTTAAGTACAGTACTGAGTACAGCCGTCTGGAATTACACCAAACGTCCGTTTCCATTCACTATGACGGCCGCCATACTTGGGGATAGGTTTCGGCGCCACTGGACTAGAAACCTTCATTAAAAAAAAAAAAAAAATAATAATAATAATAATAATAATAAAAACACGCCGTAGCGTGCGTACGATTCGGATGCCCGGCACAAATTACTACCTGTTGTTTTATACACGTATAAAATATTCAACTGCACTAGCCGAGCACATAGAAAAAACGAATCGCAAAATCTTCCTACGGTTTTACCACAGTGTTGCAAATAGAACGTTTTTGTAAAAATGGTTTTTTATTGGCCACTGTTAATCAATTTTATTGGAAATAAAGTGTACACGAATTCATTCGCTTATTTTTTTTTTTTTTTTATTTAATTAGCTCTGTGAATTTCTGTGGCGAATTAATTTTTTTTTTTCATCTTATCGTATAAGACACGTCATACAAGCCATATCATTTGTCTTACTACATATTTTTGTCAATATAATTTTTCAAGTTTTTTACTTTAATGACAGGCAGCTTACATTTTTAATTTCGTATTCTCAAAAAGAATATTATTCGAAGCATTTCGAATTTTCCATGCACCAAAAGCGAATTATGAACAAGTTTACTTAATTAAAACTGTTGAGCATTTCACATTTATACTTTGATCGACTTATCTACTGAAATTCACATTATATATCGTAAAACGTATAGAGTGCTTTATTTTTTTTATTGTTTTTTTTTTATCATTTTCGACATCCGTGTAATAACAACGGTGCTCTAATCGGCTGCGTATAGACAAAACGTCTTTATTCTTAAAGTGGTTGGAGCGAGTTTTCCAAATTTCCTCAAATTTTGTACAATTTTAAATTTTTTTTTTCTTTTTGATGAACCTTATAGACAAGACATTTCCAGTAACTCCTACTGTCCGATGTCGATTTAAGGTACGGCCATTTTTACGGACAACTATGGCGTTTTAGACCAATAAGCCAGACTATATATTGCGGGCCTTGGGGACGAACGGATTTGAATTTTGATATTTAACTTTATCGTTTAATTATCGATAGGTGAAACTTGGTTACAAGAAAAAAAAAATCATACATTTCCATTATTTCTATACGAAATTGCACATAAAATTTGTCGAATAAAACATAATCGAAAATCGTCTCGATCGAAACCTATAAAATTAGAATACGAAATAAAATCTTTGCACATTTGTCCGGCTTTTTGAGTCGTTTTGCGCGTTGTTTTTTGTTTCGCAACCCGCCCCGACCCTTATAAACAACGGTTTTTATAAGAGTGCATTTCGAGCTACGTTTTTTTTTAAATTTTTTTTTTTTTTTTTGGGGGGGAGGGATATTGATGACGAGTACCTCTTCGCGTGCGGTTTATTTTTGCTTACCGATTTCTAAGCGCATTAAATTTACAGCCCTATCAGTGATATCGCGGGCGTAATTGAACACGGTGATTCGACGGGCGAATCGTGGCGCGGTAACAGATTCAAATCGGATATCGAAATTGTTCGGTAGATTTAAGGTGACCCATACGTCACGTTGTCCCCTCGAGAACCTTCGAGACGAAAAAAACGTTCCGTTTTCAGAAGGTAAACGAAGAAATAACGAAAATCAATTGTGTGTACACGACGGAATGTCAGGTTTGTAGAGTTAAACTCGTTTTAAACGTCGCCGGTTATTCGATCGATCGTAGCCGCAAAAAAGTAATCTACGGTTTACGAACAAATCTAGATGAAAAACTAAGTTCTACATTTATCCCGCATTCTGCCCGCCGATTATTCTCCGGCTTACAAAAAGAACGGAGGCGGTTCGAGAATCAATTGCTCCGGATTTCTATAGAACAACTGATGATTGTCTTCAGCAGTGGATTTCGTACGGTCAGTCTGAATTGCGGATATTACAACGGGCCGATTCGAGAACAGTCCCAACGCGGAAAGAAATACACAAGTCAACGGATTTGCTATTCGTAATGGGTTTAATCGATTAGCAGACGGAACACTGAGGTATTTGGCGAATTTACGTTTATATTATTATGTGTATCTGAATGATAGGTGCACGAGTGGAATTCGGGATTTCTCGAGTAAATATGCAGAGCATCGTTGGATGCTCAAGTGTTTCAGCACTTACGGGACAACAATGTAAAATATTTCGGAAAATCGTTGGGAATGAGCGTGTCCTGCGTGCTTGCCTGCCTGACTTCGAATGCGCCCGTCGAACGCATTTGTTTTTTTTTTTTCACCGGTGAACAACGGTATGGACATCCGAAAACACGCAGTTTTAAAGGCGACGATGTTAATAAATCAAAAAAAAAAAAAAAAAAAAAATTAACTACAAAATGTCTTGTCCCGTGGATTTTACTCGTTCCTGAAGTCGTCGTCCGACTTATTCCTGCAAATATGGGTTCCGACGATAAATATACCAGTATGTAAAACGTTCTTTATAATTAATAAATAGAAGAGAAAAATAAAATTTTTTTTGTTTATAATTAAAACGAGTTACTTATTAATATAAGTGGAATTAATTAATTTCATTTTTTGTTCCGTAAAAATCTAAAAAGTATGTAATTTTGTTTAAAATTGTATATATATATATATATAAAAAATAATAAAAATTATGAATAATTTTTATTTATTTTTTTTTCTCGTCCCGTTTACATTAAAAAACAATATATATGGTCACTTTGCCGTATAGATAACACCACGGTACGTTACATAATAATAATATTAAAAATTCGCGAGCTCGTGGCCCGCGTGTTGCGGTGCACGAGACGGCCGTAATGCGCGTGTTTTTTTATATTTTTTTTTTTTTTATTTTATATACCGTTTTGAATCGAGTATAATTATTATTATTTATGTAGGAAAAAAAACAAAAAAACGTCGCGAATTTCTCGGACGGATTTTATTTTTTTTTTTTCGCCGGTTCTCGTTTCGACGACTCCGCCGCCGCCAATCCGAAGGCTAGTTGCATATTATTACGCGCTGTTATTTTTCCCTCTCGCCCGCCACCGTCGTATACCGGTTTTATTTTAAACAGTTATTCGTCCGATCGCGATCCCCTGCGAAGGGGTCATTCGCATTTTATTTATTATTTTTTTTTTTTTTTTAAAAATATATATATATACACATTTTTTTTTTTTTTTTTTTACGGTTTCTATCGACACCCGCCACGTCCCGACGGACCACGGGGGTATTATAACGAAATCCCGGCCGTCGGGCGTTATCATCGCCAACACTCGTCACGCGCCCGCCGGCCCGCAGACGTAATTTTTTTTTCATTTGAAAATTGACGGTACGCATTGTCAAAACACAATGGGCAAATGCCAGGAAAAAACAATAATGACGACAAACGGAAGGGACACGATAAGGGAGACCATCCGGTGATAGTACCCATCGGATTTAAATTACCCTAATTTATGGATTGTTTTTTTTTTTTTTTTTGTTTTTATTTACAAAAGATCCCGACACCGGGCGCCTTTTAGGTTTATATTTCGTCGAACCACAATGTACCTCTAATTCCGACTCGACCGCGATTTTTCAATTATTTATTGAAAAATCAATATACTACAAAAAATGTTTTAAAAATATTATTAGTGGTTATTGTTTATTAGAATCGGTTTCAAAAAAAAATAATAATAAAAAACAATTTTCAATCAAAACCGCTGTACTTGTTAAAATAACAAATATTTATTATTTTATTAAAAAATAAAAACATTTATTTTTAACAAAATAAAATAAATTCGATTTTTTAATATACTTTTAATAATTTTAATGTTAATAATGGAACTGTTAGGTTATGTTTGACTTGCTATAGTTTTAAAAATGTAGTCTTATATCTGAATGTTGAATTCGTAGATCTGGAACAGCATCCAATTTATTTCTGTATTTATTTTTACTATATAAGCACGAGAGAAAAACCCAGCCTGACAACGGAAAGTTGTTTCAAAGGTAGTAGAGTTAAAAAATCTATTATTTAGCAGGAGATGAGTATTCTTCCAGTCCAAAACCCGTTTAAAGATCCAGTTTCAAATTTATGTTTTAAGGATGGCATTCTGTATACGAGGTGTGATCAAAAAATACCCGGACTGTGTTAATAATATTTATATCGATTAAAATATCGAAACCCCGATAATGTCGTTCGATAATGTAACTTTCAACGCGAATTTGAGCGTTGGTTTGAAATCGATAACAATATTTATTTTTATTTTATGGCATTTTTAACGAAAATGTGTTTCAGTCATGCGGCGATTTTCGTAATGGGAGCAATAGAAGAACAACGTGTGTGCGTACAATTAGAGAAAAGTTCTAGTGAAACATTTTTGCAGCAAGCTTTTGGAGATGATGTTCTGTCTCGGACAACGTGTTTTGAGTGGTTTAAACGGTTTAAGGAGTGTAGAACATCCGTTAAGGATAACGAACGACCAGGTAGACCCTCGACCAGTAAAACAAATGAAACTGTTGCTCGAGTTCGTGAAATTATTCAAAATAATCGTCGATTAACCAGCAGAGAAGTTGCATACTCTTAATTTCAATAAAATTATCATATTCGAGCGCGGATAGATATCGTGGTAATTTTTTTTTGGTTCGCTAAAGGATTTTGTATCCAACGTCATAATAAGTATTGGGAAAGTACCGAGACAATGAACTGTCGAGGTTATCCAAATGTTCGATAATATTTTCTCTTATGTTAGGTGTTAGTTAAAACCCCGGCCGTTGGCGTTATCATCGCCAACACTCGTCACGCACAATAAGCAAATGCCAGGAAAAAACAATAATGGTGACGAACGGAAATACACGATAAGGGAGACCATCCGGTGATAGTACCCTTCGGTTTTAAATTACCCTAATTTATGGATTTTTTTTGTTTTTATTACAAAAGATCCCGACACCAGCGCCTTTTTAGGCGAGGGTGGGTTTTCAGGTAGTGTAAGCGAGGATAGGTGGTAGTATAAGAGGATTTTGATGTTGCTGTAATTTTTTGTGAAATTTTATGTAACACAGTTTGGTAATTTGCTCGACAGTTTGAATTTTTATGTCCCCGTGGAGTGCATTATTTGTGACATGCCGTGGACCAGTGGCTATGTGGCGGAGGGATATGGACGTATTTAAATACGAAACGCATACGGATTATAAAATTATTTTTCCGATACGAACGTTACACTAATTTTTCGGTTTCCCGACGCGTATACTTGAAACGCGTCTGCGGAATTTCCTCGGTATTTCGTTGTATTTTGAAATATTCGTCAAAAGTATCTGTGCGCCGCGTAATCAAATATATCAATTGTTCAGTTCAGCCGTCGAATGCATATTGAAATACTATCCGTTTAAAAATAAAAAAAAAAAAAAAAAAAAAAAAAGTATCGTTTGCCCGAGTCCGGTTTATATCGCGGCAATTAAAACGGTTTTTTTTTTAATTATAATTTTTTTTTTTATATATATATATATATGGTATATATAACGCTATCCGGTCACGTTTTTTTTTTCGACCGCCGAATTTCATCGTTTCTCGTAGAACAATGAATATTATTATTATTATTGATTTCGATATTTCCCGACTGCAAACTCAACGTTTAGACATAAATTTAAATTAATCTATCCAGATAAAATGGACATAAAAAAAAATAATAACGTAAATTTAATGTTTTATTGTACACACGTGCTTGAGTTTTGGTTTATATTTCGTCGAACCCCAATGTCTCCAATTCCAACTCGACCACAATTTTTCAATTATTTATTGAAAAATCAATATACTACAAAAAATGTTTTAAAAATATTATTCATGGTTATTGTTTATTACAATCAGTTAAAAAAAATAAAAATAAATAAATAACAATTTTCAATCAAAACCGTTGTACCTGTTAAAATAACAAATATTTATTATTTAATTAATAAAAAACATTTATTTTTAACAAAATAAAATAAATTCGATTTTTTAATATACATTTAATAATTTAAATGTGAATAATGGAACTGTTAGGTTATGTTTGATTTGCAATAGTTTTAAAAATGTAGTCTTATATCTGAATGTTGAATTCGTATATCTGGAGCAGCATCCAATTTATTTCTGTATTTAATTTCACTATAAGCACGAGAGGAAAAACCAGCCTGACAACGGAAAGTTGTTCCAAAGGTAGCAGAGTTAAAAAATCTATCATTTAGCTAGAGATGAGTATTCTTCCAGTACAAAACCCGTTTAAAGATCCAGATTCAAATTTATGTTTTAAGGATGGCATACTCTTAATTTCAATAAAATTATCATATTCGAGCGCGGATAACATGGTAATTTTTTTTCTCTTTTTTGGTTCGCTAAAGGATATTGTATCCAATGTCATAACAAGTATTGGGAAAGTACCGAGACAATGCTTTGTCCAGGTTATCCAAATGTTCGATAATGTTTTTTTCTTATGTTAGTTGTTAGTTAAAATAATGTGCTCAATATTCACGTACACCTGGCGGAACTTAAGGGTTTGGGAATCGCTGAGCTACAGAGAGATTTACTACATTTGCAATTTTATCTCGTCGCCACACGATTGCTTTTAAAAATTACAACGTGAGACAATGACAGAAAAAAAAAAAAAAACGTCTTATTATTTTTCATCTAGACAATTTACACTTACCCGTTATCCTGTCCGAGACATATCCGTTGTCTGTATCCGAGAGGATTTTCGGAGCGATTATCGTAGAAATCTTTTAACTAGACATAGATTTTTATAGCCGTCTACGTCTGAACACCGACGACTAAAATACAATAGACGTGTATATCCGTAATTCGTCTATTTTTAAACAGCTGTTTTCAGTTTTCATCTCGGTGAACGACCTTGCCCGCGAAATACCGTATATCGTATTATGTAATCCAAACCCGGCGAATTTGGCGCCGCTCCCGATTTATCTACGGGCCTCGATCCAGCCGTCCGAGATCGGTAAATTATCATCAATGATAACGCGTAAAAATCGATGACGTCCGTTCGTACAAAAAAAAAAAAAAAAAATTAAAATCGGCCGACGGCATTGTCGTCTATCGCGGCACGATTCGCGAGCCAAAAAATTCTCCAAAATGATAAAATTCGGTAAACCATTTAAAATGTACAAAAAAAAAAAAAATAAAATAATAAAAATACCGGCGGTTCGATAGAAATTCCGAATTTTAACGGATTTGATTTTGATTTTTTTTTCTTACACTCTCTTAACTCAATCTCGGACAAATGGATGCAAACCCTATGGAGTACATATTTTTTGGTAGACGGATAATTTCCGCGTCACCGATAGGAAGTGTGTCGTGCGAACGCGGTTTTTTTCTTGCTTTATTTATTTTTTTTTTTTAGGTATTTTATACGGTTGTTACTTAATTTTTAGAGCGCGTCGAACACTCGCCGCGGCCGTAAACTAGATCGGTGTTAGATTTTTTTTTTCTTTCTTTACAATTTAATATAGGTACTCGACGTAAATATATATATATATATATATGCACACTCTGCCGTATTAGATCCAGTCTAAATTGTAATGAAAACACCGACCGTCTGCGTAGATTTTATTAGTAGATTCAAAGCCACACATTAAATTATTAAAAAAATGCGTGTTACACAATACGACGAAAATTACGTATTTTTTACTCGAATATCGTTAATGCACAACGGTAATAAGTCGGGTAACGCGGCCTGCGGGATATCCAAACGGGATATCTTGTACGGCCATGGAATGAACTTTAACTCGGCTTTAGTTTGGTTTTTTTTTTTTTTTTACCGGATAAGACCAATTTACATATTGGCAGTGTGTTCTTTCGTAAAGTCCGATCCCCTGTAATTGACAAAGTTTGTTACTAGAGAAACAGTTTTGTTCCTCGCTGAGGCGACCCGGAGGCAGACGGAATATTGCGTCTCTCACGGTTCACTCGCGGCCCCTATTAAAACTTCCTCCGACGGGAAAATGTAATCAATAAAACAAGTCATACATTTTTTTTTTTTCTTTTCTTTTTAGGTATTTTAGGAAGTGTTCCCAGTAATCCCATTATCCCATGGCCTCGCCCGAGTGTACCACCGTTGTACCCCCGGTCGTGCCTCTTTGTATTGCTATTATACGCCAGTTAAAATGTCGGTCAACCTTGGCCCAGCATTGAATATTTTACGATGAACGGGGCGCGATATTATAATAATTGCAGAAACTCCAGAAGACAAAACGGATGGATGAAATGAGTGGAAACTTCCGTATACGTTACCGAAATCCATAACAAAAAAAACTTTCTGCAGAGGCCGGAACGGAGGGAAAAAATGCGTTTCTCGTCGTTTTCGGGGGAAGGACGTTTGGAACTTGAGGAAAACCGTTTACGAGAAGTTAAAAAAAAAAAAAAAATCAGACACTCCTCCTCCGTACTCCTGATGTTACGATTACGTTATTGTAAACCTTAAAAGTATTGAAGATAAGACGTGACAATATATTTATAAAAAAAAAAAAAAAAAACCGTACACATAAATCAGTCAGATCGTAGTTCGGTGGGTTGAGGTTTTTTTCTTCTACGGTCGTTTTTTTTTTTGTCGCTCCATCCGTACGTACGATCGCCTAAAAATCGACTTAATGAAATATACTCGCGTTATACTTACCATTTAGGTCTTGTAAGAGTGTTCATTAACTATTTAAAAACGTATTTATTTCTAAAGTTTTTTTTTATTTAATTGGTTTAATTTATTTGTCATCGTTAACGTCTTATTAACTCCACTAGTTTTAGCTTTCATTGTATAAATTTAACTTTTTACAGTTGATTTTTTCATCCAGCCAAGATGACGGGTTGAAGGCGAATTAATTTTTTTACGGAATTCAATATTAACAGGCTGTTTGAAATGTATTTTCTGTTGACTTTTATTGACCAAAGACATTTATTTTTTTTTTTTTTTTGGTTTTCCATTAACTTGTCGAAAATTATTTGATTTTGATTTTTTTATTCACTCACCGGAACGCTTTATTTGCCGCACACCGTTGTGACCGCCGCGCAGCGCGTATGTAAACTTATTGGCGAATAATATTTTGTGATTAATTTTTTTTTTTTTTTTTTTTATGTTTATCTATTTATACTTACACATATTATTGTACCTCTGGTCCGGAGACGGCCGCAAAAAAAAAACATCAGACCCGGCCGGATTATTAGCGCACCGCCAACCGTTAAAATTGGTTTTGTTTTGTTTTTTTTTTTTTTTAAACACTTTTTTTAAAATTTTATTACCCGGACGGCCGTGGATGTACCTGTATAATACCTATTGTATACCTCGGTGTTCGTTCGGGAACACGGCGTAATAGGGCACCTCTAAACCGAGACATAATTATACCCGAGTATTTTTGGCGAGTCCGAATTACGACAACGCGCGGCCGATACGGGAGAAAAGATAATAATAACGTATAGGAAAGAATAAAATCGGGTTTTTTTTTTTTTTTTTTTAAACACGTATAAAGATATAATATAATATAAAAAATTTTTTTTTTTTTTTTTTTTTTTTTATTTCAACTGCACGGCCAATATATACGTACATAGTAATACAAAGTCACGACGTGTTGTGATATACATAATAATAATAATAATAATAATAATATAATTTTATTTTTATTTCCTCTCTCTCTCTCTCTCTCTCTCTCTCTCGCTCTCTATCTCTTTCTGTCTCTCTTTTCATACGTACATATGTATTTAATAAAAGATAATAATAATAATAATAATAATATATAGTAAAAAAAAAAAAAAAAAAAAAAAAAAAAAAAAAACAATAACAATCTATATGTAAAATAGATATATATATATATATATATACGCGTACATAATACTATGCGTATTGTAATACACTATAAATAAAAAAAAAAAAAAAAAAAGAAAAGAAAAACCTACCTATACTCTACGATAAAATTATAATAATAATTGTATTTGTATTTGTATTTGTATTTGTATTTGTATATATATATATATATATATACATATAATAATAATAATAATAATAATAAATAAATAAAATAAATATATCGCTATTATTTTTAAATTTAATAATATAACAACACGCGAGTGGGTACACGCAGTTTGTATTATTGAACGACAATAATAATAATAATAATAATAATAATAATAATTTGTAACGATTTGTTGTGAATTACATAATAAAAAACGCGTGTATGTGTATGTATATGTACAACGAATAATAATATATATATATATATATTTTTTTTTTTTTCGTAATAATATTCAGTTATGGTTATATATTTTTTTTTTTTTTTTGTAATATACCTACTTTTTTTTTTTTTTTTTTTTTTTCTTATCGTCGTTAAAAATTACATACTTACACTGTAATTAAATTATTTTTAATTCGTGAACAAAAAAAACAAAAAAAAATTATATATATATATATATATATATGTATATGTATTAAAACTCATCGCAAAAACACAAACACAAACGGGGACAATAAACAAACGCGTCGATCGCAGATTATAATATTTTTTTTATATTTTTTTTTTTTTTAAATAGACAAAATTTGATGCCGTTATGTTTGTACATTTAATATCTATCGAAACGACGATTTTCCGTCCAAAGTGTGAATAGTGGAGAGAGTGAAAAAAGGAAAAAAAATTTAAAAAAATTCGATGAAAATGTTCCGCGGGTCATCACCTCGGCTCCCGTACGTGAAAATATTAATTTTTTTTTATCCATACGTACGCCTATATTTAAGGGAATACGGGAATTACCGCGATAATTCGGAGCGACGTGTCAACGACTATCGTACGATTATTATCCCGTTCGTTTCGGTGTTTTTCGAGTGACGTATTAATAAAAAAATAATAATAATAATAATATTTACATGGAACATAGAAAAAAAAAAAAAAAAAAAAAAAAAAATAGGTATATTTTCAATATTGTATTATATTATTATAACGCCGGGCGGCACCGCGACACAATATTACAATATAATAATAAAATAATATCAAATATTATTTTTTTTTTTTTTTTTTTAGTCGTATATACGAGTTAGTTATGACGATAATTTAATCGATCGTTATACAGGGTGTGCAAAACGAACATTATTATTATTGTTATTATTATTATTATTATTATGTTATATACGGTGGGCGACCAAGGCGCGCGTTCGACGCATAAAAACTATAAATATAATATTAGAATTTATATAACAAAAAAAAAAAATAATAATAATAATAATATACTGCGGCGTCCAAACGACGAATCGTATTAATAATTTATTATAACAATAATAATAATAATAATAATGATAACAATAAAAATATTATGTGTGGATTTATTATAATAATAATATTTATGAGAATGATTTTGTTTTGTTTTTTTTTTCTTAATATTTTATTCTTAAAAAAAAAAAAAAAAAAAAAAAAAAAAACAAAAAAAAAAACGAATAACAAACGCTTTAGCCGTACCTGATAACAAGGAGCGTGGTTACCATCAATTGACCGCGACGGTCGTGGACTGGGCGGCGGCCGATGAGGGACCGCCCGATTTCCTGGACGACAGCATGTTCTTGAGGGTGGCCACCTCGGACGCGAGTCTGGCCACTTCGGACTTGATGTGCCGGTTGTCATCCGTGGCGACGCCGGCCACTTCGGCGGTAGCTGTAGCCGTGCCGCCGTCGGCGGTGGCGGCCGTCGGGCCGGTGGCGTGGACGGCACCCTCGTCGGCCGGCTCGCAGCGGGCCGCCGGCGACTGCATGGCTATGGCTCGCGGGGCGGCCGACGCGGTGGTCGGGCACCCGGCCATGGCTGCGGCCACGGAAGACGGTCTCACGCCCCACTCGGCGCCCAGGCTGATGCCGGAGTCGCGTTCGTCACTACTGCCCTCCGCGTCCCACGGCGGACTGGCTCGGCTGTTGATGCCCGGTTCCTGTTTGATGGCCTGCAACGACAACAGTGCCGTGGCCGCTACGTCCTTGTCGCCCAGATGCGACTTGTGCCGGAGTTTGTGGGGCAGGCAATTGCCGCTGCCGTTGTTTCCGTTTCCGTGCCCGTTGTTGTTATTGTTGTTGTTGCCGTTGACGGCGTTTACGTTGGTGCCCGCGCCGACGATACTCATCAAACCGCTTCCGTTGAGGTGATGGTGTTGCAAGTGGTGCTGCTGATGGTGGTGATGATGGTGACCGACCATAACGGCACCAGGACCGCCGCCACCTGCCGCTGCGGCAGCGGCCGCGGCAACGAAAGCCAACGATATGGGCACGCACGACGACGACGTATCGTCGCCGCTGCCGCTGCTCAGCTCGTACGGGGACGGTGGCCGGCGGCTAAGGTTCAACACGCTATTGGCGGCCGCCTCGAATGAGGGCGGTTGCAGAGCTGGCAAGACTGGCGCGAACGGGTAAGGCGGATACCCGGCCTGAGCGGCGGCGGCCACTGCGGCCGCGGCTACGGACATGGACAAACCGCCCACAGTGGTGTTAGCACGGTCGGCTTGGTGTTGATGTTGCTGTTGGTGCTGTTGCTGTTGGTGTTGTTGTTGTTGTTGTTGTTGTTGTTGTTGTTGTTGCTGTTGCTGCTGCAGCTGCTGCTGTTGCTGCTGGTGCTGTTGTTGTTGGTGTTGCTGTTGCTGCTGCTGCTGCTGCTGCTGTTGCTGCTGCTGTTCCATGCCGGGGCTACCGCATTCAGACTGTCCGTAGTACGACGAGCCGTTCATCTTGGGCGTGGTCGACTGGACAGGCTGGTGGATGACCGAAGTGGGTATCGGTCCACCCCCGCCGCCGTTGCCGCCGCCGCCACCGCCGCCACTGCTGCCGTTCTGCGAGTAATTCGCCGACGACGTGGACGACGACAGTTTCGGGCGCTTCGTGATGCTCAACACCTGTTCGTTTGTCGGCAATGAGGCCATTACCTGTGTGGTGGAAGAGAGGGACAAAAATAAAGAAAAACGCCGTTAGTATCGTTTCGCACGTAACACTTATTTTTTTTTCTCTCTCTCTTCTAAATTCGTCGCCCATTAGATTATATATATTTTTTTTTATTGTCGTCGGGTGGTCAGTATTCGGCGCGTATAATATGTGTCAGCGTACGGCGTGCGTGAGTGTATGACTGCGTACACGTCGCGGTGTACGTGTGCCCGCCAACACAATAATAATATGTAAAACGACGTGCGCAGCCCGACCGTTAAGTTCCCCCCCCTCCCCGACGGTGTGAATACCAAACCTAACCTAACCCGACCGCGGGGCCGTGGGACGGGGGAAAGGCCCGAAGAAATACCCAACCGGCAAAGATATACGCGTATACCAACGTACACGTACGCATTTATACGAGCAATAATTCCACTTTATAATATTTTTATATTTTTTTACCGCGTGAGAAATGCGTGTATTTTTGCGGACAATGAGCGGAATACATACGTGTTTTTGTTATTGTTATTATTATTATTTTTTTTTTTTTTTTTTTTTTTTTTTATTCGCACACCGCACCGACACGGTCGCCCGCATTCGTCGTGTCAAAAAAAAAAAAAAAATAAAAAACTTAATTTGACGACCTTATATTATTGTATATATGTACGCGTACAATACAACTGTACGTACCTTGAAAATATCCTGTGCGGACACGGTGCCTCCCCTCCCCCTCGTTTCGTTTTATCTCGCGCCGGCATTATTGTAATATTTACATGTACGAAATAGGATCTACGGGTGGTTTTTTTATTTTTTTTTTTTTTTTAGCCCCCGGAAAGATGCGCGCGTCGAATAATCCGCGGTTAGAAATCCCAATGTCGATAAATAATCCACCGCATAAATAAAAAAAATGATAAGTTCTGCACGGGCCGCTGGGAAGTTTGCCCCGAAGCGTATATCCGGCGGTATAGAAACAAAAAAAATTACCTGTTCAACGCTGACCACGGACTCGCCACTGATGCCGAACTTGTCCTTGATGGCCGTAAGCTGTGCCTTGAGCACGTGATTCTCTTTGCTCAACTCGACCACCCTCTGCTCGAGGATCATGTCGTTGAACCTCCTCTTTTCCCGGGACCTCTTGGCCGCTTCGTTGTTCCGCCGTCTCCGGTCCCAGTAGCTCTCGTCTTTTTTGTTGTCCGGTATGAACTCCCTCTGCTTGCGTTGGGCGAAGAACTCTTTGCGCTGCAGGTGCGACGACAGGTCGAACCCGGGCGGGTACGGTTCTCCGGGTCCCGGTGACTCGGGACCGGGCGACACCGAATCGTCGTATCTCATGCTTTCCGGGCCGCCCGACTGTTCCATGTCACTGCAGTACTGCGGCATATTGTTGTCCTGATGGCCGTTTTGTTGCTGTTGCTGGTGAAGAAGCTGCTGCTGCTGTTGTTGGAGTTGTTGCTGATGGAGTTTGTGGTGTTGTTGTTGCTGCTGCTGCTGCTGCTGTTGCTGCTGATGCTGATGCTGCTCCTGCTGCTGATGATGAAGGTGGCTGTGGAGAATGCCGGCGGTTTTTTGATGGATGTTCTGCTGTTGTTGTTGTTGCTGATGGTGCTGATGCTGTTGTTGGCTCTTCTGTTGATGATAACTGTTGGCCGTGTCCGCTACCATTTCTCGATCTAAAAAAACCAAAACAAATTGACACGGAAATCAGTTTTACGGAACACAATGAGACAACATATACGTTATAGTAAAATAGTGACGATCGTTTTTTATTTATTTTTTTTTTTTTTCCGTTACCTATCGAAATCGAACAACTGGCGGGTATACTTTTGAGCCAGTGGCGATAATTTTTCCCGTCCCGTTTGGAATGTAAGCGGTGGAACCCTGTGCCGTCGGGGAGAAAACTTCGAAATTCCGCGGGCAGACGCAATAATCAGTGGCGAGTATCGGCATAAACCGATATTAGGGACGTCGGGGAATCGGGTTTTGGTTTAACTAAATCCGATATTTGATCAGATGTGATCGGTTTAAAAAAAAAAAAAGAAAAAAAAAGAAAAAAGAAACCCGTAATCATTTATCGGCTCGCCATTATTAATAATAAATATATACGCGCGTATATTATAAACGACTTATGTAATGTATTTTCAACGTCGACCTAACCTTGAACGAATATTATTACGCGCTCGCCAAACGGCGTCACCGGCGGAGGCGGAATTCCAAAGCGCGCGTGACTGTTTCGCAACACCTGCACGCGCCGCCAAAATTACACCTATACTCACAACGGCGGCCCACCCCGTTTTTCTTTTTATTTCTTTAAATTTTTTTTTTTTTTTTTATTATTTATTATCTATTTCAATAGACGCGCGCGTGGCCGCCTACTCGACGCTAACGAGTCGTGTGTATGTATACAGGGTGTACAAATGCCGCGGTCTACGGGACGGTACGATGAAAACGAGAGGATAAATCGCCAGCGGCGATCGGCGTTGGTCGGCGCCGCAACAAACCCCCGGTTTGACGATTGGCATTTACTACAATCGGTTATTGCCGAACATAAGTAATTCGAGGGGTTTTTTTTTTTCCATTTTTGGCACGTGGACCGCATAAAAACTGCGGTTGCGCCCCAACCGGTACTTCGGTGGTCTTTTGGGAAAAACGTTGCTATTCGTCGTTTATAGGGAGATGTTGGGAAATCGTTGAGTATTTCGCGTGCACGTCGAACCCTCGGATTTTACCAGGTTTACTTGTAAAATATCCATAAAAGAAAAAAATATGTAAAAAATAACCCGTTGGTAGGTACCGCAGATTCTCTTGCGTTTATTCGCATTCGAGGATCGGGAGGTTTACCACTCGCTTTACCGGAGACTTTCGAGAAATGTCGTTTTTTTTTTTTTTTGTTTGTTTTTGTTTGTTTTCGGTTGGTGGTCCCCCCCCCCACGCACAAAAAAAAACTCCGCGATCGAGCATAATATAGGAAATGAGGACGACGACAAAAATATAATGAAATAAAATTACGATACATTAGTGTTATTATAATAACGTAAACCGAGCAAGGCCGCCGGCGGTACGCATCGCGGTTTTTTAATCATTTTTTTTGTTCTCTCTCTCTTCTGTTCGACGGCGAATCTTTTATATATATATAGATATTTAACAGAATAACCGACATACGGTCACCCAATATAGGTGTTAGCTTGCGGTCCGACTTGCGGTTAAAAGGCAAACGGATCGTATATATTTATACGTACACGCGTCGGTAGTTGTAGTCGTCGTCGTCGTCGTCGTTATTAATTCGACCTTTTAAAAATACCGTCGAGGTGAACCGTACGTACGGGTCTCTATTACAATAACGTAACCGGCGGCCGAAAACGTTTTAATGTACGACGAACGATCGTAATAACATAACGAAACGTAATTATTATTATTATTTTTTTTTTTTTTTTTTTTTAAAACGAACAGTTTCCGTGAATAACACCGGTGTCCGTAAAATCGGCGGTCGAGGTTAGACACGGTGTGTCGCAGACACATTGAAATATAGAGACGATAAAACACGATCATCGATAAAACATCGACGCGAAATCCCGACGGCGATGAACGTTCGGACCGGTCCCCCCCTCCGGGCCCAAAAGGGCCTAAAAGATTTCAGTCCCACTCCAACAAACCGGCCGTATCGAAATACAAAAAAAAAAAAAAAAAAATACATTTATATATAAATATAAAAAAAAAAAAAACCGTATCAAACTATAACGAAATAAATAATCGTTGCGCACTAACTTATTGCTTATAACTCGGCCGAGTACAAATCACGATAATTATTGTACTACACAATATTTTATGCGTTTTGCGAAATGGCTTCAAGGAAAAGCCCGTACGTAGTATATGTATATATAAATTTCTATAAATTTTGCTTGCGTTATCGTATAATTTTCATTTACTACTGTGTTTCGCATCCCCCTGGACTCGCCGTCGTCGAATCCCCGGGACTTTCCAACCCGACATTCGTATTATTATAAAAAAAAATACGGTGGCGTTTGGTCGGGCACGGTGGTTTCTCGTACAATCTCGTATTACGCAATCGACCCGTAGTGGTGGTATGTGTGTCGGTTTTTGTTTTTTTTTTTTTTTTTTGTTATATGTGTCGGCTATAAGAGTATGTACCGGATTTTAAAAATAACCGTCTAATAATAGTTCGAAAGGTGATTTCCGCGGCGCCCCGACGACCTCGGCGTCGAATTTCTCGCCCGACTTCCGAGTTCCGACGGCCGTGACGCGCGCCTCCGCCGCGGACCACTCTCCGTGCTGCCCCTGCATGACCCGGCACACCGTTAAACAAGGGCAGTGGCTCCGGGTGTTTTTTATTTTGTTCGTGTCGCGGCACCGGTCCTCGGGGTTTCCGCGATCATTTCCGAACGCATCATAACCGTTACACGATAATGTTGTCGGCCATAACGATAAAACCACGACAAAACCACCGCACCCGGGCGCCCTGGAGTGATTCACGTCGCCACAGCAGAAATCTCGAGGAAAACTCGACCGGTAATCCTATAGGGAATCTCGTAGGAAACCGTTTGGAAATCACGGTACTCCGGAATCCGGTGCGCACGTTGTTCGCCGGGTTATTTTTTATTTACCCGGCCGAAAAACCCGACAAATCGGAATACAATTGTAAATTTCTAACGGAATCTGGGGCTGCGCTCGCCCGTGGATTTTTACACGCGGACGTCGTTTTGAGCGGCTCTCCGGGGGGGGGAGGTGGGGGGGAGGGCAACCGATTTCGCCGTGAAATAATTGCGTTTCGTTAAAAAGGAGGAGAAAAAAAAAAAAAAATTGAATAATACATTAAATGCATTGCACACGTTTCATCTCCGGCTTCGGCCGAAACAACAATTACGCAATCGGCTGCCGCCGGCCGGCGTTATCTCGGGACATTATAAAAACAGAACGCATTTTAATCGGTTCTCGTACAATATTATAATACATTTTTTTTTTATTATTTATTGGATAACATAAATACACACACACACACAGATTATTATTATCATTATTGTTATTATTATTATTATTATTATTATTACATTATTGTTGAATAATAATAGCGCCGGTGTCGTAACCTACTCGAACGGCGCGATACGCGGCGGGTTCACGGGCGAAATACATTTTCAAGAGGCCCCTCCTCCACCCGCTCGATTATTAAATACCGCGCGTTTTACGGCTAAAAACGAACGTTTGCGGGTTTTTACTTTTGCAATCGAAAATCGGTGGCGACCAAATTTCGGCCCGATGCGAACACACACCGGGGGGGGGGGCCACCGGCGGCCCCGGTGAGTTATTCAAAACCGATAACATAATATGCAATTTCGCGTTAATCGCGTACGGTCCGCCGGTTACTGAATTATGCAATTTCGTATATTAAACTTGTTGTTGAGAGTGCCGACCGATTCGCACCTATTGTCGGACCACCGCCACAATTCTCGCTGTCTGTCGAGGAAAATACAACCGCACGATGATGTCATGTACATCGCACACGTCGTAAAAAAAAAAAAAAAAAAAATATTATAATTGCATTATTTGCGCACGCCGATGATGGCCAAACGACGACGGCGGAAACACGATGAATTTTTTCATTTTTTTTTTTCTCTCATCTAACATTAGCCCAAAACGTAATGCCATTATATACGCCATAGCGTTATTACAATAATAATAATAATAATAATAATAATAATACAGCACTCGTAATAATAATATTATGCCGTCCGGGACGCCGAGACTGCGCATAAACTCGGGCTCATAAATATTTTTAGAGTAATTACTAGACAGACGTGCGCCTGTCGTACGTTAACGGGGCCTCTTCAACGTTCGACTTGCAGCGCCCTGCACCGAGAAGAAACAATTCATGTACCTGTATGATATTACCTAATATGATTATTGTAAAAAAAAAAAAAAAAAAATTTAAAAAAAAAACAACAAACAGTAATATAATATTACCGGTGCCGTATCGGAACCGGGTGCCTGTCGTACGCAGCGGCGGGATATTTGAACCTAACCCGATATTTATGTATTCATTATAATGTAACTTTGCGAGTACATAAATTGTTTTTCTATATTAATTGTGGAACCGTTTGAACGAAACCCCCGTCGTTTACGGTATGAATATTTCCCGAAGACGTGTGTTCGGTTGACGATTTTCAATGGTTACGACTGCGATGGATACCGGCCGCGTTTACTAATCCGAGGTAAACACAGTGCGCGGCCATAAGAGGCACAGACAAAAGAGATGTTACTACTGGCACGTCTTTGCGATAGTCTTGAGAGATTATTATAAATACAGCTCCGGTTAAAAACCAAGCCGCTTGCCATCTTGTAATGGGCCGCATGATGTTCCGTCATGCCGTATTCGGATTTTCCGCATTATTAAGAAAACCACAAGAAATATATATATATATATATGTATATCAACACCAGTAATGCACTCGCAACACTTGGACGCGGTTTTCGACGTCACAACAGTGACATTGCTGTTTGATACAAATTCGAGTACAAAAATTATCCAATCCGAACGACAACATATCGCGTTATTAACGCGGGGGCGGACTGGAAATAAAATATCAGCCCAACACGTCGAACACCGAACGGGGTCGGTAATATGATTCGAAACCAAGTTGGTTATTTTTTTTTTTTTTTGCCCCTTCCTCCGAGTATAATTCTTTCAACTCACTGACCACAGACTAAAACGACTACGTCGGGCAGCTGGCCAGACCGCGATCCGGTCGGGCGTGTTATCGCACACGAGACTTGATCAGAACGAACACGTTTTCGTGTAAACAACAAATTTGGCGGTCATCTTCGCATTTGTTTCATAATAATAAAAAATTTAAAAAAAAATTAAAAAACCATTATAATCCGAAATTCATTAGTGATTGCATATCATCACTATAGCCGTGTTAACGAGTCGGTCGGTGATTGTCGTTTATCGTTTGTTTTATGGTGATTATAGACATTTAACATTTAAATCGCATAATCTTTGGCTGTCCCGTTATCCTATCTCATTATCTGTCGTTAACGATACCTAACCGCCGATCACAGATGAATTTCGGAACACGAGAAACATTAAGCCCTACGTCATATTCGATAAACGTTTGGTTAACGGGTTATCGGTACCGGACGTTTTAATTCTTATCGGTGGCTCTTATTATTTTTTAAATTTTTTTTTTTTTTTTTTTCCCGGACGCTTTGAAATAATATTAACAAAATGTTATTATAACAGACGTTCCCTTGCCCGTTGCCTTTGTGCGCGCGCGTTTTATAATATATTATTATAGTTTTGAAATCGTCCGATGACATTGTTGAAATTTACGCGTCGTAAAAAAAAAATAAAAACCGCCACGGCCTTGGATATTATGCGTTACGACTCGGATTAGGCAAAAAAAAAAAAAAAAAATAAAAATAAAAAAAAATAAATATAAATATAAAATAAAATGCGCTGCCAAACGCCGCCGTCGGTGTTTTGTACTACGTATGAGATAATCGTCGTCTTCGTCGTCGTGTCGGGCGTGTTTTGTTTTGTTTGTATTTTTTATTTTTTATTTTTTTTTTTTTTACATCATTTCGCGTGAAGATATTACACGCGCGTAGTAGTAAAACTTACGTGGGATCTTGTAGGCCAACTCGTTCTGATATCTTGGCCTTCACCCTCAAGGTGAAGTTTACAGAATGATTTTTTTTTTCCTTGTTGTTTTTTTTTTTTTTTTTTTTTTTGCATAACACTCGTAATAATAACGATCGCCGCCGTAACGATTATATAATATATAATAATATAATATCGTATATTTTATATAATGTTTATGCAATTGGGGTGCTTTCGGTCGTATTTCACCGTGGATTTTTTTAAAAAAAAAAACAACCACCTACGCGAAAACTTATTGTAATAAATAACAGAAAACCCTTGTTTTTTTACACCTCTCACGTTTGGTCGGTGAGGGGTAGGGTATTGGGGGGAGGGGGGTGAAACCACAATTTAATTTTGATTTTCCAAACGGCAACAGTATTCCGTATTCCGAATTCCGCAAATGGATGGAGTTTTTCCGTTTAAATACATAATAATTCGTCGTTTGGCGTATCCGCACGACGACAATCGTAAACGAGCGTGGAATTGCTCGGATCTCGTCGGCCGGTCGACGGAAATTGCAAATTTCAACACTCGAAATGCGTTCGAACTTATTACTTTACGCTCTATTTGTGCCGTTAGGAAAACGAACACAAAAGCGAAACACGTGTTTGACGATTGTAACATACAAATTGGTGTACCCCCGACGTATATTGCGGCAACGATGTTTGCAGACCGGTAATTTTTGCTGCTTTATCCGTCGTTTTTTTTTTGTTTTTATTTTCATGTTTTACACGTCGGCCTTTTTCGAGTTTCGCCGTACTACACCACATATTATTGACTATCGGTCCCGCCGTCACGTATATATATATATATATAAAATTATCTTCAATTATCTCCGGTAAATATTATCGGCGAATCCGCAGACGGACGCGAAACCCGATCCGAAACGGGTCCAAAGGCCTGGCGATACCGCCGGGGCGATGATAATGCAGACAAAATAATAATCCTATACGTTCTGTTCGGTATTTTACGCCTTGATTTCTATACGTACGAATACGAACGATAATATGATCCGCTAATCGAGAGGTGTTTTATTTTTTTTATTTTTTTTTTTTTTTGTACGCGTACAAGTCTTATCGTACGGTCGGCACGGTAAAACATTTAAAGATTTATATAGCGAGAGAGACAAAAATGAAGAAATGCACGACCGCGGTATAATATTATGTTTCGCCCCCGGGGCGACGACGACGACGACTACGTAACCATATAATATTATTATTATTATTACGTATAACGTAACAATATTATTATGCAGTAACCGATATACACTTGCATATATCACCGAGTATAGCATAACACAGGACCGGGCAAGGTCTCCGTCTAAAAGGTCAAGAAAAATATTAACATATTTAACAGGTGCCGGTACGGTATTACGCAACGGCCAGTTATTACAAAAAAAAAATATTGACCTTATAAATTATTGTACGCTCGTACACCGTTCTCCCGCGGCATGTCGGCGTGGTATTTATTTTACTATTATTTTTCTAGGGTATGGATTTTTGTACTCAGTTACAACCGAGCCGGGGATAGTGTTTTTGTACACGTGTAAAACGTAAATAAGCGGATTTTTTTATTTATTCGATATTCAATTTAAAATCGAAATTTAACGGATTTGCGACGTTTACTGTCTGTCGGGCAATTGTTTTTTTTTTTTTTTTTGATAAATTAATTCACGTACAATAATCACGCAATCGTGTTTTTTTCTCGCCGTGTTAATAACGGAAAATAACAACCGCGCGAGTAAAAAAATAAAACGATTTGCAATTACTGTCTTTTATTTGCATTATTACATTATTACGTGTTCGCATATTTTTGCATACGTATTTATAGCGTAGTGTTGAATATTCGCATTGCACTTATCGTATTGTGCTTATCACAATAGTAGGCACGACGATATACGTGTTTATTGGGTTGGAAGTTAACGCGGAAGTAATTCCCACCAAAGGTGTGCTGTGTACGTACGTATACAATCCTACGTCTCCGTACGTGCACGCGTGCATTTTACACTATACCGCGACAACCCCCGGGCGTTGGGCATACAGCCCAAGTACAACGACAGTGAAATTTCAATCGATCGCCCCGTAAATACCGCGCCCGTTCCAATTTATTTCAACCTGTCCCGGTTAAACTTAACCAGGGGGCCAACATAATCAATTGTGTTTAACACGAAATATTCCATTCCGAAATACCGTCGGAACTCTCAGAGCCGCGTGTGGTTTGGCGAGAATGTCCGAATTATAGCCATACAAATACCATACGAGTGCATTTCGTTTAAATAACGATACTTGAGATAATTTTACGGCCTAAGGACTCGCCCATCACCTCGGTCTGGTTTCCGCGAACACGCCGAATGCGTTCTGCGGGCACATGAATGCAAATTTTAGGCCCCGAGTCCGGCAAATCCTCCGGACGGCCCCGCCTTGAAACAATACGGTTTTTGCCGTACACAGGAAACCGCGAACAACTGCAAAAACCCGATCAGTTACACCAAAGGATTTAAAATCCTGTCATACTATACCTACTACAGCCCGTCGAGGGATTTCCACCGACCAAGTTTTCGCTGGTAACACCTACATACGTAATAATCTAATTTATTTTTCCTCCGTTATTTTCGCCGACGTTTAAATTATATTTTCTATATATGAACAACTTGGACGTTCGGTTCTTTTGTACACACCGATTACTTTTGACTTAAAATCGGATAGTGATCCGAGCAAAGTTTGTTCATTTTGCGTTGCTAGTTTACGACGAACGAAAAAGTTTTAATTTCGCGTAAGGATTTCCCTCGTCCTCTACTCCCGGCCGTCTTGTTCTATTTTCCCTCGGTCTCCGCGGACGGTCCGGTTAACTTAATTTTGGTTATCCGTCGTCGTCGTCGTGCAAGGAATATCGTATAAACTCCCCCGAAAAGTAATATAGAAAATTGCGGTAAACTCGCCCCGGAAAAATGTCGTAAATAATCACTGTACGAGACAGAGATGTGTGTTATTATAGGTGTGTTGTTTCTCGGCGTATGGGCTAACCTCGAAACGATTTTATTCATTTCAATTTTTTAAACAATTCGTATTGTTTGATAACACGTGATACCGTTCGCGGACGGGCCTTGTGTTTTGGGCCGATATCCGGGAACCGCGACAAATATTTTGTAAAAAATTGTTTTCTGCTTTAGCCCTCGTCATACCTTTGACACCGATAATAATATTATATTTTAGTAAAAATCTAATCGGGTTTTTTTTTTTTCAACCCCTTCCCCCCACCACCAAAAAAAAAAAAAAAAAAACACCACCGCCGAATCCGCCCGCGGATTTACGGGAGTAATTTCTCAAACGCGGACGGGCGCGAATCCGCCCGCCCGCCCGAATCGAGCCCCTCGTCCGGCGGCACGTGAGACGCACGCGAGGCGTTCCCCGAGTAGCCACTCGACGTCTCGACATTGTAACCGGTTTGAAGACAAATACGGGAAAAGCGTTTAATGCCGCGGCGGTTACTACTGACGACGACGGCGGCCTGGCGTTCGCCGATTCGGTCATGGCGTATATAGTTTGAATAAAATTCGCAATATTTAGAACCCGTCGACGTCGGATCTTCTATTTATAGGTACGATATTTATATATATATATTTAGATAAATAAAAATACTATATATATATATATATATATTTATACGAATGTATAGACGAAAAAAAAAAAAAACGTGTTTTTATCTGTTGTCCTACAACAATAACCGGCTAAACTACTATATTATAATACATTATAGTATATCTTCCTCGAAAACGAGTTTTTATTTTTTATTTTTTATTATTAATATAAACGCAGAGCCGTGGGCGTGCCTAAACATTTTTTTGTTTTTTTTTTTTTTTTAATGGTGGGGGAGAAGTAACCCGTTCGATTTTCGTGCATTACATACGTAATTGTTTAACACACCGAATCCCCACCGGTATCCGACAGTAAAAAAAATGTCCGTAACATTTGACCATCAATCGTAGTATACAAATATAATAAATAATATACTATTTTCCTTTAAGCTCGTGGGTGGAGGGTGAGGGGGTCAAACACCTCAAAACCACCCCACCGCCTTCTCTAGGCTCGCCCCTCGGCCGATTACCGTGTCCTCAGGCTCGGAATTACGTAAAAAAAAAAAAAAACAACCAAAAAAACTATTATTTAACACGGTTTATAATCCACATGAGATATCAATGGGGCCGCCAACAGGGATGATTTAACTATCTTATGGGCGGATGGGAGGTACATGCCACGCCACTGCTCGTGACAATTTGTTTTTTCCCGGTTATTCTTACTCGATAATTTCAATGAAATATTTATGTACAATTTGTTTTCCTTTTCGAGAACCTACAATGCAATATATTACTTACAATATACATTTATATAGTATTGACGAGTCGCGGAATTTATATTGGTAATAATAACATCGATATCGGTTGCACTCGACACACACCGCGCGCTCATTAAAAAAAAAAAAACCTCATCGGTTTGTTATCATCTACGGCAGCCCGTAGGTGAAATTTCAGTGGGCGGGGGGGGGGAGTAAAATAACTCGATAGTTGACACGGTATAAAAAGTGCAATTTAGTCGACTGATTTTCTTATAATATTTGACCAAAAAAAAAAAATTAATTAAGTTCCTATTTTCGTACTAGTTTCGATTTATTACAATTGTAAGTTTTTTATAATTTTTTTTTTTTTTTACGTCGGTGCCCCCCCACCGAGTTATCAGTCGGTTTTTTTTTTTTGCGTTTTCACCGACCGCGGCCAGCGATATATACACGAAACCGTATTATGAAAATAATTATTCGCCAATTATTTTAATAATAATAATAATAAAAATGTGCATTTATATTGCAGTGTTTGCGCGCGTTACACGTGCGAACCATTAGGATAATTTCGTCTCGATACCCCGTGTCATCGTATAGCCGACACCATCGTCGCACTCGGTGCACGTCGCAAACCGGTGACGATTATTATATTTTTTAACGATACATCAATAATATTGTAAGTAAATAACAATTTCTGACAACTTTAACAATAATTTGTCGAAAATGTTTGCGCGGTTACGTCGTCGTCGGCACTCGAACACCAATTCCCTCGGTCTCGACGACGTGTCAAATTGTACGTCTACACGTCTACACGTCCGTATAACGATTTTTTTTCTTTCTCTCTTATATATGTGTAACAGACCGATATAATTTATGACGGGCACTCGACGAGCGGAATCCACGAATACACGAATGTCGAAATTAATAATACCCGGGGGGGACGACCGGAGAAAACGTCCGTTCGTTAGCCCGTATACATACAACTAGTGGCCGGCCCGGTTTCCGTTTTACCGATACACGCGTGTAATTCAATAGTAATTGCAATGATTTCTGCAGGGTTCGGACCGCAAATATAATAACGACGATTGTATGCCGGATTGCTATACACATTATAATCCTCGTGTTCGTAAATTCGGCACATCCGATTTTATCGTTCCTAAGCCTCGGACGCAGCCAGACGACCAATCCGGCCGGCTTTTATTCGTGGCCGGGAAGTAACCGGACGTTTATCGGCAATCCAATAGTACACGGGCGGACTTGTGCGTTTAACCCACTGGTTCCCAACCGTTTCGACACTACGGACCACTTGGAGAACTTTCGATACGTCGCGGACCACCTGAATTTTAGGTGGTCCGTTGTTAAGTTTGCCGGCCTCCCCATCCCCCACCCACGTATACGTATTCGACTCCCAAACCGGTGCCAAAAATTTGTAACGAAAGTTTCAAAATTTGCAACTCAATACTTTTCCCGGGAGAACGGTTTTTCTGTGTGTGTGTATTATGAGTTTTCGAGTAAAACTCACATTGGGCCATATTTCAACCCTCTTGACTCTAAAATCTATGGGACCGCGGACCACCGGTTGGGAAACACTGATTTAACGTGATAAACGCCGAAATTTAACATTATTCGTTTAGCCTTGAAATGTAACGTTTGTGTAACTGTCGCTCGTGTACGATGCGTTTAAATCTTCGAACGTCTTTAATTCGTGGCTGTCAGTAACAGTCTTCCGGTTTGGCGGCATTATTCGTATGCTAAATGCTTAAATGTTGCAAATAATATTTAGACACGACACGGTCGTGGAAAATGTAGGAATTCGTTTTATTGCGCCGTACGCAAAACGCTCGGTTTGATCTATGCACTATTGAAACCTACAGTCCCCTTGTACTGTGTTTAGGTATTTTATATCATACAATTCATTTATAACTTTCGGTAACGATAAATAAGCAGCGTAATGACGCTCTGAGAAGTAAATTCTTTCTACGCGAACGTGATTGATACACGTCGTATACTAACATTGGGTTCATGCAAATTATCCGTATTAAATGAAAATGTTGAAAATTCCAACGGACCGGTTGAACGTAAAAACCCGATGAAATTTGCGATTTCAAATATTGCAAAACGGTAAGTGCGAAATATCGGCGATTGTGGCCCCCCTCCCCCCCCCGGGGGAATCGCTTAAATCGCGGTATCAAACAAACATGTCCCGGCGAAATAACGGAAAAAAAAAAAAAAAAAAAATGCGCTCCCCCAGATCGGCCGACGGATTTTCGAACGCACAGCGCGAGCGATTTCATTAGCCGACGACGCCTGCGTATCCGATCACTTTCCGCCGGCATCGTGGGAATCCGTCTTCGCGTATTTATCGACTTATCGTGCCGGTTTATCGCCATAATTCCTGTGGGATGAACGATAATAATTCCCATCGTGGACGTGTTTTACCAATACGTTGTACGTTTGATTTATATACATATATGTTTTTTACCCGATATTGCGGTTTGTTTTGTACACACGCGCACGAGCGAGCCCATATCAGCAATCGTATGTATAATACAACATAATAGTCGTATAGGTATACTTTCGTTATTTTCCGCACAATAATATTGTAACGCGGATAAGATAATAATATTGTAATATTATTATGCGTGTCATACCTACGGTTTTTTTTTTTTTTTGATACAAACGTACTCGATTATAATGAGAAAAAAAAATGAATATATATATATATTTAATACATTTTTTTTTTTTTTTATTTAACCAATATGTAATATGCATACATACATGACGGTTTGCAAACGCGAGAATTTCGATAAATATCGTATATGATATTTGTATTATTACGTGTCTATAATATTGTACATAAGTATACTCTATATAAATATACAGTTTTTTTTTTTTTTTTATCGTGCTGCGATTACTCTCGTAATTATTGTTATATATATATATATATATATATATATATATATATATAGTATTGCAACAGTTATAAAAAATTGCATCTGTTGATCGAACCGCATATTATATATTATTATTATTATTAGTAGTAGTAGTAGTAGTAGTATTATAATACTATTATAGTCGTATATAGAAATTATATGCTCAATAACCTTCGGCGGGGTCTATAAAAAAAAAATAAAAAAAAAATAAAAATAAATAAATAAAAAACGAATACACACACACACACACACACACACACACAACAAGTACTGTAATATATATATATATATTTATGTGTTATATACACGACTACTAAAACACTACAAATAAATACTCTATATTATCGAGTATTCTATTTTTGCCCGAGCGGTATATTATAATATATATACGCGCGCGATAATAATAAAATTATTATTTAAAAAGGAATTTCGCGACGTACACATAATATTGCACACCGGTGTAATAATATTGCGTAACGGTTGTCGAGTGGGATTGATAAAAATAAAAAAAAAACCGCATCGGGCCCGATAATAATAAAATACAAATACAAAATGGAAATTATTATACGATTTATTATAATACGTATTGGAAGTGCAATAAATCGCGCGGGATGGTCACCGCACGACCGAATCGCTGGCGCGGTTTTTATTGCTTTGTTCTTCGTTAATTTTTTTTTTTCTTATTTCATTATTATTTATTATTTAATTATCGTATTTCTCGAATTCTACGCCCTCCGCTAAAAAAAAAAAAAAAAAAAAAATCACGAGTATACGAACGTCCGTTCGACGGTTTTTGGGGGGAAACGACAAGGGCCCGAGGAAGAGAGCCGTCGCGGTGTCCCGGGCGATCGTTTAAAACGTAAAACCCATCGAGTCGGAGTCGGAGACTTTGGAAAAATCGCGTCGATATTTTTTAAAGAGAGAGAGAGAAAGAGTTATCAATATTGTCCGTCGACCATAGCGATATTATCGTGTGTCGTCCCTGGCCCGTACCTATATTTAAATAATATAATATAATATATGTTTGCGGTTAACATAATAACTATCGCGATGGCGACAATCGCAATATTATTTCGCGAGTTTTATACGACGACGAGAGACAAAAAAAAAAAAAAAATAATAATAATAATAATAATATAATATTTCGCCCTCGGGGGCGAAATTGACCAGCACGCGAGCCGCCGCCCTATTTACCGTATTCGGTAGTGTACATTATAATAATTTATATATGATAAAAAAAAAACACAAATTTTTAAAAAAAAAAAAAAAAAAATGAATATATATATAGTATACAATTCTCCGGGCCGAGAAATGGCCGCGGTGAATTGGTTCGGTTCGGTACGGTATCGATCGGGAAAAAAAAAAAATAAAAAAATTGAATAATAAAATCGGACAAGGTTATATTATTAATAATAATATTATTATTATTATTATTATTATTATTATTATGTTCCACGCTCGTATAATAGTATAGGATCGAAAAGCGACCGTGTAACGTTCATATTATAAAGTCGCGGTGCAAAAGCAAAAATCATACCTAACCAACCGCGCACGAACTGTTACAAAAAAATATTATTATTGCATTTGTTGTTTTTTTCCCGTTGGAATATTTTCAACGTCGTTATAATATTTGTTTTATCATTAAATATATATATATATATACTACGCGATCGATAGTTTTGACTATTCGACACACGGGAAAACGTACGGATAAAAAAAAAGTCTATTTATGCGTACACTATTATGATGCTAATTTCGTTCGGGCGTATGCTAGGTTTTTTTTTTTTTTTTTTTTTATACTTAATACTGTTGACAAAAACGTCATGCGGTTGAATAATTACTGGTTTTTTATTATTATTATTATTCGTGTTTGGCGAAAAATAAAAATACTTTGTCGTCGTCGCAGCAGCAGCAGCAGCAGCAGCAAGAGGACGCCAACAATCTAGATAAACGTATAATATAAAATTATATACTCGTATTTCGGCGGGTCACTGCAACAATGAACCGTTTTTTTTTTTTTTTTTTTTTTCCTTTCTTTTGTGACTAATGTCGGTATTTAGAAGAAGAAAAAAAAAATTAAAGAATACTACACAAATTCTCATAGACAACGTCTGCGGCGAAATACGCACGCGCTCCGAGACACAACAATGCCCCCCGGGTATTATACTTGTTGGAGTGAAGTGAAAATGAAAAATTTAGCAGCGCGGGAATCGTCGTCCGCCGAAAATAATATTCGTCACTAGATTCAGAAAAAGGCTAAAAAAAAAAAAAAACCGGTCGTAGACAGTTTGTTCGGAACAATAATTAGGTTCTTGTGTTTTAATGTTATTTCCGAGGCGGTGAATTTGTAGGAATGTGCGTTTTTTAGCCGATCCTTAGCTTGGGCCAACACAAATTTCGTAATCGCATGACAACCAAATAAACTGCGACACTTTTTATTTTTACGTTCCCCCCCCCCCGCCTTGCGCTATTTCTATCGAACCCCGTCGATTAACATCTCTACGGACATATTTTTATTAGTTTTTTTTTTTTGTTTAATGTGTATCATCTATGCGAAATTAATAATGAACATTAAAATACGAATATTTCTAATCGAATAAGACGATAATTTCTCGCATTTTAATTATTGCGATTTTCAACGTAATTTTTTTTTAAGATTTTTTTACCGCAATTAATTCACAGCCTTATTTATAATTGAATATATTTACGGCCTGGCACGAACAACGGGATAATGGAAATGGGAAAAATAATGCACCCGAACCCGTTAAACGGGCCCGGGTTTTACACTGTTGGTTATTGTTTTCTCGTTACGTTCAACTCTTAACGCCGCCGCCGCCGGACGAATAAAAAATAATTTCCAACAGTCGCGGTGAACAATACAGAACAAAAAAAAAAAAAAAAAAAAAAATCACCGTGACGTTTCTATTCTAATCTATGCCGAATTATATAATATTTAGTTTGCAAAATAACGTATTACGGGGATTTATCTCCCGACACGTGATAAATATTCTAAATAAAAAAATTAAAAAAATCCACACAGAACATAATATCATTACGCGTAAAGGTTTAAATAATAATATACCGCGAAACGATTTTCCGATTGGAGTTTGTTTTTTTTTTTTCCTCGTAACTCGTAAACGGGAACAACGCGGCGGCGGTGTGCAGTGTACCAGTTTCGCGGTTTTTTTATTATTTTTTATCGTAAACTATATTAAATATTTTCGACACTATTATATATATTTAGGCCGGCGAATCGAAATACGATAAATTGTTTCAACGATACTGTATATAATATATATATATAGATCACAAGAGAATATAAGTGGGCGTGACAAAAAAAAAAAAAAAAAAATTTAAAAACCTCTGCGGAGAGGTACGACACGGCGACTTTGCCCGTGTGTAATTGAATCCATTGCGAAAACCGTTTTGGTCTGCACGTCCATTTTAAAACAAACGCGCGCTGATTATTCTCTCGGCAACCTTGAACTATAATTGCGTTATGACGAAAAGTACGATGAACCCGATCGGGGCCGTCGTCGTCGTCGGATTTCGCGACCAGAACGGCAATAGGGTAATTGCCAGTGTGGCGGGAGGGTACACCACGAATCGGGCTCGTGTCGTAATGTAATATTATAAAAATTATAAAAAAAAAAAAAAAAAAAAAAAAAAAACGATATATGTGTGTTTATGGGTCGCCGATAAAATACAATAACGTCGTCGTCGTCGGCATTTACGCCGGTAATATTCCACTATCGTATACCGAGGCCCCGGAATCCGGACGCGTTCGTTTTGTTTATAATAGACGGGCGCGTAAAATAACAAAAAAAATTTACAAAAAAAATATTAACCATTCGAAACGAAAACTTTTCGGCCGAAATACAGTCGCCCTACATCTCTGAATCCGCCACCCGATATAATATTATAATGTACGCGGCGAGTGTAAGAAATATTAGCCGGGATTTCGTTTTTCAATGGGTTTCGTGTCGGTTTTCACATAAATTTACAAAATACCAACAAAAAAAAATAAAAAAAAATAGTCAATAGTTTGATTTCAAAAAAAAAAAAATAATAATAATAATAAATTAATCATGGTATTATTTACGTATTTTGTCGGCCCGGAAAAGACCCGGTGACGGTATGTTTTTTTTTTTTTAATTTACTCCGATGTTTGATACTAAAATAATATTCGTTTGAATAGGCGCGTAGTACACAAAATGAAAAAAAAAAAAATTAAAAAATTAAAGATTTAACGACAATTCGATATGCAAACGAGAGGACGCCGGGCGATATAATAATATTTCTGTCTTTTGAAACGTTTTAACGCGATCGAAATTATTATCGATATTTTTTACAATAAATATATAATATTACATTATCGAAATAAAATGAATTTAATATTATATATATAAAAAAAAAAAAAAAAATGATTTTAAATAAAATTAAATCTCGCGTTAGATTATTACGATTGATTGTATTATTATGAGATGAGCCGTGTAAAAATTAAGTTTATAATTTATTATTGAATGGCGGTTACCTACTATTTAATTTTTAATTTTTTTTTTTTTTTGCTATTCCGGGCACCCGCATACGCAGTTTTACGCGTAAAACGAAATTCAAGAATAATAATAGCCGAACGATTTCCGGGAGTGATTGCAAAGAAAAAAAAATTAATAATTTTTTTTTTTTTGTACCTTGTATGTGAAAAACGTAATTTCGAGAATTCGAATTTTTTTTTTTGTTGAAATTTTTCCATTTTTAACGTTCATTTTCGTATAAATAATACGCAATAATTAAATATCATGAATTTACAGTGTATCGAATATCGATTATTTTTTTTTTTTTTTTTTTTAATCTCGATTTTTAGCTGGAGCTCGTTGTGAATGAATATTTTCAACGACAAGATGCTAATACTAAGTTGACAGTGTGCATAGGTTACTAACATCTCGCGTTTGAGGGGTCCGCCCGTCAGCCTGTCAGTCTGTCTGTCTGTCTGTCCGTATGTCTGTGCGTCTGCGCGTGCGAGACGACCCGAGGGTGCCGGAGGGTTAGGGTCGGCAGCGAGTTTTCGCGCGGAGATTTCAATGCTGGGGCGGTTTTTCGTGCTCGGGCTACCGGGTCGGGGAAAAAAAAAAAAAAAGCGCCGGATCCCGCGCCGAAGACACGCAATCGAATCGCGGCCCGACGAGGGGGAAAACCGAACAAATGGGAAATAGAAAAAAAAAAAAAAAAAAACCAAAGAAAAAACGTAAGGGGGAAAAAAAAAAAAAAAAAATGAATATTACAAAATACTTACGAGGAGATCGGGCGCGTGTGCGGTGTTCTCGCGCGGCGTGTGACGAGATCAGTTCGGTATATCCATGCGTATGTCGGCGTCTCGAAACGAGCGGGAAAAACCGTAAACGTCCCGAAAATTCACACCGGAGGACTCGAGAAAATGTGACGGGGGGGCGGGGGAGGGAGAAATGTTTTTCGAATTCTTTTCCTACGTGTGCGGTGTCCGCGTATCGTACGGCGAAATCACGAACCGAAAAAAAAAAAAAAACGTAAAATAATATAAAAAATATCGGGTACGGCGGGACCCGGCGTTCTCGGAGCGCGGCGCGGGCGAACGAACAGGTTCGTTACGCGTAGAGCTGCGTGTGTGCGTTGTCGGCGACGGTACTGCGGCGACTATACACACGTACGTTGCGTTACTAATACACGCGGCGGCAACGGAACGCGGGCAAAAAAAAAAAAAAACGCCTCTCTTACTACTTCCTAGGCGAATGCGATACGGCCGACTGCTGTCGCGGTTGCCGGCGAGTCGTCGTCGTCGTCGTCGTCGTCGTCGTCGTAGTCGTAGTCGCTGCTGCCGTAGTGTTGCGTCGTATACGGCGGCGGTGGCGGCGGCGGCGTCTGCTGTACGGCGGCGGTTGTTATTATTAAAGCGGTATAATAGTTGTAATAATAATACGCGGCCGTTGGTAGTGACGACGCGCGTACGCGGGCACGCCGCGGTGGGGCGACCGCGGTTTCTCCCGCCGCGCGATAGTGTGCCACCGCCTCCCACCGACCCCCGACGCGGCGGCCCGCGGCACCGACGCCCGTGACCGGTGCCCGCCGTCGACCGTATCGTCGGCGCCCTAGGCCGCGATCGCGTACGACCGGCCCTATTCGCTGCGAATTAATAATGATATTGACCGACGGATTCGTGTCGGGGGGGGAGGAGGGACAGAGTAGTTTTACCATATTTTGCGGTGCCCCCCCCCTCCCCCCCTCCCCCGACATTCGTTACGTCAGGGAAATCTGTCGAGAATCTACGCCGGGCGTGCCCGACGTTAAACGTGTTCAATTGAAAATACTGTCGCACAAAAAACGTATAAAAAAAAAAAAAAAAAAAATGTTAATTACTAAAAACCGAATTAATTATTTATTGAAAATTATTCGAATTACAAAACTTTTAACGCGGAACCGTTAAACGGGCGTCGGTTAATTTGGACTCGGTCTGTCAGAGGACGCGATTACACGACACGAAATGAAAATCGCATTTAATTTCCCAATAATCCTGGTGGCCCGACTTACGAACGTTTTTAAATGCGTTACGTCGACAAACGCGAAAAGAACAGCTTACCGAGAAAACGTCTTTCCGAACAGAGAGAGAGAGAGAGAGAGAGAGAGAGAGAGAGTAAATATATACGGTTTTTTTTTTTTGGTAAAATATTTAATCTTCTTCTCGGGCCGTCGATTTACTTGGACGGTTTTACCGACGGGTTACGGTAACCGAGGAAAACGTTCTACTTTGCGGGGATCCGGTCGGAAATTCCGATTGTTCGCGGTCAAAGTAAACCGGAAGGGTCCGGCGCCCCGACATCGTCGCAAACGGCCCTAAGCGTCCCGAAATCGATAATACGCCGGCGGTTTAAATTTACACACATTTACCGAGCGCAAAATAAATAATAGGAAAAAAAAAAAAAAAAAAATTACAAAAAATTGCATTTATCCGTGCGCCGTAATCCGGACGGGTCGGAAATAACGTTCGGGCAAAAGTAAACCGGAAGCGACCGGATTGACCCCCTCGCAACGTCCCGTCCGACGGTCGCAAGACGCGCTCGGCGGGAATACGGTAATAAAATATTCTTACGCGCACGCGATTATTCGTTCGGACAAGGATAAGTCGTCCCCGTCCGACGGTATATTTACGATAATCGTAAATATTCGTATCCGAACGGACGGACGTTTGTTTGCGGTCCGGAAAGGCGGAAAGGGAACGGATTGAAAACCCGGCAAATACCGTCCCATACGCGTACTCGTAATATTTTTCGTGGACACGCCACGCATGCCGCGCAGGTATATCAGTACGGCGGTACGATAATATTTACACGAAAATGTACAATAATACCGTAACAATATTGTACTATTAAATTACGAATAATTCTCGAGGTCGACTCGTGTACGTATATAATTAGAGTTACGCGTATGAAATATTCTAAAATAAATCTCTGTTCAATTATTTCTGCGACGGTTGTTGTTTTACAAAATCACAACTATGGGCGGTCACACGCTGATTGACCGATTTCGTATCGCATCGATAAATATCAACCGTTAACTGGGCATTTATGGTGTTTTATCGGCTGACAATTCTATACAGGACTATATTATTTGTGATTTTTTTTTTTTTTTAACGTAAAATTTAAATCACCGTAAGACAAAATAATGTAATGTAATCAGAAATTCACAACTCGAGCAAGTAATATAACTGTATCAATTTACAGAGAATGTGGAATAATTATCTATTATGCAATCAATAATATTATTATCTAATTTTAATCGATTTAAACTTTAAATCTAAAATTTATCATTGGCATTTTTTTTTTCAAATTGAATAATGCAATTTGCGTACAATAAATACATAAATAACCATTTTCTATAGTAATAGTAGAAACCAAAGTAAATTTCTGCTGTAGATACCAATTTTTTTTTTTTTATTTTCGTAAAAATGAAATATTGCATGATACTTCCATGAAATATATCAACAACAACCAAACAAATTAGTTTCGTGCAATTTTAGAACCCTAGAAATAAACGAAATCATGCTTTAGCGATAAATAATAATTAAATATATTCTTAATTTAATTTTTTTAGCTATTATTTTTAATCGTTATTGTAGAAAATTTAATTTTAAATAAATGTGTACACGTGTAATTTTATTTTTATTTCGATCCGTTTGACTGGTATAAATAATAAAACCGAAAAATACCATTTGGCCGGCGTCTACATAATTTTTGTATATAGTTGTAACTACGCCGGTAATAAATGATGTAATAATGTCAAAAGTGACATTTACGAAATGTTCGTAAAATTTCCTATCCGATATTTGTTGTTTTAAATGTTTTTTGGTTGAAAAAAAAAAAAAAATGTATAGCGCAACGTTTAGTTTTTGGTCGTAAAAAAACGATAAAATCACGAGACACTTCATGTGTCCCGGTTAGGGTAGGCTTTTAACCAAAAGATTGATATCGTATTGTGCAGTTATAATATTTTTGTGTATTAACGAAAAATATGGTTGGACCCCTCCCGGTGCTTCAAAAAAAAAAAAAAAAAAAAAAAAAAAAACAATTAAAAACTGTTATCATCATCTATTGTTATGGGCCACTGAAAATTCCACCGTTACTCCGTACAGAGGAGAATTTAAAACTGCGACGTATACAATTCGGAAAAGACCCTGTACAAATGTGAAGCCGTAGAGAATAATTTGGACCGGAGGAATCGTCAAATCGATCCGAGAGGGGCAGGGATGATTCCCCTTAATCATCACCAATCGTTAATTCGAAACCTCCCCTCCACCCCTCCAGCCATCATCCTTCCGAAAACTCGAGACTATTAGGAAATAATAATAATAATAATAATAGATAATTTGTTTATACGTATATATAAAAAAAAAAGAAAAAAACACCATATTATCGTACGTAATCGAAAAATTATTATCGAAAAAAAAAAAAAAATTAAATTAATAATAATCGTCGTCGCGCGCGATCCTCCGAGGTCGCCGGGAGAGCGGCTGTCGTCGTCCGCGGACCGCGGCAATCTTCACTTTGGACACGCCTCCCGAGCGTTTCGCGTTTATTTTTTTTTTTCTATTTTTTTTTTTCTATTTTTTTTTTATTTCTATCACTGTTTGGTGGAAACGTCATGAATACCGCCCGGTGACGTAGTGTTTGTGTCGGGGCTCGGTTAAAACTGGTTGCTCAATTGACCGGTCACATACACCCGGTGGATTCGAATTGAAACGATAAAAAAAAAAAAAAGAGGAGAGACTTAAAAAGAAAAAAAAAATTAGCGTGCCCCTCAATTGTTAACCTGCCGGGAAGTGGAGGGGGTGATCGACACCCCTCACCAGATCTTACACCGTTTATCAATCATAATTATTTTATATAATAGAAATAACAGTATTCCCGCGAGCTAAGTTTTTACTTTATTATATCACAGTTGATGATACTTTTTTTGGAAATATCTGTTTTTTTTTTTTTTTTTGTAAAAATAGTAGTACCGTCCTTTCGCCCCAGCAAAAATGATTAGTAAAGGGACGCTAGAAAAAAAAAAAATAATAATAAAACCGATAGAGGAGCTCTGTCCCCCCTGCGTCCACAACAATTGGATCACTGGTTTCGTCGGACGGTTTACATGAACGGAACCGAATACGAAACCACAATATTATCTTTCCGTCTGCGAACGAAAAATACGTGCTTTTAACGAATTGTTAATCTGGATAATATTCGTTAACTTTTATCTAGATAAGATAAAGATTTTGGAATCTATCTGAAGTGTATATAAGATACAAAATAATTATCTTTTTAGAAATTATCTTGACCAAATTTACACTTGCCTATAAACGATTAAAAATTACACGTTCTACCCGTGGGTAGAACATATTAGATACGTAACTGTATTGTTTTACTTTTATAGTTGACAATTCGAAATTACTGCCTAGTGATTTATACCCTTGCATTTACAAAAACTTATCTTTTCCGCAATTCCAAATGCCTATTATCCTATCCGAGATGTATTATGATCAATCCGTATCCATATATATAAATGACTTCAGTGCAATTATCTTTTATCGTTTATCTTTATGCGGATAAATTAAACTTATCTGTGTCCCGACACTGCACATAGGTATGTAGTTTCTAAAAGATACCGTTCAACATATTATTATGTTTCACCCTGCCACGGCCGATTTCTTTAGTATTACCATTGATTATATGAACGATAAATTGCCCATTGTCAGAACCGTTTTTGGCTATGCAGGGGCCCTTGGGCACACACAGTTTAGTGGCCTTAAAGAAGTAAAAAAAAAAATAAAAAAATACCAATGAAAACATCAAAATGTACTTTTGTTTATAATGACTTTATTCTTTTGAAATTCAAACACTAACATACTACGAAAACACTATTTTTTTTACTCTACAATTCTACATTATTTGTTACATAAACTTTTATGAACGATATAGTTGTTTATATTTTTTGGAAATTTAAGAAAATATTAAATCAACTCGAGATTACAAATTAAAAAAACTCTTTAGAATATTTGTCTATTGTATTGTTATTTATCATAAAATCATAATCAAATTATTACGTAGCCCGTAACTGTTGTATAATATTGTCTTATTATTTATTTATTTAAACAATATAAACTATAAGTGATTACACTAAAGTAATTACGTGTTAAAATACATCAACGACGGTTAAACACGCAGATATTATTATTATTATCGTCATGGAAATAAAATAGGCAGACGTGAAAGACGAGTAACGATAGCCGTACGATTATTATTTGATATTTCACATTGATAATTTCCAGATTACAACAAACATTTGGATTTCGGAACGATATTTTTTTAAACCTATCTATTTGTTGAAAAACGTGTCGACCATATTGTTTTATCAACTAAAGTTAACCTAACCAGATAATAGCCGCCTGTCGGTGTACGTCGATAACACGCTGTTAATCAAATTTATCGCTAGAGAAGTATTCGTCGTTTATTTATATCAATTTCGAATCAACGGAATTTAATATTATTTTTAAAATTTTAACTAAACCTGACAGTAAAATATTTACGCTAGGGCATTACGGGGTATTTGCCCAGGGCCCATACGGATCGGGGGCCCACCCACTGGATTTAATTATTCGTTTGATTTTAACTAATCCTTGTAATGCCAACATTAAAATAATGGTTAATCTGTATAGACCGGTTATAATATTTACTAATTGTAATTTAATTTACAATTCATAATAATAGACCAATTTTTTTTATTTCTTTTGTCCAGGGCCACGAAAATTCTAAATCACAGGCTCTGCGTGAAGGATGTAAATAATTATATTTTTCGGAGCCTCCGCCGGTCGGGGGGGACTTCTCGTGCCCCACGTGGGCCCTTAGGCGGGCTGCACACTGAAGAAACTAGTTTTAAGCAACTAATTTCATGGCATGTGAAACTTTAGTTTCATGAAACCATACGATTGAAAATCAAATAGTTACGCACACTGAGTTTCATGAAACAAAAATTTCTCATAGTTGCGCAACCACGGTTTCGTGAAACTTTTAATTTTGGTTTCAACAATAAAGTTTCGTATAAATTATAAATAAATAATAATAATAATATAATTAATATTATATTATTATAAATTTTGTATGTTCATGTTATTTCTGTTATATTTATCATATTTTAGTATTATATATATATATATATACACTATACACTGTAGTATATACAGCATATATTATTATATGTGGTCCAACTAACTGCACTAAATGATGAAAAGCAACTTGAGACATTCTGTAGAAACCTTGGAATTTATCCTCGTCGGCGGTTAATTCCTTTGAAACTACATAGCTACTATGCTGTTTATATTTTAAAAGTGGATGAATCCAATACCTACGTTTCCTTTTTTTTTTTTTGATACGAAGCCACCAATACAATATATTAACATATTCTCATCATCAGACGACATTGTCGAGACTATACATTTTTTTTTTTTGTTTCACCAGTATACGCAAATATGAAATTAGTTTCATAAAACTAGTTTCATGAAATTGATTTCTCAAACCAATTTCTTCAGTGTGCAGCCCGCCTTGGGGGTGAAAACGGCACTGTCCACTGTAATAGGAAATACTCTGCGCGTAATAATCGGACGCCGCTTTTTAAGAACTACTGTCGCCTAGGTTAGTATGATAGGATAACGCTGTAAGCGCTAGTGTCGCTTGTCGATAAACTGTATTAAATAGGTTATAAATAGATTATTAATAATAAATACAATAATTTCACACACACGCGATTATCTATATAGATAGAACCGCGATAGGGCCCATTATGTTGACATTTTTTTTTTTATTTTAGTTGAATAGTTTTATTGCGCATTTATTTGGTCGTTTGTTTTATGTCGCGAATCGTAGTTGTTCAAATATATTCCCGTCGCGCTATAACATAATGTTTATTTTTTTTTTTTTTTTAGAAAATGTCTATCTGAAACCTCTGAAATCTCTTCTGAAACCCATATGGACGTATGGGATCCAACTTTGCGGATCGGCGAAAAAATCAAATTTAAATAAAATTCAGGCATTCCAAAATATCATACTTCGAAAAATCACCAATGCTCCCCACCTTTTATCTCAAATCTGACCCTTCACAAAGACCTATGCATGAAAACAATAGAAAAAGTAGCTGCCATTTGCTATAAACGTATTTATATTAAATTAGAAAACCACGAAAATCCTCTAATAAAGGGCTTACATGTCCCGTCACTTCCTGGAAGATTTAAAAGAAAATGGTGTAGAGATCATTTAACTTAATCCAAAATCATGTAACTTCCAAGCTAAGTTCTACTAATGGGTGGCTCCTTATTCACGAAATCTCATAGTTATTCAAATCTCACATATACTTATTGTGCATAACTGTATAGATTGTATATTTCTTGTAAAAAAAAAAAAAAATTGTCTGTCAGTGATAAATGCGTGTATATTAATTGCTTTAAAACTCGGGAAACAAGCAATAATGTTTTTCATGTATAAACGTTTAATTATTCAATTTATTGACGACCCGGACAAATAATATTATACTCGAAAACCTTGTGCCAGCAGGACGGTGCTAAACATTTTGAGTACATTATTAGAGATTATTTACTTTGAACATATTTAAAGAATGTAATTCTTCGTCAAAAATATCTGTACGCAATAAAACTACCGCATAGAAACCAAATAAAAAATTGAGAATTTTACAACATTTATGGATTGTACAAATAAATTGCACACAATCATTTAACGTCTCTTAACATCATCTCCCAACGATGATTAATTGGGGGATTGGCCGTATTTATGTAAAAAAAATCGGTTTAACTTTTGGTCATAATCGTATCATATTTAAGTAATTTCAGTACCTATTGGATATTGATCAATTGGATTGATAATATTGTTGTGATAACCATAGGCAATAAACATGGACATAAGATATAACCACAGAACAATAACTGTACGTGGATAATAAAGGAATTATTATCTATGGTGACGACGAATTACTTTTTGATGTGTTATCGACAGCTATATTTGATAAAAACATTGTGGTTATCATAGACAATAAAGCATTAATACCTATGGATAGTTTGGAATGTAGAATATGGAGGGGAGTTCAATTCATATCTGTACGCGATTAACGAAAAACGATTCTGAGCAAAGTAATTTTTATGATTCTATTAAAAAACATAATTATTATATTTCAAATTTGTTTTCTTTTTCACTATTAATTATACAGTATTTCTGTTGGGCCAACAAAAATTGTAATCACATTACTCGGAAAATAGTACGCGAAATGCAGTAATTTGTATGGTTTTTTTTTTTTTTATCATTTTTATCAAAATTTGCAATTTAAACGCTTATAAAAAATACCAATTAAAGCGTTTTAATGAATTTTTTTCGCGCTCAACGTGTTTCTTTTCTTTCATCAATAATTAGTAAAACTCATAATTAACCTTGTATCGAATATTCGTGTATTTCTGTTTGGCAATAACGGTGTTGTTCAATTATTTCGAGAAAAAAATTTTAAATGCCTATAATGTTGCCAGAAAGTTTTTAAAAAAATTGTTCACGCCTAAACAGGCTTATTATTATTAATATTCGGTGGAAAATCTCCAGTTCTCTACGATAACGTTTAACCGAGTTACAACAAAAAGGAAAATTCGAACACAATGAAACCGTTATTGCTTTAAATTTACTCGTTTTTCCCAATTATTGAGAAAACCATTACGAAAATGAAAATTATGTACCTCCAATTACGATCCAATATGGTTTTAAAAAAGGGGCTACACATGTAAACCGGAGCAGGATGTCTGGTAGAATAGTTGTTTACAGATAGAAACAAAAAAAATTATTGCACGCCGCGCCGTTCTTTGTCAAACCGTCTCGGTTTCTAAGGTCGAAATGTCGTATATTATAATATTGTAATATAAATTCAAGTACGCACACTTCGTCGAAATATTAAATTAACGACAATCAGTAGGTAGGTATTTATCAGATATAATATATAGGTAAATATTGGTCGGCTAAATAAAACACGACCCGAAATATTATAATAATATTCGTGCTTATAAATAATAAAATAATATGTGTAAATAGGACTACGATTTAAAAACGTATATTATGTATTTGAATATATTATTGCGTCGGTTTTTTTTTTTTATATATAAATTACAAACTGTATCCTGTCTGCCTTCGCGGCTATAGGTAATAATAATCCTGATTATATAATTTATTTTTAATCCACAATGACCTATGCCGTCTAATAACATTATAATATTATTTATTGTCGAATATTCGGGTTTGATTTTTAAACGAAACCCGAATTGTTTGCCTTCTGTAAAAAAAAAAAAAAAAAAAAAAATGTAAAAAATATAGACAATGATGTTCGCGTAAACGTACAGAAAGGCCACTGAAGTCGGTTTTTTTTTAATTTTTTTTATAGATTATTGTCATATTTGTAAAATTTGATAATTTGTGTTTATTATCTATAAGAAAAAATCCACTTGATTAAAGGCCGTTTCGTTTGTTTTACGTGAACACTTTTTTGCTATGTTGCCCGTTAGAGAAAGTCAGTGACGGGCGCAAAGGGGTCCATATACTCCCTCCTTCCATTGGCTTAAAAACACGACTACGACTTACGAATATTTGTTTAGTAACTCAATAATAAAACTTACCTCATTGTCAGCCAAATTGCAAGGACAACTATGATTTATTGAACAGAAGATTAAACGGAAGAAGAAGAATACGATTTGACTATGATCGGTGGTATTAGGTTCACTGCACACCGTTCCAATGGAAATTCGTGGGCACGCCACTTTAGACGTTGGCAATCTAGAGACGAATAACATTCGGGCCACAAAGTTACAGACTATCGTAAAACGTATGGAGTTCAGGCATCTATACGGATATGTTTCGTTAAAATAGCAATATATATTCTACGGATAAATATTACATGGACGACTTCGTTTTTATTGAAACAGTGCACTTGGAAATTTGTGCCCCACACCCCATGCCCCCCGGAGTCGATGCCGAATAGTGGTGTTTCGCGGGAATATTTTTCAACGGCCAGAGTAATACGGCGTTTCGTTTTTATATTTCCCATTTGCCCGCCGTGACCGTGATGCATATTGGTATACGAGTATAGCGACACCGGATCGATTGCGGTCGCAGGAGTGGAACGGAAACATTTTTATTTTTCCGTTCTCCCGTCAAGTACTACTTGTATACCAAATAATTGGTAAGCGTTTGCCGTCCGTCTCCGCACCGATGCAATCATATTATCGTTGGTATTATTATTGCCATTATCTATAAAACTAAATAGGTAACTGCAGTTAAACGATCCGACCGTAAGTTTAATGGGATTTTACGTCGTGTGCACGTTCATCGAGTATTATTATTTCGGTTTCCGTGTCAAACGGACGGTAAACGGCATTTTATTACACAGTCACTCCGTATAAGAGACTGCGGGTTAAATTATTATTAATACGTAAAATAGTAGGCCGCCGTTGTGGGTGCGCAATGTTCCGAAAAGGTAATTTAGTTTGTAATGCCGAAAGTGACGATAGACCAGCGCAATCGAAAAAAAAAACGATTCTAAACAAAGTCGAGTTTGATTCCACGGGTTGCCAAGGTAACCCGGCAATGACCCGGTATCAACATTTTGTTATCGGGGTAGTAATTTTTTTTTTTTTTTTAGAAAAACTAACGACAAAACGAGAAATAGTTATCAAAACAGTTACCACGGGGTGAATAATTATTTTAGAGCGTTTTTTTACCGTCACAAAGTGTTTTTGGAAAAAAAAAAACACATTACAGTAAAACGAATAGCTACTCGAAATCTTAACAAAAAAATTTTTATGAATTTTAATGAATAGTATGTCAAAATCCAATCAAAGATGAATATTGTAATTGGACGCTACTCAAACGGAGAGCATTATAAAACCACAACAAAAAAAATTACAGGAATTTTGATTCTTTGATATTATTGTTTCCTGACGGTTTAAGTTATGCAAATGAAAAACGTGTTTTAGATAATATGATACTGGTTGTTTTAATATAATTCCGTTTTTTTTTTTTTTTTTGACAAATTTAACTTTATATTTTGAGCGAAAAATTACATTATTATATATTATCAAACCCCAAACGCGTGAAATATTATTAGTTATTATAATTTTGTCAACGATCGCCGAGGCCGAAATTGTATTTGTTAATTACTTTTATCTTTATTTTTAAAGCTAAATAAGTCGTTGTTATGTTTTTTTTTTTTTTTGGAAATTTTTCCTATTTGATAGTTATTGTACTCGAAATACTTTTAAAAAGTGTCTTTTACAAGTCTGATAATCCTCTACACCTATACCGTGATCGTCCACAGACATTTTCCCAGAGATGGAGCGGATGTAATTTTAAAAATAAATGACGGATTTCGTTTGTTCATAAAGTAAACTTTTTAATAGCTTTAATATTCTTCTGTGTAAATAAAATCGTCACTCGCTCCGTATCTGTGCGCGCATCGAGCGAAATCAATCTGATAATATCCAGACGCTGTTTTAAAAAAAAAAAAAAAAATCTTTTTGTAATGTAGTTTGGCAATCGGTTTAAGCTGCGTTTAATGATAAAAATTGACAAAATTACCGCAGGAAGTCACTATGAGTATTTTTATTCTAGTGATTACCATAACAACAGCTACACTATAACTAAACGTTACTATTGTTGTTTACTATTTAATAAACGTATGTGCGTTCTAGAAAGAGAATATTAACCTCGCCTTTTACTCAATATCCGCTGAAAGGACGAGAATATGTCGGTCCTTGAATTCCACGAGCAATAAATGGTATTTTTTTATTTAACTTTATCTGAAATGTAACGACTATATCAAAATAAAACTGTCGTTCGGTCCGAAATTGTTATCGAAATATTATTAATAACGTTAACTGTTTAAAATTAATCGCGATTACAAATCAATGTGTTTTGGAATCGTAATCAACATTACGATTGGCATTATCACTTTAACCGTTTGAAATAATTTTTTTATTATTATTGCCGATCGCGTTGATTAACTACTACGAATTTGAATCGTAATCTGTAATCGTTAATCAGATTACAATTTGCTCAACATTGTCGCTGACCGAGATCGCCGATTCTATTAGCTTTTCCTAACTGCCGGCCAATTATATTGCACGACCCTCAAAAAAAGATTTTTTTTTTTTTTTTTTTTTTATGCCAAAACCTAGGGTGAAAAAACAACTGAATTTGTCTATCGAATAAGTCGATTATTCTGATAGGATTGTAAAATTAGCACTTAAATTAAACACTTAAACTGCTCAAATTGTAAGGGGGAAGGGTGGCGAAGGAGCACAGAGCTCCTCTTCTATTTTTAATATTTTCTTTTAGCGTCCCTTTACTAATTATTCCTATTGAGACGTCACTTTTTACGAATAATGATATTTTCAACAAAAATACATGTAAATATCCTTTTCTAAAATTTATAGTTCAATCAAAAATTATTATATTGTTCGTATAAATTTTGCTTTGTGTTATAACAAAGTAAGTAATTTAACCAAAATCTAAACATCATTTTTTATTATTTTACGAAAGTAAAGAAATAATTTTTTAACAAAAAATATATGTATATATATATATTTATATAAATATGCAAGCAAACCCTTTGTGTTTTTCTTTTGTACATAATTAATTATTGATTTACGTTTGAAAAATGTTGTAAGGGCGGCATGGAGTGAAAAAATCCTCGCGGGGCTTAGGTCGAGCTTAGTAATTCCAAAGGAACGCTAATTTTTTTTATTTTTTTTTTTTTTTTTGTAAGTCTCGTATAAGACATTTTTTTTTTTAATTTTTTTTTTTTATTATTATTATTCTATACATACCATTATTGAAAACGTCTCGCGCCGTCGTCGGTTTCGGCCGACATCCCCGACAACAAACACAAGCTCTATTTTATGCGTAAAACTAACGCGCATTATTGTATAGTATATATATATATATATATATATTGTTAACGTAAACACGTTTACCTAATACAAACGGCGTTAATAATATCACGTTATAATACGATAAAGATTTTTTTTTTTTTTTTTAAACACTGTCAAGAGTACCTGTATAAGTAATACTTACGTATTTCGTGACCGAATAAACAACCGAGACATTGTCGGTCGAATACGTAAAACACTCGCGTTGAAACGGTGCATCACGCAAGAATCGGTCGGCATTCCATCATATCGTAAATTCATAATAATTATAACAATAATATAATAATCCGTTCGTTTATTATTTTATTTTATTTTTATTTAGATGTCTACGAGTGTGCAGTTACTAATAGGTAGGCAGCCAGGGAACTACAATACTATTGCGTTTCACTATAAGACGCGTATGATTTTTTTTTTTTTCTCATGATTTACCGTTACTTTGAATTATACAAAACCGAATTACCCTATAGGGAACTTCCCCGATACCACACCTACAACGGTGGCCTACCCACAGAACGATGTGTGTCCGGCATTTTATTGAATTTCCGTTACGCCGCAGCCTAGGAGTGGTGTTGCGTAATGATTTTCGCCATTTTCTGTAGTGAAAAACATAATCGTTTCGTCACGAACCTACTTGATCGGTGTATTTTTTTTCATAATTTATTCAATTATCAGCCGTTGTAATATTAAAACCGGAATGGTAAGAAAAAAAAAAAAAAAAAATACACAATACTCGTGCGTATATTAATAATTATGCTATCGATTAATAGTACGTGTTAACAGAAGTCAGTAGGTTAAGAAATTACGTTGGGCACGACGCAATGGTCGAAAAATCTCGATTCGGAACAAATTCTACGGACGTTAAAAAAAAAAAAAAAACAAACACGGCACGCCAGTGAAATCAGATTCACGCACACCGCGCGCGATTATTAGTCAATTTAATTTTTATTTATAGTACATAAAATACGGTGATGATTTTGTTTCGCTTATCTGAACAAATTATTATTCGTACGGCAATATAATACAATGCACGCTCGAACAGAATAATATATATATATATATATAGGTAGTGTATCTCAAGTAGGTAAATATGTACTTCAATATATGATATTAATTAAAAAAAAAAAAAAAAATTATTATTCGTATACGGGATTTCAGGAATATATAAATTGCGTAATCCGCACACGTATATCTATGCGCGAACATTGAAATGCAATATATATATTGTGTATAAAACGACATTAAAGTGAATTTGATAGGATATTGCATTTTTCGATGTCACTTTGTCTCCAAGTCCCGTCACCGAATGTTCATTCCGACGGGTATCCCCGGCGAGGTTTAATCGTAAAAATATATGAATATCGTTTCGTACGAGAACGGGACAAATTCGATTATCGTACGCGTATAATATGAAAGTGTGATGTGTCACAGGCGTATTTTTTTTTTTTATTATTTTTTTATACGCGTGCACGGATCGGTCTTGACATTTTTTGTATTAAAAAATATATACATAATAATAAATACACAATGTTGTTTGTAGAACATTATTCTCTCAGTCGATAATAATATTGTTTTTCGCGTATAAAAGTCTGGTGAAAAAAAAAAAAGCCACCAAGATTTTATGTTTATAGTGTACGGGAATGTTTTTTTTATTTTTTCAATCAGACATAAATGTTATGATCGTAACGTATTGTTGTAACCTATTGAATCCGATATTTTTGAACGCTTACAAAAGCCACTACCGTCGAACTATAGGTTTTAACGTAATGTGTTTCTGGACACTATAGTGAAAGTTTTCCCTGGAAATTATAATTATTTTTTAAATATTCAAATGAATCTACGGTTATTTTAATTTAATTTTGAAAAAAAAAAAAAAACTAAAATTCAAGTATATGGAAAAGACACGTTTTAAAAACGTATGTTTCGTTGAAACACTAATATGGAGGGGAAAATATCTTAAACATTTAGAACCTTTCGATTGTGCGGTTAAAAAATTATTTTTTTTTTTCCGTCTGTGAACAACTTTCCTATCCGATATCGTGTTCCAATCATAAAACGGACAAGTGAGATTTTTGATCCTGTCGATGCATTACGGAGTTAATTGTTTTGATTTTCCTTGTACTATTCTTTATAACGGAAAGAAAAACCCGGATAACACCTCGGACAACGGGAATATGTTATTGCGTAAATATTTCCGTTTCTGTTATTTTCGATTTTGATTTTATTTTATTGTAATTCAGTGAAAAATGATCTGATATTTTTACCGAATGCTGACTATACGCGGTAGAATTATTCTAAAAATATTCCGGCGTTTTATAAGTCACTATAGAGTTTTAATATGGATATAATTACATAGTTGTGTAATCTTCGTTAAACATAAAATTTTGTTCAAATTCGTTAAAAACACGCCTAATTATAATTATAATTCATTTTGTTGTTACAAACGAATATAGCGATCAATTAACATGTTTAACCAAGAAACATCGCTCAGAAGCGTTTTTCGTTTGCAATGATTTGTCAGTGAATTTACATAAAATAACCCCACCGCGGTGTGAAGTACCGTGTCGGCCCTTTCATTATTATTATTTTTTTTTTTTTGAATTATTCAAATGCGACGTAGAAAGTTTTAATAATAATAATAATTAAAAAAAAAAATAATAATAATTTCGAAACCGGTGATGTTCTCGTGGGACGAACAACTCAATTTACTCGATTTCCTGATGGCGCGGTCGGTAGTCCTGTAAAACCGGGAGAGAATTCAAATATGTGTACGTATACATAAAAAAAAAAAAAAAAAAAACAAGAAAAAAATATTAACGATTACGAATATCGTATCCTTGAGAGGGAATTCGTGCGCGCGTCGAGTCGTCATTCGTGGATATACCGCGGAAATCGCGCGTATAATAAGTATACAAATATATAATACTTTATTGTATAATTATATATATATATATGTTCGAAAAAAAAAAAACGATCTTTTAAATATAATAACATATTGCGTATCGTTAAATAAAAAAAAAAATATATATATATGTGTGTGTGTGTGTGTGTGTGTGTATATATTTGTGCGTATGCGCATATAAGATAGATCGGCCGATACAGTGGCCGCACAGTGTTTCCGAGTTGTTATTTTACACGTGTGGACGATTTTTATGGTTTTTTTTTTTTTTTTTTTTCTTCTCATTCGCCGTCCTCGACCTCTGAAAACAAAACTCCGTATACTTATTAACTCTTGTGCCCGCCGAATCGGCGCTCGTACGCATCCGTTGGGCGTCCGATCGCTAGACAACTACTGTAGTGTGATTGTCGCGCGTACAGGATGATTTATTTATCAGTAAAATCGGAATAAAACCCAATTTCGGATGGTCAGTGGTCCAATTACCGTCGAACCGTTTAACGGTGACAATATTTTCAAAATTCCTTCCCCTCCCTTATATTATTCCGTGTACACAGTGGCACCGTGAACTTTTTATTTCAAAGACTAACGGTCAAATTTTTCAACATTTATTCTATCCTTCCCTATTCACTATACCGCCCCACTTACTACACGTCTCCCGATTTAAATATTTAACTTGTTGCGACTCGTACGTGGCGTATCGTCTGCAATTTGTGTTACGCATCATACGTCGAATCTGTGACGAAAAGTGGCGATCCCCGTTTGAAAACGATTAGTTAACGTTTAGTTTAGGCATAAGGAGTATTGAGTATAAGAACATTTTTATAATGGTCGAAAAAAACACCAGCGAGCTGTACATTTGTGGCAAATTCTGATCATTTGAATTCACTGTAGGACGAAGATATTATATATATATAACAAATTCTATTAGTAGACACATTTCGAACTGTGTAACTCTGTTTCGAAACATTTTTCGACGTTTTTGATTTTTTAGGTTATTTTTTTTTTTTTTTTTTAATATTTTATTACATTTTAGTGGGTATTTTTTTTTTTAAGATATTTTCACTGTATTAAATGCATAGCTCTAATAATAATGACGTATTACTCGCGTATTTCGTATGTACGGTGACGCAATCGATCGAGTGCGTATAATTCAGTACATAATTTTAGTACACATACCCGTACGTAGGTATGTAACGATTTAAAATAAAAAAAAAAAAAATAAATATAATAATAATAATAAAATACAGTGCATAATAATAATAATATATGCACGTAGTGTTATTACGTCATGGCGACGACGCGGAATCGCGGACGCAAGGAAAACAAATTGTTGGATACGGACCAGTTTGGCGTCGAAACGTTTTAAACGCACTATAAATAGGTATTTTTTTCATTTTTTTTTTTTTTTTTTTTTTTCATATATATATTTCGCCCTTCCCAGCCCCGTGCACTAAATAGAGTCTGTTATGAAATGCCGTTGTTCGACAATATTACATTGGGTACGTACCTATACCGTTTCGCAGGGACGTCATCGCTGGCGGAATGCGAGGGCAGGGCGCGTTATACACGGTGCGGATTTTTTCGTTGTTGAAAACCGTAACTGTCCGAACGAACAACGTTTAACTATACTGTAAAAACGATATGCGTATAACGGTGTATATGACATGTGAAATTCTCCCCGTAAAAACTACCAACGTTCGGGGACGTTATCGAGGATTGTTATTTAGCTCACCTAAATACGACCACCCCGCCAACAGGACCCGAGGAGACGAGCAGAAACTCTGTAGTTCGTCGATGTGTTATCGTGGACAGGGAGGCGGTGAGAAAAATACACCGTGGCAGAGGAAATATCGATTTGGAAGCATTTGTATAACGTTAACCGTATGTTTTTTTAAACTTCTTCGAGCGAGTGGAATGGCGAAGTATACTTCAGAATATACCGGTCAACAGACCAGCCGCGGGGGTCAAGGGAAGACACACCGGGGGAAACGGTGGCGGTTCTCGGTGAATAAAAACTGATTGTGCAACGAGTCGTGCTGGACTTGGTGGAAGTTGAGAAAGGCTTTAATGTCTAATAACATTAATTATTCGATGTTAACGGTCGATTTTCGTAATATTGATGTTTTATTATAAAATGCAATATTAATCTCATTCCGAACGTAAATAAATATAATAAATTATTCGGACGAATGTATTACAACGTAAAAATTTAATATTTTGTAGTCGGATTCGGATTATTCGCGTGTGTACCTTGCAAATAATATTCCCTGTGTATTTTGCATGCCCGGAAGAAGAAGAATAAGAAAAACAAACAAACGTCTAAGACCGGACGGTTTTGTGTACAATTCCGTTTCGTTTGTCTCGGGCGGCGACCGTCTGCAAACAAGATGTTGCGATATTAAAATGATATACCCCCGTACCGGTCGTACGACAGTAGTGGATATTCATTCGTCTGATACGGTGCGTTTTGATATTAAATAATTCCCAGACGCACACAGAATGTGTACCTAACCTTTATTCGGTTTACGAAATCGAATAAACACGCGGACGGACGGACGGACGGGGGGGAAGCAAGTCGGGAGTGTTCGATAAGGAACGGCCGGGGGGTGGGGGGTGGGTGGAGCTTTCTAAGGATTTATATAAACTCGTCCGGTCGTCCGTCCGTCCGGATGTCGGCCGACGGTCTGTGTATAATACGCGCCCCGGAAAACCCCCGGGCAAGACGATTTAGCATAATATTATTTTATTATCATATCCCGTCCGACCGGAACCACTGTAAACGGAATGATTTTTTTTTGATTTTTCCATTGCAGGAATCCGGGGGTCGTCCGCCGAAATTACCGTCGTACCGGAAGCGACCAATAAGTTGCGCGCAGTAATAGCCGAACGTCATCGTTCGCGTTCTTTACAAAAAAAAAAAAAAAAAAAACGTTTAAATCCCGGGTAAATCGAGTTTACATGGCGCTCCCGTTCCAAATACAATATTCCCGTCGCGGTTAAAATTCAAATAATATAATTGTGGGTCGACGATTTGACGGTTCGGATTTTGGAAGAAAAAAAAAACGGTTGCCAAGTTGTCCGTTAGTCCCGCGAACGGTGCAGTTTGACGGGGGTTTACCACGATAATTCTAACACATTTATCACCCGTTTACCGCACGCGGGTCCGAATCGTAATCCTACGACAAACAATATTTAAAGTGTTATTAGAGAGGAAAAAAAATTACAAACCGACGTTTTCCTCGCTCCCGCTACTATCTGTCTGTCCGTCTGCAGTAAACGCCGCGCCGACATGCCGAATGCGATTTAAACGTTTCTTTCCGGTTTATATCGATTCGAACATACCTATATTATATATTTTAACATAATACCTAAAAGTGTTACGATATCGTCGGATTATAAAAAAAAAAATAATAAAAAAACCAGCGTTCGTCATGCGTGAAAACCAGTTTTCCAACGCTTTATTGCGCGGTTGTTGAACATGCCTATTATAAAGATATTGCGAATCCAAATTGGTGACGACACCGGACCACGGCGGCGGTCTGAAGTAATTTCGCGGCGCGGCGTTTAAAATAATTAGATTACGTTGTTTGAATTATACATATTTTTGTTTTTTTTTTTTTTGTTTTTCGGACCTTTTACCGGGCCGACTTTGCTTGCGAACGATTACTCGCCGTTTATTTCGGTGTACCACCGTACGCGTATTTTTTTTCGTTTTTCGTTTTTCGACGGGTTCGTCCGGCGGGTCCGTTCGGTTGGACTACGGCGGTTAGATAGGATATTGAAGAAAATAATAAAATTAAAAAAAACCACGCGAAGACGTGACGTATCGCATTATATTTATAAGCGTGCGTTTTAAACGAGTCCATTTCGATTTTCAAATAATACAGCGAAATCGAAATACGCTTAAACAACTGCCGTATGCCAGTAGTCATTAAATAAGCAAACGTCTTAACTTCTACGATGACGACAAATTAAAAAAAATTCTAAAATTCCACGCGTCTGTCGGATTTATATATATATATATATATATATATATATATGTATTGAAAATTGCACATCTAACATGATATTAAAAATATAAAAAATACTTTGACGGAAAATCTCACGGGTGAGGCAGCTGTCTCTCTTGCCCACCCCGTTGCGTGCGCATTATGATTATACAGGGTCACTTCCTTATTTTAACAAATCATAACACAAAAATTATTGGCAATATTGATTTAATATAATTTCACCGTGTATAGGGGTACATTTAAAGTTTTTTTTATTTTATTTGGTTTTAAATACGGCATCTCGAACGTGGCCACCGTTCTCGTCAATGCCAACGAGACGGTCGGAACTTGAAATTTCTGTCCACTTTTTCCACTTTAGGCCGGCAATAGCAGCGCAAATATTGTTTTTGAGACGACGAATGATCTTCGGACGATCCGTGTGTACCGACGATTTATGGTAGCCGCCCCACAGGACTTTGTATTACTCGTATGTCGAACGCATCAAAAACGTATTATTTAATGTAAAACGAAATACGCGCACCGTTATGAAAAATATAATAAAATTCTATATTCTGATATTAATTTTTTTATTATTATTTTCGCTCCTGGCAATATTCACTGGTTTTCAGCGTGCGGTACGAGCGATTTCGCATTTCCGTTTCTCGCGAGAACTTTTCCCCGCTCGAACGGGGTACATTTTTTTTCTCGGACTTTTAATAATTCGATCAGATTTCAAACGATATTACGGTGGGCGCGCGGCGTTAATTGCTGTCCGCGTGTTTTTCTCTCTGGCTTGTCTCGCGGTTGAATGCGTAACGGTAATAAAGAAGCAGAGAACGAAAACGACAAAAAAAAAACAAATATTCAAAATATTCCAAACCCTGTATATCGCAGTCAGGCAACGAGCGGACTTCGACAGTTCGCTGTCCGACAGTAAAACACAATAATGCGCCTACCTACTCGTATATTATATTATAATATATTGACATTGGAACGGCCCGGGGGCGGCGGCGGCGGCGGCGACCGTCGAATAGAGATAAAAAAAAAAATAAAATAAATAATAATAAAACGAAAAAAAAAACAGTTAGATTCGTCATCGTCGTCCCCCGTTTTACAATCTCGCCCGGACGGATATGGAAATATTAGACGCTCGTAAACATCATCACGACCGATTTCGAAACGACAACGTCCGCGTCTATTACGATATACGAAACGTAATAATAATAATAATAATAATAATAAATTATGTGCGTTCGGCGCGTGTCTAAGACGGGAAATATAAAAAAAAAAAAAAAAAATAATAATAATAATTTCGTTTCGTAACTCTCGTCTCGTGGATGAAATTCGCGACGGGTGCGGGGTGTGCGGGGTGGGGAAATATCGTCTTAGCCGAACAAAGGAACAAGCCGAATAATGTTGTGGAGGTAATGACGAAAATCGCGCTTCGGAATCCGGTTTTTTATTTTTTTTTTTTTTTTTTTTTTTTTTTTATTATTACTCCGTCGTCTTCTTCCCGAACGCGAAAAAACCGGTTCCGTTAAAAAAAAAAATAATAATAATAATAATAAAATAAACGGCTACGTCGTCGCGGTCGCGTTTACACGCACGCGCAATCGCCACGGATGTTGCACCGGGCCCGGCCGCGTACACTCCACCGCGAAAATTCGTTAATTAAACGTAAAAAACTATTAAAAAAAAAAAAATAATAATAATAATAATAATAAGTACACGAAAAACTACTATAATAAATAAAATTACACGTAAAAAAAAATCCCGAACGCCGTGAAAATAGAATTCCGGACCGGTTTTTTAGCGTAATCGTATAATCGAAATAAATCGTAATAATAATAATAATAGCGGGCAATAGAGTCGATGCGATTATTATTTGATTATTATCGGACGGTATTTTATTTTATTTTTTTCTTCTTCTTCTTCTTCTTCTTCTCCTTTTTAATATTTACGAGCGGTCGGGTCCGTTCTGATTATTGCGCGGCGGCCGGTCGAAAACTCGACCGGCCCCTGACGTCACGACCGCCGCCGACACGTAGCCGTCCGGTGGTACGCGACCAGTATACGCCGTCCACGACACGTACCACCTGATGATTCCCCGCGATATCATTGATTATATTTTTTTTATTGGTTTTTTGTTTTATCGGTATGACCGAATTAGTGGTTACCGGATTGTTTTAAAAAAGGAATTTCGATGTTCCTATCCCGTTTCATACGGGATGCCCGGTGCCGGTGTATTCGTATCGTGCGATTCACAGAGGAATAGGTAAGTGGGTCGTGGATCTAAAATTTAATACAAAAAAAAAAAAAAAAAAAAGAAGAAAAAAACGGTATAGAGTGTAGATGAAAAAAACGAGTAAAAAAAACTTTCGGCCGAGATTTATATAATTGATGATTCAAAGTAAAAAATATTTCGCGCCGCCGCTTAGGTTCCGTCTATAAATTCACTATATAAAATACGGTTAAAAAGTAATGTTTTTTTTTTTTTTTTACCAATAATTGGTCGTTATATGATAATGATAAACATTTTTATATTTTTCATATTAATAGTCATAACGTTAGTTTATAACCTTCGTTTATTTATTTTATATGTTTTTTAATTTTTTTTTTTTGGTATTTCATTACATTGTGGTAAACAATTGTAACAAGAAAAATATTAGTTACGAATTCTAATCTACTAATTTCGTTTATCACTCGCGGACGTGATTTTTTTTTTTTACATTCAGCATTTTTTTTTTTTTTTTTACCTTATAGGTATCCGTATGTAACAATGAAAAAATGTATTTAGATAAACTGAACCATAAATCGAATATTAAAACGTTGCAATTCGCATTTTGTTGAAAGTCATTAAAACATTTAAACCGATCAGGACGTGTGCCGCATAAAATATCGATAAATTCGGATGCCAATTTGTTGGTATGGGAACCGATTCGGACGTAGGCCTTTTTTTATTCCGACGTATGCTTATACGTATAATAGAGAGACCCAAAAGAAATTCGATCGTTTTCGTGAGACGTTTTTCTCTTTTTTCTTTTTTTATTTTTACACCGAAATGTTCTACGGTCGTTGAAAATGTTGAATTTTACGAGATTTTAACGAGATTTAATTTTAAACGTTACTATACTGTAGTACTGTGCGGTCATAATTATACACGCACTTGTATACTATTATACAATATCGACAGATGTTGGAAAACGTCGAAACGCACGTATAAAAATAAAAAAATGATTCACGATATTATACAAATAATTAAATACGAATATGCCTACGTTCACCTATATAATATCGGTGCCTACGAAAATTGTCCGAGACTATACTTTTTCCAAACGAAAATTTTGACTGTTTTTAATATAAAAATAAACAGGTCAAACGGTATGTATTTATTATATATATATATATTTGTTTTTGTATTTAGTTGATAACACTATTATTTTGACAAATTTAAAAAAAAATTTCAACATTTTGTTAGTGTTTTCGAAAAAAAATCATCATTTTTGAAAAGGCCGGGCGAATAACAGACAAATGTATAATGTGATACGTGATTACCCTTTCTGTACACAATACCGGATTAAAAATCAGTTCAAAAATGTTCACTTTTAACTGCAAACTTCAACATAGAGGCCAAAACCAGAGATGGACTATGTAATAATTGTTCTGAAACGACACTGAAAACTATACTCCGATAAAGGCGACATCGCACCGTGGACGGGCTAATGGTTGTAGGTGGGAAGTTGGGAGGGTAGAATATAGAAGGGAATTTAATTTGTAATCAACGATAAACCATTATTAATGAAAAACGATTCAGAACAAAATTCAGTTAATCATGTTACGAAACGATTTTTACGTTTTTTTTTTTTTTTTTTTATATTTTTTTATCTAAATTTGCACTTTAAACGCTAACAAAAAAAAAAAAATAAATAAATAATAATAATAACTACAACATTACGCTCAACTTTTTATTTTTAACTACTAAGTACAATTTGTGATGAACCCCGTGTACAAATGTCAAGCATTCCTGGTCGGCCGAACCAATTTAATCTATATAAAACCAAACAAAAACTCAAAAACATAAAATGCCTATACATAGATTAAAAATGGCCAGAATTTTTTGAAAATTTATTCACCCATAGTTAAGGCTAACGTTAATATTCTGTGAAAATTGCACGTCTTTAAAATTGTTTTTAACAGAAATATAACAAAAAGAAAAAATCGAAAATAATGAAACCATTATTGCCAGACATTTTCTGGTTTCCTTAAGTTTTTTTTTTTTCCGATTTTTCCAAATTATTAAGAAACTACAACGAAAATCAACGAAACCTGACGCCGGCTAGTTCCGAAATGCTTTTCGAAAAGATGTACACTTGAAAATCGGAGCAGAATGTCTAACCGAAAAGTTGTCTGCGGACAGAAAAAACTAATAATAATAAATCAAAAAAAAAAAAAAAATAACCACACATTATAGTAAGACTAATACATTCGTAGCTTCGTTCAGAATCTAAAACGATTATCGATTTATATTATTCAGAATTTCGACAATCCGGTTTCTGTATGTTATGCAAATAATATAGTAAAAAACCCGTTGGTTTCCGAACAAATTCGCATTTCGATTGTTCGCCGGTAACATATTATGTCGACCACCGTGATTATCGTTATCTCTAATAGAGATTCTCTATAAGTCCGGACGATCGCAGACCGCTTTTTTTTTCTTTTTTTTTTTTGCGAGTCAAATGAAAAAAAAAAAAAAATCGAATAAAACTCGATGTTATAACGTATAACCGATGTTATACGGTACAAGGCCGATAGACACGAGTAGTGGTTTCATAATCTATCGGCTCTGCAAAAATTACAGTTATCGGACCGAATGAGTTTCATGTATTTCGTTAATCGAATAGGAACTTCCTGTGCGTGTACCCATACGGTAATAACCACTTACTCGGTTATTCATTAGATTATTTGATAAAATTTAAAATGCTATCCCAACCGATGGTTTCAGTTTACATTTGTAAACTTGTTTATATGGATGCAAACATAATTTCGTGTTTAAAATCCATCTGCTGTAAGTACCAACATTTACGTCAGGCGTATAACTACTTTACGTTCACGAATAACGTAAAAACGACCGTAGCCAGTCCGCTTAAAACGAGTGTCGGTGGAAAACTAATGGTAAAGTCTCATCACGAAAATGGTATTAAATTTGTAAAAAATCGGTAAAAATTCGGAAAACCCGGAAAGTCCGGGGGTGGGGGGGGGTATTAAATCATATCGTTATTACAATGTCACCGGTTCTCCTCCGTTCGATTGTTTCGGGATGTCTTGTCGATGAGCAACACGCGAATTATAGGCGTTGTTCCCCGGCACTCGCCGGTTTTACCGTGAACATATGGCGCGGGCTGTTCCGTTGGTAATTCGGACGCGAAATTTTGATTTTGAGTTATTATCCGTCCGTTTAATCGTCCCGGGGGTATGATCGATGGCTATGTGGGTATGGGCGAAACGCGTCTTTTCCCTGACGTCTTTGCGAAAGACGAGTTTGCTATATATTTTTTTTTTTGCGTTCTATACCGGGCGCGGGCGAATCCGTGCGGGACGGCTAGTAAATAATATAGGCGTGAAAAAAAAATAAAAAAAAATAATAATAATACCCATCATAATATAATGTATTGTTATAATACTACGGCGACGTCCGAGCGTTATAATAATAATAATAATAATAATAATATACCAACGCCGAGAGAAATATAATACAAAATAATATTATTATTTGCCGTGCGAGTGACCTAAATAACGACGGCGTACGCGCACGTCGTCTTTTCGTTTTATTTAACCCGACACACATAATAAAATAATAAAAAATTATAATATCATTTATATGGCCGGTAAGGATCGGGGCGATTCGGTGTGCCGGGCCCGCGAATTATTATCGTCGACGACGACTCCGAGACCACGTCCTCCATCGATCGGTCCGACGGCGGCGGCGGCGCCGGACGTAACTACAGCCACAGTATAATATTATCGTACACCTATTTAATATTATTAACCAATAAAATAGATTCTAAAATCGCCAACTATTTTTTATAATATTATCGACGCAATGTCGTTGTTCGTTATTATTATTATTTTTTTTTTCACTTTTACGGCTAGTAAAAATGAGCATTTTACCGCGGTAAAAGAAGCGATTTTATTTACCGCCCGGCGACGGTACTTTGTGCGTTTTGTTCGGAAAACACACTTTTCGAAATTTCCAAAACGATACATCGGATTTTTAATTTTTTTTTTTTTCGTTTCTGAGTTACCTCGGCTACGTGGGAAACGAAAATACACGGCTACCCCTCTCGCCGTACAACAGTGAACTATCCCCGTAGTGCATAGTATCATTTTTTTTTTTTTTTTTCATTTTTTCTTTTATATTGTAGTACTGGACCGCAACAAAACCGGCAATATTTACTTCTGTCTATCGCGATTTTCTTCTTTTTTTTTTTTTTTTACACATACTTGTAAAATATTTGAGTTCCTTTGAAAATCAGTAAAAAGTAAATCGTCTCGAATACACAAACAATCCATGAATCATATTACGCGCAATGATAGTACAATATTCTTCAACTTATTTTGGCCGCTGTACGTTTGAAACTAACGTACCATTCGGAAAACAAAATTAACTACGCGAAATTATGTGGGCAATTTGTCGGGATACTCGCAGGGCAAATCCAAAAAAAAAAAAAATAAGCGAGGCGGCCAGATTCATAATTGTGCCATTTTTTTTTTTTTTTTTTTATGTAGATTTTAATACTATAGTTGTTACTTATTTTCCTTGCGAATTATGTAAGTAATACATAGATTACAATAAAATATCGTCAATAACGAAAATATCGTAATGCTGTTGTACATTTCTACGACGGTTCACTCGACAGCCCAAGCTCCAGTACGCATGCGCGAAACCGGACCGTTCACTCACTCCCCCCCCCCTCACCCACCCGTATATTATCATTAAAAAATTATTAGTACGCGAGTCGCGGCACTCGGGAAATTAACTAATACGATATCATTATGATATTATTAGTTATGTCGATTTCGTAATATTCGTACAATTATTTTAATAAATTGTAAACTTTGCCGAGTGCCAATTCGAATGTTCGACGTTCGAACGTGCCGGCCGACGTTTGTGTACACCGTAAGCTTGCGAGGAGGAAAGCCTCGTGCAGGCGTCACCCTCTAGGAACGGCCCCGGGCACCCCTGCGTCTAAATATGATAAAATATGCATGCAAACGTTCGCAAGGAAAACACGTTAACTATGGAAAATATGCTGGGGGAAAAAAAAAATAAAAAATAAAAATAAATAATATTTAAATGCAATTAATAATTTTTTTACACCGTAAAAAATATATTTGCATATCCGTTTGCGTAGACGCCATCGTAAGTTAATTACGTTTTAATATAAATTCGACTTTCTTCTTGCACGACCTTTATAACGAGTTTATACGAATAACGTATATAGATAACACGCTTAATATTCGCTTCGAATTAATTCTTGCAAAGCGGCGCTATAAAGCGAAAACAAAAAAAAATTAAACCGCCGATACGAGTGAAAATAATTTTTTATATAAATTAAATAAAATTCGAAAAATATATGCGAAACGAGTCGTACGAAACAAATTTGTTTCCTATAAACGGAAATAGTTCCCTACAGTTATTTTTTCGATTTACATACATACTAGGGCGGACCAAGAATATTATTTTTATTTTTTTTTTTTTTTGCTGCCGTATCTCGAACAGTTTGTTTTCACAGGTGTAACAATACCGTATAGAATTTTCGGTCAAGAAAACAAAAATGTTTCCAGTTTGCGAGCGATGATGTCAAGCGAATAACGAAATTTGTATGTATTTTATGTATTTATTTGTTACTGTTTAAACGACCGGCGGGCAAAAAAAAATAATACAAAGGACGACATGAGGGACAAACAAGGTGGCAATAGTCGATAGAAATTTTGGCAATTTAACCCATATACAAGTTAAATATTAAACAGTAACTAACGTACTATAGGAGCAACAAAACTAACTACGACTAGGGTATTGAAAAACGACCGAGAACCGCAAAACCTAACCGAACTCGTCAGCCGGCCAGTTAAATTACCGATAGTCTTCGTCAGAGATAAAAAAAAAAAAAGGGTTGATTAGGAATTAAATTACACCGGGCAGTAAGTTTAGTGAATATTCGACGGCCGAGACTATCAGGAAGTCCGGTAACGTTACACGGTATCGCAGGCCTATCATCGATATTGGATTTGAATGCAATAAATTTCCAAAAAAAAAAAGAAAGAAAAATCTGCGCACGGTTCAAGGAGGGTACAATATTTGTTGGCATTTTCGTTTGTAATTTTAATTTTATTTCGATTTCGAATTCCGAAGAACATTGGTACCGACCACGACAAGAGCTGCGCGTACACACACACACACACCACAGACCGTATCGTATAAATTATCGTAACAACAATACACCGTGTTCGCAAGGTTATCTATAAACGCACTCCGGACCCGTTTATTCAGCCTGTATACGTTTTTTTTTTTTTTTTTACGACCCGTTTCCCGCACACTGCGAAATACCTACAATAATATTATATATATATATATATATATTATGTTCGTTAAACTGTTAAAAAAAAAAAAAATAAAAAAAAACCGATCGAACGGAACGGCTTGCTGCTGCTGTTCCTGCAGACCGGCATAACATGTTATACAATATAATATAATATTGTTATTAATACAACCGGTTCGGTTTGACCGAGATACCATTTTTTTTTTTATTATTATTACCATCGTGGTTATTGTCTGCGGCCATATACGTTCCGACATTGAGAATATTTCGGTCACTCAGAAGATTCAAACGAAACAAATTACCAATAATAATTATGATAACGCATAAAAAACAACGACGCGAATCATTGCGATCAAGAATCGATTCGCAGCGAAACCCGGTTGTTAATTTATTAGCACCAAAGCATTAGTTTTATACCGGATTCCGTTATTTGATTTTTTTCGAAAAACCGCCGGTAATCTATCTAATCGAATCCGCATAGTTTACAGTACCGGTATAAATCGTTTTTACAAGTCGCAATAACGTATGGTGCCCAGGGTTTTCACTGGGCTATTGCAAATTTCAAAAAAAAAAAAAAAAAAAAATGTTTCAAGTAAAGAACCGCCGGTCGAAAAATAAACATGTTATTACATACCGAAAAAAGTGTTGTTCGAGTAAAATTACTCTAAATAAATCTCTAATCTTCTATTTGTTTTAGTTATTAATTATGATTGGTGGTTATTATAAACAAAAATTATCACTACAGACGGTTCTTTTATCTCGTAGAACGTTGACACGTACAGGTTTGCACATATTCTAATAAATTTATGAAATCTATACGAAATCGTCATATTTGAATTGAAAACACGATAAATCTACAAATGGTAACATTCTAATTGTGGTGAGGGGGAGGGGTTCACAGGCGGTTTTTTAGCGTATCACTTCGTTAAATTAAGACGCTTTCGTTGAAAACGTCTGTCATTATGTGTACAGCACAACTGTTTTTTTTTTTTTTTTTTTTTTTATAATGTTATCCAAAATTAAAATTCGATTATTGATCTCTAATCTTTGGGTCTGCGGTACAAAATATCGAAAATTATAACTTATATAAACACATGTTTGTTGCCCTCACACATTAAGAATCCGTCGTCATTTTTCCTATTTTTCTACCGCTTTTTACGGATTCTTTAATCAATACTTGGTTTTATTTCTGTTTAACGAGGTAAATTTAATAACAAGGGATTTTATGCATTTTTATCGTTGCGAAACTTATTAGCGAGTCACCGTAACATTTATCTGGTTAGGTTATCTCTTTAATAATAGTTTTTTTTATTTTTTATTTTTGTGAAATATAATTTGTTATCTATATCTTTATATATATATATTTCTTCTGTCCGTGTGTATGTTACTGAACTCCTACTAAACGGCTAGACTGATTTTGATGACATTTTTGTGTGTATTTGAATGAGTCTCTGGATGTATTAGATTCACAATTAGACCAGATAGGTTGCGTTGCAAGGGTGGCTGACACAAGGCTATTGGTATTTTTAGTACAGGGATCAAATAATTTGTGCTGGTTTATGGGTTACCACGGTGATACGGATGAAATTAAAAAAAACCGTTCAATTTGTTGATTACCGCGGAAACCAAATAGTATATATATGTATACAGAATAAAACGGTGAGTCTGGTAACGTTAAATCGATAATCCTCCTCCACAAAATATACAGACAAAAATAGTGATCAAGCTATACGTTTAGTTTAGAAACGAAATGAAATGAAGCAATTTCAGTTCGGTCGATACATATGTAGACCGGACAATATACCAAAATATTCCAACGAAGAAAACGAAGAACCACCGTCGAAGGTTATTCCGGAGTAAAAAAAAAAAAAAAAAAAACAGATGCCCTTGACAGGATACATGTAGTTCATCCGAATAACAGTGAATGTTTTTACTTAAGAATGTTGCTTCGCGTGATCAAAAGTCCGAGTTTCTTTGCAAGAAATCGAGAGATAAAATCTTTTAAAAAAAAAAAAAAACTGCTTGCTTGAGTGTACGATCCTAAATGGATGTGGAGCTAAGGAAACGGTCTCAAGCCCTAGAATACCAATGAAACCAACCAATCTATGATTTTAGATTATAAGGTTCCGACTTCCCGTAAAATTATGCTTTTCGATGACTATAAATAAGGCGCAGGGCCGTACATTAAACGTTCCAGGTTTAGACATAACTTTAACTCGTGTTTTTTTTTCAATTGTACGTGGCTCGTGCAAACAAAATCTATTTGTGCTGGTTCCAGAAATATTTAATGCCCGCGGGGCTAATTGAAAATAACATTTAATTAGATTTAGACATAATATATAACCCGTACATTTTACACATTGCTCGTTGAATTAAAAAAAAAAAAAAAAAAAAAAAAAAAAAACGATGTGCGGGACAACTAGACTGGATACCGAATCTTGGTCATACTTTTTATTTTTTTTTGATTTTCTGAACCGGCAATACGTGTCGGCCAGCCGGAACCGCCGTATGGCATTACTCGGGGAGAGAACTTCGGTGTTACTTGACCCGAACAAGGCCGGGCCCGGGTGACGGGCAGCTAGTAAGTAAATATGTATTTATATAAATATGGATATTATTCCGAGACGAGACACGTGCGGTATAATAATATTCCGCGGCGGCCTGGCCGTGCTTTCCGGCGCATAATATTACAGAATATACGTATATCTAATATACGCGTATATAGGCCGGGTGTATTTGTGTGAGGCGGCGCACGCGGCCCGAAAACCGAAAACGTACGCTTTGAGCGATCCCCGGGTCCCCCCCTTTTAGCGTACCGGCCGCGCGCACAGTGTACGTCAACGTACACGGGCCGCTGCCGGGATATCGCGTATACCACCTGGTGCGGGGTCGTACGACGCGCGCGTACGCCGCGGATAACGCGCGCGCGGAAGTCCGTTTAATTATTGATTACGAAACCGACGGTGGCCGGCGCACCGGCAGCCGGAGAATATATTTACATGTATTTACTAAAATATTCCGGTCCGCCGGCGGTATATACGAGCAATATAGGCATTCGCGTCGGTAAATAACGCGCGGTGGTGTTTACATAGGTTTCCCGACGGTTTCCGGACTGTATTGCCGAATATCCGCCGGTCGGCGGGCGCACGTCTTCGCCGACCTCGCCGCCCAGACGACCGAAAAAAAAATAACACGCGGATGGCCCTCCCTCCTCGCGCGCGCGCGCATAATGATCGGCCGCTGTGGACTTGACGCGCTAAAACAATATCGCATATAGGCATATGTGATACGGGCAAAATGCGCACCGGACCGGATTTATCCGATAGAACGCTCCGTAAAAATGTCTTTAATAAAAACGAATTACAGTAGAACTCCAATTATCCGAACGCCAATCATCCGGACGTCCAATTAACCTAAATTGTACTTTAGAAAGGTCATGGAATAAGTTACTGAAGCAAGTTGAAGATACCCAAAATGTGGAACCAAATGTTGAAATAGCTGAAATACAAGAGTGTATAAGCCAAGTTCACGTATTTAGCGATTGTGATGAAGAGAATATAAGTGAGTGGTTGCTTATGGATACAAATAATCCTGGATATCAAATACTTTCGGATGATGAAATAGTTCGTAACTTATTTGAAGAAGATGAAACTGAAGAAGAGGAATATGAAACTGACGATTTGACTGAAGGTGAAAATGGGCCGTCTCATTCTGAAGCTTTTGATGCATTGGATTTGGCGTTTAAATGGTTTGAGAGACAAGAAGAATCAAACACCACTCAATTGTTGCAATTAAGAAGATTGAGAGACCTAGCTGCTCTAAAGAGAAAGTCAACTATGAAGCAAACTAAAATATCATCATTTTTCAACATAAAATAAATTATGTGCCAAGTCAGCTTTTTTTTTGGTTTTAAATTATGTCACGTATGTACTTTAATTAAAGCTTATTTTGTTTCAGTTGAATATCTAATAAAATTACATAATTGTTTATGGTTACGTGTGTATATAACTTTTGATATATCATATGTCAATCATCCGGATATTTGCTTATCCGGACCACCCTTGACATTAATTAGTCCGGATAATTGGAGTTCTACTGTATATCGAAATTCGATTATCACTTTAGGCGAAAGATTTATTCAATTTTTTTATGGGTAGGTATATTACCATCTAGATAATTACTAAAAATATAATTATTTTTCTATCATAGATAAACTTCAGATGGATTCCAAAATTTTCGTCTAGACAAGATATTCGAAAATTTCGTGGTTTTTTTTTTTTTTTGTAATTTATATTTGAACCGGTGTTTTATATTGAAATTTATGCTGATATTCGTAAAAAAAAAAAACACAAATTATTGCAATTTTTATTGTAGTTATAAATTGTAATTTTTTTTAAAAAAAACATCAAATATTTCAGAAATTAATACTCGGACACACTCGATAGCGTATTATTTTTTTGTCTTAGTTATTCTATTAATTATTCAATGGTAATTTTAGATTCTGAGCGTAACGTGGAATGTATTGGTTTTACTATGATGTGTATGGTTTTTTATTAATATTAATTTTCTTTTCCGTCTGTAAACAACTTTGTTACCAGAAATCTTTTGTTCCAATCAAATAACGACAACAGAGTCTTTTTGTTGAATTTTGAATCTAGTTGGGCGCGTTGAGGAGGTCATTTTTTGATTTGCCTGGTAGTTTTCGTAATAATGGAAAACTCGCGTAACGTAAAAATCATAGCATTTCAAAACACCGGATCGACCGGATTTCGTTCAGAATCGTTTTTTCGTCAGCAATGATATTTATCTTTGTGTACCGGTTAAAAAATAAAAATTCCTCTCTATATCCTACCTTATCGGTGGCCTACTTACTAACACTGTCCTGTACGAGGAGCGTAATAATGAATAATGACGATATAAAAACACCCGAAATAGACTGGATGTTTTTTAAATCGAAACCGGTTGTAAAATACACACAACCCAGCTATATATAGTACTCTGGGCTAAGTATTTTCCACACGTGTTTAATTTATTTGTATTTCATATACACATATATTTTATTGTTATTATTATAACAATAACAACATGGTATTTTACGGAGTAAGCTGCACAAACTCTTGGTGGCTCGTGAACGAGTTTTTTTTTTTTTTATGTAGTTAAAATCTATAACTGTTTACCTAAAATCAGTTTTTTCGCGGATAAAACTTGACCGTAATATCGAAACGTTTCGCCAATGGTTACAATATAGAAAATTAAAAAAGTTAATTTTATTGGTAACTCTTAATTAGTTTAAAAAAAAAAAAAAAAAATAGTATAACAGAAAATAACTTGGCGTTTTGTTAAAAATTTAATGTTACTTTACACATTTTTTTGTAAAACAAATTATGTGCTAACCTATGTTTTTTGTTTTTTTTTTTTTTTTATTTTTTTTTTCCACAAAAATGAATTACGTATTTTTACTTAAATATCGTTAATACATAACAATACGAACAACCGGTCTATGAGATACCTACACGAGTCTTGTAGGTATAGTAAGTCTAAAAACGTTTTAATATTAGAATAGAAAACACGTGTATGCACGGAAGGGAATTTTAAAAAAGTAACATTTTACTTATCTTTACTGTTATTTTTGTTTTATTTAGGATAACTTTACTCAGACTAATTTAAAAAATTGGTTAACTTGACCAGCTGCGTAATTTACGCAATTACTCTTGACGACGGAAGTCGATTTGGTCCACTCGGCGTGGCAACGTATTTTGACGTCTTTGTTTTTTTCAAATTTAACTTATTTGTCCTGTTTTAATAGTATTAAACGAGTTAAAATTAAACGCGTTTTTACTCAGATACTAATACGATTGCATAGTTTTATTAACGTCGAATAGTATTAATATTAATATTTATTTATTTATATTTGTAACTAAGGATAGGAGCCAGATTAGAAGAAATGTTGTATTAATCATAACATATAACAATATGTTTAATCGTTTAATTTTATATATAAAAAAAAAAGATTGATATTAAAAAATACATCATAACGCGATGGAAACCCGGTCGGAAATTGATATATTTTATTGAATAGAAAAAAAAATAAAAAATTTTATTTCAATATTTTGCGAATTAAGATAATAATTTATGACTTCCCCTTCCCCCACTATATTAATTAACGATATTGGAATTTATCAATCGAGGGCATAAATAATAATATAATATTGTATAGGAAAATATGACGACCGTTGGATTTTAGATTCTGAGCACAGCTTGTGGTTTTACAATGATATTTATTTTTTATTTCTATTTTCCTGTAAACAGTTTTTCTACCAGAAGACTTTATCCAATCTGTAAACTCCCGGTACTGTTTCCGGTAGTAAAAATTTTGTTTAGTTGGTACTTTAAAGACGTAATTTTACGATGGACGCCCATTAGTTTTTTTAATGCGGTAGAAAAACTACCAACAAATGACGAAAAAACGGCAAAAACACGATTCCGACAAACTCGAGTTTTACGACTGACACTACTTCGCTCAGAATCGTTTTTCGTTTGCAATTGATCGGTGCCCGCAGATAATAAATAAATAAAATTCCTATCTATATACCTTCTGAACGTCCCACCAACATCAGTGACCCACCCACGGTGCAAAACACGTATGCCTTTTTATTGCTACGTCTACACCAAGATGATAAAATAGCACGTTAATCAGTTTAACAACAATCTACTCGAAATCCATATAGAATATAGTTTTAGTGTGTATAAATAAAAAAAAACGTATACGAATAAAATACTACGTGCGCGACAGTTCCACGCATGAAAGCCCGAGGAAATGACAAATAACTAAAAATAGTGTTGTTATTACATTAATCCACGCGTAGCCCGTTTCGAACAACAATAATATATCATGGTAGTAAAATAACGATATATTTATAAAAAAAAAAAAAAAAAAAAATTAATTATCATAAGTTTATTTTGATAATCGGGTATAAATATAACAGAAAGACACCGGGGCGGCGAGGAATTTAACGGTGTAGTTTCCGCGCCGGGCCCAAAGCGTAGGCCCGAAAAGAAAACGGTCTCGGTGTTTTCGGGAGACGTTTAAAAATAAAAACGAGTTGTCGACGATGCGTCAACAGACCCGCACGCAGAGAACGAATCCGTTTTGTCGACCTCGTCGTTCAACGCGTTAAACAATCACGGTAGAAGACCAAAAAACAAAAACAAAAAAAAAAAAAAAAAAAACAGTTTTGATCACGAGTCGCGGTTAAAAATGGATGGCGACCGTTTGGTAAGAAAAGAAAAAAAAAATGCTCGTGTTGCGGCCGAGGGCGTTGACAGCGTCTGCTGGCTGCCCGTCCCCCCGCGCATGCCTATATTATAATAATTATTATTATAATTCTCGAATAAAAAATATTCCATTCGAACGGTAGCTGGACACGTTCGGTGTTGGTAACAAATAATATTCGTAACGGGCCGAGGATTTCATTCCGGCGCGCGTGTAGTAAATCGACAGCGTCCCTCGGCCGGACCGGTATATAATATTATTGCATAATAGCACCGCGATCGTATTTAAAAATATTAAAAAAAAAAAATAATAATAATAATAATAATAAAACGGTTTACAATGGTCGGGTATTCTCGGTCGGCACGCCGCCGACCATTGTTCTGTCGTAATAAATATATATATATATATATATTATTTTTATTTTTTCTAAATTCGCGTACGACTATATTATAATATAATATATTCAATAAACGTCAACGTCATTCGGCGGCAACGGAAATAATATTATAAAATAACCGAATTTCTGACGAAAAAATAAAATATTGGTACGTTATAGAGCGGAATTTAATACATAGATATAAATCGTCGTTAACGCAAAACTATTGCGACCAAAGTAAAGACATTTTAATCGTGTTTTGAAACGCATTCATTTTTACGTTTATTTTTTTTCTAATCAAAATGTACACTTTTAACGGTTATTGCAGCAGAATTATTAGAATTACCGTCACGGTTTTTTTTTTTTTCTTTTCTTATCTTTCACCGTAATGTGCAATTAATGGTGAACCTTGTGTTAAATTTTCGCGCTTTTCAGTTGGCCCAACAAAACTTTACCCACGTTATTCGGAAAATAGAACGGTAGTCCGGAAGAATTTTCTGATTTTTTTTTAATCAAAATGTGCACTTTTAACGCTTATATAAAAAAAAAAAAACTACTACATTTCGATCGATATTTTTTGTTTACTACTTAATACAACTTATGATAAACCTCGTGTACATTTATCAAGCATTCAAGTCAGCCATACCAATTTCATAAAAATATAACCAAACAACAACTAAATAAAAAATAAAAAACTTAAAATGCGAATGCCTATAAATAGCTATAAAAAAAATGTGCAGAATGTTTTGAAAATGTATCCACCCCTAAAGAGGGCTTATATTAATATTCTGTAAAAAATGCAGCTCTTCAAAATTGTTTTAACCGAGTTACAGCAAAAAAAAAAAATAAATAAAGGCGTGCATACTTCGCACGAAGATAATAACGATTGATATGAATTGTATAGATAGGAATTTAATTTATATCTGTATACAAGGGTAAATTGCAAACGGAAAACGATTCTGAGCGAAGTAGTATTAGTCGTAAACATAAATAATAAAACGTGTTTTTGCCGTTTTATAGTAATTTTTTTCTACCGCGTTAAAATGACCTCTTTAGAGTGCAAACTAAATACAATTTGTTACCGAAAACAGTACTGGAGTGTATAGATCGGATCAAGTCTTCTGGTTAAAAGAATGTTTAAAGAAAAATAAAAATAAAAATTAATATCATTGTTAAACTCCTTCTTAGAATCTTAAATCTAAAATAATGAATCCATAACATTTTCCTATTTTTCTTCAAAATATTTATTAAACTACAATCAAAAAAAAAAAAAAAAATTTTAAAAAATAACTCCGCTAATGCACCAACAACATCCGAAATTCTTTCAGAAAACGTGCTACACTTGAAAATCGGAACAGGATGTCTGGTGGAAAAGTTGTTTACCGACAAACAAAAAAAAAAAAAAAAAAAACATGCACACATCATAGTCATTCTTCGCTTCGCTCAGACTCCAATACAAATGTTTACGTGAAAATAATACATATAAATAAAAACTATGTATTTTATTGATTCTTATCTGTTTTACGTCTCAATGGAATATTGTAATATAAAGGGGGTTAATGTTCGAAAAACACATTTTTTTTTCTCCTTCATATTTACCTGTCAAATTATACAATTTATTATAGAAGATAGCCATTAGATAAAATCAATCCAATAGTATAGTAAGGTACATTTTAAAATAACTAGATAAAGATAGAATAAGACGCATAACAACCGAATTGTCTAGATAAATATAAACGATCGGCAACTTTTTATCTAGATATCAAAAAAAAAAAAAAAACAACGTAAAACTTTGTGTTAAAAGTGTACCCCGACGTGGTGCACATTTATATTTCAAAAAAGTTGTTTACGATCGATGTTACTCAAATACTAATTTATAAACCATATATATATATATATATATTTTTAATCAATATAAAAATTAAATATTTTACATTTTATTATTTCTAATAAACATCGAATGAATTGCGATTGAAAAAGATTTATCTACATGATGATGGTCTTAATAATTGTTTATCTATCAGACAACGGCTTATTTTCGGTTTGTTCGAATAAGATACTTGGCTTATATATACCTATAGATATCTTATTTATCGTTTGTTAATTATTTCAATTGTATACCATAGAACCGCAATCACGGTAAACTTGTCTACGAATTAGTGTACGACTGTATGGGCCCAATTTAAGTAATTTGTCCAATGGTTTGTCGATATGATATCATAGGTCACCGAACTGTTTTCGTAGATCGTTTATGCAACTCGGCATTTTTATCGAGCGTTTTCCGAAATAATATAATAACAGTGTGTATAGGTACCTCGTTTACACGTATTCAGTGGCATGCGCAGGGGTGGCGGTCGTTGGGGGTTATAGAGGCGCTCGTTATTGGCTTAAAAACACAACAACTACGAGTATTTATTTAGTAATCCAATCTTGAAATGTATAGAAAATATTTACAGCCAAGTCACAATGAATAGCTCGATTAATCGAAATGAAAATCGAAAGTTTTCGGTTAAGTTTTTAAATTCCCGCCGTCGGGTTCGGCATAGAAAACGATTCTGCTACTATGCAATTTTCAGCGTTTTGACCATTCGGTACAAATTCACCCTGTTTGTCCTGTTAATACTATTCAGCCCAGTCTCTCAAAATAAAAATAATATTACATTTCAGAGGTAAATTATTAGGATCAGTGGCGTATTCGATTCTCCTCCAAAGGCGGATGGCGGCAAATGTACTTTCGGTTCAAATGGCGAATAATAAAATAATATTATTTACTATTAAGCCCGCTCAGGCCCAGTAAAATTTCGTTGTAATTGATAACTTCTATGCCTACAGATTCCTAAAAAAAAAAAAATGTATTAAATGTTCATAGTTCATGATATAGACCGTAATGTCTACGAGGGATGAGAACGGAGCCAATTCCCCCCTCTAAACGTAGCTACTGATTGCGATTCAACTACGGTAGGCATAATTTTCCGTGTTGGAAAATGCACACGGGAGATATACTTTCATCCAGCAAATAAATCAATGAAATTTTTTAAGTTATATCAAGTTACTTGTCTTGATATTATATCACACATTCCATTTATCACTGATAATATTATAGTATACTACTAAATACTACTACTATTATTACATAATGTTATTATCCAATGACCATATCACGAAAAGCTAACTAGACATGAATATATAATTTTGCTATGCCACTTCTTCACCCTATCTAACCAGCGCTGTCGAGGTCTTCCTCGTGATCGCTATTTTTTGGGGTTGTATATATATATATATGTATAATGTAAATTAAAAAAAAAAAACCGACATACGAGGTCTGTTCATAAATTTCCCGAACTATAATTCCTAAAAATAGAAAACTTATAGTATCATAAATATTATAAGATTAAAATAAAATAGAGATAAGCAGCTATCTTTTCAATTAAATCTTAAATGTTTATTGCTATCTAACCAATAACTGTGCGCGTTCAAAGTAGACGAGCCGTGTGTATTGTGCGACTTTCAAGATGAATAACATTCACGAACAACGTATTAATATTCAATTTTGTGTTAAACTTTGTAAATCTTTTACTGAGACTCATAAAATGTTGCAAAATGCTTACGGTGATCAGTGTTTAAGACGTACTCAGTGTTACGACTGGTTTAAACGTTTTAAAGACGGTTGACGGAATCAGTTGATGACGACCCACGTTCAGCACGTCAGACGATGCTCATGTGACAAAAGTCAATGAAATTGTGCGGTTTTTTTTTTTTGACAACCTGGGAGTTATTCATCACGAATTTCTACCTGCAGAACAAACGATGGTACTATCTAGAAGTATTAAAACGTCTTCGAGAAAAAGTGCGGAGGAAAAGGCCTGAAGTGTGGAAGAAAAACTCATGGTTTCTCACCATCACGACAATGCTCCGGCACACACTTCCCTGTTAATTCGAGATTTTTGCGTGAAAAATCACATGACCGTCCGCTTCCTCATCCACCATATTCTCCCGATTTGGCACGAGCAGACTTTTTTTTTATTTCCAAAACTAAAATGTCCGTTAAAAGGACAAAGATTTTCTACAATAGACGAAATAAAAGAAAATTCGCTCACGGAGCTACGAGCAATTCCAGAAACTGCTTTCCAGGATTGCTTTCAACAATGGAAACGTCGTTGGCAAAAGTGTATAAACCAAGAGGGAGAATATTTCTAGGGTGATAAGTCTAAAATAGCTTGTAGGTAAGCACTATAAATAAAAAATGGAAAAATTCGGAAACTTTTTGAACAGGCCTCGTACGTCGCACGGTGGGTGCGTCACTGTTGTCGGTGGGAAGTCGGGAAGGTGGGATGTAATATATATATATATATGGGGTAGAATTATTCAGCTTTTACCGGTACACAACGATAAATCATTACCGGTGTTCGGTTAAACACATTTCGAAATAAACTTTAATTGATAATCGTATTAATTTGTCACTATGTATACAAATAAATATAATTGAAGTGTCTGCCTGTCCGGGTTAATCACAGTGACTACCAGTAACCTAACCAGTCCGATTAAAAAAAAAAAAAAAAAAAAATACTTTTTTCCGTTGATAGTCCGTTTATTAATGTTGATAGGTTATAGGCTACTTTTTTTTTTTTTTTATTATTAATAAAAATCAACCTCTAAGGCGGTGGGGGGGGAGGAAAGTAGTTATAATATTAGTATTATAACTGTAATATTATAACTGTAGTATTATAACTGTAGTTTTGGTACGTAAATAAAATTATTATTGTCGATTTATGGGCTTGCATGGTAGAACAACAGTTATCATTATCTATTTAATTTAGTTGTCACGACCAAGGGTTAATACATTTTTTTTTTTTTGCTTAACAATTTAGTACCATTTGGCAACGGATAAATCCCAGATGGCTTGACCCGAGCTGTGGCCGGACGATCGGCGGCCAATTAGGGCCGTTTTCCGAGTTTTTAGCCGCGATTTTTTATTGTAAATCTCAATACCGACAGCGGTTTTCGGTCGACATGGTTTCCGTTTGGGCCGGCACGACCGATAATCGCGCGTCTCGAATAATAATATTGCCGCTCGCACCCGCGGACGTCACGACGGCGTTACGGCGTTTTTTTTTTTTTTTTTATTGTCTCGGGGAAAAACCTCTCCGTAAATCCCGCACCTGGCCTGTGCGTGTTGCCATAGGTTGTAGGTACCACTGTGTATACTTAATATTATATTATTATTATTATTATTATTATTGCCGATGACGCACCGCGCACGATAAAATAATAACGATATCGCGGAGCAACGCGGTGCGTCGGCGGGGCCCCGACTGGGTGAGTGCGATTTATAATATACGGTGACGGAGAGAGAAATATAAAAAGAGGAAAAAAAAAAAAAATACGACTGTTGTACGTACGCGAACGTGCGAGAGTACACCACGGGCCGTTTTGGCCGAATAACATTACAATTGTACGTTTAGAAAAAAAAAAAAAAAAAAAAAAATGACTATATATATATATATATATATATAATATTACTATATAGTAATACACGACTGGCGGCTCGTATATAACAAGAATAATAATAGTAAATAATAATGCGTAATGGTTCGCTCGTGGCCGGTGGTGGCGGCGGCGGTGGTGGTCAATGTCAATGTTGTGGTGCAGCGGCTATGACGGCGGCGAGTGGCTCGCACAGTTGCGTAACCGTAGAACGCGTTTCGTGTTGCGTTCGAGGCGGCGGCGGCGGTCGAGGGTGTTGTCCTCGACACTGCGAGCGCGGCAATGTCACGACCGCGCGCGCGCGCGCGCGCGCTCGAGCTCGTTTCTTTCTTTTTTTTTTTTTCTTTTCTTCTATTTATATATATATATATATATATACATACATTATACGGTTAATACCGCCGTAATAATGGTACGGAATATTATGGTACTGCCCGGTAACCCGACACCCGGCCGGGTGCGGTTACGTCATAATAATGTTAAAATAATGGTGCCCGCCGCCGGGGTTCTGCGTCACGCGGACGCCGGCGCGCGACGTAGCGCGCGGGCACGGCGAATGCGATTTTCCAGTTGCCGGGGCTCGGGTCCGCCGCCGGGCGTACCCCGTCGAACGATAATCGCGTGAAATACGAAATGCGAATATTACCGGTGCGGATCAAAAGTCTCCCCCCCCCACACACACACACACACCAAGAATTCGACATCTTCCCTTTTTTTTTTTTTAATTTTTTTACCGTTTAACACATTACTTTTGTTACATATGCCGGGCCCGTAATTACGGGAATACCAACGATATATTCCCTCTCATCCCCCCCTCCTCCCCCCATTTACGCCCACCGCGTCCAAATCGGTGGTTTCCAACTGGACGGTTCGCTGACTCGTCTACGAAATATCAATGTTTTCTTCTTTTTTTTTTTTTTTTTTTTTTTTTCATGAAAATCATTTTTTAAATTTAAAAACAAAAACGATGGCTCACAAATCTGGGGAATCGCCAAACCGTCCAAGCATTCCAATCCATATCCCTCCGTCTCGCTGCCTCTGCTCCATGGTGTGTCACAAATAATGCACTCCGCGAGGACTTAAAAATCCAATCTTACCAAACAGTACTGCATTCAATTTCCCAAAAAAATTACAGTAACATCAAAATCCTCTTATATCCCACCTATCCTCTCACTCGCATTACCTGAAAACGCCTTAAATGCGCTGGTGTCGGGATCTTATGTAATAAATAAAAATCAAAATAAAAAAAATCTATAAATTAGGTTTAATTTAAATCTGATGGGTTCTACCACTGGATGGTCTCCCTAATCGTGTCTTTCTGTTTGTCTTCATTGTTGTTTTTACATTTTACCACATTTGCTTATTGTATTTTGATAATACAGATTGTAAATTTTCTAATAAATAATAAAAAAAAAACAAAAAAACGAAAGTGTACGTAATTCACGATCTCGCCAACTTGTCGTCACATTAATTAAATACATATTAATTTTAACTTTTATTTTTTTTTTTTCACATTGAATACAAACAAATTAATTTAAGTTTTTAAAATCTTATTTTCCCATGTTGATTAAACACCAACATTTCATTGCTATCACCATTTTTTTTTTTTTTTTTATTACAATTAGTCTGTTGTCAATAAATAAGTTAAAATATTTTTCACGACAATTCGATTTGTAATTCTGATTTTATTATGTACATATAAATTATATACTATAAAAGTATAAATAACTAAGGAGGGGGGCTGGAGGGTGATAATAAATAATTACAAGTCGTGGTCCGTGACGGTGGAATATTTACAAAAGTGTTGAGTCGTGAACCACTGGTTTAAACGGTCGGTCGATGTTGGCAGTGCACGTAAGAGCCCATATAAAAAAAAAAAAAAAACGAATAATCCTTGACAAATTGCCGTGATACGTTAACATAGTATACATTTGTAAAAAAATGTATTACGTTAAAAAATTAATGTATGACGGTCGAGCAAAAATAAAGGTGTGCCAGTGGCGGACCTCCCATATAAAATTTGTAATTACACCATCGACCCACAGCTTGGTTAGGTAATAATCGAATTCGACTAGATTTTTCAGTAAAAAACATCTTGGCTCTATCGGACAACTCTCCCTGTCAATATTTGATCTTTGTCCAAATCAGTATAGCGAACCTGATGAAGTTATACGGTGGTTATCCTTGGCGGGGCCGACGCACTAGGGTACATTATAAAAAAACAACCCGGGAAATGTTTTCTTTTTCCGCCCAGCCCCTTGCGGTTTATTTTATTATACGCCCCTGGCTGCCTATGAAAAGGCCCGGCCACGAACACTTTTTTTTTTTTTTTTTATTACAACTTATAGCACAACGACAAAATCGAATCGTGCGTGTCGTATTAGACCGGATTAGTCACTCGCTTACTCCGGATTTGCTTGCCGGGAGGTTTCCCGGTGCCCACGTGTAAACCTTCTGTTTGTTCGGAATCCGTTAAAAACGTACGTTGGAAGACCGATTAATTGGTCCGTTTAAAGTGTGATGAACCGAAGTAATTTTGGTATTTTTTTTTTTTTTGCCAATTGGCTAAATGTATTTTAGTCGTGTTTACACCCGAATAACAAATGCACTTCGGCAATGCGGTATAATAATATTTCTCGATTTAATACCCGGCCGAATCGATCATCCGGACGTTAGCTATCGCTTGCACCGCTGCGTATTATTTCAATATTTATTATTCTCCTGTCTCGGAGATGTTCGCGATACGTTTCCATCAAATATTAATATAATCGATTTGTTTTCGATATCTGTTTTTTTTATTATTATTATTATTATTATATAACAAGGGACGAATATAAAGGAGATTTACAATATATATATAAAAAAAAAAAAAAAAAAACACCACTACAGAATAAAAACCACCGAACCGAATACACAACGATGATGGGAAGCGACAGACTACGACCGGTATTATATTATGATAGTATAGTTTGTTTGACGGTCTTAAAGGTCGAAATAATATTATATGAAATACCCGTGCGCCCGAAGAAATTGCATAAACATATTTTATTTATATCTGAAAATAATTTTATTATTGGATTTTATTATTTGCACAAGAGATATGAAAATTAAAAAAAAAAAATAAAATACCACGCGGCCGGAATCCCGGTCCCGTTCACAATAACCAAAGACCTCGTGTCGGGAAAAATCAAAATTTAATCTATTTTTTATTTTTATTTTTATTTTTTTTTAGTTTTATCCCAACAAAGAGACGCTTATCGAGTCACTACCGGTGCGTTTTATCAATAATTGAAATGTGTTTTCCGAGTCGGTATAAGAAAAGTAGCCGTACCCAAATACGCATCAGCAGTAATATCCGCGGTCGAGCAACCGGTTTTTCAATTCAGATTCGAATTGGAAAAAAATAATAATAATAATTTTGTGCAAACCCACAATCTAAACATTTCAATTACTTTTTATAATTAAAATTGATTTTTGTATTTTCGTGCAGAGAAATTCTAAAATCAGTGAATTCATTAAAAAAAAAAAATGCCAAAAATCCATTTAAACTTTCAAAAAACGTACTATAAATCTAGAATGTAATTAAATGCATTTTTTTTTTAATTTGAAAATGTCAACAAATAAAAATTTAAAAATATAATTTTGTTGATTCATGGTACGATTAAGGAACTATTTTTAAAAAAAAACGATGTTTTACAATATTTCCCAATGCGGTACTCTTCTCCATCCAGCATTTTATATGATTTTCAGATCATCTTTGATTCGATCTTCCCACTACTGCCTAGATCGTACTCTATCTGGTTGTCATTTCGTGACTGATCGCATATTTCGACCCTCTGCTCTCCGTTCGTGCCCGGCGCATCTTATTCACCGGCTCTTGTGTATACCCACTCGATATGTCTTAAAATAGGCTTATTTTTTTTTATTAATTCGTACCCTATTCGATTAATGCGGTTAGCTGATACAAACAAATCTAAGATATAGGTAGGATAAATATTTTTTATTTTTTTTTTCTTCTAATCGCCCTCCAAATATCTGTATATAAACTATGTCACCCCCCCCCCCCACATACGACTGCGTGCGTTGTGAAATAATTCCCTCCGGAAAAATGCCATTTCATAATTCGCATATAACCGATAATAATATATAAGTATAATAATTATCGCGGTACTCGCGCGTAAGTATATCAATTCGAATGACGATCCAAAAAAAAAAAAAAAAAAAAAATACTATTATTGTGTTTATTTTTTAATCACGTTTCTAATATCTATTATATTTGATATTCGCTATTATAACGCGTAATAAGTTCCGTTTCAAGGCCACCCGCGTACATTAATAATTGCATATTGGTTAGTAAACGTTAAGCTAACACGTACAATTGTTTCAAAATCAGGCTTAAAAATTATTTCAATTAAAACCGTTAATGAGTGCAATTCCGCGTGGCGGTGGTTAGTCGTTATTATAATTTTTTACCGTGCAATCTCTATGGTTTTTTTATAACGAATATTTGAACATATTCTAAAACACTACAAACTAAACACACACCGGGGCCGGTGTCGGTTAAATAAACGTTCGAACGTCCGATAAATCGGTTTAAAAAAAAAAAACAAATAAATAAGAAATTAAACATATTAACACCGTTTTCACGTGTGTATTGTTTGTTCGAACATATTAACGATAGTTTTCAAATAAGAGCCGTAGAAGTTTGACGATATTATAATGAGTTTTCTTCTCGAATCCAACTAATTTCTAACGATTTTATCGGTTTTACCGGTACCGGGCCTGTGTAGATTAACGGTTATATAATAATTTGTTATTTTTATTTGTACAATTACCGTCCATAGTGCCAGTGCGTGTGTACACAGTAATGATGTGCACGGGTCAACCAAAGAGCGTATCAGTATAGGTCACCCGTCTAATATACGAATCCGTATCGGTATTTATAAACGATAAAAAATTTTTTTAAAAAAAAATGCCGAGATATCGTTTCGTATATAATTATCGTCGAAATAATACTGCTACTACACCCGGTCGCCGATCGCGTTTTATTAACCCAATTAGTCTTTGACTAATAAAAAAAAAAAAAAAAAAAAAATATTAATTACGTACCTATGTAAATGCGGATTAATGTTTGATAGTAAACGGAAATCTATTTTTAAAAGAGTTTATCGGAAGAACTAATTTTAATAGAGTTTATCTACTTTCAAAAAATAAAAATCGTATATCATAGTTTCTATTATAAATTACAATACGTGTACCGAATAACAATAACGATAATTAAAATATTTTTAATATCGTAACGCGAACACTTATTGAAATTCCGCATTCGGATCGAGCAATCCGATAATAATAATTATTACACTTTGAAAAAAAAAAAAAAATGATAATTTCAATTTGACAGTATACCCAGGTACCGCCTATTATTGCTGTTTTGTCGAAAACGCATTGCACCCCTTTCCCCTTTGCCCGAATACCCGACAATCCAATGCATAATTTACTAATTATTGTATTTTACTAATTACGATGGTATTTTATGAAACGACTATGTGAAATGATTAAAAAAAAAAAAAAAAAAAAAAAGAAAAAAAAAGAAATGCCAATTATTTACAGCGGGTAAACCACACTCTAGTAAACATTATAAACCACTTAAAACGAAAAATAATTGAATTTGAATTGTAAACTACGCATTAAAAAAATATAATAAAACCGAGACGCATCCTGTCAACATATCCATTACCTTTATTATATTAAACGTGAATATTTTCTACAGAAATAAATTGCAGAATACCGTAGTCTTAAATATTCTGTTTTGGACAGTGGTGAAGTTAAGAATTCGTCCCGGGGCGATGATGTGGTTTCGAGAAATTTTATTAAAACCCGAACTTCCAAAAGCGTATTAACAAATGAAAGTTTTAAAATTAAATATTCGTATTTTTAAAAAAAAAAAAAAAAAATTAAAAACAAAACTTATTTTACGGTCGTCAATTACACTGCTATATTAGATTACTCGTTAAAAGTAAATGTATAAAAAAAAAAAAAAATGTTATAAGGTGGAAAATTAAAAATTATAATATCTGCAGTCTGCAAACACGACAATATAAAACTTATGATTTACCAGTTGCTTTTAGATTTTTATTTAATCTTATTTCCAAAACAGAAAGATAAATTATTTTCTAACGGTTATGTTTCACTATACTGTCTCTCTCTCTCTCTCTCTCTCTCTCTCTCTCTCTCTCTTGATATATTCGTCATTAAATCGACCAATCTTCTGGATTGTCATCTCTCTATCCGGTGTCCGTTGGACATTTCCAGTCGATCGTTCGTGATCCGACAAAGAATTAAAAATTTAAAACAAAAAATACTCTTTTTAATGTAGGTACTTACGTAAAGTGTTCAATTGTAGTGTCCTAAAAAGTAAAATGTATTTATAAAGTACCCAAAACTACTACAAATACCTACCGAAGTATGACAAAGACCTCAGTATTCAATTCGCAACAATATCGGTCACCGTCACGGAGAGTCCGCGTGGGATTTGAACTTCGTTTTGGTTCGGGCAGGTGTGATTTTCAAAAAAAAAAAAACAATAATAATAAAATTCAATGAAAAAAAAATACGCAAATTCGTCTGCTTCGTCCGTATACGCCGTAGTACAATTTAAACAGTGCACAATAATATAAAATAAACGTGGGCGTCGGTTAAAAAAAAAAAAAAATTCATAACTAACTTACAATACGGCCCAGTTGCCGCATTCGGATATATTTCGATCTTGGGGAGGTCGACGAATTGTTCACAATAATATTGTGCAACGCTGCTGATAATTACGACGACTAGTGTATGTGGATTTTTAAACAAATTTTTTTATACGAATATTTGTCCATAAAATATTAAAATCCATAAACCCACGCCCGTGTTGTCAGCGTTATATATTATATAATGTTTTTTACATTTCAGTAACGTTTTGATTTTTTTTTTTTTTTTCGTTTTTCCTTTTCAAAACGTATTCGGTCGAATGATTGACGATTTATTATTTAAAAACCAATACGACACGATCTCGAAATGCAACGGAAATTCGATTAATAAGCAAATTAATATTTCGAAATATGTCCTGACTATATTGAATTATCGGAAACCCTCCCGTAAAGCCTTGAACGGTCGTGATCTGTCGAAAAACAGACTGGGTTCGGTTCGTCCAGAATACTATGGAAATTAGTTAGTAAGTTAAGGTAGTAAGTTTACGTTGGTATAAAGTAAGTTAGTATGGACTTTCAATTTTAGAAATTCATGGAAGTTTGGAAAGAACTTAACGACCACACTAACGAACTCATAAAAAACTTGGCTACTCCCGCCATACCTGGAAATCCACCGAGACGCCTGAAGCGTAAGTGGTGTCGTGACCTCTTAAGATAAGTAGAAATTAAAAAAAAAAAAAAAACCACAGAAAATCGATGGGTGGCTTCTTTCATCAAATTTTCCACGTCAAACATTTTAACTCTCATCAAATACTCTTGTTGTGTCTAGTCTGATACAGATTGTGTATTACGTGTAAAAAAAAAAAAAAAGAAAAAGAAATTCATGACCGTTTGCTAGTTATTATAGGATAACAGATAAAAATAGTACAGCGAGTTATACATTTATTTTGTATACGATTTTATATTGCGTTTTTTATTATTTTTTTTTACATATTTACAGCATTTTAGCTATTATTTATGTTAGGTTTTTTTAAAAAAAAAAATCTCGTTTGAATTGAATGCAAATATAGTAGGAAAATGCCCACGTTCACGTTATGTTATACGGTATTTTATTTTATCATCTATTTTTAGGTGGCCCGGCGATAAATTAAATGTATAATCGGTTGTATAAAATATTCGTTTGATATTTTCAACCGTCGTCATTCGTCGGTCGTATTTTTAGTACTATGTTATAAAATCCGAGTCGAGTCCTCAGATAATTTTTTTTTTTTTTTTTTACTGCATAATATAATTTCGCACTATACGAACACCGATATCCCGAAATATTATAATTCTCAATTCGATGATACAAAACGATTCCGGTCCCGACTGACAACAAATCACGCGAATCCGTTAATATCCGTTCTGGATTAAGACGCGATTCGTGAAAATCCACCTCGCAGGCTAAAGAGGAGGCGGTGTAAAGATTCAAATGTCGTCTTAACAGAATTATAGACCATATCTAGACTAATAAATTTGTAAAGTGTCGCCATTGGGCGGCTATATTTTCTTTTAAGTGTGTCCGAGTGACTAAACAACATCAGCATGCAGCCTTATTGTAATAAATCATTACAGATTGTTTGCTATATAAATAAAATTTAAAAAAAAAACAAATTCGATGAGCGTACGGTACATACCCGTGTACAAATAATTCGGTATATACTCGACTAATAATAATGTACGGGTAAAATACGTCCGGGTTGCACATTTAAAAATAACGTTTGAACATCCGAGATGGAGGCGATATTCCCGGTATTGTCTAGGAATTTATTTGCAATAAATCCGTTGTCCGGCGCCCGTCTTATACAAGAAAATTGGGGCGGCGGGGAAGAAAAAAAAAATGAAAAATTCATACTTACAATCCGGACGGCGGTACTGGCGTACGAACGCCGGTTTGACTCGCATCGCGGCGGCGGTCGTGCGGCGGCGGATGGAAAAATATCGAACCGATGGCCGGGGCCTCGGAGTCTTCCGGCGACGGTGGAAACGGTCGGTGAAAATATCGCGGTGGCTGTCAACGTCGGCCGCCGTGGACAGTGTTCGGTTTACCGGTACAAGTTACAATTTAAATAAAAATCCAATTTACGAGACCCGTCGTAGGGGACACCGCGTCGGACTATAGTCGGCGCGACCGCGCGCCCGGCCGCGGCACTTCCCACCGTCGACACGTCGGACGCCTCGGATTCGTGGATCGAGCCATTAACGGCCCGGCACCGCCGCCGCCCCGATAAATTAGCCGATAATCAATTAATACCACCGCCGCAGCCGAAATCCGTCGAATATCTTCAGGGTCATACGTATTTTATTGATTCCGGCAGTGGCGTATATAGAAAATATTAATGGCCTCCCCCCCACCCCCGTAACAGCGGTTCCCCACCGCGGATAACTCGTAGACGTTTTTTAATAAAAAAAAAAAAAGGTTTCATAAATTACATTTTTTTTTTTTTTTTTTTTTGCAGACCATGCACCCCACAATTACCGGCATACCGGCTAGTGACATTCTATTCGATTAAATAAAACAAAAATAAATGGCGTACTCCTCAACATTTAAAAAGACGCCAGGTAATCGCTATAACAAGGGCAAGAATCGGACATGACTTTTTTACCTACTCATTCCTCATAGGCAAAAACCCAGAACCATATGCAACAAATGTCTCTAGTTGTCTTAACTACGTGAATACATCATTCAAAAATGTCTAGAACACCAAAACATACGTATCACCGTAGCAATACCAGACAATCTAGAAGAAGCTCTAAACCAAAACAACACCACAAAAATCATAGCTCTCTAAAACCAAATTCCAACAGTCTTTGATAACCTCTACTATCAACCGATATGTAAATTTAATAAAAAAAAAAAATCACTTCCTTTCTCTTTTTTCTCAAATTCTATATAATGCGCACAAGCTAATTACCTTAGACGTTGAAGCCTATTATAATAAATAAAAAAATATATACATTTTATTTGTTGATAAGTAAAAAAAAAAAAAAAAAAATAGATTATTATGATACGTGAAATATAATAAGATCGGGGGAATTGCTATATTAATGCCAATCAGTGGCATAACCAGAAGGCGAGGTCCCCGACCGAACATTTACTTCAGTTGAGTTGTCTATATCTCAAGTATGGACCCCCGTCCCATTGACAAAGTTCTGGTTGCGCCACTGTAGCCACTGCCTTAGGAGGTATTTTCCTTGAGGGACTGGAGTGCAGAAAGAAAACGTTTTTGGGGGGCCCTTGTTCTAAAATCAAAAATTTATTTACCGGGATATATCTATCCCGTGTCATATTCAATTACATTTTTCTTATGAATTTTAAAGAAACGGAAGAACTTAAAAAATCGAAATCCTAGCCGGCCCCAAAAATTCACAAATCTGCATCGCACCCACTGCACCACCGGTAAATCCGGCACTGCTACAAGCCACAGTGGTCATAAAATACAGTTTATAGGATCTTAGTGGTAGTGGTGTAATTTTAAGGGGTATGATAATAGTACAAATCTCTGAATCGTCTAAATTAAAGAAATAATGTTAAATACATGAATTACTTTTTATATTCATAAGATATAAATTTTAGTTTTCCTCAAATTATTTCATAAAAGTTTATATATATTAGGTTTTTTTTCTATTTTATAATATATTGACGTATTATCGCATTATCTGTGTTACGAAAATATGAAAACTAATATTAAAATAATAATATATTCTTTTGTTTTTTTTTTTTTAAATTTTTGTTTAATTAAATGATTAAGTCTTTGATTATTTTGTATACGTAAAATAAAAATATATTCACACCACCCCTCATGGTTTTGATTTTGGTGAATATATTAATTTGGCCGCTCCCCCTCGGTTTTTTACCCAGTTACGCCACTGTTTCGTGGTAATTATTATTTCGTCTTGATATTATAAATCCGTTTTAATATTGACAAACTCCGCAAATTCGTTCGATTTAAACGCAAAACACCGAGTGTGTCCCATTCGGACAACAGTGACGCAACCGAGGGGGGTTACTCTTTGTCTGGACACCCCCTCGAACCGTATTTATGAAAGTTGAATACTTCTTTTTTTGTTTGCCCCATTTACGAAAAATAATTATGCCACAACATTCGACAATAGCATAAATTATATGAGTTTTATTGTAATTATATGATACGCGTTTTCAGTCTATCCAACGCCGAGCAGTGCGGTAACCAGTGTCATATATAGAAATAATTAACGGGGGGGGGGGGGGAAAGGGTCGTGTTTTGGTGCACACAATCGCCCGAGAAAAATCCTAGTCGTGCCACTGTCTTCAGACAATATACGAGGTGTGGCTAATAAATAACGAGATTTTCTCTGTAAAAACTTTTTATTTATATTTTTTAATGGTTTAACATTTTTCCCCTTTTATATACTCCCCTCCATGTTTGACACATCGCTCCATTCTAATTTTCCATTGGTTGAAACAGTGTTGGAAATCCTTTTCTTGCAATGTCTTTAACACCTCTGTCGCTTTTGTTTTTACAGCTTCAACTGACTCAAAATGTGTGCCCTTTAACGCACTTTTTAATGTGAAATTTGGAAAAAGCCAAAAGTCGCATGGAGCGAGATCTGGCGAATATGGGGGGTGTTGAAGCACTGGAGTTCGATTTTTAGCTAGAAATCGCTTTACAGATAAGGCACTGTGAGCCGGCGCATTGTCTTGATGCAAGATCCAAGAGTCATTTTCCCACAACTCAGGCCGCTTTCTTCTTACTCGTTCTCTGAGTGTTGTCAATACTTGAAGGTAATAATGTTGATTCACAGTTTGTCCCTGAGGTACCCATTCTGTCATTATTACACCCTTAATATGGAAAAATACGACCAACATGGACGACCCACCCGTTGATTGTCTTCAACTTCTTCACGACCTCCACGAAATCGTTTGTGCCACTCAAAAACACGTGGTCGTGATAGGACACTATCTCCATATACTTCAGTTAATAAATTAAAACTTTCGGTCGCAGATTTTTCAAGTTTCATTAAAAATTTTAAATTAATACGTTGTTCAATTTTTTCGTCCGGCATGATTTCGACGTTCAACACGTAAGAGGTCAATTTAAACGACGCTTACACATAGACTACAAAACGGAAACTGACTAAACTGGTATTGTTCGATGCAGTGATATTCATAGATTACAAATATACTACCATTATACCCTTATCTACTCATGCCTTATCGCTAAGTAGATAGTCTCGTTATTTAATAGCCACACCTCGTATTATGCCGTTTTCGCCGCGGTCGATTTTTGATTTTATAATATCCGTTGTAATGTCGGTCGAGTACAAATCGTCAGAAAAAAAAAAAACGGATTGTACGTTTTTGTTGCCGGGCAATTAATATATATATACGTATATCTGCCAAACGCGTTTGTTGTAAATAGCGGTTTCGTAAATGTTACCGGGCTTTTTACATGCCGACGATCGTTATTGCGGTTTTGTCCTGTACCCGTCGAGCGATTTATTGGCCACCGCGCGCCGCTGTTACGGCGGCGGCGGAGCCGTTTCCGTTTCGACCGGACGTCTTTTCTTTTTGATAATAATAAAACAGCCGATGCCCGGGGAACGGCGACGTGTTTTACGGTCGTAAAATACACGTTAGCGCGGCGGCCTGCAACAACCATCGCGAACAAATCCGAACCGGCGTGTAGATTTTATAACCGCCGACCGCCACCCCGGGGCCATTATCGGATTTCGCGAATCGATATAGGAAATAATTTCACGCGCCAAAAATCCGGGACCGCCCGCCCCCACGCGATTTCCGTCGTGCAAACTGTTACGATACGATAGAAAGATTTTTGCCACCGGCAAACAAAAAAAAAAAAATAAAAACTAAGAGTATCTACACTACATACAGATACATCGGTACATGTATATGTCTTGTTTCTACTGAATATAGTTGACATAAGAACGTCGATGTCAATTTGGTATTAGATACGAGGAGACGAGGATTAAACTGTAGGTAACTTTTTTTAACACGTGTAAAAAATAAACAAGTTTCAAAGACAGGAATTATTTATTTATTTTTCAAAGACAACAATTAGGATAGGATAGGATAGGATCGAGAGGCGGTAAATCAGATGGAAATGGAGGATAACAAAAACCGTTAATCGTAGCAAAACGGGGAACTTTGTTACTGAGCAGAGTTTTATAACAAGTATTGCACACGCTCATATTATGAGGATCCAAGTCTGGGTATTTTTCGAGCAAAAAATCTACGGCTTTCTGGGGAACGTGCTTCATAACGTCATGGTAACATTCTCGGTGTCGGACAAATTAACAGAATGACCCCCAGCTATAAGACATATACAAGTCAAAAAAAAAAAACGATTTCAGTGATCTCGTCCCGACGGTGGCGCGCGGTTCGCCGCAACAGGTGTTAACGATTCCGTTGGCTTTGAAAATAATTATTCGCGGGGTCTTCGGAGTTTTCCGCGCCCTATGCGAAAACATTATTCTTTGGCTTTTGCGTCAATTCGTCTTTTACGTTCACTTAGGTACCGTACGGGAGTTCGCGCTGGACGCCGTCAACAACATGAAGATGTGCGTGGCGGTCTCCTTGGACGTCCGCAACGCCTTCAACAGCGTTGGCTGGACGCACGTGCTGGACGCGCTCGAGGCTTGGGAGGTTCCGCCGTACGTGAGGAGATTGATGGCGTCCTACTTCCGCGACAGGTCGGTGACGGCCAACTGCCTGGAAGGGCCGGTCAAAGTGGAGGTCACATGCGGAGTACCCCAGGGCTCCGTACTGGGGCCTTTCCTGTGGAACCTGGCGTACGACGCGGTGCTGCGGACCGCGGTGCCACGCGGTGTGAGGATTGTAGGTTTCGCGGACGACACGCTCGTCATCGCCAAACACGATACATCGGAGGGAGTCGAAGCGGCCGTCAACACGGCTTTGAACGCGGTGGCCGAGAAGATCCGAAGCCTCGGACTCCGGCTCGCCGTCGAGAAGACCCAGGCCATTGCGTTCAAACGCAAGTACAAGGACAGAGCCCCCCAGATAGTTCTGGAAGGGGAGACGGTGACTCTCTCTCGGACAATGAAGTATCTCGGCGTGTTGTTTGACGACAACCTCACGTTCAAGCACCACATGTTGGGCGCAGCCAACAAGGCCCGCGGGGTACTCGCCGCACTATCACGGCTCATGCCGAACGTGGGCGGCCCCAAAGAGCCCAGGAGGAAGCTGTTCGCCGGAGTCGCCACATCGGTCATGCTCTACGGAGCGCCCGTGTGGGGCTATTCGGCACTGCAGGCGAGGAGGCCGGTAGAGGAGATGCTCCGCGTCCAACGGCGGGCCGCGCTGAGGGTTTCGACGGCTTACCGGACAACCTCTCTCGACGCGGCGCTACTGATCGCGGGACTACCCCCGATCGACCTGCTCGCGCTGGAGCGGCGCGAGGCGTACTGGAGCCGGCGCGGCGGCGGCGGTGACGCGCTACCGGATACCGCGGCACAGCGGAGGTCAGCGACGCTGGTACGGTGGCAGGAGCGTCACAACGCCGGAACCAAGGGCGAGTGGACCCGTAAGGTGGTCGGGCCTGTAGCGCCGTGGGCGTCAAGGCGCCGCGGTCAACTGGACTTCCACCTTACCCAGCTGCTGACGGGTCACGGCTGTTTCAACGGCTACCTGCACCGGATCGGGAAGCGAGTCGCTCCAAACTGCGCTCACTGCACGGCGGAGATCGACGACGCTCTCCACACGCTGACGGTCTGTCCGGCCTGGACCGCGGAACGGACAGAGCTGGAGGCAGTGTTGGGCAGGATCATCCCGGAGAGGCTGGGTCCGGCCATGCTGGGCAGCGAAGAGGCGTGGACGGCGGTGCGGCGTTTCGCGAACTCAGTAATGAGCGCGAAGGAGGAAGCGGAACGCCAGTGGGAAGCGGCAAGGGCGGCGGCAGCAGCGGCGGCAGCAGCAGCGTCAGCAGCGGCAAGGGCAGGAGCAGCAGCAGCGTCAGCAGCGGCAAGGGCAGGAGCAGCCACAAGAGGAGTAATTTTAAGTTGACAATGTATATACCCTTAATTAGTTTTAGTTTAGGTTAAGTACCACTGTGAGCCCGCTCCGCGAAGGGGAAAAGGGGATTTTTTTTTTTTATGACGAGACTTAATTATGATTGCGTTGAATAAACGATGGTGGCGGGCCGGTAGTATTTCCGCAAGGGCAGTTCTCGGCCCGTCATCGATACCACACAAAAAAAAAAAAAAAAAAAAAAAAAAAGGTACCGTTATGCTTGGTCGTCTTTGACAAACTGTTTAGACGGTAAATTTGCGTGTACTTTGTCAAAAAAAAAAAAAAAACCCACGGGGGCATCCCCCCGATCTATTCCGCATCGCATCCCTCTCGTAATTGATATGTTCCTGCCTTTGATCACAGCGCGTATAATACAATTTGAAATAAAGTCATTTTTGCAATACCATTGGCCGTGTGCCGTTTATGGTTTGTGGTCGATTCGCATTACGCGATTACCGCCGGGGCTTTTTTCGCGGCTCCCTCCAAACTTCACCATACATATCGGGCACGAGTCCCGAGGTAATCATAAGCGTGGGAGGGGACGTTCATACGAGTTAACGTATAAATTACGTACCTTTTTTACAGATGTTTTTTCGTATTTTCGTCCGGCGTTTAATAATAGCAGTAAAAATTAAATGAAAAATATTTAACGTTAAGTCCGTTATGGAAGTATAAGTGCTGGCGATAACGAATCGCAAGGATGATATGTCGACAATCACGTTGCCGGTCGGTGCGATTAGAAATTACCACCGAGTTATTAATAGAATTATCCGTGTATATATATATATATATATATATATATATATATATATATATAATAATTATTCAATGTACATACAAATTAAAAACAACCGTCTGAACCGTATAATTTAATTTTTATCATTCGCATTTTGACGCAATAATATCAATGATACAAGTTTTTTACGAAAAATAAGGAGCGAGCATTGCGAGTCCCGCGACCTCCTTCCCTTTGTATCCGCGCCTGACATGTGAAAAAGTACCGAACGATTGGATTATGGCATATAATTTGCCCAGTTTTTCAACGAAGAGTGGGGCCGGCCAACGTCGAGAACCGTCATTTCACATCTGTGATGGGCCCGTATAAACAAATACCGTCGCTGGCGATTCTCGAAAAAAAAAAAAAAAAAAAAAAAAATGTGTAAATTATAATAGTCGTTGGAAAACCGGCATAATCTCTTGCCCTCCAGCCCCACGACATTTCCGTACGGTCGCCACTGTTAAAAGTACGCAGTCGTTTCCCGGCAACACGGTCGCATTACCGTCCGACTCGCATTTTACGCCCAACAATTATCGAGGCACTACACCGTCGTGGCAACGTAATTCCGTTTTACCGCGGAAAATAATCCGCGGACGGCCGTCGTCTACAATTATATACGGCTCTCAATTATTAACAACAATATCGAAACCGTCCATTCCGATAGACATCCGAATCCTCAGTTATTTTAATGGATATCGACATACCGTACACACAATGAATTATTTCGAAATTCTATAAACGCCGGATAATTATTATATGACGCACGTCGAATAATGTAATTGTATTATTGTAATGTTCGCATCGTAAATACTCTACCCGGTGGCGACAGAGGATATCGCCTCCCCCCCCCCTTCCCCACATTTATTTTATTTTTCAATAAACAACAATTAGGTAAATGAAAAAAAAAAAAAAAAAAAAAAAAAAAAAATGAATAATAGTTTAATTTTTACCGGCTACCTTACAACCAGAAAATGGTGGACAAATATAATCATTAGCACCGTCGCAGCAATGTGTTTCTGGTGGTTTTTTTTCCTAGTCGGCGCATTACATATTGGCCATTTTTTTTTTTTTTTTTATTTGCCTTGTATTTTTATCATAATAGCGGAGAAAAGTCTGCAAAACAGGAACATTTACTGTTTCTGATACGGATTACATTTGATGGCTACTCAAAATTACTCAATAATCCGACACAAGGTCCATCGTAATTTATACACTCATGGTGGTAAAAAAAAAAAATAAGAAAAAAATTTAACCGCAATAACGTATTACATTTTTAGATGAGTTTCAAGTTCAAATGTATGAACAAATTCGAAAAAAAAACAATACAACTGCAGTTTATTTTGCAGTTAATAAAATGTTCAATTTATCAAAAAAAAATGTTTAACCGACGGAGTTCGCTCCATCACTTAGAATTGTTTTTCGTTTGCAATAATTTATAGTTATATAATTATTAAAATTATTTTTGCGGTATTTAAATGTTCTAGTTCAAACTACTGTAAATCTGTTGCAAGTATTTTTTTTTATTTCCAAATGCATTAATCGCCACAATTAATTTATTATAATTTAAACAAACAATGCAGTCCCCAACTCTTCAAATCATTGTCCACATGATATTTTTCGCACCATTTTTTTTTTTTTTTTTTGTTTAATTGATAAACAACAATATTTTACAGATCGCATTAAACTCCGATTTTTCATTTAATTTCAAATAATGATGTAAAAAAAAAAAAAACATAAATAACCGTTAAATTAGAACCATTCTAAACGGGGCACGTTTTGTAAATACGAAAAACGCTCCGGTACCGGGCCTTTTACTACAATACAATAAAATAGGTTAGAAACGAATTGCTGTCTTTTAGACGAGCACAGCACACCCGGGACCAATAAAAATATCGCGTCGTCACTTGTACAGCAATACAGCATATGCTTCCACCAGTGTTGCGGGCGTTTCGATTAAATTTGTATTAAATTTGTAGTTATAGAGGTAATTTAAATCGCCGTCCGTTTACAAAAGGAGAATATTAGCGCGACGCGTACACATCCGACCCGCGGCCGGTCGGTCCAACTCGGGCGGCGCGCGATTGTCACAAATATATACAGAGCGATTGGAATTTTCGCGTTACGCGCAATTCGCTCGTACGCATAAATATTTACTGAAATGTACACGTGTTTTATTGTACACTACAATCTGAAATCATTTCTGGGCTTATTGTTATTATCGTCGTCGATTTTAGCGGTCGACTAACATGTTTTAATGGAAAACACTTTGCTCGAGAGTCCTAACTACGCGAGTCCGGATGCGGAAATCTGCGGGATTTCGTTTTGGAGGGGGTCTAGTATCAAAAATTACCAAACACCAAAATTATTTTTAAAAAAAAATGTACATCGTAGACGAATTGCGGAGCCCGCGGATGCGTTTTTCGACCGCTAAAGTTCATTTACAAACAAATATCATTAGGCGATGTTTGCAAAAAAAAAAAAAAAATAAGAAAACAAGTGTATATACATATAATTTCTCGTTTGAATTCTCCGCGTATAATTTTAGATTTTATACTATTTAATAGAACTCTTTCATTATTAATTTTTCTCTGTTTTGCGTACAGTCTAACGTTTTATTCATCTGGAAATTACTATCGAAACCCTGAATTTTTTCCAGGGTCCTGAACCTAGGAGTTGCGATTCTATTGAAATCCGTCGAGAGAACTATTTAGTAAAACCGAACGATTCGCGGCGATCGAATAGTGAAAATTACTAATTTGTTATTATTGTTATTATTTTTTTTTTATTATACAATAAAATACGATAATGGTAAAATAAGCATTTATGTAATATGTACGTATAAATAAATAATAAATAGCGATTTTTAAAATCGTATAAATAATAATAAAAAAAAAAAAAAAAAAAAAACGTACACTTACAATAATATTATTGTAATTGTTTTGTCGGTAATAATAATAGTAATAAAAAAAATTAAAAATAATAATAATAATAAAACATTTTAACATTTAGAGGCTATACGTGATTATTATTATTTTTTTTTTTTTTCAAACGAATTATTACATATTATTATTATTATTGTACAAGTAGTCGCGGTACACGTGTACGCTCGCGAATGCGAATCATTGCGCAAATATACAAATAAAAAAAAAAAAAAATAATAATAATAATGAAAAAATATGCAAACATTATAATAATAATTATTATTTTGTTTATCGCGATAATGCGACTAGAGCGGTTTCCACATCGCTCGACCGCCGCCGCCGCCGCCGCCCGTCTTCGTTGGCTGAGATCCGCGCTCGTCCGCCACCCACCTATACTAATGCGAAAATCTTAAATCGCGCAACGCATTTCGCGTGTAAGACTCGTAAACAGCATTAAAAAAAAAATATATATATATAATTTTTTTTCTTTTTTTTTTTTATTATTATTAAATCACACGTATAATACTTACCGCTCGTATATTATTGTTATTATTTATTTTTTTTTTTTTTGGTACGTTTATAGGGGTTAGGTTAGAGCAGTGATGGGCAAAGTACGGCCCGCGAAAGTATTTAATCCGGCCCGCCGAGGGTCCACCGACATGGATAGTATATGGCAGGTATAGTATAAAAAAAAACGATTTAACTCACTTTCTGCGTTTAAAATCCATGTCACCAGTGAGTGAGAACAAGCTAAAAGAATTCAGTAAGGCGTTGTAAAATCTTCACACGGAATTTCAGGAACCAGGTTTCAAGATTTTAAGAACATTCAATCATCGCTAGATGTTTTCTCGGTGCCGTTTAATGTAGATCCGGAAAATGTATCTGCAGAATTGCAGTTGGAAATTATTGAAATGCAGTGCAGTATCCATTTAAAGCAATTGTTCTTGAATTCCACAATACTAGATTTTTATAGAGCACTGCCGAAAGCTGAATTCCCAAAGATAATTGCTCACGCCCAGAAAATTATGGCTATGTTTTTTGCGTCGTCTTATGTGTGCGAACAGACTTTTTCGACCATGAAATTGCGGGAAAACTCAATCAGAAATCGATTGACCGATGAACACCTTTTATCGCTGTTGAAAGTTGCTTCGTCACAGCTGGAACCTGCTTTCGAAAATATTATGGAAAATCAAAAACAATTCCATATATCTCACATTACCCGGAATAACTTTTGATGAAAGATCTTGAATTAGAGGATTGGAGTCGATTATGGAATCTATTATAATAAGTTACTGCTTCTTCTTTAACAGTTTTGATTTTTAGGTCTGAGTGAAGGGTATGGTTTAAGACATAAGGGGGGGGAGTTCGTTAATTTTCTTAAAGCAATATTTTGAAAAGTTTGAATACGATTTAGATTTGATTTTTTATCATTTCCCCAGAGTTGGAGACCATAAGTCCAAATGGGTTTAATGAGGGATTTATACATTAGTAGCTTTGTTTTTAGATTTGTGTGTTTGTTATTAACTAGTAAGGTTTTAAGCATACGCAGTCGCAGGTTTAATTGTAATCTTTTTACACGCGTATGATGAGCCCAGGTGAGCCTACGGTCAAGGGTTAAGCCAAGACATTCATTCCGAAAGATAAATAAGATAATATTCGCCGAGACATGTCCGGGCCAACCGACGGAATTTCATATTTTTATTCTAAACTCTACAGTTCTGTACACCGAATCTCCTATGCTTTTCGTCTAGTTGGTCTACCGAACCTACTCGACTATACAGGGCGCCAATGTATGGACAACAGACTTTACTAGTATTGGCCGCGGTGCACGCATTTCGATGTTATTTCCAACTGCGCTCGTCGTTTGTTACTTTATCCTAGTCCCCGGTCCAGTGAAAAAATATTATTTCAAATAAATCCAACCGCCTGGGGTATGCGATACATTTTTACATAATATTACACTTATATACTACTTATGTCCAAATAAATAATACCGAATATTCAATAATTTGTATAAAAAAAAAAAAAAAAAACCGGACATACTACGCGCCATCGCGAGGCCAACCGTCGTAAGTAGGAAAATGTGAAGTTGTAGAGGGTATAATTTAGTTTATATACGTTTTAAGTCATTGCAATCGAAAATCCGACAAGAGCTCGGTAAACTGGTTAGATAATCGTCATAACAATCGTGTTTTTTTTCCTTGTAGCCAAGGAAACCCAGAAAAAAAAAAAAAAAAAAAATGTGTTCAAATCGAGTACCGCCGGTCGAAATAATAGAAGAAGAAAAAACACACACACACACACACATTTTATATGATATTACGTGAAAATGAGTATTTTACGCACAAAAACGGTAAAAATAATAATAATAAATTAGTACCTACTATGGAAATTTCGAAACATTTTTCAAAAATAATTCTAAAAAATCGCATATACACATTGGCGTATGAGCCGGGCAATGTAATTTATTCGTTACACAATGTATTTGTTTTATATGTATACAAAATAATCAAAGACTAATTTAACGACTTAATCATTTAATTATAGAAAACTTAAACAATAAACGAATGAATATATATTATAATTATTTTAATGTTGGTTTTTTTTTTTAGTTTTGTAACCTAGATTATGCGATAATACGTTGTCAATACGTCAACATATTATAAAACAGGAGTAGAAACACGAAACACAATTTTATGAAATATTTTGAGGAAAAAAATTATTTTCATCTCGTATGAATACAAAAAGTAATGTAATGTATTTTTGATGGGTTCGTTCGTTATTTTAGAAGATTCAATGATTTGTACTGTTGTCGTACCAGGGCGCGAGGGTAGGGCGGCAAAATAATACCTATGCCCCCCCCTCAAATAAAAAAAAAATAAAAAATTACGCCACTGTATTAAAATAGTACACTATAACATTTGCTACTGCGCACAATTTTTAGGACCTGCAACACCGAACAAAATACAGCACTTTTAAACAGGTGAACATGTTTCAATTCACTAGAAACCTACTAATACCATTTGTAATATTTTTAGAAGAGTTTTTTATGAGAAATCTTCGTCTTTATATTATACAATACGTGTACACACAACCGTTTGCACGGGAATTACATTATGTATATTATATCAATTTTCGTATGTCGTACTCGTGTTATTTGATACATTTTCGTTATTAAATTTGATATTTCCACTTGGACAGAATGAACATTTCAGTAGAAAAAATACGGTATTCCTTATCGCCGCGAGACATTCTTGATATGGTGTTATTGAGAAAATAAATATCCGAACATTGGAAAGTACAACGCATAAAAATATGTTTCAATAAATCCGTTGTATACACGTAAGTATAATAAAAAAAAAAAAAAAAAAAAAAAAAAAAACGCCATTACTATCGATAGTCAACGGATACGTTTAAGACATAAAGACCCCCACGGTGGATTTTTACCGGTATAATTCGAATTTATTCGTTTGAACGTTACCTGTCGTTTGTAACGGAAGAAAGGAAAAAAAAGAAATTAAGGAACGCACGCCGGCCACGGCGTTTTCGATAATAATTACAAATACGAAATTTAAAAGCGGACGATCCACGATTTTTAGCCCTAAAATCAGTCCTCTGGGAAATGGCCGGCCCGCGGTACCCCCCCCCCGGGTAACCCGTTAAATATTTAACGGCGAATACCGTTCGGTCGACAACGGAGTATTCGCACGTCCGGCGAATATTATCTGTTCAATATTCAATAATATAGGTTAGAATAGGTTATTATGTTTACAATAACAATAATAATATGTAACAGAAATAGTACGAACAAACATCAGGAACGATGCCGGACGATGATATTATTATTAAAAAAAAAAAAAAACGTTTTTTTTTTTTTTTCTTCTTCTTTATTTTTGTTTTTTTCGTCAATAAATAACAGTTGTATACGTGTATATAAGTTTTTTTTTTTTTTTTTTTTTTTAACGTTACACACATTGTATATACGTAACTATAGGTCTCGGATCTCGGATATAATCGTACATTATACGTATACACACGTTTTTTTTTTTTTTCTTTTCATATAACGTGAGTATTTAGGACCGGAAGCGAATTTATATAGACGAGGTAACGCTCGAGATGTGAGCTGCGAAACGGTCGGGTAATATAATTTATTATTTTTTCCCCTCCTGACCATTGCATACATCTGTAGTATATACGAGTTGTTTTAATTGCGGTCGCTTTCAGAAAATAATAATAAAACAAATCTATTTTATAACGTACAACCCCGTTAATTTTGAAAATATTATTTTTTACACGTAATACACAATCTGTATCAGACTAGATGCAATAAGAATATTTGATGAGAGTAACATTGTTTAACGTGGAAAATTTGATGAAAGAAACCACCCATCAATGGCACTTTCTGTGGTTTTTTATTTTTTTTTTTTTTAATTTAAACTTATCTTAAGAGATCACACGACACCACTTACGCATCAGACGTCTCGGTGGATTTCCAGGTATGGTGGGAGTAGCCAAGTTTTTTATGAGATCGTTCGGGTGGTTGTTAAGTTTGGAATGGAATTTTTTATAAAGTAAATATTATTTAATTTGAAATTCTCAACCGTGTGTGTTTCGTTTTGTTTTACTTTTGTCCGCGTTCTACCGGATAACCTCGCACCGACCGTCGACTCGGCTGGGGCCTGGATATCCATTATCCGGTAGGAAATTATTTCAGAGTCGATTTTTAACGTTCTCGACAATAGAGATGACAAAAAAACAACAAAAAAAAAAACACAAATTATCTCATTTCCCCCGCCCCGGATAACTTCCCCTCTTTCGAATACGATTATTTAAATATTTATTATCTTAATCCGTAGCTAAACGATTTTTTAGCGATGCAAATTACCGTTTATCTTCGTCCAGATACGTTTTACTTATGTGCGTTATCAACACTGTATATTACGAATATCTAATTATATATATATATATATATATATATCCGACGGTACACGATGAGAATTTTACAACGAGATTACGCGGATCGAGTCGGCGGACAGGTTTCACTTTATCCGGCCCCCAAAACTTTGCCGTAACAAACTTACTCCGAAATACGTCTGACAATCCGAGCATCGTAAACCGTGTTTCGGCGTGATTTAAATTACTTTTCGTCGTCTGCGGCGAATTGTTTTCTCTCTCTCTCTCTCTCTCTCACTGTATACAATCATAATTTGTTTCTTTTTATTATTTATTTTTCTCTTTATTTTCATTGTTTGTCGCCAGACCGCGGTGTACCGTTTTGGCGGCAGGTCGTGTATTTTCCGAAGAAGTTTCACCGATATAATATTCGGGCGTTGTATTGTGACCGCGACGATCGTTTTCCGCGTCGTCTTGTCAGCCACGGTAAACGCAAACCATAGTAAAATCAGATCGGTATAAAATGATCGCAAGTGGCCGAGTACGATTCGGATTTTGCGGGTACAATAATAGTAATAATAATAATAAAAAAACAATATTCGCGTGCCTTGCAATTATATTTTAGTGTTGTACATATAGTAGGTACCATAAAAAAAAAAAAAAAAAAACCATTTGGTAACAAATTCGCAGCACCGTTGCAATTATAATTATAACGCATTGTGTTAATTGCGCTCGGCTAAGTTTCGGTTTCTATTGTACATTTTACCTACCGAATATTTATTGCGAACGGTTACCAACTGCACGTTGTTGTTGCGCAGCATTTTATGGTTTTTTTTTTTTTTTTGATATTTGTTAGCGATTTCTATTGCACACTCGGAAATACTATATTTTACAGAGTGATTATTTCATCATGGACGTTTCGGGTGTATTCAATGGCGTAGACAGGAATTTTGTTTCACGGATGGTGGGCCAAGTCCCACTAAAGAAAAAACATGCCCCCCATTAAACGTTTGCCACTTCAACTAGAGACTTTTTGTAAAATCACGTTTTCAACTTTTCAAACAGTCAAAAAAAAAAAAAAAAAACGCACTATAACGGATAATTTGAGCCATATACGACGAAAAGAACATATTATTCAAGTAGATACGTGCGATTCGACGTTTGTACTTGCTGGCATGTTTTTTTTTGTTTTCATATTAAATATTGAAAATGCATTTTACCGTTTACCGTGTTAAAAAAAAAAAAAAAAAATAAATAAAACGAGTAACGAGTACTTGCTAGACTCACTAGCCGGTATCTCGTGACTAGACACTACTCAGAAATTAATTTAAGTGTCAAACTAGCAACGACCGAATTATACATATCAGTTTTCACAAATATGATAACTGTAAACCGTTTATCGTTTATTTTACATTATGGTTCTTGACTGTTGGAAATTAGGCATATTACATTATAACGCCGTCAATGGGGACTTATGATGCGAGTGTCTCGCACACATTTTCACTTTACGATTTACTCTCGACAATAGAGGATTATGGAAAACACTGTTGAGTTATAATTCGTATTAATAATTCGCATAACGAATTGGCGACGACGATGTGATGATACTCGTGTATACGTCAATTTATTTATATTAAAAAAAAAAAAAAAAAAAAATACTTTTTTCCCAGTTGTTAAGAAAAATACAACGGAAATTACAAAAATCACCTACTCAATGCGCCGGCTAGATGCGAAATTCGTTCAGATGATACGCTACATTCGAAAACCGAATCGAGATTTCTGGTAGAAAAGTCGTCTGGCGGACAGACAACAAAAAAAAAAAAAAAAAAAAGCACACACAGTTATGCAACCAATACAAATGCAAAAATTGTCTAGATAATTAAATTATTCAACTTAGATAAAGATAAGATAGCCGATTTTGTTTACTATCCATGATAAAAGATAACTAACTAATTGTTTATTTAGATGATTTATCATCAAGATAATGTCCAACGCTGTATAGGAGCGATAGCTAATTAAAATATTATAAAACGTGTAATATTATGCATTCATGTCGGGTTTTCACAAAAAAATAAAACCCGACGTGTCAACATTATTTAACCTTGTCGTCAATTATAAGTCACTTACGCAATTTTATTTCTATAAACATATTTATTTATTTATTTTTTTTTTTTTTAACAACAAACTCGAATCGTTATTATTATTATAATAATTATTATTTATGTCACCACTTTGTCTTCTAGTTATAATATTTTATGTAAAATTCTCGGGTTTGGGTTTGGCAAAAAAAAAAAAAAACCTGTAATTTTTTTCGATTTCGTTTATTTAAAAAAAAAAAATAATATGCGTTATAAACTTACGATATTACATATACGATTTCGTAATTTATAATATATGTATATTGCGGAGATTACCAAATTTGTGCAATTTTTTTTTTTTTTTTTTTAATTTTTTATTATTATTATATCGAATCGCTATAACGATTTTCTTTTTTTTTTTTATTGAATGCCTGTACTATAACACGATTACGATCTCAGAAACAAGCTTCCAACGTTTATGTCGATTATTACGTATACGTAATAATACATAATATATATATATATATATATACATATTCTGTGGCCTTTGTGGCCAAGTAATAAAAACGATTTTATAATAACGATCGCGTATATATTATCGAATGATTTTTTTTTTATTCTCGTAAAAAAAAACTCATATTATTCCTACATAAATGTAAATATATATATATATATATATATATACTTATATGGAATTGGAGCGGAGTTTGAAAACCCGCAACCGTTTTTATATTGAGCGATAAAAATTTAATTTTGATTTTAAAACCCACGTATGTACATACTGTTATTTACTGTAATGTACGTACGTTGGCTGCAATCGAATAAAAAATATATTTCCGTCGGTGTACAGTCAGTAAATATTATTCGAGTATAAGTGCATTAAAAAGAAAAAAAAACGTTTACCTATCAATAAATTATTAACTATTTCGCGTCGACAACGTATCACAAAACTATAATTTATTTATAAACGTTTAAATCAGTGGCGGACCGGGAGAGTACTTCGGTCCAGGCTGAGATAATTTCAAGTGGCCCCCGTAAATATTTTTGGGAAATTTTTCGGGAATTGTCTGAAATGTACAGAGACCTCGTGAACTCACTGTATACATTGTGTACACGACAAATTGCAATAGTTTGTAATTCGATTTCGTACAATACGTACCTATGTATTAACATCGATCTTAGCCCCCTGATATACGTTTTTATCCCTCCTCCCCTAAACGTTTTTAATTTGTATTCTCTCTTGATCATAACTTAAAGTCCTTGCAAAAAGAAAAACCTCATGGGTTCATTGCGTGAATACTTTTGAATTTAAGTTTACTAGGACTCTAGCTCCTATTAATTACGCCCATGACCTTTTACACCACGGTATATAAGACCGTGTTCTGTTATTGATAGATAGATATCTGTCTGGATATCTGTCCATCTGGCTTAATATATACTAGATATATCTGTGATTTCTACAACCGTTTTTAGGACAGATATCAAATAGGTACTACGTATCTTAAACGTCCTGTGGGTATGCATTGCTGCTATGACGCAATTCCGATCGTGGACCATAAACTGTTAATCTTTTTGATAAAAAAAAATTCAGAGATCAGAACCTTCCCCCCTTTGTTTCGTCTATGTGACTACAAAAACCACGAAATATATATATTCTATAGTATCAATGATGATCCGGACTCCACGATAACAGTTAAAGATAGAAGTAGATTGTAAAGGATATTTAGTCGTACTATAAAATTCCGTACTATTCACAAATGGAAATTTACACAGACCCCCTCAACCACCATCATCAAAAATTAATAATATGGCGAAGTCATTTTTTTTTTGAGGGAGGGGGCAACTAAGTTTATTGGGTCTTTATAAAACAAAATAACATGTACGTACGCACTACATGTATAAATATGTCAAATTTTTTAATTTTATACTTTTCAACGGTGCAATTTGTTCGGTATTAAAACTATAATTTACACAAAAATTCAATTGTTTTTTGCAGGATGAACTTGCAACAAATAAATAATGGATACAAAGAGTTATTAAATACAAATTGTCGGGTGTACTGCTCGTAAACATTGGTTTTACCATTAAACGATACGCGTAAAATAGGCATTTTTTTTCATTAGGTTTTTTTAATGTCTATTTGGCCGATTGAGATAAGTTTTGGAGGGAGAGGGAGGGGGGCAAGCCCCCCTTAAATTTTGCTTCTGCACTACCACTATATAGGATAGCCGCCACCGCGTGCTATTAACGAACCGTATGAGTTCAAGTTCGTATAACCGGACGGTTTTCGTTTACTTTCTTCGGCGGTGGCAATGACCGCGAAGAAATCGCGTGTATAAAATAATGTAAAACGAAACGCGTATTTTTGTCGTCGTCGTCGTCGTCGTTGCTTATTCGTATCGTAGTTTCGCGTATTTACAAATGACCCTATCCGAGTACGGCCTGAGTGGTATGTAAAATTACGCGTCCGTCGCGGTTTTAGGTCCGCGAAAAATTCAAATCGACGAGCATACGAAAAAGACGCAAAAACTAATCGGGGTACTTGATATAATTAATGCCGCCATCCCCCCCTATAGACTTACGGCCCCTAAACTTGGGACAGACCGAAATTTCTTTGGAGTTGGCAACGCGTGGGTTGAGATATTGTAAAACATCAAATTCAAATCGATTTAGACCGCTCGGGCCGCACTCGGGAAAACGTAGAAAACGTATGGCGTTTTTCTCTCATAATGGCGGACGTCCGTTTTGTTTCCATATCCTATATTTTAGTAGACCGGTCGATGTTTACCGACCATAAAGAAATTATTATTTACCTTGCCGTGTCAATAAATCGCCGACGTAATATTATTATAATATCGCCGGTGAGTCAATAATAAGCATGCCGGTTGAACAAAAAAAAAATATAATATAATACGGTTTGTCCGGTTTATCCGACATAGAAATAGGTTGAAAATCGCTCTCGGGGAAAGCAATTGACTGGCAACAATAATATAATATTGGTGTCTGTGTATTGCAATACGCGATTCCGAACATTATTTTGTAAGCTGCAATAATGTTATGGCTGCGCGCGAACCGTTTGCCGTTGTATTTTTCTACCGTCGAATACAAATATTTATTAGAACGAAAAAATAATAAATGAAAAAAAAAAAGCCAGACGTACTGGGCACTGGACACGTGCCAGGATTTTATTTTGCGGGGTGGGTGGGGAGGAAGTCTAAAAAAAAAAAAATGTATCATTCACTCCATTCCAATTATAACTTTTTTATAGTAATAAATAATTTTCATGCGTTACGAAGGTACGGTACCTAACCCACCGCTTTGCACAACGGGTAAGCCACCGTTTTTGATGCCACGTCGGCAATGTAATACATATGGTTATTTAATTTACACATATACTGAAAATAACGATAAATCGTTGCAATCAAAAACCGATTCTGAGCGGAGTTTGGTAAACCGATAAGGCAGTGGTAACCGTGTGGTACGATTACAGTTTAGCATTTAGTATCGGTCTTGTAGCCAAGGTAACCCAAAAACCGATGAATGGCTATAGATATTTGTTGGCTTTTTAAATATATGTTGGGAAAAACCGTTCAAGTAAATCATCACCGTGCAGAACTTCCGCGTCGTTTACGATACCAGATGTAAAAAATCGAATCACTTTTACGAGTATTTAAACGACTAACGTATTGGTGTTGCGGGTCGGAAAGAAAAAAACATTTCGAATAAAGTACCATTAAGAAAACGATTCGCATCTTTTATGGTACGGCGTGAAAAAAAATCGGAGTTTTCCGAGAGGAATATACACATCACAGTAATCTTGGCTTCTTCGGGAAGGTACACTTGCGGAATCTATATATATATATATAAAAAAAAAATCGTATAACATTATATAGGCCGCGATGAGTTTTTTTTTCGTTTAAACGTGCGTGAAATCGACCGGCCGGCGGAACAGAGCCGCTGCGTACGAAAGACAACGATAATAATTTGTTTCAGCAGATTAAATAACGAACCGACGGTAACAATATTTAAATATCGTTTCGTCGCGAAACATTCGTCGATTCGGCCGGCCGCTGGATTTTTATCGTTTCTAATATAATTATACGGCTGTAGGGCTAAAACGCAGTCCAACCGAATACATATTATATGTATAGAAAAAAAAAAAAAAATAATAATATATTTATATGTACAAAAAAATCGTTGATATTATTCGATAATAATATTAAAAGTTTTCGTAATATCACGATATTATATTATCGTGTCCTTGCCGATTCACACCCAAATTATTATCGTTTTTTACGTACCCGAATCCGAAAAACGTTGAAAATATTATAATACTCGTACGAGTACCGAAAAAAACACAAATAGTTTAAATGTGAAAAATTCGTTTGGATGAAAAGATTCATCAAATATACGATTAATATAAGACGATAGTCCAATCGGGGTCGATGTGGGCGATGCATCCACCCAACCAGGGCTCTAAGGAGATCTATTTTTTCCTACAAATAATTGTTACGTGAAATACGTAAATACAAAATTTCAAGTGTGAATTATGTCACATTAATTGCTTTGTTCGTATAATATTAACGTTACCTTTGGATGACGGTGGTGAAGTCAATATAGAGGAGGTAATGTTAGGTATTGTTAGTTGTGAACCTAACGTCGGCATAGTGCGAGACCAACAATTTTATAGTCCAAGGGGCAGAGTTTTTCTATGATTCATGTTGTTCCTTCAAAAAAAAAAAAAAAAAAAAGTCCTAGTTACGGCACTGAGTACGAACGTTACCAATGCGATTTCGGGCACTAACTGTGTTATATTAACCGCGACGTCAGCCTAGTCAACCCTGGCTGTAGGGTTAGGTCAGGGTTGGATTAGCTATGACAACGCTCTCCATACCCTTATGCGCTGCGAGGCGTTTGACGGGGACAGGGAGTGCCTGGTCCGGAGGATAGGTCCTTTCGAACCAGGCGACTTGGTGTCGCTCATTTTGGAATCCCCAGATCGTTGGAAAGCCGCGGTCGACTTCGCGGAGACGGTCGTCGCGGAAAAGGAGTCGGCCGAACGGCAACGCCAAGCCCTCGACGCCGCCGGCGCGCGCCTTCCAGCGCATCGGCGCCGTCGTTGATCGCGGCCCCGCAGACGACAGACCGCCGGCCGTGGGGCCGGTAGGAAGTGTCCCCCCTACTAGTGCAAGGGCAGCTGTCCATTCCCCGGTAGGGACGCGAAGCTTTGTACACTAATAATGTGAGCCCGCCCCGTCGAAGGGGAATACGGGATTTTATTTTGTGTATCGTTTGTAAATAAATGATGGCGACCCGCCTCCCGAAGTAGAGCCTCACGGTCATTCCGGGAGGCGGGGGTATTGCCGGTACCAAAAAAAAAAAAAAGGGTTGGATTAGCTTGGGTAAGCGATTTTGATCAAATCAGTTGTAGACTAGTGCTGGTGTTTAGTTATATTCATATTGCGCACTAGCCCATCTCTAAATCTTAAATACAAACAAAAAAAACCGCTTCTCAATGATATAAGATATATATTTATTATAACGGGCACGCACCGGTCCGCCGGGCAATTGTCTGAATGTCGGGGAGATGGATTTACCGAACAACAATATATACATTTTTATAATATTTTGGACCGAGGGCGTCCGATTCACGGTGTTCGGCGCAATTTAATAAATTCGTATATTATTTTTATTTTTATCTGTATATCCTCACAGCGCGCACACATGCTATTATAATAACGCGTGCGAGATAGGAAGGTCAACAATTCCCTGCTGTTACTCCGAGTAACAGTTTCTCTACTATAAGTATATATACCTACGTACGATATTGAGTAACTTTTTAATAATTTCAATATTGTATAAACGCGTCGTGACGAGGAAACGGTGTTTGCCGTACCTAATGGGTCGAGAAAAAAAACCTCATACACCGACGACGTGATGACGAGACGGTCAGAATTACTCGTCAATAATTACGAGGGGAAATATTATTTACGGCGTTTCCATTTCGTCCTCCCCCCGTTCGCCTGGATCCCGGACGAGGTTATGACCTATAGTCAAATTGGAAAAATATAAAAGGAAAGGCACTACGAGACATCGAAAGAAATTAGTGTCCCTTGCAGTTATTGAACTCGACCTAACCCGCGGGAAACTTTACTCGAGGGTGGTTAAAATAAACTAAAAATAATAGAAGTACTCCACACCCTCTCTAAGTCGAGTAGTTGTGTTATAAGAGGTATACAGCAGGCGCGTATCCGGAGATATTTTTCGAGTGGAGGGCCAAACGCGTTTATTTTTTTTAATATAAATTACTTTATCCCAAACATTTCGAAGGGGATGTTGAAGCTCCCTCAGTACCTCTCCCCACATAAATACGAGCCATTGTTACGTCCCGAAAACACTCGTCCTGTCCGACTACATCACTCTACGATTCTATCCGTGTCCGCATAATATTGTCTCCCCCAATTGTGCCATTCATTCAGTGGCCTATAATTTACACCGCCTCTTTTCCATCGGCCGCCTAACCCCGACTCGCGTCTATTTTCTAGTCCAGTGGTTATTAACTTGTGATCCGCGGCTTCCCGGGCGTCCGCGACGCTATCGTTTTTCTCGTCACACACGCCCACACACACAATATGCGCGAATTTTCGGTTATATGTACGAGGTGATTATCCAGGACTATCGAACCGGGCTCTGCAAGTTCTAATACCATTTCCCACTACATACCTCTGCGAAAAAGTTTTTTCTGCTCTAGTGTACATTGAGTAGAAGTATATAGAAACCGGTAGCAAAATCAGCCGATCTGCTGCGGTTAAAACTATCCATTATCGAGCCAGAAATACCGAAACTTGTAGCGGAAGTTCAACGTCGGGTAATCAATTATTTCGTTTGTCGTTGTATTATTAATGATATTTCTGTACAGTTTATAACGGAAAAACATACTTTTGTGCAAATTTAATTACATTACGCGAACAAATTCGGTTATTACAAATATTATTTGTGTTGGCTCAAAAAACTCCGTGGCTTCGAAGATTATTTTCGCCACGAACGGTCGAAAGAATCGCTGTTCGGTCTAAAAGGTCTAGTCCTCGCACTTTTCGTTTCTCATTCTCCGGCACCGTGTGCTAATAATGTACCGTCACACATGAACATAGCATATATATTCTCATTTTTTTTTTTTTTTTTTTTTTTTTGTTATAAACGCGATGTTCGACAACTCCAAGCCCCCCCTCCCCCTTGGTAATTATTTTATAATAAAACATTATAAACAGCCGGCAGGTAGGCACCCGAAATCGCGGTTTTATAATATTAATAATGTATTATTACTGTACTGTAATATGAAAGTTCCGCGTTTCGGTCATAGGAATTTTCGGACGGGGAGAGGGGAACTCGTATTTGTGAACGCGAATATTATACGATGACGGCGTGTTAAAAATTCCGCGATGTAATTTAATTTTTTACCGCGGTGTGTGCTCGGGATAATGGACCGCCGCCGCCGCCTCCGTCCGGTGTTATTGACCTTAGCCACGCTTTCTCCGCGTTCGACATAATAATAATAATAAAAAAAAAAAAAAAATAAAAAAATAAATAAATAAATAATAATGCGCATACGTCGTCTGTCTATTAATATAATAATATTATAGAAAAACGTCAAAACGGTTGGCGCGAGTCGGCGGCGTCCGCGGCGACTCTCACCGCGGCGTCCCCGGGGGACGAGCAGGAATTTCGCGACAATCGGAAGGGAAAAAAAAAAAAAAAAAAAAAAAAAAACAACGTTACCGTCGTAAAACCGTCGGCCGGACTATAAATAGTAGAATATGACGCCGGTGGTTTTTTTATTTTTGGTTTTCCGTGACGATTTGGGCGAATCCGTAGTCCCACGTGGACCGCGCACCGTGTGAATGTTGTGTCCGACGACGACGTCCGATATGCGAAACGCATAGGTATTCGGTTAGGGAAAAAAATAAAGAAACATTTCTCGTTTTACCGACGATTCAATACTATCTAAACAACGCGTTTATGACGAATCGGATTGTCCCGCGGTTGGTAAATCGACGATTTTCATCGAAAAATACACGAACGATTTGCTATGTTTCTTCCCGATCACATCGAGTTTAATAAAAAAAAATAAAAATAAAATGAAAACGTTAAGAACGGTCTAAAATAAATAGACATTATATACGCGCGTCAAACGAAAAGAACAATAATTGTGTGTAAATGTATACGTATTTTATAGCGTAATGACAGACCGAGTCCAAAAGAAAATTAATCGTCTATTCATAAACTATTTGTGTATTAAACGTATATATATATTTTTTACGTATGTAAAAATCCTAGGTGTCCAATAATGGACACCTAAAGGTGCACTCGTAGAATAACACGTGTGTGCGATAAGGCGACTAGTGATAACGGAAGTAGAGCTCGAGCGATGAGAATAAAAAAAAAAAAATTCTATTTACGACTGTCAGTGGCGAAAAACCGGGTAAAAAACTAGTGACGGTAGGGGCAAAGCAGTTTAAACCACGAGGGGCCGGTGTAAATATATTTTATTCTGTGTATCCGAAATAATCGAAGACTAATTTAATCACATTAATCGCTTAATTAAACGAAATTTAAAAAATAATTCGTTTTGTAATCCGGCTAATGCGATTATACGTTGACAGTGTTATTAAACAGCACAGACGTGAATTGTACGTGTAGACTTTTATGTAATCATTCGAGAAAGAAATATTTTCATCTTAAATCAATATATATATTAAAGATACCTTCACTGGAAGGTATCTTTAATCCGTCCTTCGCGTCAAAAAACACCAAATTCATCAATTTCACTTATTGTTCAAATTATGAAATAGATTGTGGAAATAAAAAAAAAAAAAAAAAAATCAATATAAAATGTAATTAATGTATTGCGTTATTTCATTATTTTTTTGGAAAATTTTGTACTGTTGTCATACGTAGGCGGTAGCGGATGGAGGAAGGCGAAATGATACTTTTGCCCATCCCCTCAAAAATTACGCCATTATTTCCCGTTATATTTAATACCCCCCCCACACCCTTCTCACCATTTAACTTTATTTTAAAAAACATACAATCTGTAATTTAAATTTACAATAAACATGTGTGCGGAAATACATTAGTTGGCATGCGACGCGTGAAAAAAAGAAGCCGCCCAATAGCGGACACTTTATAACAGAAGTTTTGTTTGATTTATAGCATTTTTTTTCTATATTCTATTTTTTTTTTTTTTTTTTTTTGATTTCTAATTATGGTTTAGATCGGCGGCACTACGCGTAACTTCTATATTACAATATATTACTGGCTATTATGTCGCGGGTGATCTTGTCATCGGGGCGTTCTCTTTCGTTCGTTCCGCGTCCGACTGCGCATAAAACGCGATAATATCCCGCCGTCCGCCCCATATAATATACAAGTGTATTTTTTTTTATTTTTTTTTTTTACTATTACTATTATATTGGGCACCGCGCTCGGCCGGTAATATTTATTATTATCATTGTACACTGTACAAGCGTGTATAATTACGATTGCGGTGATAATAATAACAATCACCGGCGGCGGACACGAGATAGTGTCATTTCTGGGGCAACAAACTCGAATGGGAACGGCGAAGAAAGCGGAGCCCGCCGTCGTCGTCGTCGGCGTTGTACACGGTCGCGGTCGCCGCGCGGATTCAGGTCTTCCGTGAAAGTCGTGGCACACATTTCCGCGAGCGATTGCGACCGCTTCTTCCGCCGCCGCCGCCGCCGCGAGAAAAAAAAAAAAAAAAAGAAATAGAAAGAAAGATCGGCGGCGTTGCTGCCGCCGCGTTACTTCACGGGCCGGCCGACGAGAATATAATAATAAAAAATAATAATAATAATATAATATTATTATTGTAATATCGGTGAGAGAGAGAGAGAGAGAGAGAGAGAGAGAGAGAGAGAGCAAAACCGTAACAACAGATCCGCGCAACGAAAGAGCGAATAATAATATCCGCCGATACCGGGGCATTGCACAGTGTACCTTTTTTTTTTTTTTTTTTATCATCGGTTTTTTTTTTTAGATTATATCGTTATCAGCGTGTGACCGGTATTACACGCCAGGACCGTCAAGAAATCCACAAGAAATCTCGCGTGTATCTCCTCCTCCGCCGCCGATTTGACCCGGTAAACTAACCACTGCGGCCGGCGTACGCTGAACGTACACAAATTATCATATAATATTTATTTTAGTGCCCGTTTTTTTTTCTTCTTCATTTTTTCCGTTTTTTTTTTTGAACGCGCTTTCACCTAGTTCATATTATTACTATTATTATCGTTAGCGATGAGATAAAAACGTCGTAATCGCCGCGTAATTGTCCCGGTCCGTGTGTGTGTACGATATTATTACCGGGGTCGTGCGGGCCCCGCGACCCCGGATCGGGCAGACAACAATTCGAATAGTAATTATTCTAAAATCATACCCGGTACGGTTTTTAATTCCGTTTGCGATTTATATTGTTATCGGACAATACGTTTTAGCAAACGGCCAGGCAACCGTTCGGCCGTTTTGCAAGTCGACTCTAATACGAAAAAATCCACTATACGACCGTTGTGCAGTTTGTCAAAATCGAAAACGACGTAATACAGGGCGCGGCAGTGTGGGACCGACGTGTGTAATGAGGTCATTAGCTTGCGATAAGGTACGAGCAGGCCTTGATAAGTGGCGTATTTTGAATTGTACGGTAATAATCATTCTGTGATCGCTACACAAAGGGCTTTTCGTATACACTTCGGCAATCCACGTGCTGAATCTGCTAACACTATCAAATTGCGGATACGGCATTTGGAAGAAACTGTATGTACCCCAAGTAGACTTGGACACGGTGCACCCAGAACGGTAAGAACACCCGAGTATGTGCAGTTGGTCAGAGGACTTTTTCGAGGACGAGAACAGGACCGCCACTGTCGCGTCCGCTCGTTGTGTTGTGATGTCGGAAACTTATCTGCAGCATAGGTTTGAGGAAATGGCTGAAGAACATGATTTGGGAGATGTGTGGTTTCAGCAAGACGGAGCTACAGCGCACACAGCTAGAATGTGACTTGCTGTCTTGCGACAAATGTTCCCCGGGCGGTTGTTAGTCTCTCTGAGAGGAGACATAGGCTGGCCAGCACGGTCCCCAGATTTAAGCACGTGTGATTTTTTCCTCTGGGGCTACCTTAAGGATAAGGTTTTCGGACATCGCCCACATACCATAGAAGAAATACAACAGAAAATCACCGCGGAAGTCGAGGCCATACCAATCGAAATGTGCCGAAAATCATACGAGAGCTTCAGAGTTCGTCTACAACAGTGTATCAATGCTGACGGCCGCCATCTTGGAGATATAATTTTCAAAAAAATAATTTTTAAAAATGCGATTGAATACTGATTTGAATAATAAAAAAAAAAAAAACCTTTTCTCTAAGTTTTACTGTACTTTATTTATTATAGCCCATCAAAACTCGTCAGTCGGCTCTGCCGCACCCCGTATTTTATTGCACGTGACAAATACCGGCGGCGCTGGAAAAAATTTCGGAACCGTGGGGGCTGAACATTAATGTTTAAAGCGTTTTTTACCAAAGAATAACGTGATTTAATCTAAATATATGAAAAATGCTCTTATAAAATAATACGTTTGTTTTTTTTTTTCCCGCATTGTTTTTGACGCCAACGCGATTATTTGATTGTTTCGAGTTTTGTTTCAATTCTATACGTTTTTGGAGCGGGGGCTTAGCCCCCCAAAAGACTTTTTTATTTCTTGGGGCGATTGTACCCCAAATTTCTCCCGTTGTCCCGGCGCTTCTGACAAACACTATCGCATATGGCATGTAAGTAATAATTTTACTATGTGTTATTAATACCGCGTTATTTGTACCGCCGACACGATAATCATGTAGACCAGTGTTTTTTAATGTTTTTTTTTTTTTATCCGTAGAACATTTTTTTATTTTTTTTTTATTTTGTACGTCCACTTTTATCGTGGAACCCCTACTCCGTTTGAATGGTTTAAATGCGACATTTTATATAAAGGTTATTTGCAACCCAAAATGACATTAATAATATTTGTTTAATTCAAACGTATTTGCAGTATTAAACACAAATTCTTAAGATGACGGGACGTTTTTAATTTCAATTTTAATGAGATGCGCGAAATTGCTTTTTATTATTACAGATAAACTAAATATTAGACTTTATTGTTGAAAGTCGAATTCTCGCGTCGGGCGCGGCGGCATGGAGTCTGTCGCGGTATTTCGTTTATCGTCGAGAAACTGAGCGGCCCGCGTTTCATACCGGAATTCCACTGACCGTATTGATTTTAATTTCCCTCGCGATTTTTCAACGACGAATCCACGGGCTTGCGTACGAGGGGATACGGGGAATGAATCCTCGCCACGACCGTTATTTTTATTGTTAATTTACTATTATTATTATTTATTATTAACGTAAAATTAATATTATTCATTAAAAATGATTAATCACTGGTTATCGATTTGTATCGTATACGATAACGTGATCCGGATCGTTATTTAATTAATCGGCACACGGATAAGAACGGGAATGCCGGTTTGCCGGATAGCTCACTGGGATAGCCACTGTCGCAGACCGTATACCAGCTAGGGCAGTACACGGTTTCACGGTCACTACGGGCCCCGGCCTGGGAACGAAACTGGACATTATTTTGCGAAATAAACGAAATTAAAATGCGTTTTCGTTGCATTAAAACCATATCGTTTTGCCGGGTGCGCGGGCAATTAAGCTCGCGGCTTATCGTAGAAATAATGAATTTGAATATCGCTTAGATGTGTGTCGTGCAAGTAAGGGGGGTCACATTAAACATTTATAAGCATTGTACCTAAAACTTAAAATAATCCATTAAAATGTAAAATTAATTCTAACATGATCAATCAAATTTTACAATAAATATGATTATTTGAAATCGGATGAATCATTTTGAAACACCCTGTATATATATATATATATATATACACTCACCCCATCATAATGGAAATTCCTGTCTACTCCGGCGGACGGGTCATAGGTGATTTCGTATGCGATTTTCATATTGAATTGTGCCGACGGCGGTCGTAGGAGACAGGCGGACATGGGCGCTATTTTTGTCCGCAATTCATTACGGTGTAACCTAACCCGTGCTGTTCGTCGGGGGAGGGAAAATAAATTTAAAAAAAAACACTACGATTATCGTTCTGACGGACCGATTAATAATATTATCGTATGGTAACGATATTACGGTAACGACTTTGTCCGTACGGGGTCACGGGGACGGATTTGGAATTATAAAATCGTGAACGACCGTATTACAATAATAGTAATAATAATAGTAATAATAATAATAATATACGTATATATAATCAGGAAACGTGTACTATTATAATCTAGGTCACTTCGGACGCACGCCTATATAATTACGCGAGGAGGTATGCGGACTACGTGCGGCGGTACAATGGGTTAACGGATGTAAAAAATTACAAAACCGAAAACCCGCGAGATTTATTGAAAACCGTCGCGGGCAAACGGCGGTGTGGTTTTTTTTTTTTTTTTTTTTTTCTAACGAGAAAATAAACGTTCGACTTGATGTGTGCCGTGCCGTCGTACACCGCGGCACGGCCAATAGCGAATTGTTGTACGAGTACAATTTTTTTTTAACTCGAAGGTCGTTTTTGCATACACGCCGCACAATACGTCGATTAGCGACAACAACAAAAAAAAAATAAATATATACCGCTCGTGGACGGTTAAAAATCATCTCCGAAATCATCATCATCAGACGCAGATAAACGTAACCGATATTTTAATTATCTCGCACAAGATGATAGGACAAATGGAAATCGTATTCCAAATAATAAAAAGGTTTTTTTTTCTTTGGGTTTTTTAATCGTCTATTGTTGTTGTCGTTGTTCGGAGGACGTTATACCTCGCCTCCCCCCCCCTCCGTGATTCCATTGTAAAAAACTGTTTTTCGTGAGACAACGTGTTTGCATTTTCCGTATTTACAACGGATTTAACAAAATTGCGCACAGCACATGCACTAGAACTTAATTTGTGTCGTAGCGAACCTTTTTTTTTTTCCTTTTGTCGCACTACGCAATCATTTTTTTTTTTTTTTTTTTAAGTTAACTAAAACACCGAAATAACTGAACGTTTTCTAACCGATAACTTTTATCGTATTCATGTTATCGGGGAAAGAATAAAAAAAAAAAAAAAAAAAAATGTAGGTACGCTACGACACAGATAATGTTCTTCTGAACACGCTATGGAATTTTCGTAGTCCCTCTATGAATACGGAATGTTATAGTTATTGTTATCCTGCGCGAAACCGATTTACGTATACATTTTATTTTATATCGTAATTACACGAAAAATACTTTTGATAATCGTACGAGAATATTTGTACGTTTATATGATTATTTTTGAATTGATAAATTACCATTTTTTTTTTTATATTTTTTTTTTTAAATTACCTCAAAATTGCCTATACGCAACCCCTTAAAATCCAATGGAATAACGTCCTCTTAAGGACACAATTGTAAGCAGATAAAAATGGTTAAATAGTCACTATATATAGCTAGTCACTTTGAATTTTTAACTAAAAGTAAAACATCCGAGTACAGTTAGGTTTTCAATATTTTCTACTGTGAGTAATAAAGCATTTACTTATTATTATTATTTTTTTTTTTCTAATGAATATTTTATCTAGATAATTATTAAAAATATATTATTTAGACAAGTCTCGGACACTGGTGGAATGTCACTGTTGTAGGTGAGAAACTAGGAAGTTAGGATATAGAAGGAAATTCAATTTATGTCTGTATACGCAACGATAAATCATTGCTAACGAAAAACGATTCTGAGCATAGTTCAGTTAATCGTGTTTTGAAATGCCGTGATTCATATGATTTTCATTGTAATGTGCACTTTAAACGTCGATAAAAGAAAACAAAAAATAACTGCGTTACTCTCAACTTTCAGTTTTTCGCTACTGCTATGCACAACTTGTATGGTGAACATTAAGTTCAATTTTCGTGCATTACTGCTAGAGAAAATCAATTTTGTTTACGTAAATCAGAAAACTGTGCGCAGATTCCCGTGATTTTTCCGTTAAAATCTGAACTTCAGTACCAATAAAATGTGCCTATGGATTTTCGATAATTCTATATGACCTAGTAAGATGACTTGTTATGTCACTAGTGTCAAATTTTTGATCATTTTTGAGAAGACGATAGAATCAGATTCGCGTAAAACCAAATAGAAACTAAAAAAAAAAAAAAAACATTTCCCATTACTAAGGTAACTTGAAAAAATTCTCTACTCAATAAACCAACTAGATTTAAAATGATACAATAAATCCCTCTTTTTTTTTTTTTTTTTTTTTTTTTTTTTTTATATTGGTACAATATCTCTTGTAGAAATGTTCTTTACAGTCAGAAAACAAAAAAAAATTCAAAAGCACGTTATATTAAATAAACCTATATGCTCAGCATCTAAAAAGCTATATATTAGGGTATTCACGACGAATGAAATTAAATATTTCTCGTTATTAACTGTCACGGTGACATTTGCCGCCGTGTCTGTCATTCTGACGGGCAATATAAGTAAAAATGCGTTCTCGTAAAAGAAACGAATCGAAAACCGTTTTATTTGTTTTTTTTAGAAATGTAACATTTTTTTAATAATGAATATTTAAAATCGATCGTCTTCGGAATGCTGTTGTACACATTTGTGGATACATTTTTGCTATATAGTATAGAAAGTAGTCCTGTGACATAAAATCCGGATTATCAGAAATTCAAATAAATTCGGATATAAGATTTTGAAATTCGAAAATTTATGTTTCGAATTATTGTAAATTATTATAAATTTTGTATTTTTATAAATAAATAAACGTTTGCCGGGTCAGCTAGTAATATACATATGATATACATATTAGACTGTAATATGTATGATTTTTTTTTGATTTTTTTGTCGGGCTTGTTTTAGAAAATTAATTTTTTCTTGTTATGATATATTTTGAATTGTAAAAACGTATTTCATGTTTTACACATTTAATGCCATTAACACTAATATATTTATCAGGAATGAATTAAAGAATATAAAATCACAATATTAAAAACGGAAATTTGGATTTTGATAAAAAAAATCCGGCTTAACAATAAATGTAGGAATTCATATTTCGGAATCCGAAAATCCGGAGTTTTCCAATCGCTGCTAGAAAGACGGCAAATGTCAATGTGACGGTAAAATATTCGGTACGTGTGAAAACGATATCGCAGTGTAAACGGATTTGATACGTTCAAATATAAAATCAATCCATTTCTGAAAGTATACCGGCGTGTGTAAAAAACGTATTATGTATGTATGTAGAAAAAAAAAAAACAATAACAAAAACAAATAGGCTAAGTGCAATAAAAATGTATAGCGATTGCGTAGATTGTTTTTCGAAATCCGTATTACTCGTAGGTATACACATTACATATACGCACAATGTATATAGGATTTTCGGTAAATTGAATATTTCCGGAGACGAGAACAAAATGATAAAATTGAAATCAATATCGAATAGCCCTGTACGTTGACGTGTCTAAATAAAAAAAATAAAAAAAATGGAGGAAAATGTAATATTTTATGATGAAAACCGCGAACGCGGTGAGCCCCAATACCGAAAACAATTGCGTTAACCGTTAAAAAAAAAAAAAAAAAAAAAAAAAAAAAACAGAAAAGTAAACGAATTCAGTCGTTTATTTGTTTTTGATCGAAAAAATGTTTGTTTAAAAAAAAAATATGTAACCGTATTATCTATCTGACGTTGAAAGGAAAAATAGAATTGAATATTGTTCGAAATCGGTTCTATTTCAGTAGTCAGATAAATTCCTTATAATATTAGAGCAGTCGATATTAAAAACCGTGTGTTCAAGTTGGACACACCGAACGCACAATTATTGTATCGCATCTATCGGTCTTTATTATCAACCTTAAAAATAACCTTCGCCACACCAATATTTACGGGATTTATATCGGCTATCGTTTATAATCGACAAAAAAAAAAAAAAAAACAGCATTACATTTGTACACACATAGCAAACGGACAAAGGCGCAGGGGCATTCCAGTGACGCCACTGATTAACAATTTCCTCGTAGCACTAGCTGCAGCAATCATATTTTTATGTCTTCACTGAAATACTAAAAAAACTAAAGAGTTTGTATGTTTTAACGCGTCAACCTCAGGAACTACTCTACCGATTTTCATAAAAAAAAATTAAACGGACCAACAGATTCAGCGAGATCTGTATACACACAATCACCTCCAAAAAAAAAACGGTATTTTGGTATTTAACGGTAATTAAATTTTAGTTTTGTCGGTTTCCTTGGGGATTCGGACGGAAAAATTAACATTTGTTATTGCTAATAAATTAATTGTCACGGGGAAGCGAGAGAGTACAGTATTTAACAAAGATAAAAGAAAACAAACGTTTTAAAAATCGAATACCAAACGAGGCCCGACCAAGGCCGGCTGCCAATAATATTTAAATATATATATATATATATATATATATATATACGAGAGATCTGTTCAAAAAGTACCAGGATTTTATATTTAATAATTACAAAAATGAAGTTACATTCAAAGATATCTCCTTCAAAACACTCTCCTCCGGACGATACGCAGTGATCCCGGCGATCTTGCCATTTTTCAAAAGTCCTTTGGAACTGTTCCAAAGTCAAAGCTATGAGATCTGTTGCCGCGTCCGCTTTAATTTCCTCGGCATCTAGACATCGTTGTCCTTCAAGCGCAGTTTTTACTCTTGGAAATAGAAAAAAAAAATCACACGGGGCCTGATCTGCAGAATAGGGAGTGTCCGGCGGGACCGCAGCAATTTTTTTTATCATCCAAAAATTCACGAATCGACAGCGCTAAATGTGCCGGTGCATTGTCGTGGTGAACAATCGCGGAACGAATTTTGCAGCGCGACCCTTCTTGTCTGTACATTTTCCTGTAAAATTGCGTGACAAGAATTCAATTGAGATTCGCTTTTTTAACTAGCAAACGGTTAATCGGCGGCCATTTAGCATTTTTTTTCTCGCAAATTGTCGCCACACCGTCGTTTCTGGATGACGTCCACGGTGTTCCAGAACGTGGATCGTCTTCAGCTGACCGCCGACCGCACTGGAAACGTTCAAAACGCTCGAAAGTCACGGGACCACTTAACGAATCAACTCCAAAAGCGGTTTTAGTCATTTCTGTTGCATGTTTTTCACCAAGTTTCAAGCAAAACTCTCATGCTGCACACGCGTTGTTCGGTAATTTCGTACATGCCGAAAACGGCGAACGGAAAAAAATCGACCGGATTTAACCACGTGCAATATTAAATTGCGATAAGATAGCGACTTCGGGTTTTGTTTAAAATATTCGCCAATTCGAGGGGAATACATGTATTTACAATTGGAAACGTTATCGCGTGTAGATTAGCCGTAATAACATTTGTACTTTTTGAACAGACTTCGTACGTTTTGTTAAGATTATGATTTAGACGTATAGTCGATACTTGTCGACACGTCTTTTCACTGTGAAGAATATTAATTATTTCGTATAAAATTTTTTTTTTTTTATCAGTTTTTCTTGTTTTCTTGTTACTCAAATCAGTACCGACGAGTAGTGCGGTTAGGAATAAATTAACAAAAACAAATTCCGTCATTTCGGTAATTTCCGTACGTTTCCGTTGCATCATTTTTACCAAGTTTCAAGCAAAACTCTTATGCTGCACACGCGTTGTTCGGTAATTTCAGAAATGTCGAGAACGGCGAACGAAACAAACCGACCGGATTTAACCACTCGCAATATTAAATTGAGATAAGATAGCGACTTCGGGTTTTGTTTAAAATATTCGCCAATTCGAGGGGAATACGTGTATTTACAATTGGAAACGTTATCGCGTGTAGATTAGCCGTAATAACATTTGTACTTTTTGAACAGACTTCGTATATACATATATATATATATATATATATATATACAATAACTATAAGAAATATACACGATCTGTATGGGACTTTTCGAGCATTTTCCGTGTAAAAGTTTTTTTTTCTCGAATATAATATTATACAAACCCCGGCGGCGGTGTGTAATTCCATCGCGGATATTCGAGACGGGCGTGCGTGTACCGCGGGCGCGGTACAAACGAAAGAAATTCGCGAGATTTCCTCGCGATATGAAAATCGTAAAACTCGTGTCTGTTATTGAGTCGGTGTTGCGAAACGGCCGTATTATGTGCGAACCGCTTTCGGTAAACCCGGGGGGTTTTCGCATCTACAAAGACGTCCCTCGGGGATATTATAATGTTGCCGGGCGAGGTAAAAAAAAAAAAGAAAAAAAAAAACAGAAAATACGTAAGCGCGGCCGCGCGTTTATCGTCTGCGAATTTAATATTTTCCCGCCGTAAACCACCGAACGGGGGCGCCCGTTAGCCGGGCATAATCATATTATAATAACACGATGATGGCGTATACCTTTTAGTAGTAGCCGTCCGACTCGTAGTTTTATAATAATAAAAATAATAATATAATACGCCGGTACCGGCGAATTTTCGCGGCCCCGGGAGCTTTTATCGCCGAAAACCGTAAAAGACGTAAAACACCCGCCGCCGTGTCGTAATCGCTTTGATATTGCGCGGCTGTACATAACTTCCGAATTAATTTGGAGTGTGCGGCCGACGGGCTGGGGCGGCCGGGGATCGAGCGAACACGAAGAAAGACGCGCTGGTTTTTAGTTTTTTAATTTAAAAAAAAAAAATTAAAAAAAATCCACCGTCGTTCCGCAGTATCCGGGGTAACTACGACGGTACGGTGATTCCCCTATTTTAGCCACCCTCCCCCCCACATCCCATCCGCCCTATACACCCGTGTAGTTTATTAAATAAACCGCAATATTTCACAATATAGGGGAATTTAATTTATATTTATATTTAATATCCGTACGCCGTTGCTGACGGAAAACTATTCTGAACAGTTTGAGTTTGGTAAAAATGTTTTTTCGTTTTTTTTTTTTTTTTTTTATATAAATTAATACTGCAATATCGTATTCGTTTGTAATTACGGTAATTGTACGTATTTTTCCGGCTCGATTTTTACTGTACGTTTACGATTTCCATTTAAAATTGCAACTTTAATCGTTCATAAAAAAATCGTAACTTTTTTTTTTTTTTCCACTAAATAATTTATGACGAACCACTGTGGCGTCACTGATTTTCAAACGTATCCGTACGGGCAAACAATTTTTTTCCGCATAAAATTTCAAATGTCTATAAATGCGTTCACTTCGAGAAAACGCTATTATCAGTATTGCGTGGAAATTTCTAATCCCTACAAATTATTTTTAACCGAATTACAATAATATCGAGAAAAAAAAAATCACCTACAATTAGATCCTAAATGCTTGTAGAGAAAAGCCGTTTACAGACAGAAAAACCAATACGTTCATTGAATTTTTCGCGGCCTTTATTATATAAAATATTCGGGTATAGCGGACATCCGATTACGCCGTGTTCGAGTTTTCAGCGTTTTTTTTTTTGGTTTTTTAAATTTATAATTTTCCTTTCGGCGATTCAATTTTTTATCTAAACCCATCCTCATATCGTCGTATCGGTTCTTATTGTATAATACGTATATATTTGTTTTTTTTTTTTTTTTTTTTACAATTTCTATACGGACGAGTTTTTATATTCAATAAGTCTGATCTTAATCACATAGAAATTCGCTTTTTAAACAAAATACGTATCCGCGGCGATTGGTTTTCAAAGTATTTTACCATTTTTAAGTTTAATGAAAAACGCACTGCGCACGGCGGGCTGCCTTTCAATAAAATCTCGTAAAAATCTCTTTGAATATATTTTATTATAAATATTGATTATTTTCTTTAGTACTTTGACGTTGGGCAAACGTTGTAATATACCCGAGATCAGATCTGCACGTCGTATTTAATACAACTCGCGTTAAAAATAATTCTTTGACATTTTCGTTCATTTTAAATTAACGGAGAACTGAAAAATAATGAACGATATTATCATCGTACGGTATTTTTTGTCCAAACAAACTATTTTTTTTTTTTTTTTATATATATATTTCTTATATATACCTTGTATTTTATACAGTTTTTTTTTTTTTTTTTGGATATTATATTATTACTAAAGCGGTTATGTCAATTTGGCAGGTATATTTCGTTGTAAACAATACCAGTTGATTTTGAATAACAATAATGATTATAAAAAAAAATTAAAAAAATTGGTCTCGTATAGTCGTATTGTGTTCTAATTTGTGACAAACGCCTGACACAGACCTATTGTGTGAATAAGGTATTTACCTATTACGATAAACCGGCTAGAAATCTTTTTTAAACCGCGTTTTTCGTATGTGTATTGTCTATGAAAAAAAAAAATGTTTAAAAATAAAAATATTACGTTTAAATCGACGGGCGAAAATTTGTTCGATAATTCGGAAATAGTTTGAAAAAAAAAAGGTTTTCATTTTATGATCGCATTACTTTTTGCAACGTTACCTGGAAACCATCGTCGAAACTCAAATGGCTTGATTATAATATTTATTTTTTGTTCACGCAAAGTTTTACGTTCAGAGAAATCGCCGCGGTGTATAGAAATATTTTTAATACATGCAAAAATTTCGCGGTCGACGTTCATTGTTAAATTCGTTTCAAATTGTAATTTTTTTTATTTTTTTTATTTTTTTCTACCAGATATCCTGCTCCGATTTTCAAGTGTAGCACCTATTCTAAAAGCATCTTGGATTAATTTGGTGCAATGAGGAAAAGGTCAGGAGTTCAGTTTCGTTGTAGTTTCCTTAAAAAATTGGAAAAACGGGAAAATTTACGACAATAATAGTATTGTTTCTTTCTGGTATAATCCTCAGTTAAAAAACAAAAAAAAAAAAAAAAAAGACATGACATTTTCACAGAAAATTAAAATTACCTCTTTCAAGGGGTGGACAAATTCTCGAAAAATTTTTGTACTATTTAAAGGCGAATTAAGTTTTTTTTTTTTTTTTTTTTTTTCTAAACGTTTTTGACCGTACTCTCGGTCCAGGAATCGTTTTTCGTTTAACGACGATTTATCGATTTATCCCGCCGGCAACAGTGGCCCATCTACGGGCGCGAACCTTGTTTGCTCGGTGGCTTTATTTTCACGGGCCGTAACCGTCGTTGTTATTATTATTCCGACTCTTCGGGCCGTTTTGCTCCGGGTGTTTGTATTTTTTTTTCGTCGTTTCGGACGCGTTATTTGACTGGGATCGTGCGTTTTGGCACCGCAATACTGATAGCGCTCGTTATCGGTGATGTGTTGGGTTTGCCGGGTTACGTGACACAATAAAAACCCCTAGGCTGTAATACTAACACACAGTAAAATATATTTGCTCGGTTGAAAATTTCATTTCGTTCGCGAGACGGTTTGTATATAAACGCGTATAAATAAATCGGTTTTGTCCGACAGTCGGCTAGCGCTTCGGGAGCGGTAGATGGATGTGGGGAGTAAAAACGAAAAAAAAAACGACAAAAAAAAAACAAACAAATAATAATAAAATAAACCATTTTACGACACGGCAATCACTATGGTATTGTCTTACGCGGGCGAATCGTATACGTCGTAGGTAGGTATCCCGCCGCTATAAGCCCTCCGGGGAAAGGGGTCCCGTTCGGTACGCCAAACCAATCACTGGCATCAATACACTCCGGATTGCGTTTAAACTTGGAAGCAAAAGCTACTTTTTATATATATATATATATATATATTTGTTTTCATTCTTTCTTCTAAACTACCTACGCAGCGGAATAGTATACGTCGAAATTGAATTTCGAACGAGAGCGGACAAATGTCTGATAATATTTCCTCGTTTGTCGCCCGAAAAAATAAATCCCCGGCATCTCGACGGACAACTGCGTCGTAAAATACGAACAATACGGTTTGCCGATAAAAAAAAAAAAAAAAAAAAAAACCCGGTTTTTACGAACAAATTTAAAAACCAATGGAAAAAAAGCAGCAAACGAATACCATAATTTCGACTTGTAAAAAAAAAAATCGCCGGGCGTACATCGCACTGTGGGCAAGCCGCCGTTTTCGTCCGGAACGTAATTTAGGTCATAGTAGAAATTGTGTTTTTTTTTTTTTTTTTTTTTTTTTTTCATTGTACCCCACGGCAACAATCCAGAATCAAAATTAAAACCGATAAAATTGTCATTTTGTCGTCAGGTTTTTCCTGTACTAGAAATACCGTTGGGAATCTAGACAAATATTTCAAATAGAGTACCGCCGGCCCGAAAATCCGCATCTTCTAACCTAACCTAACCCGAACAATTTTATGCGTTTTTACTAACCGAAAAAGCGTTGTCCGGTGAAAAATCGCTATTTTTTAAACAAATTTTTCTACTACATAGTTTTTTTTTTTTTTTGAAAAACGTTATTATCCGAAAATCTAACATTCGGGAAATGTTTTATATTTTCGCCAAAATTGCTTAACTTTTCCCCAGATTTTTTTTGCTTTCGGATAACATAGTTTTTTTGTCGTAAGGTTGTATTTCTTTATGATTGTACGGGCTTTGACGAGTCGCAAACGTATAGGTAGAATCGTAGTAAAAATATATATACATAGGTACGTAACAGAGAGGTAGTAAAAAATTTGATTGTAACAATAAAACTGTTTATCCTATGATATTTCTACTTATGACTTTGTTAAAAATTTAATTTTATGTAATTTGTACACAAAACATTTTATAGTATCTTCAAATGTTTGTTAAATATATTTAAAAAAAAAAAAAAACTGTAAAACCTACATACTCGTCAAATAAATAAAATCTTTTGATCTTAATTTTTTTTTTTTTTTTATAGATAACAAACGAAATTTCGTTAAAATTAAGCGTTTATATGTTATTATATTACGTGCTACGGTTTTAGAGTAAAACTCTCTCTCAAAAAAAAAAAAAAAAAAAAACCAAAAAAAATTGATTATTTTTCAACCGTCTCGAGGCACTGGGAGGGGGGGGGGGACACGTCGTCATCGCCGAATTTGATCTAAATTACTTTTTTATAGTATCGAAAATACAATGATGGCGGCGGGGAGGTGGTCCCGGCTCAAGGAAACGTCAGACAAAATATCTTCTCCTATAAAGCGATGATCGCCTCGGTACGGGTACGTCACGACTGCGCGTGACGGCGCAGGTTTAAATGTACTGTGGATTTTTTTATTTTTTTTTTTTTTTTTTGTTGCCCTTCCTCCAATCTTTCCCGCGCATAATGTCGATAGTACACAGCGGCGTAACCGATAAACGTCGTGTTGGAAATCCGAAGAAGAAGACGGAGAAGTACAAATTTTTTCTTCTTCTTCTTCTTTTTATTCGCACTGAGAGTACGGCACCGACAATGACGCCGGACGCGTTCGCGGTGGTGGTCGCTCGGAAACGATTTTTCTCCTACTTGGCTGCCGGCAACATCGCGCCCACCACCGGGGCCCACACAATATTATTACGATTCGCCAGTCCACTGGGAGATAGTTTGTTTGCTCGTACGTGTTATTACACTTGAATATTATTACTGCACAGTGTGTGTATGTGTGTTATAATAATAATAATAATAATAATAATAATAATAATAATATTTTTTTTATTACGGGCCGGGTCGAACCGGAACTCGTCCGTTGGTTTTTTTTTCCCGGCGCGTTATAGCAATAATTGTATAACTCCATCGGTATACATTATTAATATTATAAAATATATTAAATCGGGGCCGATAGACGGCGATTACGCCGGTTTTTTTTTTATATATATATATATATATAAAACAATAGGAATAATATACAAGAGACGGGAAGGCATATGAGAATTTCATTTATAATCCGTTGCAGACGACAAACGGATTACACTCCCCCCCCCCCGGCTCGAGGGTCCGGTGAAAACATTTTTTATTTATTTTTTCTCTCTCTCTCGATAAATCACAATCGAAAAACGTAATTAAAATTGTGCGCATTTCGTTTGGAACGAACGCAGTTTTACCCACGTACGCGAAATGCCCGTGGTTTTTACGTGATTTCCGTCAAATCTGAACTGATGGGGGGGAGGAAACACAAAACGAAATCGCCACTCTGGATTAGCGATATTTTTATACGGCCGATCGATCGACTTCTTATGATTTATATTTGGGCTTTAGCGGATTTCCAAGTATCATTGAGGAGCTTAACGAATTTGATGCTTAACTCACAATGACTTATGCGCAGTAACTCAATTGTACCACGTCTGTAAAGGGGTATAGTATAGTATTGTCGGGAAAATGTCAATTCCCTGCGATTATTTTTAATTGAATCGCAACGAAAATACAATATCGAATATTCCCCCGGGCGTCGCCGCAACGGGCTACAAACCCGTGTTTCGATTATTGTAGATTAATTTTAAACCGTTTGGATGTTCTCGACGTTCAATCGTAATAATTTCGGTCGTAGTCGAGATGTTAAATTTAATGTCAATTAAATTATAATCGAATAGAAATCACAAACAATTAGCGAGGGAAATCTATATAAATGTACAGGCGTGGCGCGACAGTTGCTCGAATCTCCGATCGTTTATCAAACGTATAATGTTTTTAAATTCCATAGAGACGTGCGCTGTACATTTATTTTACCGATTTGTATTTGTATTTGTATTTTTTTTTTTTTTTTTTGTTGCTTTGTTAGTTTTCTTAATTTTTTATTTTTTTTTTTTGAATTTTATACTGGTTTAAAAAAATCGAGTGCCTCGCCTTGTTAATGTATTTTCATGGGTGCAGTGTAACGATATTTCGTGTAAACGTTGTTCGATTTGCATATTATTACATGTTTATTTAGGTACAGTCGTAACGTCATAACAATACACTTTAAAATATACTCGAAACGGTACATAGATATATTTATATAAATATATATATATATATATATTTGACTTTTTTTAAACAGACAAAAATCGTTTTAGTCTCGAAATATATTGTAACGATATTTGAATTTACTGGCCGACCCGAGTGGAAACATTTTAAGTCTATTAGCTTGCTATCTTATCGCTATACGAGTACGCGTTCAAAATTGTATATTTTTGTACGACTATTATTAATGTTTTAAAACGACAAGAACTTCATCAACGCGAAATAGCAAATCGTTTTAATTCGTCGTTACTCGTAGGAAAAAATAATATATACATTATTGATACAACATGTTGATCGCCCGGATGACCAATAAACAGCAGTGTGTTAGGCAAAGACAACTAAAAAAATATATCTAGATAAAAATAAAACACTATTTATCTGGGTAAAAATAAAATATATATAACAATTTTAAATCGTAATAATTTATAATTTTTTTTTTATATTTTACAGAATACGTATTTTCCAATTATCATGAAAAATACAATGAAAATAAAAAAAAAAATGACCTCCCCAACGTTTCAATTAGATCCGAAATTCTTTCACGTGAAAAACTGGTCAAAATTTCTGATAACCAAGTTGTTTACAGACAGAAAAAAAAAGCAAAGTATAGTAAAACACTAGTACACAAATGAATTTGCTAGATAATTTAGTTTAGACAATTAATTTATTCATATTAGTTAAAGATAAGACAGCCAATTTTATTAAATATCTAGATAAGATAAAAGATAATTAATAATTTAGCTAGATAGTGGCCAACATTCATGAACGGTATTGCGCAAGATATCTAAAGACGGTATCTAGATACGGATAAAAAATTGTTAAAATTTATACTATCTATGTATGTAAAAATAATAGATAAAACACTATTTATTTGAAAAAAAAAAAAGAAAAAAAAGATTCACTTCAAATCAAATCATTCTGTATAAATAGTATAGGTGTAGATGAAATGTTGAGAATAACGCCCGTCATTTTCGGTTACCGGCCCGGCGTATTCGAGTGCAACGGGGAAAAAAAAAAAAAAAAAAAAAAAAAAAAAACCAGTTGCTACTAACGAGCAATTATTGCTATTAAGCAATAGTAATAGAGTTGCTCGTACGGAAAAAAATAAAAAATAAAAAGGCTTAAAAAAAAACACCGGCCAATTTTATTTTTTTTTTTATTTTTTTCTGCCACTGACCGTGTAAAACCCGTACGAGTTACGACACCGCCGTACGCAAATACGTCCCGAAAACGAGCCGACGGAATTATATTTTTTTACGGCACCGTGGTCCAGTGACTCGTGTCACGCAATATAATATTGCGGTGGCAATTTTTTTTTTTTTTTTTTTTTTTCTTCGGCGTTTACGTTTCTCGTTCATGACGAATCCCGTTCGTATTCCTCGCCGCTTAAAAATTGTATATTATATTATACAATATTTACGGTTTGGCTCTACGATTCGGCCGTATTCCGCGGTGCGCACACCTACGCCCCCTTATACACGATGCGAGACGCAATCGCACATAAACGCGCGCAACGGGTTTACAATAACGGTAATAATAATCGTAATAGTAACACAAAAATATATAATAATATTACGTATTGGAGGTTCACGGTTAAATAACTAATACGTGTATATGTCGTCCTATCGGGCCAGGAACCGGGCAGGTGGTTTTTTTTTCGCAACGGCGTCGTTTCGAAATCGTATATTTTACGCGCCCGCCAAAATAGGTGGTACGTGTATACAGAACGTATTCGCAACACATTTCCAAAGACAAAAACAAAATCGGATACGGTTTTCGTGTTTAAAATATAATACGGCTGCTGGTCGATTTGGATATAAATTATTATGTCATGTCTTTTTTTTTTTTTTTTTTTTTTTTTTGTTATCGGTCACGATCGGTGTTGTACGTTGTCTAGATAAAAATATTATCTGTTATATGTTTCTCCGTTCGAACGTATTCCCGCGGTTTTGTCGCGGGTTTTTTCACGTTATTAAAATAAGTAGTACAAGGATGATTTACAATGATTTCGTTTAGCAATACGCATAAATCGACAAACATTTGTTTATAAGGTCATAATATATATATATAACATGTATTTCATCCAAGAACGGAGTTCGTACACAGGCGTAGACTTACTCATTAGGAATAGATTTTTTATCAGTGCCGGTAGGTTTATCAGGATTTCGGTTGATATTTTTCGCAGGCACGTCAATTAAAGAGGCGGTCTGCCGTAGTAACATTTTCAGCTGAGGGTTGTGGCGACGTTATTCACAGCAGTCAATTCCGATGTTGTTGGTACATATCTGTTTCTTCGTTTGAATATATTTCCGTTTTTCTATGACGTTTTTCACGTTATTAAGATGAGTAGTACAAGGAACACATATATCGTTTTAACCCTCGAAATTCTGTACGAGAGCTGCTATTTATTTGATTAGAACGAGTATTCTGGCGTTAATGCAGACAGGAAAAATGTTATTTAAAAATGATTTACAATGATTTCGTTTAGCAATACGCATAAATCGACAAACATTTGTTTATAAGGTCATAATATATATATATATATATATATATATATAACATGTATTTTATCCAAGAACGGATTTCGAAGTTTTCGTACACAGGCGTAGACTTACTCATTAGGAATAGATTTTAGAATCGGTTTGCCGTAGTAACATTTTAAGCTGAGGGTTGTGGCGACGTATTCACAGCAGTCAATTCCGAATTTGTTGGTTCATTTGACGGTTTGTTCGATGTAGACGGCCGTTCCGATTGTTCCGAATCGGACATAATTTGATCCGCCTGCTCGTCGTTCCAATTCGAATTTTCTTTGTTCGCTCGTATAGACTGTTCTTGTTTTAGGTAACAGTACACGGCCGTCATGCAAGCGAATTGGAAAATACAAACTGAAAATGTTTTATGGTAATATAAATGACAATCAGGTGCAGGGTACCCGCTGTGTAAAAAAAAAAATATATATATATATAACAATATTATTATCTAATTTCGTGTACGTCTATCGTAGGCGTCACGAACAAAGAACAAATAGATTATAATTTTAATTGCAACTTGTAAATTCCGGGTGTAATTATTCAAATTACTCGATTGAACTACTTACCGAGCGAACGCATAACAAACTGAACGGCTTTGATATACAACCAACTGGAACTAATAAAAAAATCACAGAGCAAATTATTATGTATCGCGCTAACATATGCGTGCAAGAATTAACCGGGTGATCAACGAGAAACTATCTGGGGGAGAATAGGAGCGGTGTGCCATAATTTGTACGGCAGCGTCCGTAGGCGAAACGAGACATTTCCGTAAGGTCTCGGGTTAGGTTCGGGCCGAAACATATCAAAATCTTCCAACAAAAAAAAAAAAAAAAATTAAATACTAATATTTACAATATTTACAGGTTGCGCGGTATTACAGACGGAAAAGTATACCGATCCAACTGAACCGTGCCGAGTGCAGACATGCAAGTTTGTTATTTTTTTATTTTTTTTTTTTTATATATTTAACGGTATTTTATTTATTATCTTCCATAGGGCCAAATCCTGACTCGCCTAACCCGTAGTTTCGCCTACGGCAGCGTCCGCGCTTGCGACATTTACTTCTACCGAAACTTCAGCGATTTATGGTATTTTCAATATTAGTTATATTGTCATTTGAAGATCAAAAGTTGGTAGCGGTATCACCGTCACACATTGGGCGTGCAAGAAATAAGGGCAATGCATTCCAAAAGGAAAAAACCGATAAAAAATTTAGTGTTGTACGGAACGGAAAACAAATCGCTCCGTATGACGTGCAAGTAAACGTAATAATGAAAAAATGTATTTCTCGATTTCATAAAAATACATTTCTTGGTACATGGGTACCCCCATATGGATTTAATATCGATAAAACTTTATTTTATGCCACCAGATTAAAGAATCGGTTGTACATGTGTATCGAATGACACAAAAAGTCCTAATTAATATACTCACGCAGATCTATGGACCATAAGGTTGACCATGTCCATAATGAATCCAATTGCACATATTAGTAACGTTTTGTTAATGTACTGGATTTTCCCCTAAAAAATAATAAAACGTTTCATCGCCAGTGTTGAGACGCAGATAAGTGAAATGTCTCTAGATAAAAATAAAAGATAATTGCTCCAAAATCATCTAGACACCGATAAAGATATCGAATACTTAAATTATCCCGGATAAGAGAAAATATCTAGATTAAAAAAAAAAAAAGACAATTTTTGATTGTAAATTGTATATCGTCGAGAACATTATAACAGATAAAAATGTAGACGGTAAATATATTTCTGTAAATGCTATGGGTACACCTTAAAAAAAAAGTCAACCCTGTACATACGAACTAAAATTAAAACAATACAGTTAGATATTTAATAATATGTTCTACTTTTACGGGTAAAATATGTAATTTTTATAATATAATATAATATAATTATCTTATTCAATTTATCTAGATAAGTCGCAACACTTGTTATCACTCAAGTTATCTCTCAAGTATTGTTTTACAATGTTAATATGTTTTACCGTGGGTAAAAAATACGAATATTAGTAGGAAATATCACAGTAAAATTTCGCATCTTTGTTTAAGACAATATCACCTACTTAAACCATAAATAATCGTAACGGTGCATTTTTGTACGAACCGAAAAAAAAGTATTTGCATATAACATATATAATATTACCAATACTATGCATCCGGCTGCACAGGGTGCTCCCAAAATGTACAACTTGTTCACTTGGCCCAAAAATGCTAATATCTGGTAAAAAAATTATTAATATTTTTAGAACAATAACAAATTCGACATGCGACACACCGCTGTTATGCGGGAAATCGGGTTGGTAAGATGTATAGGATAATTTAATTTATATCCGAAAGCGACGATTTACAAATGGAAAACTCCTGTTTTTAAGTACATGTTTAGATAAATTTAAATTAAAAACTGTATTAATTTATAACTACATAATAAATTACGAAACTGTTCGTTTTTTTTTCCCCCCAACCAACTAGAATATATTAAATTTGAACTTAAAGCACGCTGATAAAAAATATATTACTAAACTGTTGTCCACATAAAATTAAAATAAAACTCGTAATTTTCCAAATGACCATTAATAACTCGGAAAACTCTAGAATATTTTGAAAACTGCACCACGCCCGGAAAGTGCTAAAATAAGTGCACCCGGTGGGAAGTAGTCTCAGGTACGATTATTTTTAACCGAATTAACAAAAAAAAAAAATCGAAATCAACAAAAACCGTTATTCCCGATTGTCCGACAGTTTTATGAAGACTACAAGGAACAAAAAAAAGAAAATAATATCTCTTCAATGAATCAACTAGACAACGTTTGCCAACAGAAAGTTCCTGTAAAATGTCTGATTGGAACGCGATATCTGGTTGAAAAAAAGAATAAAAATAAATGCACAAATCATAACCAAAGTAGGTAATACACTCTTCGTTGCGCTCAGATTCTATATATATATACGTATATATACATATAAAAAAAAAAAAAAATGAATATATTTCCACGGTTCGATAATTAATATCGGATATATTACCAGAAGAGCTGCCGGAAACACCAACGTATAGCGTTGAATATGAGAAGTTCTCAACATGAATTCTATTCGAAACATTATACTGAGTCGCTTCTTAAAATTATTTACGATGCAAACATCTCTACAAATATAACAAATACATACAATTTGATTACGAAAAATTCAATAAATTAAACTGTATGTTTACTGTTGTCGTTGTTGGTTTTCATTATTTTTTTTTTTTTTTTTTTTTTTGTTCTTGTACGTACAGTTTATTAGTATACATTATTTATACACCACGGTAACCGAACGCAAAAACCGTATAAAACCAAGAGGACAAGTAATATTTTCCACAAAAAAAAAAAACTCACTTTGCCGGGGTTTGCCGATTGTCGAAAGTCAATACCTACCGGTCGAAATATCGATTTGCCCACACGGTGTGTGTTCGGGAATAAAACAATATTTTGCATTGTTACGTAAAACGAAAACGGACCATTTTTTTTTTTTTTTTTGATTTCTTTTTCAACTATTAATCCGTAAAGCTTTCGGACACAATTTCACAACGTTTTATTATTCCGGAGAGAACCGATCGCCTTTAGGTGCCTATTGTATATAAGTAATGACGCGTTATTATATTATGCGGATTTGTATTTATCGCGGGCGCGATCGATCTCTTATCTCATAAACCCGAGCAAGTAGTAACGGTTCATCCGAGTGCTATTCGATAATGCATCTACAATCAAACCTTTAACCTGTATGCGCAAAACTCTAATCAAATTCAATAGAAACCGATATTTTCGATGAAACAAAACAAAAAAAAAAAAAAAAAACCGTTTCTAACGAATCCGAGAGACGTTTCAATTTCAAATATAGAATATCGGTTATCGGTTTTGTGCCGGTAAAAATTAACGGTTTATCGGATATTGGGGTAAAAAGTCAAATCGCCCGCCGTGGCGTACGGTAAAAATGAAATCGGAATGGCGTGTTGGCCGTATTGTTGTCGTCCGCCAATTCGTTCACAAAACCATGGCCGGATATGTAAAAACGGAATCCGCTCGACTCGGCCTAACTGAAATTCCAGAACTTTCAACCTCAGAATCCTAACCTGTGTCGCCACTATAAAATAGAAAAAAATTATGTCGTTTTCGTACGCCCCAGAACGGGCTTACGGATCCGCGTTTTGCTTATCGTTCGGTACGATTATTATTTTATTTTACGTATCCGTTCGACTGTAACGCACGTTATTACAGCCGTTCGAGTGTCTCCGAGTGCAGACCACTGTAAGTACCTACTTTGCGGTAAAACGTATTAAAAAAAAAAAAAAAAATTAAAAAAAATACCACCCCGAGTGTGCGGGACGTGCAATAACCTCACACGCTTCTTACTCGCGCGTATAATACTCGGGTTTTAATTAAACACCCGCATCCGTGTAACAATAAACCGGGTAAACCGAGTCGCTTGCAATAATATTAAGGAGAGCGGTTGTAGGGGACGGTGTGAATTTTACCGAAAATCCTTTGGAAACCCTCGAAAACGTTTGGAAATGCGTCTCTGTTCCCATTGACAGACGACACACGTGTCCGGGTTTTCTGCGCCCGGGCGCTATTTATTTTTGCCCAATAATTATCGATAATGTGAACAAGTAACATTTTCTCTATAGTTTTCATACGAACGCCGCCGCACTGTTTAGCCTCGTACCGACGTCAATGATGTACGTTTAAAAGATTTAAAAAAAAAAAAAATTAAAAAATACCATTACAACCACAGTTTCATAACGATTATGAAATATTCGTACTTTAAATTTCCTCTATTAACAATCGTAATACGCGGGTGCAATCGAATAACTGCAATAACATTATCAAACGTATTATAGTACAGTGTAGCCGTTTTACAATTGAGCACTGATAACGAAAGTAAAAAAAAAAATATAATATATTATCGATTAGTAGGTATGTCGTCCGCCTTGGTTTCCTCCACCCCTCCGCCCCTAAAAACGTCTCCGATCAGTGTTGTGTTGAAGACTGTATGTTGAGGTGTTTGCCTTAAAATTGATAAAATCTGTAGAACCATAGAACAGTGTGTTTGAAGTAGTTACCAATACCAAACACAATTTTTTACCGACTCGTTCATACGTTGGGTGGTTTGTAAATATGGACAACTTCTGGACCTCGCAGGAAAAAATAATCCTTCGAAAACTGCAATGTTATTGTCACATCAAAGCGTTTATTAATATGCTAGACGAATTGTGTCCAGAAAAACTTCGAGTGAAACGAAAAATCTTTTGATTTTACCAAAATGTTTTTCTCTCTTTGTGGACATTTCCGGTTGATAAAAATTTTTTGTCCTACGATCATTTTATTCAAACGATTTTTTTTTGTTGATTTCCCAACAAATTTTTTTTTTTAGAAAATTAAACAAAAAAAAAAAAACACCGACACCGAATGATAATATTATATACAATACAGCGGTTTTATTTTTGACTATTTCCGGATTAACTTGGTTAAGAAAGAAAATAACACTACATTATAGGCACCTTACCGGTTTACCGAGCTCTGCTCAGAATAGTTTTTTTTTTTTTTTTTTTTTAATTTTACATACTATAATATTATAGTAGTTAATTAAACGAATGTTTAAATAGTACAATAATTAATTGAATAAATAAAAACAACTAGGTAGGTGGTGTAGATACTAAATATGTATAAATATATTATACTTTAAAAAATGTGATATTTTTTTACATAGCCCATTGTAAATATAAATAACTTTTAAATGTGCGGCTAGGTTATTAAAAATTTCAGAGTCTAGTGGTTTTTTGGCGGTAGGTATATTATAGTTGTTTTTAAGTAAACACCTGTTGTATTTTTTTGTGATAGCCGCCACTGCTTGAAAACGCCATTCATAATGACCATAATATATTATTATGTTCAATTATTTATAAAATACAAAAAAAAAAAAAAACCGCGTAGTATAATATATAAAAAAGACACACCCATTATTAAAATAGGAATGGAAGTTTGAATTTTTTTATTACAAACGTTTTTATTATTTTTCTTCTTATTACTACCAACGAGTAAAACGGTATAAAATATTATTATACTCGGTAATTAAATTATTATTATTTGTTTTTTTGGTATACATTGCGTAATGCTCGGCAGTGGCGGATCTAACGGTCGGACAAGACCAAAAAAAAAAAAAACAATTTTATTAAAATAATAATTTTAAATTGTTAGTTATAATAAGTTGAAAAAATGTACCCAGTGTTGAGATTCGTCCAAACAATAAATACAAATATTTTTTTTTTTATATCTTTTATCTCATCTAGATGAACATTTTGATATCTATCCCAAGTATATCTACCCTTTGCGTGTACAGAATTCTCTTAAACATTATATTTTTATATCTCTATTATAGTGTTCTTGACAATGGTAACAATAGAAAAATTTAAAAAAAAAATATAATAATTTTTTTTTTATTTATATATGAATTCCATTTATCTATAAAATTCATTCGATTCATTCATTATCTTCTATCCTTATCCGGATAAATTTTATTAAAAACAATATTTTTTTTTTTCGTTTATAAATTTAATATCTTATTTTACAAATTCGGCGGGCCCCATTAACCCTTATTATTTTGACCGGGCCTTTTCCCTTAAATCCGCCACCGATGCTCACGAGTATAAAAATAAAAAAAAAATATAAACTAATATTATATTATAATATAATGTAAAACCACTTTGCGTTATAATAATATTAGACGTGCGGCAAGATACAAATCGATCACATCGACCGACACCGCATAATAATATTTTGATGAAATATTATGTAAATTTTGTCATTTTGTACAATGTATATTTATTTATTGTTATTTTTCTTTAAACGCGCACCATATAATGTTGATATTATAATGTCTTGTACATATTTGTACGCAATATACGGTTTACATATCGTTATTGTTGTATATTGTACACGGCAAGAGATGGTAAAAAAAAAAAAAAAAAAAAAACGTTTTGAACGTCGGTGGGTCGTCATTATAATTGTTACCTAACGAATATCCGTATACCGGTCAGATATTATTTTATACATTTATAAGGGGACACAGCAAAATTACGTTACTCGGAACGTGAGAACAGTGGCGTTCAGGTTGAAATTGGAGTTCAAACGCAAATGGCAACATTTAAAGAGGAGAATATGTTCGAGGGTACGTTTACGGGCTTCCTTCTAAAAATTTGAAATATACGAAAAAGTTATGGGCATTTTTTTTTAGAAAAAAAACTAACAATAATGTTCCGTCCCGAAAATCGTCTGAGCCAACTTAAGTAGGAATAAGTATGATAATATATTCACTAAAGATAAAAAAAAATGTAAACCCATGTTATAATTATGTAATCGTATGATTATATATACTGATAATTTGACACGCACAGCAGTCAAAATCTCTTCGCTCTATTTTAAGTCTCCGTAAAGTTAAAAAGGTTAAATGTTATTCGATTGTGTCAAAAAATGAAAATAATATAATGTTAATTTTATTCATAGGGAATTATTTCAAATGGAGAGATTTGACGAGAAAACGATCGGTACAGATAATCATAAGACGACAGCATAATAAACACGTGCGTTTTATAAAACAGTTGAATAATCTTCATCTTTTTTTTTTTGTAAAGTAAAGACGGACCAGACAGGTTGTGTGTTGAGCAATTTTCGAGTTAGAAAAAAAATTATACGATTCAGAACAATTTTTTAGAAAAACTAAAACTATTCGAATCAGGTGTTTCTATTTAGTTAAAGAAATGTAAGTTTTATTGTGAACGCGCGCACCACGAGGATAAATTTTTTTTTTAAATTGATTCAAAACGTTTATTTCGGTACCCCCTGATTTTCCTGAAAAAGTCAATCTATGACTGAAATATCACGTATTACGTATATGAATAAAATGTTTTTTTAAATTTTTTTTTTTATTAAAAGTGGCCCTAACCGCATTTTAATATCTATTCGATTCGAATAATATTATTCAAAATTATAGTATATTAATTTTTTTGCACAGATTTGCCCGTGTACAGTATTGTACGAAAATATTTTTTTTATTTTTTATTTTTAACTAAACAATCTATTCACAATCCAACACAATAAGTTTATATGATGAGAATAAGAACAGCATGAAAGTTTAGAATTAAGCAGCCACCCATTAGTGACCGTTGACTAGTTGACTATTTTTTTTTTATCTATTAATTGATCTATTTTTGTTAATTTGTTATTAGGCATTTTTTAAAAGGTCATCACTTCGTTTTTAGCCTGCGGGTAAGATTTCCTAGGAGCGTATTTAAAGAGAGATTTTTTTTATGAATTGTTTATAATGGTTTTGAAGCCGTTTGTGGAATCGTGTGTAGAAGATGCGTGCCTCGTCTTCTATTGTTTTTATGCGGAAATCGTTATGAAGAGTCACTTTGGAAATAAATGACGACGCAGAGATATGTTTTGGAACGTTTGAATTCGATAGTACGAAAATAAAAAAAAAACAAATAAAAATAAACTATTATTATCGTTTACAATAGGTTTTTTTTTTTTTAACTCAAATCGATAAGTAATGTAAAAAAAAAATATACGATAATATACCATTGAAACGATATGGTGTATATGCGGTTGTATTGCCAGGAACGTATTTAGGATGGAGGGGCAAGATGGGCGTTGGCACCGGGAGGCAAATTTTGAAACGGCGTCAGAATCGTAAAATAGTTATTTTATGTCGTTATCACGACAAATTGTATACTATTATCATGAAAAAAATAGACAAAACCGATAACAAATAACATGCGTTATACCGTAATGACTTATGGTACCCATATGCGAATGGCTCACAATAATCACTCTCTCCCGCCCATCCGATCCATCACACTCACACGCACATGCCCGTGACCTAGCGATAAATGACGTATTTGTGTTTTTTTTTTTAATAACCACCTCATTACACGGTTAACAGAAATTCTCAAAAGAGGGCGCTTAAAGAACAGTGCCCCCAGGGCGCCAAAAAAATGTAAGTACGTCTCTGTGTCATGGGTATAATATTACGTGTCACCTAGGTAAACCGTAAATAAAACAAAATATTAGATTTTCGAATTAAATCGATTTTCGTCCGAAGAAACAATAAGATCCCCGCGGTCTGTTTAGGGGTTGAATTTCTGAAAACCGACTTCGGGTGGTCGAACGCGGACCCCCGTCCATCTGTTACTGCGCGTATACAATTTTCTGAGCTCTGCGCGCAATAAATTCGGCCGCGGATAGCCCAGCGAATCGTTAAAAAAAAAAAAACACACCGTATTATTATAGATAGATAGATTATAATATTAAATTATTATGCATAATATTTTATTGTATGACTGGAGCTGCTTGCGGGTACAATGCGATTTATTCGTAGAAAGTATCTATGTTTTTGTTCGGCTTCATTGTACTGTTCGTACAAGACGCGCGGCTGCAATTTGTGTAAACTAAAAATGTTTTTGACATAAATTTCGAGGTGAAACCTAAAACGTTTCTAAAAAAAAAAAAAAAAAACAAAAATAATATTCGTTTAAAGTCTGTTCACGTAGACGACACGACGGCGGCGTAGGTACGGAATTCGAAACAATATTCGTATGCATAATAATATAGGAACGCGCTAAATATTCGCCGCAGACATTAAAATATAGAAAATATAGAAGACGGGAAAAAATTTGTTTTCGAATGTATACATTATTTAAACGCATAAATAATAAAATAAAAAATAAAAAAAACACACACTTATATTCGATTCGGCGGGACGTCTACGTGTTGTCCACCAGAAATATTGCTCCGACCAAAATATTCACAAGTGATTAGGTAGGTAGAAAATTGTGTCTAGCCGGTGCATTGAGGAGGACTCGTTTTGATATTCGTTGTAGGCGTCTTGATAATTGGGAAAACCGAGAAAAGCCGTCGGAAAAACAGGATTAATATTGCGCAATAACGGTTTCTGTTATTTTCGGTTTTTGTTTTTCAGTAAAAATATAACCGTAGGCAACTTTCGCCGGATACCTAGCGATTTTATTCAGTTACATAGAACTATTTTAAATTTTTAGTTAATTTTTTTCATTTTGTGTGAATACAATTGTTTTTTTTTTTGCCAGGCTATATTACTCGAAAATTTGCTACTATAGGTTGCATGTGTAATTGAGAATTTTTTTAAATTTTTTTTATAAGCGTTTAAAGTGTAAATTGTGACGAAAATCGTTGAAAAAAAAAAAAAAAACCATTGTATTTTGCGTATTATTTTCCGATCTATATGCATTATGGTTTTTTTTTTTTTTTACGGACAATAATTGTAATTTGTTTCGTAGTCAATCGAATTAATACTATTTTCAATAAAAATCTATCCGAACACGTTCGACCGAACTTTGCTCGGAATCGGTTTTCGTATGCAACGATTTATTGTTGTGCAATTGCCTGTACGCGGTTACAAATTAAATTACCCTATACATCTACGCGTCCACCCAACTTCCCGTCCACAATAGTGGCCCGCCTTTGGTGCGATGAATTTTCGTATTATCTTTGTGGAGCATATTTCGTTTCGGTTGTATTTATTTATTTATTATTATTATTTTTTAATCAACTAGGTTGTTGTTTTTGTTTTTTTTTTTTTTTTTTAATTCCCGAAAAATAACAGGAGAAAAAATATACCGAATAGCATTACGTAAATAAAATAATAACAATTAAAACAGCAGTTGCACACGACGACGCGTAAACAACAGTATGATGTTTAATTGAATTGGTTTTTTTTTTTACAATACGGTATTACGCTCGGTTTCTCGGAACAGATAAAAAAAAAAAAAAAAAAATAAAAAATAATTATTATAATGGTATTGAAAACATACAATATTTACTCGGCGAAATCAATTTACGTACGAATACTATTCACGTTATATTATAGTGGAAGGCGCCTCGTTCGTTCTCGATTAATACAACCGAGACGTATCAGTGAAATATTATCAATATTTATTTTGTACGGATTTGCATATAGTAATAGTTTTTTTCTCGATATTTAAACACGGATAATAATGAGGAACGGATAGGCCGCGTTTTCTATTATCGCAGAAAACGGGCCGAAGGGTGCCTATTCACATTTTATGATTTGTTTGTTTTTTTATTCCACGGTTATATTTCCATAATACAACCGATTTAATCGGTTTATTCGAATGTAAACGTATTCATAAACGCGTGGTACGCTCCGTAGACAAGGCAATGAGCGAAATTCAATTGGATATTTCCATACATAATTTCATAGGGATGTCGTCGATTGACCACCTAACCATTACGGGGGCGAACGCAAGTAGGGGTCTCGGGGAGTTTGTCGACATGTAGATACGTACGATTTGTCTAGATAAAGACCAAACAGTTGCTTCGAAATCATCTGGATACAGGCGAATGATAACGAATATTTAATTTATCACGGACAAGATAGTGGATGCGGTGGAATTTATCGAGATAGTAATTTTTTTCCTCTTAAATTTCCTATCGTTGCCGTTGATTAAGAACGTTCCGGCAGTGAGTTACAAATCGTAAACGGTCAAAATAATTACGTAAACGCAACGGGCGTATCTCGGCCGAGTTTTCGACCAAAAGTTATCCACACGACACTCGTATACTACGAGTACGTTTGTTTGGCGGGGTGAAAAAACCCGAAGGGTAAAAAACGCGATGACAATAATAATCAGACGAATAAAATCGGTGGACAATCGAAATTTCGGTATATACGAACAAGTCCGGAATAAAACATCGATCGGGCCCCGGGACGCCGGACACATTCCACTACAAATTTGTGTATATAACTCGTATCGTTCAACCAAAAAAAAAAAAAAACCAATTTTTAGCGTTACGCGAACAGGTCAAAAACATCCGATATCAATATTATCGTTACAAATATTTATTACGGATTTATCGTTTGGTAATTTTGCGTGATATGAAATTATGAACATTTTCAATATATGATTTACTAGTAAAATAGATATTTTGAACGTGCGCATTAAAAAAAAAAAAAAAAAAAAAAATATTTCGTTGAAAAAGACGGGGCTTTAAAATCAATGGGCCCCGGGACCGCGTATACGAAATATTTTTTAGTAATTAATAACAGTCGTGCGAGTTGACCGTGGAAAATCACGACAGTCATTAAACACACTTAACAGTATTTATACCTACGAGTTGAGTGTTATTATAATTTTTACATTTTTCGTGTTGCAGAGAGTGGATTTTTTTTTTTTTTTTTTAATAAGTATTAACAATGTTATTATACGATAGTAGTCACGCCATACAGGGTAAACGCTGCGGAGGCGTAACGTTTATAAACGGACAGGTGCCACGGACAATTTTGTGCAGGTCCTCGTTTTTTTTTTCTATAATTAATTTATGTTTACGATCACAAAGAAAACCGTATAGAGAAAAAAAAAGAAAAAAAGTAACGAAATTGACTGCGAGTAGAGGGAGAAAAATTGCTTTTCGATATCTCACTATCAAACCCACGAAACATTGAACAAACATAATATTTCCTAGTGTAGCGGACATATTTTTAAAGTGGGCGGCACACTTTAGCCGTATTGCATTTCGTAATTTTTTGCGCAGTTGATAGTCTAGCCGAAATAAATACGAAACGTGTAGGTATTTTGTTGTTCAACACACATTTTAAAATAACGTACAAGTATAATAAACTGTTGGATTTCAGAGGGTATACGTGTTTTGTATAATATTTAATAATGTAATTTTACTGTCGCGATGCGCGTTGGTAAATTATTTTTTAAACAAATAAACCGTTTGCAATCCATACGTAATAGTTTTGTACGATAAGCAAACGGGCGGTAATGTAATACGTAGTTCTAGACGTCGAATATCAACAACAAGGGAAACCTATCCGGTGATCCGAAATGTGGTTACAATTTACAGTGCAGGAACAAGAAGATCGCGGCACCGATGTCTTATTGAGACGTTTCTCATTCTAGGAATGTCTGGTATTGACGTAGACCAAATATTAACGCGGTCGATGCGCAAAGGTAACCGGGAACGGAACTTATTGTAATAGAGTTTCGGTGAAGTTGTCGACAGTTTCAATATGTACGTCTTTGCGGCGAGAATTACTGGATACATACCGGGGAACTTCTGCGATTTGACAAAGGTAGATAGATTGGAAGGTTTGTATATATATTGTAATTGAGACGTTTTGGCACGGCCCCGTAAGTCGAGCCCCGTATCCACAGATTGATCTAATAAGCGATCTCATCTAAGTAAGAAGTTCGGATTTTAATCGATAAAGTGTTGCTTTAAGATATGTCGCCTCCTCGGGGCACATCAAATTATGCCGCCCCTTAGGAAAATCACCAATACATTTTGTTCGACGAAAAGACTTATCGTATTCGTACTAGGCGATTTAATTCCCCTAGCGTGTAAAGTATGAAAAAAAAAAAAATGATGAAAAACATATTGTTATCGTTGTAACAAAATGTAAGTAATGCGTTGTCGGCGTATATTTATGGGATATTAATATAATTTTTAATTTACTACTTTTGTTTTTTGCCCTGGGACAATTGGCCCCCATTTGCCCCACGTTAGATGCGGCTCTGTTAATAGGAAGTTTGGATTGAAAAATAAGACGTAACAAGTGTAGTCCAGTATGTTAATAAATATTTATCTATTTTTGTTTGAAAACCATAGATTTTGAACTGAACAGCTCTGTATGTTTTATCATTTTCGTATTTGCACAACTAAATCAACTAAGAGTACAAATAAATTGTACTAGACACTTATGTACATTGCGAAATAACCTCAATAAAAATACTTTACGTACTAGATTAAAACATACTATTTGTATGCTTACACTGTTATATACAATTAGTATTTACCAAGTTTAGCACCTCCCCCCCCTTGATTTCATCGAATAGATACTCAGCCAAATAATCTGGACTCACTCTCACTCTCTATTTTTATCCGCTGCATATAATATATAACTACAAAAAAAATTGTATTTTTTTGTACAATCATATCATTTATTACGTTCGGTCTCAATCGTATTCGACGAATTCCGGTCGCACCACTGGATTGAACTTATCGTTTTTAAACCCCGAATATCGGCCCGATTTAATTGTGTCCGGTCGATCATATCAATTTTCAATGTATGACAGACAAATCTAAATTATTTAAATGGCTTAGTGACTGATAGATACGAACGACGCGCTACAAAATACAATGTAGATACTCTAAGAACAACATAATGTAATCAAATACAATATTAAAAATGATATCGATAATACTATTACAGTATGTAATCACAAAACAACGGATAATACGAGGTCTGTTTAATAAGTACCAGGATTTTATTTTTAATAATTACAAAAATGAAGATACATATTATTATTTAAAGATAGCTCCTTCATAACACTCTCCTCCGGACGATACGCAGTGATCCCGGCGATCTTGCCGTTTTTCAAAAATCCCTTGGAAATGTTCCAAAGTTAAAGCTATGAGTTCTGGTGCCGCGTTCGCTTTAAGTTCGCCTCTACATCTTGAAATCGTTGTCATTTAAGCGCAGATTTTAGTCTTGGGAATAGAAAAAACTCGCATGTGGCCTGATCTGGAGAATAGAGAGAGTCCGGTGGGATCACAGCAATTTTTTTATCAGCCAAAAAAGACAGCGCGACCCTTCTCATCTGTACATTTTTCTGTAAAATTGCGTGACAAGACTCAATTGAGATTCGCTTTTTTAACTCACGAACGTTTAATCGGCGGCCATTTCGCGAATTGTCACCACACCGTCGTTTCTGGATGACGTCGACGGTGTTCCAGAACGTGGATCGTCTTCAGTTGACCGCCGACCGCTCTTGAAACATTTAAAACACTCGAAAGTCACGGAACCACTTAACGAATCAACTCCAACAGCGGTTTTAGCCATTTCTGTTGCATCTTTTTTTTACCAAGTTTTGAAGCAAAACTCGATGCACACGCGTCGTTCGTTAATTTCGGGCATGTCGAAAACGGCGAACGAAAAAAAATCGACCGGATTTAACCACGTGTAATATTAAACTTATGTAAGATAGCGTCTTCGGGTTTTGTTTAAAATATTCGCCAATTCGAGGCGAATACATTTGGAAACGTTATCGCGTGTAGATTAGCCGTAATAACATTTGTCCCGGGTACTTTTTGAACGGACCTCGGTAGCGGTAAAACACCGGTCCTTTAAAATACGGACCGTCGGGCCCGCCGTGGATTTATCACCGCGCTGCAAAATCGCTCGCCGTCCACCGTCGGGCCCGCGGTCCGCCGAGCCGGTGTGTACACACCTTTTGCGTTTCGAACGTCAAAGACGAAAACGGTAATCGGTACAATAACGTTGGAAATATTCAACTGGCCGGCACCCTAGTGTATTATTATTATTTTGCGATTTGACTGGATATCGGCGGAATACAACGCGAATGCCTATGCCGGCCAGTAGAATGCGACTTGAACACTTGTTACAGGCCGTACTCGTATATTTTTGTCGCCGAAACAACCCGACAGACGGACTATTACTACAGGGTGCGGCGTGGTTACTTCCTTATGTGAAACTCTCGCAAACGAGCGGCTATTAATAGTAGAGCGTTGGTTTATGGCGTGTTCGAAAGCACGTCTTCTAAGATTTTTTTTTATAACTAGTTCAGTGTCTACAATGCGGTGGACAAAGCAAGTGCGCGCGTTCGCCGTGGAGGCCTCCTGATTTTCTTTCAGCCGTTCGACTATCGCAACTCAGCGTGCTTTCAGAAACCATTTCAATATCGCCACCTGCAGGTCGTGTGCCCGATCGGAAATCGATTTGTTCGTGGGCGGACACGTTCAAGGGATACCGGTAGTGCGCAGAAGAAACATAATGGGCCTTCCGGAACCGTCAGGACGCCAGGAAACATCGAAAGGGTAAGGGTCCCCTAGGCGATCTGCACACAAACATTCGGTTGCTTTAGCGATGTCTAGTCGCACAGCGAGACGATTCCTTCATGAGGAACTTAATTTTCACCCATACGAATTGGCAGTGGTGCAACAACTTAATCCACGCGATTGTGTTGCGCGAAAAAATGCATGTGAAGCCCCTTCCTCGGACACCTGTCTCAGGACGCCCTTGTTTTCTTTAGTGAGGAGGCACATTTCCATATTTCAGGATGTGTGAACAAACAAAACATGCGGTTTTGGAGCCCCATACAATATGCGTGCTGCTATTGCCGACATAAGCACACATATGCTGGAAAAAGCGGATAGAAATTTCGAGTTCCGACCGTCTCGGTGCATTAACGAGAACAGTGGCCATCTGCGAGATGTAGTATTTAAAACCAAATAAAACAAAACTTTAAATGTACCCCTATACACAGAAAAAAATTAATTAAATCAATATTGCCAATACATTTTGTGTTATGATTTGTTAAAATAATGAAGTAACCACGTATTATAATTGTCGTTTCCGTGGTCAATAGGTACAGCTGAACGAAAACCGAACTCGAAAATATCCCCGTGTACCGAATCCGCCTGTACCTATTGCGCCCCGGCAGAGTTTTTTTTATCACGGAATCGCGTCGAGTCTTTGTAAATGTTTTAGCCGAACACGTCCTACCGTATTCGTATAAAACGATAAAATGTAAATATTTTACAGTAAAAATACCGACCGATTGTGGCGATATGTATACGGACGGCTCAGCGATGAAAAATAATTATTTTTGTTAGTGAATTCCGAATATGTTAACGATAAACGTACCAACGTTTGACGAAGAAAAACGCAATAAACTTGTCTAGTTTTATTGTAGTGACGTTGACAAATTCGATCGGGTCGTATCGAACGTTTTATTGTAGAACCGCCGTTGTCCGGACGATAATACCAACGCGTTGAATTAAAAATTGCCATCGACATCCTAAATAAATCCAATTCTGATTAATTTTCAAACGTCTCTAAGCCCGCCGAAATACCGGTCACACTTTTCCCGTCACATCTTGTATGGCTGAACGATCGTTTTATACACTTAATCGCATCATGAGTTATTAAAGAAACTCCACATCCGAACCAACACTAAACGGACCCGACGGCGGCCCTCGTTATTCACTATGAAATCAATGCGAAATCCAATTTGTTAGGCGACTCCGAAACGCCGTCGTCGTTTTGGACTTTGTTTTACAGTTTAATTATTACATTTGGTTTATTTCGTTTTATTAATTAAATTGTTGGTTTTTTTTTTTTTTTTCTACAAAAACACAATAAATAATACGTACGTCATTTGTGATACCGTCCGTTGTTATGTATGCAGATATTATTTTTTTTTTTTTTTTTATTATTCTATAACTACGGACCTGCTCGCCGCCCTGCCTCCCACCCCCCCCACGCACTTGGGATGTTTCTGATTGCGCCACCGGTGTACACGTATAATAAAAATACACAAACCAATAGTGACGTAATAATCCATCACGCAGTGTAAATAAACGCGATTTTTTTTAATTTTTTTTTTTTTCCATATTCCCGAAGGAATTATTTTATAATAATATACACACGCGTAATAACGTTTGCGCGCGTGGCACTCCTCCTACACCCGCACGTCCCACTAGCCTGACCCGACCGTGTATTCTACAAAATTAAAATTTTGATTATATTATACGGTATTCCATCGTTCATCGGAGCGTAGTCGAATAAGGATGGTCGCCGTGTGGATTTTCCCTCGGATTTCGTTAATTAAAGTGGTAAGGCAGGCAGGCAGACAGGCACCGGCCTGCTAACGCAAATTCATATTTCCGCTATTTTAAATTAGAAAACCTCTGCGCAGGATTTTAGCCGCATAGGTATCGGTTGCAGGGCGTCGGCCCGCTGTAAAAAAAAAAAAAAAAAAAATATATTGCGCCAATAGCGAACAAAAAAATATGAATTAATTACTTAAAATATCATTTACCGTTGTGTTTTACGTTTTTATATGATATTTCAGTACTGTCGTGTGTTTCCTAAAATCTGTGTCACCGCGGTGACGACGTACCACGCAGTTTGCCATGCCGCGGGGGCCGAACACCGTGTACACCGACGACATATACGAGTGATAATGTAAATTAACTAAATGGCTTTCTAGTAAATGAACATATCGGGTTCGATCATTTTTTTTTTTTTTTTTGTATTATTAAAAACTCTGTAAAAAAAAAAAAAAAAAACTGCGTTTAATACATTCGGTTTTTAGACGACTACGGTGTGTAATACGAGTACAAACAATACACGTACGATTGTATTTACTTTTAAACGATAAAAAAAAAAAAAAAATCGTCCCAACATAAATTAAAACTGAAACGCGCAAATACCACCGCAATGTTTTACCGGGTTTGAGCTAATCGGAATATTTTTATTCGATATACACCAAGTCAGCAGCATTTATTTGTACGCTATTAAGACGTTCGGCGATTGACGGAAAAAACATACACGAAATGGCGAGACGCAAAAAATTACTAAACGAGCGATCACTACTGGTTAACAACAATTGGATCATCTGTGATATCACAAAATTATTTATAAAAAAAAAACAACGTTTTTAATGAAAAAAAAAAAAAAAAAAAATGTTTAAACGAAATTCCCTACGAATTGAATTATTCGTTACTAGAAAAAAAAAAAAAATAATATATAACATATACTGCACGTTTTGTAGAAACTACTCGTATGATTGGTTTTCAGACTAGTAGGTATTGATTTTACAAAATAATAAGTGTACGATATGTGTTCTGGAAAAAAAAAAAAAAAAAAAAACCACTTTTTGATAATATGTTTCTCTGCGGCATATAAACTCAATAATACAAATTGAACTTCTGATTCTTTTTATAACCACCTCAACGTTTTTCGAGAAAGATTAAACGAATTGGGCGAATGATCACAATAAATACGCTGTGCACACAATAAATAATTCAATTTACAATAAAGGCGAAACGTTTTGAAAAACGTATAAAAATTTTCCCGGACATCCGTTTGCGTGCACATAAATCGATTTTACGTCCTCGAGTGAAAATATTTTCAGACAGAAATATTTTCAGACTCTGTTTTATTAGCGAAGAAAATAGTAAAAAAATTCCCTATCGTAATCGAAACAAACAATTTTTGACATGCGGAAAAATAATTGTCTTGTATTATTCTTCTGCAAATGGCCACACTAACAGCGAAAGACATTCTTTCTGATCATTATTTTCGATCGCGAAATGTACATACATTGAAATATCGATTTTAAACAGACATAGACAAAAAAAAAAACTAGACTTCAGTGGTCAATCGTTTGGGGCCCGTGGAAAATTACACCATTATCAAAAAATATCCAAAAAAATTATACGTGGCAATCACCATAATAATTATTGCCTAGACGAATATAAATAATTCAGCGACTTTAAATGAATTTGTTTAATCTGTATATAGTAGTGATGTGACATAAATCCGGATTATCCGAAAATCCAATATGTCCGACATTTTGTATTTCCGATATTAAAATCCAAAATTTGGGTTTGGCCGTACAGATTTCCGGGTTTTCTTTTAAATCATAATATCGAATGCTTGGGTAATTTTTTTCACGTTATAAAATGGGTTAAATAATTATATATATATTTCTAGGCGTGGTACCATTAAACGATTTTTACGAGTAAAACAACGTTTGCCAGGTCAGCTAGTAATATATTATAATTAAATTAGAGTTTTTTTTTTTTTTTTTTTGTTGTACATTTTTTTTCTCGAATAAACGGCTATTTGTGATATTTTTTTTGAATTGTAAAAGCCCATATAATGTTCAGCACATTGAACGCTATCGACAATAATATATAAGGTTAGGTTTTAGGGCATAAAGTGTTATTTAGGCTATAGTTTTTACGAACTGTTAAAGGATATCAAATCACAATTTTAAAAACCGAAATCCGGATTTGGATAAAAATCCGTATTTTTCTACCCCCGTCGCCGATATTGTAATGATATCACGGTGTCATATATATATACATATCATAAGTTTTAATATTACTCAGTCGTAAAATATTATATTACGTAATACTATCTACAGCACCTTGGTGATATTTTATTAGGATTGTGAATATGTCAATTTAAATAATCTTATACGTTAATAATAAAATATTTTATTCGAATATAAACGCGCGGTACGCTTCGTAGACAAGGCACTGAGCGAAATTCAATTGGATATTTGGATACATAATTTCATAGGGATGTCGTCAATTGACCACCTGACCATTACGGGGGCGAACGCAAGTAGAGGTCTCGGGGAGTTTGTCGACATGTAGATACGTACGATTTGTCTAGATAAAGACCAAACAGTTGCTTCAAAATCATCTGGATACAGGTGAATGATAACGAATATTTAATTTATCACGGACAAGATAGTAGACGCGGTGGAATTTATCGAGATAGTAATTTTTTTCCTCTTAAATTTCCTATCGTTGCCGTTGTTAAGAACGTTCCGGCAGTGAGATACAAATCGTAAACGGTCAAAATAATTACGTAAACGCAACGGGCGTATCTCGGTCGAGTTTTCGACCAAAAGTAAACCACACGACACTCGTATACTACGAGTAGGTTTGTTTGGCGTAGTGAAAAAACCCGAAGGGTAAAAAACACGATGATAATAATGATCAGACGAATAAAATCGGTGGACAATCGAAATTTCGGTATATACGAACAAGTCCGGAATAAGACACCGATTGGGCCCCGGGACGCCGGACACTTGGCGAGCACCATTCCACTATTTTTTTTTTTTTATTACTTAGTTTTTTATTTCCACAATCTGTTTCATAATTTGAACTATAAGTAAAATTGATGAATTTGGTGTTTTTTAACGTGAAGGACGGATTAAAGATACTTTCCAGTGAAGGCACTTTTACAGTTAAAAAAAAAAAGTTAGAACAATGTTAAGAAGTATTAGAAGAAGAAATATAATAAGAATAGCAAAAAGTAAGATATCGAAAGAAGAACAAGCCTAGACTAGTAGGTCCCTACACCACCGCCTTTTCAACCTTTTTTGTGGGTTGCCGGGTATATTTATAGACGCAAGATCCTTGATTGGAGGATTTTTATGGTTTTGTATGTTGAAGTTAACACGTCTGTAGAAGGTCTTAGCTACATCGTTGACATGTGAGATGGTTAGGTCATTATGTAATGTATGATTTGATATGTCGAAGGGTGATTTGGTTATAATGCGGAGGACTTTGGACTGGAAACGCCAATTTCACTATAAACTCCAAAACATTTTTATTATTACATTTTTACGTTCTGTACCGTGCAACTAAAATATATATATATATATATATCATTAGTTTTAATATTACTCAGTCGTAAAATATTATATTACGTAATACTATCCACAGCACCTTGGTGATATTTTATTAGGATCGTATTTGTGAATATGTCAATTTAAATAATCTTGTACGTAATAAAATGTTTTATTGACGGGCCACCGGACCACAGCACCACACTATTTTTCGCTCCCCATAGTACAAGCACACCACCCGCACCGCCGGTCTATTCCGCTGGCGCTCGCCCGTCAGCTTGTCCGTCCGGCGTTCAACCGTTCTGCTCGTGCGGTGGTGCTCCCATTCCGCGCGTCAAGACCGATCAATATTTGTTCCGCATTACAATTATGTTCGTTCCGTTATTTGTTCCCGATTCGCGTTCGCGTCCGCAATCGAAAACGTGTTCCACGTGAACACCGCGTTTTGGCCCAAGTCAATCCGCGCACCAGAGGTAATATCGTTTTTTTTTATATACGAGGTGTGACAATAAAATAACGAGACTTTTTGAATAAAAGTTGTCTTAAATTCGGTGAGCAGTTTTTTTAATGAATTAGCTAGTTGGAAATGTTTTTTGTTTTTTTTATTTTTATTATACACAATCTGTAAGTGTTGTTTTACAATAAGTGCATGTGATGGAGGAAACATGGCTTGAGAAGCTGGAGATAAGAAGCTGCCCATTGGAGGCACTTAAGGTCAGGATTTTAGGTTAAGGTTTTAATGTGCTAGCAAGAGAGAGTGGTATTACAAATTATGGGGAGGTAGAGGTATATACAATTTTAGACTAGAAGGTCACGACACCAGGTACGTTTAAGACGCCTTCTGGGATCACCAGGAATAGCGTTGGAGGATAGCTCAGAGATCAAGGGATTACGATAACTGTGGAATTTAGAGTGTGTGCGTTTGTAGAAATTTTTTGCGACGTTTTGGACTGTTGGGACGGCTAGGTCTCTATGTAGAGTGTCGTTAGATACATACGAGGTATGACAATAAAATAACGAGACTTTTTGAATAAAAGTTGTTCTTTTTGAAAATGTTATAATTTAATGATTATCACCTTCAAAGTACCTTCCCTCAGCACCAATACACTGTTGCATACGTCGCTGCCATTCTTGAAAACAGTGTTGCCAATTGCTTTCATTCGGCCCTTTTAGAAGTTCTGCCGTTTTCATTTTTACGTCATCAACTGTTTGAAAATGGGAAAATAAATAAGAAGGAAATAAGAAGAACTCACGAGGAGCCAGGTCTGGCGAGTACGGGGGATGTTGAAGTACAGACATTTTTTTTTCAGTTAAAAAACGTTGAATTGAAAATGCACTGTGAGCTGGAGCATTGTCTTGGTGAAGAACCCAGCCATTTTTCCATAGATCTGGTCGCTTCTTTCTGACACGTTCTCTTAATTTAATTAATACCTCTTTATAATAATATTGATTAATTAATTTTGTCGATTTTTTCAACGTTTTCGTTTGTTGAAGACGTGGTAGGACGTCCAGAACGATCATCGTCTTCGACGTCCTCCCTTCCACTACAAAACCGTTTGTGCCATTCAAAAACACGAACTCTTGATAAATATTCTTCACCATAAACTTCACATAACATACGAAACGATTCCGCGGCAGTTTTTTTTAATTTAACAAGAAATTTAATGTTGTTCACATGTTGTTCGATTTTTATATCTAACATTTTTCGGCAGTATAGTTGAACTCGCACTAATAACAAGGCTACTAACGTATAAGAAAATGAATCGATGCCATCAGTGTTCATAGTACTTTTAGATAAGTGTTTTCTAATCATATTTCAATAATCGTTTTATAGATAACGTTAATAGATTAGGTTATATTCAGAAAGTCTCGTTATTTTATTGTCACACCTCGTATTCCATTCGGAACCGTTCAATCACCGGACAGCCTGCCCCGTCGCGTTATTGTGCTATTCGTCTAATCCACGTGCAAAGTTATCGCATCAGTTGGTTGTGTTTACACGAATTTACAGGCTGTAAGTTTTTCTAATAAATAATTTAATTAAAAAAAAAAAATAATAGTAATCGGTAATCTAAACGGTCGACGGTGATTAGGCGTCGGATTTGTTTCGTAGTACGGCACACTTCGCCCATTGTTTTACTCTTATTAAAAAAAAAAAAAATTAAAAAATTGGTCGTATATTTCGCCATTTCCCGGTCGTCGTCGTCGTCGTTTTAATGCGCGTACATTATTCCGGTCGGCGTACCGGCCGCGCGGACGGCCGAAGGGGCCGCCGGCCGGGTCGTTTCGGATAATATTGCCGGCGCCGGGGTTTGCGAGGCAGCGACGACCGCCGAGAGTAGCCCCTCCTGAGTAAACCGTCCGTCCTCGAAATAGAATTAATATCGCGCCCGCCGTATTCGTCATTATCGGATTACACGGACACCGGCCTTAATGAATATTCCAATCCGCGTCTTGCTTACCGCCGTGGAGATTATCGGCGGCCCCCGGTACCGTCGCACCGACGTATATTTCGCATAATAACAAATATATCTCCCGCCGTTGTTATTACAATAAAATAACGTCCATTATAATGTCCGGCGCCGGCCAACGGCAATTTAATAATAATAATAATAATATCGCGCCCGGCTAATACCCCCCCCCGGGGGGTAAAACACGGTATTAACCGGCTCCCCCCCCATTGTTATAACGTCGTATTATTATTATTATTATCGTTACGCGACCCGCGGTGCGGCCGTCCGAAAGCTCGACGGTCCCGCCGCCCGGCGAACGTCGGGCTAAGCCCCCGGTCGCCGCCCGTGAGATTTATCGAAACCCGTCGGCGTTCGCGTCCATCCGTATAATGGGGCGTTTCCGTTCCCGAGGCCCCCTAATTCGTAAATTCTCACCGATAATTTTTTTTTTTTTTTTCACACCGGACGGGCGGGGGGGGAATCGTTTGCAAAACGTTTTACAACGCCGCTCGTGTACGCGAATCATATCAATTATTTTTATTGCAACTTTACCAACGACGGTTGTGTCTATCGCCCGTACCATAAAATCCGACGTTAATACATTTTGAAAATATAATATATATATATATATTTTTTTTTTTCAATTGAAAATTCAACTTACTACCTACCCTGCCGTTAAACACATTTTCCGATAGACCTCAAGTGCCGTTTCCGGAGGTTAATGTGAAAACACTAAGCGCCGGCCAACGGATTAAGAAAATCTACTTCTGTTCGTGAACTTGTCCGTGCCGCTTAATATCATTGCTGTATGTTATAATTTAAATTTGTGACAAACAAACAAAAAAAAAAAAAAAATTGTATTAAATAACAAATAATAAAAACGCCAACCTAAATAAATAAAAAATCACTCCTCCCAACTCCTCAATAGGAGTTTGGATAATAAAATTATTATCAAATTTTTTAATTAAATGACTTCAAAAACGATATATTTTAATCTAGAAAACGAATTTCGTACGAATAGTTTGGGTACTGTTCATTTTGACCCGGTCTTTTGTGCGATTCTGGCCCACTGTGCGTTGTATTATTATTACAGTAACGGGGGTTGTCGAAAAAAAAAAAAAAATGTGCGATTAAATACACGAATTGTATTGTAACGAACGCGATGAGTTTGTAAATGAAATTAAATTTTTAATCCTTCGCCATATTACGTTGGAAAATCGTCAAAATTAAAAAAAAAAAAGAAATATATTTAAAACGATCGATTTTGGCGGATATCAAAACGAATTGTGTACCGTGTGTTTAATATTAGAGTGATTCGAATTAGTGTGCCATTTAAAGGTAAGAACATTAATTATCCGTGTGTACTGTGGTTTTTCAAAATTTTAATGTTTATGCGAGTTATATAAACGTTATTTAATTGTAATATGTCGTATGTCGCTTGAAAAAAAAAAAAAAAAATGAATTATTGAAGTACAGACACAGTTGGATGTTCGTAGGCTTAGGTACGATAATACATCGATTCGCTCTAATGTGTACAGTTATTAAGGTCGTAATACATATTATTTTAAAACTACGTAAACCCGAAAATCTATTCGTTGCACGGAAACGAAATGATATTTTAAAATGAAATTATTGAATTTGTAATTTTCGTGGCCCCATAAGGTCGGTGGCCCGTGTGCGTACCGCTCCTTCTACGCGTAATGTTTGATCCGAGATGATCGTGCCGGAGAACAGCATATTATTTCGCATAAATTAATAACTCGGGGAAACGGTATACAAAAATAATAAAAAAAAAAAATAACGCCGACTTTTTCAATCGTTATACGCGCGGAATAAAGACAATCGTACGCATTTGTGTACGCTGAAAGACCGATTTAACGACTCGGCGATATTTATTATGACCGAAAAAAAAAAAAAAAAAAAAACCGTAAATAAATGGATACACGTAATATTATTGACCGTCCGCGTCGGCGTCTACAGTTATGCGATTGATAAATATACAAAATTTAACTGAAAAAAAAAAACACGTATACCACGAGAGACTGGCTTAATTTTTGGACATTGGTTTTCGAATAACTATTGAAGAATTACGATTAATTCGCATTCCGAACGCGCGGATAAAACGAGTGATTACTAATTTTCCCGATGGTCCGCGGCCGGCGCAAGAATTCGTATTTCATTTTTTTTTTTTGCCGACCGTGAAACCAGTTTTTGTTAATGTTACGCACAATCCGTATAAAAAAAAATAAAAAAAAAACATTAATTATAATATATTACGTCCACACGAATATTCGTTTCGATTAGCAGTCGGCAATATTAATAATATATAATTAACTATCAATTTTAGATTCCCAGCTCGGCCGTTATGCAGTTAGTTTAACCAAAACGTTGTATTAATATTTCTAACTCTTTTTTTTTTTTCGATTAGTAAAAATGTTCCAACAGACGGTTCGAAATTATCGATTTCGCCTTACCGGCCCCTTTGATTTCCGGGCGGAATTTCATTTCAAAAATTATCATAGATTTTCAACAGTTTTTTCCAAAAAATAAAATAAAATAAATAAATATCTCGGCCAATAAAATTATTATATATAATTTTATTTATTTTTTTTTTTTTTCCGTTTTATGTTAAATACGGCGGAGTTTTGTTAATATACCGTTTACCGTTTCGCATAAATGTTGCGAATTTTCATTGTAAAAGTTTCGCCGTAATTATTAAAATATATAAAATATATTGTAAGCGGAACGTTGATTCGCCTCGAGTTTATTCATTTCGCAAGATTCGCGGATTATTAAATACCTATGTATACAATCAACACGTTTAATCGTACGAAATAAATTATAATACTGCGATGATATTTATATAATTAAAAAGTTTTAATACCGCCGTTCTTGTCGTATTTTCGAACGAAAACCTATTTCAAAGTTTGAACTTTGGGCGAAGTTTTTAATATCGTACCCCATACATTTTAGCGTATAATTAATAAATTGTTTTGTATTCCTTTTAATAAAGAATGCACCACTCTGTATATATTTTCGAAGAGACTCGGACGGTTTTTTTTTTTTTTACAAAATTAATACTAAAACCGCAAAACTCGAAATAACTCGAAAAACCCGAACATAAACATTAATAATTACTGTTTACGGATTGTTTTATATTACGGCGAGATAAATAATTTGTATTTTACTGACTTTTTTTACGACGCGGACATGATAATATATATATATATATATATATAAGCGCCCGCGTATATTTTCACACGTTTTTTTTTTTTATGAGAATTTAAATTTTAAGTGTAGCAATGAAGCTATTAGTTTTATTCTAAGATGCGGTTTTTTTTTTTTTGTCTCGGGCAAAACGGTTAAGGAAAAATACTCTGATTTTTTCACGCGGTACCATTGAGAGATGCGGACATTCTGGCCGGATGGTACTTTGCGCGGAACATTTTTTGATACTGTTTTGCGAAGTATCGAATATTCGTATATTATAAAAAATATATTATGTTTGACTGCGTTTATTATGAAATCGATTGTATTTACGGTAGGTAAATGCCTGGAAATGACAAATATATATATATTGACAGTGTCGGATCAACGGTCGTTTAGTCGGCAGTTACCGACGGGGCCATTATATTTTGTACGAGACCCGATACATATTTTGTGAGGATTTGCCGACTTTATTCGATCCTTTAAATCCGCCGTTGAACATTGATATAACTAACGTAAAAAGTCATTTTTCACATTTTGCCACTTACCGCCGTACGGCATTTGATGGGCTTTATAAGGCACGTAATCTGCAGGGACGTGAGAAACGAAAAATATAAAATAAACGTCTATACGAAAGGAGTTGTCGTTTTTTTTTTTTTTTTTTTTTTTTTTTTTTTATTATTATTTCTATATAATTATTTTTATTTTTTTTTTTTTTTTTGGCGGAAAAATAATGCGGAAACGCCTAACCTAATACACAGTCCACCGAAATATATAAAATGTTGAATTTACACGTACACGCTATACACGTATACGACTACTACGAAAATTGTATCAAATACCGATGGACGACTCTTCCGTTCTTCAAAAACGTCTTATTCTTTCTTTTTTTTTTTTGCCAACCGTAAATAATAACATTATGGAAGAAAAAATAAAATAGAAAAATGAACTTTCGACGGTCGAAATCCGCGATAAGCCGATTCGAATCTGTTTTATTGGTTGTCGGGTACAATATTCGATTGTTACGTGTTACGTTTCGATACCAAACGAAAAATGATAATACGAGTATTATTATAACTCTCTCTCTCTCGACTTGTTTTTTTTTTTTTTTTTTTAATTATTAATAATTCCCACTAATGAAACCGTATCTTATAGACCAACGTGTTTCCAAATACGTCACGGCCCCTCCACTTCAAATATAACATTAATTAATGCTGGAGGTCCACAAATTGGTGTTCTTTCACCTATATTGTTTAATATTTATGCTTCTGATCAGCCCTCTACACGAAATACCCTTGTCGCTGATTATGCCGATGACAAAGTCATATTATCAATACGCGATGGTCCAGTAGTTTCCTCGGCAAATTTACAATCCCGTCTAAACCTTCTCTCTGAATGGTACGCGAAATGACCAATTACACTAAACAATAATAAATCCCTTCATACGGCATTCGCCTTAAGACACGGACTTTACCCTAACATTACTGTAAATAATCTACCTATCCTTTATGTTGACGAAGTATTTAAATACTTCTTGTCTAAACCTTGATAAAAGATTAAACACGGCAAAATCATATTAATACTATTAATACTCAATGCCCGTTACCGATCTTAAACAATATTACTCTCAAAAAATAAATTCTCAACTTTCAAAACTAAATTACTAATATACAAATCTCTACTGAAACCCATATGGACGTATGGAATCCAACTACGGGGATCGGCGAAAGAGTCAAATTTAAATAAAATACAGGCATTCCAAAATTATTACACTTCGAAAAATTACAAATGCTCCACCTTTTGTCTCTAACCTGACCCTTCACAAAGACCTGGGCATCGAAATAGTAGGAGAAGAAGCTGCTGTTTTCTACAAACGTTTTTATATTAGATTAGAAAATGACAAAAATCATCCGATAAAAGTCCTTTTACATATCCCGTCGCAGACTCAAAAGAAAATGGTGTAGAGATTTTTTTAACTTAATCCAATAGCAACTTAAATTCCAAGTCAAGTACTACTAATGGGTGGCTCCTTACTCTCGCAACCCCAATAACGTTATTATTTTTATTTGTTTTTTCCTCCCTTCTCGCATATACTTATTGTGCTTAATTGTATATATTGTATATTTATTATATATCAAGGAAAAAAAAAAAAAATTATAAATAAAATTCCGGATACACTTTGCACTATGGGTAGTGGCCACTGTTATAGACGGAAAGTTGAGAAGGTACAGGCTATAGAGCAGTGGATATTAACCGGTGATTCGCGGCAATCTTTTTTGTCGTTAGATTGTTGAATCTGAAATCGTTTGTCGGTTTTCCAGTCTGTTGATAATAATAAAAAAAAATGCGTAACAGCATCCAACCCGGTATTTCCAAACTCGTCGAGCACATCATGTCTAAGTAAAAAAAAAAAAAAAAAAAAAATAAAGGTTTGAAACCACTGTTTTAGAGCAATACGGTTAAACAACGACGGGTCGCTGTAAAGAAGAAAAAGAAAAAAAAAAACGATTGTGATCGGTAACCCGGAAATCAATCGAAACAAAAAACCGACGAATCCGTCACGTGTGTCCTGTAGGTGTTTTTTTTTTAATTTTTAAGGAAAACCGTCGGGTATCCTCCTGACTAATGTTTCGAATAAAATTACCATCCGGCAATCAGCCGATAGGTTCTCCGCTACACTAAGAATCTAGAAAAGAATAGAAAAGAAAAAAAAAAAATACTTTGTTTCGGGTCGTGTATTTTGTGCTGTCGCGAAGGCTCGCCGCGCCGTCGGTCGTGCTGGTAAGTCGGTATACACGCCGGTATAATAATAATAATAATAATATCGACGATCCGGTGTAATTATCGACATTATATTATTATATTATATCGTAAACAATACTGTAATATTTTATAATAATATAACGATAATGATTATGATTAATGATCGTCCGGTGCAACAACCTATACGAGTACCCGGGTAAACGTGTCTACAACCTTCGATGATAATATTATTATGTGTTTCTTGCGTATACATAATAAATACCGTCGTCGTGCAGTGTTTTTTTTCTTCTATTTTTTTTTTTTTTTTTTTTCGTCTATAAGGATCGGAAAATATAATTTCTCTCGATCGGCTCGGATTATCCCTTTGCCTATTAGAATGAAAAAAAAAACGAAAATACTAAAAAAAACTACCCCGTAGGAAAATATCGTCCGCGATATTCGTCCCGTAAATATCCGTGCCGCAGACGCAGATTTGAACGGTCCAGTGTTGATCAAAATCTTATCGGTCTTATCTAGATATTATTTTCTATCGTATACTTGATGACAATTTTCGATATCTATCCGAGATAGAAAACGAATAAATCTTTTTAGTTATTATCTAGATAAAGTATATACCTATATATATATATATATATATATAAAGAATAAAACGTTTCACATGTAGTAGCGAATATTAAATACTTAACCGTACTGTTTTTGTTCGCGTTTCGAAGTAACTTAGCTAGTGGTATTGCGTTAACAGAATAATTTCAACCGTTCGCACATTTCATCTCACTGTTGTAACGTTACGTGAATTCCATTGTATTATTATACTGGATCGGGCGGTATTACACTGTGAATCGGTTAAATGAGCAGTTGCCTGTAGTTATTAAATACTTACCGGCGTGATGTGCAGATGTGCCTAAACAATTCGTTTTAAGACCAACGTTCGGACAGCAATTCGGCCGAACAACAATAGGAATTAATTGTTAATCGATATAATTATGTAAAGGTACCATTGCGATTTGCCGGCGAATATTCCGACGATCGAACAATGGTGATACCCGACGGGCGTCGTCGCTTTTATGTAGACGGAACCGCGTTCTCAAGTCCGCCACAATACGAACGAGAGTATACAAAAAATTGTATTATTGTCTATAAAATGTACGAGTAATTGCATTAGTCTATGTCGTGTGAGTTCGTAATGGAAAACGAAACCGAGTGCCACACGCCAAAAAAAAAAAAAAAAAAAAAAAACACACCCGATTGGAATCGTAAATTAATTACGCGTACAAATTGGAGAATTTTAAAATAAAATTAAAAAAAAAAGCCGGACACAGTCTGTCGCGCCGTGCGTGGGCCACTGTTGTTGGTGGGGACGTCGGGAAGGTATTGGGTAATTTAGTCGTTGAAAACGATGATAAATCGTTGCAATCGAAAAACGACTCGGAGTGGACTTGGTAAACTTGCTAAGGGGTTTTACCATTAGTCGCGGTGTTGGTTTTTTTTTTTTTTTTCACTTGTACCCAAAAATGTAACCCAGAATATCAACAAATATGAATCCGATAGAAAAATAGAACAACCATCAACGATCAAGTACCTCCCAACGAAAATACTGCATATTTTAAGAAACCGCGTGATAAATCTAAAAATTAAACACACCAAAAAATGTGTAAAATAAAAAAAGTTCCCGGGATAATAGTTTTAATATTTTTCTATTGTTTTTATTATTAAACCGCCCGAAAGTTTTTATTAAAACGATCAAAGATCTTTTACAATATATTTCAAAGGCGTACGTGAATACTTTTGGTACAAAAAAGTGAAAAAAAAAAAAAAAAAACATGTGTGGTGTCTCACTCCCAGCGGAGTGGCCCCGGCCTTAGTCTAAACATCTTATACAAAGTCATAATATGATCTTCTGCGTTTAAGACGTCTAATGTCTTGAGGGTTGTTTTTATTATTAAACCGCCCGAAAGTTTTTATTAAAACGATCAAAGATCTTTTACAATATATATATATCAATGGCGTACATGAATACTTGTGGTACAAAAAAAGTTTTAAAAAAAACATGTGTGGTGTCTCACTCCCAGCGGAGTGGCCCCGGCCTTAGTCTAAACATCTTATACAAAGTCATAATATGATCTTCTGCGTTTAAGACGTCTAATGTCTTGAGGGTTGTTTTTATTATTAAACCGCCCGAAAGTTTTTATTAAAACGATCAAAGATCTTTTACAATATATATATATCAATGGCGTACATGAATACTTGTGGTACAAAAAAAGTTTTAAAAAAAACATGTGTGGTGTCTCACTTCCAGCGGAGCGGCCCCGGCCTTAGTCTAAACATCTTATACAAAGTCATAATATGATCTTTTGCGTTTAAGACGCCTAATGTCTTTAGGGATGCCGAGTAGTTGAATTACTACTGGACAAGTGTGTTGATCCAGTGTTGCCTCGTGTTTGCGGGCAAACTTGGGCATCTCGTCCTGGACCATCATATCTCGGTGAACAATGTCGTCTCTGGCATACCGGTATGCTGCGATTATGTTACGGAGAGCGATTTTCCGGCAGAGGTGAATAATCTCAATATTGGACTTGCTGGCACAACCCCACAGTTGTATTCCATGAGTCCATGTTAGTTGAATTATCATTATGTACAATAGACGTTTGACTTGAAGGGTCTAGGTTCGGAATGCCTTCCCCGACCAGCCAATTTAGTTGTCGCGTTTTCTTTAGAATTTGCAGTTTTTTTCTGGCGAACAGGGTGTCGATATCCGGTATCGAGTCGAAAGTCGAGGTGTATTCCTAAGACATTTTGCCGAGTCGCTAATAGTTTTAATATGAAAAATATTAATGTTTCTACAATTTTATTTTAAAATTTTTTGAAAGAAAACAATACGCGTTTTCAAAAAGAAAAAAATGAATTATTAAACAGAAATACGTATTTTTAACACCAGATTCTAATAGTTTTGTATATGTATATATTTCCAAGCAATTTTGTTAAATTTCAATTTTTTTTTGTTTTTTCTATCTCAAAATTTGCCCGCGAAACAACCGTCTATATTATATTAAAAAATATGATTTTTTTTTTTTTTTGTCTCCGATTTTTCAACAAATTTCAAACGGAAAAATTATAGCGGTGTACTTACGGGAAATGATCGCGATAAAAACCATAAAAATTATAATGGTGTTACAAAATTGTTTGGGGGGGGGGGAAACCCATAAAAATACGAAACCGGTGTTAAAGACGGGCGTTTTCCGTTTAAGGTAAATCGTACGTTTTTACCGCGCGCGCTCGGTTAAAAATGTGAAATTTATCCGCAAACGTGCGTTTCGTTCGCCGTCACCGCCGCCCGAATTTAAAACGGATCAATTTAAACGGGGCACGTTCGTATTATTATTAGAATCGGCGAATCGATCGGATGTGGATCAATCGGACGAATAATCCAATTTTAACGGGAACGGAAAAAAAAAAAAATGATTATAAATTATACACTCGGCGCGCGCGACTATAAAAATGTAATACGCGCATAATGTAACTATTATTACATAGATACGTGTTTTCTATTGAGATGTAATTTTTTTTTTTTTTTTTTTATCATTCGCTTCACGGTCATACCGAATAACGTCAGTATTTTATATACCTACCGGACCGTTTAATTACCGCGTCGCGTCGAGGTTTTTATTCTCGAATCGCTTATTATGCGCGCACAATAATAATAATTTATAGTAATTACAATTGCAAACCTACGGTTACAGTGACGCGCCGTGGGAATATTCCCGAAATTCAGAGATATATATATAATCGGGAATTTATCGGCCAATATTCCCACAACATATATATATATTTTTTCCTTCCCGTAAACTTACGGCGGATTTTTTTTACATTTTTTTTTTTTTTCGTATTGCCAACAAACCCGTTGTCTACCGGAAATCTTACTCCAATCGTTAAACGACAAGAGAGCTTTTTTTTCTTTCCAGTGTCTTAGGGCTGACTAGTCGGTGCATCGCCGTGGTGGTAATTTTCGTATTTTCCTTGTCGTTTTCTTAATAATGGGGAAACCTCGAGTGGGAAACGGGAAAATGTACACAATAATCATTGTCTGTGATTTTTTATTTTATAATACAATTATGAATTAAATTATAAATGTATTCAATTGTAAATACCGGAAATTTCCATTTAAATACTAATATTTTAACTATATATGATTAATCGTTTGAAATTGTCTAGTTTTTTCTTTTGGTTTTTATTTGGTTTTAAGCGGATGAAATATTTGCGAAAATATAACACAAGGTTCATCATGAGTTGTGTAAGTAAATTTAATTAACTAAGTTTGACGACACTATTATATATAACATAACGGTTACCTTGTGTAGTTTTAACAAAGTCTGGATTAAACTTATTAGTTATACTGTTTTATTAGTTGGTTTTAATTTATATAATGATCAATATAGCCTTTATAAAATAAACTTTTTGTTACTCTGTAAAATTAAACGAAATCATATTAAATGTTCGTATACTGCGGACTTAATTAAATTGTATTTTATAGTACGTCTATTACATTTTAAGGACAAGAAACATCAAATAAAAACAACTACTACTGCTATAAATTAACTATTAATTTTACGACCCCCAGAATTAACCTTTTCAACGTTACCCCAAAATCCTATATATTCACTGCAGCTTCACCGATGTCCCGCCCGGTGTTGTCGGCGTCAATTTAATATTATTAGTCGTGGCGTCCGTGTAACCAAAGTAACATAGAAGTTAATAATAAAAAAATAAAATAAAAATTAAAGTTTTGTATTATCAGAATCAAAATTACGTGTGTAATTTACGAGTATATGCATATATATATATGTGGACGGTTTTTGTAAGGAACATGGATAAGTGAAAAAAATTCAGATTTTTCAGCAGACGGTTTCTTAAAAAACAAAAAAAAACCACCGATTATTTCCTACGTTTAAAATAGTAATAAATATTGAGGTTTACGACTCTTGAAATTGTTTACATGAAAAGGCTATTTTAGATAAATTTTGATTATTACATATGGCACAGACGGAAATTATTAAAATCTACGAGGTACTCGTATGACCGTCACCATGTGAAAATATCAATACGACTCAAGTCCCAGACCGTATCGTGCGGATAATCTCATGATTATATCTATCGTGTTTATCACAATTATGTAGGTATTAGTTTGTCTCATTATTTAATTATCCGCAAATGCCACTATTAAACGCGGCACAGAATTTCCTACATGGTTGATGACCGGAAAATGTCAAAATCTAAACAAACTATGCAAATGTCTTTAAAACGTTTGATTTCGTTCCGATTATTTCTGAATTATATCATTTTATTCCGTCTGTTGTTCTCGTACGCACCGGCTGTAGAATTATTAACTTTCATATCCAACATCAGTTTCTTGTCAAACTAGAAAATCACCCCCAACCCACTAATTAGGGAGTTGCATACCTTCACACTTTCTGAAAATCCACAACCCAGACTCAAAAGGAAATGGTGTCGTGACCATTTAAAATACAAATATCTCAATAAATATATCAATATATATTAATAAATAATATTTATGCCTAGCTAAGTGTCATTAATGGGTGGCTTCTTATTCGAACAAATTCATGTTATATATAGTCTATTATCTTATACACTTATTGTGCATTTATTTGTATAGATTGTGTATTTAATTGTGAAAATAAAAAATATCCAACATATATTATTCTAGATATTTATATTACCGTGGTAACGATTCGTCTCCAAAATCGAGTAACATTCAGTGTTGAGACGCAGATAAGTAAAATGTATCTAGATAAAGATAACAAATACTTAAATTATCTCAGATCAGATAGGTGGGATTTTTCTAGATTAAGAAAAAAAAAAGATAATTTTTGACAACAATATAACAGGGTGATGGGTAAAATATTGAGATCTTTAATTTAGTATAAATAAATTTTGATCTAGATATTTATTAATTATTTTTTATCTTAGATAAAACTTAGATTCATATCGAAATCGTCACCTAGGCAAGATAAAAGATAAAAGAAAATATTGCCTAGATGAATTATCATTGTTAGATTATATATAAGACGATTTAAAAAAAAAAAAAAAAAATTTATACTAAAATTGATCTTTAATTTTAAATAAAATACCAAAAACGAGTACAACAGGACCAAACAATAAAAATCCACAATAATACTATTATACAGTCGGTCAATACCGACATATTATTATGATCGCCCATTTGTTGGCAAAACCGCATATAATCGGACGGCCCCCAAAACAATTTCGGCCGTGACTCTGCCGGTTATACAATACAATATTTTTGTCGATGGAAAGAAAGAAAAAAAAAAAAAAAAGACCAAAACATGATTTATAAGTGCACGAAAACGGTCCGATTATATATTATGAAATTCGCGAATTGTAACGATCCCGATAGCCCGAGCGCGATAGTACGTGTATAAGCAATTGATTAATATTATTTATTTTTTTTTTTTTTTTATTTTTTTTTCTCGTTTTTCACGTACGCTTGTATTATAGTCCGGTCACGGACGACCGTCAGCAAGAGTAATGTGGAGAACCGCACGAGGTGTTTGGTAAAATCCGAGTTGTGCCCTTGGTAATGGACTACCGCCGGTGCGGTAGTAAATAATAATATATTACGAAATGTGTATACGCCGTGCCAGGCAGACAATATTAATATAATGTGTAATAATATGAAATGGGGAAAAAAAAAAAAAAAAAAAAAAAATACCGAGACACATATTTCGGACCGCGAACCGAGGGCCCGACCGTTGTAGGCGGGCAATTGGGGACGATACCTTTAGGGCACAGAGACGAATTTAATTTACACCTGTACGCGACGATAAAAAACGATTCTGAGCGAAATTCGGTTAATCGTACGTTTTAAAATGTCGTCGTTTTTTTTTAAAGATTTCCGTCGAAATTTATACACGTAACACTAATTATAAAACAAAAAGCGCTCGAATTTTTTCTTCGTCGGCATTAAGTACAACTTACGACGGAATTTTTTGTGTCAAATTTCCGTGCGTTTCTGTTCGGCCAAAACAATTTTATTCAATTAATCCGAGGAAGAAAAAAAAAAAAAAGGCCTATAAACAGTACAAAAGCGGCGAGAATATTTTGATAATTTGTCCGCGTGTCCTAGCAAGGTGTAGTTTGAATGTTCGGCGAAAAAATGTCAAGCGTCTACCCAATTATTTTAGTCCGAATTATAAATACCGAATAAAACACAATATCGTAAATATAGAAACCGTTTTTCCTACGGGAAACTTGGCGGTAAAAATTGCCGAATTACTGGACACGGAGGACAATGCATTGTACGTATCGTTTGTTTTTACGGTTTTAACAATAACGGCGTCAATACCGTATACGACAGCGACCGGAGGTGAAGATTTGCAAAACGAAATTGTTAATTAAAATTGTTTTTATTATTATTATTATTATTATTTTTTTCTAACAGGTAGGTAGGTATTTTAGTCGGATAGGAAATACAATAATATAATGAATGGCGGGGACCTTGACGGTTCATTGTACTCGAGGAGAGCGCTGTGACATTTCGTCCTAACCGGATTTCGTTATGATCAATCGATTTTCTAACGCGCGTCTCGTTCATTAAAGGTTTCTTTAACGGTCGCATCTAGATATTATAATAGTATCTCTGGTATCTGCCTACCTGTGCCGCGGATAAACTATTATCGACGGCCGCCCGTCCGGGAGTGGGATAATAATTAAAATAATAATAACGATAATTGTCGATGACTTTGAATTATTCGTCGTCGAAAATAAAAAATAAAAAAAATAAAAAAAAAAACGCCAGCTATTGTACGCCAAAAAATAATAATATCGTAAATCACTCGCGGTGAAAACAACTGCGCCGCGGAGACGGATTATTGTATAATAATAATTACAATATAATATATTTTTTTTTTTTTTTGTTCATCAACGACTACTACTACTACTACTACTACTACTACTACGGTGTTTGTCGAATTTTTATTATTATCGCTAACATAATAAACGACGCGAATATTACCGCGTGACGCACCGTCGTATTATTGAACGGCGTGAATCCCGAGTGAAATCCGACCGCGGTAAAAGGACCGGGGAATAGTGAATTCGAGCCGCGAAATATCGAATTACGTCGCCAATTTTATGCGAACCGATATTTTCGGCATAGTCGAGTCCCTTCGAGGCCAACGAACCAGCAGACACCGGGCGACCGACCGACCGGGTGGGCCGAGTAGTGCCTCGGTCAGTAATTTTCCCCGGCCGCGGGAAAACATTTCCGTGAACCGGGCAACGGGTGAACAAACGTAACATCTTCATGATATACCCTACATTATTATACTGTAGGTATATTGATCTGTTTTATTAGCAAGTCTCGCGGGAAACATTGAAATAACTATTCAATTTGTGGGTAGGTTAGGCAACATTTTTTCGTGATATTTCGCGGTGGGGTACCCCGAAAACCTTCATTGCCATTCACCCCTGTTCTCCCGCGATAACAGAAAAGCAAAGAAGAAGTGATAACATAATTTCCCTTCCACAGTCACCAAATCGAGGGTTGTTCTGATTTTCTACGCGGTTTCGACAAGAACTCGAGAACTCGGGAATCGAATTCGGGTGCCGGAAGGCCTCGGACGAAACAATAATATTGCAACATCGGACGTGCGTATAATCTCCGCGAAAGTGTGTGTGTGTGTGTTTGTTTATAATAATTAAAACGTTGGGCGATTTTAAAAAAAAACTATTTGTTTTAAATGTTTAAACGATAAATTATTTTTTATTTTGATTATTCTTCAGAAATTATATTGATTACTGTATACAGTCGCGACTAGAAATTAAAACGATAGAAATTTTAAAAATTGTAATTCGTTTAGTTTCATTTGTTCCCGTGGACATTTTCGTTTTCCACCGTTATTTTACTTGATTTTTGTTTATCTTTACAGGATACGTTTCGTACTCATATTGTTACAAATCACTACAGTTTTGTATTTAAACTCACCGAAACATGTTTAACCGAACAACAGATATAAACTAAATTATACCGTCCTGTACATCGTAGACCTTCTCAACTTTCCACCAACAACAGCGGCCCGCACACGGTGTGAAGTACATCGGCATTTTTTTATTTTTTTATTTTTTTTTTTTATTTCAACCAACGCTGTCTGTCCGGTCAATTAACAAGTCGATTAAATGGATTTTAATATTTCAAGTAAAACACGGCACACCGTAGTCCAAAGAGACGTTTCGAGGTAAACGGGAAAGTGCCTAGTTTTTTTTTTTTTTGTTGTTGTTTTTGTTTTTTTGGACATTGAATGAAAACAACGGTATTTCATTTTCGGAGACAGCCGTAGTAAAAGAATACGATATTTACCGGTTGACGGCGATTACTTCCGAACAACAATCCGATATCCCATCCGATTTGTGTGTTGCGCGTACGGTTCACCGCCAACAAGTAACGCGGCATTGGGCGTTAATAAATCGCACCGCGTGTAGTCTCCTCGACCCGTCTCGAAGCGCACGCAGACCCGGCGGCGTCTCGTTAACCGCATTACCCACCCGAATATTTGTTTCATTTGGACACATACTCATTCATCCGGGTTGGAAATCGTTTCCTAGTCTCGCTCGAACGGACCACCGTTGATTAATATTTCGCGCGGCGTCCTGTACGCATACGGTTTCTCCGTCGGGAAATACGGGTCTACAATAATTTTATGCATAATAAATTACGAAATCCCGAATTGGATTTTATCCTAAAATAAAATTTGAAAAAAAAAAAAAAACAGCATCTAGAGCGGGGGTTGCCATGTTATTGAACGGATGAAATAACATCACATTACTTGACGGGCGGCATTACTCAATTTTTAAATTTATCACTAAAAAATCACTACAATATGAAAACAATAGAATACATTTTATTATTATTTTAATTTAATGTAAAATCTAAATTTATATCAAGAAATAAATATATTATATTGTTGCAATAGGTACACGAGTGTTAATTTTTTATGGCACAACACTATTATTATTATTATTATTATTATTTATTTGGCACAAAAGGTTGGCCGCCCGTGATCTAGAAGATAAACTGTTGAGGAAATTTCAAGCAATTTTTCAAGTAAAGTACCACCGGTCGGTGTGACTATTGACTAATTTAACAAGTTCAATAAGTCTACCACGGGTTAACCTTGTCTGATTGATCCAAACGAATTTTTATATGTAGAGTGTGTATACACGTAAATCAAAGGAGTGAGACCAACAATTGTTTTTTTATTAATTTACAAAATGTCCAACGTAGTTATGTTAGAAATTATTCGGCTAACATAATCAAAAGTCAAGATTTTTAGTGAGAAATAAACACACACGCACACATATCGTAGCAAAACCAATACATTCGGCGTTACGTTAAGAATCTAAAACAATTCGTTGCACACATGGTTATCGTTCATTTTTAATAATTGATAGTAAATATCGTTTTAGTGGGTTTAACCGAATCGTATTATAAATCAACAACCGTTTAGCGTTGTGTTGGTCCGGTATTTCCATTGCAACGGATTGATAACCATTGTCGCATGCGACCTTGACGTTAAACACGCCCGGGAGGGCTCTATCAGCTACGTGCATTTCAATTGGATAATGATTGATTCAATTCGGGACGATTTCAACGGACCGGTCAAGATGAAAATTATACCAAGACAGAAATAATCAAGCCGTTCGACTGAATTCCGACACGTTAGAACCCGGCGGGCCCGCGCGCGATTATATTGTATACGCATTATTATACATGGTAGTATTATTTTTACTATATAAATGTTTTATAGGACGTAGGCCTATTGTTATATAGCGGCGCGCTTCCTATTCTCCGGCGTGAAATCCGCCGGCGGTGGCGTCGTCACGCTTTCGGGGCCGGTCGCTCTCCGCCCGGCGGTACGCGGCGGACCGCGGGCACCCGTCTCGTTATTATTATTATTATTTGTTGCCGCGGCGCGGTCTTCCGCGCGGTCGTGCCGCCGGGCCGGAGGAGATCGCGGTCCAATGTCGCCGACTTTGCGCCGCGGTTTTCTACGACCGGCGCGGCCGCGCGGTGTCTCTTGACCCCGTTAGTACTTGGCCCGGAAAGAAGAAAACACCGTCGCCGAAACGCGCGGACCCGCGTCGTTACGGCGACACGAGAATCGCTCGCGGACGCCCAACAACGGGTATTATTATACCACAAGTGATAATGAGTAGTAAATTACGCGGCGGATATTCGGAATTACTTAAGCGCAGGAGGTCGCGCCGTAACTGGCCGTTTGGTATATTTTACGGGGTCGCCCGTGCTACGCAGCCGGTTTTAAACGAAATCTCCGAGATAATAATATGTCGCGTACCGATAAACACAACGAATATCTAAATTATCTCGGATATAACATTGGGGGGTTTTTTTTTTTTTTAAACATTTGTTAGAAAAATATACAATCTGTAATACGGATTACAATAAGCACACGGGCGTGTGCTACAAGATCGATAATATTCAAGACCTGAGAGCTCGAGAAGAGTAGCTACCCGGCAGTAACACTCAGACGCTAACTGATTGTTGGGCTATATTATATTTAAATATTATGCGATGACATAAGTTTTATTTTCGGATAACATAATAATAAATGGGTGAAATTTATCTGTATTTGAAAAAAAAAAAAAAAATGTTTTTTATAGTAGAGTGATAAATGTGTAAACAGTTAAAAAATGTCTGCATGTTCAAAGCACACGCGTGTAAAATCACTTTTTTATTTTATACATCTAGTAGCTTTGAATGTCTAACTAAAAGTAAAACATACGAATTCATTATTTTCTACTGCGAAACGTTTACTTTTTTTTTTATTTCAATTTAAAGTATATTTCATATACGAGTAAAATTACTAAAAATATAATTATTTTTTTTATCTCGGATAAACATCAGATATGTATCAAAATGTCCATCCAAATGAAATTAAAGAAAAAAAATTAATATTGTCATGATACTCCCCCGCCCCTTTGAAATATTTTCTTTGTAATTTTTCCCGGTTACCCTGCGAAAAAATACAAAAAAATACAAAAGTATTTGATATTGCAATTATTATATGTTTAGAACATATCAGCACGCCAAGTTCCAAATACAGGGAGTTACTATACATGTACACCTCGCACGTCGGCGAGTAATTTGTTAAATTGCGAATCAAACGATGTCGAAAATAGTCGAAAATAACAAAATTCAACTTGTGCAAACGGAGAAATAAAAAATTACAAAATAGACAAACGGCGTAGCGTCAAACAGACTACTGTTCTACGTTTTAGACCGAGGGGACCATATTTTTTTTTTCTTTTTAATTTAGAAAATAGACTCGAACAAATTTTATTCAATTATCAAAATATATCATTTGGACAAACGTCTAAAATATATTTAAATTATGCGAATAAAACTTTTTCAGCCGGACAATGATAAATAATGCTCGGCGATTCGAATAATCGTGAGTTGTACGTAATGGTAAACATATATTCGAGCGTAATTTCGTAATTATTAATTTCTAATTATTTATGTGCATGATTTATCGTCGCGTACAGTATAATATAAATTATAAATTCCGATCTTTCCGCCTACGAACGGTGGCCGTGAGGTATTTTTTTTATTATTTTAAAAATTGCTCGAAAACTAGCAGAGTTTATTATATTATACGTTTAAAATTCGTTCCAACGCCAGCACAGAAAGAGAGAGAGAGAGAGAGAGAAATAAAGGAACTATTTAGAATTGTATTATTTTGTGGATTTCGAATTCGTTTTTACTCCGAGTGCGGACGAAATTGTACCGGAGCATTTTTTTAAATTTTTTTTTTGTTTTTTTACCGTCCCGAAAATTATCGTCGACACGCGCGTCGTTGCGATATTGTATAAAAAAAAAAAAAAAAAAAAAACAAAAATTGTTTAAAAATTGCTATTATAACCGCGCCCAAAAATCGAAATAATAATATATAACAACGGTTTTATCGACACGTCCCAAGCTTTCCCGCGGTACCGTAGAAACTTCCGTTGTGTCGTTGTGGCGATTTCACTAGCGGCTTTGTGTTGCATTTTTTTTTTTTTTTTTTTTTTTTTATTATTATTATTATTATTATTTTTATTATTCCGCATAAAACCGTAGGTACCGCCGAGACGAGACGACGGCATTCGTTGCGGGTTCCGTTTTTTATATATTTATATATATTATTTTTTTTTTTTTTTGTATTTTTTCCCCATTTTTTTTTATTTTTATTTTTTTTTTTTTTACGCATCATATAAAATATAAAACACAACGTCGCGCACGTATACGACGTTATGACATATAGTCGAAACCGACGAAGACGCACGAATATTATCATATTACCCCTGCGTTCGTTCGTGAAACATGCAAACGTATAAATATTATCCGACGACGACATTACCAATTATTGTCGAGTAAACCGAAAAATTGCACAAAATTGCATATACGTCGCACGCGTACGTATATGCAGTACAGTCGTATTTTATGAAATCAATTTTTTTTTTTTTTTTGTACGAGTTATTATTTTCGTACGCATAATTTTAGGTGGCACGTGTATCAGAACCTCTGTGGATTGACGAGTTTTGTTTCTACAGAGACGAGTGTCGAGACGCAGATCGCATAGTGTAAAGTGTACCTATCGGGAAAAGGACTAACGATCCGTGTCTACAGATAAAAAATACAAATATTTAAAGATGAGATGTGGAAATCATTAAAATTATTATTTTTTTTTTTCCCCCATTGTTTAGAACATAATATTTAAGCCGGGATACAAAAATGTAAATGATTAATGGTAAATCATTATGCGTTTTTACCTAAAACGTACATTTAATATATTCTATTGTGAATTAAACGGTTTTTTTTTTTTATTTTAGTTATATTTTATCTAGACAATAATAAAAAAATAATTCTTTTTTTTCTATCATTGAAATGTAATGTATGTTCAATATATGAACAAATATTATCCAGCCAAGTCTCAACACTGTTTGCAGGCGGCTGCAAATACAAAATTATTATTCAACATTGTAAAAATCAACAAAAAAAAAAAATTATTTTAATGTACACGTATTAAAATAAGTAGATATCAGGCTCGTATAAATGAGGGGGGAGGGGTTTAGGGATAAGTATTTGTACAATTCCCAGTTTCCCACTCATTCATTACACGTTATCTTAAATTTTAAAAAATAACAAACGTATATGTTATCGCAATTTTCAAGATTGAATCTTGTCGGACGACGGACTTGATCGGTTTATAACTACGATTGTTCGCCAGTTATGAGTAAAGTCTGTTTTTCATAAGTGTTCATTAATAATATAAATGTATAACGTGCATTTCATTTGATATATAAAACACAATTACATTATTTCCGAATTGCAAAACTTGCTTCCAAGTTTTCTAATGAAATTTAAATTCAAGTAGCAATGATTTTAAAGAAATGCATTTTGATTTGTACAAAAGCTTTTTACCGACTCCTGGCGCTTTTGAATCCGAATTGAATGTTTGGATGGAAAAAATGAAAATCGGTACCCGGATATGAGAACTTCCGAAATCTGCAATCGATATTTTAGGCGCTATGTCGAATGACCTTTATCCAAACATTTGGTGTTTAATATCCATACTTGCAACACTCCCCAGTGTCGACTTCGTCAGCAGAATGAACGTTCATTTAAACTTTAAAACGATTACAAACCTAGTTGAGGAATAGCTGCAGTGAAGATCGTCTAACAGGTTCAGCTTTATTGTCAGTCCACCGAAGTATCCCGATAAATATTGAAGAAACAATCAATACATTTTCCCGAATGCCACGCCAAAGGTTGACTTTGTTTTATGATTTAAAACTGTATTTAATCATTTTTTTTTTTTTTTCCAATTTTATACTGTATAATAATAATATAATTTATGTATTTTTAGTTCATGTTTCACAAATATTTTAAACACTTCCCCCCCCCATCGAAAATTGATCCCGAATACGTGCCCGGTAGGGCATACTACATTAATTTGTATACTATAATAATAATAATAATAATATATATTAAAAAAAAAGTTGAATTGAAAAAAAAAAAAAAAAACTATATTATTTTCGTTAACATATTTTTTGGAATAAATCGCGTGGGTAAGTTATACATATATAACATACCTATATTATTATAATATATTTATCGAAAACCAAACGACGGAGTAATCCGGATTGAGCTATCAACACTGCACGTCACAAAGTTGTCGTTGTCGAGTAAACACAAAAATACAAATAAATTGGTATTTTTTTTAAGTACATTTTCCAAAGGTTTATCATTACATTATTATTTTGGACGGAGGAAAACTTGTTGGTATATTTTTTTTATTTTATTTTATAGTCGTTAGATATCCTATACTGTTATTATGAATATGACATTAAGTATGTTTTTGAAGAGGACAAGTTGACGTTTTCATGACGCGCATCACATGCAACTGGGACGCAAATATAATATAATATTATTTTGCGAGTATTATACTCCGCTCGTATTCGTGTCGATCAAAAATATCATTCCGACAGAACATACGCGTCTTGGTGTTTTTTTTTTTTTTTCTTTACATAATTAAGGGGCACTCTATCATAATAAAATGGAAACAAATTTTGTTTAAAAAATGATATGATAAAACACGCGGTGGGACACACTATAACCGGATTGGTCCGTGCCTAATTGAATTGTACTCGCGTGTTCGTTATCGATATTGAATTTGTGTAATATTCTACTAAAATGATAATATTCCACGAGCTGTAAAAAAAAAAAAAATACAACACCTCGCCCGCTGAACATTGTAATATTAATTTTATTCGAAATATTTTCGATTATGGTAAACGCGAGCAAATCAATCGGTACCCACCTACAGAACAATAAATGAATTCGAGATAATTATGATTGCGTTGTGTTTATAAAAAAAATAACGCATCGCCGTACATAGTGCAGCAATTTAATTTTTTTATTATACAGAGTGTCCCGCGAATAATATACCCATTGGGATGTGTCCCGAGACAATGCAATTAATCAAACTCTGTTTGTTTTTTTTTTTTTTTTTTTTGTTTTGTTTTGTTTTTTGAGTGATATTACTCGCGGGGACAAGGACTACAAATATAATATTCATATTTCAATTAAACTTATATGTTTTTGGTAAAAAATTGAAAATTACAACTTTTTATTTTATTATTTTCGAACAATTCAAAAACAGCTATTGCATCAAGTATATTGTTTCGGACAGTTTTGACGTTTCGACTTTTTATTTCCATTGACCTCGTGGTTTTTAATATTTTTTTTAGTTTACAGAAAAATAATGTATGATTTAATAGTGTTATGAAATGATCTCATTTGGTTTTCTGATAAGTTTTGTTTATCAATACAATATTATGTAATACCAATACGGTACTACGTTGAATGCACTATTTTTCTGTTAACTATAAAAGACCACGAGGTCAACGGAAAGAAAAAATTGAAACGTCAAAATAATATTCAGAATAATAAATTAACTCTAGACAACGACTATCTTAAAATTTTTCGAAAATAATAAAATAAAAAGTTATTATTATTATTATTTTTTTTTTTTAAATTTTGACCAAAATATATAAATTTAATTGGAATATGAATATTTCTAGTCATTATTCCTGCGAGTCGTATATATATATATATATAAAAAAAAAAAAAAAAAAAATAGTTCTTTATATCAGAAAATATCGCAATGGGTAAATCTTCGTGGGAAATTCTGTATAGCGTTAAAATTGACTAGCACAGTAAATATAACGGAATCTCCTTGAACCCGGGACACCCGTCAGCATAAATTAACGTCGAAAAGAATTTACAAAGGGTTGTCGTTGTTTTCAACTATACGGCAATACGATACTAACAAGGAACTCCGGAACGTGTGGTACTCGCACCTATTTGTTCACAATTCGTGTTTATTACATATTACATACACGTCATGGAGAAGTGTGTCTGTGTTTCGGCCGAGCACTAGATTTTATAACTAACAAAAAAAAAAAAAAAAAAAAATAATAGCAGTAAAGTAGTAAACTCATATGAACGAAAACGTTGTTTTACTAACGTTCACTGGACGCTGCTGGATAAACGAACGTTTCGGACGAGTCGCGAGAAGTTTACAAATTTTTTTTTTTTTTACAGAATTTTCAGTTATTTTCCCGTTTCGACCGTACGACATCCGTCGGACCATCGTTTGGACCGTGGCGTTTTTTTTTTTTTTTTTTTTTTTTTTTTAATTTAATTGGTATAATCCGTTTTACCTATCAAACTATACGTAGTGAACGATCAGACATTTTTTTTTTTTTTTTTGAGGCTATAAATTACTCTAACCTTTTTGTTTTATTTTCTGCTGGGGGAAATATTTTGCAATTCGTTTTGCCATTTTCGCTCCCCTTCCACTTTAAACATAACTCGTATCAGTTTTTTTTATTATTTTTTATATATAAAGGTTCTAAATAACGCGTGAAACATGTCGAATTGAAATTTAATTATTGTAGTTTTTAATTAAATCGAAAAATAGTATATATATTATAATATAAATAGATCTATGTTTTTTTTTTTTTTTTTTTTTTTTTATTGAACAGACTTTGAATTTTAAAGAAATAACAATCCATTAAAAAAAAAAATTTAAAAAAAACCGTTTACTCAACAGTAACCTGTTATCGACGCGTCAAACAAGTTTTAATTTATTTCGTTATATAATTTTTAGACTTATCAATATTTATCGTAATAAACGAAAAATAATGTTATTGTTATTATTACGTGTACTTCCTGCGGTAATCAAATAGATCACGTCGTACGTTATTACTGTTGTAATAACGATAAATATTGCTCTGTGCCCGTAGAATAAACGCTCGCCATTTTATTCATTAGTCTAAAAAATCTAAAATATTATTGTACACGTAGGGTTTTGTTGCATTGTTTTACTGCGCGCGAGTTTTTATTTATAAGGCTTTTAAATAAATGTAACGTCTATAGGATTTTATAGACGTACCGACGTATTAATCTAAAATATACTACTCCTGTAGTTTTAGATTATTTTCGAGCAACCGGTAGGCCAGGGGTCACCAGCTGGCGGGCCGCGGACACATTTTTTACGTACCCTAATGGTCACGTAATCATAAAATGTATTTAATATAGTTTTTTATACATTTTTTTTATAATATAACGATGAATAAAATTATTTTCCGATATTGTGCGGGTATACACACGCGTCTCCGCCACCGGATGCAGATCAGTTACTCTAATCAACTCAAAATTATTAAGTAGCTCATTAAAACGAAATAATGTAATTTTTCACATTAAATCACGTTTAATATTCACTATTTAATATAGTTTTTTTTTTTTTTTTTTTTACGATTGTAATTCGGTATACTAATACAAATCGTATAATATAAATAAAATGTATTTATATTGTTAACGTCTGAAAAAAAGTCATCAAAAGTGTTTCGGGAAATTTGGTAAGTTTCAAAACGGATGCCCAGTAAAATAACCCGGCAAGAATTTCGAGTTAAAAATATTAATTTCAAATGTTCTGAACAAAACAAGTGGCTATTGGGGGGACATTTTTGTTGTTAACAATCCGACTAGATTCAATACCGTATCCGCGGCGGTGATTCTTGAGGACCGAACGGTCCTGAAATGGATTTCTTTTTGTTGTTGGTAAAAAAAAGGTCGTCGAATCGATCTTGACGAAAACATATTTGGACGCCCGCCTCGGATGCATTTTGTATTGTCCGCTACCGCTTTTGGCCGGACCAATTGGTTTTTCGGCCGACGGTTTTCTAGTACAGAAAATGCGTAACCATACGAGTAAACATAATCCGATGGCGGTTTATCAATTTATCATCACGCGGTACCGTCGTTAGGTAATCCTAAAGCGATTTTCGTAATACGAAAATAACGTCGTCCCCCGGTTTAATATTTCACCGGGCCCAACGGACGTACGATTTAGCGGCTTTCGCAGATAACATTATTATTATTATTATTATTATAGACGCGGGACGTATGAAATATTAAACCGATGTTGACGTTTTCTTTTTTTTTTTTTTTTTTTTTTCTCTCGCCGTCCGCCGTCAAATAATAATAATAATAATTGTATTACTGTTACATTTGTAATCATCGGTCGAAACGAGAAATACTGCGGCCGGGGATCGTATTGTAATTTAATATTATATATCGAAATATAAATTATTATTTCTCGTCGCGGTACGAATCCCGCCGCCGGCGGCCGATCAGACCGTTTTACCCAATAACGATAACAATAATAGTTATTATTATTTCGCCCTGGTCGACTGTCGTCCGTTGAGATTTGCGAAGGCTTACCCCGGACCCGCGTCACTACGTCCGCGTTTATAACGTCCGCATTGTGAAATCATATCCAATCAAAGTCTCGTACCAGTGGACCAGCGGTGTATTTATGGGACGGCGAGGAATATTGGGGATTTCCACAACCACCGCCCACTCACACCAGAGAACGTTTCGAGACCTACAATTTTAAACGTGTCAATATATAATTGCAGTTTTTATTTATATTTTATATTGTGATTTCTGTGAATATCACAAAGAAAATCCCCCCACCCCCAAAAAAAAAGAAACACTTGATTATGCACCTTGACACACGCCTGCATTGGAAACATCGTGTCCCGCAGAAAAAATTACAAACCAAAGGAAACAAAAAAACGCGCAAATCGTATCGGTTAATTGGATTGTCATTACACCGTAGACCTTGCTAACAAATCGCTCTTTTACGTAGCTACTATCATCAAACCGATTTGGACCGATTTTGACATCCGGTTGGCGGGGCTGTGCCAGCAAATCCAACATCGAAACGTCGCTCTTCGGACAATTGTAGCAGCATATCGGTTCGATAGAACCGTACATCGCGATCTGAAGATATCCAGGATATCCATTCAGGAAGAAATCGAAAAGATTGCTAACAAACATGTTGATAGATTAGAGCTGCACACCAATGCAACTGTTTAAACAAATCCTTGACGGCTCGCAAGGCATTAGCTGTCTCGAACGTTTGAAGCCGTACGATTTACTTTAAGTGACTTAGGCTAAAAATCGGGACTACCTCATTGTTGGTACAATCCCGAACGTGTTAAGTTAGGTTAACGTCGATATTCATATATATTTAATATATATTTTCTCAATAAAAATGCCTACGGCTACTTTAACAAAAAATACATTACCTTGGCACGTTATCCGTTCAACGAGATTTAGATATTCGGACCGATGGTGTTATTGACGAGTCGACAAACAAAACTCGAGTTAATAAATATAATTTTTAGAAATTTGAAATTCTCAAACAATTTAGTGAATACAAAAACGGATTGCGATTGAATTCAAGCATTTTATACTGATTTATAAAATTATTTCGAGGACTGTGCCCGGTAATATTGTCAACGGGAATAAATAAGCGGCACACCGGTAGAAACTACTGGCGAGGGCGTTAACAAATGTGTATTACGGACCCTTTAAAATGCGTCGGACTCGGCGTATTCCGTTAGTACTGTCACACGAATATCAGTACTGTCACACGAATATTAGTACTGTCACACGAATATTAGTAATATTACTAATATCAATGTTATTATCAACTTAAAATTCCGCTGTCTAAACCGCACAGCGCATTGAATTGTAACAGTTTGTGATAATATTATTATGCCCGGGTCCGGCTAGCAATGCCCACGAATTCGGCCACTGATGAGAGGGCCCGACGTCGTAGCCGAACAATTGATTGATCAATGATTACTATTCGTGAATAAATAGACCGTAGACACTTCTTCCTCTAAATACCTGATACCGACAGTGGGAATTTCAAAACCGGGTCCGAAATAACACCAAAATTGTACTCGATAAATCACGCTGTTGCTTGTAACGTTGATGAAATATATTTTAATTTCACGACTATATTACGAAATTAATACTCATAGTTTTTTTTGGTATTTTATTAAGCCCGCCGTCGTGATGGCCGTGATCGATTGCAGATGTATTAAAATCGATTAATATATTTAAAAAAAAAAAAAAAAACCCATATTAACGAGAAATATCGCGACGTTAATTGTTCGTTTGTATATTTATAACACGGTCAAACGTTCGTGAATTAAACGACGACGTCTGGAAATTTCAAATTCGACCGCTGTCCGCCTATACCAGCGGTTTTACCGACTGGTTTTCGATATTTTAGCGGTCCGTTAGTTTTCCAGTCAAACCGAAAAAAGAAGAAGAAGAAGAAAAAAAAAAAACGGTCGTATTTGACATCAATTTAAAAATTCGACTTGTCCAGTTTCGTTGTCCATGCAGCTATTATAATATATACGTGTGTATAATTTGCATTATTTTACAAACGGGTTTACAAATATTTTCTCCCCACTGCAGCGGATACGCAGTATGTACAATAGGTATTTGTTATTTTATTTCGCGTTTCGATAAATCGTCGTGAAACGGTCGAAAAAAAAAACCGAATGATATAATTTTACTGTTCGCGACTTCGGAAACACCGGTGCACAAAAATGTTTATTGTTTACAATGAAAACCGCACGAGTTCAAAAAACACAATTTCAGTTAATTTTGCTTTGACTTTTTACGGTTATATTATTTAAGGTTCAATTGATTTGACGTTTTTATATCAAAATATATTTCGGTTAATTTGTAATGTGAATTTTTTACATTTTTAAATACAACTTATTGGAAATAAAATTAATAACAAAACCAGTAATGAAAATAGACAAATTGTATTATTATTTATTTTCGAAAACTCACATTATTAGTCAAAAGTTGTGTACTGTACCTAATGGCTAATACTGAGAGCCGTGTTTGGTATTGTATACTCTATTAAACATGTATTAAATATTATGTTATAACAATAAAATAAAAAACTATAAAGTTGTTCATTTTAGAGAAATCAAAATGTTTTACATACTGACGTTTTATAGACGGTCAAAATTGTATACAAATTTCAATGTAATACTGTACAAACACTATAGTTTTGTTTCCAGTTGGTAAAAAAAAAGTGGTCTAGTGTTATAAACAAATCAAAAATTAATGTTTAAATTTAATAAAAAGCGTGTAAAAAAAACATGTATTTTTAACGTAACTGAACGTTAACTAAAAATCGTAAAAATTAATGTAATTTTTGAATTTTCTTATTAATGCGTATTAACTTAACGTGACCGAGTATAAAAAAAAAAAAAAAAGAAGAAATCATTAACTCGCCCATTGGCCAGCCTTGATAATAATACCATGTTTTAACGGTTTAACGGTAAAATAATTTCGAGAGCTCGTTATTATAATAGCGATGAGGCAATAGCAATAGAATGTCGCATTTCAGAGGCACTGTTTTCGTTTCGGTACTAATAATTATTATAATACGGTATAAAGTAACTTCGTACGAGACTTTTTATATACGGCCAATGTCGTTTGTTTTCCGTATAACTTTTCGGCCCGGTGTATTTTATAGCTTTTGGCAAAATTATAGGTGACCTACCTATCCATAAAACGGAAACATATTGTAATAATGTGCAATGCGCAGCAGTTATCTTAACGTTTTCGTGTAGTCACCCGGCGACGTTTACTTGGCAAACTCACGGCGATAAAACAAAAAACCAGAAACAAAATCGAGTAAATATTATGTAGGCACACACAATTCCTACGTATATAATTGTATAGGTTGAACGACTACAGTAATAATCGGTTCGTGGGCGCGGCAGCGATGCAGGCGTAACGATTTCTTTGCAACGTTTTTTTGTTTTTTTAACGGTTCCAATATTTGAAGATAATACGAAGTTAATTTTGCTTAAGCGTTTCTCACCCAGCGGTCCACGGCTTGGCGTGGATGTTCACTTTAAAGAGGCGAGAGGCAGTGAATAAAAAGAGAAACAATACTAACTTACTAATATAAAGAACAAAAAAAAAAAAACAGACCTAATTCGCAACCACGGATGGATGGGCCTACTGTGCTATAGGTGGAAAGTAAAAAATGTATGTGGTGTTTAGGGTAATTTATTTTATTTCTGTACGCATCGGTAAATCGTTGCAAACGAAAAACGATTCTGAGCTGTGTTCGATTAAACGTGTTTTGATAAATGTAAGTTGAAAATTATATTCATTTGCAAATACAACAATAAATTACAATTGCGTTTTTGTGTTTTTAACGGACGTTAATATAAATTTGAACTTAAAACGCCGATAAAAACAAATTACACCATTATTTATCCACATAATGAAAAAAATAATAATAATAATAATAAAAAATTCAACAATTCAAATAGATATTTGTAACTCATAACCGCAAAAATATCAAAAAGAAATGTTATTAAAGCATTATGTGGAATACTACTCAATGCTCTACAACTAAAAAAAAAAAAAAAAATAAACAGAAAGATACCGGAAAAAAAACACATATATTATAGTAAAACCAATAGATTCCTCGGTACGCGCAGAATCTGAAAATAATAGAACGAAATAGGCAAGATTAAATATATATTATGTTATTGTGTATTGATAGTGGGTTTTTTTTTTTTTTTTTTTTTTTTTTTTTTTTTTTTTTTTTTTAACACGATCGTGATTATAATAATATTTTGGCCATTACCCGCCCACGTCATTCGACGGCGTTGAAATTGAGTATTCGGAAAAAACCTCGTTCAACTTAAAATGGTTTTTTTTTTATATTATTATATCTACGGCGGGCATATTTCGAAAACCTTTTTGTTTTTATCATCATTATTGTATACTCGTAAAAAAAAAAAAAAAAGTATAAATATATATAATTCGGCCCGATGCTCGGAATCCATAATTTATCTCTTTTTTACATTACACTACTTTCGGTAAGTTTATATAATTTTTATATTCATCACTATATATTTATATATTATTACCGTAGAATATGGTAATTTTAAAGTGTATAGGTATATACTTAAAATTCTGTTTTTCCCTACTCCCCGCCAGTCCAGTGAAATTATCCCGGTTTATTATTAGTATTTTTTTTTTTTTTTTTTTTTTTTTGGAAGTTACGAGGACCGAATACTAAAATAAAATTAAAAAAAAAAAAAACCGCACGACTGTATTATAATAATATATTTGAAACGTAACTGTTTAACTGTTTCGTTTGTTTGTTTGTACGGCCAAAGAAGAATCGCGTCTTTTTCTACGTGTTCGCCGACCAAAGAATCGCTTTAATATTATTGCATCGGGAATAACTATTATTATTATAACAATACAGTTTTCGGCGACGATTTTTTTTTTTTTTTATTAAATTTTACGAACACACCGTAATATTATTATAATACATATAATATATACATAATAAATCATAATCCTACCGGGTGCAAAAAAAAAAAAAAAATAAATAAATAAATAACTAAAACGAATTTTGTAGGTAATTAAACGTAATAAATCGTTGTATTATTATTATTATTATTATTTTTTTTTAATTTTGTCACGCCGGGACTCGCCGATTTATCGGACCGCGAGGTGGGCGTTTAAACTTTTACAACAGAAAATCACGCGAATTAACGTATTTTCGCGGAGGCGTCGTCTCGGCCGTGGTTTATGTGGAACGGCTCGCCGTACAGAACGGAGGTGTCCTTTAATTAAAACACGCAGTTGCGTTTTAATCGAAATAACTAATCCGGCACGAACGCGTAAATAATGTTCGCTAAAGTATACAATATAATATCGTAATGACGAAATTCAATATGCATTGTGGTTCGACGACGTGCGGTCGAAAAATCTAGTGATTATTTATATGTAAAATTGACAAAAAAAAACGTTAATACCATTGCGATTATTTTTTTTTTTTATTGTGACGGCATAGACTCAAAACGGAAATAACGTAAAATAATAATAATAAATAATTCGTGCGTATTTATACGACGCCTCGGCGAAATTCAAAACGTTCAGAAACGTTTACCTTTAAGCCTCCCCTTCGAAAATCGATTTTAGTAGATTCCGAGCGTAACGAGAAATGAACATCTAGGTTTTACTGTGCTGTTATTTTATTTTTTATGTCTGCGAACGACTTTACCGACAGAAATCGTGAAAACCCGCAAACATGAACTTTCGGGGCGGTTTCTGTTAGTAAATTTTATCTAGCCGGCGCATCGAGGTAGTCTTTTTTTTAAATTACCGGGGAATATACCGTCGGAATAAAACGGGGTATATTTACACAGTAACGGTTTTTGTTATTTTCTGCGACGCAAGTCAATCGTAAAAATAATCGTAGAGACCCGAAACTGTCGCCGGATACATATACTAGAACATTTATATGCAAATTTATACGATTTTCAATTTAAATTTATCAAAACGCACGATAAACCGAAAATGTATATATTATGTATTGTTGCGTTCTTTTCGGGGGTCACATCCCTTGCCGCCGGTATTTTTATGATTACAATTTCATCATTTTTTTTTTTTTTTTTGGAAATAGTTTCGGTTATTTGTTTTTTTTTTTTTTTTTTTTTTTTTAACAACTAATAATTCTAGAATAAAAATATGTAGTGCAATGCAACGTTGAATATCTCTGGTTGGTATACGAGCTTTTTGCCAAAATACTATTATTTATTTTATAACCATATAAGCACATCGCCTTATATTAGGGTTTTGATTTTCTATGATTATATTGAATAAAACTTGTATTTTTGATGGTATCTTCCAATAATTTGATTTCAATTTTCACGGATTAAAATTATTTTCGTTTTATCCCGAAGTTCGTACGTACTTATTTTACACACGATATTAATGAAATATATATTTTTGATAGAGCAGCAAAATACGAAATGTTCCGTGGCAACGAAAAATCAATGACCGATAAGAGTAAACATAATAATGTTGTAATATTTGACTTAACGAATGAACTTTTCGCCATTTACCAAATCGCGATAAAAGCTAAACGTGGTCGAATAACTAACCAGCATTCACTAAGGAAGGTATAAAACCACTTGGAGAAAACCTATCGACTAAAAACTAAAATTGAATATGATCACTCAGTGATGTGGTTTGAAGTTTTGAGGGCTTTGAGCAGCCGCAGGTTAAACTTGATTAATCCTTTTTTTTTTTTTTTCGTTATTTTGCATCGGAACAAAAATTTGTGGGATCGACTTAAAATAATAACGAAAAAAAAAAAAACAAAAAAAATTACCAATATTACTATAAGGACCACCCATAAATAGGTTTCCTCCGCCGTGGTGGTTACGTTATAATAATATTTTTTGTTTCGTTTTTTACCACCGATTGTTCGACGACAGCGCTCTACGATATCTATAGACTATTTACGACGGCCGGGGAACGGTCGCGTAATAAGCGTAACGTTATAATTTTCCGAACAATCGTTAGAAACAAAAAAAAAAAAAAAAAAAAAAAAAAAAAAAAAAAAAAAAAAAAAAAAAAAAAAAAAAAAACGCCAACCTAAATATATTTTATTTTTTTTTATTAACATTTCCAAAAAGTGCGTATAGCCTATAATATCGTATACCGCCTGGGAAATGCCGTCATAAAACCCATTATTTTAGTAGTTCGGAGAATATTATTGTCATCGCGTCGTATTCTAACGACACGAACAAATCCACTCGAAATTATTTATTCAATAATAATAATAATTGGAGTTTTAGGTAGATAAAAAAAAAAATAATAATAATAATAATAAAAAACAACGTGCATGGTAAAACATTTGAATTCGAATTACGTAATTTCGTCTCCGTTCCGAGGCGAATGCGTTTTTATTAGGTTTTATCGTATAGTTTTAGATATCGCAGTCAAAGCGATGTGATGTCACCGTCGACGGCGATATACCAGAAACCATGTGAATTACGTTTCTTTTTTTTTTTTTTTTGCTCTATTCAACTAAGAAAAAAGTGTCACTATAATTGGATTATTCAGATGCGATCCAGAGATGTTCGCGGCGACGTTGCCGGAAAAAAATTCCGGAGGGGCGGGGCACTTTTGTATTTGATTGTTTTACTCGCTATTTTTTATAATGATAAAATACACAGATTGATAATCGGGTACCCACTATCGATCGTCTCGCTTACCGAATGTGTTAGCGATATATTCTCATTTTCCAGTATAAAAAAGCTGGAAACTTACTTAAAAATCACAATGATTGAAGTATTTCTTCTAACTTACAATTTGATGTTTAAAATGATAGTTATAAGTATTTAAATGTTTTTTTTTTTTTTAGACTCGACTTCACGGACTGACAATGTTAACTGTTTACAATGACGTACCACTAACAACTTAATATGTACTCAATGAACTGGCTAGAAAGCCTCGCAAACATGATTTTGTTCTCTGATTCAGTATTATAATTTATAAGCTAAATTTAACAAATATTTTGCACTACGAAAATTATACATTATTTATTTATATTAATGTAATAGATATGATTAAAAAAAACATGTTCCCCCCTTCCCAATTAGAAATTCCTGAGTACGTCACAATTCACCCCCTGGCTACGGGCACTGAAGGTGTGTAAAATGAATAGTTTTGTAGTATAAAATTGACTTATAATAATTTAATCGTAAGTATCTGTTTTATACCGTCGTGCATCGTAATTTCATAATGATCGTAATAGTGTTAGGAAATTGTCCATGACACGTACGGAAATCGTATTAATATCAAATGTTGTACACACCTGTTAAAACAAAAGTGATATAAAATATTATTAAAAAAAAAAAAAAAAATGCTTCTTATAACGGTTTATGTTCGTCATTTCCGTGCGGTCACGCCGGATTCCGTATTCAAATGGGTCGCGTTTGATCGAAACGTTTGAAACCAATTAAAACCAATTTATATTACAAAATAAGTTGAATTCGCTTTCAAATAAATTTTACATGCAGTAACGTGCCATTACCTTAAGTATTTGTCGTGTAACCGTGAAACGAACGAAAACCGCTCGAGCCATAGGCCTAATAATTAAGTAACCGAATGTTAAATGCGAAAATCGTAAAAATTAGAAAGTTCACGCGGTGGCAACGTTAGTTTTAGTTTGTCGGCCACTGCGAAATATGTTAATTATTCGCGTTTAAAAGGCTCGGAATTATTCGATTTTAGAACGGTTATGGCCATAATTTTTTTTTCCTTTTGAAATTTCGGTATCGAAAAACCAAATACCAACATGCAGGTTTTCTATTTACTATTACGGTGAAAATTCGATATCTCAATTGGGTCTGTCGCTCGAGTAGTTATTGTCCCGCGCAAAACCGTTTTTATAATACACTCGAATTTACAGCACATTGTCATAAAATCGAATTGCCCGAGGACGCGTTAACGTTCCCTATACTTGGGCGCAAACGGAACCCTCCGATTGGACAGATCTGGACGAACACGACGCACAATTATTTATTTGTATACGTACGATTTATTTATTTCGACGTTCTGGTCGGTGTCTCAATGGAACAACCATAATAGTCGACGGTGTGGTGTTGCCGGGTTCGAATCCGACGGTCGCGCGCCATATATTCTGCCCGAATTATCCAAACCCGTCGTGGTCGTTCGTCGACCGGGTTTCGGGTTTACACTCGGGACACTAACCTAACCCCGCGGAGCAGTACGGTCAGGTTTAAAAACGGACAGTGTAAAAACGCTTTATATTATTGCGATTATTGTACTCGTACCACTGAAACAATTTCATCTATACTATAAATTTGTCTTTTTTTTTTTTGGTTTTGGTTTTTTATGAAAATATATTTACAATCTGTATACAACGAAATGCAATAAGTAAATAGGTTTTGCTTATTAGTGATTTAAGACATGACGACTTGGGGGAAGGGGCGACCATCGACACTACTTCCTACCTGAACCTAGAGGATTGTTCGTATATTAATGATTTAGATATTTGTTAACAGATCACGTGGCCATCTAGGATTGTCAGGTAAATGTACGGGAGGATAGCCCTGATATGAGGGAATTAGCGTGGTTGAAGGAGTTTTTATGACATTTATTATAGTGATAAGAAGCAATTGTTGATATTGTTGGTAAGTTTAGGGCATGGTGTAGAGTACAATCACTGACATACCAGGGGAAATTAGAAAGGACACGAAGAGTTATTTATTGGAATGCTTGAAATTTGTTTAGATTTGAGTTTTTAGAGGCTCCTCAAAATTGGATGCCATATGTCATTGTAGGGCGTGGAATTTGTTTGTAAAGTAACAATTTGGCGTCTAAAGAGATATTGGATCGGAGCAGGGGTCTTAGTTTGTGGAATTTGAAGTTAAGTGATGGTCTTTTTTCCTTAATATGGTTTGCCCAGGTTAGTCTTTTGTCGAGGAGGAGACCTAGGTATTTAACGGAGTCGTGCATAGGGATTTGCTGATTATTGAGGTGAACAGGAGGAATATTTTTGGTGTTGAGAGTAAATGTAATGTGGGTGGATTTGGATTAATTTATTTTAATTTTCCATAAGTCGAACCAAAATTTGTCTTTATAAATTTAAATAGCCGATCGCCAAAGATTCCATTGTGCCCGTGGACACCGGGACACTACTCGGGTTATTCATTATTATTATTTTTTTTGTAATACGGCTAAAAACAATAGTAGAGACATTTTCACTGAATATTATAACATCGGTCATTTCTAGTCGTAGAAAACATTCTGGCGATTTGGAGCTATTCATTAAGCATTTTAAATGTTAATTTTAGTTTAAATCTGGTTGTATGTTATAGATAAAATAGTTTCGGTCGAGTAGGAGGAATGCTTGAAAATCGTACGTGAGGTTCCCCATAAGGTAGTAAAAAAAAAAAAAAACAAAACGAGTTTAACATAATGCAATATGTTGTTTTTATTTTTTATAATCGTATAAGTCACGGCATTTATTTTATTTCACTTCATCTAGAGGGCGGAGGTGTTAATAATTTTCCCGGGCCAAAAGTGTACGCCGACCCGTCCCTGACGGTGCTCGCGTCGTTTCGAGTTGGGACCGTGGGAACGCGCCCGGGGGAATGGTGTTGGAAAATTTGTTTTTTTTTTTGTTTTTTGTTAAATACAAACGATATTATTTAAACACGCTACACGCGTAACTAGTCCAAACGAGGTACGTATATTTTTTGTGGAACCGGTCAATTGTTATCAATACCGATTAAAATAATAAACGGTATTGCGCTGATGGTACTTATATTGCCAATGATCTCGGCGCGGTTCGCATAATTTCTCGTACGGCGTCGTTACCGTCCTCCTACCGATCACGTGCCAATATTGAAATCCAATCGGCTAATCGTTTCAATCATACTAGTAGTAACGAAATTGTTGGTAAAAATAACAATCATTTTCCGTACGCGATGCTGTGGTGTATGTTATAATATTCTTTATTACGTATTGTACGTAACGCACTCGCGTTAGCGTGTATTTTATATTTTTGTATTATTATTTTGTAATAAACGCCGGGTTAATTACGTTTATCGTCCGTATTATTGGATGTGTAATAGTATTATTACACTACGAGATAGCCGAGACGCGTATGTAAAATTACGTAATTAAAATAACATGGCCGCGTTCTCGGTGACGGAAATACGTGGTTTGTACGCGAAGAAAGGAAAAAAAAAAAAAAAAAAAAAAATCAAAAACCATCGAGCAAAATGCTGGACACGACGCCCGGACGTAGAGATATATTTAAATACGTAACGTTTACGCGTGTAGTTGTTAAAGGGTAATATTAATAATAGTGACTCGTTACATAACTTCAAGTTGATATTTTCCGGACAATTTTTTACTTGACCCTTGACCAGCGGATGTGTGAATTCATATTACGAGTAATTGCATTAGAATCTCCGCGCATTACGTACTATTACTCGTATATGTTATAAAATAATTAGCAATCTTTTTATACTACTCTCGTGGTTTAGAGGCACCTCCAAGACCGTACCGTCCAACAGATTCGTCTTCGGTTTTCCCTATCTAATAATAATATCGACCGGTTAAAAAAATATTGTACAAATGTACACACCACGCTTATGGTGAACTTTACAGCATTTTGGTTCAATCAATTATTGCCGGGGCCAAACAAATTGTACTCATTCGTATTGAAAAAAACAAAAAATGTATATATCGTACGATGGAAAACTGTTTTCTTTTAGTCGGAACCACCGCGTCGGCGTCAATGCAACCGATAAATACCGAAATGTAAAATGTCAATATGTGTTTGTTTTCTCACGTATCTCATGCGAGAACGTAACCGACATTCTATATAGTATGCACGAATAAACGACGTGATTAAAAACTAAGGTTATTTGATAAGAGAGAAAAAAAATTATATGAAATTTGTTGTTAGTGATAAAATCAGGTGATGATATATCGATAATGCCGGAACCGAAGAAATACCGAAAAAAATAAATAAAAAAATATTATCGATTAATTACAGCCGTGTCTAACTCGTAGCAAAGCCAATACGTTACCGTAATTACGGTTTGAGTCCAACAATAATTGTATTCAACGTTTGAATACAAGAGGAGGCAGTGAACGCAGCCCGGAGTCCCCTTTAATTTTCACATCGATTTTAGCGTAACGGCCTTAACCCAGAAACGCCCCATTCGTTGAGAGCATTATTATTGTGCACCAGTATTTATAGTGTCCGTCTTTATTTGCCGGTAATTTTTTTTATTATTTTTTTTCTCATTCGCAATAGGAATATTATCGTACGACAAAAGGTATCAAACGACAACGAAAAGTGCATTCACGGAGTACGGCAATATGGCTTGGTCGCCTAAATATTTATTTATAGGCATACCGAAAGATTAAAAATTAATACGCATGTCAGTTCGTTAAAAACACCCGTGGGCGATGTTACACGTCTGTGGTGGACTTTTTTTCCGATATTCACTTTGCCCGCGCGTACATTATCATTATATTATAGTATTTTATGTTTGCGATTTTCTTTTAGCGGACTAAACACGATCACTTTCCGCGCGGTCTACACGTAGCCCCGTAACCGCAGTGACCCCCCGAGCAGGCCCCCCCCCCGCACACGCAATTTACTATTTTATTGGCTGGCTTTGTACGATGCGGGCGGACTTGGGGGGCCGTTTAAATTGTATTAATGCGCCCCGTATTAAATACAGAAACGAGTCGTAAATATGTCACTGATTATATTATTGTACGGCGTTTGTCGGGCCGGACTTTGCAGCAAACGTTTCGACGAGTTAATATATATAGTATATGTTTCGGTGTGGCGGTTTAATAATGCGAAACTGTTTAATGGCGACGGCGGCGTTAATGTCCGTTATATTATATTACTACGATAATATATATATATATATATATATATATACAGGGCGATTCTTTTATCACGATCCAGCGATTTTCTCGGAGGGTTTTAAACGAATTTAATTTCTAGTTGTTTTTTTTTTTTTTTTTTTTTTTTTAATCATTACGGAACCGTTCAAATACTTAATTATTATATAATGCTTTATTATTTTCAAATTTGTACCGTCCTCCCCGTTTATACGTTAAACTATTGTATATAAATTTAAGATTTTCAAATAGCAACACCGGTCTAACGCAGATTCGAGTCGAGGATATTTGTCTAAAAATTGTATTATGCATAATGCTAATATTAGGACATAAGTACCGTAAATGAGTTATGATGGCAGTTTAAGCTGTCGACCGGAGTAGTAGGAAGGGGTAATCGACTCGACAACCGTTTTCAAACGAACATTTTCTCTATTCGAAACCGTGTTTACACTAGGGGTTTCATCATCATCATCATCATCATCATCATCATCATCTTCTTCTTCTTCTTCACTGGCATTTATAAGTCTATTAGAATCTCGGCCACCGTCATTATAGGTACACCCCTCTATCTCTCCCGAATACCAGCCATCCTTGCGCTCCCGGACCTTTAAGATCCTCTTCACTTACGCCTAGTCACCTCTTCCACGATCTGTCTCGAGGTTTGTTCCTTTCCGGTTTCCATTCCATAACTGCTCTTGTGGTTTCTCCCTCACGACACGTCCCGACCATAGACCATTCATTGACCCAAAACGTTTCTCGTTGAATTTCCTTCCCAGCACATATAACGTTTTCTTATTGTCGCACATATCGTTGTCGGTACTTAACATCCATAAGTGATGGTGGGTTTTAAAATAATGGTTTGCTAATTGAAAATAAATCCAAAGTGTATAATAATTTATATGGTATAAATGGTGTAGGTGTACAAACACTGAAAACAGTGATCAAATAAAGCGCAAACGATTCCGTAAAACGATTGAAAATAAAAACGGAAATCTAATTCACTTAAAATCCTCCGAGAAAACCGCTGGGTTCATGATACAAGAATCACATCCCGTACGTTTATATATATATATATATATATATATACACACGTATAACCGAACATTACGATGAACCGATGCGGGACACGTATATATATATATTTTATTGGACGTTAAAACGAGGATAAAACGAAGTTTTCGAATGTGCGCGCAATATAATAACACGCACGATATATTCTCTATATAATATTACTTAGACGGTACAATATTAAATGGCAATAATTCGCGATACGCACGCCCTAATGAAGCGTGTAATCCAAAATCGATACTTGACCGTTTCAAACGGTTCGGAATTCTCTGTCTACGACTGCGAGTACACCACGATGGGGTACATAAAATACATTTGCGCAGTATATTAGCTATTTGGTATGTTTCAGTGGGCCCGGATATCCGAAAACGTGGATAACGATACCACGCCGTACTTAATGGGAAGCCGAATTACAATGTAATATTTTGCTCCGATAATTCCATTATTACCCGCTGAATACGGATAATAACAAGTAACCGTTGTATTTTTTTTTTTTTTTTTTTTTTTTTTTTAACTAATTATTATTGTATTAAACATATAAAAAAACCACTAATGAAAATATAAAAACGTTACGAATAACTTGAAACGGCTCGGTCGAGAGTATAGTGATATTATTAATAAAAATCATAACAGTAATACACTAAAAAAAAACCGACACACATATTTCGCATCATGGGCGGGCTACTGTTGTAGGTGAGAAGTTGGGAAGACAGGATTTAGAGGGGAATTTCATTTATATCTTTATCCAATGATAATACATTGCTAACGATAATTATTCTGAGTGATGTTCAGTTTGTTCATGTTTTGAAATGACGTAATTTTGAAGATTTCCATCAAAATGTACACTTAACATGCTTATAAAAAAGAATTATTACATTACCTTCAATTTTTTTCTTTTCGCCATTAAGTATACAATTTATAATGAACCTTGTGTAAGATGTCCGTGCATTTCTGTCAAGCCAAATCAATTGTATCCAGATAAAACCAAACAAAAACTAAAAAAAAATCTTAAAATGTCCATAAATTAATTAATTTTTCGTAAAAAATTCGCCTGCTTTTAGAAAGAGCTAATAAAAGTATTTTGTAAAAACTGCAGGTGTTAACGATTATTTAAAAACCGAGTTACAACAAAAAGGAAAAATGAAAATTGTAAAACCATTATTTTCGTAAATTTCCCCGTTTTCCGACGTATTTTTTCAAACTATTATAAAAACTACAACGAAAATGAAAAATAATACCTTTTTAATATGCCAACCAAATCCGAAATTTTCCCTGAAAATGTGCTACATTTGAAAATCAAAGCAGCAAATCTGGGAAAAAGTTGTCTACAGACAGAAAACGATTTTTATTTTTTTTTAGAAATTAGTACTCAATAAAATAACATTGCCTGGAGTATTATATAGTTGGTGTGTAAATACGATTGATTTCAATTAAGAAAATCATCACCAGGTAATAGAACAATAAAGGCGAAAATATATTATTAATATATCCAGGTTTTATTTATTTTTTTTTTTTTTTTATTCGTATTGCACATTTCATTGTATATTTATTTAATTTATTTTTGTGTTTTCTAATAATCTAAATACCTATACAAACAAAAAAAAGTCGATAATTTCACGAACGATTATAATATGCGCGTCATACTGTGTACTTATCGCATTGCATAAACACTATGTATAGGTACCTATCTACACAAACTGTCGAGAAGGCTACTGTAAATTAAGTCAGGCGTTGAAAATTCTATCCAAAACCATAATTGTGTCCCTTAGCTCTCGCGTCACAAAAACTGCCAAACGTAGTTAGAGTAAGTTCAAGTAAGGAGTAATGCCAATGCCACCGGACGATAATCTCTACTCGAAAATGCATGTTTTTTTTTTTTTTTTTTTTGTCTTTCAACAATTATTAAATGCAGACATAAATTTCTACGTGTCTGCTGGTTTACGTCGTACAATTTGTACAAACTGAAACGTCGTATAACGTTCAATTTATATCTACTATACGGAATGACGACAGTGTTGTTTTAACACTGTTGTATTAATATTATGCGAAATGTGTAAAATATGGAAATTTCACTGCAAACAGTATAATAATTACAACATTTAAACACTACGTGGGAAACGTATTTTGCACGGTGGTTGTTATATTATTATAAATACATTTAATCGCATTTCCGAAACCGAACCGCGTATAATCTATCGTATAGGTTATAAATTGCATAATTTAAAAAAAAAAAAAAAAAAAAAAAAAAAAATCAACACATCGAATACGGACAAGAGTATGGTTAACGGGAAAATGACTATAATAAACTGACTGTTGAATAATATTTTTCAGTTTAAATAGACAGAGACGACGGAGATTTCTTACTGATTAGTGAATAAAAAAAAAAAAATCATATACATAAACCTACCCTTAAAAAATCTTTTATACTAAACAAGTAGATAAAGCGTTCGAATGTTACGGTAAATTATTATTTTCAAATTAAATCGAATCGAATTTAATAAAAAAAAAAACTAATTTCCTCCGTTTGGAAATTCGATATTTCTCTTAGCGGATTTATTAATATTTTTCTAATCGTGTAGGTTAGGTTTTCATCAGTTCTAAATAAAATATTATATCTGCCCGGTTTACCGATAAAATTATTTAATAATAATAAGAATAAAGAAAAAAAAAAAATAAGAGAATTCTTATAAGAAAAATAGAATGGGGTCTAGAAGAACAATATATCGGATAGGAATGGGATGGACGTACTGGACTCGTATTGAATTAAGTATTTGACGTGCTCGTAAATTATCGTGGTCGTCTCGAACGTATAATAATAAATCCGCTAGATAGGCAGGCCAACTGAAATGATATAATTGCGCAGATAAAATAGGTAAGTCAGGATTTATTTCGTTCTAATGGTTTTTATTGTACGCGCGTGTATAAGCCGAGGATTCCGCCGTTCGTTGCAACTATGCACGTAGAGGCATTGCTGTACGACGATATGTGTTTAAACGATTATTGCCCGCTATATAAGAACCCCGGGAACTTGACGAGAATATGGACATAATAATATTATTATGTCCATATAATATTATTATTATTATGTGTCCAATAGAACAGGTGGCTATATAATAAATTGCCGTTTGCGCGATACGCCGGAGCGAATAACGCAGTTATACAATCGTTTGTCGTTTAATAATAAAATTATTACTTAAATTGTTATAACTAAACATTATTTTACACGGACACGGACAACACTTTATTACGCATAATTTCAGGGGGCGAACGCAAGGAAAAATTACGGGGTAGGATGGGGAAGGGTTGACAAAAAAAAAAAAAATAAAAATGTAAAATGTCCATAGATATCATAGTTTAGTATTACCTCTTTAGGTACGCGTACGAGGTCTGTTCAAAAAGTTCCCGAACTATAATTCCTGAAAATAGAAAATTTATAGTATCGTAAATGTTATTAGATTAAAATAAAATAGAGATAAGCAGCCATCTTTTCGATTAAATCTCAAATGTTTCATGCTATCTAACCATTAACTGTGCGCGTTCAAAGTAGACGAGTCGTGTGTATTGTGCGATTTTTATTATCACGAATTTCTACCTGCAGGACAAACCGTTAACCGATGGTACTATCTAGAAGTATTAAAAGGTCTTCGTGAAAAAGTGCGGAGGAAAAGGCCTGAGAAGTGTGGAAGAAAACTCATGGTTTCTCCGTGACGACGATGCTTCCACATCCACCATATTCTCCCGACATAACACCAGCAGACTTTTTTTTATTTCCAAAATTAAAATCTCCGTTAAAAGGACAAAGATTTTCTACGATAGACGAAATAAAAAAAAATTCGCTAACGGAGCTACGAGCAACTCCAGAAACAGCTTTCTAGGATTGCTTTCAACAATGGAAACGCCGCCGGCAAAAGTGTATAAACCAAGAGGGAGAATACTTCGAGGGTGATAAGTTTCAATAGTTTGTAGGTAAGCACTGTAAATAAAAAATTGAAAAATTCCGGAACTTTTTGAACAGGCCTTTGTTCAAAAAGTACCAGGACAAATGTTATTACGGCTAATCTGCACACGATAACGTTTTGAATTGTAAGTAGATGTGTTCCCCGCGAATAAGTGAATATTTTAAACAGAACCCGAAGTCGTTATCTCATCACAATTTAATATTACACGTGGTTAAATCCAGTCGGTTTGTTTCGTTCGCCGTTTTCGACACGTCCGAAATTAACGAACAACGCGTGTCCGTCGAGTTTTGTTCGAAACTCGGTAAAAATGATGCAACGGAAACGACTGAAACCGCTTTTGGGGATGATTCATTATGTGGTTCCGTGACTTTCGAGTGTTTTAAACGTTTTAATGTTTAATTATCCAATTTTAATGGGAAGTTTAATCTAACCAACTGAAGACGATTCGCGTTCTGGAACACCGTGGACGTCATCCAGAAACGATGGTGTGGCGACAATTTGCGAAAAAAAAATGCCAACGCCGATTCCTGGTTTAACGATTCGTGGGTTAACAAAGCGAATCTCAATTGAGTCTTGTCGTGCAATTGTATAGGAAAATGTACCGATGAGAAGGGTCGCGTTGCTAAATTCGTACCGCGTTTGTTCACCGCGACAATGCGCCGGCACATTTACCGCTGTCGATTCGTACATTTTTGGTTGATAAAAAAAAAAGAAAAAATGCTGCGGTCCCGCGGACTCCCTTATTCACCAGATCAGGCCCTATGTGACTTTTTTCTTATTACCAAGACTAAAATCCGCGCTTAAAGGACGACGATTTCAAAATGTAGAGGAAATTAAAGCGAACGCGACAACAGAGCTCATAGCTTTGACTTTGGAACAGTTCCGAAACAATTTTGAAAAACGGCAAGATCGCCGGGATCACTGCGTATCGTCCGGAGGAGAGTATTTTGAAGAGATATTTTTAAATAATATGTAACTTCATTTTTGTAATTATTAAAAATAAAATCCTGGTAATTTTTGAACAGACCTCGTGTACAAATATATTAATCTATTTTATTTTCAAATCCCACGGGAAACTTTGAATAAACATTTGAATTATTCAAATAAGGTAATTTATTTTTAAAAAAATGTCCCGATAATTTTGGGGGTTGAACCCCCCCCCCCCCCCACACACACACACACTTGAGAAACAGTTAAATAATTATTACAATGCGAAAATATCCGTAAAAAAAAAAATCTCTTTTTCTCCAAAGTAAATATTGGCTATTGGTGGTTAGACGTTTGTCTACCGGGTTTCGAATCAAAGTAGTACACGAATTTCGGCTAAGCGAACGTTATCGGTTTGTTTTTTTATTGTTTTTTGATTTGGCGAACAGACGGATAACGACGGTTATACGGACGACCGTATTTAAAGACGTGCGAAAAAAAAAAACCGTTATAAATTATTTACGATAATGAATAATCTAAATGAGGTTTATAACGCTATAGATTTTAAATATCGATCGCAGGTGACGGTAAATATTCGTATAACAATTTAGTCTCGACGGTTTTTATATAGTTTCACACGGCGGCGAATGAATAAAATCGATTCTTAGGTTACTCGAAGAGTTTATTATTATTATTATTCTTTTTATTATTAAACTGCCGGTTAAAATTAAAATATACCGACGAAATGTGATAGGGAAAAGGGGAGGGGGTAATTTAGAATCGTTTTTCCAGCGCCGCCGGGTCGCTTTGGCGAATAGACTACAGAACAGGGCCGAGATTCGGAGGCACCGAGATCAAGAGGAACACCACGCCCGAGACGATGTCACTCACAGTCGGTTTGAGTATATAATTTTCGGTGCAGTACACCGGCAATCTATAAGGGGTGGACGTTTGACGGTTTTAATATTAATTTTCAATAAGTTATTATCGACGATAATCGTGGGGTATAATAACTGGTGGGTGATCTGTGCGTCTCGGACCGCTAAATACGTTTAATACGTATTTTAAAACCGGCTGCGATTGTGATGGGACAGTGACAGAGGAACTCGTGGTGCTGAGCTTACTCGGTCCCGAACACGGAGTAAAATAATAAAAAAAAACGGGAAAACTCATAGTTTTAGCAGCCGGAAACTATGAAAAATCACAAAATAACATTAATACGTGGGCGCGATAGATATTATATCCTATTGACGTGGCCGTTCGAAACTATAATATATATATTTTTTTTTTTTTTTTGGTTTTATACCGATACCTATAGTTTATCAATTATTTTGTTTTTTTTTTTTTTTAAATGTTAACGTTACGACGAACACAATTCGAATAGGACGCGATACCAAAGTATTTAACAATATTATAATATTGACGGATTAATAGGGTATTTATTTTTTTTATTATTTAAACACCTCGTGTTCGTTTGTATTTGCACTTGAATCGGTAAACCAATGGAAATAATACAGGATTCTAAGTACACCACCCTTACTTATACCAAATCTAATTACTACAATTCCCAACGGGCTGGTACCGGCAAATTGAAAATTATATTTTACTATACTGTACATTTTATCGGCTAAATTATATAAAAGAATACCTTCTGAACAAAATGAAAATAGTAGAAAAAAAAAATCACTCTCGCATTTTCTCGCGGAATTTCAAATACAAAATTTAATTAAAACATTAAACAAAATCAAAAACAAAAAAAAAAAAAAAAAAAAAAAGACTGCTCACTTTGAAACGGAGAAATTAGTAAAATAAAAAAAAAAAAAAAATATATGAATCTTTTAAAAAGCATACCAGAGTCCGCGGAAAATGATGTAATCATCATTCCCGTTTAGTTTTTATGTTTATTGAAAAATTAAATTAAAGCCCGAGTAATGTGTACGTGTCTGAAAATAAAATTAAAATTTCGGATTTCGGTATTTGTTTTTTTACTAGTGGAAACGGTAAAGTAATGCAATTTCGAGGGAAAATATTTTCTAAAAATCATATTTCGTCGATGTAATCCATGGGTAACACAAGAACGCAGAATTCATTTTGTGACGCACCACGCATAGGTATTCGGATTAGTTTTTGCAGAGTTGAAAATAATATATATTCGTCAAAATAAATGACGCGTCCCAATGGTAAAATAACTACGACGAAATGCGTGTTCATTAGGTACCCCGGGTTTTGTTTCTCCCCGGTTCAAGTCGTCGACCCGCCAATAATATAATATTTTTACATGATATTTCCATTGTTTCAATGGAAACCCAAGTAAAAATACATTGTATCGTATTATTATGCGTGCACGCGTAAGGTTAAGTCGTTTTTTTTCCACCGTCGTAATGAACGATTTTCTTTGTGTTGCGTGTATATTGTTTTTTTTACTGATAAAAAAAAAAAAAAAAAAAAAAAAAATGAGGGTGAAATTATTAAATAACATGCGTGCATTAATGAACATCATCATAATCTGTCCGCCGATAAGGTTGTCGTTCCCGTGTACTTGCTTCAATACATTCTCGTTTTACGCTTGTACAATCAATTTGATTGCAATTAAAAAATATACGTTTTCAAAAAGAACAACGTTTTAATTTATTTAGCGTATGGTTTGCGATTACACGCAGTAGACTAATGATAAAAATGCAACATGCAAAAAAAAAAAAAAAAAAACCATAATAGAACATCAAAATAACGTTTTAATAATGCGGTTTGATATTATATTTACGGTATCGCGGCATTTCGAGAGCAACAAAGCCGATTTTCTAAAAATATTGTTTTTCTCTAAAATCAAGTTGTTTTTAAAAAAAAAAAAAAAAAATATTATTCACGATTAACTTCCGTATCGGTGATTTGATATTCGAATGATTATTTTTGATCGTTTTATCAATATTTATTGTAGTTGGTAAATTACCGTAATTAATTTCAAATAAACTTGGTTCACGTGTAGTAATTAAATTAATAAATAACAAATTAATGAAAAAATGATTGAAAAAAAATAAAACGCGAACCTACTTTGGATACTTCGGAAATGTCCGAGCTATTGAAACTAGTCGCCGATCACTTCAGCCGTGACTATTTGACGCTTAAAACGTACGTAATGGGAAAATTGTATCCGAGATAAAAAGGCCCGTGGGTTTCGATAATCTGTACTGCATAAAAATGAAACCACCAGTCCTTTCCCTTGTCCACAGTCGTCGTCTTCTTCAAAGGCCATCTCAATAATGCACTAGGTGTTTTTGTTTCTTTATTAAATATACCAATGGAAACGACGACTAATGAGAAAACTACACCTATTGCTAATGTCAAATATCGATAAGGTCGAGTTTAATGTTTATATGAGAATTACTTTAATCGTGATAAACGGCGTTAATCACCAGCTGAATTCGGATGGTTAAGTGTTTAAACATAATTAAACCGTAACCGAATGTGGCGAAATCCAATGAGCGGTTAAACTAATGTTAACCACGATTAGTAGTGGTTAATCATGTTTAAATCGTTTGGTGAAATCGGGTCTAAAACTGTCTATGCCATTATCGAAAAGGGCGAAATATTTCCCATAATATTATATAGGTTAGTAGGCTAGTCCCGCGTGGATGTAAATGTCACTTAACCCGTAACAAATACGAGAGTCAGAAAAAATACTATTTATTATGAGGTTTAATCTCCAAGTTGAAACACTGCCGTTTTATTTGATTTCCGCGATTTTTCCTTCCGAGTTGCCCCGATTAACTCGGAAAACGACTTTTAAAAAGTACCATCCGGGCCGCGTTATAGTTATACGAGGACATTTTTTTTTGAATACAATTTGTAGGTATTTCCATCCGAATAAAAAATGGACAGTGCGTACAAAATGAGAAATTAAAAATTCCGAAAGCCTTATAATACCTTTTTATTATATATATAATAGTGGTATTAGTAATAATAGAACTAGCCGTTTGAAATACGTTCAGGACGGATTTATTTTTAAATGTCTCATACAAAAACGAGCTTACGCAAAACCGATTCGAAAGTAAGCTCGTTTGCATAAATAGATCGTAAACGGGGACGCCCGCTTACATCGTAAAAAGTTTCAAATTGAAGGGATTCTATCCAAGATCAAGGAAGATTAAAACTGGATGAGTCGATTAAGGCCCGCCCGTCCAAATTAGTTTTGCATTTTAACGTTACGCCTGTACACCTGCCACTAGTAACTTTATTCAATAACAATTGCCTACTGTCGACACGATTTTATCATTAAGAGGATTCGATACCGGCCGCGTTTTCCGTCAAAATATCTATAAGCTAAATTTAGTAGCAACGCCAAAACCCACTTACAGTTGACGGCCAAGTAACGTAATCCGGCCACTCCGCCCGATATACCTCGGCGGAAACCCTTGACAAGAAGACTACCGTGAGAACGCCCACGCCAAATTTACCATCGCCAAAACAGAGAGAGCCTGTGCCGCTTCTCTTCGCCCGATATTGGACAACAAATGCCCGTCTTATGATCTCCAAGTCGAACTGGAATTCAATAAAGGCCGTCCGAACTAATACGATTCGAATATCTTCAGGTATGCACTCGATCTTCACGAATGAATAACTCCGTCCTCCTTCTTCGTTCGGCCAACATACGGGCCCATAAAGAAGAACGCTCAACAACTTCCAAAATATTACGACCGAAACCTCAACTTACCCTTTTTTTTTTTTTTGTGGCATCGATGACGGGCCGGGGACTGGCCTTGCGGAAATGCTACCGGCCCGCCACCATCATTTATTATAAATGAAAAACACATACAATTATTTACACAATATAAAATCCCCTTTTCCCCTTCGCGGGGCGGGCTCACATTATTTGACTTATAACACTAATATAAACACCTTAAAACTAAAAATTTACATTCTTTTCTTTTGATCTACAGATATTTACACCTAATAATATACACTCATTTATTTACAATGGCAAATTTTATTATACATATTGCATCGGTTGCTACTGCCGTCGACGCTGTCGCCGACGCTCCGGCGGTGCTCCTGCTGCTGCCTCTGCTGCTGCTGCCGCTGCTGCCTCTGCTGCTGCTGCCGCTGCCGCCGCCGCTCTGGCCGCCTCCCACCGACGCTCCTCCTCCCCCTTTGCCCCCATGACGGAGATTGCAAAGGCCCTGACGGCTGACCATGCTTCGGTACTGCTGAGCATGGCCGGTCCAAGCCCTTCCGGAGAGATGCTGCCCAACACCGCGACCAGCGCTGCACGTTCGGTATTCCAAGCCGGGCAGTCTAGAAGGGTGTGGGCCGCATCGTCCACCTCCGATGTGCAATGGGCGCAGTGGGGGGCGTCGCGCTTGCCGATCCTATGCAGGAAGCTAGCAAAGCACCCGTGTCCGGTGAGGAGCTGGGTAAGGTGATAGTCCAGCTCGCCCCGTGACCTTGTGGCCCAAGGCGCAACAGGACCGATCATCCTACGGGTCCACTCACCCCTGGTACCCATGCTATGCCGCTCCTGCCACTGCACGAGGGTCGCGGACCTTCTCTGTGCAGCGGTTTCGACGCGAATGTCGCCGCCGTCGCCACCGCGCCGGCTCCAGTAGGCTTTGCGTCTCTCAACCTCAACTTACCCTCGTCTAAGAAAACTGAGCCGCGGTCCTCCACACAGAATTCATTTCTGTTCACTATAAACCCGTCCTCTCACTATAACCACAGTTTGGGAGCAATAGACACAGTCCGAAGTTCTCGCATAGGCCTCGGCCGTCATTTACACTAGCCAATTGCAATAAACGTCCTAATAATCGGATAAAACGTCTGAAAACACGCTCGAGATTTTCGTTATAAAGTTATTTGATTTTTAACATTTTTATGAAAAATCAAAAATTCTAGTGTTAAGAGTTCAGTTTGAAAAAAAAGTGGAAAAGTCGTATTCTAGTAAACTTCACGTAGAACTCAAGCATGTTTTCATAAGTTTTATCCGATAACTAGGATAGTCGGTATACGAGGTATGACAATAAAATAACGAGACTTTTTGAATAAAAGTTGTTTATTTTAAAAATGTTATAATTTAATGATAATCACCTTCAAAGTACCTTCCCTCAGCATCAATACACTGTTGCATACGTCGCTGCCATTCTTGAAAACAGTGTTGCCAATTGCTTTCATTCAGCCCTTTTAGAAGTTCTGCCGTTTTCATTTTTACGTCATCAACTGTTTGAAAATGGGAAAAGAAATAAGAAGAAGTCACAAGGAGCAAGGTCTGGCGAGTACGGGGGATGTTGAAGTACAGACATTTTTTTTTCAGTTAAAAAACGTTGAATTGAAAATGCACTGTGAGCTGGAGCATTGTCTTGGTGAAGAACCCAGCCATTTTTCCATAGTTCTGGTCGCTTCTTTCTAACACGTTCTCTTAATTTAATTAATATCTCTTTATAACAATATTGATTAATTAATTTTGTCGATTTTTTCATCGTTTTCGTTTGTTGAAGACGTGGTAGGACGTCCAGAACGATCATCGTCTTCGACGTCCTCCCTTCCACTACAAAACCGTTTGTGCCATTCAAAAACACGAGCTCTTGATAAACATTCTTCACCATAAACTTCACATAACATACGAAACGATTCCGCGGCAGTTTTTTTTAATTTAACAAGAAATTTAATGTTAACACATGTTGTTCGATTTTTATATCTAACATTTTTCGGCAGTATAGTCGAACTCGCACTAATAACAAGGCTACTAACGTATAAGAAAATGAATCGATGCCATCAGTGTTCATAGTACTTTTAGATAAGTGTTTTCTAATCATATTTCAATAATCGTTTTATAGATAACGTTAATAGTTTAGGTTATATTTAGAAAGTCTCGTTATTTTATTGTCATACCTCGTACAACTGGCAAAATAATGACAATTTTAGTGGGAAAAATATCTCTTCTCGGTTGTATCCCTCCCACATAAACGGATATCGGTCAGCAGACTGAAAAAGTCGTATCGTTAGAGGTGTTATTAAATGGATGTAAAATGTAAAAGGCTGTTTAGGAAAATTTGGAAAACCGTCACCGATGATTCCTTATCGGATTCGCGTCCACTGGACACGGTATTTATCGTATCTGGAATTTTGGATTACTGCAAAACGTAGTCGTGTATTTCTTGGCCAATAACAATATAAACGTTGAAAATGAATGCCGTTATAATACAGAGCTCGACGTTTAATTATCGGTTTAACGTATTGAAACGAATGTAATCGTCCGAAGGTGTTTATTTTAAATATTAAAAAAAATACAACTAGTGCCTGTTGCGACGTTAGACGTTACTAGACAGTAACTGTTTACGAAGAATGGGGGGGGGGAAACACATTTCGAAAATTCCAGACAAATTCTGCATCGTTATGCATAACCGCAATCGATAATAAAAATCGTACAAAATGTTAAACCGTACGAAAATCATTACCGAGTGAACAATAACTGCAATTTTATACTATATATGCGTACATAAAATATGAAATCGATAGTTTTTTTTAATTTTTCAAAACTATATCTTTGGTTTGTCCGTTCCGCAACAAGCGAAAACGGTGCGACAATAAATAGTAATAATATTACGACGCGTTTATACAATTGATAAATATAATAACAACACACGAGAACGCAATCAAACAAATATAATATTATGGTAAATATTGTAAGGCCATCGCGCGTGTTGATTGTACGCAGATACCAAGATTCGTTTACGTGCATTTTCGCACAAGGTCAAAACCATGTTGTGTTTACATTAAGTCCTTATTAGCCATTGTGTGTCGGATTCTGCAGTTGCGTTGTAGTGACGAAAAGATCCATTTGTCATTGTTACGATATAATAATAAAAAAAAATAATATTAGGTATACATTATGTGTGTGTGTGTGATACGTGGCATTGTAACGTTTAAAAAAAAAAAAAACAATAAACATATTTACAAATAAAAGGATCGATACAAACGCCCCTGACAATGGCGTCTTTTTTTCGGTTGATTACCAACAGGATTATAAACGCGAGTGGGTAAAATATTGAAATATCATTTTTTTTTTTTTTAATTTTAATTCGTATTTATTCGGTTGTGCGTTATGTTTCCATCGGGTCATAACTGAACGATTGTGTAATATTTAACCGGCTTTAAACTTAAAATATTACGTTTGTTTTCCGTTCGAATTATTATATCATAGAGATCTGATACTGACGTTCGCCCGAATACTTATAAATAGCACTTTATAAACGCGGAAACGCTGTGCAATTTTCAAATTATTCTGGCCTTGTTTTTTTTTTTTTTTTTTTTTTTTTTTTCGTGAAAACACCAACGGTTTTAATTCATTTTTTTTTTTTCCCTTAATATATCCATACTTGATATTTGAAATTTATCAATAAACCGTCTTCGCTCAGAATCGTTTCCCGTTTGCCGTATATGATATAAATCCAATCACCCCGTATACCTTCCCAACCAGCCGCCCTACAACAATGGCCCCACCTACGCGGTGCGAAGAATATCGGATTTTTTATGTTTTTTTTTTTTATTTTTTTTTAACGTTGGACGTAATAATAGTATTGTAAAATATTTTGGACCGATTCGAACACACTCCGCGTTCAGCCTTGTCGGTTGTTAATATTATTTAAAACCAGTTTTTTTTTTCCGAACATGCAATTTCATTACGGGACAATAAAGCTCGGATGACTTTTATTATAACTACTGCAATTGCGCACTTCTTATTTACCATTTTTTTTTTTTTTTTTTATTTGTTATTTGATGCACGTTGATTAATATTATGTCGTATTAAGAAATGATTTATACTCAGGTGATGCAATATATTTATCTCTATGAACTCGAAACGAGTTGTGAATAATATTCGTTACTAAGGAACATTATATTTTCAAATATTTATTATTAAAATTATAAAAAAAAAAAAAAAAAATTGCGCGTAATACTTTATAACTCATTAAAAAAAACTTTTCGGTTTTACTTGTACTGTTTTTTTTTTTTTTTTTTTTTCATTTTGTATAAGGATTTTGAGACTTTTAATACGGTTTATAAAATATTATTATAAAATAATTAAAATACTTACATAAGTTGTTTAATAAAACAAACAGTTTATTCGTATATTATATTTTTAAGTAGGTATTTTTTACGTTTAAAATGTATATTTTTAATTACCGTTTTTTTTTTTATATATATATTTACCTCGAAATAAACATAATTCCTGAGTTGGGAACAATTTAGTTGTTCGGGTTTCGGTCACAAATCACAGAATATGTAAAAGTAACCCGGCCTTCTGGGTTTTCTTTACATTTTTTTAGGCCTTGGATATTATTTCCATCGGCTCGTTTTTATGGTTTATGTTTTTCGTGTTACGTGCCTAATATACAATCACAAATCCCGGTCGTGTGTACGCACATTTTGCGGTGTGGTCAACGGAAATATTATTCGACAATAATAATGATTTATCTTTTATCTACAGAGTGTAACAGTTTAACGGTTCAACTGTAATATGTTTATGTTTTGTAAAACGATTACAGTCGAACAGTTATATTAGTAGGTACACGCAATCGTATACGACTACGCGATTATGTATGGGAAGAGACAATCTCGCGTGATGATTAATGGACGTCGTCGGTTTCTTTTTCTAACTTTGAAATTTTGAATTTTTTATTTTTTTTTTGAAAAGATGCGACCGAGCACAGTGGCGCCGGGACGATTTTTGAGCCGTGAGGGGCTGAATATACGCAGTCTTACCGGAAATAACGTAATTTAATAATCTAAAAATGATTTCAGAAATATATAAATATATATATATTTTTAGTGGATTATTGAATAAATAATTTAAAAATACAAATTTTTTTTTTTTTTGGAATATTGCTCCAATTTATTTGTCAAAAAGTTTATTTTTATAGATTTTTGTTATGTTGTTTTAAATAATTTGTCCATATTACTCATAGAATGTCAACGGTTATTCCATTGTGTTTCGAGTTTTGTTTCAACATTGAACATACAAATTATGAGGTACGACTGAAACCTATATATTTTAGCAGTGGGAACTTAGCTTTTTCGTGATTTTTTCTCGTGAGGGCGATTTTTCCCATTGCCCCCCATTGTTCCAGCACTCCCGACTGAGCGGTATAAATAACGAAAATTAAAAAATATAATATTATATGAGTATATTGATAGCTAAGAATTTTTTTTTTTTTTGATGTGACTATAAAATTACGTCGAGTTATATTCCATACGTTTGTAGTATCAACATAACTATACGTATCCTCGGTTTTTTTTTTAACGTTACTTGTAAAAAAAAAAAAAAAACAAACAAACAAAAACGGATAACGCCGGTGTTTGTATAATGATAATATTATATTAAACCTAATCTAGTGCGATCGATATAGTTCGGATTCTCTTAAAACGTCTAAAAATACGATGCTAATATTGTCTTAAGAATTAGAAAAATAATCAATATAATATGCAATTTTTAGTTATTATTTTTTTTATTTTTTTTTTTTTTTTTTACAATATTCCTTAAATAGTTATTTAATTATTATTTAAATGAAGCAAGGTGTAATGGCATAATGGTAATTGCATAATGAAATAAAAATTACCCTGTGATAACAGCAAGAATATAAAACCACAATATAAACTGTTGTAAAGTAGTATTGCGGTAAATTAATAGTACTATCATTGCGTGGTTTTTTTTTTTTTTTTTTTTATCAAAATTTTATATGAAAAAAATGATGATTGGTAAATGATTCAAAAATATTTTCTTCAGATGTTTTAATATTAATATTAACAATGATAATATTAAAATTACAAATAAATAAGTATATTTTTCTCAGAATTTACAAAATATGCCACACATGATATTCGTGTAATATTCTCAAATATGAAAAAAAAAAAAAAAAAAAAAAACTTTTTCCTGTAAACTCTGTGTCGAATGAATCGTCCACGTTTCCTTACTCTCGTAAGACTGCATATACTATATAGTGACGATATGTAAAAACACATACATCCGGACTACAGTGATCATAATATATATATAGTGTATTAGTATCTACAAACTGAAAAAAAAAAATATATATATATATAACCGACTATATGCTTAAAGCGGTCGTAAAATGTATTGACACACTCCTGCAGTCTGCAGTTAAAAGCATTACTTTTGGTAGTGACAAACCGTTCGGTTTTCACCTAAATAATTTCAAATGTTTACTACAATAGACGTATTGCGATGTGCGTTTAGTGATCGCCGGTTCCGGTGTTACTATAGGGGGAGAGAGAGAGAGAGAAAAAAAAAAAGTCTACCAATAGTTAATTAATTTAAATAATTTATCGACAACAGAGACGTTGTTAAACTTTCGACCGTACACGGTCCAGCACGATCGGATCGCAGGAAAAAAAAAATACAACTTAAAAAAATTCTGACGTAATCGGTTCGCACGCAAAATCGGAAATACGTCCAGCGAAGCATTCGGTCCGCGCACGACAAACATAATAAATTACTCGATCGGTCATAATAATTCACCGTTCCGTCACGGCGTAAAAAAAAAAAAAAAAAAAAAATAATAATAATAAAATAAAAAAAAATAACGCCGACATACCTCGCACGATTACTGATGTAGGGGGGGGGGGTGGGGACAAAAGGTAGGATGTATATGAGGTGATTTAGTTTTTGTGTATGCGCAACGATAAATCATTGAGATCCTGAGCAAAGTCCGGTAAAACGTGTATTGGTAACAAGTTAAAATATCAAAATTAAAATTAAAAAAAAAAAAAAAAAAAAAAAACCTAGACAATTTCAAATGGACCATTGATGATAATCCACGATGGGGGTTTGCTGGGAAAATACTGTAATTTAACCGTAAATGTGTAGGTATTTAAGAAAAAAAATTACAATTACAATTTTAAAATGTTTGTTTAAATTGGAAAAACCGTGTAAATAATAGCGCAACGATGTTCTTTCTAACTATAAATTATATAACATTAAGGACGTAACTAAACGTTGAGTAAAATTATTAGAGTTTATTAATCACATAATTCATCTTATCCCGCCCGTTTGTTAATATTATCGTACAGTCAATGTGCAAATTGCAATTTATTATTCGTTTCGTTGCTGTTACGACAGTAAAATAAATTTAAAAAAAAATAAAAATAATAAAAAATAATAATACCGATTATTGTTCGTACGACGTGCAGTAGTGACGCGCGAGTACAATTACTATACGTGTTATTACCTAATAATTATTAACACAGCCTAGCAAGAAACGATATGATAATATGCAAAATGCAATAGTTATTAAAACATATTGAAATGCGTTGATATTACCGAACAACAACCGCAAAAACAACAATTGTCGAGTATAAAATAATATTACACTCGATAATAATATTATATTGTAATAGACAGTCAAATATCAGTGGCGTATTCAAAGGGGCGAGACGTGGTCGATGATATATCGAACCCCCGGGAGCCCTATTTTTTTTTTTTTTTCTTTTTAACTCGAACCGTGACCGTATTCGTAATCGGTGTGTTATCGGCAATAGCGAAACCCGGATCCTCGTATTGTTTGTGATTATAAACGTAATACGATTATTTGTGTCAATTTAAAATAGGCTAATGCCAAGCGTTCCGTCGCAATTGTCCAAGTTGATGTAGTAGAAGTGTTAGACGAAATATGACCAGAAAACCACGCAGAACGGATATTAATTTGTATCATATCGTGCGAGGTTTATAACTAATACTAATACATTTGTTTATACAGCGTGGATGGGATCGAGTGAGCAGAGTTCGACTGATGCGTTAATTTTTTATTTTTTTTTTTTTTTTTTTTGGTCCGATATCACCCCCAGAAGGAAACCGAAAATACGCCACTGCTCAATAATAATAGTCAAACGTTCGAGTTATTTATTTTTGAATTATTAATCGCGTAGGTACGCACCATAACGAAAACGACGACAATATAAATATATTATAATACAGAAATGATTTGCTCTATACATTTTTCGTGCGTTCAAGACAAAGTATTTGTCGACAAAATATTGACAATAATTTATCAGTATAAATATATATTTTTTTTTTTTTTTTTTTGTACAGTAATAACGTACGAAACGAACGAAGTAATTTTTGTTTTAAAACATGTTTGCGGCAACAACTCGATTAAAACAACTGGCGGAATATTTCTGTACCACGTCTAGAAAAGGCTAATATAATAAGTATTCGATGACAATATTACAGATCTCTACGATTATTTTTTTTTTAACTAAACGACAACCAAAAAATAAAATCGAAAAAGGACCTCCACAGTGGTGCACCAACTAGATAAAATTTACTACCGGAAACCACTAGGAGTATTCGATGATTGGAGTAATATTTCCGGTAGGAAAATCGTTCACAGATAGGGGGGGGGGAGGAAACGGTTTTAAAAAAAAAAAAAGGCCATAATAAAATCAATATATTACTGGCTGCGCTCAGAAAGTTCTTAAAAATAATAATAATAATAATAATACACTTACGTACGTTTTACTTAAACTCCCTGTAGTTCACGTTTTGTCGGTTTTTATCGTATAATTTTAATAGGTTTAATATTATAGGTAATATACGCAATGTTCACGCAATATTACCTACTTAACCTATATGACATATGTACGTTTAAATGAAAAAAAAGAAAAATCACTGATACAATTATTATTATGATGCGCTGAAACTGTAGTCTGACGTAAGCTGTACATACAGGACGATTATCCGGTCAATTATCGACATTTTCGTTCGGTTACGCGCGGCAGTCGATTCTGACATTAAAAAATATTTTTGCCGGCCTTATATTTTGATTTTAATACGGCAATACTGATATTATATGAAACGTAACGGCGAACGAAACAATTGGAATATAATTCAATTTTTTAAAACCGCACCTTAAATTTGCGGTGAATTTCGCAGAGATATCGTCCGGCAATACAATGAGTGATCGTTCGCTCAGCAAATTCAAAGTCATGTTAGTCCGTAAAAAAACCCGAATAGTACGTTTTGTACAACAGGTAGGAATACTGCAATTACAGGTATAGGGAAAATGAGATCGAAAATTACATTTACGGGTAGATAAATCGATATAATCACTCGGCGTCCATATTATTTCCTATGCGCAAACGAAACCGGGAACGGACCTCTGTAATTTTTTTTTTTTAACGAGACGCAAAATGAGTGTTTTTTTTTTTTATTTTTGAGGTACATCACGTTATCAAAGCCGTTATGTAATATTGAACGTTGCACTACAGAGGTTATCGGTGTTCAAAATTAATTTTTTTTTTAATTTTTGAAAAGAAGTATGTAACAATAATGCAAGGTTACCCAATGCCTACTAGTGCTTGGTATGTATATAATGATTTTTTTTTCTCTCTCTCTCTCTCTTTTAGTTATGTGCTTAGTGCGGAACGTATTGGTTTTGCTACGATGTGCATTGTTATTTTCGGTTTGTGAACAGTTTTTCTACCGGAAATATGGCTCCAATCATCAATTCAAGGGTGGTTTCTGGTAGCGAATTTCGTCTAGTTGGTGCATTGACACAGTGATTTTTACATAGTCCTTGTGGTTTACTTAATAATTGGAGGGGAAAAAAACCGGGAAAAAACATCGGAAAAACGGAAATAACGTCGGTTAATAACGGTTTCTATTATTGTCGATTTTAGTCGTTTTGTTGTAATTCAATAAAAAAAATAATCGTAGAAACCTGCAATTTTCACTGAATAGCCCTATTAATAACATTCAAATCATTTTGAGTTTTATATAGCTATTTGAAATTGTCGAGGATTGTGGAGGATAAAAATGCGAGATTTACGTGAATACAAATTTGTTGGCCGATTACCAAAAATTATCAAAAAAATATTAGACGAAAATCACGGCACAGTTGTAAATTATTCCGGCGTTACGAATTAACACGTATTTTCAATTTAAATTCATCGAAACTCGAAGTTCGCCCGGAATCGTTTTCCGTACGTGTTTTACGGACATAAACCGAATGTTGTCCCTATTCGTATGACTTGTGAGAGACTCTTGCGTTGCCGACTTTCGACAGCGTCCCCGGGTCGAAATTACGATGTCAGTTCCTTTTTTTCTATATATATATATATATATATATATATATATATATATATTTTTCGTTCATTTTAGAACGGTGTAAAATAAATTATTTTGCGTCGTACCCATAAACAGTAAAAACAAAAACCGCTCGACCTATGCGAGATGTACGGCGTTTTTTTTTATTATTATTTTTGTCGTATACGGGACCGCGCGGGGCCGGTACGAGTTTTAAAACGTTAAAACGGTATCTCGCATACCGCATACCCGGTAACAACAATGGTAATGTGCGGTATTGCCGAACGCAAAGAGTTCGTATATAATTTACGAACCCGCGCCGACGTCGCACAGGCGTCGCGCATTTTCGAACGCTAACCGCGTCCGAGGCGCGTATCCCCCCGGTCACAGTCGCCGCTTTGAACTCTCCCGGCCGATACCGGAGCACATTTATCATTATACCGTATAGAATATAATTAATACGAACGCGGCACAAAATTTATCGTTTATCGAATATTAGCCGATTCCAAGTCGGGTTTACGATAAATGTCATTTAATTATTTCCACCGGTTAGGACCGGAACCTTTATATGCTGCGCGTGCCTGAACTCATTTTAAACAGTACATTTTTTTGTTAATTGACGATCACGGACTTTTAACACGGTAGACGACTATTGATATTTATTATTGACCGTGGGTGAAATAAAACATGTTGTTTTGTTAATTTTTATTCAAATTTACAAATATTTGAATAAAGGCCCGGTTTTTCAATAATGCACAAATGTTCGCTCCATTCGTCGTGTGGACTCCCGAATAATACGCCGGGTGTGTTTTTCAATGAAATTTTATCTCACAGATAGTCATTCCGGGTAGATAGTGGTAATGATTGTTGTAGTAACGGTATACCGTGGAACAAGTTGCAATGACCAACTCCATTACGATTGGTCGAAATCCTTACTGTCTTATCGGTGATCGGACACAATTATGTGATAGGCGTTCATTGCATTTCTTTGCGTTGTTTTTCGTTAGTGGTTACTTATTATTACAATGGCCAATGCTCATACCGACCTGCTCAAATTACTTCTGACAAATGGCATCAAAACGTATTAGAGCGACGACCATTTCGTTTGTGGAAAATTAGTTATTATTAAATTATGCACTTGTACGTCACAAGACTCGTAAGACTACTTCTTTTGAAATTCTAAACCTGTCTCTAAAATCGTGATCGTCCCAAAATGTCGCGTGGTCAATTCGTACACGAATAGTGTACAGTCGTCGTTCATAATTCAAAGACTCGACAATTTGTATGTCCATCGTGAAATATTTCAAATAATAAATTCATTATTATCCAAGGGTTTGTTAGAAACAAAATATAAATAGATTATAAAATAAAAATGTTAAATAATAAAGGGATACAATTATTAAACGAAAATATAGACAAGGAACTGTTATTATTGATTGTTATTAATTTCTGATACTTATTCGTCAAATAAATTCTTATTGGGCACTTTTAGTACCGAATAAGTTATTCGACACTTTATTCATCGAATAGCCTCATTCCGATATTGAAAAACCGATAATTACTCATATTATCTTATCTGTCGAATAACTCGTGTTATTTGACGAATAAATTTGATTAAAAATCTGAGCATGATAATAATAATAATCTTAGAAATTTAAGACTGTCAATTTATAGTCGTGATATATATATGTATATATATACTTAAATGTATTATTAAAAAGAAATTTAAAAGAATTGTAATTGTATTTTTATAAAGATAATATTATTAACATGTATTGAAGGGATGAAAATTCCGGGGGGGAGGGGGAAAACGGGGATTTAAAATGGGAAAAAAAAAATGAAGAATTTAAAAATAATACATTTGTGAACAATTTTTGTTTTAGAAAAATTAAAATGAAAAAATCACCAATACAAATAAATTAAACGTGAAAAAAAAAATTGACAAAGAAACGAAATTTATGTGTAAATATATTACAATTTTTATCACTTTGTAGATATAAATTAACTTTTCCTATCCATTGGTTAGGATTTTGAAAATGTCATTTGGTCAGTTTATCATATGAATGTTAATCAGTATGGAAAAAACGATAACGAATCTATCAAACATGGTGTCACGGTGTAGATATGCTTACCTTAAAGTCATACCTTCAATCGTGCGTCCAAAGATATATCAATACTAAACTTAACTATTATAAACTACTGTTTTCCATTGACTTTGAAAAATTCCGTTGCGTATCGGTTTTTTATTAGATACGTACAACATAATTGGATAATTTGTAAAAAAAATAAATTATATGTAAGAGGTGTCCCTACGCTAAGTTTAGCGTGCGCTTGGGAGTTTTGATATTTAACAAAGCGGTGCAAATTTACATTCTAAATATTATTATTACGTTAAAGTATCATACCCGCTCGGGTACATTCTTTATCCAGTCTTTGGAAATAATAAATTTATTGAATTCAATTCCTATTTAAAAGAATGCGTCCGTGAATGCAATTATTTTATTTGTAAGGAATGTCGAACGCGAAGCCGTCCGTTTTCTATGCCGGAATAAAAATTAAAACGATAGTATTCCAAAAGAAATAAATAATAATCGCATTAAGGTATGTTGCCACCCCGGGACGCGTAAAATTATGTCGCTCTTAAGGAAGTTACCAATACATTTATTTTTATTAACGAAACACTTATTATAAAAGACTTGCGTTCGTACTTAGCGATTTTATTCCCGCGAGGTATTTGAAAAAAAAAAAAAATGAAGAAAAACTCATTTGTTATATCATTGCATAAACGAAATTTAAGTAATGCTGTCGACATGTATTTATAGGATATTAATGTACAATTCACAATTAAAATATACTACACTTATTTGGTGTTCTGATATAATTTATACAACTCGAAATCGCGAAACAGTTCAAAATCGTTTTCTCCGTTTTTTGTCTATCGAATTCAAAGTTGAACGTCCACGGCATACTGAGTACAACGGTATATTATCGTATTTTAATTTAGAACCATTAAATAAAAAATTAAAAAAAAGAGATTGTGTAATCTCTATGTGTCCACTATGTATTTTTTTTTCTAAAATTATTAAAACAAAACAATCTCTAGATTGTCCTAATCTGTTGGAACAATTAAATGTTCGAATTGATAATAAATCTACAGGAAATCAACACCGTTACGATCATCGCCGGCGAATATACTGATGACCATAGGAAATACTACGCAAGTGAATTTTACTCGATTTGTAGGATACGGTTTTATAATTCCGTTACGATACGTTTATATTATATTTATGAATAATTATTATTTTTTTTTTTTTTAATGAAAATCATTATACTACACACTGTGTTTTTATGTATAGATTGTTTTGTTAATGGAATATATTCCGTCAATAAAGAACAAATAAATAGTAATAATTTTTATCACCTACCGACCTCGCCCGTCTATATTAGTTGGGTTAGTTTGCCGTCCCCTATAAGCCTACGCCTAAAACTTTACCGCACCCCTCCCCCGGGAAAGTTGCCCGCCTTGCCCGCCTTGCCCGCCCGTTAAACGAAACTCCCCGTGTGTACGGACGACGGAGTTCACGGGCACGGGGATCGGTTAGCCATCGGAAATACGCTTCGGTGGCGTCCGATTCGCGGTGTCGGTAGCGGGCGGGTGGAAATTGTTGTTCGGCGATATGCGTTTATAATATTTTACCCGTGTACGGGATTATTATTATTATTATACGGGGCGATACGCGGTGATACGATAAATATTGTTTTGCGAATTCCCGTAGCATTTCCTCTCGCCCGCAACATACAGGACTACCATTCACAAATCCGTTTTCAAATAGCTATAAAACAGTTAATTATACATTTTATCTTATCAAATTGTATGCCAATTAATTGAGGGCATTCCCGAGTTTTAGCACGCCAGCAATTCGTGATTTTAAATATAATCGCCAACGGCGATAAGTCAGTTTCCGCAAATATAACCGACCGGACAGCGCAGAGCGTTTGGTGCGTTGCGATTTTCCAAGTGTGCACCGGTGGTAATAAACTGTGCAACGCGATTTTCGTCGTCGTTACGGGATCGATGCGCCGACCGACTGCTCAGAGCATACGTCGATGGTAATCGGTGTGACGAATTCGGGTGATTGTGCAATGAGAAAAAGCACAGGCCGACCTCGTGTATCCGAAGGTAATGTGGAAAGGACTAGAGAGAGTTTTCAGCGCGGTCCGTGTAAGTCATCCAACCAACCGGGACAAGTCGAGACAACTGGAAATTCAATAAAACAACTGTTCGGCGTGTTTTGAGACGGCGTTTACCGACGAAACCGCATAGAAAGGCTTTATCAGTAGGCTTCAAGCCTACTGATAAATTGAAACGACTTTCGTTTAGCGATTTTATGCAGGAGGCTATGCAGGATGTAAATTTTGCTGCTCGCTTAGTTTTCAGTGACGAAACAACCTTCCACTAAAGTGGTACGATGAACCGTCATAACTTTCGTATATGGGGTACGAACAACCCTCATGCCATAATCGAAAACGAACGTGACTCACCTAAAACTAATGTGTCGTGTGCCATATCAAAGACACGGGTTTATGACCCTTTTTTTAAAATTTAATACAAAGTAAATGATTTTATTTATAAATGCTTCAAACTTGGCTAAATAGCAATTTCTATGATTAAACAATGGTTCAAATAACTACAAATAATTAAACTTTACTTTATTTTTCTTTTATTTAATGTATAATGCAGGGTGCGTCAGAAATAACTCCCAAGTTTGATAAGGTTGTAACCTGGGTTCGGATTGAAATAAACTAATGGAATTCACTTCGATAGAAAGCTTTATTTATGCCATTATTAGTACTTATCATGACTTGGCCGGGAGAACATCGTACGTTTATTATCGAGGAATTTATTAAAAACGTTGGTTCACTGCCATCGACTCAGAGTGCGTTTCGTGTTCGGTTCGCGCTCGGTCGACATGATCCCGTCTTCGACCGCAAAACTATTCAAAATTGGGTTTCGAATTTTAGACAAACAGATTCAGCAATAAAAACAAAGCCCACTGGTCGACCTAAGACCGTAACAGGACTGGAAAATGTGTACTTCTTTGAAGAAGACGGCGTTACGGTAACGGTGACCTCTAATCGTTATTATGTGATGTTTGAAAACTTTTTTCAACCGAAATTAAATTTTTTTTTAATGAGTATGGACAAGATAATGTGTGGTTTCAACAAGGTGGTGCCACGGCACACACAGATCATCGGTCACTCGGCATTTTGCGAGAAATTTGTCCCGGACATATTGTCTCTTTACGTAGTGATATTTGAGACCATGCTCTGTTTTCCTTTGGCAATATCTCAATAGCCAAGTGTATCAACATAATCCCCAAACTGTGAAAGTCCTGAAGGAGGTAATAACTCAGGAAGTCGCTGCCGTCTCGCCCGAAATGACCCGTAGAGTCATATATAACTACCGAAAAAGGTGCAATCGGTGTATTGAGAACGAAGGCCGCCACTTAAGTGATATAATTTTTAAAAATAATTTTAAACAATAGCATTATAATAACAAATTTCTAAATAAAACATCCTTTTTGATATTTGACTTGGTTTGGTATTTATAAGTTTCACAAATCAGGGAGATTTTTATGACGGACTTTGTATATTGTTCTAAACCTAAAAAATAAAAAAGACGTAAGCACTTTAAATCGGACGAATCATTTTGAACAACCTGTATATGATATAGCATTATAGCAGTGGCGGATCTGCCGGTGTCGGGAAACCGCGGGTCGGCTATTTGCGAGAGGCCAATTTTTGGGGCCTAAAAATCGGCACCCGTCTACATTGAAAACAGCTATTTGTAATTATTATTGTAAACGCTGAATGAACGTTCAATGTTCAAATTCAAATTCCGAGGGTTTACAAATAGGCTCCCGGATTTTACCGGCCGGAAATTAACTATGGCTCAAGTGACCTCCCGAACACTGCGTTTAGACCAGCCATTGAATATTATATAGTAAATTATTAACGAAAACCGTAAACTTCTATATTTCCGACCGCGTAATATTTGTAATTATCGTCGTTTCATTTATTGCCTAAAATACGATAATATTGTCGACTATTTAAGTTCCAAATAGTAAATTCCACAGGTATCGGTTTCAGCGTCTGGACCGGGTGTGGGCAGCTGCCCATATCGACATTTTTTGGTAAACCTGTTAAAAAAAATACAATGCTATGAGCGTTTTGATAAGTAAAACATTAAATTTGTTTTTATTATTATTTGTATTACCTACCTAGTCTAATAGTAGAAATAGTACAACACTACAACTATGCATTTTTCTGGTGTTGGAGGAAGGTGTAACAAACAATTTGACGACTGATTATTTAGAAAATGTCGATTGCATTTTCTTACAATTTGTTTCCAAGGTATTTGGTGTGTTTTTTTCTTGTTTTATTGCATGAAAAGGAGATAATTTTTCCTACAATTAATAAACATAATGTACAATTATTTATAAAGCTAATAAATTGTTTATCTGATAAACTAAGTGTAACGAGTATAATAAACATTTAAAAATTAAAAAAATGTACATATTTGAGTATGTTTTTGTTCTGTCGTGGCAATGGCAGAAGCAACTAAAAATGGATTATCGGGTTACCAAAACCACTATTGGCACGATGTAACTTTATTATATTTCTCTTTCTATCGTTAATTGTTAAATTCCATTATTATCGAAATAAACGGAACAAAATTGAAAATGACATAATTGATAAACGAATTAATATCGTAATAACATAACCGACAAGTGATAAGTAATTTGGCGCGTAGATGTTGTCATTCTGCAAGGGACTTAGGGTATTCCATAGGGACCAACTCTATGGCGTATTGTTCCGTTCTTATCACAAATTGAAATTATTTTGGTTAGTCGTTATTATCGATATTCAATACGTTCTATGGAATCGTGACGTATAAATATTAAACAATATTCGAGTCTCTCTGATCAGACTTTTTAAACATTATTATTATTATTATTATTATTATAAATTTATCGAATTATCTAGTTGAAACGATAACCGACAATTTGCAAAAAAAAAAAAACAAACTGTGTGAAAATTTCAGATTTGCCGACTGAAATTTAACAAATTGGTTGAAAATATATTATTATTTAAACGTTTTGTGAAATATATATTGAACATATTTATTCGAATACGACAGGTCGGTGTGCCAAACTTAATTACTGATAACCGCGCACCAGAATAATTCTAGTAAAATTATTTCGTCCTTGCCGATAACAATATTCGGACGACAAAAAATTACCCAATCAATACGGCGCCGTCCGTATCCATCGATAAAAGATCCGATGGGCCTCCCACTGTCTTATCGCGGGCGCTCTGGGTGTAACCGTCTGGGCGCGATTTCCCGGTTTCGGTGGTCGTCGGTGTAACGAAAATATATTACTCTTCGTATCGGTTTCGGAAATCGATTTCGTTTTATACATTTTTTTTTTTTTATTAACTGTACTGTCAAAGCACCGCCACCGTCGAAAATAAAAACAATAATCGGACTAACGGTTCACTGCGCTGACCGAAAACGTAGATAAACATCGTCGTGATATATTCACGAAGAAAAAAAAAAAGAAGAAAAATTACTCTTTCCCGATTTTAATTTTAAACTAATATTATAATATTTAGTGTCATCGACTCACCAAAACCACTGGTACTCCGTCGGGCGTGTCAAAATTAATGAAAACAGATTTGTACACGCTGCATTTGCTCTCCGTCATAGACAACCTCCTCCGGTACATCTAAAAAGCAAACCAATACCATTCTCCGGCACAGCCAAATGTCTAGGTCTAACCTTGGACATATGTCACACAATAAAATTAAAATTAAATCAACGACTTTACTCTCTCAGACCTATTCACGGCAAATTCTCAAAACTATCCCTCGAAACCAAAATTCAAATATACAATCTTCTTCTTAAGCCTATGTGTGGCTCTATGGAATTCAACTCTGGGGCTCAGCAAAAGGTTCAAACACACAAATAATACGAGTGTTTCAATCCGGAAAATCCTCCGACTTATAGCCAATATATTTTAAACCGCACTCTTCATACAGACCTTCACATCCCTAAAGTCACTGATACGGCCAAGCTGTATTGTTCGAAATTTAGGTTTCGTCTCCGCCAAATCACACCAATCCCCCATATCGAAAAGTTACTATCTACCTCCATCCCAGGAAATCCTCGCAGAAGACTCGAGCGACAGTGGCCCCGTGACCTTATAAAGTAAACATACCATGAACACTTAATACCCAAGTACATGTAAATTCACGCCGAAGTACCCACTCACCGGACGGTTTCGCCCCTCAAGGCACCCAAGCAATATTAAAAATTTATAACACGCGGGACGCCGACATCGGGAAACTCGAAAAGTCGGCGGCAGTACGGTCGGAAACCGCGCCAACATCAAAGCGCCGGCGGTTTTTTTTTTTTTTTTTTTTTACTATGTGTACACACGTAGAGGCGCAGGTGCCGTGCAAATCGAATTTCGAAAAAAAAAAAAAAAATACATGTTCTATTTGAATATATATATATATTATTATACCGTACGGTGTCGTGTTGACCGAATCACCCTGTATATACGATGGGTGCGCGTGTTCGTGGTGCGGTGTTACTTTAAAGTTCATCATAACTGTACGCGCGCAAATTTTGCAAGAGGAGAGAGAGAAAGAGAGAGAGACAGAGTGAGAAAGAGCGATGGACGGAACACAATATACGAAATCGCGTATAGTGCACGTTTTTTTTTATTTTTTCCTCAAATCGCTTAGCGTGTACGCACACGCACGCACGGGCGAATACACTCACGCATACTCGGAAACTATTTTTTTTTTTTTTTATATATATATATATTATTTTTTTATTTTTTTTATATATATATATATTTTTTTTTTTATTTTTTTCTTCTAATATTATAAATACGATTTTCCGTCCGTCCGTCCGCGTGTACTGCGAACGGTTGTGCAGATACAATATCGGGCGTCGGGCCGCACGCTCCGCAACAATATCGTAATCATCGGTATTTTTATAGCAATTATTACGTAGTTTTTTTTTTTTTTTTTTTGTGTGTGTGGGAAATTAAAAAAAAAAAATATAAAAATTCGCCGAGTAAGATATAATCAATAATTTCGTCTCGTACACGCACAAACGGTATTGAAACGTAATGCAGTTTTATTTCGCATATTTTCGATATGCCCGACTGTGAAATCCGATATTTTAACCCATACGAACATTATAGACGTTCTTTGTTCAGATTCCGGGTGTAGCCAAGCAGCTCGTATGGTTTTATTATGACGGGTGTTTTTTTTTTTTTTTTTTTATTTCTTTCGGAAAACAATTAATCCGGTTAGTAAATACGTTCCGAATGTAGTAGTTCACATGGTATTTTAAAATATGTGGATATCTCGTCCGACGGTACTTTTTATATTCGAACACGCATTTTCTACATTTTCCCGGCAGTTTTTCTAAAAAATGTAAAAAAAAAATTGATGATATATCGGTTTTTTTTTTACACGGATTACCTCGGGGGGAACGACAAAACCAGCATGCCGATCTTCTCTACGAATCGTATTTTGATCGCGAATGATCCACCGTTATTGCGTTCGGTAAATTATTATAAACCTATATTTCCCAAACGATTTGTCCGGGCTTTACGGCGTCTCGGCGGGTTAATAATATAATAAATTATAAATCGTCAGAAATATTGAGAAGAAGAAAAAAAAAAAAAACGTCCGTACACCGCGTACGTACGTACGTACGAAACACGCGCATAATAATAATAATAATAATACGCGTGCACAGAGACGACGGGAAAAATCAAATAGATCTTTTCGTCTCACGTAAGTTTACCGGCGTCTGGCATTACGGTAAACGGCAATAATATTTATGACCGTGCACAACAATGGTCCTCGTCGTTTTAATGGTTAAAAAAAAAAAAAAAAAAAAAAAAAAAAAACGCGTGGTACGTCATTGCCCCGGACAAAACTGTTGTCCGCGGACGTGTTGTGTGTTATACACTACGATTTCGTGGTCGAATGTGTCGGCGTACTCTCTTGAACGGTAAAAACGCCCAAACGGTTTTGCGCCCGTTCATACTCGGGTTCAAAAAACCGAGGCGCGTCCGCGTTTCGACGTGTATAACGATATTAAAAAAAAAAAAAAAAAAAAAAAAAAAAAAAAAAAAAACAACAATAATTATATTATATTATAAACCGGGGCCCGGCAACTCGATGCGTATGCGATTTTTTATTTTCCCCCCCCCTTTATTTCGCCCTAATATTGTACGTTTTGAATGTAGAAATCTAACCGTACTATTTTTATTTTGCATTTCTTTGAGGAATCGTGTGCAATACGGTCATTTTTTTTTTTTTTTTTTTTGGGTATCACTCGGTCGTTTAATACATTTGTACACTTTCTTAAGGAATACATTATATAAATATAAATATTTTTTTTTTTTTTTTGGAAAATTCAGCACGTAAAAAACAATACATCTTTTATAATTTTTTTTTACATTTTTATGTGCCACTGTTGCGTGTGAGAAATTGGAAATGTAGGATAAGAAGGGGAATTCAATATACACGCAACGATATGAATCGTTTCTAACGAAAAACGATTCTGAACGAAGTTCCGTTACAATGTATTTCGAACAAATTTCAATTAAAAACTATATTTCATTCGTTTGTGGGGCTACGAAATACTTTGCGACTGTCCGTGTTTTTTTTTTCTCGAATTTTGAAGCATTTTTTTTTATTTTTTTTTTAAAGAGCCAAACAAATTTCATCAGCATAAAATCGTTAAACCGCGTCTAAAATGGACGCGGTGTTTAGGTTGTCGGTGATAAATTGAGATCTCCGTGATTATTTTTAACCGAATGACAACAAAATCAAAAAAAAAAATAACAGAAACCGTTATGGCGTACGATTCCCAGGTTTTTCCCCAATCGTTAAGGAAAATCAAAAAATCGCACTCCCCGGTACACTAACTATAGACAAAATCGTCTACCGGAAAACATCCTTCGATCGTTGGTGTTAACCAGAGCAAGATTTTTCGTAACAAAAAAAAAAAAAAAAAAAAACGCGTTTTGATTTATTTTTATTTTATGTAAACGTCCAAACGCCGAATTTTGTTCGTATTTTAGTAGCTTCGAATCAATCGCAGCACTGGGAATGTATTTCAAACACAACACGAATCACGTCATTCAATTCACTTTTTAGGCGTTTTAAAGTTAAAAATTCGAACTGTTTAAATCGAATAAGTCTTTGGGTGTACAATATTAAAAACGTTATAATTATCCGTATTTTTTAACCGTTTTGGATTGTACAAAATGGCCAAAAAAGAAACTAATGTAAAATCGACGTTTTTAATATTAATTCCCGAACGATTATCCTGGACGATTCGAAACATCAAAAATGCGAATAGTGAATAACGACAACTACGCATTCCACGTTTTTCTTTTTTTTTTTTTCTTCAGGGATTTCTACGTTGGATCTAATATTTGAAATTATATGTTTTACACGGTGTATTTTTTTATTTTATTTTTTTTATTATAGCGAATAAAAAAAAAAAAAAAATACACTACAAAAAAAACTCGATTTTGTCGCCACTCGGCGGAATTTCAGATTTTAATATTATCTCAACGCACGTGGACCGATTTTAATAAAAGTCGAAGTGTATTTGCTTTTGCGCGATATACAATTTCTGAGAAATGAAAAAACATTATTTACATATTGTATGGAAATAACATAATATAAAAAAAATATGTCGACAAATACTATTTTATCTTTTAGATTCTGAGCGTACCGAAGTATGTATTGGTTTTACTATGATGTGCGGTATTTTTTATTTTTTTTATGCGCCTGTTAACAACTATTCTACCGGAAATCTTTTTCCGACCAATAAACGACAAGAGAACCTTTTTTTTTTTTTTTTTTTTTGAATAGGATTTTGCATAAAGGTGGTCGTTTTACGATTTTCCTTGTGGTTTCCTTAACAATGGTGAAAACCCGATTAAAAAAAGGTAATATTTTTACGCAATAACGGTTTCTGTTGGGTTTACTTGTTGTAGTTCAATTGATCCTGACATTTTCACTGAATATTTAAAATACGATCTTTCTAGACGTGGTACATTTTTCAAAACGCCGGCGGCTTGCGCGTTTTAAAAAGCAATTTAAAATCGTAGAGTTGGTTTAGTTTATATTCAATTTTATGTGCCAAAAATAAATTTGATTTTATAAAAATGGTCAAAAAATTGATACGTTATTCACCAAAAATCTGTATACGTAATTTTATTTCAAAAGCGTTTAAAATGTTAAAAATATGATGAACATTTGTTGGCTCCATAAAAATGCCCAACAATTTGAGACTGAAAAACACGGACTATTATAATTAATTATTTAGTTACGTATTTAATTTATGAACACAATTTTAATATTTATCTGAAGTTTATTTTAGATAATTTAAATAATAATATCTGTTTAATAATTATATCTAGATAAAATATATCTAAAAAAAAAAAATAAAAAAAAATAAATGTTCTATTACCCGTGATAGTAAATATTAAACACCTCGCATCTACTCGTACCCTTTGCATTTACAGAATTATTTTATCCGTTTACATACTATAATATTCTTAACAATGACAACAAGTAGAAAAAATAAAATAAAATGTTTTTTTTTGCTTGGTAAATTCCACCTATCTATCGTCTTATTCGAGATAATTTAAATATTCGTTGTCTTTATCTGTATCTAGACGATTTTGAAAAACATTATTATATTATATCTTTATCGAGATAAAATGATAAAATGATCTGCGTCTAGAAACACCGTTCTCAACAATGATTTAGCGTTAATAAATTAATTTCTCCTCTTTATCGGACTTTCGCCCAATAAGCCCACCCGTGAGAAACATCTTAAAAAATACATTATTTTTTTTTTCATTTTCTCGCGAAAATTTATACGAGTAAAATAACATATATTATGATAATAAATACACTGTCCGCACATTCGCATTTATGTTGATCCAACGGAATCTTTTTTCTTTTTTTTTTTTTCTTCTTCTTTCCATTTACGCGATATTTTTTATGAAACGCCGCAAGTACCCGTAATCATAACTGCAATGTTTATTTTGAAATATTAATATAATTATTATCAGTTTTGTAAACGTGTTATTATGCGCAATCAAAAAGTCACAGCTGGACAATCGATATTACCGTACTTGTAAAATATTATAATACAACAACTTGTACGTTAAATCATTCGGAACAGTAAAATTAACATAATTTCTCCGGCCGGGTTATAATAATATAATACTATCGCACGCCCTACATTTTTCATATAGATACATAATAAATAATATTTTTTTTTAAGTACGATGTATACACGAACCGTTGTTGTAGAGTATATATATAATTTTTTTTTACTGTTATACCACGGAATAGAATTTGACCAAAAAAATAAAAAAATAAAAAACTATAGTCTTGTGGTACCGCCGCAGGTGATTTATTAACCACTTTACGGTGCCCGCCGACGTTCATTTTCGTAGATTTAATGTCCAAGATTGATTTTTTTTTTTTCTTTATCCACACACTATACACTAAGCTGCAGCTACCACTTATTTTCCACGTAATATTATTTTCACTCGGCCTTTTATTTGTTTTTTTTTTTTTTTTTTTTATATATTAAACCGATAACGTTACAATATTATTATTAACGTTAACGATAATCTAAAATGTATTAGACAGACGAGAATATACCCAAAGAAATGATCAGATGTCCGGTTACAACAACGATATTAGAATATTAGGTAAGTATATTAATAGAATTCATTATCAGATTGAATAAAGTGTATACTCGAAGAAAAATGTGGGCAGGTGTATATTTTTAATAATTCTTTTTTTTTTTCTTAATACCAAATCATCTAACCCAGACGATCAATAAGTTCGTGATTGTCAAAATGTGTAGAAAAGAAGAAGAAAAAATCCAAACATACTTTGCTCCATGGGTGGGACAGTGGAAAATGTTGGAATGTAGAATGTATTTGGGTAATATAATTTATACATTTGTACTTTTAACACCGATATAAATAACTAAAAAAAATAATATATATCTATTAATCCGCATGAATTCAAACAAATTTCAAATAAAGCTGAAAAACAGGCAGAATATTATTTTAAAAATTGTACCACGTCTATAAAACCTAAACTTCCAAGATGCTTTTGGGAAAAAAAAATCGTGATTCCGGATTTTCGATATTTGTGTGTGGCCATCCATAAGAGCAACCTTCGATAACATTCGTGTTGCCAGAAAAAAAAAAATGTTCAAATACAAAACGAACAAAGTCGAAAACGTTAAATAGCTATATAAATGGCATTCTTTACATTTCTGTTATGTTGCGAAATACGCCTGAATATAACGGACGTAATGTTTGTAATTATCATTCTTGCGTTGAAGACGGGTTTGAATATGTTAAGCAAGAGTTATATTGTACGGAGAAAAACTGCTCAAGTCAGGCAACGTGGAAATTTTCGACGGTTAAAATATTATAATGTCTTAATTATGTGCATTAGGCGCCGCGGACTAGTGTAGGTAAAAAATTAAATAGTTTTATAACGACGATAATTAAGGTGTAACCGTCACCGGGCTGCTTTATGGGAAACTAACAAATTCGAATAATTGCCAAGCGTAGTTTGGAAAAATCATTTTGCAAAATATTTAAAATCTGAGGATTTGTTCGCTAAGGTCGCGCTCGCAATTCTTCGCCGTATAATAATACGCGCTAGTTATGGGGGGTGTGTGTGGGGGGGGGGAGAAATCCGGATTATAGCGTACAAAAGAAAAGAAGAAGAAAAAAAAACTCTTTTTAATATAAACTCTTTATGAAATTATTTCAAGCAAAATCTGTTTATAGACGACGTAATTGCATAAATTCCCGATGCAGGAAAAACGAGAACAAAAACTGTCTGTTTAATTGTACGGAATTTTTAATATCAAAGTACGGAATTCGCGAAAAACCGTTTGATCCGACGGAACGAAATAAACGAAAAACGGCAGGTCACGGGGGGGTAGGGGGGGGTACTTTCGCTACACAGCTTTCGACACGACCGTGACGCGAATTTAATGAAAAAACCAACCCTGTTTTCTTTTTATTTCTTTTCTTGTGCCCGGGGCGAATTAATAAACATCTAATATATCTCCGGCGTCGTGGAAAATTGAATGTCCCGAAAAATATAATTATTTTATTATTACGCGTCCGCGGGCAGTCGTTACACGATAATATTATTAAACAGACCGTCGTCGGCGGCCCTGTCGTATCCGAAAACGTATCCCTCGGCAATATGTCCACAATACATTTGTATTTTCCGCTGTATATTTTTTTTTTTTTTTTTTTTTTTTGTAAATTATTAAATATAATATACAGTGTGTTTCACTTAAATAACGATGGTAACACGAATTATTTCAACCGGACGGACTTGGACCGAAACGGTGGTAATTTTTTTTTTTTTTTTTTTTAGGATAACTGGAGAACAAAATACACATTTTTTTTCAGCGAAATTTCCATATTTTAACCACGACGGTGGACGCACGATGTCGCAATAAACCGGACGTTTTCTCAAACAACTCTTTTTAGCGCCTGCAGATGTCCGGACGGTCCCTATTTCTACGGCGGTTATACGTTCTGGTAATTTTATTTCCCGAAAACGTACATAAATGATATCCGAAATATTTCATGTAAAATAGTCACCGCTCTCCGCCCGAATATCCTATCTAACAATTACCTTATAATTACCTTATAATCGTGTTTTATAAAGTGTATTGTTAAATGTCGCCTGTTGATATGGACAAGGTCTAAACTATCATGATCTCAATAGGCGTTTATTATTATTCAATTTACATTTCGGTTGATTGTTAGAAAAAAATAAAATAAAATATATATATATTTATATACTCTCAAAACGTTAAATTTAAGCTAAATAATGTGACGTTACTGTTGGTCTATAGACTAGATATCCTTAAAATATTTAAAATACTGTACTGTATTAAGCATTAAAAAAAAAAAAAAACATTAGTAAATACGCAGTTTAAAAATAGGAAACTGTACAGAAATACGCGTACAATAGTAAAAAAAAAAAAAAAAAAAATATGTCAAATAATATTCTATAATAGAGCTTCCTGGGTAATAGTTATTTACATTTCATTAATGTATGAATCCGCGTCGAAATGTTTGCGTATGGTTTTTTGAACAGAAAAAAAAAAAAAAAAAACGCGCACACGGTTCAAAAGCGAGTATTTTAAATGTACTTACAGGATAATTTCAACGGGTGCTACGATATGCTACGTTCCTTTTAATGCGACAAAAAAAAAAAAAAAAAAAAAATCAAATTAATGAAACGTTTTGTTATTATACAATATCATACATACATTTAGGTATATTAATTTCGCCGTAATTAATTTACAAAAAAAAAAAATAACAAATCATAAATCGTTATGAATATATCAAAATTCAACACTAACGAAATGGGTTTGCAAAACTTTTCGCGGATCGAATTTCTGGGCGTTTATTTTACGGAAAGTGTTATATTATTTATACGGTGTGCGTCCCGCAGTAATTATTATTCGCGTTGCGTTAAATTACGCAAACACAATTTGCATAATTAATATTTTCCATTGATATTTTCGTCGACGATTCCACGTGCCGAAAATATCCTGTTGTTTAAACGCGTCGGTATAATAATAATAATAATAGTATTAATATTGTTCGCCATCAGCAAGTATAATCCAATAAACCCGTAAACGACACATTTTGTTTTGTTTTTTTTTTTTTTTTTTCGTGAATCGCATCAAAGTCACGACGGCGAAGGGAATTATTGCGTATTTACAAGCGAGGGCGATTATTGGCCGTCGTCGTCGTGTTTGCCGCTCGTGACATTTCGGTATTCCGTCGCATTTACGGCGGCAATTGCGTTCCCGTCGAATAAACAACGACCGTCGATGGCTCGGTATTGGCTCCACAGAGGAAAAACAAAAATAAATATATATATATATATACTAAAGGTAAAAAAAAAAAAAAAAAGGGGGGCATTATTTTGGATTTTTTTTCTTTTGTCATTTTTGTACGTCGATTCCCCCCCGAGCGCCGGATTGTCGGCACCTCGTACGCCGGCGTTACGTACAAGAGCGCGGATTTTTATGAAATTCTAAACTTTCCCGTTTTTTATCGGTGTGATCTTTACGAATCATAATAGTCCGAAACCAATGGGTTTCGTTTTTTTTTTTGTTATTTTTGTTCGCATATTTAACGGCCATTGTATAATTTCAACAAATTTCATAATGTATTAATGTGCAATAGCATATTGCAGCGAAAATTTAAAAATACATTTTCTAGCCATTAAATAGTTAACCTAACCTAACCTAACCTAAATAATTGAAATAAAGATAAAGACGACTAATCGATTATCGGTATTATTGCGACACAGTTATCAACAAATATATAAACTAATAAAATCAATTATCAAATAAAATATGTGCATATTTTTTTATTTTTTTTTTTACAATATTACCTAATTTAACATTTTTTTTTTTTTTGCATATTTACATGATTTCGACCATATAGCATCGAAGTATGTTTCGATACATTTTATTGCACAAACGTCGGCGCTCTAGTTATTATGACGTACCTATATATATGATTTTTATTTTCTTCTTTTGGAAACACTGCGTGTTTTCGGCGTGGCAAAAATTTTCGTGTATTGCTAAAAGGAATATCTTTTTTTTTTTCTTTTTTTTTCTATAATCGATACACTATTTTTATCTAAACTTTATTTTTTCAAATTCACAAGTCATCGAGTTAATTCGAATTTACAACCATTTTCACGTACCGAGTTAATTTTTTGACAATTTGTTTGATTTTTGTTTTGCTATAAATCCGATTATATACGTTTAAAAAAATAATTATTCACCCGTTTTTTTTTTTTTTTTTTTAAGAAATCGGCATATCCTTGTTAATGAAAAGGTACAGATGCAAACAAATTATTTTTCCCAGCTTGTTTCTAAGAGTTTGCATATATATATTTATATAATTGTCGACAATTTAGCCAAATAATATACAAATGTGTTTCATATCAATACGTTCTAATAGTTATATCTAACTACATTTTGTTTATCTATATTTTGGAGTACATTCATTTTTGCAATATATATTTATTTATATTTGTAACTACAATTTGTTCTATTATAATTTATAAATATAAATTATTGATATTATTTTTTTTTTTTTTTTTAATACATATTTCATTAGCTTATTTACCAATTTTTTATTGCTATAAGGAATATATATATTTAGATCACTTTGAGGTCATAAAGTCCCTAGCCCTATTAATAATTTTATCGACGTAAAAGATAAGTGAGCATCGGAATTCATATAATTATCTGTAATAATATTACTTACGTTTGTCTTTTAAATTTTTTTTCATCCAAATTGACGCACAGCGATAATAAACATATATATATATATATATGTTATTTTTTATTACAATGTTCATAAAACGATAATGCGATCTAGATAAGTAATCTTATCTGAACGCGGCGTAGTATAGTGACTTATCGAAAACCGTATAGGTCACAACGTTGAGGAGAGTTTCCGATTATAGTAATTTCTTAATAATAATTTTGTCGTGGAAAAGGTATAAGGACAACGGGTTATAGAATATGTTTAATATTATGCTACGGGTATCCTAAGAATGTTACGCCAAACCGAATTATTGAATTATTTCGACGGTAATTGATCGTATAAACTTATATAAAATTATTCGACAGATTGTTAATCGGCGCTTAACGTTCCCGTGGATATTTTGTATTGGCACTAATACGTCGACGATTGCAAACAACGTCATTATTAGTTAGACGCGTTTGTCGACCGAAAGAAAAAAAAAAAAAAAAAAAAAAGTCCTTTATGTAAAACGCGAATATTAAAAAATAATAATAATAATGTTAATAATATCACGGGTACGCGGTTTTATAGTACAGCCGTATTTCGATTAAAACTACCGGGTAAAAATCACGGGCCGTCCATTAAAATTAAATTAAATTCACGAACATTACTTAAATTTCTACCTATTATATATTTGATTACTATACGAGGTTCAGATTTCAAATTTGTAATTATATAAATGGTGTTTTAATGCGTGTTTATGCTATACGTTTCACTAATACCAAAATACCCACCGACAACGTTGGTTTTCAATATGATTTTATTAATTTATACTCGTCGAGCCACTGAAATACGCTTTTTTGAATAAAAAAAAAAATAATAATAATAATAATAATAATAATAATTATGACCTTTTGCGTATACGGTCGGCAGTCATGCCAACAGACGGTATAATATTTATCTTTATAAATAATTCGATTGATGAAATTATTGAAGAACATTTGAAAAACTCTGGCCTAAGATCGATTCAGTGAATTACAGACATTTGTAAAGATTTATCTAAATTTTTACGTCGACTCATTACAGAAATAGCAACCGACGTCTTGAAATTACCATTAGACGCATTTTTAATTTTTGTTCAGTACCTATATGAAAAATGTACAGTTAGAAATTGTCTTTTTATCGAGAATGTGTACAATTTTCTAAATGCGTTTTCAACTTTGTAAAAAACCAAATTTTCGCCGACGATTTTATTATTCTAAAAAGAAAATACGAAAAAAAAAAAAAAAGATCACGACGAAAGTGAAAACTATGAACCATCGAATACATGTGTATTGTATAATGGTTTTGTTTTAGGGTAAACCAATATTTCTGATATTGTACTATCAAAAGTAGAATCCTCAAAAGTTGTGTATATGTAGGTGGGCGTGCAGTAATTGTCTAAGTTTGCCCCACAATGAAAGAAATAACGATTTGTGCCCCTTCTTGTATCGGCTGTATCGAGTATCATACTATAGATATCTATAGATATCCTACATAAAAAAACTTTTCGAGCACTCTTGTTACCAACACAGATAAAACTTCAATCGTGTACATCGTTTTGAAACCAACTGTTCCCACGGGAATTAGAAAAGTCGTCAAACAAATCAAAAATATAATTAAAGTTTGTTCCATTTATGTCTACAATTGTTTTAGATCTCGAGTGGATCTAGGCAAAAACTAAAACTTTAAATCGCATTATGTACTTACCGCGATTTCTCTCCAATATACAATAATAATATGATGTCGAAAAAAAAAAAAAAAAAAAAAGGAATTCCAACAAAAGTGTTTTAAGTTCAATTTTTTTTTTCTTTTCTTTTTTTAAATTGTATTGTAAGTAATTCGGTAGATAATATAAACATATACAAAATATTATTAAAATAATTAGTTGTTTGAAGGCTTTTTATTGCTATTCATTGTAGATATCTAATATTTATTTAATCGTGTTATATATAAGTAGTTGGTATTATTGAAATAATTGAACATACAATATAGATACATAATATATATACACAATATATATATATATTATGTATTTATTGTACTTAAACTTAAAGATAAATTATACATTTATTATTATGATCGCATTATTCTGCGGTAACCGTGTAATTATAATTATTTTATTACATTCTCAAGTCCGAAAGAATTAGTAAAAGTATTGTGAGTCACTAATAAGCGAAGATAATTAATATTTTTACGGTATAGAAAAAAAAAATAATAATAATAATGTAAAAATCACACTATGTTATGATTACCACTAAAATAAAAATTAAAAAAAAAAAAAAAAATTAACTCTCCGTCGACAACTGATTTATATTTTAACTCAATTTTCCAAGGTCTGCAATTATTCATATGTAATAATTCATACAGAATATGTGCTTCTATTTCTATAATTATTAAATGTACATCCTATACGTGGCTGCATTTTTGGAGCCACCTTCTCTAAAGTGGTATACTGGCCGATTCTCTGGGCGTATAACTCAAGGGAACTCGATGAAGTCCCGTAATCAACTTTTCATTTATAAGAGGCCAAGGAGGGTGGCTTCAGCCCTTTCCGTTAGCCGTGTGAAAATACAAAAAAAAAAAAAAAAAAATACTATTTATTCAATTAATTAATAAAATAATTATCGTTGTACATTTTGCACCACACAATTGTACGTATCTTATAAAATAACCTCATTAAAAAAGGCTTTACATTATATTTTTAACCCCCCCCCCATTAAAAAATCCCGGGTACGCTACTGGAAAAATATATAAGTACGTAAAAAAAAAAAAAAAACTATCTGTGACTATATAACATATTTTATTAAGATCCCTTGGCTTTTTTTGCTTATAAACCGATTTTCGTGCTGAACCACTTTTTTCGCATATTTAAAATTAATTCGGACTTATTTTTAAAATCATATGAATTGAAACTACCTGTTACGTCTAATTACCGTTGTAATTCGTCCCCTGCCCCCCCCCCCAAAAAAAAAACCATTTCAACTCCTATTCCAGGCTGAGTAAAAAATGATTCCCGTTTCGATTCGATTATTATCTAAAATTTACGTTTGTAAACATTCAAATTAATCACATTTGTTTAGCGCACAATATTGAATAAATAAAAAAAAAATAGGAAAATAAACCATTAGAAACTATCGTAATATTATTTATTACATATTGTCATTATGTATTCTTCTAGATATTTCCCGGACAAAATAAAACATTGCACAATATTTTTTTTTTTTTAAATCATCCTCACAGTCAACGATCTCGTAAATCAGCCATTTCCGACAACTAAAATACTATGTATAGTATTACGTATGTCGTATATAGTACATATATATATATATATATATATATATATATATACATTTAAAATATTGTTACAATAACCGCAAGAGGCAAACGGTATAAAAAAATTAAAAAAAAAAAAAAAAACAGCCTCGGTTTACTTAGTCACGGCGATGACTGTTATTGTCATCACTGTAGCGTTGTGACTCAATATAATATTATTCATGTGGCGGCTGGTACAATAATGGCAATAACGATAATAATAGTACGGGTATTGCGGTTGCTGTATGTGATTCGGTCACTTGAGTTTGTCCGTTGATTGGTTGTAAAAACTGTTAAACTGTGTTTAGCGGCGTCGGATGATAACGCCGGGGAATTTGTATCGCCGTTATTACTATGGCCGTTATTACTGCCGCGAATTAGATATTAGATAGAAAAAACTCGAGAAAAAACTACAAAATGGAAACTTAAATTTAAATCGTTTTACCCGTTATCGGTAGTCGCGTAGCTCCGTGCTTATTGGCACCGCCTACACGATTTTCAAACAACTTCGACATAAAATCCGTATAATTTTCCGAGTGGTTTCATTCCGAATTTTTCATTTGATGCACGTATCATAATAAGATAGAAAGATAGAAATACTTAAATGGAAAAAAAAAAAATGTGGCCCGGCCGATCTCAAGTGTACACTTCGGTCACGCTCAACTCAAATCAATTACACCGGTCGGACAGCCGAATGGGTGGAAAACGGATGGTCTGAGTCGCTGCGATGCGTTTGTGTTGGACAATCTAAGGAAAAATATCGTCGTTATCCAAACCCCTTAAATATATTACAATATTGTCGACGTTGCTGGTTTTTTGTTTTTTTTTTTTTTTTTTCCAACTACTCAAGACGAATCTTTTCACCGGGAGAAAATCCACACAACACTCCGCACGATGATAATAACTCTTTGGCCCTGCTATTCGTATTGTGCAACGGCGTGTAAATAGGTGTACGCGTTTTCGGATTAGGACCGAATTCCATTAGAGGAAAATCGCGTAAAAAAATTCGAAATTTACTTCCGTATCGTATTTTAATGTTACGAATTTTATTATTAGCCGGTCCGATTTATCTACCGGTTAATTTTATGTATAAATAGTTTTTTCGAATTCGGTTGAATTTTTTTTTTTACTAACGTAGTTTTATTTCGTACAATCGGTTTTACTAGATAATATTCCGATTTCTATTGATATAATATAATAAAAAATGGCCGGTGCGTTTATTATTTAAAATTAAAACGGTGTTATTACAGTGTACAGTAATAGTAATATTGCCGACAATCGAACAACCGTACAAATGAATGTTTTTTTTTTTTTTTTTTTTTTTTTTTTTTTTTTTTTTCTAAAACACTACTGTTTTATGTGCAATTATATTAATTGCAACACGAGGGCGTGTTCACACGCGCGTTAATATATTACGGCATTTTTAATTTTCGAACAGCCACTCCGTCATTCCGTCGGCCATTGGATTATTTGGCTAATTTAATTTTGTAACACTATACCTGACAAGAATTACGAGCGCATTTCCCGCTGTCGGGCGGTTTTTGAATATATCATAATATAATATATTCGGGTGTACACGACTAGGATCTATGGTTACGGTTTCGTATAAATAGTGTTTCGTGAAGATTTTACTTGATTATTAATACTGTGTTATTATGTACGTTTATCGTTTAGCGCGACTAACGACGTCTAGTCACCGGCGACAGATGACAACAAGTAACAATATTAGTCACGAGTTCCAACTGTGACAAATTTTCGTCGGTTTTTTTTTTTTTTTTGTTTATCTCTGAAACGCTATTGTACAGTGCAATGGGTTATGATAATATTATTATCTAATATATATATATATATATATATATATGGCCAATGGTTTTTTTTTATTTTTTTATCACTTCTTAAATAACTGTAATTTTTCAATATTCATCACTAGTATTATCATTATCGTTATGTATGGACAACACAATTTTCGAAAAAACAAAAGTATATGCCTCGTCGACAATATTGTTCCTAATATTGTACTAATATTTGTTATGTTTGTTTGGTGATGGGATGGGGGGCGGGGGTATTCAAAATTATTATGTTTTTTTTTTTTTTTAAACCCGATGTACCTTCTAGCTGTTTTGGAGAAGCCAATGTGTGTTATGTGAAAAGACACTGGAAACGGTCAAGTTCTTTTTATCAATGTAACTTTTGATATTTTCAAAAAAAAACGTCAAAATTGTTCACAGCTGTATATCAAATATCTGATGAAAACTAAGACACTCTAAGACAATTATTTTTGTCGACATTTTTTTAGGCGTAATAATTATACGCTTGCACAAAAACGTTTGGAATAATCGAATAATGAATTCCGTAAAGTATCACGAGTATCACGATTACTACAATCGTATCACTTGGGGCGCAACGAGAAATTTTACACGAGAAGGCGGTTTTTTTTTTTTTTTTTTCTGATAGTTTAAGTACGCGTCTGCAACGGGTGCAACAATTGCCGTCAGTGTCGGTGGGAGGGGGAGATGTGATTGATATATCACGCACATCAGATCATTTTTTTTTTTTTTTTTTTTAAATAAATATCAGTTTTTTTTTTTTTTTAAACACTTGAACCGCCAACCGTATTCGTAATCAGAGTGTCATCCGCGTATTGTATTGTTCGTGATTATAAACGTAATAATTTAAAATGATTTTTTTTACTTTTAAATTTGGAATAAGCCAAATAATAATAAGCTTGGCAAATGCTAAGCATACGTCGCAATATTCAATTTGATATAGACGACGACGTCTTGGCCAGTAAACCGCGCAGAACGGTAACATAAAAAAATATAGTTTAATAAAGATAATAAAAAATAATAATAACCGAAATACGTTTGTTACAGTAGATATGATAAAAAAAAAAAGTATAGATGGATCAAATGGACAGAGTTCAACTGATGCGTTCATTTTTTTATTTTTTCTCTGATATTACCCACGGAAGAAAACCTTAAATACGCCATTGATTGGCGTAATGACGACGTCTCATTAGTCAATAGTTTTTTTTTTTTTTTTTTAATTTGTATAGTATGGTTCGTATACAGTAATATTTGGTTTGTTAATTGATAGGTTATTTAAAAAAAAAAAAAAAAAATTAAAAAAATTCTGTTGGTTTAGTAGCATTGCGTCACGTAGGAATAAGTAATCGAGTTCGTGTACGGAAACTCGTCACAGGACCAGATAGCAACAAGATTACAATAATAACTTTTTTTTTTTTTTTTTTTAATATATATATATATAGTCTAGTAAAACCTACTGGTTTTTGTGTAAAACGTGTTTTTAATTTAATAGTTACACGATTAATTACGATTTTGTTTTTCATAGCCTTGGTTTTTTTTTGTTAATTTAAACGTACCTAGGTATAATTGTTTTTAAATATTGATGAAAAAAATGTGTAAAACTGGTTAGGTTAATGTATTGAGTGGATACCGAAAAAAAAGAAAAAATAAATCTGACGGTGTTATTCGTGACGTAAAATAAAACAAGACAGGCGATTAATTGTAATACGCGGGAGACACGTTTCGACGGATACACTTATAGACATTCTAACATTTCTCTATACGGGTATTATTGTAGTGTACGCGTAAAACGATGTATCGAAAACAGTTAAAGGGAAAAAAAAAACACTGCAACAATCCAGCAGCTATTGTTTTTTTCTTTTTTTTTTTTAATATATGACATTTTTCAATATGGGGTAGCGCGGGCATTTGAATTCCGGTTTATTCAACTGCAAGACGAAACGAACCGAGTTCGGATGTTTATTTTGTCGACTCGTATTATCGTCCCGGACGTATGCGCATAATTTTGTTTATTGACATTATTTCGCATAGCGAATTCTTATTTGTATAAGACAAAAAAAAAAACCCCAAGTTGTTATTGTATCGTTCGGTCGTTTTTAATATATTAATATATACCGAAAATCAATATTACAATAACTACGTGGGTCGAGCCATAACGAAAATTGCCGGTCTTTTACGTGCATTTCTAATCGAATTACAAAACGAAAAAACAAAATCGAAAATTCCTACGTATTCCCCGATCGTTAAGAAAACTAAAATTTCAATCAAAAAAATTTCCACCCTCGACGCACCAAACTAGAATCAAAATTATTCCGTAAAAGATACTAAAAAATTGTATACTGGCGGACCGAAAAAAAATAGTAAAACACCTGGCCAAGCTCAAAATCACAGATAATAATTTTTAAGCCCCCCCCCCTCACAAAAAAAATTAATTGTCAACTGTTTTTTTTTGTCAAATGAATACAAATGCAATCAATAATTCACGATTTAGTGAAACATGCCAGACTTCGCACATTACACATCCAGCCCTGAATATTCGTACGGTTATAATAATATCACCGGCCAAAGACGTGTAACAAAGGTGTGTAACCTAAAAAGTAATTCACCAAAAATTTAACGGATAAAAAAGTTTTGCATTTTGCACGATAAGAACGACGAACACACAATTCCCGGCGAGGAGGGGGACCACTTAAGGGCGTTGTGCTCTTGTATATTTTTAACGACGTACAACTAAAATATTATCGTATAATATCACCGCAGAATCGCAACTTAAAAGTTCTGCGGCATTAATATTTAAAAACGGGATCATTTTCAAAGGTAGGGTGTATACAGTGTCGCAATAAGTTGTTTTTTTATTTTTTTATTTTTTTTTTTTAAACCGAACAAATTTAGCTGCAAATGCATTCAGTGCACGTGCCGTTACGCACATCATCCCTCATATTGTAGCCCGTCGTGGTTATAAATAAGCGATATTTTTTTTCCAGACGACGACGCCGTTTCTGTTCACCGTTAACACTAGCCGTCCCCCGAGTCTTGTGGCCAAGAGACGTGAGAGAGTCTTGCCGTAAGACAAGGGTCTTACGTTGATCTCTTGCTGCTTTTGGACCTGAGAAAAGAAAAAGAAAAATGTTTTATATATGAGAGGTACGCCTGTTGTTCTTATGCGCTCTCCGGTAAGTAATCCACGGCCGAATGTCGGATTTTCCAACTTGCCGACCGTTTTCCGTGACTTTTAACGACGGGTTTAAACAATGTCGGACGCGGCCAATGATCGCGCGGACCGGGAAAAGTTTTTTCGGCAAACAACCCCTGCACCCCCCCCCCCCCATCAGTCGACAAATTCGGTAAGTTTGCCCGAAACATTTGGAATAACGCATCTAACGGTTAAATAATTGTAGGTTTAGACAAATCAAGCAAAGGTAACCGCTGTTTTTTTCCCCACCCGTGTATCATATAATAGAGACCATCTCGAGAACTCGAAAAAAAAAAAAACACAACGCACTCAGTATTTCAGTGTTACTCGTGTCACCGCAGTAAATCAAACGGTCCTAACGGTCTTGGTCAGTCTGACCTAACCAAATATATTTCAGCACGTTAAACAACTCGTCTAAATTATAACTTCTGCACGCATATAAAACCCACGTAGAATCGCATAAATAAATAGTGGAATGGTAAAACATGTATATTATTATTATTATAGACGCAAATACGTATATTCATAGGTTAGGATTACATTAACGAATATTACAACGACTGCACGTTGACTGTCACGATCGCCGAACATTATTTAATAATAATTTACGTTTAAACCAAATCAAATAAAAATATTATTAATATTTTATTGTATAAAAACTCTAACTCTAAACACACCGTTATCTTCTTCTTCTTCTGTATATATAAAAACACTTGTCCTGGGTGATTCATCATCGCCTAGCCGGAACTGCTGAAGCTATGGATATGAAATTTTCAGTAAATGTACTTATTATTATGTATAGGCGCACTAAGAAAGGATTTTTCGAAATTCGCATTTTAAAGGGTTAGTTATACGTAGGGGTACAAAGGCTGATGAAGTAAAGTCATGCCTAAAAGCTTCGTATTTGTGGCCACATATCCAGAAAGTTGCACTTCATAATAATATGAGGGTTCATGTGAAAGGTGACACATCTGCTGGGACTTTCGCTGAGATGATACTTAAAATAGGAGACGGAAATTTCCCTTCATTGGAAGGTGAGATCACTATTCCCTCAAATTTGTGTACAGTTGTTAGCTCTTTATCAGAACTAACTTCCAGAATTTACCCAGATATAATAAATATCAAGATGAAACCCATCGAATGGTTGTGCGAGCGAGCCATCTTAACTCCAAAGAACGACAAGCCAGCCGAAATCAATGAAATTCTACTAATGGCGTTTAATGAAAAAGCTGATGAATATAAATCTTTTGGTTCGGTGATCCAATCAGATGATGCTGTCCATTACCCTTAAGAATTTCTTAATACTCTGAATCCTTCTGGTCTTCCATCACATAAAGTTATCCTTAAAATTGGAGCACCTATAATGTTACTAAGAAATCTTAACCCACCTAAATTGTGTAATGGAACTAGATTGCAAGTTAAAGCTGTGCACAAAAATGTAATAGAAGCTATAGTTATCACTGGGTGTGCTAGAGGAGATATAGTTTTAATCCCGAGAATAACGTTAATACCAACTGATTATCCCATTGAGTTTAAAAGAATACAATTCCCACTCAAAGTTTGCTATGCTATGACTATTAATAAGTCTCAAGGACAATCATTAAGCATGGCAGGGATTGACTTGAGAGAAGAATGTCGCAAGAACTATGTCGCATGTTCTAGAGTTAGCTATGCCAGTAGTTTGGTTATTTTAGCCCCAAAAGGCAGTACCAAAAATACTGTTTATAAAGAGGTTTGGTTAGAAGATGAACAAAATATGTCAATATAAATATTGGTGGGTTTTTATAACACCATAATGTATTATTACAAAAAGTTATAATTTTTTGGGTATATTTTATTTCAACATTGTGTCGATTAGAATTGTATTTTACAAGTTGTCTTCAAAATATTAAAATAATTTTTTGCTGACTTCTGAATGTTACAATACATGGGCAACCTAGGATAAACTAAAAGCAGCCTGTAATAAATATAAAAACTGATAAAATAAAAGTTATAGTAGGTAACACAAAAGAACTGTACACGGGCGAAGCCGGGTTATTCAGCTAGTTAACAATATAACTATGGGTTTTGTTTGAAATAAAAATATGCCAGTCCAATTGGTGTTTTGTTCATCATTGCTACGCTCCTCGTACAACAGGAGGCTATAGCGTCGATTGTACGATTGCTAACGAAAAAATGAATTCTGAACGATGTTCGGTTTATAATGTTTTGAAATGCTGTCGAAATGTGCACGTTAAACGGGTTTATATAAAAAAAAAAAAAAAATACATTACGCTCAACTTTTTTTTCGTTTTTACCATTAGGTACAACTTACGATGATCTTTGTGTCAAATTTTCGTGTCTTTCTGCCGGGCCAAATAAATTGTATTCATATAAATTGGAGAATATTACGCGAAATTTTGTGATTTTTTACGGTTACCGTCAAAATCTAAAATTTCGAACCCTATAGTCGGGTGAATGAAAAGTAGCCGCTGATGCCCATGTTGTTATCAATCGCGCTTTACGTGATTCACTTTGAGAACCCATGGCTTATCGAAAAAAGAAAATTGCCAGCGGCCACTTTTCATTCACCCGACTATAGTAGACAAAATAACCAGCTCAGAATTAAAAAAAAAAAAAAAAAAATTGAATATTAAAGATGTGTGTAGATATATTGGTGGCGTATTTGTTATTTTAGGTTCGTTTTGCCACTGATTGCAAACGAAAAACGATTGTGGTCGGAGCACGACGAATTAGTTACATTTATATTAAAAACTGCAACAATTCGTAACTGCGAAATAAATTGAAATTATTAGAATTTTTTTTTTTCCCCCGTAATCTAAAACTCAGTAAGGAAAAATGTTGGTCGAAACAACTAAAACGTTTTTTTTTTTAAAACGCCGTAAAATAGGGTGACCATACGTCCCCGTATTTCAACTTAGTGTCCCGAAGTCCCGACTAAAGTCATACGGGACGCATTTTGTCAAGTCTGTCCCGTTTTCGCACTTACTGTTAACTTATGTGACTTAACTAATATATTATCAATCGTAGAATATTCTTTGGCAATGCCGGGTACAAATGCTGCGGTAGAACGGATTTTTTCAACCATTATTGTGTGGTGAACTGACGAAAATATTCGGTTTTTTTTTTTTTTTTGGTTAAAACTATCAAATCATTGTGAAAATACATTTAAAAAAAAAAAAAAAAAACTATTCTTGTAATGAGTTTTATTAAAAGAAACTACGTTACTGGGGTGCAATCGATTCAGCACAAAAGTACGAGGTGTGACAATAAAATAACGAGACTTTTTGAATAAAAGTTGTTTATTTTAAAAATGTTATAATTTAATGATTATCACCTTCAAAGTACCTTCCCTCAGCATCAATACACTGTTGCATACGTCGCTGCCATTCTTGAAAACAGTGTTGCCAATTGCTTTCATTCAGCCCTTTTAGAAGTTCTGCCGTTTTCATTTTTACGTCATCAACTGTTTGAAAATGGGAAAAGAAATAAGAAGGAAATAAGAAGAAGTCACAAGAAGCAAGGTCTGGCGAGTACGGGGGATGTTGAAGTACAGAAATTTTTTTTTCAGTTAAAAAACGTTGAATTGAAAATGCACTGTGAGCTGGAGCATTGTTTTGGTGAAGAACCCAGCCATTTTTCCATAGATCTGGTCGCTTCTTTCTAACACGTTCTCTTAATTTAATTAATACCTCTTTATAATAATATTGATTAATTAATTTTGTGGATTTTTTCAACGTTTTCGTTTGTTGAAGACGTGGTAAGACGTCCAGAACGATCATCGTCTTCGACGTCCTCCCTTCCACTACAAAACCGTTAGTGCCATTCAAAAACACGAGCTCTTGATAAACATTCTTCACCATAAACTTCACATAACATACGAAACGATTCCGCGGCAGTTTCTTTTAATTTAACAAGAAATTTAATGTTAACACATGTTGTTCGATTTTTATATCTAACATTTTTCGGCAGTATAGTCGAACTCGCACTAATAACAAGGCTACTAACGTATAAGAAAATGAATCGATGCCATCAGTGTTTATAGTACTTTTATATAAGTGTTTTCTAATCATATTTCAATAATCGTTTTATAGATAACGTTAATAGTTTAGGTTATATTTAGAAAGTCTCGTTATTTTATTGTCACACCTCGTACACAAAATTTGCAGAGGAAGATATTTACCAGCCATCATCGTCAAAATAATATATGTTTTTTTTTTGTATTTTTTTGTACATAATAATATTTTTTTTGTTTTATCTAGCGAGTAAGCACACACACACACACACAGAAACACACATTATACACTATGCATGCGTGTGTGTGACGGCGGTTTGGACGCGATCTATAAAGTAATACTGGGTAGGCACCAGGGCGCATGCGTACATGGAACCGTCGTTCGGTGTATTGCCGTACGGGCCCACGGTGTGCGGCGGCGGCTGTTTTGTCTTGGACGCCCATCGAGGAGCCGATCGAGTGGCGGAGGCGACGGGCCCATGGTCCGATTGAACGTAACGAGAGCTCCGTGTACGAGGACAGCATTTTGTTGGCGGGTGAAAATTTAAACCGACGCTGTGTTCATCTTGCGTTCATCGTACGCCACGTCAAACAGTGTCCGCTCACAATCCAAAAAAAAAAAAAAAGGTAATTTTCATTATTCTTTTAGATATACTAATATATTGATATTTTTTAACTGATGGTCACACAAGATCGATATTATTTATTTTCCCGTTATATCGAATATCGCGATGAAATTAATATATTAATATTATCGTTAATCAATATGATAAAATAGTTATATTTATTTATTTTATTTATTCGGTTAATGTCTAGAAATGTATGGTTTATAATAGGATAATTTCGTTTAATGTCTGTTTGTAACGATAAACAATCGCAAACGAAAAATGGTTTTTAGCGGAGTTTGGTTAATCCAGTGCGTTGACAAACGCGTTGATTTGCAACAACAAAATATTTAGAATTATCGTTTTCGTGTCCGGCAATTTACTACTGGGCCATATTAAACCAAATAAAAACTAAAACTAAAACTCGACAATTGGAAACGGCTCCGTATAACTCAAACAAAAAACGCCAGAATTGTTCAATAATTGTACCGCATCTAGAAAGATTTAATATAATCACTCGGTGAAAATTTCCGGTCTTTACAACTATTTTTAACCGAATTACAACAAATACAAAATCGTTTTTTAAATAACTAAATAAATTGGTTAAATATTTCCGTTTTTTCCCCCGTTATTAAGAAAATTACAAGGTAAATCTTCAATGCACCGAGTAGATCCAAAACGCAACAAAAGACGTGCTCTGTTGTTGTGGTTTTTGACGGTGCAAAATAATTGCTGGTCGAAAAGTTGCCACGGACGGTAAAAAAAAAAAAAAAAAAATCCACACATAATTTAGTAAAGGTCAGAATCTAAATGGAGAACAGGCTTTTCGACATCACTTCAGCGGCAAATAAGTGATGATAATTCGAGTTAGGTTAATAATATTTTCGAACAGAATTAAGTCCTACGGGCTCGTACCGAAAGTGTAAAACCAACGTTGCAACGTGCGAGTTTTCCTTTTTATTATTATTATTATTTTTTCGCCGGTGAAATTATTGGAGATCAATAGCGCGAGCGGTTTTCAACCGCGCAGAATCATCTTCGCCGGCGAATCGCGGGCGGTAGCGTCACGCCCTTTTTAACTCTGCCGGCGCTAAAGTCCACCCCGGTCGGCGGGCGCGCGATTCGCACCGTCACGGGCATTGCCCGTGGGTTTGAAATTGCGTTACGACGACGGTCGTTAGCGCAACGGCGTGTACGGAATTGTATCAAAGCGATTTTTAATCAATTCTCGGCGAATAGTTTAAAATATTACAGGTGGGCGCGTGTGCGCGGAATTGCCGAGCCTTTATCCGCTGGCGCCGGCGGGGCGTCTATGGCGGGGGTTGGGGGCCAGAGCGCGAACCCTTTGATGTTCGCCGGCGACCGTACGGCACCCGCCACGGAACGTTGCGAAAATGTTACGGTACATTAATATCAGAGTGTATTTCACAGTTTCCGACTAATAATCATATTTTGCATACGAATACTTCCTTTTATATATATATATATACCGAGGTTAAGATAGGGCAATCAAATATACCGGTGACAAAATTCAATTGTACATAACATCGGGTGTATTTCCCTTTGTGCGCCACGGCGTAAAATCAATGTTACAATTGTACGGGAACCCCCGTCGAAATGCATAACGTTATTCGTTTTTAAACGATACGAAAACCTTTACACCAAAAAAAAAAAAAAAAATTAAACCCTCCCCCGATTTTTACGTATCGAATCAAACGCCGTAGTCTTTTAACGAAAAAAAAAATTCTCCAAGTAGTTATGGTATTTTTTTCCTTTTAATTTTAATTTAAAACATTATGGCCCTCGTACACGGTCCACGGACCCGTGAATTAATAAATCAGTCAATCAAAACTGACAATCTTCAGTCGTCCGATTATTTTATTTCTATAGTCAACACAATTGTTACTATTGAAAGTGTGTTGTCATTCAATATTTAGTGAAAAAAAAAATAAATATATTTTCATATACGTTAAATTTAAAATAAAAAAACTTTGCGTTAAAATGAATGAAGAAGGTATTATTGGTATTGCTATTTACCTTGTGTGTGATAAAACAAAAAAAAAAAATAACAACCTAGAGAAAAAGACAATTTTGAATAAATGAATGGTTCAAAAAAAATGAATACATGCCATCCTATTATAATCTTCTAGATGAACTTTGACTATTTTCTCCTCCTGACTACAGAAATTATCTCCGCATGGACCACGTGACATTTTCGAAGTTATTAAAAATGATCACACCAATGACAGAGAAACAGGATACTTGTACGAGAGAATCGATTTCGTCGGCCCAGCGTTTATAGTGTACACTACGATACCTGGGTACCGGCGTTAATTTTGAAGAACTTTAGTTCATAACCGCTATCGTTCCACGAACGATTGGAAAGAATCACGACGATAATTTGATCTCAATGTAGTGATTTTTTTTTTTTCTTTTTAGTAGTATTTATGTCAGCTGTTGTATCGATTTCGTTTAATTTATTAGTTAATTGTACATAGCATTCTTGTTTCAAAGTTCTACTTTTGTACAAATCACTTTTAATTTTCCACGTAGCGGGTAAACTGCGGTATAGACGTATAAATTCGCGCCAAAATTCTTCATTATTTAATTTGTTCGCCATTTTTCGACGGAGATATAAAATTTACAAAAGACAAAAAGACACCGGCTGCTTCACACGATTCGATTCGATTGACTGATAGATTGTCATGATTCACGGGCATACATGGTCAATCATCTCGATCGATGATAAAAATTCAAACGTGTTCGACATCGGTCGTGAAATTCGATCGTCAGTCATTATCGTTCGCATGCACACGCCGTCAGTCTTGACTGTCAATCGCGTTGATTGTCATTCGTGACTGACCGTGTATGGGAGGGGGGGCCTTTACGGTTATTTTTATAACTACTGAAAATAATAATAATTGAAATAATTCGTGTCTGTCGCGGTCGCCCCGTGGATCATACCGGCCCGGTGTGACGGTGGATAATACGTAATATTACATGTGAGCGTATGGAAAACAGTGACAATTCGATATACGAGCGGATACTATCATATTTCCGAGGGCTCCCCGTTCCATTCGATAGTCTTTGCACGTCGAACGACACCCAAACCGTACACACGGATATGTCACACGCGCGTGACGATAATATAAAATAGGATTTTATTTATTTATTCATTAAATATGATACAAGCCCAAAAACGCGAGTAGGTAGAAAACGCCGAACGAAGTAGTTGGTCGGTGAGTTTGGCAAGCGCGCGCGCGAGGCGGGAAATAGGCGAGTCGGTAGAGAGTAGTTTGTAAACGACGTGGAAACGCGGACGTTAGCGGGTAGGAATTTCAAAAGAAAGTTGAGATAATTCAGGAGGATAATCGATTGTGCCGGAAATGGGATTGGCCAGGAAAAAGAGTATATAAAAGTGCTTGAGGTCCGCGTCGTATTTTATCATTTTCTCCGGGTATTGTGCATGCGTGTGTATACAAACAGTAAGTCATATAGAAAGCTTTTAAAAAGCCGGCGAAAATACTTAAAAAGTTTGTCCTTTTTACATTTTTTTTTTTTTATTTATTTTTATTTTAAAGGACGTGCGAGGAAAATGCTTTTATAAGGTAATCGTTTGCCGGGACGGAAAACTTTTTTTTTGTAAATATCCGCAACTCTGCGCGGCTCCGGCCGAACGAATATTTAAATACCGTTACGCGGAAGTTCGGAAATATTCCAAATTTGGGCATGGGCCCCGGAGACTATTTGTCAAATAACAAGTGGTCGTAATCGGTGATAATGTTATCTACGATGGTAACGTTGACGAATAAACAATACAGATGCGTGGGCATGACACATGTTCACGCCCGAAATTCGGAACAAACATTTATACGGTTCCGTATATAATATAATATACGGTCATGTAGTCCGTTTTTTTTTCTTTTTCTTTTGTCGACGTGGTAGCGCATAAAAAAAGTAAAATAAAAAAAAAAGTAAAAAAAAAATAGATGAAAATAATGTCGAAACAATTTCGTTTGATGTTGCTCGTAAATGGAAATCTGGTACGGTACGGAGTATGGGCGTTTTTTTTATTAAGTTTTTGTTAATTTTCTTTTTATTACTCTCTGATTTAATAAAATTCGTTTCTAGAGGGTATTATATTTTTAATTTGAGCACAGTATTATTTAGCCGGGGTAAATACCTATAGGCATGTAAAATCGTTTTTCGTCGACCCTTTGACGTTTTTTTTATTTCCTTTGGTACACGTTTCGGTGCAGTTTCCGTGTTTGAAGGCCAAAAATCCTTACAGCACCGAGAAAATTAATATATTTTTTATTTCTTTGTAGATTAAAATAATTACTATCCTGGGGGATCAAAGTAATACGTTCGGTGCCTGCGGACTTGTCCACGGATCATGTCGGGGTCGTCGTCATAAGTCAGCAGATTTTTCGTATGAACAAAACGTAGTCGTAATATGCCGTGTCAGTTATAAAACAATATTTTTATTTTGCTAAAATAGTCTGCTAAATTCATTCACGTTACCCACTCATTATTCAGTAGATAATTGTCAGAATTAATGTTTTTAATAAAACAAAAAGATGGTTTTTTTTTTTTTTTTTCATTCGCACCATACAAAAACTATTGAAAATAGTATTAAAAGTAAAAACGAAAAGGTCTTTAAAATTGGTTTCAGTAATAAAACACCCGTAATACAATTTTTAAACGACTACATTGAAGAAAACCTCGTGACGTTTTACAATTTTCTAAATATATCAACTCGTTATCGAACACCTTGCAGTCTTGTAAAAATTACTATTATTTTATATTCGGCATGCGTATTCGATAAAATAAGTAAAAACATATTCAGAATACGTGTTCTATTAAGTAGAACAAATAATATTCAGAATACATAATCGAATACTTCAAAATGTATTTGAATTTTTTAATAATTTTTTTTTTTTTTTTTTTTTTTGTAGTCGGTATTTGTTACCAGTGCTATTTCTTTAATATTTGTATATAAAACAAAATAATTATTACAGTATTATTACATTAATACTTTTTATTACGTTTACACATTTATTATACACTTTCTTCAAATATAACCAATATAAATTAGAGACTTTCGGCAAACATGTAATATCTTCCCAATAATCAATATGTAAATTGTACTGAACTTATTTTATATTATTTATTTTATTTTTGTGAGATTAGTCTCTGTGTGTATGTGTGGTGAATGACACAAACAAACAGAGATATTTTACGTGCATTCTAAAAATAACATTTTCCCCAATAGCTAAAAAAATGATAATATTGTCAATATTATTGAATACCTAACATTGTCTGGTATGCCAATGGCGTACAATTACAACAAGAAATTATTACTGTTCGGTGCTCCGCAGGCCGCGAGATTGTTATAATCAATTAATCGATTTTACTTATTTTTGTTATCGATCAAATAACGAAAAGCTGGCGAAAAAAAAAAAACGTATTTGGATTATGCATTCGAATATGATTTTACTAAAGTATCTAATATTAAAAAATATTAAAATACTTGTATTCTAATATTTTACAAGACTGCATTTTAAATTATCGGTATTTCAAAAAAAAAAAAAAAAAAAAAAACGTATTAATTCGGTTAGGTTAGTCTGTTTTCAATTTGATGTCGTCGAAACGATAATATTTCGATTTTGATTAAATCACTTGCGTTACAAACACAAGGCAATACGGGAAATACGATAATATCGATGGCAAATATTATATATACAAAATTATTTATGTATTATTCGAGTTGATGATATACGCGATGGTTTTTTTTTTTTTTTTTTTTTTTGAAAATATCATTATTCGCAAAAAGAACCGTACCGTCGGTCCGGCCGATAGTAATTAATTAGTAATGGAGCGGTAAATAAAAAATGAAGACGGACAAATTGTAAAGGAGTTCCGACCCCTGGCCCACATCCCGTCCAATTCGGGCACCGACTAAAAATCGTATATTATTATGGGTGTTTTGTCGCTAAAACCGACTTTATTTTTTTTTTATATTTATTATAATTATAAAATGTTTCAGCACACCTAGTGCTATTACAACTTTTTAATTTTTACAATTATATTTGTTACAAATTTAAATGATTAAAAAATGTATTAATGTCATAATTATTAATAGTGAGAGTGATATAATAATGTGTTACATATATGAATATAATAATAACGATGAGGTCTAGTATATTAATAATGATGTTCATTTTCTGATGATGAGTCTTCTGTGTCTGTTAAGAGAATGTCCCGGGGAAGTCGAGGCCGCACACGTCTATCGAGTGTTTTTTTTCCTATATTGTAATTACAAGCACTGTCCAAGTTTTTTAATTTGGCGTGGAAATTTTTAAATTGGGTTTTAAACCATGTATTTATCAGGGGTATTTTCGTGTTATTATGGATCTGGCGATTTCTCATGAACCACGGTGCTTTGCGACATATCCTTAAGAATTTATTTTGCAAGATTTGTATTTTATTTATTTTAGTTATAGAGGCAGCGGACCATACAGGACAGGCATAAGTTATCAGTGGTCTGATTATTGCGGTGTAGAGAAGGAGAGAAGGAATTTCATTTGGAGAGTTGATTTGTAGTTCACTACAGGGGTAGATAATTCTCTTGCTGGCATATCCCTGAGTAAGTTTTTTGTTTATGGACTTTATGATTTTCGCTATATTGCCCGTTTGGTAATACAGAGACGGCGAACGGCACCGCGACGGTCTCTCGGACACTGCAGCTACTGTATAATTACGTGATTAATATTCATTATGCGTTTACTGCAATTTATAAGTTTCGCGCGGCGATTCGTTTAAATTTTAATTAGTTCCGTGTTCAATTGGCGAGAATAAATCCACGCAGATACAATTGTTTTGCGTTCAAAAAGCGCGTGTTAATTACCGCTGTGCTTTTGTAAGTCGACATTTCAATCGCAACAATCGTTTTTTTTTAGGCGATCTTGCCGGTCGACGGGTCACGCTGTCTACCCGGTTGGAATAAAAAAAATAAAAAAATAAAAAAAACTAAACGTACAACATCCGGGAAGTTCCGACTCTACATAAACGCTCCGTCTAGAGTTTCGGGTCCTCCGAACAATTTAAAACAATTCTGAACGTAACGGAGGAATGGCATTGATTTTATATTTATAATTTATACATTCGCGTGCAATTTTAAATGGGTGGCGGTAATCAAACAATAACGACGGAATTAGTAGATCTGTTTAAATTCAATTATTTCATCGGGAACAGAACTTAGACGCGGGCAATTGTAGGATCACTTGAAGTCTGAATAATATGATTGTCCGTGGGTATTGCTGTGGTTATCAACAGCAGGTATGCCGCGAGTGGCACGTTCAAATTAAAAATTGCCTGAAAAATAGAAATCTCGAGTTGATGAAAAAAAAAAAAATATATATATATATTGGCGACTCTGTCGTGTTACTGAAATACGAAATGACTAAATACTTTCTCAGCATAAATGCCGAAGACGACGACCGGGCGCGGAGTCCGTTCAGCGTATCTGTTAGCAACGCTGTTGGTTTGAAATTCGCAAAATTTAAAGAAATCCGTTTGAGCAGAAAAAAAAAAAACAAAAAACAATGACCGTTTTGTTACCAGTTTACACGTGGTATCTGGATCGCGAACAAGGATTTTCGCCATTTACAACGGTATAAAATGAAAAAAAAAAAATAATAAAAATATACCGTAAACATAGAAGAGAAATTGAGTTTGAGCTTGTAAACAGTTTTGTCCTCGAATTAAACTTAACTTGTGTTCGACCACACGTCAAGCACGAATATCTCGCCATTGATCGATAGTGTTTAATTTCATTCACAGTTTTATGGAATAATATTTTTTTTTTTTTTAAATAAACAATCTATACACAAAATGCACAATAAGCTTATATGATAAGGGTGGATGTTGACATGAAGGGTTTGATTAAGCAGTCGCCCATTAGCAACTCTTAGCTTGATTTATTTTGGTATTTTTATTTTTTTTTTTATTTTTATTATTAGGGATTTGGATTTATTTGTAATAGGTCACGACACCACTGTCTTTTTAATCTACGAAGAGGATTTCCTGGTAGTGTTTGGATAGATAGATTGTTTATGAGAGGATTTTGGTGGAGCCGTTTATGGATGGAATAATATAACTGTTTTATGTGTACGTAAAATTATGTTAAATATGTTAAAAATAATACAAATCAAAGCGATTGGTGTATTAACGTATTTCACAGCCCTTAACATTCCGAATCTAGTGTACTAGTGTTTTAGAATCCCGACTTCTAGTTGATAATAGGAATAAATATTGGAATATGCGGCGAACATTTTTCAGAAGATTAAATGTGCCGTGTTATTGAACAGATCGAAAGCCATCGGTATAGATTATAATATAAACGAACAAATCGCACGAGGGCGGTATTACAATCAGTGGCCGTATTTTTAAAAAAAAAAATATATTTTTATCATAATTATTTTTATGTCCGTGTTGCTGTTGTGGTCATAAACGTTAACGCGGAATCTTGGGTTTGTGTTATTTTTACTCTTATATTGAGAAATCCCGGGCGCGGCACAGATATTACAATTGTATTTTTAAAAATCGTCGTCAGCACGAAAAAACCAACTCGCGTGTACTAAAATCCGATTTTTTCAGGAAAAAAACAAAAACCAATTGCCGATGGTCGATATAATTCAATTTTGAAATTTTAAAACCGGTACCCATTACTTATAATTTTTTTTTTTTTTTAAATTATAGTAAAACCGTCAATAGTAATGGAATACTTCAGCGTTTCGCCAAACGTGACGTTTCGTCATATAGTTTGTGTTATTCACCGATTATATTAAACAAACGATTTATATAATTGGTTTAGTTATTTTTTATTTCTTCCCTAGGAGATATTATTATATATTATACACTTGCTGATCCGGTAACGCTTCTGCTAGATATCATAGATAATTTAATAGTCGATAAACAGCTAATAACTATATTTTATTCGAGTATTAAAACGGTTAGTTTTCGCTTAAATATTCGTGCAGTCCAATCGTGTAGATCGGAAGAAGAGTTCATCGGGCAACAGAAGCTTTTTGCTTTTTTTTTTATCCCGTCCCATGCTGGGTTGCATGTAAATGTGATGGAAACCGCACTTAGGTCGTGGGGCATTCTTGTGCGTACTCGTGCACGTGTCTTGGACTATCTGTAAACGTAATCAACAGAAATAATTCGAGTCACAATTTGAATTAAGTCAGAATTTCATGTCAAACAAATATTTTTAATTTTTTTTTTTTTTTTTTGGCTTTGACATAATCATTTCAATCATTTGCAATGTTTTGATGATGTTACGACATTTGTTTTGTTTCGTTGTCTGGCGCGTATCCAAACAAAGCCGATGGGTTTACCGTGGTTTTTCACTCATTACCATAGGATACCCGCACGGCGTCCAGGCACTGTAAAGCAATACACGATAATTAATAACAGTTCTTTTTTTTTTTTTTTGTTTTTTCATCCGTGTTACAAATGTAACCAACGGAAATTTTTAGATTTTTGTACTTAAAACGAACGGATTCCAATAGCTATTATAGACCTTCTCGCGGACAACGCCGGACCATTTGGAGAAAAAAAAAATCGTCTATTAATCTTATAGAAACATCCCCATTTATATATATATATATTGTCGGCCAATCGGTGTAACTGTCACTTTATTCGAATTGGAGGTTAAGAGATTCCAATGGATTGTAATAATCTATGGCAATACGTGAAAAAACCACGTAAACCCATCGGCTTTGTTTGTATACGCGCCAGACAACGAAACAAAAAAAAATTTCGTATATCATAAAAAATTTGCAAACGATTGAATTGATTATGTCAAAGCAAAAAAAAAAAAAAGAACAAATAAATTAATAAATATTCGTTCGACATGATATAGAGGAAATACACCGTTATGGCCAAATATTGTAACCCTCGTTGCCCTATCTGAATTTAAATTTATTAAATTTTTTTTTTTTTTTTTTTTAGTATAAGCCACACTATTAAAATAATGTCAATCGATGTATGAATTCCATTACTAAGGGTTACACGAATTGTCCTATTCACCGACGGTATAGGAGTACAATGTCGGCGTGTACTACCCGACAGCGTTGTCAGATAAACGTAATTGCACAATAACGTTTTTATTTTCAATTTTTTTTTTTACCAATTTTTTTTGTATTTCGTTATCTTTTTTTTGTCCAAATTTCGTTACGATTTTCGCCGTTCGGATTCGGAATCCCCGGGGGAGGGGGGGCCGTACGGTTCGCGAAAATGTCGAAAAATCGGCCGAAGACGACAGCGCGCGTACGACGGCAGATTATCAGCGTCGCCGTGACGTGTACATGGGACCTACCCCGTCGACAAACGTTATTATCGCGGGCGGGCGGCGAGAGGGGGCCGCCGGAAGTTAAACTCTGGCCGCCGATCCGCGCGCGCTCCCCTAAATATATTTTCGGGGCGGTCGCCGAGCCTAGCGGTTAATATTCGGCAATATAAGTACGACGCGCCCACGGTGAGCATCGTTCTATCTTGGCCCAACTGTTCTCCGAAACGGACATCGCTTTTAAAATCGTCTCTTTCGTACTCATTGTGCGCCGCGCACCATTCATGTTACCCGAAAGTACCGTGTTCTCGCGTCCGCGTAATATTACAGTACTATTTTTCATATTCCTAGTACTGTTCTTATTAGTATTGTTAATATTATTATGCTCATTATTATCTCACTATACGCCAACGACCATATTATAATTGTATTAATTTTTTTATTTTTATATACCGAAAGTGTATATCATCGGTTTTGGTTTATGATATTGGTGCTTGTCGGTACATACCTGGAACATTCGCCCATCGCAGCGCAGTTGAAAAACCAAGAGAAGGAAATCGTCTTGCAGTAAGGTAAGTGAGAGAGCAAAAAAAAAAAAAAAAATTCAATTTAAAAAAAAAATAATAATTTAAAAAAAAATAATCCCCCGCCGTCGTTTTTCGACTACGAAAACATATTTTCAAGCGGACCGGATAATAGTTTTGTTATTTTTATTTATTTTTTTTTTTTGCTCTCGACGACGTTTAATTAAATAATTATCAGACGATTTATTTTTAATAAATTTTATTCGTTAAATTCTAAACACCTGTACACCCCCTGTGATCCATTTTATTTTCGGGCCTACCCTACACCGGATATTTCCAAAAATATTGACACATTTTTTTTACATTTATTTTATCTCGATAATTTAAAAATCGAGCACTCCTAAAATGTTACCGTGTTTTTTTTTTTTGTTTTTTGGACGATAAATTTCATTTTGGAGTTTATCGTCACACTGGTAGACGGAGAGTAGTGGAACATCGGTAATTCAAACGCCGTGCGCCGAGCCGCCACACAAATAATTATTTATTACTCTCCGCCTATCAGCGAAAAAACGATTAAAAATAAAAAATGGAATATATCGTCAGCGGATCGACGAAAATTAAAAATGTATTTTAATTAAATCTTTATCTATTTATGGTATTTTTAACATAGGTGGCCGTTTGAAAATCAAAAACGATTAATGATTTATTTATTGTATAAAAAATTATATAATAAATAACGGTAATGTAACATTTTATAGCTGTTCGTTTCTGAAATTGTCAATTTAAAATACCCGTAAATATATTTTGAAATATCGTGTGTAGACACATAAATAAATAAATTTAGCTGTATATACTATTGTTAAGTTTTAAATTCGAACGACTGATTTTTCGCATTTTTCGCATAGGTGTTCGTACCTATACGAATATTATAAAATGCCGCCCGTTGTTTGATTTGCTAGATTAAATTTTGTTTAATATAAAATCCATCAACAACTAGCAGAACTTTTAACGGTCCCGCGGCTAAAAAACGACCATTATTAATATCCAACTGTTCGTTTCACTTGGAAAACTTGGGGGGTTATAATGAACCGAAATGTTACGTACACGAATATCACTAAACACGGTTATTATTTATTAGCGAGGGATAATTTTAACAAACTTGATGTGGGAATAAGTAGAGGTATAATTCACATATTCGATGAACGCACGAAAATGGTATTTTATTTCCTACCGCTTGTTGGCAGCGTTGTTAAATTTCGGAAAGTTTATTCTCGAGAAATTTCACAGCAGATGTTTCTAAAATTCGTACTATAAATTACCAATATATTAGGCATTTCTAAAAATAATGATTTAAAAAGGTATTTGGCGGTCGCCCATACATGATCGAACGGTCCGCTAAACATATGGGTGGAGGGGGATGAAACGACTAATCGTCACTTATAAGATTAATTTTACGTATAGATGGTGCGGCGCCATCAAAAACAACCCAATATGCCCGTGAACAATCCGCGTAACGTGCCGTGCTGGTCCACGCTAATGGCAATAATCGATGATATGCTGGCCCAGCCACCCAGCAACCAGCAGAACACCAGGGGTCAGGTCAGACAGTCTTCGCAAATTCCCACGTGGGAAATGCTGATGGAAGCGTGGGATGAATACTCGGCTACTCATGCCGAGCCAGGGGAGCACGCCGAGTTGTTTCTAGGAGAGAGTGCCGTGGCGAATGCCAGATTGCAGGCTGCGGCGAACGCCGGGATGCAGGCCGGTATGCAGGCCATGGCGAATGGCGGGATACATGCCTGGACGCAGGCCGTAGTGAATGCTGAAATGCAATCCGGAATATATTCCGAAATGCAATCCGGAACATTTCCCGGAACACATGCCGGAACACATGCCGAAGCGCATGCCGAAGCGCATCCCAGACCGCATTCCAGAAGGTATTCCAGAACGCATGGCAGAACGCATGCCAGAATGCATACCGGGGAACAGGCTGGGGCGAATGCCGGGTTGCAGGCTGGAATGCATACCAGAATGTATACCGGGGAACAGGCTGGGGCGAATGCCGGGTTGCAGGCTGGAACGTATGCCAGAATGCATACCGGGGAACAGGCTGGGGCGAATGCCGGGTTGCAGGCTGGAACGCATGCCAGAATGCATACCGGGGAACAGGCTGGGGCGAATGCCGGGTTGCAGGCTGGAACGCATGCCAGAAAACAGGCTGGGGCAAATGGCGGGATGGAGACCGGGACGCATCCCGGAGCGATTGATGAGCCACAGGACGGGAAACAGACTGGGTCGAATGCCGGGGCAAATTCCGGGGAAAATGCCGGGGCGAATTCCGGGGCAAATGCCGGGGAAAATGCCGGGGAAAATACCGTGGCAAATGCCGGGAAACAGGCTGGGGCGAATGCCGGGAAACAGGCTGGGGCTAATGCCGGGAAACAGGCTGGGGCGAACGCCGGGAAACAGGCTGGGGCGAATGCCGGGTTACAGACCGGGCCAAATACCGGGTCACAGGCCGGAGCACAGGCCGGAGCACAGGCCGGAGCACAGGCTGGAGCACAGGCCGGAGCACAGACCGGAGCACAGGCCGATCCGGACAACGACGCCTTAATCAGATGGGCAGAGCAGGCCACGGTGAGCGAGTTGCGAAACCATCCGGTTGTCCAGATGGCTGTGAACAGGGGAGTGTTTGCTTTTCCGGGTGCTGCGTCACGGAATGCACTGTGGCAATTTAGGATTCCTGGAAGGGCAAGCGGGTCGGTGAGGGATGAATCCAGAAGGTCTTCGGAAGATACAATATCTTGGGGGGATGAGCCCGCGTTCCTCCCGGAACGCCCTGTGTTGGTGGGTCGCTCGACGAGTGAAGATTCAGACGATGACATGGTGGACATGCTGACGAACAGGATGAAACGGGGATTTCCGGATGGCTCATTCTACGAGTAGACAGCTTTTTTAGGCTGACATCGAACGTCATTAGCCAGTTTCGTCGATGTAACCAGCAAAACCGCATAACTCAGCTTTAATTTATGTAATTTTTTTTTTTTTTTTTTTGCTTTCTTAAACAATAATATTATTCGTAGATATATTATTACTATAACAACGATTTAATTACAGGGCGATGTTTTCAGCGCAGATAATTTTCGGAGAGTGTGTTGTGTTTTATCGATTTTTTTTTCTTTTCGGCCCGTCAAAATTAATTTCGACTAAAAAAACCGTTGGTCGATTTTCGTCGCGATTTAAAATTCGTACGTCCGTAATGCGGTTTTACCGCACAAAAACACGAACAATAAGAACGATATACAATTGTATAATGGCGCTTAAACTTTTTCAATTTCTCCAAAAAGAAAATGTCGATACAAGTGTATTACCACTGGTAATCTGCGTTACAAAAAAAAATCACCCTTCGTATTCTTCTGCCAACGGCCTGGACGGCTGTTTTTTTTTTTACTCAAGCTCGCTCGATATGATACGATTTTTCGGAAGCTGGAGGTGACGACACGTTGCATAAGCGTAGTTTTTTCCCCTATCCTTCCCTCTTAACGCTTTTTAATAGGTACCATAACCACGGTACGCTTCGATAGAGCTCCATTATAATACAGCAAAATCCGTTTTGGTCGAATTTTTTGGTGTGCGAGTTTCGTTCGTTCGTTCGACGATTATATACTAGAATATATAGATGATTTAAAGTTGAATTTTCGTGTATTTCAACCGCTAAGCGAAAATAACATAAACACACTTCCATTTCCGTCCGATATTAATTTTTTAAAATAATTTCAATTCGTTAGTCTGTGTTTAGGTTAGGCAAACATTTTCGATTTTTTTCATCTCGTCGTCCCCGTAATAAAATACAAGTCGATTTTGAGTAATGGAGTAAATCGATTTGGTACCGTACTGCAAACGCTATCCAAAAAATACCGAACGAATATTTCCTACGAAAAAAAAAAAAAAAATAGGAAAATTGAAATCGGACTACTTAAAAGTGCATTCTAAAAAAATAATTCATAATTCTTTGTCACGTAAGCAGCGAAATATTTCCGTGCGAGCACGCATAGAAACAAAGCCGGACGATAAAAAATCTATTATTATAACTATAGTCCGGATTAATATTCTCTTTAAACGTCTAATATTCTCTAAAAAAAAAAAAAAACTTCATATACTCTCCTTAAATTCTCTTCAAAGTTAGGAAAATAATCAATGCGCGTCAATATAATATGTTTCAATATGCAATTTTTTTTTTTTCCTTCAATAGTTGTTTAAGTGAAATACAGTAGCGGTAGAAATATAAATCAACGATATTACCTATTAGAAAACATAAAAATATAAAAAAAAATAAAAACAATATTCCTTTGATATATTTTAATTATAGCGAAGCAAAGTTTTTTAACGGCGACTCGAAAGTACTATCACTGTATGTTTTTTTTTTTTTTTCATAAAAAAAGTGAGTCAAACATATTTATTTTTTTTTTTTTAAATTTATAATAATTATTTCAAAATTACAATAAATAAGTATATTTTTCTCAAAAAAATTTGCAAAATATTCCGAAATATACCGATTTGGCTAAAATATTCCCTAATTCATGAAATATTCTAGAATATGTAAAAAAAAAAAAAAAAATTACTTTTCCTGTTAACTCTGTGTTAAATCAATCGTCTAATTTTTTTCACTCGCATAAGACTGCATAAAGACATGCGAATATAAATTATATACAAAAACATATAAATCCGGACTACAATTATAACCTAGCCGGGCAAAAAATTATGGAATTATCCGCACTCGCCACTAATGATCGTAGACGACTTGCACTTAAGATCACGGCCGGTGACGACGAGATTAGAAATTTCCTAAACGTTGCCCTCTAAACAACTGCCACTTAGATCGATTCATAATCTAATATTAATGGTGCACCGCGAAGATATACATAATGCGATTTCTCCGGGAACAATGAAAATAATAAAATTCTGATTTTTTTTTTTTTTTTTTTTTTTAACGACTCCTGGGAATAAGCATTACGTATTTCCATGTATAGATTAAACATATCAGTAAACTTTATGTGATAATTTCAAAACACTAATATGATGACAAATTAAACTGTACACGGTTCGTCTAAAGTTTAGACTTCAAACAACCTAAACGGAAAAAATATTCGCAAATCGCGGGGGTAAATAATGAAAATTAAAAATGTTATTTGTTTACCAACGCGTAGTTTTTATTCTCGTGAATCGTATAAAAAAAAAAAAAAAAAAAATTGGTCAGGACTTGATTATTTTCATTATCTCCGGAATATTGCGTCTTTGTTGTCCGCATTTTATATTAATTATTATAGAAATTTTGATTTTTACAATATTAATATTATTATTTTTATGTTTTTTTTTGTTTTTCGAAAACGACGACGACGACGACGACGACGACGCAAACATGGTGGCGATACAGGAAATCTTAATTCGCGCAGACCAATAACGGGTCCGATCCTATAACGGGACGTGCTTCTCTTTTCTTTACGTTTTTAATTCTTTTTGTATTCAATGATAATAATATAATTACAATAATAGTAATAATTACATATTAGAATTAGTTAATAATTACATATTAGAATTAGATAAGACGGATCTGTGTCCAGTGGCGGATTTCACGGTCGTTTAACCGGCAAATGCCGACGGGGCCCCACTCCTAAACTCTGTGCTGGGGCCCCGTCTAAATTATATATATAGTACAATTTTTATTTTTTTCAATTTTTACCACAAAAAAAAAAAAAAAAAAAACAGAAAATAAAATAATAAATAAATACATTTTATATTGCAAACCGCAATATCATTTACCGCGGTATATGATGTTACCGAATACATTTTGGCACGAGGCAACGATACGTTTTCTATGGACTTGTCGAACTTTATTCGAACCATTGAATCCGCCACTGATCTCTAGTCTATAGATTTTAAATTTTCAAATTGTAAGTAGTATACATTTGTATAGGATTCTATACTCGAGTACTCATTTCATTTCGATACGTCCCCCCCGCCAGTCGGTAAACGAACTCGATCGGTACTCTGTTCTCCCTGAGAATTTCGGTACTATATGAAGTCTCAATAGCGTACGTGCGTGAGGTAAAAAATCAGTTTTTGATTATTTATCGGGGGCAGTACATTGCAATTTCGGATTATAATTCATATGGAAATCGACAACACTGTCGCGACAATAAATGACAACAAACCGCATAACAAATATATATTATTATATATTTAGATAAAACACAGATTTAACATTTATGCCCGTCTTGAGTACCGAAGTATCTATCGTATTAAATACATACACATATATATTAGACATAATTATATTAATATACACTTGAATACAGCTTTGTTTTTTTTTTTTTTTTTTCGAACACTTTTTGAATTTAATCATTTTTATTAATAGATAATTAAGTAGAGACATACAATGTCGCTTTTTATTGGCTTAAAAAAAATAAAACTATAATTATATAGGAAATACGGTTTGCGTTATTTATTTTACATTATCGTAGATTTAACATTACAATGGTACCATACAATTTAACGGAACGAGATATTCAATCGAATAGTTATAGTTAATATATATTAAAAAAAAAAAAAAAAAAAAAAAAAACCATTACCTATCACTTTTTCAGGACCTCTGCGGAAGTTTTAAGTGCAATTCGCATTGTTCGCACTAAAGTGCTGACGGTTTGGTAACGACGAACGGTTCGCGACGACGTTCACTGTTATGCCGTAGCTGTTGCCGATAGATATTTGCTGTTTTTTTTTTTTTTTTTATTTTGTATTTTTTCCATAAATATGTCAGGGTGTTTTGTTCGCAATAACCAAACGGCACGTGATTGATACACCGGTAAATAATAACGATCGCCGCGAACGACTGTGCGTATGAGGATCGTTTCGAGTGCGGTGGGCGTCTTAGAAAGAAAAAAAAAACCACTTGTTGTCCGCAAGTACAGTTCTACACGTCAATAATAATAGCAATAACAATAATAATAATAATAATAATAATAATAATAATTTACGACCGACTACACCACAAAAAGTAAGTATATCGACACCGACACTGCATCAGGCGAATATAATTGTCGTGTTGTGCAAATTGTAATATATATATGGAGAGAGATATCCGGTAATAATCTACAGCCTATTTTAGGCTCTCTGGTGATATACGGCGATGTGGCGACATTTATTTTCGGGAGAAAATTTGAAAAATTGATCTCTAACACGAGTTTTGGTTTTTTTTTTTTTTTTTATCGATACCTATTACCAATAGAAGCGAACGGTGAATAATTAAGGCTCATGTATGCGATGATAAAAAGGAAAATGTTAAATATTATTATAAAAATAAAAAAAAAGGCGTACACACTTCGCACTATAGGTGGGTCATTGTTGTGGACGGGAAGTTGGGAAGGTAATATAATATATAGATAGGAAATTAATTTATTTCTTTATGCAACGATAAATTCCTAACGAAAAACGATTCTGATCGAAGTAGTATTAGTCGTGTTTTTTTTTATTTTTATTGTTGCCATAGTAACCCAGAAATCGACATAAATAATACATCTCGAGTTTGACGAAATCGTGTTTTTTACCGTCATTTATTGGTAGTTTTTTCTGTCGCGTTAAAAAATTAATCGGTATATCGAAAAATGACCTCTTGAAAGTACCAACTAGACAAAATTGGCTACCGGAAACAGTACAAGAGAGCATAGATCGGGTGAAGTCTTCTGGTAGAAAAAGTGTTTACAGTAAAATAAAAAAAAACACAAACAACAAAAATGTTTAATAATTATTTCCAATATAATATTGATTTTTCGTGTTGAATTTTTTGCCAGTAAAATACCGGTGGATAACACAACGTTACGAGATAATGTCAGAACCAAACAAAAATATCGGAGGGGGGCACTGATATTTACTTCCAATTGTTTAGGACAATACAATACTAATGCGATGTGTATTTTCTTCTTTAGATACAAACGTGTAAGGGATTTTTTATTCTCATTCACACCCGTACTGACTAATATTTCGGGAGAAAAAAAAAACAAAACTTCTGGTTAGATTAGACGGAGGCCGACGAGTCATTTTTCAAAGTGTAGTGTAGGATTTTTAATAAAAAAAAATAATAATAATCATCCATATCTGACGCAGAGGATGTTTTTGTCTACAATCGATTAAAGCGATGTAGGTAAATCGACACGTTCGCCTATTGGATTCAAACGGGCAAGTCTCGATTACGACGTTGCTACGTGAAAATAATATTCGTAAGTTGGGCTCGCCACACCGGATTTCGGTACGAACGACGTATGAACGTGTCGAGGGCGTTCTAATGGGGATTTCAACTATTCTCATAATTGTTCGTGATTATTAAAAATTAATTTTCGATGTGCCTAGTCGTAGGGCTTGCCGAAAACCAGCGGGTATAATAATAATAATATGTCTGGCGATATATTTATTTCATTCTCCGTAATTCAATGCGAATCGGCTACTGAAACGTATCGTCGGCTTTCGTACGACCACGGTCCGCTGGTCATGTATTTCCTGCCGCAATATGTGAAAATTGTATTTGTTTACCGAGGCGTTATTTGCGGACTAAGGCCCGGAAGACGGTAAACGCACGGCATTATATCGGTATAGCCGGCGGGATTTCGGTTATCGGCCGCGTCCGTTTGCTCCTACACGACAATAGCCTACTTATAAGTATTGTGCCCTGTCCACCGTGATAATGCCCAACGGGCCGAATTGAGCTCACGGTTAAACGGCGTGCGCACCGGGGGCCCGGATTCCGGTACGCCGTCGTCGTCGTACCCCGGTAGTGGAAGAGTTCGAAATTCCCCGTCGCCCGGCGTTCAATCGTATACCCGATATCGGCCCACATCACAATAACGATATTATTGCCTGGCGGTGTGCACGAATTCAATATATCCATTCCGGCCGAATACTATTATTATTGCAATATCCGTCCTGGATTGTCGGCTATAGTCGTCGGCAAATTGATACGGGCACCCGGGCGCAGTAATATTTCAATATTACCAACGGTAGTTCACCGTCGACATATCGCAATTTCGTTTCGCGGTTCTTGTGCGTTATCGTCCTCGAGCCGTCGCTCCACTTGTCTACTCCGAAATGCGGCATTTTTTTTTTTTTTTAATGTCAAATACCGGGTTGCGTGCAAATATATACAGAAAACCTCACCGAAAAACCGCCACAGTAATGCAATAAATGTTATCGAAAAACAATGGGAAATTGAACCGATAAGTCGTTTGGGGAGGAAGGGACCCCCGATATATACTGCGGTCGGGTTTGCGATATTCGCACAGCTGTTTGAATCCAATCGTTTAACAATAATTTCTTATCAATCGAAAAACTACAATCTTCATTAAACGAAATTACCTCCTGGTTCAAAAAAATGGAAGCTGAAACTAAATCCGACTAAAAGCGAGGCTAAAATATTCACATTAAAATGATATAACGATCCAATAAATATAAGCATAAACAACCAGATCATACAATGGAACAGAAAAGATGACTCAGTGAAATACCTTGGAGTTTTTCTCGATGAAAAACTGACATGGAATATCCACATAAACAAAAAACTTACTCAGGGATATGCCAGCATGAGAATTATCTACCCCTTATTGAACTACAAATCAACTCTCCAAATGAAATTCCTTCTCTACACCGCAATAATCAGACCACTGATAACTTATGCCTGTCCTGCATGGTCCGCTGCCTCTATAACTAAAATAAATAAAATACAAATCTTACAAAATAAATTTTTAAGGATATGTCTCAAAGCACCGTGGTTCATGAGAAATCGCCAGATCCATAATGACACGAAAATACCCCTGATAAATACATGGTTTAAAACCCAATTTAAAAATTTCCACGCCAAACTGAAAAACTTGGACAGTGCTTGTAATTACAATATAGGAAAAAAAACACTCAATAGACGTCTGCGGCCTCGACTTCACCGGGACATTCTTTTAACAGACACAGAAGACTCATCAGAAAATGAACATCATTATTAATATACTAGACCTCATCGTTATTATTATATTCATATATGTAACACATTATTATATCACTCTCACTATTAATAATTATGTCATTAATACATTTTTTAATCATTTAAATTTGTAACAAATCAAATTGTAAAAATTAAAAAGTTGTAATAGCACTAGGTGTGCTGAAACATTTTATAATTATAATAAATAAAAAAAAAAACAATAATTTTGTCGTCGTTTAAAACCGTAATGTAATTGTCTTGTTGCTAATAACGTTTACGCGGTGCGCTGTGACTGACTCAATTATTCTTTGTCGTTACTCTAAATCAGTGATGGGCAAACTTTTTTAATGGGGGGGGCCCACAAAGTTTAAGATTTAATTCTAGAGGAGGGCCAGAGTTATAGAAAAAATGCATTTTGTGTATAAGCTTTATTAAATCATATAATAGGCATGTGAGATATATATGGAATTGTTTTTGATTTTCCATAATATTTTCGAAAGCAGGTTCCAGCTGTGACGAAAAAACTTTCAACAGCGAGAAAAGGTGTTCATCGGTCAATCGATTTCTGATCGAGTTTTTATACCTATTGTCGTAGTACCCACTATAGTACTATCTGCCTACACCACGCTATGAGGGTAAGACCGCGCACAGTCCGAGGCATTCCATTTATATATTTAAAACTATTTTCTTCGATAATTTTCAGAATATTTCGGGAATTTTTTTATACTATACGAGCCATATACTATCCATGTCGATGGACCCCCGGCGGGCCGTACTTTGCCCATCACTGCTCTAAACTATAAATACAAATATATACGAGGTGTGGCTAATAAATAACGAGATTTTCTCTGTAAAAACTTTTTATTTATATTTTTTAATGGTTTAACATTTTTCCCCTTCTATATACTCCCCTCTATGTTTGACACATCGCTCCATTCTAATTTTCCATTGGTTGAAACAGTGTTGGAAATCCTTTTCTTGCAATGTCTTTAACACCTCTGTCGCTTTTGTTTTTACAGCTTCAACTGACTCAAAATGTGGGCCCTTTAACGCACTTTTTAATTTTGGAAAAAGCCAAAAGTCGCATGGAGCGAGATCTGGCGAATATGGGGGGTGTTGAAGCACTGGAGTTCGATTTTTAGCTAGAAATCGCTTTACAGATAAGGCACTGTGAGCCGGAGCATTGTCTTGATGCAAGATCCAAGAGTCATTTTCCCACAACTCAGGCCGCTTTTTTCTTACTCGTTCTCTGAGTGTTGTCAATACTTGAAGGTAATAATGTTGATTCACAGTTTATCCCTGAGGTACCCATTCTGTCATTATTACACCCTTAATATCGAAAAATACGACCAACATTGACGACCCACCCGTTGATTGTCTTCAACTTCTTCACGACCCTCACGAAATCGTTTGTGCCACTCAAAAACACGTGGTCGTGATAGGACACTATCTCCATATACTTCAGTTAATAAATTAAAATTTTCAGTCGCAGATTTTCCACGTTTCACTAAAAATTTTAAATTAATACGTTGTTCAATTTTTTCGTCCGGCATGATTTCGACATTCAACACGTAAGAGGTCAATTTAAACGACGCTTACACATAGACTACAAAACGGAAACTGACTAAACTGGTATTGTTCGATGCAGTGATATTCATAGATTACAAATATACTACCATTATACCCTTATCTACTCATGCCTTATCGCTAAGTAGATAGTCTCGTTATTTAATAGCCACACCTCGTATATATTCACGGGCCACAACGTGTGGGCCAATAACTGTAATGTTCCAGACGAAAAACCGTCGATTACGAGACCGGCATAAAGGTTTCCACTCGGTGGACGCCCCGTTGATACCCATCGTCGGAACGGGCACGACTGTTTTATTCCGGATATTCTTATTTTAGAAAATGATATTCTCTTGTCGGTTTTCCGACTGACTATCCGATGTGTCACCGTGACTGTCGTGTTGTTTGCCGGACGGTGGTTTTCCGCGCGGCCGTCCGATCCACATTACGGTGGCCGCGGCCTCGGCAGGCCGTTTTCACCGTTCGCCCGTGGCCACCGGCACCGGCACCGCCGCCGCGCCGTTGCGTCACACCCGCGAACTCCCGTAACCGCACGCGCACGTACACGCGCGCTTCAACAACAATAAATAATAATAAAACAAATTAACGCAAAAAAAAAAAACAACAACAACTGACTTCTCCAAGTCTTGGAGGACACGGGGAGAGCTAGTGAATCACGATTTGCAAACACGTGTTTCCAAGGCCTATAAGTCGTGTGTCGGCCAGTGAGGTATTTACACAAATGGGCTCTCCCCCTGGCTGTGGATTTACACCCGAGGAATTCGTTTTTAAAAGAAAATTTTATTTTGTCAACATTCGATAAGTTAAATATGCGTCGTCAGATAACAACAATATGTGTTCAAATTGAAATAGTATTTTTATACACTTTTCTAACCGCCGTCAAAAAGAAAACCGTAAATACGTTTTTATTTCGATTAAATCAAACAAATCTAACCACGGTGTACACTATAAATATATAGGTTCCGAAAATAAACGAAGAAGAAAGAAACAGCGAAAATAACGGTCTAAAACGAAACTCCGAGAGACCGAAGAAAACGTCTGTTCCGCACAGATGTCCGTTTTAACTCGAGTGAAGTACATTTTTTCGGATAATTCTAACTTCCGTTTCAATCGAGGGTCTGTGTTTTAGACAAGTTATACTGTGTTATAAGTTTGAGATTTGTTTGCCTTTAAAAAAGGCCAAAGGGACTTCAAAAGTGCGGGTCTCAGTGAAAGGCGACAGCTTGCGCTGCGGGTGAGTATGAACATGAGAGTTTTATATTTTTTTTTTTTTTTTTTTTTAAACATCTTGGTTGGTTTTGACTACTGAAGTCCGACCGTATTGTCCTGTTAAATGCGGCAATATTTAAACAGACTAAACACAAAGTCTAACCGCCAAAAAAAAAAAAAAAAACAACAAAAAGAAACGTACGTATTTTTGTGATATGACGTTTGTTTTTTCTTCTCGAGAACCGTTTCAGCCGCGATGGTAGTTTTCGACAAACATCGAGTAGAATTTTGAAAATACGATTCTCGGTCACGTAAAATGCGCATACGTGCGAAATGCGGGACCACGTTTATGTTCCAAAAAAAAAACACCAACAATTATTTAAGCGTCCCTGCGGCTAGAGGTGTGCAGCTATTGATTTATTTCCGTCTGTAAACTGTTTTCGCAAAGCGAATAAAATAAAAATTGAACGTTTCCACGCGAGATACGGAAACGTAAATTGATAAATGTCGGCCTTTTTAAAGTAGCTTTTGTCTAAAGTTTCCTACCGACCATCGTTTTTATATAGTAACATTTGTCTTGTTTCTATATTTCCAATGCTGAATAGCGAAAATCGCACTGCTGTACTAAGCTAAACTCCAATCAACTACAATAAACTCGTTATATAATTATTGATAATTCGCAATTCCTCGTTGAATAGTGTTATTTTAATATCGTCCAATAATAAAAAGTACTGCTGTAAGTTTTTTTTTCCGTCTTTGAATAACTTTTTGACCAGATACCTTGCTTCTATCGGTAACTTTCCTTTAGAATTTTGAATCTAATTTGTGCTGCGTAGAGGAGATACTTTTTTTATATTCATTTTTTGGTTTTCTTAATATTGAGAAAACTCGGGAGAAAAACGGGCATTTGTTTGTTTTTTTTTTTTTTGGAATCCAGTTAAAAATAATCATAAATACTTGAAATGTTCACTGAATACTTAAATTTGGTCTTGATAGACTTGGTTTAATTTCCAAAATATAATTTTGGAATTTTTGGGACTAATTTAAAATTGTTGAGTTTTTTTTTTTTTAGATTTACTTTGATTTAATGTAGATAAAAATTTATTAGCAAAAATAATACAAAAATATTGAAAATTCGTAGCCACGACTATTTATATGAAGATCAGATGTTGACGGCAATCGTAAAAAATCACGGAATTTCGCGTACCTGCCTGCTGTTTTTCGATTCATGTGATTTATACAACATATTTGGCTCGACAATTTAAGACCATGGGCATATGGACTATTGTCATTTACTATGTAGTTATAAATTAATATAGTTTTCAATTTAAATTTGTCAATATTATGTTTTAACCAAATTTCGTGCAGAATGGTTTTTCGTTAGTGGTAATGAAAAATATCTATCCCGTACAGATATAGGTCAAAACTCCTCTCGTCTATACCCTAACAATCCTATTCCCCGTCTATAACAGTGGCCTATCCATGAACAGTGTCTTTATTTTTTTCGAAACGAATTTTTCCGGAAAAAAAAAAATAATTTTCACAACCAGACCTCAAGCCGACAAGCTCGCCAAGCCAGTTCACTGGCCGTGTCGCGATCCGCCGGATGTGCTCTTGCCGGTAGACTCAAATGATTCGGTTGACCCTCTGAAAATGCCACGAACCCTTTGAAGAAGCGCCTGTTTCCCAAAGTTTCCGATCAGATAATATTATAGCCGTATGCATATTTTATGATAATATTAAAATCCGTAATTATTTACGTGCAGTACACAGGCTACATGTTGTTTGTTCGCAGTTATACAGTGTGAATCATACTGTATCGTGTTTCAGCGATTTTATCGGAGGATTTTTATTGAATGAGATTTTAGTTTTTTTTTTTTTTTTTATCATTTATTATGAAATCGTTGGAAGCTTTTACTTTAAAACTATTCGAAAATGTTTACCTCGACTCCTTATACCTCGAACGATTATGATTTTCAAATAGATACCTCTACGTTTAAACAAAAAAAACAAATGTTTTTTAAACGTTTCGATATGCATAACACTATAATGTCGTTTATAAGTTATAACAGTTTACAATAATTTAGACTGGATAAGTAGGGATAGAAACGTTAAAAACAGAACTCTTTTCCCCGTGACAACTAAATCAAATAGGTAATAACAACTGTTATTTTTTCATCCAAATCACCGAGGACACCCATAAATCAACAAAAAACAATTCGATTTTCGTACCAAAAATGCCAATAACCAAGTGTCAGCTCCCGTTAATTTATTTTTATCAAAATAAAATATAGCTCATGTTAATCAAGAATCGTGTGGCATTCTATTAGTGAAAGCATTTTTAGAATCGGTTCAGTCGTTCCGGAGATTATCTCCTACATACAAACGCATACATTGTACCCTTTTATAATATAAGTATAGATTATTTTATTTTCGATTGTGTCGATAGCAATAGTTAAATAATAAGATAGTATAAATATTTACTTATAATAATTTACTAATATAGACACATAGCCCATAGCTTATGTTCCGCCATTAGGATGAAAAACATTTAGATTTTTGTTGATGTTTTCACTATACTCGATAGAAATAATAGTTCAAAAATTTATTTGGACGATTTTTCAGATAAATAAATACAATTTTTTAATCGGTACACAAGAAAATAACCTGAGTTAGCATTTAAAAATGCGAATTCGATTACCCTTCTCTACTCTCGCGGTATAAATTTTAAACTGTCATGCATCCAAAGTGTTTAGGAATTCATTTGATGTACAAGGAGTAGAGGTAAAAACCGTGTTAGTAATGGAAGCTTTAACGATTCCGTATAATGAATCCAGTGAAACTCTCGGGAAATCGAGATTTTTCCGGTGAGCCCCTGTCCGTACTGAAAGTTATGTTCTTTAGACTGTAAAATTATTAAATTGACAATTGTTAATTAGTATTAAACAAAACGTTTATTATATTATAATCAATTTCGAGAAAATAAAATAATAAATAGAAAACGGTGCAGCTTGAATAACTTCAATAATATTCACGGTTTTTTACAATAGTATAATTCAACAAGGTATATCTATTGGAATTTATACAAAATATATTAATCATTTTTTTTTTTTTTTACATTGCAATATTGAAATGTATGAAAAACAAAATAACATATAGATCGTAATCTAGAAATGGTAATCGATTTATGCGAGTAGTATGCAATAGTTGAGGCCCCTGGAAGAGCAATGACGACGAAAAATAATCAGATACAGAAGATAACCCCCATTCCCCCGCCCATGATGTCGAATATCATGAAAACCATTTTCCGCAGTTCCACCGGATCCTATTTATTTTATATATAAATTTTTTTTTTTTTTATTATTATTATTTTCAATCACTCAAGTGGGAATAAACAGAGTTTTTCAATACTAAAACACGTAACGAATTATTTCAAAAATTCAATAGCACAAGAACGTTTATAAATGTTGAAAATGAATTGTTAAATAGATTTACCTTAATGATGATATTGATAAGGTCGAGATGGCAACGAGTATAATTAAGTATTGAAATCATTTTAATGAAATCAAATTGATCAAATACATTGATTTGCTTTTTTCCATATACATTTTCTATAATATTACATCTAAAAAATTGCCGTTTCACTAGATTTTCAGGTAAAATGATAGACTGTAAATGTAAAAACAAAAAAAAAAAATTTAAAATAGAATGCGAGGTAAGCGATCTTTTTATTATTTTTTTTTTTTTTTTTTTTTTGGGAGGGAGGTGGGAGGAAACAGAAATCGAATTAATAATCATAATCATAATCGCGATAATATAATCATTCTGTATAGGTGTGCGTATATACGCGACGACATTATAATTTATTTCGGACCCGACCTTCCGGCTCGTATGCCTATGCAAACACTGCCACGTCATACCGCATAATATTATTATCGCCGTAATAATATTGTCGGAATATAAATAAGTATAACCGCACCGTGTAACGCGTATAAGGTTATTTTGTTCCCGCACAAGGATTCCCTTCACGCTGTTATGCCACTCAGTAATATAATTGTATGTGCGTACAGGGCCCGGGCACGGCGCACTCGACTGTGTCAACGTTATGATAAAATATCGATCCGGTCCGTGTACAATGTTATTATATTATTACTGTTATGTAAAGTGAGGTAAAGTAAAAAAAAAAAAAAAAAAAAAAACCGAGGCAGCGTCTCGTAGGAGGCGAACGTATCCGCGGTGACGGATGGACGACTCGGGAAATTATAACCGAAAAATAAAACCACTCTTCTTCCGAACAAAAAAAAACAAAAAAAACAAAAACAAACAAACACGGTGGCCGTGTCGTTGCGGACAGTGAACGAGGGTACGGAATTTACACCGGTATATTGATGGCTCGTGTTGAATTTCCCAAATATTACTAACGGTAATATTACCAACTACAACTTGTGGCCAATGTTGTTAATAATACGAGACTGTTGCTCCGAAGTCGTCCAGATACAGACAAATATAATAAATAGTTCAATTATCGCAGACAAGACAATAGATGCGTGTTATTCGTCCGGATAAAAAAAAAACGATTGTTTTTCATATTAATTGGCTATTGTTGCGAACATTATATAAGCAGGCAGATGAATAGTTCTGTTAACGCAAAGGCTAGCGTGTACATCACTAAATTATGAATTACAACAATACAGTTTTGGCGTTTAATATTTTCTACTATGTGTAAAACGTATAATTTAAAAACAACTTTTTATAGGTATATTATTTTATCTAGATAATTATTTTTTATCGTATATTAACTTCAGATGGATTCCGACACGATCATCTAGATAAGATTAAAGATAAAAACAAAAATATTATCTAGAAAGATTCGTATAGATAAGTCTGCTTGTAGCTCGTGGTATCGTTTTGGAAACCTAACCTCGAAAAGCATTATTATTCGAGGCATCGGAATTTTACCCGAATGAAAACCGTGTAAAATACATAAATACACACCGACATAATAACCCGTACCGAAATCGCCAGTTAAATATGATAAATAAATCGGTCAAAGGGAATTATGTTCGCGTTGGAATTATTTTCGGTGCCGTGCGACGATTCTAATGTTCGTTATTCGTGTAAAAGCGGTAGAAGGCAGACGCGAAAAATCGGTGAATAGCCAAAAAGGACGTGAGATTTACAGGGAGAGTGGTGGTGTTCAGGAGTAGACTTATAGAAACCAGAGATGATAATACACTATCATCGATTGGCGTTGCAATAATAGCGTTTAAAACAAACAGCACGTCCTGCTGTTAAAATATTATCTTTCGGGCGACGGCAAATGCGCAGAACGTTCACGGTCCGTCTCCTATACGTGTACGTATACTGGAGATTGTTTCAAGACAATATCGTGAAATAATTATTTTCCGTACAACTCAAACGCCCCATAATCGTACGGACAATACGCGCGCGCGCGCACGTCAAAATTAAAATATTTATATACTATAAGGATGTAATAAAAATTATGCAACTACGTAAAAAAAAAAAATTTTAAAAAAAATGTTGAAACTTTTCCGACTATACGAAACAGCTGCAGTGGGTTTTCGGCGACGGAGGCCGACGAGTCATTTTTCAAGTGTAGTGTAGGATTTTTAGTAAAAAAAAAAAATTTTTAATTTTTACCGTCATTTATTGGTAGTTAGGAAGGTAGTATAATATATAGATAGGAATTTAATTTATTTCAGTATGCAACGATAAATTCCTAACGAAAAACGATTCTGATCGAAGTAGTATTAATCGTGTTTATTTTTATTTTTATTGTTGCCATGGTAACCCAGAAATCGACATAAATAATACATCTCGAGTTTGACAAAATCATGTTTTTTACCGTCATTTATTGGTAGTTTTTTCTATCGCGTTATAAAATTAATCGGTATATCGAAAAATGACCTCTTTAAAGTACCAACTAGACAAAATTGGCTACCGGAAACAGTACAAGAGAGCATAGATCGGGTGAAGTCTTCTGGTAGAAAAAGTGTTTACAGTAAAATAAAAAAAACACAAACAACAAAAATGTTTAATAATTATTTCCAATATAATATTGATTTTTCGTGTTGAATTTTTTGCCAGTAAAATACCGGTGGATAACACAACATTACGAGATAATGTCAGAACCAAACAAAAATATCGGAGGGGGGCACTGATATTTACTTCCAATTGTTTAGGACAATACAATACTAATGCGATGTGTATTTTCTTCTTTAGATACAAACGTGTAAGGGATTTTTTATTCTCATTCACACCCGTACTGACTAATATTTCGGGAGAAAAAAAAAACAAAACTTCTGGTTAGATTAGACGGAGGCCGACGAGTCATTTTTCAAGTGTAGTGTAAGATTTTTAATAAAAAAAAATAATAATAATCATCCATATCTGACGCAGAGGATGTTTTTGTCTACAATCGATTAAAGCGATGTAGGTAAATCGACACGTTCGCCTATTGGATTCAAACGGGCAAGTCTCGATTACGACGTTGCTACGTGAAAATAATATTCGTAAGTTGGACTCGCCACACCGGATTTCGGTACGAACGACGTATGAACGTGTCGAGGGCGTTCTAATGGGTTTCAACTATTCTCATAATTGTTCGTGATTATTAAAAATTAATTTTCGATGTGCCTAGTCGTAGGGCGTGCCGAAAACCAGCGGGTATAATAATAATAATATGTCTGGCGATATATGTATGTCTTTCTCCGGAATTCAATGCGGATCGGCTATTGAAACGCATCGTCGGCATTCGTACGACCACGGTTCGCTGGTTATGTATTTTCCCCCTCGATATGCGAAAATTGACAAAACACCCCCCTATACTCGTGCGGACAATACACGCGCGCGCACGTCTAATTTTAAATATGTATATACTATAAAGATACATATATAAATGTGTGTGTGTGTATTTATAACGTCGAAACGATCAAATCGCGAGTGCGAAATATACCAGAACGCCGGGCGGAAATGATTGAAAAATCGCCACGGGTGTGTTGACGGTAAACCCCGGGAGCACGGCGCGCCCGTGAAATACGATGATAATAAGAACGAATCGGTTTTGGAATTTATCAACGTTTACCGGCGTCGGGAAACGGATTTATTTGACATCGTGCCCCATCTAATTTAAACCGATCGCGTTGGTACAAGCACAGCAAAAACAATATACAAACGGTGTTCCGTACGTGCGTGTGTACATTAGCTGGGCGTACGATATTATTATGCAAATACGAACTAACTCATTTGTTCGGTATAATGATAATACGAAAACCTTGCATAATATCGCATAATGTACCCGTCCAGTGCACCCACCGCTAATAAACACTCGGGGTTGTGACATGTCCCGTGTAACGAGTACCCTGTACACGCGAAAGAAAACCCCGAAAAGCAAATGAGAGGAATTTCTTTTAAACGTTTTAGCCGACGTTTACTTTGACTGTTAACGAGGATATGCGAACATATTATTAAAAAAAAAAAAAATAAATAAATAAATGACTGGGAAATACATAAATAACCGTAATAAACTCAATTGTACAAATAAATACATTTATTGCGGACCCTATTGTTACGTTGAAATATTTACAATAAATTATAGGAGAATAACGGGCGAATTCGATTTTAAATCGAAAAATGTCGTTAGTAATTGTTATGCGCAAAATGGCGGTTTTTTTTTTTTTTTTTTTTTTGACAATATTACGTGAAGACTATTATATTTTCAACAATATATTCGATTTCGATAGATAGGAAAGCTCTTGTCGAGCACGGTAAAAGCATTCAAAAAGTTCCATACACGAGACGACGTGTTATACACAATTCACTGAACACGTATTATGTTAAATTCGTATATATTTATTTTCTTTCAAATCATTCGGATCGGTGCTCCGAAATATTGTATAGGTACAAAATATAAAAATCAAAAAATAATATTAAAAAAATCGATTTTCACATCCATTCCGTACGTTATTTTTCAGCAAGGTTTACCGTTTTCGTGTTTAATACAATTTATAGTCCGTCGGCATTTTTCCTTAAAATTTTCCATAATTTCCTCATAATTACCCACAAAAAAAAAAAAAAAAAAAAAAACCAAAATAATAAATACACGATTTACATGATATTTGTATACGCCGATGGTTTAATAATTAAATATTAAAAATCGCCCGATATAATATATTGTGGGGAGTAGAATATTTGGGATCTATGCCGCCAAGCCCCCTTTGTTACCTCAGTTACATCTATTTACACTACCTCGTGCTAAAGTAGACGAATGGGTGACTGGAGTTGCAGCCAAACGATTTCATTTTTTGTTTTAAGTAACAAAGCTCTGTAAATATTTATTCGGAGACGACCGTGGAGGAAATTATTATTTGTTTTAACTGTATTGAATGCATAATGTACATTACTATACAAACATGTCAGTCGAATCGACAACGAAATATTTATTTTTGTTCTTTGTTTATCCGGTAAGAGACTTTTTTTTCTTTTTTCCCCAAAATTTAAAAAACCAATATTTACAACAAAAACATAGACGGTAAAATGTCATTATTCTGATCGGTTATCGAATCCATATCGATTTAATAGAAACTAAGAAAATTCGATTGGAAATGAATAAAACTGAAATGTATTACACAAACACACACGAGTAATAATATATTTTATATAAATATATAATATTTGTTTAATCCATATCACGTCTGGATTCTAGATGGAATTGTTGAAATCTATCTTAACTAATCTAGGAGTTATCTAAGATAATAATAACTATTTAAATAAAACATACTAAAAGAAAAAAACGGTTTTACCCGTAAAAGAAAATATTAAATGATTATTGTATAAGTTTTACTTTTAGTTAAAAACTCAATGTGACTATAGCGGATGTACACCGTTTGCGCTTACAGAATTATTTTAACCGATTACATTGTTATGTCTCTGCTATGTTGTGCCCAACAATATACAGTTTTAAAAAGTATATTTATATCTTTGGTTTTTGTCCAGACAAATTCCACTTATCTGAGATAATTTAAAGATTATTTGTTATCTCTTACTGTATCTAGACGATTTTGTATTCTATCTTTATCCAGATAGATATTTCACTTAGCGTTTCAACACTGGTAATGCGTTTAATATGCGCTTATGCTACTTTAAAAAAAAAAAAAATCTTTTATATTTAAAATTATTTCAAAACTAAATATTCTTTATATTTTAAAAAAAAAAAGTACTAATAAATATACATTTTATTATTATGACATTATTACGTGATGTAGAAACTATCGCAGTGAGGTTTTATTTTATCAAATTTAAATTCAACAAACGTATGATGTCTTCTGCGTATACACGTCTTCGGAGAAAGCAATAATAAATATTTATATTTCTTTTTCGGCCGGAATAAATTTTAAGTTTATATATATATATATATATATATATATATATATATATATATATATATATTATAACATGCAAATATTCAAAGAACATCATTTTTCGTTAAGTTCTAAAGTGTCTTGTATTCGTATATTGCGACAAATATAAATAATATATTATTACGCTGCGAGGCCGTCGCAGTGGCCTTTGCCGTCACGTAAAACGAACGAAATTGCCTTTGATATCGGTAATAAAACATTACTAACTGTAACATTTTAGATAACAACTCCGTCGGCGTTTTGCGATTCTCTGCAATACTCAACTCATAATTGTCGAAGGTATATGAAAAATCGTATTTTTTTTTTTTTTTTATACATATATATATATATTTTTTTTTTTTTTTTTTTTTTAACGAGTAACTGTACATTTTTTAATAATTAATATTTCAAAAACGCCGATTGGTTTATCGACAAAATCACGGCTAAATATATACAGGCATGAGACATGTCGGCAAAATAAAATCGTGACCGCCACCGGCGAATATCATGGAATAATAATAATATTATTGCTGAATTATTTTTTGTTTTTTTTTTTCCTTGATGCGATAATATGGCCGACACTGGCAAAAAATGCGCATTGATAGTGAAATTTGGTTATCTTGCTGACATGCCCGTATATTTAGCCATGGTCAAAATTTTTGCAATCTGTATAGAGTTGGTTCGGTTTTCGTTGAGATTTTCGTATCTAGTCGAGTACTCGACTCGACAAACATTTTTCTTTCTACTATTAAATCGAATACTCGACTATTGAACTCGACTCGATTTCCATAAACCAAAACTCGCCCAACTGTAGTGATCTATAAGTTGTATAATAAATGTTTTGTCTCTAAAACCGATTTTAAATACCGTTTCGTTTGTTTTACGTTAACACGTTTCTAGCTATATTGGCACGGAAAATTTCACTGAACCTCTTACGGCCTTTTATTATATAGAAAAAAAAAACTAATAATAATAAAAATATCGTTGGAAATGTTCTGGTATTTATTTTTCATCGCGGTTACCTACAATAAAATTACAGAATAGATTCGAGTGTCCGAATACGAATAACGAAATAATTTTTACGACGACGATAGGAGAGCGAACGCAATAATTTCTGTACAAAATGTGTGCAGGCGTATTTATTAGGCCGTATAAAAAACGAGTTGGAAATTAATTTTGTAATTCTTCGATCGTTAAACATCAGCTATAAATAGATCGCTCTATTACAATCGGACGTTTAACTATAAATACCTAGTGGAAAGTCGACTTTGAAAAAAAAAATCAAAATTTTGCTTGCATAACAATGCAATAATTATTATTAAATAATCCGATGCGAACGATCGGAAACGTATTTTTCGTTTCACACGTTTTACAGTTCGAAACGCCATTGCCAGTGCGTGTCCATTAATTCGGCGTGAATTTCGATTTTATGTGAAGAAAATTTTGAAAAAATATTTATACAAAAATCGTAAATATAACCGCAGTCCTCTAGTGGGATAACATCATTACAATAATTACATTAATAATTATACATATACACGCGGAATAAATTCGAAAATAATAAAACCTTACGATTTTCTCGCGCGATACAATAATAATTATTTCGATGTCGTATCTAATTTGCGTTTCGTGAATTTTTTATTTTTTTTTTCTAATGTAATCGCGATCGCCGAGAAACGAGCCTAGCCTTCGGGGGCGGTCTGGTCAGGCCCCGGCCCAGTGGGCGAATTCAGATGGTGGCTAAAAAATGTTTCAAAAATATCGCGATTACTACGCTCGCAATAATTCGTTCACAAATCGCATAATCACCGTCACTCGCATATTATTTCATGTAACTATTTGAAACGAGCATTCGCCATTTTTGGTGTAATTTCGAACTGTTTTAGCCCTTGGAAATACATACAACTATTAAAAATAATATCAAAAAAACATACCGATTATATTTTAAAACAATTGAGTACTTAATTACTCGATTACATCACGTCGTACGCATTTTACTTATTACAGACAACATATAAAACGATCAACAAATAAACTAATGATTCCCAATACAATAGATATATTTTTGTAATACATCTATGTCAACATTTCGTACATACACTTTGAAGTTACGTTCAACATAATTTACAAGTATATGTTTCTACGATCATCATCGTTGAGTCTTCGAGTATTTCTTGTTCAAAATTAGTAATGTTTTAATAAGTTTTAATTTGCCGCATAGATCTCTTTCATAATTGACTTGAGTAAAAGTTAAAGACAATAAATATACTCGTATGACAAAAATATATTTGTATAGACAATGGAATGCATATAATATTTATAATGAATTGTGTGGAAACAGATTAAACAATTTTTATATTCGTCGATTTCTTTGATAAATTAATTTTCTGCATCCTATAATAATTCCGTATTTTCTACTTTATCACTACTATAATCAATTTTTTTTTTTTTTTTTTTTTACTACGTTTTTACCACTACTATTGTCTCAAGATTCAATGATTTTAATTTAATTTTATGTCCAATAAAACACTAGTACGGTTGCAGTATGGTATATTACATTCTACAGGACGTCTACGACCCACCAATGTTCTCCTGAAATCAGCTGGTTTTACCTAAGATGCAGTAGCGCCATGTATTCTGATCTATCTCAATGTGCGACTAAATGAAATATGAGACATAATTCAATAATACAATTTAAAAAAAAAAAAAAAAAATGTATTTTACCTGATAATCGAAATAATAGATAATTTTTATCGGCCTGCAAGCTTAAATATGATGAACGGCCCAGTGGACATTTTCCAACCTGCTCGCCGCCAGTCTACTGTCTGTCGTTTTAGTATTGATTTTGGGTTTGCGAAAGAAGAAAAATGCGATGAACGTCTACGGATTCCCTTTAAAACCGTTCTGCCAAAAAGATGTTTTAGAAAAAAAAAATAATAATATTACTCCGTCAGAAGGCTACTTCAATAAGGTAAGGTGTACGCAGATATGAATCACCGCCCCCCTCCTTATTTTATCTCCAAAAATAGTTTTTATTTCCTTTCACGATTCAACCGTTTTTATACTTTGAAGTATTTATTTGGTTTTTTTTTTTCTCGTCTCGTAGCAGTCTTAGTTACACAAAAAGATTACGGTCGCGTACATCAAAGTATTTAATTCCAGAACTGTTTTTGCATTTTTATTTAATTTTCGGCGCTTTTGTATGAGAATTTAATCTCGGTGGTTTTTTTTATATATATATAATTAATTCTCTTTTTCAAAACGATTCGCTATTTTTTCATCGCGATGGTTTTTTTTATTTTTTTCGGATTTAAACACAATAATAAATAATAATATTATTATATGGGTACCGTTTTAACGAAAATTCTTTCGGCTGCAGAAATAATGTAATATATTACGATATTATTCACGGCCGCCACGATTAATTATAATAATTTCCGAATAATTGGCGTTCGTCCGTTAGAACCGCGACCGCGCGGAGATAAAATATTAACGGCAATTACTAATATTACTATAACTTCTGGTAAGTAGTCGCGAATACGCGAACGGAAAACGATGAGTTTGAAAAATGATTTAAAAAAATGGTAAAAATTGTAATTACTCGGCTAGACGCGAAGCCCCCGTCGCGAACCGAACGCGCGTGTCGGACTCTCGAATTTTGAACGTTGGACACGCCCGGCTATATATATATATACGCAAACATTATAATATTATTTATCTTTTCTGTTTTTTCTTATTTTTTTTATTTTTTTTTTTTTTTTTTTTACGAATGTCTTTGGTTCTAAATTCTACGACCAATCAGAAACGATCGCGTTGCTCATAAGCGGACGAGCGTTTATGGTACACGGTCATATTTTAATTATATATAACTGATAGGTATACTTTAAGGTGTACTTTAGATAGAGCCGTTTACAGAATCGTTTAGTCGATAACAGAATTCGATACGTTTCGATATTACTTACGGTAACGAAATAGTGCTGCGAGACCGTTATGCGTGCAGGTACGGGTTTTTTTTTTTTTTTTTTTGTCATAATATTGTTTTTAAGCTTTCGCTAAAAAAAAAAAATAAAAAAAATCGTCTACACGGTGCAGTTTTTCCCACGCTCGGCCGCCATCGCTACGACCGTTAAATAATCATAATTCGATCGTTAAGTGACGTCGTACGACTCGTACGGTTGACGATTGATGTCGTCGAGTGTTTTATTGCCAACAAAACTAATGGACTCCATCCGGATTACGAATCTCCGGTGGCTGGGCTCTTATTAATCGTTGGTCTTTCGGAGCCTGCGATTATATAACTCGGCATTTAAGGGGGAGTGAGCGTCAGGAGCAACTTTTATTTATTTATTTTTTTTTTTTTTTCAATATATATACAAAGATAAATCAAAATTAGTAATACAAATAAACAAAACAATTTTCGACGCACTGAAAGTTTCAAATCAAACGATACATGTGTAGATTAATGATAATATATTAGTTAGATTAATTTAGATATAGTTTTTTTTTTTTTTTTTTTCAAAAAACGAATAATGCAATTCTCTCACATTTTTAATTTTATTTTTTTTCTAAGGCTGTGGATTTAATTTATCACCGTTTTAGACGGTGATGCCCTTTTTTAGTAATATTGAGCGGCGGTGCCCACCTGTTATAACCACGAAGAAATTTAAACTTAAAACGCTTATAAAAAAAAAAAAAAATAACAACATAATCCTCAATTTATTTATACCATTCGGTACAAAGTTATAATGAACTTCGTCCAATATTTTTGTACATTTTTACGGGGGACATAAAACCCAAAAATAATCCAGAAAGTGCTAAATTAAAAAAAAAAATACTGAATCGAAATCAACATAAACCGTTACATTTTGTGTTGGCCCTTTTTCCGATTTTTTTTTATCCGACTTTAAAGAAATGCGTATAAAATAAAAAAATACACCAACTAGACAAAATGTTCACTAGAAACCACCTATGATGGTGTTGATGATTGGTGGGCAAGATTTCTGGTCAACAAATTATTTACATACAAACAGAAAAAAAAAGTACACATCATAATAAAACCAATACGTTCTTCGCTCAGGGTTAGGTTAGGTCATTGTAAATTTATATTATTATTATTTTTGTTTTTTTTTTTTTTGTATGTACCACGGTGCCCTTGTAATGGGTTCATGGTGCCCCTAGAACACCGCGGTGCACAGTTTTGGAACCGCTGTGCTAATAATTCGATGTGAACGTCAATGTTTATTACGTTTCCACAATTTGTATTCCAATGATTTTTTTTTTTTGTAACATATTAAATAGATTTTCTGGACTTTTAGTGCTTTGTTAGCTGATATTTGGGACAATAGATGCACTTTTTTGGGAAAAGGGTTTATTGTTTTAAATGTTCAGCCCTAGTTATTAAACTCTCTTAACATGGAATTGTTTTTTATCTTTCTATTATAAATCTCTTATCAATCTTATCTTACACCTATAGCCTTAATTAACGGAATAATATTTTTAATTTTTAATTCATTTGTTGTGACAACGCAACTAGGGCCCGAACGAGACAGGATCGCCTACTATCAGACATTTGGCACTTGTAAATATTCGCAAATCAATACGTGCGAGGCGGGACACAAAAACAACGAGACTTGACCAATATAACCTCAACTATCGAATACTGAAATACCGTTGGGAGAGACATGCATAATTATTATATAGTATCAGTACGATTAAGTTCAGTGGTTTTTTCTCGGTTATAATCACTCTCGTTTTACATTTATTGTGTGCCGGAAAGTATTGCCGGAGAAATGTTAGAATCGAATATTGAACGTGTAAACCCATTACATTTCTCGCCAAACTCAACACAACCGCGGCGGAATCATTTTCAATGTTGAGTGAAGAGTTCCCGTTTTCTAAGCGCTTTTCGTAGCGGAAGAGAAATTTCATCGTTCAATTTTCGATTCTAAAGTCTTTCCGACTATACTGCCGAACACGCGCTAATTATGACGAGACAGGTAAATATAAGAAAATACAGAAAATGTATATTTTTATATTGGCTATGCATATGATATAACGCTGACCGTTTGTGGTTTATCGGGACAATCTCGTTGTTTTTGTGTCACGCCTCGTATATGAATGCGTTGACGGTGTTATTAACATAGTAATTTGCTGGAACCAATTATACATTTTAAATTATTATTTAAAAAAAAATGGTGTTATTTTTTTTTTTTTTAATCGTACGCCTGTATTATAATTATCTAACAGTATTAGTAATCTACGGTACGTATACAATTCGTTTCGTTTAAATTAAATTATGCGGGCATTTTTCTACTTAGATTTTCTTTTAAAAATCTGGTGGAGGAGTGGTCCGGACCCCCAGTTATGACATTAATATAATATCGCCCCTCACGCCCCGCGTTGAATGAATACTAAAAAGCGCCACTCCTCGGCAACACGTTGATTTTTTTATACATACAAAAATTGAGCGTACGGCGTGCAATGCGCTCTAAAACTACACAACCGATTTTGAAAATATTATGCTCGTGCGGATGATTCGGTCCAACTTAAAATTTAGGATAGTTTAAAAAATCTCGATAAGTGTCCGTCAATTTTTTTTTTATTATTTATATATATATACACAAATCAATAGTTAATACGTTACTAGGATAACTATCGTTGCTCAGTTATCAAAAAAAACCTTTCTTTGATTTTTGTTCGTTATTCCATAGATATAAAAGCCAAATACCACTCACTCGCTCACCGCGATCAACGCCCAGACCAATCCGCTGGACTCTAGAGACTTGAAATTATGGTGTAGGTGCCCAGCAGCCTGAGCGTGACAAACGATAAACGATCGTTTTGCGTTTTAATTTGCATTTTTTTAGTATAACGCCGCGAAGAAAATCTAACCGTTAGGTAAAAACCGCGAATAGGACCGATAAAGTTTGGCGAGGTGTAGCGGGTTAAATCCACGGGCAATTCAAATTGTTCGCGGGCAACGCCGTGCAGGAAGTGTAGGACAGACAGCTGTCTGCGTGAAACAAACGAGGGCGTTTAAAGTTGAAGGTCTGAAGAAACTCGAAAAAAAAAAAACCCGTGTCAATTTTCGAATAAAACGCTATTCGATGATTTTCCTGTATAATTCGAGCACGTGGCGAATGTATAATAATAATAATATAGTTCTCTATTGTTATCTATGGCGCGGCGACTAAAGTTTAATTTTTATTTTTTTTTTTTTTTTCTAATCAAAAACAAATAATGGAAACAATTTGCATATTATACAATATAATAATAGTCCGTGTTAACGTCCCACGATACCGCACGGGGGCCCGGCCCGGCCGCTTTTGGTAAAGATCGGGATTTGATTTTTTTTTTTTTTTTTTTTTTCTAGTCGTTTGTTTTGGACCGCAATGTACAGCACGACGACGACGACGATGACGACGCGGTCGAATTGTTTCGTACGACTTCACGGTCAAACGGCCGGCGTACACAGTATATAATTTTGCAAAACTTATTGTTGCGCACACGCACACGTAAAACGGCACACAATGGCGTCACATTAGGTCAACGTTTTTTGTTCGTTTTTTTGTTTTTTTTTTTTTTTTTTTTCTATCTCTTATATGATACGTCGCGTCTCACGCATAGCCGGCCCCGGGGTGATCTCCCGGGAGAGCCAGGAGAACCGGCCAGATACAGCTCTATATCGAATTGTACCACTGGGACGTTCCTCTTTTCGTCTCGAAAACCAACCATAGGTCGAGGTCTACTATATAATAACAAAACAGTTTATTAATAGTAACCTGACCGCTATGATTATATACGAGTAACACCTACGCCATTATTATAAAATTGAATATTGATTGTTCGTCCCCGCTGGTGGTCGATAACCCGACGATGATTATATTTAGATCGGGACCGGTCGTATTTACCATAAGCTGTTAGTTACATTGTCTATAGTACTATGACGTCTTCGTCGATTATAAAAAATAATCACAACTTCGAATAAAAAGAAGTAGACAAATTAATATAACAGCGAGTAAAAATTATTGGCTATGCAATCGCACAAGTTTAGGCCTAATTGTTATTGTATCATTTTTCTTTTTCGATTCGTGGTACATCCTTGTGTTTTATATTCGCACCATAAAATATCGAACACACCATTCGACTTTTACTTAGATGTATTAGATGTATACTATACAAACAATTTACTCAGTCTACGAGAGCAGGGAAATTATCAAAACAAACATTCAACATGATAAATGAGATAAGAAATTTGATTATTGAATTCCACGATTCGGTAACCAGTGTTACATTTTTTAACCATGTTGGTTAGGTTATATTGGTTACAAAAGTTCTCTTCCGTCATAGATGAGTACAATAGAATTTCTCTAATATCTATGTTATTATACGAACATCCTATATAATACTAAAGGCTTTGGTTTTTTTTTTTTTTATTTATTTGTGTTGAACAGATATATATTTTTACATTCATTTTGTTTTTCGTTTGTTAATAATTTGATCTTAAAACGCTGACAAATATAAATTGCCACGCATAATCATTAGGTTAAAACTTAATAATAACATTATAAACTTTAGAATATTATTAATATTTTACCTGGTGATACTTAATTAAAAAAAAAAAAAAAAAACTTACAAATGACAAATGGTGATTATGGTGATATTTTGTTGATTTCTGTGTCACCCCAGGGAAAAACACGACTAACGCAAAATACCTTTACCGATTTACCGAGTACCGCTTAGAACCGTTTTAAGAATGCAGTGATGTACCGTTGCTTTTAGAATAAAAACTTAAGTGGTGCTAATAAATTCGTCTGGCTTCTTTATATTGTATCTACAATTTTTTTTTTTTCTTTTGTTATAGGTACTTGTAATACGATTAAATGTAACATCAATCTATAGTTATTTAAATAATATTAAGTATTTGACGTTTTTTTTTTTTTTTTTTGTTAGGAACTATATTACTTATTACCTATTACTACAAATATATATATTATAATTAAACGTAATTAAAATAATCATCTACTCGAATCGGTTTTAATGAAATTATTTTTATTTTATTATTATTTTTTTTTTTTTTTTTTGTTACGGTATCTACACAGTAATTTTTCGAATGTGTAATTTTCTAACGATCGTTGTAATATATTATATCTCGACTGTACGTTTTATAATTCAATTTAATATTTTCATTAAGCCAATCAAATATTTATTATTGCTGCGTTTATCATTGAAATATACAGTTGAGTTATTCGAATTATATTAGTTAGGTACGGTTTTATAAAACGTTTAACAATATTACTATAATATTCAGCTAATATTTTATATTGAAAGTTATTTTTAAAGTGAAATTCATAGGCAGAGACGTATTTAGGTATTTTGCGCCACGAGTAAGAAAATAAAATGCCCCCCTGCCCCCCCCAACCCGAATTTTTACAGTAAAATATTTGTAAAAAAAAAAAAAAAAACACACATCATGGTGAAACATGATTTACTACACTCGGAATCTAAACACAAATTGCCTATTGGGTATAAATGAAAAAAAAAAAAAACATACAATGATACACATAAGTGTAATATATATATATTTATTATAAACGATGAGAAACGAGTACAAAATTATAGATACATTATTTATCTATAAAATATATAGTCATTAAATTATAAAACCGTTGTGTAATAATATTAATACATAAGTTTGAATGAAAAAAACGTTTAAATTACGAGCATAATTATAATAATAATTGTGATTACGAGTACATAAACATAGTAATATCTCAAACTCTAATAACGTAGCTGAAAATAATGGGCCGGTTCTTTAGCGTTTTATAATGGGAGAGAGAAACACAAACAATTATTTTGAAAACTAAATCGAATTTAAAGAGTTCTTTTAGACGGATTCGGGACCACATTGACAAGGTATCGAGTGTAAAAGAAAACAAAATCGATGATTCACAGCACGCGCTACACTGTCACGGTGTGGGAATTCGGTTACAATTAAAAATGGACGGCCAGCGTTTTCAAATATAATTATGGTTTATCGAGTTCGGCAAACAAGTGAATAGAACTAACTGTACAAACGAACGTTCCCGCGTTTGTGCCATACCCAAATGTGTATTTATTATCGATTTACGCGTCGATTACCGCCAGCAAGAAAATCTAGAAATATTTGTCAATAAAACGTACCGCCGGGTGAAAATTAATATTAAAATATTAACATTGTAATGTACGGTGTGGATCAGCGTCGGGTTTACCAACAAATAGAACAAGCCGGTGATTGAAGTGGCAAATTTGTGCTACACGTAAAAAGGACGAAAAAATATATATTCGTTTTTTAAATAGAATAACGCAATTCTCTCGCCGTTTTTTTTTTTTTTTTTATTATTTATTTTTTACTCTGGTTGTACCAACGAGCGCCCGTGTAAAACGCACTATTTGGTATACGCAACTTATCGTAATACCTATAATCTAGTAATGGACTAGTTTTCGATATTTTCCGGACAAACTATTAAATATTTCATTCGAATAGTATTCGACAGTATCTATTCGGTTGTGTTCAACACGCTAGTAGTAATAAACGCGTCAAAGTAACATTTGCAAAAATGTGTTATCGTACTTCTAATAGTATTCACACTCTAATAGACTTGAAACAAAATTTAATGACGACAACATTTACTATATATTCACAGGGGGATTTTTCGATATTTCCGTTCTACAATTTTTTTTATTAAGATTAAATAAAATAATAATAAAACGTACATTTTTGCGTTCATGTTTCAAATATGAAAAAATTGTCTGGGAAATAAATATCGAAAAATTCCTCTGAGGAAGCATTATACATTTTATCGTTATTGATTTGGTGAAATCATTTTTGTTTTAAATCTATTATTATTATTAAACCCAAATTATTAAACCTTTTCATTGAAAAACATATTGACATCGCATTAATCTCTGAAACACACTGTACTCCAATCTCCAAAAACTTCTTTCCTGGATACAGAATATACAGAACTGATCATCCCGATGGTACTGCTCATGGCGGATCTGCTATCATAATATCTTCAAAAATACAATGTCAACCCTTACCTAATTTCCATACAAATACCATCCAAGCCACAAAAATACAAATCACTCTAAATCATATTCCTACAACTATTTCTGCAGTCCTCCGAGACCGGCAATATTCTCCCAGGAAGTTGACCAATTTTTAAACTCAGTTGGTAACACATCACTAATTGGTGGTGATTTTAACGCGAAACACCCCCAATGGGGTTGTCGTGTCGAAAACACTCGTGGACGTATGTTTCAAAATATTTTACGTATTAAAAAATATACATGCATTTCCCCACCAGGACCAACATACTGGCCATCACATCGAAACAGACAGCCAGATATATTAAATCTATTCTTATCCACAATTCCCAGACATATAAACTTTACTATAAAAAACTTGGTAGACCCTGCATGTGATCACAGTCCAGTTCTTTTACAAATACACGGTCAAATATCTCTAAATCCTCCACGACCTTCTCTAGCAAAAGGACCAGTCAACTGGAACCTATTTTCCGAAAACCTAGAAAACTCAACAAACTTGAAAATCTCACTGAAAACCAATGACCAAATAGAGGAGGCAGTCCAAAACTTCACAACCTTAATTCAAACCGCTATCTTTAACTCGTCATTCAAAATAAATAAACCAGCAGATAATCCAACAACCAAAAATTCCCTGCCCTATTACATACAAAAATTAATACAAATTAAGCGCAGAGCCCGGTCACGCTGGCAACGTCACAATCTCCCTTCTGACAAATGTATATTAAATAATTTAACCAACCTAATTAAAAAACAGATACAAAAACATAAATCAAATTTTTTCCAAGAGAAATATCAATCACTTAACATTAAAGATGGCTCCTTATGGAGAACCACAAAAAATATTCTCAAAATTAAGGAACAATCTACCCCTCTGTACGGACCAAATGGCCAACTAGTGATCTCTGATAAAGAAAAAGCTGACCTTTTTGGAAGCCACCTTTCGGAAACATTTACTCCCCATCCAAACATAAATCCCGAACCCGAGCACTTAGATGTAGTTGCAACCTTTCTCAACAGCCCCTTGCCTATGTCTCTCCCTGCAAAGCATACAACTCCAAATGAACTAAAATATATAATAAATAAATTAAAAATAGGGAAATCACCTGGATATGATCTAATTACAAATAAAATAATTCAACATCTGCCAAAGAAATCACTAATACTCCTTACATTTATCTATAACTCGATGCTGAGACTCTCCTATTTTCCTTTAACATGGAAGTTTTCTACAATAATACTTATACATAAACCGCAAAAACCCAAGTATCTAACATCTTCATATAGGCCGATAAGTCTACTTCCCACTTTGGCAAAGTTATTTGAAAAAATTATCCTAAAAAGAATAAGGCCAATAATGAACTCTCAAAACATTATACCTCACTCGCAATTTGGCTTTAGATTTCAACACTCCACGGTACACTAAATCCACAGAATCTTGGACAAAATAGCAATCTCATTCGAAAATAAAAACTACTGCCCCGGTGTTTTCCTAGATATTGCCCAGGCTTTCGACGGCCTTCTGTATAAATTAAAACTTTTCCTTCCTGCACCTTACTATCTACTAATTCATTCTTATCTCAGTGATAGGTCATTTACCGTCAGACTTGGTAACTCGACCTCTTCCTACTTCTCAATTCAAGCCGGAGTCCCGCAGGGGAGTGATCTCGCCCCTGACTTATTCAACATATACATATCGGATATTCCCAAAACAACAAACACAACTCTGGCAACATATGCCGACGATACAGCTATACTGGCTTCTGATATAGACCCCGTACAAGCCTCTCTAACTCTCCAAACACATCTCGACCTAATAAGCACATGGGCTACCCAGTGGCGAATCAAAATTAACCCTTAAAAATCTTCTCATGTAGTATTCACAACCCGTAAAAAAGACTCCCCGGCACTGAAACTTCAAGGAGAAGATATCCCCAATACCACACAGGTGAAATACTTGGGTATTATACTAGACAAACAATTAACTTGGGGCCCTCACTTAAAAGCAACACGCAAAACATTAAATGCCCGTCTACACATGCTCCGTCCTATATTCAAATCCAAATTATCAATTCATGCAAAATCGACTTTATATAAATCCTTACTAAGACCTATATGGGCTTATGGTATTCAATTCTGGGGCTGCGCAAAATCATCCCAAACTCGCACCATCCAAGCTTTCCAATCAATAGTTCTACGTCTCATTGCTACAGCCCCTTGGTACGTATCAAACAAAGCGCTACACAAAGATCTCCGGTTTGATACTGTTGACCAGTTAGCCAAAAAATATTACTCAAAATTTCACTCTAAATTACAGCACCATCCAAATCCTCTCATCCAGCATTTATTTTCAATTACACTCCCTGAAAACCCCCCACGCCGTCTCAAAAGACGCTGGTGTCGGGATCTATTAAAGTAATCTAAATTTCCGGTTCTGCAGGGTTCTATCACTGGATAGCCTCCCTCATCAAGTTACCATGTTATTGTCATTTTTTGTTTTATGTACAAAGTCCTTCTATTTGCTTATTGTGTTTTTTAAATACAGATTGTAAATTTTTTTAACAATAAAAAAAAAAAAAAAAAAAAAAATCTATATGATTCTGAGCACTATTGAAAGTATGAAAACTTAAGAGGACACACTACCATTACTTAAAGAAGTTATGCCAAACATTTTTTCCATCAGCTATATAATATAAATTTAATTTTTCATTACTATATTGTTCAAACCCGTATCGTTGGCCAACGAAATTCAACCACGATTTCACATTAAATTGTATATTATTTGTTAATTATTATTATGGTTTTTTAAAAAATATATATACAAATAATTATCAATATCTTTTTTTTGAACATAACTATTATATGAATTTAAAAGTATTATTAAAAAAAAAAAAAAAAAAATTACTTTTAATTTTTTGAATATAATTGAATATATATATTTTCTTTTTTTTAACGCAAAAATTGAACGCAGGCCACGGGCCTGGGTATTGTTGACCTACGGTATTGCGTATAGGCAATTCTAACGAATTTTTAAAAAAAAAAAAAACTAATTTACAAGTATACCAGAGTATATGGAGTGTACACTATGGGAATACCAACGGAAATCACCACGGACGATCCCCCCCTCGGGCACGCCACCATTGACAATAGAGTGTTGAACTATGAGCCAAAATTTGTAATATACCACTCGCTCCACTAATTTTATTCGAATATATCTACCAAAACTCGTCGTGCATTCGATAATAAACGTATACAATGGGCGTAATTTTCTTTTTCATTATGTTCATTATATTTACGACGATCGATTATTATTTTTCACTATTTTTAAACTATTAAAAAAATATACATTGTGTCTTACTTACCCGTCAACTTTAATTCCGATGCGCCCGCGTCTATGCACAATCTATACGTACGTAGACTATTATGATTTTATTTCGCTGGCCGTTTTATATATTTCCTACAACTAATACTGTGTCGGTCGCCGTGGAAATTTTATATTGTGATTTTATTCCGAGACGTAATTCCAAAAGGCATCGTCCACAAAATTCGCTGCTCGCCAATCGATACGAATCATACTTTTAAACAATTTTTTATTAAATAATTATTAAAACAATCAGCCATGCGTGAAATTTGCCATCTGCAAGTCGGCCAATGTGGAAACCAAATCGGCGCCAAGGTATATAATTATTATTGCAATATAATTTAGCACGTTAAAAACTACATTTATACCGGAATTAATTTTTTTTTAACGCGCTTACCTGCCGCCCGGTTTTTACCGACTACTGGGCGTCGACGCGATTTCCGGACAATTTCGTCCACCGACCACCTCTTATGTCTAACCGATTTCCTACATTTTTCATAGCTATACGCCACATTAATTCCAAATAACTTCTATACGGGGTGCATTATAAAAAATCGCACTAGGCCTACACTCGGGTCTGCACTGTATTCGCGGCGAACGTCTTGCCCCGGTTTCGTTCACCCGTCGGTCAAACCCTTATAGTCGCGTTTAGTCCGGGGACGTTTTTGTTTTTTTTTTTTTTTTTTTTTTTTTTTTTTTCAATACAACTAGAATTATTTTATAAATAAACTTTGCATTTTTCACTGCGGTAGTTTTGGGAAGTCATATCCGACGAACACGGCATTGACCCGAGCGGATCGTATCACGGGGATAACGACCTACAGTTGGACCGGATTAACGTATACTACACCGAAGCACTTGGTAAAAAAAAAACATTAAATTCGAATTAATTAATATGTTACACTAATCAGTTCACCCATTATCATAACGATAATGTTATTGGAAAAAAAAAAAAATCTATTAACCATGAATTTAAAAATAAGATCCCTATACATTGTACAGTGTTGCGCAAAGATAACTAAAAATGTATCTAGATAAAGATAGAAAAGACAATTGAAAACAAATTTATCTCGATACAGGTTAAACATAGTTAAAATACAGTTTGTATCTGGATAAAGATAAAACACTATTTATCTGGATAGAGAAAAAAAACAGATAACAATTTTAAATTTTAATCGTTTACCTATTATGTATATTTTTTCCATCGACTTATTTGTGTATTTAAAAGATAATAATAATTAGTCAATTTTTTTTTTATTTTCTTTTACCGCCCATTCGGACAACAATCACTGACGGATTGGCCAATTAGGGAAATCGGGAATTTTTCCGATAGACCGGTGGACTATATAGTTAATAAATATATTACTCTATACTGTATTCTTTTAAATGTTATTAATTACGGTTTTAGTGTTTTACGATAATATTAGGAGAACATAATATTTTATTAAATATGTTCGGGTATTTAATCATTTCAACATTCAATTAAAATTTATTGGTGTATTAAATTAATTCAGTATCTAAACATAATATATATATATAAATTATTAACAGATTTAAAATTATCTACTATGGGTCGTATTTGTATTTGTGATCAAATCTACCAAAAGAGTGTTCGTTTGTGTTAAAAAGCAAAATCCGGTAAAAACTCTCTTTTTCCGTGCAAAAATAATGTTATATTTATCGCTTAATATAATTTGGGGAGGATTTTTCCGTGGTATTTTCATAAAATTTACATCGTAATGTTTAACATTGCAATATCTGTTCAATATGTTGGATATTTTATTGAAATTTGAATGTGTATTGATTTGGTTGATAAATGGGGGGGGGAGTGGATAACTACCTCGTTTTACCAACATGTATAGAATTTTAGCACAACCGAGATTTTACTCCAGTGGCGAGGTTACTAACCAAACCTATGATTTGTGGTTCGTTGGCTGGTTTGATTCGTTATACTTTCCCGAGCCAAAGTTAAATAGTTCTATCTAGTAGGCTATCATGGCTAAATAACAAAGTATGATGACAACTTCATGGTACACGTCGCGGGTGCCCCAGTGGCAGTGATTTTATCAATTTCATATAACAAGCACAGAAATCTGGCCATAGAATAAAAAAAAAAAAATCACTGCCAGCTGAGTTTTCTTCCCATGAAATTTCAAAATTTCCAATGGTATAAATGCACATGCGCAATTCACATACAAAATACGTCGAAATACATTTTATTTGTTGGTAATTGCTCGATGAGGTTAAAATATAATATTATTACACTTATATTATTTTATTTACTTAACGGTAATCTAAAAGAAAAAAATATAAAAGTATAAAATTGTTACTCAGGCGGTAATTACGTGCCCCGAGCGGTCCTCGTGGATTTGGAACCGGGAACAATGGATTCAGTGAGATCTGGCCCATTCGGTCAGTTATTCCGACCGGATAACTTTATTTTTGGTCAATCGGGCGCTGGCAACAACTGGGCCAAAGGCCATTACACGGAAGGCGCCGAGCTGGTGGACTCTGTGCTGGACGTGGTCAGGTACATACGACGAGTCTGGTGTATCGAGTGCAAAACAAAATATACGTATAACAATAAAAAAAAAAATGTATAATGTCTTGAAACTTGTAGAAAAGAAGCGGAAGGTTGCGATTGTCTGCAAGGATTCCAGATGACCCATTCACTAGGCGGCGGCACCGGTTCCGGGATGGGCACTCTGTTGATATCGAAAATCCGGGAAGACTATCCGGACCGCATAATGACTACATACAGTATCGTCCCGTCGCCAAAGGTATATCCGTGTCCGATAATAATAATTTGTCGACGTTTTTAGCAGTCTGTCGCAATGAAAATATTTTAACATACTCCTCAATAATAAACACTTTTTTTTTTTTTTTTGGTGGGGGGGAGGGTGTGTAAAAAGTGTCCGGATTGGATATTGTAAGGCCTAATTTCTAGTCAACTGCAAAATATCGAGGATTGTGCGTTTGGTTAGCTATAGCGGCCGATTTTAGTATTGACAATTTTCTATAGATACTAATATTTGCACCATACATTATGATCAGAGACGGTACTGTTCTACTGCACTGTGGGTCGGCGCCAGCAGTATTATATCTTTACCGATTGTCGATGATGGTTACAGGTATCAGACACAATCGTGGAGCCGTACAACTCTACGTTGTCCGTTCACCAGCTGATCGAGAACACAGATGAAACATTTTGCGTGGACAACGAAGCGCTGTACGACATATGCTTCCGGACACTGAAGCTGGTCACGCCCACGTACAGCGATCTCAACCACCTGGTGTCGGCGGCCATGTGCGGCGTGACCACGTGTTTCCGGTTTCCCGGCCAGCTCAACTCGGACCTGAGGAAACTGGCCGTCAACATGGTGCCGTTCCCGCGGCTCCATTTCTTCATCACCGGGTTCGCGCCGCTCACGTCCCGCGGCAGCCAGCAGTACCGTGCGCTATCCGTGCCCGAGCTGGTCCAGCAAATGTTCGACGCCAAGAACATGATGGCCGCGTGCGATCCGCGGCACGGTCGATACCTGACCGCCGCCAGCATATTCCGCGGCCGGATGTCCATGAAGGAGGTGGACGAACAGATGCTCAACATACAGACCAAGAACTCCGCGTACTTTGTCGAGTGGATACCGAATAACACCAAGACCGCGGTTTGCGACATACCTCCCAGGGGTCTGAAAATGTCCGCCACGTTCATCGGAAACACGACTGCCATCCAGGAGATGTTCAAGCGGGTTTCCGAACAGTTCACGTCCATGTTCAAGCGCAAGGCGTTTTTGCACTGGTACACCGGCGAGGGCATGGATGAGATGCAGTTCACCGAGGCCGAGTCCAATATGAACGACCTCATATCCGAGTACCAGCAGTATCAAGAGGCCACCGTCGAGGGGGCAGGCGAAGGCGACGATGACGAAGGTGCCGAAGCGTGAATGATACACTCGTAATTATCATAGACAAATTTTAAAATATAGAAATTTTAACCAGGTTTTTCATACTATCGTTATATTTTTTAATATTTAATATGTATAGGGAAACTACTTTTCTTTTATACTCTGGTTTTACTATGTTGTGTATGTTTTTTTTTATGTATCTGTAAATAACTTTTATACCAGACATCCTGCTCCGATTTTCAAATCGAACTCAAAGGATTGGCAGTACCTTTTCTAAAGATATTTTGGATCTAGTTGGTGTATTGGACGTGTCGCCAAATTTGATTCAAGGTTCATCATAAGTTGTACTTAATGGTGAAAAAGAAAAGATTGTATTTTAATAATTCTGTTTTATAAGCGTGTTAAATGTAAATCTTGATAGTAATCTTAAAAATTACGATATTTCAAAAAATGATTAACTCAACTTCGCCCACAATCGTTTTTCGTTAGCATTGATTTATCGTTGCAATTCAATTCCCTTCTACATCCTATATCTTCCCTATTTCCTATCTACAATAGTGCCCATTCATAGTGCGATGTGTGTGTCTACGCTTTAATGTATATTATACAATTTTTTTTTATGCATTTTGGGAATTTCGCAGAGATTGTTGGTACGTCATAATCGTATAGTCATCGTTTACACGTACTGCTATACACTTTGCAGTTATTTTAAGTTATATTTGATTTTCGGTCATCGTAACGGAGAATTGGTCGTCGTAACTCCTGAATTAATTTTGTAAAATAACATCCAGCGTATATTTTTGATATCTCTAAAGTGATAAATTGAATTATCACATTTATTCTATTTGCCATAAATGTTACCGGAAAAGCAGAATAGATGACAATAATATCATCCAAGCGCAGCCTAGGGTGTCATGAAAGGTATAGTAAAATGGAAAATGCCTACATTCAAATAATTAATTATATCAAGTGAGTTGAAAGCTAAAACTAATGTAAATTACCGTGTCCTTATGAACGTAAAACTAATAAACATAGTAAATAGCTTATAATATAGTAAGTGTTATTAAGAGCGATTAAATAGCTTAAAACTGGGTCAAGTGTCCATAGAGATGAAATCCCTATGAAGTCCTGATGAAATTACTAAAAAGTCTAGACAAATGTTGACTTTTGTAATTTTATGATAAAAAAATATAAATGAATATTAATATATTTATATTTATATTTATACAGAACCGATAGCCAGTTCGGCTCTATGCAATCCGAACAATAATAAATTGCGGTCGTAATAACACGAATAACAATACAAACAGGATGTTAGGCGGGAAAAAATATTTATCGACACTATTATTTAACTATAGGTATTGTCTTATATTTCATTAGGTATAGATAAAAAAATATGTCATTCCCCTCCGGTCCACACGGGTCAAACGTGAATGGTAAAACAATTGAAGGGGTCCGTACAAGAACTCCATTTTATTCGAAAATGGGGTTTTAACGGTTTAAAATTGAGAAATAAATTATGAGTATATCTGTATAAGAACGAGGCAAATCCGACCATTCGTTTAGGGGATATAATGAAAATGGAATTGTCTAGTTTTTGGTCGGAAATAATATTATTTTTTGATATGAAGCAATTAATAAAAAAAATAATGAATATAAATTTCTGATCAAAAAACAAAATAACTCCATAAAATTTAGGTTAATATTAGCTCTTATCTCAATGTAATTACGAAAATCACGAAAATCAAATCAAATACTATGGAATCTTTTTTATGGTCTAATGTATTCAGTTTTTTCGTTAATATTACACCGCAAGTCGGTACAAAAAATATGTATACATATTTACATATCTATCCAAAACACCGTATACAACATCAGATCGTTAATTTTTTCAGTTAAAATTGTATTTGTTTTCTTTGATCTTGGTAATGCGTATACCTATTAAGATATAGATTATACAGTATACACTTAAACTGTAGATCGTTGCTAAATTATTAATTACTCATAAAATCATAAATATAAAAGTAATAATAATCTGAAGTTGTTAAAAAAAATATGTCTGTACGAAACTCGTGCGTGTGTCATCGCACAATATTTTCTGTAAATAAAATGCGTGAAAAAAATATGCGATTCCTATATAAAACTTCTTTGTCTCTCAGTCATGACTTTATGAACATCGTGCAAGAAATTTACCAGAGTAATAATATCATCTATGCGCATTTTCCTTCGACAATATATTATTGTGTTATTGCGTTGCGAATATTAGAAACATAATAATCATTCCTTCACACTTTTCCACTTTCCCGGTCTTTTGGGACTGCCAGTATAAGAGTGTTTCGATAATTGGAATTAAATTTGTCGTTGTATAAAGTAATATTATGTCATTATATACTGGACGTATGTTAACAAATGACCAATCTCTAACGTACGATTTTTTTTATTTTTATTTTTTTTAATAGAAATATCAATAATCCTAATTGCAATTACCTATAAAACCAAAGTAATGACCTATAATATTATTATTGGTTGTGTTATAAGTGTAATAACTTATTTCGACTATTTTCACAAAATTCAACTACAGTAGAAACGGTTTGTAATAACACCGGTAATAATCACAAACCGGGTGTAATGACCTTAGATTGAAGGTCCGGCAAAACTCGTAGATTGTACGCATTTGTATTGATTATTATGACTATACGGATGCCATGACGGTTATTTTTGAAAAAGTTTGGTGCTAAAAGCGATAAGAGATTTTTTTTTTTTTTATTACAATACAAATTGTATTTAAAAATAATAATGCAACGCAACTTTGTTTTATTTTTATTTTCTTCTGTGTGCATTGAAGTCACGATTTAGTGATAGAAAACATTAATATGAAAATCTATCCAAAAATGAAACCTCCCCATAAATCTCAAAATAAGAGACGAAGTAATAATCACTGGTGTCAAAACAAAACACACACACCTAACCCACTCCTTCCTCATCACTAAAGAGCCCCAACATGTGACACGTGTAAAGTGAACCTTTCTATCGATCACATCGTGACTAAACGCCCAAAATACCACGAAGCACGAAAAATCTTCACCAACAACAAGCTCTCAACGATGATAATACAGAAGCAATAACGCCAATTTTTTTCATAATATAAATTTAAGTAAAAAAGTGTAAATAATTGCAACTAAAATGTATTTCACCTGTTTACCATTCTACACTCCTAGTCTAAGTAGGCTAATGACCGTATGCTGCTGAAGCCCTAACTTAATGTAAATATATAATCGAGATTTTAAATTTTTATTTTTTTTTCCATTTTGGTTGTAATGACAATCGGTTATTATGTCTGATTTTAACTAGTCCCTTGAATGCCATTATAAACGGTTTCTACTGTATAATATATATATATATATATTGTCCGGTAATTCTAGAGCACAGAGTTTGTAGTAGAACTTTGTGTGGCTAATTATTATATAAATATATATAAAAAATATAACTAAATAAAAAAAAAAACACGCTAAACAAACCGGTTATGTAGTCGTATAGGTGAGAGTATGTTAAACGTTTAATTATTATAGTAGTTTATACTGACGACGTCGGTCAGTCTACACGAGTACCTCTTTATGCCGACTATTTTGTCATAACCGTCATCGCGCGTCGAACATTTCGCATTGCTATTAATTTTATCGAAGAACAGAAGAGAGAATGATGGCAACGGGGTTCGGACGTGTAATGCGCGGCGAAAAGCAAGACGGAATCGGAGCAGCTAAAAGCAGAACGGTACACCGGCTAGAGTACCCTACGCCGATCCCGTTTTGCCCGGTTGGCCCGAATTACCGTGAGAAAACCACTTCTGTAATTTGGTTATCGACGTACCGTTTTCAATGTTCAATTATCTACGCCGCGGTGCACTGAAATTTTAAATTAACTATATATATATATATATATTTTTATTTTTTTTTTTTTTTTGTCATTCATTTTAATATTTTGACAATTTTTGTCGTTATGATTGATTACGGCGGTTATTAACTTTTCGGTATTTTGTGTAACGTTTCATTTTCGTAGGTTAGGTACTAAGACATTGTTTGTAATATTTAATTCAATTTGTATTTATTATCATTTACTAACGTTTACCCTGTATTTTATTTTGTTATAAGCGAACGATCATTATGTTGTTAAATACACCGGATTTTGGCCAGCCGCTCGATTATTATTATTTTTAATACAACGAGTATTCTTCATAAAATATCAAAAAATGCATTGAAATAAAATATATAGTAAAGTTTTTACGATACTCGCTATGGTGATACCTTACTGGTATATTACGAACCAAGTACGATACAAACTGTGTATTATTAACTGATGGCAGTGAAATTTTTAACTCTCGGTATTCTAACAGTGCACCGTTCGCCGATGCGGAGCCAAGGGGGAGGACTCGGGAAACGTTGGCAGAACAAAACTGATTGGCAGCGAATACCCGGGGAAAATGAGAAATATCGACCGGGAGGAATGTGAATTAGAGACAGATGGAAGGTTGTCGTGATGTCGACAAACGCAATAAACGGCTCTCGGAGAGCTGTAAAGCCGGGACACAGAACAAGGGAGATAGTTATTCCATCGCGGAAATATACGGTGTTTTTTTTTTTTTTTTTTTTTTTGTTTTGTTTTGTTATACACGCCGAAATTATTGCGTTCGTGCGACACGATTTTTCCGTATAATATTATTATAAATAGTGGTATATAGGTGTATAGGTTAGTTATATTGTTTTTGTCGTATATACGGACAGAAACCGGACGAAAATAATTGGATCGTATAGAATGAAAAACGCGGTATCTGCCCGGTATAATATTATTATTATTATTATTATTATTATTATCATTGGACGTCCACGGGAAATCGTGTCGTCCGAATAATAATCGAAAATTCGTATACGGCGGCTGCGGCGTACGTTTTTATTTGTTTTTTTTTTTTATTTTTTTTTTTTATATTTTTAACAACGATATATAATATTATTATACGCGCACATTGTTGTTGTGCAATAGTAGGTCACTCGGCGGGTATATATATATATATATATATAACAATTATGTCTATTAGAATAAGACAGACTCGATTATTACGTTTTTCGTGTACGTACCTCCGGACGTACGTGTAAGAACACTCGAAAAATGTCGACAAATAATTATTATCGTTAAATATTATGTTAAGTTTTCAAACATTTCGCGTTATACAACGGCAATTGTAATTATTATTAAATTACTATATAAATATATTATTATTTAATTTTTTTTTTTTTTGTTCCGATGAGGAGAGCGGTAGTTAACGTGGTAATACAACTAGGTTCCGCTATAATACTTTTGGCCGCTCTCTAAAAATACCTTACTATCTCTCTCTCTCTCTCTTAGCATTTTTTTTCAAAAAATACTCTACAAGATTATTACACCGACGACGAGTCAACGGATAGATTGATCAAATATCTATTTTATGAAAATTCGTTTCCGTCGTTCTAACGCCGCACGGCCGTGCGGATAGTTCTGCCCGTCGGCTGAAAAGGAAATACGGGTCACCGATACACAATCGATTTAATCTACGGAGATCCTGAAGGCAAACGACCGTAGGACGTCTGCGTGCAAGCAAATGCATCGCAGAGGATTAGAGAACATAATAATTTTTATTTTTTTTTATATATATATATATATATATATATATTTGTTTTGTTAAACGTACAACGCGACACGCGTACGCGGAACGAAAAGATAAAATTGTAAAACATATACACTCCTATCGGTCCTATCGATCCATTAGGAACGTACGGTTTTCCTACGCCGTAGGAACGCACGGTGATAAAAAAAAAAAAAAAAAAAAAAACGTATATAAATTAAAATTCCCTAATCCCCTCCCGAAACGAGACGCCATTCGCCGTGTAAATCGCGTCGGCGGGCGAATGGGGAGACCGTCTGTTTTGAAGTCTGTAATATTTCCGGAGAGAAACGTATAATAATCGCACAATAATAACGATAATAATAGGTAATAGTATAATACGTGCCAAATTACTATACACCGCGATATTGTACTGCGGAGGCGTCGGCGTAATTTTTTTTTTTTTTATTTTTTATTATTATTTTAACGGCATATAATGGGTTTCGTAAAAAAAAAAAAAAAAAACTCTCAAAGGAGAGGTGCGGGTTTTTTTTTTTTTTTACTGTTCGCCCACATCGGCCGCTGCTGTCATTTTAGATTTGCATACATAACGGTTTCGCGTCGTACTATACCTGCACACGAAAAATGAAGAAACACCGCGTGTATATCTGACAAACACTGCAGCCCGATAATACAATTTGGTGGTTTTTTTTGTAACCTGTCACGGTATATTCGTAATTCAATGCGTACAAAAACGTACGCGATCGTTTTTAAACACCGTAATAATAATAATAATAATAACATCTGAGTCTAATATTATTATCGTTGTTATTTCTCTCTCAGCAACATAATATTTTTATGTTATTATAATTCGGTATTATAAAACGAGACGCGCAAATGTGTATACATTATAATAAAAAAAAAAAAAAAAAATCACGTGGGCGCGAACTATCCCTGACCATGACAACGGCACGGCCAATGTCGAACGGATAGTTTTATAGCACCGTCGTGATTGTATATAATTTGTATTTTTTTTTTTTTTTCTCTTTCGTATAAGATATCGTATATATATATATATATATATATATATATATACGAGAATACAATAAAAATAATCCTAACGATTTACATTATTCGACTCGTTAAATGCAACAGAAAAAAAAAAAACGAAAAAAAACTAATCCATTGTATCGTATAGCCGAGGAGTTGGGAAGGTCGTAGGATGTATATAGGGTAATTTAATTTATATCCGTACGCAACGATAAATCATCGCGAACGAAAAGCGATTCTGAGCGAAATTAAAAATTGTATTCGTTTGTAATTACGGTAATTAAATTGCAATTGCTCGTGGTATTTTAACATGCATTTTTACTTAAAACACGGATAAAAAACAAACGACGACATTTTAATCCGCATAAAACAAACAAAAAACTATAAGAGGTTAGGTTATCCCGTTTTCCTGACCTTGTTCCCTATTAACAACGAGAAAACTACAAGGGAAAGGAAACAAGGACCTGCACAACGCGTCAACTGGACGAAATTTCTACTGGAAACAAACCTCGGAGTTGTTGACGATCCGAACAAGATTTTCGATAGAAATGTTTGTAATGGACAAAAAAAAAAAAAAAAGGAAAAATGAAAAAGCACATAACCATAGTAAAACCAATACTTCTTTATCAAAATCAAATATGTCGATTTAACCCAGTTTATTAAAGTAAATTTGTATTTTTTTTTGTTTTACTACAAGAGTTACAATAGTTTTACAAGTGTTTGTTATACAACGAAATGTATTAATTATATTAACCATTTTTATAACCTAACAAACATAATTATTATTGACAAAAAAAAAAAAAAAATGTAATTTTTAATTATTCACTTATAATGTTTACCGTTTTCAAATTATTATCAACGTCAAAGATACGTGTGCAAGTAGCGGTTTGCAGAACTGCAAACCGCAAACTCGGTATAGCGTTTCGCAGTTCACCGATCCCCCGAATTTTCTAGTCAAATAATTCCATTCCAAATCGGATACACATTTAGTTTAAACAGTTCAATTTAATTATGGAACATTGTATAAAATATTGTTGAAGTGTATTTGCGGGTTAAGTGTTGTTTGAACGTATTCATCGAACAGTAGCTAAATTCGGTGTTTAATATATGTGTACTGTTTCGAGGATTATGCGAAATGTAAAACCGGATAATATTATCGAATATAACATACGTATATCGAATATACAATGACCTAAATACAGCGCCACGATGCCCAAAATCAACTATTTCGTACATGTGATAAAAAAATAAAAAAATATATGCGCGTAATAAATTTATTAACAATTGCTGTCCGTGTTTTCAGTTCCGAACGATAAACCCGAATTGGATAATTTTACGTCTCCTCTCCTCCTCTCCCTCCCCACCACTAATGTTTTATATGTTTTACTCAATAACGGCACTATAGTTATTACGAATAATTAGCTTCTTACGTAAATTAGTTAATTATTTTCACAGTCTTCATTGCGTGTATAATCTCGAATTTTTACAGTTAATTTTCATAAAAAAAAAAAAAAATAAAAAAATAAACCTGCGGGTCTGCAGACGAACGATTGAAATTATATTTAAACTATTGAATATTTTTAACGTTAGTTTTTGTTAGTAAAAATTTAAAAACAAAATTGTTTTTTTTTTTTTTTTTTAACCGAGTTATATTTGAATTATTAATTGAAAGCAATTTTGAAAATTCAACTTAACTCGATCAAGTTATGTACCCAATTGTTATTATCGTTGACTCACTCGGCCTTTGATGCGGAATACGGAATTTTTCTCACGACCGTTGTCCGCACCTGAATAAATGATAATAATATAGATGACTGTATCTCCTGCGATTTTTACGATTGAGAACATATTGTGTAAGTCATTGCTGTGGCCAGAAAAAAATGTCGAGAGGGGCTGGGGAGGGTACTTATACAATATTTTATTTTTATTTACTATTTTTCATGATGACAAAATACACCGATTAACTATATGTACTATTACGCACCTTGCCAACAAATACGTGTACATTTCTTGTATTGATAACAAAAAAAATATGTTAGTGATATATTCTTATACCCGCATAAAAATTACTAATATGCGAACAAAACAAATATTCGAGAGGGAGACTTGTGCCCCCAGTGCCTCCACCCTGGCTACGGCATTGGTATAAGTCAAAAATGCTTGAAACAAATTCGAACTCTTCGAATCTGGTTTTAAATGGATATTTTTCTATTTGAAAAAAAAAAAATATAAGTTTTATATTGCGCATGCGTGCACCGCGAGGGGTAACATTTTTAAAATACGCTCAAAATATGTGATTTGGTATCCCCGAGATTACCCAAAAAAAAAATCTAAATCTATTCAGCTGAAATATTTCGTGTTACCATTCGAGTGAAGTATAACCTGCAAGGTTGGGGACTTACAAAGCACATTTGCTTAATTATTTGCCTTGGCATTTCAGAGAATATAGCAGAGAAATTGAGTAACTAAAAAGTGTTTTTTTTTTTTTGCATATTTAATAGTTTTAAAAAAAAAAAAATAAATAAAAATGGTTTTTACCAGTTTTTTCTGCATATTTTCTACTTTGCGATTACTTATTTCTGCTTCTTTTTTTTTTAAGCACTTATGTATTTCACACGGCTAATAATGACGTTTTCAATTTTTATTTTTTTTTTATCCATGCACTCGTTTGTTGATTTCAAACTTCACAATTCATGATTACGTCCTTGATATCCGTTTGAAGTCTGGTCGTGCCGTACGGCGATAATAGTGTAATACAAAACGCCCCGCCGTCGTCCGCGGGGTAATGCACCCGCACGCAGAACTTTACGGATAAATTAAACGTAATCATCGTCATTGACAATGACGGTTGCATTAATTATATAATATTATAATAGATAATAGTATATTGTGTGGGATCGTGGACCAAAGCGTATAACGATGATATGCGCAGTACTAATAATCCGGACGAGGAAAGTTGAATAATGCGTGTATACAGTGTACACCCGTATTTAATCGCGTACGAATTATACGATTAGGCTGTGATTATAAGGTATGTATTGCCGTTTGTAGTGAACAATGTACAGATTAAAGAGAACACTCGGCGGTTCGTAATATATGATAATGACGTATACATAGTAATGGATGCAAACGAATTGCGTCCCTAAAATGAAAATTGCATCGTAACTTCGTCGTGGAATTCGATCATTTCACCGTAGATGCGGCGGTAATATTAATAAACTATTAAAAAAAAAAAAAAAAAAAATCATTGACAAGACACCTGTAATAATATCTAATATACAACATTTGTATAAATGACAGTCCTCGGTCTATTTTATTGACGGAGATGCTACTCTGACAAAATATCATTTTTGGACTCGACCGCCACCGGTTTTAACGATACTAATATTATAAAGATGTAAAATTTGTTAGGTTTTTGAGTTTGAATGTAGGGGGTAATCTCCTAAACTAAACATCCCATTCTAAAAGTTCTTTCGCCGATTGATAGCTACATTATCCCCGGTATTTATAGGCTATAGATTATGTATGTAGCGTGCACTTTAGCCGAACTATCGCAGTTTTTAAACAGTGAGTGTCTACGCTCACTTACTCACTGGCCTAGTGACTTGAAATTTCGGCGGTATATATCTCTTATAGTGTCGGGGTGAGATAAGAAAGAATGCGTGGGCATTTATACACTTGAAGGGGTGTTCACGCATGACTTTTGCCGAAATTTTAATTTCTGAGTGGGTCACCTCGGCGACATGGATGATATAAAAAAAAAAAAAAAAAAAACAATTGATATTAAATTTAATTTAGTTGTCACGGACAAGAAGGAAATCCTCTATTTTTTAAGAAATTAGAACGAGAAGAAAAAATAAAAGTTGGGCCGGTGGTAGGGGGTTAAATCCGAAGGGGATATTTAATATTTCACGGGCCTGGCCGGCCTACGGGACAGTTAGTGTTGTCTATATATTAGAAGAAATGCCATAAACAGACGGAGTTTTAGTTCAAATACGAGGTGTGGCTATTTAAAAACGGGATTACTGGCCTATAAGTTCTTGAGATAAGGAGATTAGGTTGTTTGTAACGAGACACATATAGACTAAAAAGATTTCTGCATTAGATTATATCATTTTTATCTGTCATTTAGTTTGCGTTCACGCGTTATTTGAATTAGACGCTATAATACGCTATAATTGCCGATTTTAAAAATCGAACAACGCGTTAATTTAACCTAACTTCTTGTTAAACTGAAAAAAATCTCCGACGGAATGTTTTAAACTGTTGACAGAGGTGTATGAGAAGGTAACCATGTCACGCACTAGAGTTTTTGAGTGGGATAAAAGATTTAGTGAGGGACGGCAAGCGGTAGACGATGACGAACATTCGAGTCGTCCTAGGACGCATCGAAAACCGACGAAAATATCGAGAAAGTTAACGAAATTGTTCGAAATGACCGACTACCTAGTATAAGAATAATTGCAAGTATAGTAACTGATGATGAAGATACAGTTCGGAAAATTGTACATGATAAATTAAACAGAAAAGACCAGAATTGTGGACAATACCAGCGCACAACGCATTCTCCGCTAAGCAATTCTTGGCTGATAAACGCATCCCAATACTCGAAAATCTCCCGTGTTCACCAGATCTTGCCCCGTGCGAATTTTATCTATTCTCAAAACTGAAAACTGCTTTGAAAGGAACTCGACTTCAAACTTTGGGATAGGTGAAGACAAAAACGGCGGACCAACTCAAAGGCCCGACATCTGATGCCTTGCTCTGAACAATGTGGAAGCCGCGGTGTGCAGCGACGTGTAGACAGAGGAGGACGGTATAATAGAAGGTGATCGTAGTTTGTTAAATTGTTATTTTTTTTTTTTAAAATAAACTATATTTTTATCGCAAATCCCGTTTTTTGAATAGCCGCACTACGTTGGCGTTGAAATTGTTTGTTTTCGTCGACCAGACATTCGGTCGTTTTTTGTGGAATTTCGAATTTTACGGGCCCCTATGTGACCCGGTATGGGGAGGGTGTTATGGCGTTAGGGCCAATAATAGATGGGCCAGGGTTAGGGGGGGGGGGCATTAAATTTTGCACGGGCATCGCGGGACACGGCCGGTTGGTAGTAAAATAATATTACCGTCGATGCGTTCGACCGCGTTCGACCCGGGCGCGTTACGTTACGTTACGGTCGGTAGTCGGTACGCGTCCGACATGCGTATAGGAAAAAAAAAAAAAAAAATAAAAAACCGATAATAGTAATAATAACAGTGACATTATAATAATAAAAAAAAAAAAATATAGGTAACCGGTCACCGGTTGTGCGGTAAGCGGGCGCGCGGTGACGCGACAGGCGGACGCGCTGTCGCAGAGGTCGCCGCCACCGCGTCCTAGAACTTGCGGCGGCCGAGGAGACCCGCCAAAAAAAAAAAAAAAAAAAAAAACGGTGTCAAGGACTGGGTCGGGCGGCGGTTGCGGGAGACCGGTCCCGAGCGACCGAGCGGCCGCCGGCAGAGCGTAGCCGTCGTCGTCGTCGTCGTCGTCGTCGTACCGTATTATAATAATATATTATATTATACCCGTCGACGGCGGCGGTCGCGAATGTCGGTCATCGTAATACTATTATTATAACCGGGAAAATAACAATCGCCTGCGACACGACAATAATTATTACGGCCGTTTTATAACACGCCGCACGCGGTTCGGGTGGGGGCGGCCGCGGGAGTTGACTAACCCGTTTCCGGATTTCGCCCGGCCCGCGGTTACGTTACCCGCCGCCGCCGCCGCCAATATATTCGCAGGTACCCGGTACCTACGCCACATAATATTATTGTGTTTTGCCCGTCGTAAATGAAAATTAACAATATTGTAATATTTCGGCCACACACACACACACACACACACACAATAATCCTGGGTTTTTTAATTTCAATATTCTACCCAGGAAACAATGCCATAAATCTGGGTAGAAACCCTGGGGAGGGGGTGGGAACAAAATAATTTATTCATTGGAATCAAAACCACGAGGGGCGGCGTAAGTATATTTGTAAAAAACAATCAAAGACTTATCTTTGGAACTATTCATCCTACTCCGGAAATAGGTTAGACTATTCCTAGCCCCCCTAGGCTATGTTTTTTTTATATACGTATTGTGATGAAAATTAGTTTGGACGGGTCACGCGGGATTTTCAATATTTTCGACGCGAAAATCGCATTTATTATATTTTATTATTTTCGATTTACGGGTGGTTCTTGACAAGGAGTGCAAACATATTTATACGTCCTGCTTTAGTGCTCACAGAATTCGAATGACTAAACTTATACACATTAAACACGGGCCTAAAAGGGAATCGCTCCACCAAGTTTTTTATTTATTTATTTTTTTTTCATTCAATAATTCGCACCGACGGTAAGTTCTTAATAAATATGCGTCTCGTGTAATATTTATATATATATGTATAGTATTGAAATTTTCGAATTATTATTATACTTGCCAACACGATAGTCGAAATATCTAAATTGTTGTGTTTTAAAAGGTTTCTTAGTGATACCGAATCTTCGGCCTGTTAACAAAATTAAATCCCACACTTATCTAATGACTTGATTGAACAACAACTACAAAAATACACCAAAGAATACACGGTTATTTTAATGATAATTTTCTTATTATATGTAACCCGGATAATGCAATAACGCTAACAATACGTTAACATATTATAAAACAGGAGAAACGTGACATATTTATATAAACTTTTATGAAATAATTTGAAGAAAAAATATTTTTATCCTTACGAATATAAAATGTAATTATCTAATTAATTCGCGTACTTGATTTATTTTTAGACGATTCAGTAATTTGTACTGTTGTCATAACCGAGGCCAAAATTAGTTCCAAATTCAGTTAAGATCCGCACTTTCGAAGGCACTCTTACTTAACGGTGTAGTTTCTCTTATTATTAAATTAATGTTTATGTTTTTATCATTACAGTCAATAATGATTTTAAAGTAATAATGTTTTGTTGAAACATTACATTTTTTTTTTTTTTTTTTCATATAAAATAATATAACAAATTACTCGCATCAATTTTTATACCCAACATAATATTATGATCTATACTCGGTTATCATATAAATTTAATATTTCAACCACGAATCCGAGATCTTAATCCGTGATTTCAATACAAAGATTTTTTTTTTTTTTTACGATATTACTAACGTAGTCAGTAAACTAGTGATAAGAAAAAACCATACGGTTGCTTTTATTACGCCGTGTTTTAGCGATTAATCTGGTTTATATTTTTGAACAGACGTTTGTATACGATTTTGGCTAGTGGTTTCGATCACGATTATAGTCGATTGTAATAGTAATGGATACTACGGTTGCCCGACGACGACCTAGGGAAAAGTGTCCGGCGTAGTGGACTCTCCCGGTGAATCAGCCGGATTCTAGACTGCCTAGCGCTCGCTCAACGGTGTCAATGAACGCCGGTGGTTAAGAACACCCGCGCGCGTATGATCTCTATAGCCCATGATGCGGTGGTGGTCATGACCGTATTTATATATTTATTTATTTATTTATTTATTTCGCATATTATTATCGCATGGAAAACGTGCGATAAATTCGATGTTGGCGCGTGTGGGTCGCGTACCGGCATACAAAAATAACGTTTGCGCTCGTCCGGTCGACGGCAAGCGGTTACCACCGATCGAGCGGGTATTACGAGAGGTTTATTCGACTGTATTATTATTATCGAATACGGCCACCTATTATTGTTCGATATTATTACGTTGCGGTTAAATCGTATGACCGTATTAAAATTGTGATAAAATGCGACGTCAACCGATAATTATTATCGATTTCGTTTTTTTTTTTTTTTTTTTTTTTTTTTTTTTTTTTTTTTTTTTTTTTTTTTTTAGGCGATTTACGCGATACGCTTCGGCGAATACAACGAGAACCGCACGCTGCGCTTTATCGGAAAAACGGTCGAGTTGGCCAGTTCTATTTGTCGTTTTATTCTACGGATTCGACCAGACCCGAGCCCCGGCGGTTCCTGTGCAATTCCTCCTCGGCTGTCGTTTCCGAATTTCAAGTACTGGGTTCTCGTGTGCATAAGTTTTGGTCATACTAATTGACGGTGTCCTTGTGTACGCACTTAAGTGGAATGTGTATGTAAAAAAAAAAAAAAAAAAACGACAGTGTTGTAAGCCCCTGTGGGGCCGAGAACCGTCCCCGATTTCAAGTGCGTTCAACTCTGTCGGTTTTGTATAATACTCGTCGTTATAATAATAATACGGTATACCTAATAATGATAATATATAATATTGTTCTACATTATACTCCGTATATAGGTATAAATTACGATATTATCTGGGAAAATTAAAATAACCGCGTGACGTCATATCGCCGCACGACAGTCTTTTTTTTTTTTTTTTTTTTGTAAAAATAATAATATTAATATTATGCATTTTTTTTATTATTCTTGTATAAATATTCCAAACTCGCCCGATGTATACTCGTACAATATAATACTATATTTATAATCGCAGCGTTATGATGATATGCACATATTTAAATAATAACCGTTCTTCACCTCTGTAACGCGGATCTGTTATTATGTTTGTTTCGTGATTTTTTTTTTTTTTCTGCAAGACAATGGTGAGATCAGAAACATTTTTTAGTTAATACAGAGTTCGGGTCGGTTTTTTTTTTATATATTATTATGTACGGTATTTTTATAAATACTTAATAATAAGTACGAGGATTATTATAATACCCGCGGTGCGTAATTTATTTTCATTAAATCGGGCGCAAGGCTTTATTATTTTCGCTTTTAACAACAAACAATTTTTTTAAAAAAAAACGAGAGCTGAACGTTAACAAAAAAAAAAAAAAAAAACCTACTTTACAAAAACTAATTAAAAACAAAAAAATATTCATTACGCGATAACAATATCGTCTTAAACACATAATAAAAATGTAAAAAGTATTTTTGCGCAAAAGAATGAAAAACAAAAAAAAATAATCGAAAAATTAAAAACAAAATAACGATTTAGATAAGTATTATTATAATAATGTAGTTTTTTAAAATGACGTCAACCTGTAGTTTTCATATTACATAGATACTGAAAAACAATTTTTTTCTATATATATATATATTTTATTTTATCTGATTTTTATAAATTAATTTTTTTTTTTCAGACTATATTATGACGTACATATTATAGCAACAGGAAATAAAAACATAAATTATTATTGCTTTGTAAAAAAAAAACCAGAAAATTGTTTTGCAGTCTAAAATAAATATTAATTTTTTCGATCGTGCAACATTAATATAATATTCTTTGTCAAAATGAAATATAATATTATTAACTTTAATGTGAAAATATTAAATTCGATTCCGACGATATTTTATAAATCCGAATTTGACTAGGATCTTTCGGATTCTAAAGTAAACGAAAAAATATTATTATTTAATTATTTCTCATTTTTTTTTTTTTTTTTTTTTTTTATCAGTTGAAGATATCCCGAATAGTTTATACAAATCGGGCTTAATGAATCGTAATGAGGTTACGAACCTTCAGTTTTTTTTATTCAAAAACGAAGAAACCGTTTTTTTTTTTTATAAAATCACAATGTCGCTCTTTGGCAGTAAATATTTATGCACATATAATTTTTTACATCGATGGAACGAAAATCGTTAGGTCGAAAGCGAGATCTCGATAATAAACACGACACTCGTCTATGTATAGAAAACTCGTCGAGAATTGTATTATTCCAAATAGGAATAGAAAAATGACGAAAGAAATATAAGTCGTTGCAGTACTATCGTTTATCCCATCATAAAAAAAAATACTTAATTAAAAATGGTCGTAATAAAATAATTATCGGTACGTTTGTGTATCCGTCAGTAAATCGATTTGATTGTATTTACAAAATCCTATATAAAACCGTTTTTTCCCTATAAAAATGTCCACAGAATAGAACTGTTTAATATTATTAAATATATCAGTGTATATAAAAAAAAAAAATATTTTATTTTTCAATTGAAATTGGAAAAAACCATAGGACGACTGGACATTGTTAAAAGGACGTTGGCCGGAATTTACAGTCTCTGTCTATCTAACGGTCAATATAGAAAATTACATTATATTTAGTACGTACATTTTGGCGTTTAAGTTGAATTCAGGGTTTGAACGCAAATAACAACATTTAAAGAAGAGAATATTTCCGAGGGCTGTCAGTAGCTTTTTTCTAAAAAAAAATTGTCATACAAAAAAATTACATCTATTTAAAAAAAAAAACCCAACAACAATACAATAACCAACATGGCTATAACTAAAATGCTACGTACAGCCCTCGGTTGTCGAGTTCAACATAAAACGCCACAATTCACGATCTAATAAGTATAACTTAATTTGCTAGATTGCCCGTTAACCAGACAAAGGAAATTGCAATTGCCGGTGTGACATCTGCTTAAACATCGCCACGTCTGCATTGTAATTGTGCGTATAAACTGTTTAAAGAACATAAAAGTTGGTTTTTTTTTCAAATGTCATACGTATTCGACCATTAATCGTAGCGATCGCGTTAAAAACGAATATCCGTGTTATAAATTAGTGAAACTAGAGTTTTTTTTTTTGTTTTTTTTTGTCTACAAACGATAATCCAAAGTTTTGGACGACATACAAAAAACAATTTAGTTACTATTCGAACACGTTTCTTATTTACCTGACCATAGCAAAAAAAAAAATAAAAAAATATGTTTAAATATAATATATACTTCGCGATTACCGCCGGAGTCATAAGTAATTTAAAACTGGCGATTATCAAAGAACCGGTTCGGTAAGGTTAGGTCATGTATTTTTTTATAATTTTTTTTTTTGCACTTATATTTACCACAACTTACTTGCAAGATCGTACGCGAATTATACACGTGCACACATTAATATTACCATATTAACCTACAATGTTGCGGAAAATATCAAAATCCAAACATCGTATTCATAACTTAATAAGAGCGTGTGATTTTTTTTTTTTATTTTTTTTTTCCCCTACACATACGAAAGTCAAGAGATCGTGACCGATGATAGTAAAGAGATGGTTATCGGGCGAGGACGAAAATACTAATATAGCTCGCGTGGGATATATTACGAGAAATTGATCACGATGTTCACGTACGCGTAAAAAAACGGGAGGAGGGGAGCAAAAGAATTTTAGAGGGTAGTGAAATTTTCGGAGAGCGGCAATTTCCGGTAGTGACGAACGAAATTGTATTGGCCTCGCAGCAAGGGTTTTACCACCCGCCCACTATTTTACGGGACAAGACAGTTTTCAATAAATTTCACCCGCGTCCCGTTTTAATAAACAACGGTACGCAATCGTGTCCCGTATTCGAGAACGTCTTGAAAAAAAGATGAAAAAAAAAATGCGTTACTTGGACTATGGATAGTTATCTTAGACTAAGATATGGTTATCGTATCGGAAAATTAATCTTTCGACATTCAGAGGTTTAGTGGAGGGACGCAAGGGGACTCGGTACCCACTACCTCGGAGTGCGCATAAAAAGTGTCCTCCTTTGGAACATATTCTTCGAAGGTACGCTGGGTACGCATGATCCTTTAAATTGAATAAAAATAATTATTTATTTTCTTCGTTTTAGATTTATCGAAAATGATATTATTAAACATATTTATCAGTTTGATCATTGACAAAAAAAAAAATATTAATATCGTAGTTGAAATTGGATATAACGTGTTTTTCGTCTATTCATGGTCATTTAATAATACGTAATACAATAATTAGGGCAGAGACTTTTAGGAGTTTACATAATGTTTATCTAATTGTGGAAAATATAGTTAAGTAATATAAAAATGTGTTTCGTAGCAATACGAGTTTATTAAACTAAACATTCTTGTTGCATATTTTACCGTGTTTAAATGCATATTTGGCTATTTTTTTTTTCATATAAATGTGGAAGTTTTTTTTTTATATTTTATAAACAAACTTAATTTTTGTATAGATTTCCTGGGCCTGAGATATTTGAATGGTGGTTTTATTTTATCTATATTACAGAGTACATCAAAAGTATAAACTAACCTATAACAATGTATGTTTTCTTCGCCGATAACTACAATTGTTTTTTTTATTATAATTTATAAATATTAATATTCAAAATATTAATATTTTTAAATTAAGTACCCCATATTTCCCGATTTTTTTTTACTGCTGTAAGGCATATTCTGATCATTGTAAAGTCATAAATAAACCTTAACCCTGGCAATAATTATGTTTGCTCAAACAACCTATATAAACGGCTATAGTGATATAGCGAGATGCAGTATTATTATTTTTCAAATATTAAAAATGAAAAATTACTTTTATGCATTTATAATGAAGTGCTAAGGGAAATATTATTAATGTTACTATAATATTGATATTGTTTATATTAAAAATAATGGAATGTCGGTTTTATATTGAAGCGAGAAAAAAGTTGTTTGGTTTGGTGAATTAATGAATTTACCAAACCTTAATAATTTGTTATTTGGGACAACAATGCATCGAGATGTTCAAAATAAAATAGGGGTAACACAGCAGTAACGATTGTTCGATCCCCCTGCCCTTGGAACTTTTTAGCTGTAATGTTTTAATCACGGCTATAGCCGTAGTTATGTTGATATAAAATCTTGAAAATCATTTAAAAATTGATGAGTGTTCTAATATTATTTATCCCACTATTAGTTCTTTGCTTTACATTCTTGCTCTTATTTGCCAATTAGTGTAGCAACTGCTTGACGTTGCTTTTCTACTTTGCACAGGTAAAATACATCATTCTATACATTTTAGCTATTTATTTTTTGTAACAGATGCTATTGCTTTTACTCCATGGCATATTGCTTTGTTTTGTTAGACTAAAGACTCGGTTAAGAAGAAAAATTAACGGGTTTGGCATTTTTTAATATACATAGATATAACGACGTGGACGTCCAAGTAGTCACAGATAGGTTTACATGTGAAAAAAAAGATTAATGTTACTTTGAAATTGTTGTAAATATTTTTTTTTATACATTTTGTATAATGTATATATGTATATAAACTATTTTTTTTTAACTGACAAGGAGAAGAAAATAATTATAAAAAAAAATATCGCCATTTTTGGGGGACATGGGAGTTCCTGCGATATTTTGTGGTGTACTACAATTTGTAACCCCCCCCCCCCTCCCAATTGATTGAGCTTTAGATACGCCACTGGATCGCAGTACCATTAAATATTTTGTGCCACTTTAATCTCTGTCTACATTTATCATTAAAATACTGTTAGACCTCAAATATAAAATACGATATTGAGCGAGAGAGACGAATTCACGTTGAGGGATTTCGTGGGTATCGTTTTATGCATGACAAAATAAACATGTAGCAGATAGATGTCATACGTGTTTATTGTGTCATGGTTTTTTGGTAATCGTTCGTGCGATAATATTTCAAATATTCAGTGCTCTACGATGAAAAATAATGCGTTCAAAATCCTCGGTTCACATAATATTACAATTATTCGGAAATAGCAACTAGCGTTTTTCACTCGAGGAGTTGAAAAAAAAGAAAGAGAAATGTGGACAAATAAATTTTTGTAAAAGAAGAAATTCCCATGGTGAATAATGTAAGGCACATTTTTGGAGAGGCCGAGTCCCCCCCCCCCCAGAAACCTCATATTCGTGCTTATGCGCTGGCCGAGTTGTTTTTTTTTTGTAAATAACTCGGCTATATTTATATTATTTTAGTACCAATAAATTATTCATAATTATATAAAAATAAAAAAAATCATATACATCAAAATTAAATAATGTTCCTGTTCAACGCCATAATCCCCTCTAATCCCTTTAATCCTGTGATCGTGTAACAACTCTTTAGTTAATTATTTTATTATAAAATAAAAAATATTTTACTTTACTGTCATTTTTTACAGAATTGTTCGTAGTACATATTATCATTTTGTTCAGCTCTTTGAACAAATATTTAGAGGTCATTTCAGGGGATGATTACTCAAATAACATTTAATACTGTCACTGTTTTACGCTTGTACTTCGGATTGAAATAAATATTTCCAATAATCTAAAAAATGTGATTTATTATTTATTTTTATGCTTGTAATTTTCGTAAATATATATTATTTTTTTTTTTACTGGTTTTTATACGAGAGGGGGGGGGAAGAAGCTAAAAACTACAATTTTCGCGATAATTGTACATCGATTAAATTCGCGAAAAATCTGAAAATTTGAAAATATTACTTTTTTTAGCGATCATTCCAATGACTGTAAAGGTACGGCTGCGAAAAAAAAAAAACAAAAAACAAACTCCCTAACCTATATATATATATATATATTCTACGAGTACTACAACTACGGCTGTATAAACTAAATTATATAGGGAAATTAAACTCATAAGCCACTTGGCCAAAATCGAATTAGTTTCGAAATACCGTTTGAAGTATATAAGCAAATATTGTACGCGGGTCAACAAGGTCTTGTTTGTAGTGGCCATTTTAATATCGCGACGCATACATTTTGACGTTGTACCTAATAACGTGCGAGCTGCTGTATATTATTATGGGTACACCTACTCGTTTTAATTCACTTCAAAAGGATAATATAGTAAAATAATTCGTATCGCAGAATTCGGTCGGTATGCGTGTAGTAACGTCGAATATAATTAAATTGCGTATACTGTTTTTTTTTTTTTTTTTTTTTTTTTTTTTTTTTTTTTTTTTTTTTTTTTTATTAAAATGGTCGTCGGGTGGGACGATTGAAAATATCGAGAGGCAAACCGGGTCACAGACGAATTCACTAGCGATACATTTGTAAATTAGTATTTTTAAATGTTTCATATTTAATATTACATAATTATATAATATGTTCATTATCGCATACTCGTATTGCCGAACGGCGATGAAATTAATATCTATTTTATTTCACGACAGTCTGGCGTTATCGAGAAGAAAAAAAAATATATATTTATGTAATCATTTATTTTTTTTTTTCTCGGTTAACGGTATCGTCTCGCTGTTATTTTCACTCGTGCACCGAAATCACAAGGACTCGATCGAAACCCCAATTTTTATCAATGACAACGTTCAGTTTAGTTTCTAATTTCCTTGAACTGGTAACTGAAATAATTATAGAGATTGTATTTTTACAACACCTACAAATACGTACGATTCTAATTTTTATTTGAATAATTCAATTCGGTTTTATTGTGAATATCATAGTTTACTACAACGACCGTGTGGTGTACTCGGTGTTGTTAATTGTTCGATAAATTTTTATGTTGGGGGAAAAAAAATTAAAATTAAAACTCGTTTTTAATAAAAAAAAAAAAAAAAAAAAAAAAAAAAACAAAAAAACAAGATTGAACACAATGTATTCTTCCTGTACCCGTACCTAAACCTGTAACTTATGTCTTAGACTTACCTAACCTGAATATACCAACAACTCTTACCCAGCGGATTAATCGTCGCCGAAATCCAAATTTTCACGATCGTTAGAACGAAAATACCATTCGTGGTGCGGCCACCGTCAAATGCGTTTCCGGTTCTTATTTTTAATATTAGACATACAACAACAACAAAAAAAAATTAGTAAACCACTATGGTACATTTTTTATAAAAATGTATTGTTTTTTAGTATCCACTATTCAAGTATATGTGTGTACTCATATTGGCGTAATTTTGGGGGGCAAGACGGGCAATTGCCCACGAGATATTTTACCGAGGGGAAAATTGTTTCTTTTTCACCCTCCTGTAATAAATTTAAATTAAATTTATTTTACCAAAAAAGAAAATATAAAAAAAAGCTCAAAGGTTGTATACAAATATTCTTTCTTCATCCTTGATATTAATAAATTAATAAACGGGTAATAATAATATCTAATAATTACCGCGTTTTATGTACGCTTTTTTTTTTTTTATGTTAGTACCTACCTGTACGTTTTTGCTGTGTGAATTTTTATATTTTTTGTTATAATATTTTATCCTGTCTATTACTAACTATTTATTATAATACCGATTTATATATTGGCTGGCTAATACATCCGGGAGGAGAGATAAAAACCACTATTTTTCTTACCTAATAGATTTTTTAGTTTTACTACAGCTTGCCCCCCAAGAATTTAACCCAAGTTACGTCCGTCTATACTCGTACAATGGCTGAGGGTCATCAAATTTTATGGGTCATAAATTTAAGGTGAATTTAATATTTCGATTTTTTTTTTTTTTTTAAATCTATTGAATCGTTATGGGTTCACGGTCAGTTATTACGACACAATACATATTAAATATTATTATTATACTATTTTTTTCTTCTTTCTTGCATCACGACTCTTAGAGAGTTTCTGCCGCCGCCGCCGCTTTCCGCTCCTCGTGTTTGTGTATTATTAATTCTCTCTTCTAGTATAATATTCCACGTTCGTTATTTAGGAAATTATATTTTCAAACTATTTTTAGTTGGTGTTGGCGTCTTTGTTAACCTATTAACCCAACCCAACTCAACGGGTTTTTGAAATAACTGTTGTTATATAAGAGGACGTGACCCCGCGCCTCCTGTGATTCGATGGTAAAAACTATTTGCGCGGGACAATTGTACTCTTTCCGTATTCATATAGAGCGGAATAATAAAAAGTTCACAAAATATCATAGCATATTCAGAAGAACTTTATTTGTGTCCGTAGCCGTACCCTTTTTTTTTTTTTTTTTTATTTATTGTACTACTCAATAATTGTATACGAGTAAAATAAAAATCACAAAAATAACCGAAAGTTTTCAAACTGATAAATTGTATTGTATTTATGTTATCAAAAAAAACAACCGCACCGCGCGAAACGGTTTTTTGTATACTATTTCATATCACGATTGCACAAAAAATACTCGTGATAATAACACTGAACTGCTTGTACGTTTATTCGATAGTGAATTTGAATATTTTCGAGTTGATAAATTACATTTATATTCAACATTTTCGTCAAAATTCCCTGTACGCAAACCCCTAAAATACGGGTGGTATAATGTTTTCTTTGTACGATAATAATATGACGACTATATTCGCTATTTCTCGCTACGAAGTACGAACGTGCGATTATAATACATTAATATATCTTTAAATAATAAAAATAATTTGAAAATTGTATTGTTTTTATACGAATTACATAAAATAAAAAATCCATATCGAAAATAACAGAAACCGTTACTGCCCGTAGATTGTCCCGTTTTCCCCGACTATTAGGAAAACAACTGGGAAAATCGAAAAATGACACTTTTCCCAATGTACCGTTAGAAATCATTGTCGGACGCCGACGGTCGCCGGATCAAGACATTTTTGATAGTAAAGTTTTTTTTATAGACAGAAAAATAACAATTACACGCACGGCGCAGTAAAACCGATAAATCGATGAGGATCTAAAATAATTATAATTTTTTTCGTTATTTTATATTAACACAAGTACGCGGAACGAGGTCACGGGAGACCGTTGTCCGTACCCATATTATAATATTGTGACCGCGAGTCTGCGGTAATTAGCCCGGTGCTCGGTACACTCGGTGCGATAGGTGGAGGTGATACTTCGCAGTCTCTCTTGTGCGCCTCCGTGTCATAATAATAATAATAATAATAATAATAATAATAAAAATACTAATAACGATAACGATAAGTATAATGAATTAATGATACGGGTTGGTAAAAAGACGCGTCGGTTTTTTGATTTTTTTTTTTGGAAAACGGCCATAACCCAATTCGGTGATACACGCGCCCGACCGACATCGAATTGTGATTACGATAAATATAAATCGGGCGGTAACATTATATATTTTTATCGGCACTCGGGCAGTTTCGTCACGCGGTCGTCGTACAAACGTAACTATAACAATAATTGTCAGACCGGAAACCGAATGCAGGCCCGGGAGATTGGATTCGATGCCACCCAATATTTTTCACGATGCCGACAATAAAAAAAAAAAAAAAAAAAAAAAAATGTAAAAAAGGGCGCACTTCGCACGGCAGATGTGTCGGGTATTGGCGGAAGCACTTCGCTCGCTGGACAGGTCACTCTTGGTGGATGTATTGAATTTGAAAGAGCTTCTTTCGATAAAACGATTCTGAGCAGAGCTTTAGTGTACTATATAGGATTGTTATTGTCAATTTCATATAGAGTATGTTTTACTACAATTTTGATATTATTTATTTTAATTCATTATGATGTACAATTTCGACAATGTTGTAAACTAGAAATTTTAAACAACTAAAAAAAAATAAATTGTGATTACGGATATTGGAGATTTTTTTGAATATATTTAGAATAATGTAAATGAAACCTTAAAACAAATTTTCAGAACTCAACATCCGAAATTTTCCACTTTAAGACTTGAAACCATGAAAAAAAAAACCAAAACGCTATAAATAGCCCAAAATTGAAAGAAATTTTGTGAAATTTTTTTCACGTCATTATATTACAAAGTTATATTCCGTGTGGAAATTTCAAGTCTCTAGAACAATTATTTTCGGAATAAGAAATGAATAATAAAACTAGAGTTTGATGAAATCGTGTTTCTGGCCGTTTTTTCTGCCGCGTTAAAAAAAACTAATTGGTATATCAAAAAGTGACTTTTAAATTACCAACTAGACAACATTTTCTGTCGGATACAGTATAGGAGTGTATAGGTCGGAAAAAGTCTTCTGGTAGAACAGGTGTTTACAGGAAAATAAAAAAAATAAACATCATTGTAAAACCACAGGATCCTCGCTCCGCTCAGAATCTAAAAAACGAAGGAAAAAAAGATATTGGTTCGATTCCAACGTTTACATTATTTTTTTAGAGGTTGCGCGAAATATATTCAATAAAAATGTATTCCATTGTAATATATAAGAAGAAAAAAAACATATTGTATCTATTATTTATTTAATATCTATTATTTGTTTAACTTTTAGTACTACCAGACTGTTCCGTGCACCGTTTTATTGAGCTTTAAACAATGCGCATAATAAATAAAATCAATAGTAAAATATTGTTAAAAATATTCAACGGTTTTATGTTGAAAAGTATTTTTTTTTTCTCGCCCGCCGGAGTCGATCCGGGCCTATAATCGAAAACCTTCGGCGATATAATTATTCGTATAAAAAAACAAAAACTACATTTATTTTGTAATTTCATTTTTCGCCGGGGTATACCGAGCCCTCAAAATGGTAAATTCCGGAGGTTCGTCCGCGTTTAAGAGTACTAAAACGCTTACTATAGTAGTAGGCAGTTAATCCGCTTTTCCCAATCGCACGAGCCACTGAGCCGTCCGTTAATAAATTGTAAACGATACACTTCGACGGGACCGGATCGTGCTCGATTTTTCACCGCGCCCGGTAATCTAAAATATAAATATCCCGTGAACAATACGTGAAATTGGCCGAAAAAAATTAAAAAACAGAGACATTGCGGCCCGTCGAGCTGAGCACGCGATCGCTCGCCGGGCCAGCCCGGCCGCGCATTTCAATAGTGTACGGGGGGGAGGCGTTTCCGATATATTTGCGGGACGCGCGTTTTCAACGCGTTCAGAATTATATCCGGCAAAACGTATTCCAAATGCGTTTAAAATAGCGAACACAATGTTATTCGGGTACAAGAGTGCCGGAATACTTAACGAGACTGGACTAACCGGGCGGAACGGTGTGTGCCGCCGGCCCGGCGGAGGTGGGCGACTGGGGTAATAAATAAAATTAAAAAAAAAAAACCACAATGGTCCGGTGTGCGTGTGCCGTCTTTAACAATATTGCGAACGTGTGTGTTGTTCTTGGCCGTTGACACAGATTCGGATGGTTACGAGCCGGGGCCAGTCGTCGTCATCGGTCGCCCGCGGGGTAGGGAGAAAGTAGGCAGTCGACGAGGGCAATGCACTAGGCACAACACGGTCGACCGTGTGCCGTCGTCGCCGTCACCGCGTTGGCACCGATATATTTTTATTTATTTATTATTTTTTTTTTTTTTTTTTTTTGATAATATTATTACCCACGGCGTAGGAACGTCGTACGCCTATACATACGGGATTTATTTTCGTGGGGGGCTCAGGAATTTCAAACATTCATCTCGGTGCGTTTCATTTTATGTTTATAGGTTAGCCCGGACCCGGAGGCGCGCGATTAAAAAAAAAATTCGCCCACCCCCCGGATACCGAATTTGCCGACGTCAAATGACATTTTTCACCCGTCGTTTGGTTATTCGATAACCGATATATACGTTAATCGTAACGGCATTGAAATAACGACATAATTATTAACCGGACATACTTTCGGGGCCCACTGTTGTAGGATAATTTCGGTTTATTGCACCGAATGCAACGGTGAATCGTTGCGTTCGAAAAACAATTCTGAGCGGAGCTCTGGTATCGGTCGTATTCTTTCCGCCCCCCGCCCACCATTGTGTTAAGTCAATTAAGAGGTAGTCCAGAAATCAACAATATAAACGAAAAGAAAACCAATGCAAAACCATCATTTGTTGTCAGTTTTATTATTATTTTTTTTTTTGAAAATCCGTTGGGAATCTAGACAAATGTTTCGAATGTGAAAGTACCACGCAGCGAAAAATTCGAACCTTTTAAGGTACTATTTGATGGATTCGGTGCATTTTTACACCGTAGTAAAACTTTTGTATAGCTTCTTCCCTACACTCAGAATTTAAAACAAACGACAAAAATCTGGTAATTCTATATTATCTAGTAAATGATAACAAAAAAAAACTACATAGTGTGTAAACCAGAAATATTGCTTCGATTTCTGGGACGGTTTCTGGTAACACCGTTCGTCAAGTCGGTGCATTGAGAAAGCCGTTTCTATATTATCTTTGTAGTTTTCTAAATAATAGCGAGAAAAAAAAAAACGGGAATACTTGCGCAATAACGGTTTTTGTTATTTTCGTGTTTCAGTGAAAAAAAAAAAAAACAAAAATCGTAGAATGGCATTTTCTTGACGCGGTACAATTATCGAAATATTTTATCGTTTTCGCGTGTATTTTTGAAGCTATTTGAAAAATTGTATTTCAAGTGGTTTTTTTTGGTTTTTGTTTGTTTTTGTTTTGTCTGCTATTGTACACGCGGATAAAATACGAATTATTAATGTTGCGCAATCGAACGCGTGGGACGGTCAGCTAATGCTTACACGGCCAAAACCGTATTTCTAACGACTCGTAATTATACGACAGCGAGATGAAAATTATTTATATTCAAGCCCTCGTTTAATCGATTCGAAAAGACGTTCTGACATTAGCTTGTCCGTCTGCTGTCGTAGTAACAGTATATTATTATTATTATTATTGTTATAGTAAACACGACAGTTGCCAAAAGCATTGCCGGAAGGGGAAATTCGAGCAGTCGGCTGCGGATGACTTTGATCGATATATAATAATATTATAATTAAGTTATCCATACGTTTCCGAACACGACAAGCATTCTATTATTATTAATAATATAGCGCGAGTCGTATTAAATTCGCTGTGTATACCTAAATATAATATCGTAACCTATTTTATTGTGAGCGATACGAAATAAAAAAAAAAAAAAAAAAACATTTGCATTCGGATATTATATATTTCAGTGGCGGCGTACCCAGGAATTCGTCAAAAGAGGAATGAGCCTCCTTTCTGTTCAATAAACGATTTTTAGACTTAATTTTGTCCCCGAGTACAGTTAAACCCATAACGGGAAGTATTCCCTAACCTACAGACCGTGTTTGTGAGAAAAAAAATCAAATTTTAACAAGACAACAAAAAAACAAAAAAAAAACCTAATGGTATGTTTAATACTGTAGGTACGATTCGATTATACCGTTCAACGTTTAACAACAACATTAAGAATAGTCGGGATGTAAAATTGAAAAAATTAAAAAAAATTCAATAATGTTTTAATAATTATAGACGATTTGATGATTGCCAACTGTGTACTTAAAGACTATGGGTACAGGTATAAATTAGTTAATGATTTTACTCGTTAGCACGTGGCCAGCAAAAATAATTATTATATTAGTTAATATTTGTTCATTGGATTGAGTATTTTTTTTATCGTATGCGAAAATCGTATTGTTAAACGTCGGAATTACAACGGGAGGGGCTGCCCTGCGGTATTTTTTGCCGGTTTCCGACGATATTGGCCTGTTACGGACATTATACCAGTATGATATTTTTAATTTGGTCGCCTCCTGCCCGCCGCGGTCGTATTTGTAAATTTTCTTTTACCTAAACGCCGATATTACATAAGCGAAAATATTTTATTATTATTTTTAAACGATTCGACCACGGTCCGCGGTATTATTAGACGCGATCGTTTGGCGAGCCAAACCGTGCCAAAAAGGTGTCCGGCCGGCCGCGGTAAACAAACGCACACCGAATCGGCGAGGCACGTGTCCGGCGCGCTTGGCAACCGTCGTGCGTTTCGTTCCAAAAATATTTCTATTATTTTTTTTTTTTTCTATTATTATTATTTATTTTTTTTTTTTTTTTTTTATCGCTACGATTAAAAACACAGTTTTTCTTTTCGCCCCCCCCCTCCTCAACAACCACGCTTATGTTTCTGTTCCGGGTGGCGCCCGATTTCAAACGGATTTCCGCGGTCAAAAACGGCTATAATAACAGTCTTAATTAGGCCCATCGCTGATTTTTCGAATTTACTCCGATTTTATAAAATTCGAAAAGTATTTTTAATATTTTAACAAACACCTTATAATAATTATAAGACTTTCCCGCCGATCTACTGACCCCGATACCCATTTAGGAGGCAAATTTGTACGGACGAAAATGCCTTCGCGGGATTAGATATTATTCATTTTGTTTAGTTGATGAACAACAACATTTTACGGCCCGCAATAATGGCGTACAATATTTGTTTAAAAAAAAAACAGATATAAAATTGACTTTTTTTTAAGGACTTTATAATATTATAAAACTTGAGATTAAAATATATAAAAACGGATTTCGGAAATGCGGGCTGTAGGAAATTTGCCTCTACGAGCCGTGAGAGTATTTAAGGAGATTTGTTTGGCAATTTTCTCGAATATTTTGGAAAAACGAAAATTTACCACCTCAGGATTATACTAATTCACTTTCAAATACATTTAAATGTAATCAAATGTGTCATTATCTCAAGTGTTATCGTAAAATAAATAAATAAACCGAGAAATCGTTTCGCGCGGGCAAAAACAACTCGAGACTCGATTGATAAACCTAATTAAAGACCCAAAATTGTACCATAAAAAAAAAAAAAAGGGAGAATTTGCAGTGCACCGTTGGTTTTAGTTTTTCGATAGAAGCAACTTTGTTCCTTAATTAGATTTATAGCTCGTGTTGTTTAATGAATGACAATGACACGCGACCACTTATAAATACATTTGAAAGTGGTAATTGAATATTTTGCAGTTGATTTGTGTATTAACATTTCGAGAAAATTGCCTACGCAACCCCTTAAATACGGGAGAAGACGCTTAAGAAACCGAATTTTCATCGGACAAAAGAGAACGTTGCGAGTTCTCTATTCGTTTATTATTTTTCGCGATAGAAATTTGGATTGAAATCGGTTCATACGATTACGATTGATATGAAAACAATAAAGTTTATTACGTGATTGTACAGTTATCAGGTAATAACGCTCAGGTGATAACGACACGGGACTATTTAACAAAAAAAAAATTATACGGAACCGGTACTAAAATGGGTATTTGTAATCGGTTGATATTTCGCGTTGTGCACGACGACGTCCGGAATATAATAATCGTTATTGACACGATTAAATTCCAAAACGCGACTATAAAATTGAATAAAATGGTACGCGTATATTTGTTTAAAATTTAAACGGTCGACCGAGTAGTTTATTTATAAAACACGCTGTGCGCGTTTAATATCGTTGTAATTGTTTCAATTTTTTTTTATTATATTATAAATGCGTATAGCTAATCATAACCGCGGTTTAACGAACGGATGCGTGCTGGCGGGGGAGAAAAAAAAACTCTCCCCTTCGGATGATAATAAAAATTCGGGGTTCGTCGCGCGGCCGGGCCATTACAATAGGGCACCTAAGTAATAATTAACGAGATAAAAAACCAATTGACGGTTTAATTCGACTTTTTTTTTCTTTCTATAAAAGCTATAAAGTGCAATAACGATAATGTATGTATGCCCGCCGCCGTTGAATTTTTATAATTTTTGATCTATTATTATTAATACATGGCCCGCGGACTGGAAAATATATCGAATTCATTCCAATACCCATGCATATAATTATTATTATCGTAATACGAACACGTTTTGCGTAAATGGTAAAATGGGAAACGAGTGCCGCCCGTACGTTTTAAATAAGGTCGGCGGGGGCCGGCACGGCACGCGAACCCGTTGCTCTCGGACATCGGACGGGCGCGCGCGCCTGCCTGCCTGCCTGCCTGCCTGCCTGCCTGCCTGTGGAGAGACGGTTCCCTTTAGTCTCGTACCTCGCCGCGTCCGCCGACTTATTAATAATTACGATTTCATTCCTTTAAAAATCTACCGCGGCGGCACCGGTTCGTTTACCGAAGACGGCCGACGACGATTACCCCTACCGCCGCCATGGGTGGGTGCACCACCGTCCTATAATATATATATATATATATTATATATATATATATAGCGTAATTTTTTTTTTTCCATTTTTTTTTTTTTTTTTAATTAAGAAAAATGCTCGTTTGACATAACGCGAAACGATACCGCCAAACGCATAACGGAATAATTTACAATACAATTACGCTGTTGGTTTACTTATTTATTATTGCCTACCTATGTGTTTTCGTCTGATTCTTGCGCTCGTCTCTGTCGGCCGTTTGTGATAAAAAAAAAAAAAAAAAAAAAAAATTATCATAAGACCATTGCGTGTTCGCGTTTTGTTTTAACGCCAACAGATTATGTATATTATTTGTACCCATACCACAATGTATTTGCGGCGTATACAAATTACAATTCAAATAACGCAAGTGCAACATAGCGAAATGTTCGTCAAATCGTTCGGAATAACGTTCGGACGTCAGAAAGCAATCGCTTTTTTCCCATCTAAAACGAAGCTATAATTAGAACTATTATTGATTATCCGCTACAATATAAATATTATACAGGACCGCGAATTATCGTGTGTAGGTTTTTTATGTTACTTATAGCTTATTGTCTGACGTAGCTTTCTCCGTGCAACAATTCCAATTACAATAATACGGACGCAATAACGCTATATTCACATTTGAACTTTTATTATTTTGATTTTTAACATTTTCGGTGTTTTAGATTCAAGTTTTGGTTGGGTTAGAAGGCCAACATTAAACGTTAAGAGAATTATGAACATTGTACGGTTTGTTCAATAAGACACGTTATTAAATATTCTCGAAATATTGCGTTTAACTGCATTTCAGCGCTTTTCTTGAAATTGTCAGTGTATTTTTTTTAGAAATCTAATGTGCATTTTAAGATTAGTTTTTTTTTTGTTAATTTTACGTGTACCGTATTGTTTACATTTTTCTCGAAAAATCGTCCTTGTATTTAGTTTTGTTTTGTTTTTTTTTTTTTTTTTTTTTTTTTACAATAACTGTAGTTTTGTTTTTTTTTCTGGCAATATTTTAAGGGAAAAGCCACAGCGTTGTGCCCCGGAAAATATGCTTCTCTTTAAATGCTGTTACCCCGTAGTGTTCAAATATACTATTAAATCGCCACGATTTTAATTTTTTTTTTTTTTTTTTTACATTTTTGCCACGTTGAAAACCGAAATAATATCGAAGCGAAAACCGCCGTTATGATCATCACTCGAGTTAACTAAACCGGGCTCGGCCTATTAATCATTGTAATACGTTATCATCGGCCGTATAGCGCGAGAATTTATTCATGTCGTCGGAAGCGGAACGCAGTGCAATTGTCGTGTCGATTCCGCCCGAGGTAATATCAATTAATCGCGCAGACGTTAAATCCCGCGTCCGCGTATAAGCGTGTTTTAACAAGACAGTAAAACACCGTTATAGTATTGTATTATTACAATTTACCAGCAAGTAACGATATTTTTTTGTAATTGTACAATTGGGTGTTTCGGGAATTTTTTTATTTTTTTTTTTTTTAGTAAGATTTTCTGCTTATCGCCGTTATTTTGTGTTCCTTAGATTTCAATATTGTTCCCCGATTTTTTTTTTCAGATTTTCCTAAAGTCACTAACAGCGTTTTTAGGAAAAAATGGAGGATTTTTTTGTTTTTATATGAATAACAATTGTTAAGGTAAAACCGTCAAATGAAAAACGATCAGAAGAAAAAACATATACAATGCTATTTTTTTTCAAACTAAATATTTTTAATTTTTAATGTTTAAATAGTTTCAATAAATCAACCATTGAAATCGCCTCTAATTTGTTTTTTTATTTAAGAGTCGAATAAACTCATTCCTCGATTAATAACGATGGAGAAATTTCCAAAAAAAAAAAAAAAAAAGAAGATTTAAAATTTATTTTTATTAATTTTGTGTTAACAAAATAGAAACACTTTAAAATACGCTTTGCCTACCTGATCTAATCATGGACTAAAATAATCGCTCTTTAATATATGATAACAGTTTAACACTGATAAGTGAAAATTGATCATTTATCATTTTATCAATCAATAACCAATATGTAGTACTCTATTATACTAATACCTATACAGTACTAGTGTCTACTATATACAATTTTATGATACGATATTTTTAACTAAACGAAATATACTTCTAAATGTTCAAAGAATATCCAAATTGAAAAAAAAAAAAAAAAATACTATTATTTTAAATTTCGGAAATTTTACATCACTATTTTACGTTCAGCCACTTCGAGACTATATCGAATACCCTGGCATTTTGTATTGAACTAGAAAATATCATATAGCCCAGTGGCGTGCCCAGGATTTTTCAATGGTGGGGGGAGGGGTGGGATGTTATAAGTAATAATACATTTTATTGCATTTTAATGAATTGCGGTGGTTATAAAAAAAAAAAACACAAATACTTTAGAGGTCAAATCCCTCAAAATTATTTGTAGATTATAACTGTATATAGGTAAGTGTATGGTCCTATAATTAGTTATTTGACTATAAACTATTTAGAATGTTAAACAAAATTGTGTAATGGACATGTTTGTATTAATTACTATCATAGTATCAGGTTGGTTAACACATGGGAGATGGACAGTTTCCCTAACCTATCTTCTAAAATCGTGACTTTTATACTGTCCGTTGCTCTAGATTATAGTAAATTGTATATTATTTACTGATAACTGATGAATGATTACTGATTACATACAATTCGATTGATAAACCACTCTGTAGGTAAAAGCTGGTGTCCGTATAATAATTGCTTATAGAAGTTGTTTTCTGTAGATTGGCTAAAAAATAAAAAGAGAATGGTGGTAGGGTGGAGATATACTTCCCTCCCTCCCGGACACGCCACTGATATTTAACCAGCACTTATGTACACCGGAATACATAATCGAATTCATAATTACACGATGGTGTAATATTACACTATTATTATACGCGGTGCGCGTTGAAGTGCGGGATTAATTAATTAATTGCGGTTTTTAATCGAATTGCATTCGTCTCAGCGACTCCGTCGGACCGACTTATATTGTCGAGGGTTCGTTTTTTGTAAATTGTTGTCATATACAGGCCGGTTCAATTAAATAATAATATTGTTCGTTCGGATTTAACGTCAATCCCCGCGGCGATCAAGTACAATAGCATTCTAAAACGTCGTATCCCCTATATCAATATTGTGTAATGACGTCATAGGCTAAAAAAAAAAAAAAAAAAAAAACCCGGATGGGACATCTGCACCGAACGAGGTCACGATAATATTTTCGCGGTCCCGACATGAACTGATAACAAGTGGAGCTGTTCGCATAGACCTGCGGGGAACAGTGGGGGAGGGGGCCCGAATTTGTTATCTATTTTACCCTACACCGAAAAATGTCTGTAGATTTTGTTTCGTTAGCCATTAAAAGAATGCTAAAAGAGTGCAAACGAACGTTCGGACATTCTACGGGCAAAAACCGTGCTGGAAACAACTAGCGCTTTTTGTTCACGTGTCCGCCGCTCGTGGCCGCGCGGATTCACCTGTGTATAGATCGAGCAACTTTATTATAATACTCCGGGCTAAGTTTTGACTTGGTAATTAATTTGTTGGTCTCTTGATTTATTGCACTATAATAACAATTGTAACGTTATTCGTGTACGAACGGTCTCGTTTTTTTTTTTAAAAAAAGAAAACAATGCAAGACATTTTTTACTAGAAAAAATTACCACGTCGCATCGAAATCCCAGTCTTAATTGTTGTTTTCTTTCATGTTTATATATCAACGATTGCACGTCTCATAGATCTCGGTTTACTGAGTCCGTAAAAACACTTTTCAGTTGTAAACCTGTAACCGGATTTCGATTGAGACGGTTTTTTTGAAAATTTTCGGTTTTGACTAGGGTTGCTATACGAATAATGTCGAAACCGCGATTTCAACAATAGAATACGTTCGGACAAGACAAAAAAAAAAAAAAATTCAACATTTCTATTACTATAACATTATATTGGTAACGACCAGCCGTCGTACGATTATCGTTTGGTTTTTTTTTTTTTTTAATTTTTTTTTTTGTTTTATATAACTTTGTCGATTCGCGATGCAAACGGAACGGTTATTGCCGTCCGGTATATCGCATTTCGATTCTTATTTTCAATTACCTACAGAACACAGAAAAAAAAAAAAAGAAAAAAAATGAAAAATAGTTTAATCCCGTTACTCGTAGCGTTATTATAATGGGTATGACAGAAAACGACGACAGCGGCGGTGACGGTGGCGAACAATAAATAATAAAAAATAAAAAATAAAAAAAAAATAGCGTTATAATATTTACGCCTTTTCCGATCGACGTAGTACAACACCTACACGTGTCGTACAATAATAATAATAATTTAATATATGAATGCGTACGACGATATTGTTCGTACACACGCACGCACGCGAGACCGTTTCTTTTTTATGAAAACGATTATTAATTTTTTTTATTATTATTATTTTTTTTTTTTTTACGTGCTCGTCCGAGTCTACCTACAATTGTTACACGACCATTATTATTATTATATTTTCATTATAACAGTAAAAATATCACTCTGGTAGTCGATACGGCTGGCTGCTACGCTACAGTGGCGTGCCCGCGACACGGCGACGAAAACCAATTGCCGGCCGAATTCGAATTCCGATAATTTATTCGAACCGACGTTCTGATGTCGAATTTGCGTGCGATTGTTTGTTTATACGATGCGAAATTAATTTAATTCGCATAGATCGTTAAAAAAAAAATGACGTAACAGACGAAGTAGTACTGAAATGTTTCAGGTTATGTTCTACGGGTTTTTTTTCTTATCGTATCCAAATCCTCACTCCCAGAACATTTTTTTTTCCTCTCTCTCTCCTAACAAATACCTCGGTAAAAATAATTCTATTCCTGCTGTAGGCCGTATACGATTGATACTGTGATAAAAAAAAAAAAAAAAAAATCAAAATTAAGTTTAACGATCATCACCCATTTATTATAGCTGATAAATGATAAATGGTTGATCAAAACGCATTATTTCTATTATCATTTTTAACCGCCTTTTGGCGGGTTTAGCGATTAAACGGACCGCCGCGCACCGTCTGATAAGTAATGAAAACAAAACGTTTCATTTCGGTTCAAAGCCGGGATTTACGCTAAGAAAATACTGCATAAGTAGGTACCTGAACTTGGCTTGTACACACATTTTGGCATAAGATAATAATATTAACATATTCATTTATTAGCTATGGGAACGTTCGTGCCTGGTTATTATTATTATTGTTCTGCGCAAGGTCGATAAATTCGCATGGGTTCCGTCTTAATACTATTATAATATATTTTGATTATTACGATTAATAAACCTTAGACACAAATTTTTTCGCAGTCATAAAGTAAGTAGCGGTTGGCAATATTACCGTTTTAGAACTGCACAATTTGTGTTGTGCTAACCTTGGTTCAAAGGATAACTCATACGAGTTATACGTATTGATTAGAAGACAACACACAAGTCAATCGAACAAACGCAGTTAATACAAAAATATTCATAATACATAAAAAATATATATACATATATATTATTAATAATAGTAAAATATTGTATTATTTGTTCGCTTTTGCCGTTTCATTATCCGATTTTTTTAAACACCCCAGACATTGTTCTCTTGTTTTTCTACGTGTAATATATTTATTTATTTATTTGTATTGCGTACAAATATACCTGTGTACATATATATTTTATCGAGTATTAATCTCTAAAACAATTTTTTTTTTTTTTTTTATCATAATACATAAATAATTGTCGAAAAACCATTTATGTATTTTCTTTCGTAAAACAAAAAACAAATTTAACAATTACAGAGTGGCGTGGGGGGGGGGCACGTAATGTATTTTGTTATTATAAAAATAAAAAAAAATGTGATATATTTTAGTTCCCGAGAACGTATATTTAAGAATCAGTGTCACTGAAACTGAGGGCATGGGAGAACTGAACCCATCCCTTTGACGAACACAATTTAAAAACTGCTGGTTATTTTTTTTTTTTTTAGACGAATAAAATTTAGGGCGGGGCACTGAAACGGCCGATTATAAAATTAGATTTTCTCAGTAGTAATTAGGATAATAATTTTCACTAAACATTATTAGTTAAAAGAAGTAAAAAGCCCTTTAGTAAACGCGGAACAGCGGAGTGATAAACAACGTGCTTATGCGACAAAATAGTTTTACAAAAGTAATGACAGTTATGTGGCCGCACAGCGTTCATTTCGCCTTCGTTTTAACATTAAACGACATGATTCGATACCATTAGCTAAGGCCATTCAAATATGGATAACCAATTTTAAAGGAACTGGTTCAGCGTTAAAAAAGAAGCCTGTACGAAAAAAACACCATGAACTGGTTCAGCGTTAAAAAAGAAGCCTGTACGAAAAAAACACCATGAAAACGTACACCTGAAAACGTTACTGCTGGCAAGGCCGCTCTCAATAAAGAGCGTTATCGTTAAATTTATCCAGTAGATAAGCTTACGTCGGATTATGCACAGCGATCAAAACCCATTTAAAAAGTAACGTCTATGCACAGAAACCTCGAAATATTGTTGAATTAAAAAACAAAATTCAAGAAGAAATCGCCGATACACCTTTGAGAGCGATACACCGTGTAGTGGAAAATATACGACGGGTAGGCTAGAAGATTGCTTGAGAAGAGATGGCCGTCGTCTTGAAGAAATGATTTTTAAAAATAATAAACGGCAATTTACGTACTTTGTTATGATAAATTAATGAGTAATTTTTTTTTTTTTTTTTTAATAATTTGTTTTTATTATTATTCAGTATATATAAGGCAGAGGTTCCCAAACTATTCACAATACGACCCATTTTCGACTATTTTTATTCATTTTTGCGATCCACCCCACATACTAATGATTTTTTATGCATTTTTATAAACAATATTTATAACTTTACGAAATTCTTGTCGAAAATAAATTTATTGATATCTTATATAACTGTGTTAAAATATGTAACATGATAAGAAATTACTGTCTAAAAGGTACCTAAAAAACCTAACCTAACCTAAAAATGATTCTAGTATTCTTCTGTAAAAATAAAAATAAAATATTTCAAAATTAAACGCGAACCATCTTTGGGTATGGTTAGTTGTTTTTAACTTTTAAACTTTAGTTGTTATTTTTACGTCATTGTGGAGTGTAAGAGATTAGAAACAAAGGGAGGGGCGTTAGTAACGATTTTCTTAGGGAAACATTTTGGTAAAAGTTTGAATTGTTCGTGTGTCCACGTGATTTTTGTGCACCGCCCCAGAGCCCGGGGAGCCCCTACGACCAGACGGGTTTCAGAAGGGATTCGTATATTAGCAATTTTATTTTACGATTTAACTTTGAAAATCGGTCGTTCCGCTGGTCTTCCCCAACCATCCCAACCTCCTCGTATTATGATAAGGTTTTTTTGTTCTCTCGATTAACGCCCTGCTCTATATACGCGGCTCGTGCGTACGCGGTGCGTGCGGGGCGAACGTACGCGGTGCCGGCGGGACGTACGTACGCGAGCGCTCGTGTACGATAATAATTTACGGGGCTAGCCGGAGTTTATTATTTATCCGTACTATATCCGATTTCCGAGTTTCCGGACGTTATAAAACGACAATAATAATTACGATATTATTATTGTTACGCGTGTGTTTCGTCCGCGTATTAATATTGTTACAATTACGTACGGTAACACGACGCCGAACCGTAATTAACGTAAAATTCTGTCGGCGACCGTACGTAATATACGGACCAGAGCGGCCCGTGTACACGCACACACACACGCAAAAATATAACAATAAATAACATAATATTATACCGGCTGCGATAGGACGTGCACATCTATATATATATATTATAAAGACGTAATTATTTTGAATTTCGATCGGACACGACGGCGTACGATGTACGGCAGTACGCGGGGTGGTATACGGACGCGATAATATATTACGGCGTCCGTGCGCGGCGCACAAGAGTTATAAGACGAGGGGTTAGGTACGTCTCTGACCGTAATTCGAAACCTCCCTGGCACCCGTGTCCGTGGCGGGGCAGCAGCTCTTCGTCAAAACACCGCAGCACCCGCCCGACCCGTTGAAAATAATAACAATTAGGTTAGCCCGCTGGCGGTTTTCGCCGGCGCGCAATCAAGTCTATACGAGAGAAAAAAAAAAATAAAATAATACGAAAAAAGGTTGTTACGAAAACCCCAATCAGTTTATATTATTGCGAGGCGTTGGCGTGTATATATATATATATATATATATGAAAATAATATCATTTTAGCTTACTATACGGTTTTTCCTCTTAATCCCGGACTCGGTACGAACGCTGAATTTGTAAAAAAAAAAAAAAAATAATAATAAAATATATATATATATACAATTCGGACGGAAACGTGTTCGCGTATACCCGCTCGAGCTTGAAAAAATATTTTATTGTATTTCCGATAAACGCGCGTGAGTCCGAGTAAAATCGGAAAACGTATATATAAAAAAAAAAAAAAAAAAACCTTTTATTCCAACGACGGTAAAAAATGTATATATATATATATATATATTCGTTGGGCTGCCACACCTACGATTTTGATTTCATATTTTTTTCCTCCCGACAAGGTGAAAATAACTGCGGTGTACAAATTCGATTTTTCTTCTAACGGATCCATTAACAGAAACAATTCACGTTCTACGCTATACCCAACGAGCAATAATTAACGGAACACTGCTAAAAATTAAATGATTTTCACGAATATACCATAAATAACGAACAATACAAACGAGTATAATGCGTTTTTTCGACGACTGTATAGGAAATTGGCAAATGTTTCATTCCCGGCATCTGTATTCTATAATATTGACCGTGAATATTGGTTTTTTTTTTGTTTTTTTTTACCGTACGCTACGTTTAACTGTAAAATATTTCAAGAGAAAAAAATATGCATATATATATATATATATTCGGAACAAACGTCAAACTTGTAATAAACTATAAGTATGAGAACGTCATGTATGGTAATAATTTTTTTCGGAACGTATACTATTAACAATATACTTTATCGTCGTTTTAAATGTTTAATACGAATTAACGATAATTTTCCATAGATGGACTCTCTATTGGAGATATAACCTCCAATTTATGCCTATTGCCGAAATACAGTCGTCCCCTATAATTTTTACGTCAATTATCGAAACAAAACAGCCCAAAGATTTTTATTTTTAAATTGTCACCAATATGGAAAAATGATTTAATACTAAAAAAAATGAAATCCCTTAAAATAAACATTTTAACAAAGACCGGCAAATAAATTAGAAAAATATTCAAATAAAACAAGTTCTATTAAAAATGTTTTATTATAATATTAACGTCTAATATTTGCATTAATTTAATATGTTTATTTGAGTTATTCGTTCAAAGAAAAAAAAATAAAGTCTGTATTAATATTTCAAGTTATAAAATTACGTCATTTTTAAAAAAATAATATACGAACAGCCCATACGGTTCTAAAATCGTTCCGGCGCCACAGCCATTTATCATTCCGTTCAATACTATTGTGGATTTTTGCACCATTGCACAAGAATATTTACCGATTTTCTATAATCCTAAATGTCGGTACGGTACTTCGCAATGGAAATTTGATGTTTTTGTATCCGACTAAATCAACACAATTGTATTTGTATAGCCTTTTATTACCTACACAAAACGGTCTGTGAGACTAAAAATAATATCGCTGTTTGTTCGTGGTCTCGTTATTAGGTATACAAGATAAGCTCAAATAATAATATCTATGTAGATTCTAAATGTATTTAATTATCCATTTGTATATTTAAAAAAAAATAAAAAAACAAAAATTACAATTTAAAAAAAAAAAAAAAACCAATCTATCGTCCGTAGTGAACTAAAGTTCGGTTTTTTCAAACAAAACAAATATTTCTGGGCAATGATGTGAGAAATGAAGTTAAAATCGAATGTTTTTTTTTTTTTTTTGATGTTTTAATTAATTTTTAGATAATATTAATATTATCTAGTTTTGCGTATTTGTTATGTATGAAAACTAAATGTTTTTATTGTTTTAATAATTTGTAAAAGTCAAATTTGTTAGTATTTAAATTATATTTCTTCTTTTGAACTAACAAATGAAATAGTGCATAGTAAAAACAAAAACAATATCAAATAACTCTGCAGAAATACGCAACAAATAATTGCGTATTTCACTATTTAATACATTGACGGGTATATACCAAAAACAAATGTTTAACTCGGTTATTGTGTAAGTATCTCTAGGACGTATCGAACCGAAAAAATGCAAATTAATATTATACGAACCGTAGTCAAAGTTAATTTAAAATCAGATATTATTATTATTATCATAACGACAATGATAATAATTATAAACTCTGACAAAATAATAACGAAATGAAAACGCGATTAATTTTAATGTTTCGTATAGGTTACACGAGTCGTAGGACGACGGTACGAGGGCGTGTCAGGATATATACGTATATTATTTCATTACGAGAGTAATAATAAAAAAAAATTGAACAATATTGAAATACTATGTTTTTTTTTTTTCTTTTTTCGTCGCTTACTCGAAAGAATAATACAGTCAAGTCTCGATAACTCGCGATAAAAGTCGAAATCAATTGTACACAGGTAAGTCAAAGTCGGTAACACTTCAACTTTATCATTAGAACCGAATTACAATCATACGTGTACACACGAAAAGTACTATTGTACTGTGATATAATCAACAGTTGACTTCTATCTACGTTGTGCAGCGTGTAACAATTGTTATGTGCGTTATTCGTTGTGTCTCTTAGGCGGGCTGCACACTGAAGAAATTGGTTTAAGAAACCGATTTAAGAAACCAATTTCATATTTGCGTACACCGGTGAAACAAAAAAACGTATAGTCTCGACAATGTCGTCTGACGATGAGGATGTGTTAATGTTGTATTGGTGGCTTCGTATCAAAAAAAAAAAAAAAGAAACGTAGGTATTGGATTCATCCACTTTTAAATGATAAACAGTATAGTAGCTATGTAGTAGTTGCAAAGGAATTAACCGCCGATGAGGATAAATTCTAAAGTTTCTACAGAATGTCTCAAGTTGCTTTTCATCATTTAGTGCAGTGTGTTTGACCACATATTATGTGATATTTTGTATAAAAAAAAAAAAAAACAATGATAATATTGGTCAAAACGTCGATTTATGGGATTTTACTATGAGGATTATTATGTCGTATATAAACACTATTAAATTAGTACGATAGTATTTACTATTGTTACTATGCTGTATATACTATAGTCACAATAGTCACCAAATGGCGGCCCGCGAACAAATTTTATCCGGCCCGCAGACAAAAAATAAAAACACATATTATGCAAAAACTGAAAGTAATTACCATGAATTTTGGTTAAAATATGTGTCCGAAAAGAAATACCTAACGTTAAAATTATTAATACTGAAAATGTGTACGATGTTTGGCTCCGCGTATGTTTGTGAATCATCTTTCTCAAAAATGAATTATATCAAAAACATGTTCAGATCCCGGTCAACCAACAAACATCTCGAAATGATTATGAAGATAGCGTGCACTGACCACACCCCCAATTTTAAACAGTTAGTCGAGAGTAAGATTTGTCATTTTTCTCACTAAAAAAATGTCTGTATTATTGTATTTATAATTTATTTTTATTTTAAATTTTTCAAATGTTTGTACTTAATATTAATTATGTTTGTGTTTAAAAACAATAGTAAATAATAAATAAAAAAAAATAATGTTCTCATTACATCAAATTTTAAAATAATACCTATTGTCCTATTATATGTTGAAAATATGTATTTAGAATTTTAATGGCCCGCGGACTAAATTTCAGATTCCTAATGTGGCCCTTCAAAAATATTAATTGGTGACCCCTATAGTATATAGTGTATAGTGTATATATTTTTATAATACTAAAATATGATAAATATAACATAAATAACATGAACATAAAAAATGTATAATAATATAATATTAATTTATTTATAATTTATACGAAACTCTATTGTTGAAACCAAAATTAAAAGTTTCATGAAACCGTGGTTGCGCAACTATGAGAAATTTTTGTTCCGCGAAACTCAGTGTGCGTATCTATTTGATTTTCAATTGAATGGTTTCATGAAACTAAAGTTTCGCGTTTCATGAAATTAGTTTATTAAAACTAGTTTCCGCAGTGTGTAGCCCGCCTTAAACGGAAATTGATTACATGTTAACGATTGCCAAAAAAAATGAACATAGTCAACGAGGCGACTATAAAGTGGAAAACCTAAAAAAAAAACGAAATTGATAATTCCGCCGAGTACACTTTCAACTGTACTGAATAATAATGACGGTGTTTTACAAAAGTACGAAACGTTCCGATAGATGGGCCAGTGTTAATGGAGGAGGCTGGATTTTTCGCCGCTAAACTTGATCACAGACAGTTTAACAGTTTAAGTCGAGGTAGGTTGAGCAATTATGGTTGGGAAAATATGAACAACGTTGTTTTTCTACTGATCGGTTAGTAAACAATAATAACTAACTCGAATTGGTTCGTATTTAAAAAAAAAAAAAGACGAGAAAAAAACATTCGTATTTATACGACTCAAAAAATACAAAAGTCGAATTAATTTTTTATCTCCCTTGAAATGCGAGTTAGTTACCGAGACTCGAGTGTTTAATTTGAATTTTTCGAGGTGCGTACCCGCGGTCGTTTATAACAAACACCGAAATAATATATAAACGCGTCGGTATCGAATAATCAATCAATCAATCAATCCACCGACGATCCGCAAGAGACGTCACAACCAACTAAAATATTATCGGCCATATGTAAATCTAAATTGCAATCATTTCGTCTTGTCATTCCGTTGGTATAATCCGCACTACACCTATATTATTATTATTATTATTATTATTATTATTATCGTCGTCAAAATTATTTTATGCTAATATATTCGATTTGCGCGATTTTCTCAATAAACCGCACCCGCGGCAGCTGTCGATTTCAGCGCGGCGTTCTGGCGGGCGTTATAGAACGTCGTAGTTCGATAAAAAAAACACCGAAAACAAATTATTTAAACCGATCTGGCATTTACAATTTTATTTTTATTTGTTATATTTTACTATTACTATGTAAATTTCTCGTTGCAAGTTTGTAGTTTTTTTTTAACGAATCGCACGTACTTTCGGTTCCATACACTAGACCGAAATCACTTTTAAACTGTCTAAAAATAACCGTTAAATATATGACCATGGGCCATATATCTGCGCAATCAGCTTCTCGCCGAATTTTTCGGTATCGTTAATAACATAAATATTACGATAGTAAAAATGGTAAAATATTTAAAAGTCGCACAGTGTCCGACGAGTCAAATTTCATTGGATTCAGATTTCAGGGCGTTAAGACATCTGATCGTCGACGCCTACAAACTTATTAGGCAGCGAATCATCGCTATACTATCGTATAGCATTTTCCATTGACCAAACACTGGTGAACACTTTTTGCGCGATAACAATTAGTGATTAGTATTAACATTGGTATAATATCGATAACAACGAAGACTGGATTCATTAATGATTTTATTTATTGAACAGCAGATGGCCAACAACATAATCCAAACCTTCCAAACATCGACTGGAGTTATAAAAACAATTTTTGTTGTCAAATAGAACTTTTAATTCATTAACAAATGTAATACACTGCAATTGTTTCCAATTTATTGATTAACATTAATTTTGTTTGGTTTTTTTTTTTTTCTGTTAGTTAATAAAATGTATAAATTATTTTGTTGAGAGTTCAGTAATCAGCGTGCATTTAAGGGAATTTTGTAGAGAGAGACATCATTATACATGTACGATGTATAATAGGCAACAATTTCTAAAAAAAAAATATTTTAAGATTTTTTGTCCGGCGACTGACTCCGTAGATAACTCTACCTTGAAATTATCGTTGGCCACATCTGTGAATAAATTCAAGACACGCCTATGGATACCGTCGCTGTTAAGTAACAGTATATTGGATCAAACTACGTGCAAGTATAACAGGAAAAAAAAAAAAACAAGGAAAAAAATCAATCGCCAAATAAATTGACGATATACGTAATCTCGTTTAGCGGACATGGAATCCGTTAAGTTATTACGGCTTAGTGCCGGACAACGACAACGTGTAAATACACACGGTCGAGACGATACACTATCTTGTTGGCCGCGCGGGTGATGGATGCGAGAGAATCGGATACGACAAAAACCGAAAATGAGAAGAACGGAGGACGGGCTAAATTTACGGCTATAAACTATCGATTTCGTTGGCGCGGCGAGGTATATTTGTCGGAGTCTTAATTCGAAGACGGTAATTTGTCGCGGGAGATTTGCGGACGATAAATCGTCGGCCGGTTTCCCGGCCCGTTGCCAATGATATTTCTATTATACCGAGGACGAGACAAAAGAAAAAAAAGAAAAGAAAATCCTCTGCGAATCCCGTGTAATAGATTATAGGCCGGGCAGAAGTTTTAAGGCCAATTTAAAACGAGTGCAAACACGCGAAGTGGAGATTACGATACGGTAACAATATTATTGTCGGCAAGGTAGTCACTGGCAAACGATCGGATTTTTAATAAAGACATACGAGAAAATTGTTTACTACTACCGGCATACTAACAGAAAAACACCGCGGGTAAATATTAAAATTAAATTCCAACATTATTGCGTTTGGCGCCTATTTTAAAACACTTATGTACACAATTCGTATATACGAGGTGCGACAATAAAATAACGAGACTTTTTGAATAAAAGTTGTTTATTTTAAAAATGTTATAATTTAATGATTATCACCTTCAAAGTACCTTCCGTCACGTCATTCCGAAATACACACAGACCTCCCACGAATAGACCCGGGTTTGGGTGGCTCTTTGTCTTGAATTGTAAATAACTAAAATTCGCACCGATAAATTGTAACAATTGTGACAATTTTCTACCCGTCTCTATACTGTCCTCCAACTGGCACGCAACGTGTGCGTACACCGGTAACAGTTGAACAACGGGTCGGTGTAAAGCTTGTAACAGACCATCACGTAACCCGGGTGTGTGACCGACGATTGTAATACCGGGCTTTAATATCGTATTATATTTTTTTTAATTTTTTTTTCTAATCAGGAGTGTCACCAGTGGGCGGCTTCTCCTTCATGTCATCTGACAGCAACCTAAATTATTAGCACTTAAGCTTATTATACATTATTTGTATAGATTGTTTAAATTCAAATAAAGGAGAAAAAAAAAAAATTTTTTTTTTTTTTTTTATACCTAATATCCGATAACGATAAACTCGGTGTTCGTACGTGCAAACACACACACACACACACACCCCGTCACTTACGGTCTTAATCGTCATTTAAATTTGTCTAAAAACTATGCGTTACGCGTTTATAACGATAATTAACGGGACAATTTGAAATTCCCTTGCGCTATTTCCATAATTTTTTTTGTAAAATTAAATACACCGCATGTGGTGTGTGTGTGTGTGCAATTAGACAAAATCGTACCACATATCGAAATGTACAACGGTACATGTACACGTATACTAGTCCGGTTACTATAACGCACGTACAATGTTATAATATACTTATTAAAACACGGCGATTAATATTTGAATATCCGTCGAGTTACTGTGGGTTTCTGTACGGCAGACGACTTGCTAATATCAACAATAATAATAATTAATGGTCATATTTTTGCGTTTGCGTGCAGTCGACCGTTATTTAAACGTCGTAAATTATTAGTAAATATCAGCGCACGTTATATTATGCGTTACTCGATATAATAATATTATTTAACGTATATATACGTATATATTTATATTATACAAATACAAAGAATACGCCATCGCCGTACTCGCAGACAGCGGCCCGCATTGTGTTTTATTCCCGCGTGATGGGAGTCATAGGTTATATTGTGCGGTTCGATATTCGCGTTTCGTATGTTTACCGGGGCGTAGGGATTAATAACGGTCTGCGTACGAGTTCGATAAGATCCAATGACGAGATACTAGGATTTGAATAAAAAAAAAATATATATATATACATTTATAACGTATAAACGATTTATGATTTTGCCGGCCGAAAACGGAATAAAATAATATTAATATACGATGATCTCACGGGTGAGGAAAACATAAGAAGAAAAAAAAAAAAAAAGAAGAAATACGACGGCTGGCCCCGTTTGTTCGTTCCGTGATAAAAATATTATATAGGCACCCGCTGGTGCCTTTATACCCGCGCGAGAATACCCGTGGACCGGGCAATTTAGGAGTCGAAAAATAAAATAAAATCGTATGCTTAATGTACGGAAACAAATATACCGTTGTCGGGCCATAGGTATAGGTCGTTAGTCGAAGAAAAAAAAAAACGAGTTTTTCAAATGTACGTTTGATGATGTAACGTGTACATAAATAAATTACCGTAGACGTTCCGTTCCTCCGGAATGGGAAGGTTACGGCTAAGGTCTGTTACTACTTGCTATACGTACAGAATTTCCGTAAAACCGAACAACGGGAAACATCGTATAAATCGGTAACAGATTCGTAATCCGAAAATCATTCCGCTCGGCGGGTCTAGTGTATGCGCCGACGAGGGTTTATACATTAGGAAGTTACTTTTTTCCCCTTCGAAATCCGGTCCAAATGTAAATGCAATGACTGTTTGGCAAACAGAAATTACAACAACAAAGCACACTCGCAACCTGCTGGCAGTGGGTCTAAAAACAATATAATATTTGTATATTGTAAAAACTGTAACGTTCTGAATTCATACATACGGGTCACACGAAACGATTGAATCATCCCCAAATTATTTCAGTAAAAAAAAAAAAAAAAAAATGCGAATAAAATATAAATTGTATTATGAAAATGTCCCGAAATAAACGTGTGGGGGTGGGGGGGGCATGAGTCGTCGGCAAATGTCCGGAAAAAAAAAAAAAAACGATTTATTTCTCAGTCACTGGAAAAAAAAAAACCATTGAATAGTTTAAATACATTTGTGAAAAAATCTGTTTAGGTAATCGGAAAATTAAAAATTAAAAAGCACTAGTAAAAATCTATTCCGCGGGGGCATAGATAAATTGACAATTAAACAACTTGTCCATCGAATTAATTACAATGTTCAAATTTTAGTTGTGATTGAATTGAATTTACTATCGTTTATGATTTTTAAACAAATCGTAGACAACTATTGTAGTCGCTTAATCGTATTAATATTAATTGTTATTTATTAATATCGACGACCATAGGAAAAATGATAACTAATCGATCACATCACATCACGATCACTAAAGTGATCATACTTACCTTAAACTTAAAAAGTATATCCTAAACCAGTGATTCCCAACGTGGGCGGTACCGTCCCCTTGTGGGCATTTTTTATTTTGAAGGGGGCGTTTTTATAATGGGGGCACTAAGGGGGGCCTCATCTATCATTTGCATTTTTGTTGTTTATAACTGATTGCAATGCAATGTATAACTGCGAAGAATAAAAACTTATTTAAAATACCAAATGTAATATACAGAATTATTTAGGTATAGTATTTATAGGCACTTAAATAACATCTAAATAATTATATTATTGAAGCTAAAATCGATTTTAAACATAATGGTTACGAGTTGTTTTGGCTCAAACAATAATCTATATATCCTCAACTATGGAAAGAAGTGGAATTCCACTATTATGACTTTTCCGTCGACATACCTGGTAGAAAAAGGCTTTAGTGCGGTACAACAACTTTTGACCAAATCAAGAAACAAATTAAAAGTATGTGAAAGAGGAGATTTAAGACTGATGCTGACATCTATTGAGCCAGATATAGTGTCGTTAGCAAGAAACCACCAACCTCAGGGCAGTCATTAATTATATAAATATTTTTTGTGTTATTATATACTGTAATTATAAATTGTAGCATTAAAATGTTAAATTATATTTTTTCTTTAATTAAATAGTAATGGCTTATTAAAAAAATTTTTTTTAGATTTTTTTTAGGGGAGGTATGAGATTTAGGGGGCGTTGAGTAAAAAAAGGTTGGAAAAAACTGTCCTAAACCGTGCTGATATATATCGACTCTAAACTTACCCATTCTAAACAATCTAAACTACTGTAATCCGTAGACTTTGAAGATTTCCAAGGAGTCCCTATACCGTTGCGCCATGGGTCAGGTTAGGTTACAGTGTCTACATCGTGGTTGATTGATAAATATTTTACGTTCGAAGTATATTAAGTGTGTCGAATTTCCGTTTGTATTAATAAAACAATATTTCGTCAGATATAATTGTCCACGTATTCGCCGCCTCGTGGTAGCTCGCCGTTGAAAACTATAATGAAAATAAATGAAATAATTTCTGTCCCTCGGCCAATATACGAATTGGTCAATTGCTCTCGGGTACGGGAAATATAAACGTCGATAATAATAATATGCACGATGTTAAACAAAAAAAAAAAAAATAAAAAAGATCGCCTGATGTTTGGTGTATTTACCGAACGTTAATCATCGTCGCGTGAGTAATTGTGTATAAACGTGAAAATACTACCGAATTAATTTTGGTTTTTTTTTTTTTTATTCGTTTGCGTTTCGTGCAAATGTGAAAAAAAAATGTTCAAACCGAAATTGTTTTAATGTGGAGTTTTAACGTCATGTCGTCTCCGCCGTTGTTATTAAATTAATATGCAATTTTTATCTATTGTAATACGCATTTTCGGTGTATCGCAGTAGGTACATTATACACGAGCAGTTAATAGCATTATGATCTACGAAGGCTAAATCAATTCGGTAAAGAAATTGGCCGTTTAAGTTCTCGGTTATTATTATGCGCACGTAAATATTATTTGTATCGTTTGTTCGTATACAGCGTGCTTCGCTCGAATGGGGTAACGCGGAATATTTCAACCGTTACGGATTGACAATGATTTATTTTTTTTTGTTTATTTTTTTTTTTATTTAGGAAGATCGGCAGTTCCAAAATACACATTTTGAGCCAGTTTTCACAACAAAAAAATAATAATACATTTTCTCAAATGGGAACCCATTAAACAATACAACGTTTGCCGTCTTAAAAGATACGTTTGAAAAACGTAGAAAATCGAATGCCGTTTAATATTATAAGTTAATTATGCACAACGGGATAAGTTTTAAATTATTTTTTTTGAAAGTCGTATATATTGCCCGAGATAGACTCGTGTATATAATATGGCCGTATGTCGAGTAATTTTTTTCGATAGAAAAAAAATCGTACGGATCTTCGTTGTTGGGGGGGGGAAAAAAAAAAATAGTAGACTATATATTTTTTTTTTTTTTTAAATCTGGTTAGGTTAGAAAAGTAGGACGAGCAGTAGCTCGATACGCGAATGTTTTAATGGCGTGCACACAAGCCGGGCAAAACTGCCCCGCTGGTCCAAAAGCGCGTCCGGCCGAAATATTTCACGTTGCCCATTCGACCGGAACGCGCTGTACGTTGCCGTCCATCCTTGAAGTACCCTCCGTGAATCTAATATTCCATTGTAACCGCATTTTTATGGACACACAAAAGACGAGGCAAAAAGCGTTTTAGGATAAATTTGCTTACGGCCGGCTGTCACAATGATTATTGGTCACTGTGTGCGACTGTAGTTCTGCGTGCCGAAAACACGATACCGATTATGTTATAAATGCGATTTCAATTAGAGTTTTTTTTTTTTTTTTTTTTTTTTAACGAATTCACACGATACATTCCGACTATTGGTCACTTTTTATTGTAAAACCTAAACGATTTCCATCCGCATTTCAAACGAACTTTTCGCGATTTGCAAAAAACTCAGCCCTGCGCTTACACATTATTGCAACGGCCTTGTACAATATAACATTTTTGTGCACCCGTAAACAGCTTTTCTACTAGAAATCTCGCCCAGAAATTTTAATGATAACCGTATAAAAATCCGTGACATTTCGCACATGTATGTGGATAAAATGATTGGTGGTTTACTTGGCTTTAAAACAAAAACAAAAAAACATTCTCAACAACCCGAGACACAATTGTAATTTCATTTGTATGGTAAAAAATTAACATGATCTTAAATTCGAATTTATCAAAAATTTTTCTTTAACCGAACTTCACCTCAGAATCGTTTTTCGCACTATTATAAACTACATGCCCAATATAATATCTTACCTTCTCGAATTCTATCCTACGTTCCGAATATGTCGGGGTTTTTTTTTTTTTTTTTATCCATGCTAATTATTTTAAAGTAGACACGATTTTTGGATTTTATTATACCTACGAATTGAAACGTGCGGACGGTACGACGATATATATTATTTTTATTTTTTTTTTTTTTTTAATAAACCGTATAAATAAAAAGTTATAGTCCGGAATTTTTCCGACCTTTGGTACGGTATAATAATACGTGTGTAATAAGTTCCTCGTGTTTTTTTTTTTTTATGATATTTTCGTACATCATTGTTTTTCGTGCCGTCCATTACTCACATGCTAGTGTCATAAATATGGAATATTACGCATTTTTTTTAGTTTTTTTATCTTATTCCTGTCTTTCGAACAGATGCTCGTTGCCGTTTTTAAAAATAATAACGTTATATTACTTTTAGCGAAATATTTTTATTATAATAATGCTATGCCGTTACTTTTCGCGAGTTCCTATGCAGAAAATAAATTACTGCACCAGTTCGTTTTTAATCAACTCGTTTATTGGAGTTTCTTTTTTTTTTTTTTATTATTATTATTATTTTAGGAAAAAACTTTTTTATTTTTTATTTGTTCAGTGTATGTTATATTATAAAATGTTTGGAAAGTTTGACAGGAGTTTGACTCTTTAAATTTATACGAGTATAGATAATTGAATATTGATGATGCTTTGAAGAGAGCTTGTTTTTTTTTTTTTTTATTATTATTTCGACACATTTATTTTCGACAGAAAAAAAACGAAAAACACAACAACGAAAAAACAAAATTCAAATAAGTAATGAAACTGATTTTTTTCGTTTATACTTTGCCTTTTCTTCTGCTTGATGAAAAAAAAAAAAATACAAAATACGCATGGTTGATTTTAATATAAAAATAAATAATGAAAAATAACATGTATGCAATACAAATAAATAAAAAATATATAGAAAATTAACTGGAGTATTATAATATGGTTTGTGTGTAAATACCACAAGCGGTACATAATAACAATTTGTGTGATGGTCGCAGGTTTGAATTAATAATATACTAATATTATTTTTTTTTAAATTTTTATATACCATTTTTTTTTTTTTTTTTTTTTTATCAATTTCCAATAAACGTCCGTCACCGTGCAAAAAAAAAAATTAATATAAATAGACGATAGTTGACAATATTATTACAGCAGTATTATCACTCCAACGTTACATAAAAAAAAATTTCCAAAAAAAAAAAAAACCGTTCGACTAAAATAACGTAAATAATAAATGTTTATAATAATGGAAAAAAAAAAAAAAAATATAGCTTTAAACCTAATAAGTGGTCGTCAGATTACGTCAGTGTTGTGCTATTAATCATTTGATAACTACTGCAAAATATGAATTTGCAAAACTGTAAACGTTAATAATATATTATATAGCCATAGATTCAAGGTTATCTGATAATATTTAAAATGCGTTTGAACATAATATTTTATTCGTTATTACTATCGAGTGGTGGCCACCGGATACTATAGAGTAGTTAATAATATTCTTTATCTTATAATAGTGCAAAAATTCAAGTTACAATATCGAAAAGGTTTGTTTTACCCCACAGAATCAGCACTCGTCTCAATTAATATTATCAATATCAATATTGTTTTCCGATAAAATATCGTATTGTTTTGTAATATATAATTATTATATTATATCGACAAATTTGTCCTTAACGAATTTCAAAGTATAAATAATAAAACGGTTCAAGTAAATAATAAGGTTAAATCGATATTTTTGTTGTTGAGTACATAGATCGACTATACAGTATTGTATATGATCATTTTCATTCCGTTCTTATAATATATTATTATTAAAAATCTATTAAATTGAACGATAACATTATGGCCGGACATTCGTTATAAAACGTGAAATAAAACACTTACTTTTCACTACGTGTTTTATCGTATCCGACAGAGCTCGGTAAACATCAAAGTTTCTCTATATAGGTACCGTAGGCCTAGACTTAATAAAACCGAACATTAATCGACGGCGAACAAATTTTAAAAAACAATATTTGTACTGATTTTCGATCAGTACCGGTAGGATTGGCCGACAAAATAATGTTGACGGTCTTCCTTATAATATATTATATTCGTCATATTACGTCGTTTCCGCGATTTTGGCCTTCGGCATATAACAAAAAAAAAAAAAAAAAAAAAAAAAAAAAATACTAATAAAAACGTCCTCATCAGTCCGAATGTGCTCAAAATGGCATAGAATAACAGTAGTCGTATTATATGCCTGAGAATATTCGATAATATTAGACAGGTTTCATTTTGTACACAATAAACACAGAATATATTAAGTATGTTCATATGATTAATAATTAAACATTACGGTATTTTTTATATTATTTATTTATTTTAAAATTAAAAATTTTTGTCCTATTTTGTACTTTATTGGGCATGGTATTTTTTTTTTTTAAATATTTCTTTTCGGTCTGTAGGAGCTAAGAGAGGACGCAACACCAATGTTTTTCAGCGGTGAAAACGCGTTCACGTACAACAGACAAAACTGTACATTTTTATTGCGATAAAATACTTATATTACATGAACAAATATTGAAGACAATTAATGTATCCGAACTGGCCTCATAATATGCACTCATCCGAAATGCCTATCATAAAATTCGGTGCAGAGATTTTAAATACAAATATCTTTTTGCTAACTACTTTGGCAATATTGTTCTTAATATTCTCTAAAATCGCATATATTTTTTAGAGTATCGTGAGTTATTAGTCTGCAGCGTGCATTCGTATTCACTAAAAAGTATTAATATACTCGAGTATCATATAACGTTCAGTAAATACGATAAAAAAATATGCAGTATAATAAAAGTGGTCGCTCCGGCGATGATTGGCAATTTCTATCGTTGCGGCACCGAAATATTCAATGAATATTAATACAATTACGGTCAAATATGGAAAATAAAAATAATAATATTTTGTATAAACGGATTATTATATTAGTATACGGATCGTAAATAAGAAAAAGAAAAGACAAAATATGCAATTACACAATAATCTACTACTACTACTGCTGCTGCTGCTGCTGCTGCTGCTGCCGGTTTTGCGCGAACATCGCTCGTAAATTTATTTGAAAATTATGTTTTCCGGCCGATAAATTTTGTTATCGTTTGAAAAATGTCCTTAAAATTGCCTATACGCCGCCCCTTTAAATAATATATACTCGCGAGTATATTTACGTATAACTATAAAAATAATAACCGTCAGCGTCGATATATTTTTAACATCGGTACGATTCGGTATTATGATTATTTGTTTCTGGCCGAATTAAAAAAAAATATATATATTTATATTTAATCGTTAGAACAGTGTACACTATACGTAATAACAATATGTAATTATAATAAGTCGAGCGATAAAAAAAAAAAAAAAAAAAACCGTACGAATATAATATAAATACGTACACACAACCGTATTTCTACCGTTCGTATAATAGTAATACGACGAATACAGACGTTTTTTTACTATTATTTTTTTTCTAAATGTGCTGAATACACAACAAAAAAAAATATATAATAAATCGTTACATATTATTATTGCCAATATATACTCGATAATATACCCCGGCCATGTAATATATCAATATAAAACGAGCGACGATCCGCGTTCGCGTAATACGAAAAAAATGTAATAAATTTTAATTGTACCGCGATAATAATATTATTACGGATTGGCGATTATTATTGATATAAAATATATTACAACAAAGCGAACCCAGAATGAAATATAAATCGTATAAACGCCGTCTTCCGGTGCAGTGAGTCCCGCCTGGCGACGGTGATACGAGTATTGACGTGTTGCCCAGGGGATTCGCGAAACCGCAATAATTCATCCCGAGACAAGTTCATCCCTTTTCGATCAGCGCGCCATTATTATAGTTTTACGTTTATATACCAGAAAATGTGCGCGTGTGCTTTTTTTTTTTTCTTTTCTTTTCTTTTCTTCTTCTTCTTCTTTTTTTCGTGAAAACTGTTGACGAGGTGGAGATTGTAGAAACGGGGGAAAAAGAAATACCAACTGCGCGCACACCTGTTTAAAAATCGATAGCCGAAATCCGTTTTGATAGGACGGTAACGCCGCGCGCGCATCTCTCTACCGTCTCATTACGTAGCACACAAATTGCGCGTTCCGGTTGAAATTACAGTCGGAACACGTGATCTAAAGTATAGAATATTTTCTGTTTTTCTAAAATGTCGTCGAACACACACGACTTTTTGTTCGCGTTGAACCCGTTTAGTTAGCCCGGAAAACGGTGATCGACGCGCGTCCTCTTAATAGACAAAATATACGAGCGTGATAAAACAAAAACAACCATTTGAACGGCTAAAAATCATCCGTTATTAAATTCGTTAAGTCAAGGTGAAAAATTAGCTGCGCGATCAATTTAAAAACTATTTATCACCTATTGCTCGGAGATATTTGTTTGATTTTCGAAATAAAACTCGCGGATTCCGGCGGCCCGTTCGTATCCGCGCGAAGAATTTTTTAATCCGGAATCCGGACAACTCAATTGTCAAAAAGTACCTACGTGGTTTTTATGTAAAATACACGCGCCCGTTGTGTTTTTACCCGGACATTTTACCGGGTAAAAATCCAATAGCGTACCTCCCCAACAGCTCCCGACTACGGTTTTCGGATGCGCGACAAATCTAAAAGTGACGTGTAGTTTCAAATAAAATTATCAAAAAGTGTCGTGTAATATTATTTGCCGTAGGTACAGTTTTCGGGGACAAAACGCCGCCGGCGGCTAATCAGTAATATTAAAAAAAAAAAAAAAATCGAGTCTCGCGAATTCGATACAAACACAGTGAAACCCGATACGGATACCTACATCGGAGATTCAGTTTCGCGTTATCGAATTATATTATTCAAATTGTACTCGGCTTTATTTTTTCGGAACGCGCTGTGATTTTGGCGAATTCTTCTTCGCAACATTTTCCCGGTCGACCGGCGATTGTGTGCGCGTACGTGTGTTAATGAACCCACTGCCGTCATCATAATATATGTTATCGGCGTCCCGAATTCGACGGTACAAACAAATTCTCTCAAAAGACACTGTCTCTGTCTCTTCTGTGGGAAATATTTCGATTACTAACAACAATACCGATCGCAATGAATAATAATATTAACTGTTCGAGTATTTTTTTTTTTATATATTTCGGAGTAATATGCATTTTTGTATTATATAGTGATGACTATAACGATATCCGAACGATACGGACGTTGACTTGTTTTATTTACTGTACGATTACATTTGAATTATACGTATCGATTTGTGATTAATCACACCCGAGACGAACTTTACGTACATCTAGACGGCCGCATTTGTCCAGGGAAGGGGCGCAAATCCTTGGGCGTTACGTTTAAAAACCCGCGGCCCTAAGAAATCGACAACAGGTTTTTTTTTTTTTTTCAGTCAGTCAGTCTATAGAGAAATTATTATTAGCACGCCTTGTATTTATATCGTGGCTTATAGGGGATAATTGATTGTGTGTGTGTGTGTGTTTTTTTTTTTTTTCTAAGTATATTGTAACTGTTTTTTAGATATAAGTGTTTTTTTTATATTGAATTCTTCGAATTGACTTTTTGTCGGATATTGCCAATACTTTATACACGCGAGCCTGATAATGGTATTTTGGAAATTTTGACGCTGTGAAAGAGCATTATCACAGGCCCCGCCCCGCCCCATTATACCACACGTAATTAATGATTAAAAAAGTATTAAATACGCTGTTCTTATTTCCTTAAACGGTAATATCTCGCGTAATCGGTTCATTATGACCTTTTTCCGGCTTGCCTGATTTCAACACCTAAATATGTATAATTCTTAACGACGATAGTTATCGTTTTACAAGTGACCAATGTCCTAGTGCATAACGATTATTTTCGTGGATTTTTAATATCGTGTAACGTACAACTGTATGTGTAATGTATGCCTGACTTGTCGATGTTTATAAATAAATTATTGCTGCTTAGCTTAGTTATCTATCAATAGATTTTAAATCGGTTTGTGAGAAATTCATTCCAAGTACCGCCAATGCGGATCTGGTCTGATGGTTTCTTGTACCCGTTAGTTTTTATAACTATATTATTATTATTATTATTATTATTATTATATTGTTACATTGTAAACGATGCGGTAACGAAATTAACCATGGCGTGTCTGAAGTCGAAAAAAAAAAAAATGTTTTAAAACTCGATATTATCTAATTAAATAAACTGCTATATAAACTTATATAAAATTGTTTATATAAACAGTACGGTATTCAACAGATATCGTATTTATACAGGACGGGGTCATAGACATGTTATATGTGACATTGATATTTATTATATACGAAAGTATTCAAATGTGTTGAAATTTTTTTTTTCTTCTATATTCCGATTACGTTTTATAAGTTTATCGTATTATGTTTGTATAGCCGTATTGGCTATTATATAACCAAACGCTCTAACGAACGATAATTTTTTTTAGTTTATATACCGAAAGCAACGATAGATCATCGAAATTAAAAAAACGATTCTGAACGGAGCTCGGTAAACCGGCGAGGTTGCGGGTTTGGAGGGTTGTACACCCGTTATATAATAATAGTGTTGTGTTGTAGTCGGGGTAGCCCAGATATCATCGAAAAATACGTTTTCTGGTATTTTTAATTTTTTTTTTTGAGAAAATCCGTCGTTAGGAATCTAAAAAAAAAAAAAAAAAAAATGTCCGAATAAAGTACAGCCGAACGGGAACGAGTAAACCCGTTGCCGTTAACAACGCAACGGAGCAGTTTTACTAACCGGACAAAAATGCGATCCGAGACGAGGAAACGTCTTTTCTCACACAGCTACACTCAGAGTCTAAAATAGATACTATACAAATGTTACTTTTTTTACATACATCTAAAATATTACACAAGTTTTACTTGTGCGGTCAATAAATTTAAAAGTAGAAATTAAATTATCATTTTTATATATATATATATATGATTTTAATATTGTTATTTAATGATTTTAATTGTTATAGACATTAAAATATGCGACATTAAATGTGCTAATAATTACAATTATAATTACCTATTAATTAAAACAATTATTCGATTTTAAATCTCGTGTTGACCCGACCAACAATTTTATTATTCGACTAACTCGCGTAATATGCGTTTAAATAATCCCCCCGCCCATCACCTGATAAATTTCGATTTAATATTACCGAGGAATGTATTGGTTGGTCTTACCGTGATGTGATTTTTTTTTACACTTTCCTAGCAATATTAATTTATTAATAACGGTTTCAATCTGTATCGGTCGGTTATTTAAAGAACATAATGAAAAAAGGCTTGCAAAATTAACCAACTTACAATTTAAAAGTCTCCCAAACAAAATTGACGTAATGCGAATCTAAATGTGTATTTTTAAGTAAACCGTGAACGTTCTGGCCACCATTTATACTTTCGGTAACTGTAGTTTATCAGTTTGAAAATAGTTTTTTTTTTTTTATTTCAAGTGTATAGCAACAAGCAACAACGGTGCAAAACTATTCCGTGATCAGTATATTATATTGTATAAGTATTCTACTGTACACGGTGTCGTAAATATAATTTTTTTTTTCGTACGCTTAGTAAATCTGTTGAGCGTACCGATAAATGACTTGTTTACGGTCTTGCACAATTATTTATTATCAGCGAATAAAAAACTGTTCGTATTCGTAGTATAAATCACATCCGAAACATTTCAATTCGTTTCTAAAACGTGATATTTTTTTTATTTTTTTTTTCAACTAGTTTTCTAATATTAAATGGCTTTTTTCGCTACGTGTTTTTTTTTTTTTTTAGTTATGTTTTAGTATATGTATATCTCTACGATTATCAAACAATATTCGATTGCCGTCAAATAACAATGTAGGACAAAAAAAGATACATAATAAATTCGTTCATAATATATTGAAGAAACAATATGCGTCACGCCTAACTAAAATGATATTATCATTAAAAATGATCCATACCGATAAGTATAACCAAACAGAACCATTGCGGTTGCCTCGGTGCTCATCGAGCTGTCTCGTGTTGTGATGGTTACCTATGTTTAAAACCGAGCGCGTCTGTTATAAATTCGTATTATTTAAGTATCGCCGGACGTTCCGAACACGTTATATTTTATAGAGACCGACGCATTTCCGGAAATCGCGTAACAATGGCACGCAAGAACAAACAAATGAAGAAAAAAAAACTAACGAAAAATACAAAAAAAACCACGCGAGTCGGCAGAGTAGATATTTTCATACGCGTGCAGGTACCCAAAACTGCTACTTCTACCGTAGACATTAACGTTTTTTTTTTTTTTGTTGTTGTTGTTGTTTCTTTCTCGTAATTTTCGTTTGTTCGAGTTTCCCAAATGAATGCGTCCCGTTAGGTTTTTTTTTTACTAAGTACCCGCCGCCCAATAGTATTATTACTTCAGTAATAGTATTACACGCGGCAAAAGTGACCTGAAACCTAAATTGCCGCAGTCAGTCGTTTTTTTTTTTTTTTACTTCTCCCGATCGGACTACACGATGAGCTTTAGGCAAAACGTAAACGTATACTGTTGACTTATCGAGAGTTAATCTCTCGTACACCGTTCTTTGTTTTTTTCCAAAAGAACACAAACGAATACGAACTAATTACACTATAAAACAGGGGTGGCCACTAACCTTAACTTTGGGAGCCGCAAATTTATGAATATCATCCGAGGCGAGCAACATTGTAAAGCGATACTTATAAAATGAAGACATATTTTTCATTAAATCAAATCAAGGGATATTTGTTTCTTACACAATACATTATTATTAACATTATTGTTGTTTTACTTATAAGTAGTGCTTTTTCGAGTGTTCATTTTTTCTGTAAGTTTTTTGAAATCTGGCTGATAATTCGTAAGCACAGTTCGCACATGTTCACTTTAATGTTCATCAGTTAGTTCAGACCGATATTTAGATTTAATGAATTTAAGCGTTGAGTGCAATGGGCCAAACAAATAGTAATACCAAAGATTGAAATAAGTCTCATAGCACACTCTTTTGTTAGTGGGTATTTTTCTACTGGAACATTTTTCTAAAATTCTATGATAGAAACACCACTTCGCTTGAGTGCTTCGTTTAGTCTTTTGTCCTCTTGCAGTTCTAGTAGCTCCAACTATTGTTTTATCGTCATCGTCGGACGCGGTCGAAACACACCGTGACTATTTTTGGCTACACATACTAAAATCACCGCCGCCGTGCCAATCTATACCTAATAACAACGGTAATGATAACGAAACCGACGGCAATAAAAACACTATCTAACGTTTCTAACGATTCTAATAAAATTTCATGTTTATTAATTTTAGTCTAAATTTGGTTCAAGAGTCGCACGAAACTGATTTAAGAGCCGCATGCGGCTCGCGAGCCTCGTTGTAGCCACCCCTGCTATAAAACTATTAAAAAAAACTGGACAAAAACCGAGACAACCTATAACTAGTGTCGGGTCATTTATTCGGATTTTTCAACTATACGGATAACCGGAATCTGAAATCCGGATAATCGTAACGGCCAAAATCCGAATATACTCGGCCATACGCAATATTCGGATATTTAGAGTATTCGGATTTCTATACATTCAAAGGTTTTCAAATATTACGATATTGTGACCCACGAGGTACATTTTACGAGACTCTGAATTTTACGCATTGCAAAGTGGTTATACAATCACAATAATAGTTATAAACGAGATATCGTAATCGCAGTGTCTGCAGTCAACGTTTTCAAGTCCAATCGTTTTCGTATTTGTATACATTTATTGTTTTACGTTTAAATATATCAAATAGATATTTTGTTAGTACTTCGCGCGATTATTGCGGATTTAATACCACTTTTAATATGTGAGTAGCCGTTTATGTGTAACCCGAATATGGCTTGATTACGTTTGTGAATTGTCGGTATTATAATACCCGGATACATTCAGATTACGGATATCCGAATTCATTTTTATCCGGATTTAAATTTTAAAATATCTGAGTATCCGGATAGTTCCAACACTAACCTATACCTGCTCTTTATACCCATATTAACGTAGTCGTCTGTATACTTTTAGATTATTTTTTTTTTTTTTTTTTTTACCAAAGACTTCTTTGGATCTATACTGTTTAATTTACTGTAGTCAATTTTTGTCTAGTTGGTACTTTAAATGTCACTTTTCGGTCTACCATTTAGTTTGTTTTAACGCGGCAGAAAAAACGACCAAAAACACGATTTCGTCAAACTCAGGTTTTTCATTCATTTCTTGTTCCGAAAATAATTGTTCTAGAGACTTGAAATTTTCACATAAAATATAACTATGTAATATAATGTCGTGAAAAAAAATGTCTTTCGATTTTGGGCTATTTATAGACGTTTTGGTTTTTTTTTTTTTCCAACGTTTTAAGTGGGAAATTTTGAGATCTGAAAATTTGTTATAAGGTTTCGTTTACATTATTCTAAATATATTCGAAAAAATCACCAATATCCGTCAGTAACAATATATTTGTATAGCTGTTTAAAATGTCTAGTCCAAGAACATTGTCGAAATCGTACGTCGTAATAAATATTACAAATATCGAGTAATTGTATACTACACAGTGTAAAACATACCCTATATGAAATGTACGACAATCGTCCTATAGATTGCACTGGCACACTGCTCGGGACCGTTTTACTGGGCGACATTCTTTCGAATTCAATACATCCACCGAGTGTATCCCGTCCAACGAGCTAAGAGTGTTGGTCAACACCGACGCCCGTCGTGCGAAGTGCGCCCTTTTTTTTTTTTTCATTTTTTTTTTTTTTCTTTTGTTTCCTTCTACATAAACAATATCGGATCAAAAACCCGACGGTGTCGTTCGAACCCCCCGGGGGCGTCCTCGTATAAACAAAACGGTTTTCTATTGAAAACGTTGAATCGCATTGAATACCGGCGCCGTTTCGTTTGATGTTTAATCGCGCGGGAAATAAAATCACTATCACCGCCTGCCCTTGTACGTTTGTACATACGCCCGATTATTTAAACATTTCCACGGTTTATTTATTATTCTGCTCCGGGACAATACGGTTTTCGTTCGATTATGTCCTAAAAAAATAATAATTTAATACTCGTACGGTTTTCGCAATTGTTCGGGGCGGGGCGGGGGCGGGGGTTAACGTTTTTTAGTGTAAAATATTTACATTATTATTTTTACCGTACAATACTATCCGAACGGCATTTTCAATAGCATAAACAACGTTCGCACTTTAACAATAACACTGCAAAAACAACATAATAGTGCACAATTAAATTACTATCGCATATATAGAGGAGAATAGCATTCATGTGTTTAACATATTTAATAAAATAGAGAAGAAAAAAAAAACTGTTGGTGCCAACAAAAATACTCGACAGTTTGACACAAGTTAGTACACTTAGTGATGGAAAAAAAAATATATGACCGTTAATTTTTTTTTAAATTTCGATGATAAAATAAAAATAAAACAAATATAAAAATATAAATATAGAAATATATTTATTTTACATTTAAGTTCTTTTTTCTTTTTTCTTTTTTCTCATTTTATGTTTGATTATTTATTGAATAGTATTTGTATCTCGAACAATTTTTGGTTTTTTAGTCGTATTAAAACACCGAATTTCGCGTACTATTTTTCGATTAATATGAATTTGGCTCCATAGAAACGCTTAACGATTTGAGACGAAAAATCACGGACGATTGTAATGTATTTCATAGTTGCAAATTAATACAAATTTAATTTATCAAACCGTTTTTAAATGAACTTCGTTCTGTATCGTTTTTCGTTATAAATATAAATTAAATTTCCCTCTGTACCTCCTACCATCCCAGCATTCCGCCCACGACAGTGGCCTCGTGGTTTTTTGTATTTTTTTTTATATCGAATTTAACGAAAAATCTAAATTTAAAATGTTATTATACACGCATAAATAGAAATGGTTTTTTTTTTTTTTTTTAATAAGAGTAACACCGACGCAAACGTAATATATACAATACAGTAAACTGTCGTTATGTCGAATATCTAGGGGCACGGTAATAATATTCGAGATAACAAAACATTCGGAATATCGAGTTTTATTAAAAAATTTAAATAAGATAAAATAATTTGAATATGTAATTGAAATACTAATACGTACCTATGAACAATAATATATTTTTTTGAATCTCTTGTTTTTTTATTTTTTTTTTTTTTTATTTCTGGGCGCTTTTAGTATTACCGACGGTTTACGATAAAATGTCGTCGTTATCCGTTATCATTCGCGCGTTTGAAATTTAAAAGCCACCGACTGAATAATGACGACGTCAGTCGTCCAATTATTTTTATTCGAGCTACAGATCAACCGGTAAACATTTGATTCCTTTAGAACGCCTGGAACAAAACTGGCGGTTGTTTGTTGAACCAACGGCAAATTGTCTTGGTTGTTCAGATACGAACACAATTATATAACATTTAATATCGTAATAGGTATACTCGAGATAGCGTTATTAATATTGTACGTCTGAGAGCGGAACGCTATCGAGGAGCGCCAATGTTTTTAGTTTCGAGGGGAATGCAGTATACTACGAGATAACGAAATAATATAATACGAATCTTTTACTGTATTATACAATACAGTAAAATCGATATTATTTTCATTTAACGCGAAATAATTATTGTTTCTTAGATTCTTTACCGAATTCGCTCTTGGGTATCTACCGCACGGACTACGTATATACACGTATACCGGAATCGAGCCCGCGGGACTTGGCCAAAGAGAGTGCAAAAGTTTAAGCACGTCCGCGGCACTCGAGGGGGAAAAAAAAAAAAAATCGACGGTAAAAAGAACAACGGGCAGACCCACGATAACTTTATTGTTATTATTATTATTATTATTATTTTTTTTTTTTTTGTTCTCTCTCTCTCTCTCTCGGCACATACAATACCCCGATGATTAATCGTTTTCGATAACTTTAAAACGCAGTCAGTCGTATTTTATTCCGCACGGTAATCCTATTTCTAAATGGATCCGTATTGTTGTTATACTATCCACTGGGATGTGCCCACGTATAAAAAAAAAAAAAAAAAAAAACGAAACGGAACAACATACACGCGAAATCAATACGTGTAATAATTGAGAGCGACGTTGCTGTCAGGTGCGGCGGACGTGAACGGAACGTGCCTTATTACAAATAAATATTTGAACAGACGCCCTAAATAAAAATCACTTATTTAATTTTTCTCTGAAAATGTTATTCTACGTTTGGGCCATAAACAAAATTGTAATAAAAATGTCTCGTATTTAACGAAAAGGGCGGAGCCGAAAAATTAATAGAGGTAAATCAAAAACTATTAGTAGACGTTTCGAGTAGCATACATATGGATGATGATAATTTACGATTTAAAAAAAAAAATAGTCATTTATTAACAAAGGAACTATCATTTATAAAAATAATGTTTTAATATTAACGCGTTCATAATTAATTTGCACGCGTGTCGTTTTCGCTGCGCTAAGCAGTAGTACACAAGGGTTAATTTATATTTTATTTTAAACTGTAAACGTTTTTATAAAATTTGTTTTAATATTTTTTTGATTAAATATTGTTACGAGGTGGTAAGTTTATAAAAATTCGTTTACTGGCGATTGTTCTAAAAGTAATGCTATAATTTATTGTACACTCTAATGATCCTAGAGTTTGGGATTTAACATCCGACAATTTAAGATCTTACGTATTAGAAAAAGGGTCGACAATTTGTCCAAATAAACATGCCGATTTACCCTTAACGTATGAACTACGTATATAAAAATCCTTAAATAAATCGTTATTTTAGCAAAATTGCATTTTTCTATAAAAAAAAAAAAAAACCTATTTTTTTAAATCTATTTTACGTGCGTATATATGCATGCATAGCGTTTTGGTTGCACTTAGTAAAAAAAGTTAATCATTTTTTTTTAATTTGTGATTTTAAACTGACTTTGTTCATATGATTATGAATAAATATGGTTAATGATATAAAAAAATTACGTACTCGCATGTTATACGTATATCATATTGAATTATAAATAAAAAATTTAAAAAAAAAAAAATGGTTTATTATTGTATATGATTATTATAATTTATTTGGTGGGCCTGTCACGAAGTAATGTCCCGGGCAAAATTGTATAGCAAATCCGCCGATGATTACAACAAAGATTTTGCCAATTTATCAATATTAAATATCAAAACGGATATAAACCAGCAGTTTAAAAAGTGAACAAATTTATAGCTTGCGTTCAAGGAAAACCATGTTAAAATAGTATCGATCGTTTTATTATGTTAATTTTTAACCTGTAATTGTATTACCGATATTAAAACAAAGTACATAAATATACATTTGAAATTATCGTCATTATAAATATAATGGGAGCTAACCTCCCACGGGTTTGTGAGCTCTTCACTTTTTATGCACCCCTAAAAAATATTCGTCTAATTACGACTATGCTAGTTGGTGAAATGAGCATGTCGTTTTTTTTTCTTTCTATTCCTTGTAGAGTTGTCTTATTAATTGATTAAAACCGGGAATATTTACGAAATATCGTTTTTTGCGGTTATTGTCGATTTCATTCTTATTTTTTTCTTTTCGAGAATTCAATTAGAAATAATCACAGAAATATCTAAAACTTTTACCGAGCACACTTACATTAACAATTTTTTATTTTTTTTTTTGTAAACTCTGCGATATTCAAAATATTCCGGCGTTTTCTGCGCCATTAATAGATAATTGAAGTTCTGTTCTACGCGGATAAAAATGTTAAAATTGAACCGAATTGACCAAAACGCGTCTGACCCGGAGTCCGGCTCCGAATCGTTTTTCGTTTGCGACATTGAATCGGTGTGTGGGGCCCGGATGCGAAAAAAATTACCCTACCCCGCAACGGTGGCTTTCTGTTCGTCATACCCGTAATAATAATAATTGTATTGTTAATACGGTTTTGATTCTTGTTGGTGTTTGTTTGTTTGTTCGAAAATAAATTCCGCGCCGACCGTAATACGGACAAATATAAAAAAAAAAAAAAAATCACGTCTCGTTCGGGAAATATCGCCGTCCGTCCATCACTGAGGGCGCGCGTCCCTCGTGAATTCCGACACCGGCGTGATATTGTAATAAAACTACCCGGGGCCCCCCCGGCGGAGTCTACGCGATTTAATAAAACTCGCGTCTCCCGGTCCGGGTGACCTCATCTGCAGCAGGTGCCGTACAACGGTGGTAATGGTGTGTATGTGTATGTGTTTTTTTTTATTTTTTTTTTTTTTTTATTTTTCCACGTCCCGCGTCTTATTATTATTATTATTATTATTATTGCGATTATCGTTATCGTTACCGTTGCGCCGGTGCGCGGTGTTTGTAAAACACGCGACGGTAACACGAGAAAGTCGATACGAGTAAATATTATGACAATGATGCACGACGTAACCGTCGTTGTCGGGGGGGGTGTGTAATATATATAATATACGGTTTATTTATAACGGGCCGAGTTATACAGACGTATAGACGAAAATACGAAGAACAAAAAAAAAAAAATAAAAAAATTACATAAGTGTCAAGTGTGTCGTTACCTCCGGGAATCGTTCATGATATAATATCGCGGTCGGTTTTATTATTTTTTTTTTTTTAGCGTTACACCTAACAGCAACATAAAATATATATACAAATGCCGTTTCGCTGACGATCGTTCCGACTAGCAATGGACGATCATTGCGGTAAATGCGTTTGTTACCGGATGAATTAATATTTTTAATACTTAACGCATTGGCGTGTACCGGTTGCCTTCAACAAGTACCTTTGTTTTTTATTTTTTTTACGTACCAATTCCCTCCCCCCCCAACCCACGACCACCTAGAATAAAATTTACCGGTTGCCATCAGCATAGTTTGCGTCTACCACGACCAAAATACCACACCCGGCGTAAAATATGGACGAGGTAAATATGTGACGACGGGACGACCACGTCGTAGACGCGGTTATAATATTATTAGTATTAAATAATAAAAACAAAATTAAAAAATAAGTATAATAAAATTAGAAATACGACTTTCGTTCAATATTCATAATAATTGGCATTCGATTACAATTCGTAATTTGTCATAAACAAAAAAAGCGTACATTTTTTTTTTTTTTTTTTTTGTTATAATAATTACTTATATTTTGGTAAAATTCCTCTCTTTTTACAATAGACGCGCTATTTTATGCGTTTAGGGCAACCGGTATGTTTTTTTAGTGCCAAATATATATCACTGATGTCAACACCCGTGGCGTAGCCCGGGAATTATTTTAGGGGAAGGAGGAGTTTACTATTGAAATTCTCACCTCCTATAAGACATTTATTTTATATTGATTAAATCAAATAAATATCTCATCTAAAAAAAAAAAAAACTGTACATCGAAAACATTTCGGGATCGGTTATAATCATCACACTCTCCCTAGATACGCCACTGCGCATGTGGTCAGATAATGGACATCATGAAAAGATTCTATTTATATATATATATTTTTTTTTTTTAATGCCGTAAGATAAATACATATTTAGTTTGTTTATTATTGTGCGTTTTTTGATACATTTAATATTTTTCATTTTTTTTTTTTTTTTTTTAGAACGTTTGATTAAATATTTATTTGTAATAAGACACGGAACGTTCACCTCCTCGGCCCCTGACAGCAACGTCGCTCTCAATTGTTACGCATTTTCCCAAAGTTTACGCCAGAATTCTAAAGCTTTTATCGAAACCAAATAAACTCGACCAGCTGGAAAGTTCAAGATGATCTTGTAAGTGCTGAATGGGTGACAGAGACTATTGTTGGAGAAATTCTCAACACTGGACATTTCGCTCTAATGGTCGATGAAGCTAAAGTCTCGTAAACAAGAACAATTGTCTGTATATGTGCGTTATGCCGTTGGTCCGGAAATGTGTGAAAGATTTTTAGAATTTGTCGATGTGTCTTGTGGCCAGGATACCAATCGAATTGATCCTGCTATTTACAGTCAATTTAAAAATTGTAATTTAATCACGGACACACTAAATGTTGTAGCACAACCGTGGGTTAGTGCCAGTTTGATGTCCGGTCTTGTAATCCAAGTAGGTATCGCCATACCAATAAGTTCTGTTACTCGTGAGCGCAGTTTCTGCAATACGCGCCGAATTAAAAATTGGCTACGGGCAATTATACTACAACCAGCGGCGGATTGGCACACCGGAATACCGTGCTAAGTTCTCGATGGGGGCCGATCGTCGCATTACAACACTGGGGCCGATATAGGTACTCGGATTAAAAACGATTTGGCAATAGTTTGACAAGTTTTTTCGCAGAACCCAGCCATAAAAATAACGCATTTTTTTTATTACGTTGTGAGTTTGTGATGTTAAACATGATGTAAACGATTCGACGAGCCACTGCAGTGTACAACCACAGAATACATTTAAAACGGCGATTCCGGTTTCTTCCGCGGACCGTGGTAAAGTAATAAAAATGTTATGATCACGGACCACGGTCGTGGTTTTGACACAGTTGCTCTGTTGATTACATTAATCAGCATATTAACACAGATTATACGCAAAAAAAAAAAAAATATTTAAAATACAATTTCCATTTATTCCGTGATATTATTGTTAATCAATAACGCCGTGTGGCCATGTTTAAAGTTATTTCGTTTTCGTTAACAACGATAACGTGTGATTGTCTGTTGTCGTTTTTATATAAAAAATTAATGATTTTTTTTTTTTCTAATAAAAACGCACTGTGTGTTACTATATTTCTAGTGTTGTCATTTTACGCAAAAATTATTATGGTTTTCCTATTCAAATTTATAGGTGTCCCGCTTTGAGTAAAAAAAAAAATAAAAATATGGTCACCTTATATATACCGCCAAAATGTCAAGTCTCTAGGTCCAACGGATTTGTCTGAGCGTTGATCAGTGAGTGGTATTTGGCTTTTATATCTATAGAATGAAAAAATAAGAAGAATGGTTTTTTTTTTTTTTTTTTGGTAACTAAGCAACGATAGTTTCCCTTGTAACGTATTTATTATTGATTTGCGTACATATACAACCATTTTTCTATAAAAATCTTTAAATTTACAATAAAAAAAAAATTGACGATCACCTATCGGGATAACAACTATCCTGTGTTTTAAGTTGGACCAAATCACACACATGAGCATAATCCTATCGAAATCGGTTATGTAGTTTTAGAGCGCGTTGCACGCAAACCCGTTGTACGCTTAATTTATATATATATATATATATATATATGTATAAGATTGTAAAATAAATATTTATCCATTCAAATTGTTTTTATATAATTGTATTTAAAAAAAAAAAAATAGGTCATCAGTTTTTTATCGTGGGCGCCACGTGAACAGCATCAGGTCCAATAGAGCCTGAAAAGTTTGGGAACCGCTGGTATAACTTAAAACATATAATAAATATTTGTATATTATACAAAGATTATAGATAAATATTATTTCGTATTATATAACACAAAATATATGTATAGCTGGAAACATTTTATGTACTTATTTATATGGTATAAAATATTTTAATCAATGATAATATTTACATTAACCTTGCGATGCATGGCGTTGCTTTTCGAGAACAACCGAACATAAAAAAAAAAAAAAAAAAAACTGTTCTAATCAGATATTTATCTGTGTTAGATAGTATATACCAACTGTAATCACACCTAAATATGATAATAAATCACATGAGTTACTTTCAATCAGATAAATGGCAGAATATGATTGAAAAACCTTAACTATTTATCGGTGGATCGGTACGTATGAATGTGACAATATTCTGGATTTTTTTTTCAATAATTTATGACCGTAAAATATGCCTACAGAGAACAATAAAAAAATATAACCATGTTGATATATATCTAAACTTTAGATAATTTCCGAAGATAAGTCTAATATTTTATTTATAAATCAATAATGCATGGTTGTCGCTTATTTAGAACATTACATAGAACATATATTTTTTTCCGGCGTATTAGAGTGTCGTATTTTGACGTGTTTCATTATTTTACTTTTATGCATTATAAATTCTTACTATTTTTTTATAACGTGTAAAGCAGTTTTATTTGATAGAGAAATAATAATTTGTGATGGAGTGATAGAGAAAATGAACCTCCATCTGATTCCGAAGACGACTAAACGTCTAGTGACGGACAAGGTATGAGAATATAGTTGGTTTAGAGGCACTAGATAGATTTTTAGAAAATATCGATGACGAATTAATAATAATAATAATAATAATAAGATCCTAATAATAAGATCCGTTTCTTCATTCGATAAATTTGTTGGATAGTAATTTGGAAGTGAACCGGAAAATGAAATGTATAAAACTCGAGATCTCAAAATTACAAATTTAAGAAAAATAAACCAAATTTGAAATAACCACACCTCCGTTTGTGGCTAAACCTTGGTCTAAAATAAAAATACCAAAATTGGACATTACTTGGATACGTGAAAATTTGTCTACCCAAAATGTAGACTTAACTGGTAACTCCGAACTTCAGATCAAATTTTAAATTTGAGTACTCCCTGTAAAATATTCGGATACTTCTTCCAAGACGATTTGATTGCACATATTGTGTATGAAACAATGGTATATATATATAACGTACAAATAGACTCAAATAAAAATTTAATAAAACAATTTCAAATGATATGAAAAAATATTTAGAAGTCTGTCTTTTAATGGGCTTAGTAAATATTTCTAATACTCGAGTACGAAAAATATCAAGTTGGATTATGTGTTGGAAAGGGAAAAACGTGCTTCAAAAAGTTATTAAACAATAATTAAATACTGTGTGACCTATTTATGTAATAATTAAAATGTATATACTTTGACTAGTTTTAGGTATCTATGATATGACAACATTTCATTTTCTAAATACAATTAGAATATTATATATTCATTTATTTTGTTTTTCATAGTTATAAATGCATAATATTGCTCTAAAGCAGAGATCGGACTGGTCGATCTTTCTAGAAATATACAACCGACAGTAATAAAAATTAATCTTACCATTGTCGGTCAATCGGGTTAGGAGTTTCGGAAATGGAAATAATAGTATTACAGTATGCGGTTCAGTACTTAAGATCACTTCGGAATTTTGGAAGCATACAAGTACTCAAAAATATCCAAATCCACGAGGCATTGCTCTTTGTATTACTTCATTATTTGGTCCAACTCGTGAAGAACAAATATCAGTCAAAAATTACAAACAGTAATTTGGATTCAAGTTTACGAGCAGCTGTTTCTAATTATATATAACAATTCTCAAAACTTGCAGAAAACCAATGCCAGATATCACATTAATTAACTTACAAGTTTTTTTTTTTGTTTTTAACTTTTTTTCTCATGTACTCGTACAAAAAAAAATGTATACAGATTGTTCACATACTGAAATTAATTTTAAAAAAAAATATATATATATATATATATGTGTGTACACTTACCCTATATTGACTGTATTTAAAAATATCTAAATAAATGCCAAAATCTAAGCAAACCGATCACTTAAAATTTTGAATGCAGCTCACTTGTTGGTAAAGGTTGGCGACACTTGTTCTAAAGCAACGACATTTTCAACTTGTTCAACCTTTAAAATTAAAATACATTTTTAAAATTATTTATTACGTATTCTATGAGTTTAGAAACTGTCCAAAAACCATTTTTTTGCTAAAAAATCACGCATCATAGCAAAATTAGCATTGTAGTGTTGAAATAGTCAAATTTTAATAGAAAAACGTTTTTATATTTGGGGGGTGCACCCCCCCTCCTAGTTGCGCCAATGACAACTAGACAACAATTTCTATTCGACGGAACCCCCGGGACACGCCGATGGTCGGCACGATATTTCTGGTAGTATAATTTGTTGACGGACCGACGACGATAGACGGTTTGTATTAAATATTATTATTTTTTTTAATTATTACTACTACCCAGCTATATAAATATATAAGGGACTTAATTAAAACGCGAACCGAAGCCGCATACCGTCCGCGAATACCTGGCTCGTTCCGAAAATCACACGACCCGGTAGATGTTTGTACAAATATTTCGCCGGGTATTATTATAACATCATCCACCGTGCGCATTCCTATATTGTTATCACATTAATGCTTCAGAGGCTCCGGATAATATTTGAACAATTCCAACGGGTCGGCACGCCGGCGGTTCGTTTACCTATAAATAATTGGTATCTACGCGCGAATCGCGATATTATTATTATTGATTTTGTGCCCGGTGATGGGCGGGTACAATCGCTAGCCAGAGGGGAGCGGGAATTTAAGTTCAACAATTTAGACAGTCGGTATATCCGTCTAAATGTCTAAAATTCACGTTCGTAGACAAACGATGTTTTTTTTTTTTTTTTAATTTTTATTATTATTTTTTAAATCCGTTTCACGATAACCGCACATTTTAGATAATAAAATCGGTGTCGATTTGCGGTCACAGTCCTCCTTAATAATATTTCATACAGACAATTGCCATTTTAGTAGTACAAGGCCACTGTAGTACGTGTGATACAGAGGAGAATTTAATTTTTATCTGTGCGCGCAACGGTAAATCATTGCTGACGAAAAACGATTCCGAGCCAAGCCCGGGACAAATGTCCTGATTAAAATTAAAATTGATAATTGAACATTAAATTAACGCGAAATAAATTACAATTGAAAACCCGAATAAGCATTCGTCTCGTATTTGTATGAATAATTTTATCCGCATAAAAACTAAACAAACTAGAAAACTAGAAAATCATCAATTGCCTATAAATAGGTCGAAAATTGCCGAAAAATATTCTCGCGGAAAGAATATCGATTATTATACTGTGAAATTGCCGGGTCTCTACTATTATTTTTAACCAAATCACAACAAAAAGAAAAATTCGAAAATAACGAATTGGTGGCACTATATAATATTTTATCATTGCTGTCCTGCGGTGTTTAAAAATTAAATTATCTCTGTAATAGACCGCCTTTTGCAAACGGACATTAAAAATTGAAATAATTATTCGTTAATTGTGTTGTGATCGTTTTTTTTTTTTTAAGTATTAGTAATTACTATTCGAATCGATAACGTAATAGTACATTTTTTTCATATAGACCAAAACGATTATAGTAATAGTGTAGAGTAATAGGGTAATAGTATATTGTTTGGATATTTAACAAACTCCACGTGTAATTTGTACGCCACCGATGCAGTGTTGTTGTTTTAATTGTATTTCAATGTGACGTAACGTTGCGGACGAAAATGTTTATAATTTTTTTTTTTCGGTAAAAACTATTTGATTAACCTTTTTATTATTATTTATACGCGTATTGAAATGTTCGTAATTTTTTACGCCGGTTTAACCTACCATAGGCAAACATGTTGTTGTACAAAGGGTCCTACATTTTAAAATAACTATATATTTTTTTTTATCCCTATTTTTTTTTGTATACGCGTATTTTTAAAATATTAACGAATATAATACTTCGCACCCACGCGTGGAGCAGGCGCAGTGTTGCGGGTGCGCAGTTGGGAACCGGCCTACGAACGCATAGGGATTATAGGAATCATTGCAATCGACTGCAATAAGTGGCGTTTATTAAAAAGTGTTTATTATTAAAATGTATTACGCAAAAACTAACGTAATCATTATTATTAGTTAGCGATACCAGCGTAACCGGACCAAATGACTAATCGTTCGTATCCCTGGACCTTCCAAACTGTCCACTACAACAGCTTAGGCCTACCCACGGTGTGAAGTGTGTCCGCTTATATTTGAAATACATATGGGTAAGGACGTGGCGGCGGGTCTGTGCCAAAAATTATAATCCATTTCCATAATTACATTATTATAATGAGAATTTTACCAAAAATTCCTATTCTATTTGTACACATTTGTAATCGTAAATTCCGAATTTGTACAGCCAACTACTGTTTAAGTAAGTATTTTGTAATTTAACCATTGCAACCATTTCTATAACAATTAGCATGAATCTTTTATAGCAACCCGTAGTGGTTTACAGCTTCGTTTACAATATTTCACCTATCGATATTATCATTAAAACTGAAGGTAGAAAATTATTAAAAAGGATTTCTAAAAAAAAAAAAAACACAGACACGAGACATGGAAAACACGCACAAAAAAGTATTTAAGAAATGATTGGATTAATATAATAATCTAGTTTTGGCAATAGAGTTCTACTTGCTCATAAATGTGAATACTATTACAAGGCTCCGAGAAATTATATCATTGTATAATAGGCATGAGCAAAATGTGTAACATTTTAAATATTTTCGTAGATTATATAGCTCGTTCGGGAATTATTCCTACTGTAAATAGTATTTAGAGTTTTTTAATGATAATATCGAAATATTGTAAACGAAGCTGTACACCACTACGCGTTGCTATAACGGATCCATACTACGTAATTGCTATAGAAATAGTTGGCACACACGCTGATGGTTGGAAAAAAAAAATTGCATCCGATGTAAGTTTGGACCTTGTAGACAACGTTACTACCGGGGGGGTTATCTATAAAGTCGATTTTTGACGCGTTCCGAGAGGTGTACAAATTCGGAATTTACGATTACACGCGTGTGTATACAAATAGAATGGCAGTTTTTCGGTAGAATTTGCTTTATGGGATGCCCGTGTCGGGGCTGCTAATGTAACGGACCATATATTTTTTTGACTATATATTTCTTTATATTATTACATTCTGCAGAGATATTTTTTTTTTTTTTTATATATATATAATTTCACGTTGTTACGGCCAATACGGCAAATAAAACCAGTGCAGCGTGTCCCGTGTGTTTGATTCGAACACCGACGTAGAGGTTAACACAACAATACTATAACAATTATGTTGACGATTCGATATATGTATTTGGTTTTTAATAACTATGCGTACGGTTATCGGTAAATTCGATACGCGCGTAGAAAAGTTAAAAACTATAATTAATTTATGTCAACAACAGTAACCCATTATGCAATGATAGGAAAAAAAAAAAAAAAAAGAAAAAAAACATTACTTCTGAATAAATGCACGGTGTCGTACAGTACCGATAATGCATTTAATGTAGTTCTTATATTATTTCATAATAGTAATAATTAATGTTATGTCATTCGGTTATAATAGTACCTATTACTGTACGAGCGTGCGTTTAAAAGTTATCATATCGTTTATTATTTTTATTTTTATTATTATTATTTTTTTTTTTTTTTTTTAAACCAATTATTTAAATTTGAACGTTATAATTATTACAAAAACATATTATAGTACCCATCGTATTATACGGACAATAATGTATACAATTATTACGAACGACCGCGATGATGTAAGATTATGGTTTATGGTCGAATAATATTTCGTATTTTAAAACGAATACTTCAGGAAAAAAATCAAAAATTCGTATAGAGATGTAAATACTCAATAAAAAAAAAATGACATTACAATCATATAAATAAACACAAAATACACGTAGAAACACTTGACACGTCGCGAGTGTTATGCTATTAGTGAGATCGATTTAAAAAAAAAAAAAAAAATCATCGTCAGGTAACAGAGACGAAAAAAATAATACGCCGGTTTTAAATCGAAATCGGTCGTAAATGCACGCAAACTATTATAATAATAAATTTAACGTTTATTTTGTTAGTATTTGTTTTTTTTTTTTTTTAGATTCCGCTTGTAGCTAGTTTTACTATGACGCGGTTTATTTTTTCTCTCGGAAAACATTTTACCGGATTATTTTTTTTTTTTTTTTTTTTTTTTAATACCGTACCTTAAAAGATGCGGATTTTTCGCCCCGTGGTTACATTATTTTAACAATTTCATCCAGATTTCCGACAATTAAAAAAATAAAAAATTTAAAAACTGACTACAAACTTCGGTACGTCGGTTTTATTTATTTTGTATTGATTTTCGGTTTAACCTTGGCTATAAAGGAGAAATAACACGACTAAAACTACTTGTAATATAATAGGTATAAGTATATAGCCGGTATAATATACTAAGCTATAATCTTATTGCCAGTTTATTATTACGCCGGCACCGCTCGGAATGTGTTTTATTTTTTTTTTTTTTTTTTATCGTGATGATTTACCTACCATCACTGGTCCACGCACGGTGCAAAATATATCCGGATTTTTTAATAATACATTTATAACCTAGGTACCGAAACGTAGTATTACCAACACTCTGTGTCGGTGCAAGAGTGTTAAAATACAATTCGTGCAACGTGTACTTTGGTTGTAAATTATTATTTAGTACCGTTTCCCTCCACTCTCCGACCGACATGGTCTCAACTTCAAACGGTGTTCGAACAAACTTACGAATTCTCGTCATGCCATATGGACGAGAATTCCGTTGCTTTGTGCACTACTGTTGTAGTACAGTAAGAGTATAATAATAAAATGTAATTATTCCGACGGTTGTTATCGTGCTTTCGCGATGAAAAACCGAAAAAATTAACTGAAAAGAACAACAATTGGCCATTGTATATAGAAATAATTTAAGTTTTACGAGTATGGATTGTTTTATGTAAGCTAACAGTAGGGGTATACTTGACGTTCGAGGGGGGCGGGGGGGCAGTGAAAATAGTAAAATACCGTCATCCCCGCCCATTGTTGGAAAAACTCAAACTATTAGTAAACAGAAATATTTTTAAAAAAACGTTTAACAATAATCGGGCAGTTTTTAATATGGAATGAATTGTAAAAAAAAAAAACTAGTAGTTTAAATGTGAAAAAAAATGATAACGGACACACCTGAAAAGTGTTTTTTTTTTCTGTAGTCTTTACAAATATGTTACATGCTTGTATTACGGATTTTTAAAAATTGTACTCGTAAATTAAATTAACGATTTTTTTTTTTTTCGAGGGGTTTATATGATCATAAAAAACCATAAATACAGCATACTCAACAACACCTACCGTCATCTAGGTAACATTAATAATATACGAACAAAGTGATAATGTCACGTGTTTCACGCTTGATATTTTGTATTTTTGTATTGTACGTAACGAATGTTTGAAAAGAAAAAAAAACGATCCCCGGAGCTCTGGAGTGTGGTCCGCCTCACTAGTTCGTCCGCCACTGCGCTACATATATAAGACATTTATACGAATACGAAAACCTATACAAGAAGAACAGCGGATGAGTTCTATAAAACAAACAACTTTGAACAATTTTTCAATGGCATACCTATTGTAACTAACCTGTGCATGTGTGCGGCGGAGAGCTCTTAAATATATCCATATACAGGGTGCGGCAGAGCCAACCGACGAGTTTAATGAGGTCATTAGCCTGTGATAAGATAAGAGCAGGCCTTAATAAGTGGTATATTTTGAATTGTACGGTAATGACGTTTTTTTTTTTTTGTAATCATGGTCTGGACAGGCGTACATCGTGGTTTCGTCGTGCGTGCGTGTAACGGAAATAATCATTCTGTGATCGCTTACACAAAGGGCTTTTCGTATACACTTCGGCATTCCACGTGCTGAATCTGTTCCTTCTGCTAACACTATCAAATTGTGGATACGGCATTTGGAAGAAACTGCAAGTACCCTAAGTAGACTTGGACACGGAGCACCCAGCTAACCTAACCTAACCTCCCCCCTGAAAATGTGCAGTTGGTTAGAGAGTCGATTGAGCAGTCACCAAGACGCTCAGCCCGGAAACACGCTGTAACTTTGGGAATCTCAGACCGTTCTTTGAGGAGAATTCTTCACGAAGATTTATCATTCCGTCCCTATAAATTAATGCTTGTCCAAGAGCTAAATGCTACTGACTACGGAAACCGTAAAAATCCCTGTCAGTAAATTATTCTGCAAATTCCTCCAAATTCAACTTTTTTCTGTAGCGATGAGGCCAATTTTCATCTTTCTGGAACTGTAAATAAACAAAATTTTCGATACTGGGCTACAAATAACCCACGGCAGCTCCATGAAAGACCACGCCACGTGGAAGTCGAGGCCATACCAGTCGAAATGTGCCGAAAATCATATGAGAGCTCCAGAGATCGTCTACAACAGTGTATCAATACTGACGGCCGCCATCTTGGAGATATAATTTTCAAAAAATAATTTTTAAAAATGGGATTGAATACTGATTTAAATTTTAAAAAAAAACCTTTTCTCTAAGTTTTACTGTTCGTTATTTATAGCCCATCAAAACTAGTCAGTCAGCTCTGCCGCACTCTGTATATATATATAATACAAGTTATAATGATTTTTCTTTTTTTTTTTGCATGAAACATCAATAGTTTATAATAATGATTTAAAACAAAATAATTTTTTTTTCTTCAAAATTAATGGTAAAATCGGTAAATTATTGATGTATTTAAAACGGTAAATACGGTTTTTCGTGTAGATACCGTAAGTCATCGCTACCGAAATTGCTTCAGCAAGGTCATTCGGTGGTGCGCACTGTACGGACAAAATACAATTATTGTATGACTAAAGAATAATAAATATCGTTAAAAAATATAGTTTTTTAATTGTACACCACTACGGTTAATAAGACCTCGAACACCGTTCGGAGTCGCCGTTCGGGAAAATGTTTAATTTTTCAAAATTTCAACTTCAAATGTTTAAAAAAAAAAAAAAAAATCGCTTGTACGCGGATTTTCGATACGCCAGTGCAACTCAATAGGAACCTTATGTTATTATTTATATTAATTACACTGTTAACCGTACAAATGTCAGCCACACTAACGAAAAAAAAAAAAAATTACTATTATTGTATTTTTATTATAATTATTATTTTTTTAGACAATGCGATGACGTTATATAATAAAATTTCGTTTGAGCCCGAGCGATTTTCCCACGAGCGTTGGCGGTTAATCCGATAGGCAGACGTACACTAATACGGGCCTATTAAGTTATGGGTTTGTAAATAAAAACCGAATTAAATAATAAAAAAAAACCCGATCGATCGTACGGCGACCGTAAAATCATAAAGCGTATTTTTGCGCCCGGGTGCGTTAAATAATACGGTCGGCTACGTGTTGCCGGGCCGTGGCATTCGGATTTATTCAACAGGTGCGGTTCGCGCGTACGTTTGTAATATTGTTACGGTTATTGTTATTACGGCGTTACGAATCACCCGGGCGACAATAATAACAAACAAATTTGTGGGACACTGCGCGCGGCGGAGTCGCACGACCACCATACATCGGCGGCACTCGCCCGGTCACGACCACCGCCGGGGGGGGAGGGGGGGGCCGTGACCGGCGCGAAAAACTCGAGGGGCGAGTAAATTTATTCATTACGGGCGGTGGAAATTTATTTTTGTTCGATGTATAACCGAATTTATATTCACTTAATTGAACAAAAACTGGGTTTTTTTTTTTTTTTTTTTAATACAATCTACAATCTATACCGCTTGGGCACAAATAAGAAGATGAGATACAGATTAGTTATATACAAATTATTTTTAAAAAATCCTTAATAACATTTATACATAATACGTGACATTATTGGGAGGAAAGCACCCGCCCATTAGTAACACTTTCATTTGTAATATTAATTATATATGTTTTTTTCCTAATTAATATTAATATTTGGTGCCAACGGGTCACGACACCGTGCTAGGATTAGCAAGGTTTTTGACAAGAGGAATGGGATAAGTTGAAGTGCCAACATGGAAACGTTTATAATATGTTTTAGCTTCTTCTGAAACTGAAGGCATTTTTAGGTCAGTATGTATAGTGAAGTTAGAGACATAGGGAGGGGCATTTAATAATTTGCAAAGTGTGATGTTTTTGGACTGTTTGAATTTTTTTAATGTTAGTTTTTTTTTGCGTTTCCCCAAAGCTGAAGGCCGTATGTCCAAGAAGGCTTTAGTATTGATTTGAGTATATTTATTATTGTTCATGAGGTTTTTTAGTAGGCGTAGGCGTAGGTTTAGATTTATTCTTTTGGTCCTAATATGCTGGGCCCAGGTCAGTCTTTTATCAAGGGTCAAGCCAAGATATTTAACATTCAAAGCACTTGGAATTAGAGTGTTAAAAATAAAGACGTCAGGGCAAGGGGCAAGTTTAAGGGTGAACGTCGAATGAATAGATTTCGATTGATTTATTTTAACTCTCCAGTCGGTATACCACTTTTCCATGAGGTTCAGGTGAGATTGGTGATTTTGAGAAGCCACGAAGAAATCAGAGTGTATAGATAAAATTGCCTTATCATCCGCATAATCGGCGACCAGTGTATTAGGTGTAGTTGGTTGATCTGATGCAAAAATATTGTAAAGGATAGGTGAGAGGATACCACCTTGCGGGACACCAGCAGATATACTGGCTATGGAAGAAAAATCCTCACCAACACGGACTTGAAAGTGGCGATCGGAGAGATACGACTTAATAATAGCGAAATATGTAGGATGAAGAAACTTTTTTAATTTATAAAGGAAGCCCTATCGAAGGCCTGCGAGATATCCAGAAATGCGCTTGTACAGTAAAGTTTTTTCTCTAGTGAATAAGAAATGGCGTCGACAACTCTGCGAACCTGTTGGACAGTAGAGTGAAAAGTGCGAAAACCGAATTGAGAACAAAACTTACAAACTATACGAGCGAATAGTTATTAGAGATAGAGAATCATTATTTTAATGTTGGAATTCTTCATTTTGTAACCCGGATAATGCGATAACGTTGACAATGCGTTGACATATTATTAAACGGGAGAAACGTATAAACTTTTATGAAATAATTTGAAAAAAAAAAATATTTATATCTTATGAATATAAAAAAAGTAATTAATACTGTATTGTATTGTTTTTTCGTTTTAAAAAAACATTTGTACTGTTGTCATACCTGGAGGGGGACAAAACGATACCTTTTCCCCTGACATTTTTTTTTTGGGGTTAAGTGTCCCCTCCACCTGAAATTACGCGCCACTGATTGCCACGGTCGAAATATAATAATTTTTGGTTTAAAATACAATAAAAAGTGATACGGGACGACGACGTTTAAATAATCAGTTACATATTTTAATTACATCGTTTTATAGTGGCAATTGTCTCGGGTTTTCGTCAATCTAAAATGATTTTATTAACTTAATGTGTGTGTGTGTATGTTTGTCCCCTTCCCCGTCTGTGAACAACTTTTCTACCAGAAATCTTGCTCCGATATTCAAGTGTAGCATTTTTCCCGAAAGAATTTTCGATCTAGTTGGTCCATCGAGTAGGTCGTTTTTTGATTTTCGTTGTAGTTTACAAAAATAACAATAATCGAGGAAAAACGTAGGAAAAACGGGAAAATTTACGGCAATAATGGTTTTGTTATATTTTTCTTTTTGTTGCAGTTGGGTTGAACATAATGGCAGATATCTGAAATTTTCACAGAATATTAATATTAGCCCTTTAAGGCTATATGCGATTTTGACGAGACCGGCACTTTCGCTTTTTAAAATCAAATGTCATCCTAGAGCTTTTAGAGGTCGAATTCCGGAATAAGTAAAATAAATCCGAGTTATGCCCCGGAAAATCCTCTAGCTCGCAATGAAAATCCCATCGAAATCGGTTCAACCGGTTCCGAGATTATCCCGGACAGACACGATAGATCGTTCAATTTCAACCAGACAAGACGTATAATTTATCAAATAAACAAAAAAAAAATTAAACGATTAGTTTAGGTTTTGGTTTTGTGAGAAAATAGCGCAAGAATAGCCGAAAACCCGCCTTGTAACATTCCCCTTTTTGTGGTTAGATTTCGAAATATTATCCAGACGGTCGAGGGGGTCTTTTATACGGATTTCGCGACAAGTGGCATTTTTAGCCAATAAATATTAATATATCGAGTAGTTGACCGGACGAAAAGAGACACGCAAACGGAAACACTCGGCGGTCGTCGTCATTATAATATTATTTTTGTACAACCGTTATTATTATTATACGGCAGAAATATTATTACCGTTCGGCGCGAGAGATCGTTAAAACCGTCCGCCGCGATAATAATAATTTCATAACGTACATAAATAATCACAATAATAATGTGACCAAAAAAGACCAACCCGGACGAATAATCAGTTATACGTAGGAGGTATATAATATCTTATATAATAAAATAGAAATATTATAAAAAAAATAAAAAAACCGTGTGTGCGGCCCGTCGGAATATTTTACCCGGCAGACCGTGGCCGATTATTGTGTCTGCGTTTATAACAATAGCCAGTGTGGATTCTCGACGACAAGACAGAAATACTGTCCCAGGTGCCTGTCGCGTCCGTTCGGAATTCTGATTTTATCAGTCGTTATCATTAGGGCTCGGAAGTTAATTTTGTAGCATTTCAATATGCATTTAAAAACACCAAAAATAAGCGCTAATAACTAACACTAAAAATTTGAAAGTACGCAACAACAACATATAAACCGGTCATTTTTTTTTTTTTTTTTTTGAAGACATTTTTAATTTTAAATAGGAATACGCAATAATTTTCAATGGCGGCCAAACGCTGAAATAAAATCATTGTGTACGTCCAGTCACTTGTAACAATTAATATTCATACGACAAATCCCAATCGGATTATCCTATAATATTGCAGTACCGTTGCGACTGACACAATTTTAAAAAATAACCAAATTATGGGAAAGGAACGGAATTGTCCGATAACACCGACGGTAACAACCGAATCGGTTTGAAAATAAATATGTTTCAACAATTTCAAGACAAATATTAATACGTGTTAGGTTAACACGTATTATTACCTTTGATATGTAAAAAATACGCACAAAAAAAAAAATCACTTGAAACTCAAAATTAGCAACCTAGCTCTGAAAGTCCAAAATATACAACAAAAAATGTCGTATATGACATCAGGGAGGTATGATACAAATGTGTGTCTTATTCAAAGTGCTCTAGGTGTCTACAAAAAAAAAAAAACAAAAAAAAATTAACACTTGCTAAAACTTCCGAGCCCTGGCTATTACTTACTAACCTGATGGTGTACCTTAATTGCGTCCCGTCGAAAAGATATAGACGAATTGCGTCCCGGGCCTATTGGTCGGATAGTACAATTTTTTTAATCCGTTTTTAGGGGGGGTTCTCCTCGATATACTTATACAATGCGATAGACACGGACGGATTTCGTTCCCGATTCCAGGCTGATGAGCAATAATAATAGTCGAGTTGTCGTTTATCGTCATCGCGTTCAATAAAAACTCGGACTCTATACACTACACTGCTACACAAGTGGTCTTCAACCGGTGGGTCGCGATAAGTCTTCTTTTTAAAATAAAAATTAAATTTATAATATTTAGAAGAAGTTTTTAGAAGTTTTTAGAAGTTTTTAGAAGAAGATTCTTCAATCAAGTTTGACGACATTTCTGAATTAGTAAACGAACATTTGACAAACTTAGAAAAATTATTTAACCAATATTTTCCTGAGGATATTCGAGTAAATTATGAGTGGATTGAACAATCATTCGCAGTAGACATAATGACAGTAAATATGTCTACTGACATTGAAAATCAATTAATTGAGCTATCGTGTGATAACAAATTGAAACAAATGTTTTGTGAAACTTCATTAGAAATATTTTGGGCACACCTATGCACGGGAAATTACCCGGGATTAGCAACTCAATTTTATTAATATTTCCAACGACTTATTTATGCGAAAAGGCGTTAATCTACTATGGCAAATTTGAAAACGTCAAAACGAAATAGACTTGAAACTGAAGATGATTTACGGATCGCGCTTAGTCAAATCGAGCCAAGGTTGAATTTATTATGTGAAAACACTCAAGGACAAAGTTCACATTAAAATTTTTGTATCATATTTTCATTTTATTATATAATTTCATATGAATTCTATACATTTTCAATTAATAATAATTAAATATTCTACCTATTAAAATGTAATTTTTATTCGTTCGGTTTTAATAATAGTATTGCAAAGCATTAAGCAATTTTAGGTTTTTTACAAAGCTTACGTGGGTCGCGAAAAATTTAGGCCTAAATAAGTGGGTCGTGAGTCCAAAAAGGTTGAACACCACTATTGGTTAGGCTTAAATTATTAAAAATGTATATAAATATATAATATTTCGTTTGAAACTGTTCTGGATTTACCGAGCTAAAATAAAATACTCGATTAAATACAGTGTAATAAATATAAACTGATATCGTACCCCCCCCCCCCTACGGTTAATAGTGTTAGATACCTATTTTTTTTTATTTTTTTTTTCTGTTCGGTCTTCGTAATTATAATTATTCGTATAAAGTGATTTAGCTGTGGCCACTATTTTGTTTTTACATTTTTAGAATGAAAGTGCAGAATATTTTAAACGAAAAACAAAAGCATTTGAACGGCAATTAGACGGTTGCGTTTTTATTTAATTAGGTTTATTTTATTGTTTCAACATAAATATATGTTTTTACAATTTTTTTTTTTTTTTTACATATTACTTAAAGATAAATACATAATTAGGTAGTCATAACAAAGCAGTAATATAATTTAAAAATTGTTTTAATTTAGAAAATTGTACTTTAATTGAGGTGTTTAATTAGGTTAATGTTCTGATGATACCGATGCTGAGGATGATGATGATGTTTCAAGAGGTAGCAGGACATTTTGTGGAAGACGTGGCTTTAGTCTGCGGTTTTTGGTTTTTTTCCCGATTTTGAAGTGAAGGGCTCCTTCTGTTGTGTTTAGTTTCGAATGAAAATTTTTGAATTGTTCAATTATCCATGTGTTTAAGTATGGTAGGTTGTCGTTGTGTCGTTGTGGAGTTGTGTGTTTCGCATGCACCATGGGGCTTTAAGAGCTATTCTGAGAAATTTGTTTTGTAACGTTTGCATTTTTGTAATTTTTGTTTGGGATGCGGCTGCCCATATTGGGCATGCATATGTCAATAATGGTCTTATGATTGATGTGTAAATTAGAAGTGAGCATTTAATCCGAAGTGTTGAGTTGTAATTTACTAGGGGGTATAAGATTTTTAGTCGTGCGTAGGCTTGGTTTAATTTTTTATTTATATGCATTTTCCATGTTAATTTTTCGTCAAGGTAGACTCCGAGATATTTAATTGATTGATCTTTATTATTCCATAATAAAGTCTGATTTTTGATTTTTAGTTGAGTTGGATTTGTATATCTCTTTAGGGTAAATATTTTCGCTTCGCTCTTAGTTGGATTAAGAGCGAGTTTCCATTTTGTGAACCAGTCTAAAGAAATGGCAAATAATATTAAACGTTAGCAAAATGTACCGTGAAAACGTGTAAAGCATATTTTAAAATCAACGACAAACGACGATACATTGTGATTGCGTTAAACGTATATATATTTTTTCATTATTATTATTATTATTATATTACTAATTTTACATTCCACAAACAAATATTTATTTATTATTTATTAGATGTTTATGAACCACCGGTTGAAATACACGGATTGCGGTTCCTGGTGTTAACCCGGGACGCGACTCCTCGTGTGCGCAGCTCCCCTTAACATTTGACTGCGAATAAAATTTCTTCGACCGTATAGAAATGATGAAGAAAAAATAATAATCGCGCGTCACGTCCACCGTACGGTACGCGTCATTATTTACAACACTCAGTCGCTTCGATAACCCTATGCTGAGTTTTACTGTATTTTTTATCTAACTCACGGATTTAATACGATTTTAAAATATCGTACAAATAATAATAATAATTAATCGGTACCGCGTGTAATTATCGTGTTCTACAAAGTTCTATTGTTTTACGCTCGGCGGCGGCGGCACAAACGCATTATAGCCCGTGAACCCCGTGTACACGCACTCTAGAAAAAAAAAATTATTAATTATTATGCAACGTGTTATCGGAGAAAATGAATTAACTGCCGAAGAATGGCATAATATTATAATCGTATGAAATTATTATAATTAACAGTAATAATAATTGACGTGTTTTTCATAACTGCGACGAGTGTTTAAGTTGACATCGACCGCGTCGAGTTCAGAAATCGCAATGAAATTTCCCCTGTGCTGTGTAAAACGGTCCGTTACGTACTCTTATCTATTTATGTTTTAACATTATAATAATATTATAAATATTTTATTTCAATATATATATATTTATATTATATTTCGTTCAAAGTAATCGAACCGGTGGAAAATTGTCGAAATGTCGTTTTAGTTTTAGAGGCACTTGACAATCCGTACCAATCGTTTGTTTGTTCTCCGTACGGAAAACGAAAAAAGAAAATCGGCGATAAGCTCGTGGTTTTTAACGAAATCAATTTTAGTCATTCAAAAAAATCCCCGTAGACTCGGGACGTTTTCGCCTTGTATAATTATATTATAGTTTATAAAATATATCCAAAAGAATTGATTATTTTCGCGAAGGGCGTACAACCGGCCTGGTGACGATTTTGAAATTTCATCGTTTATAAAATATAAGGAATTTTTATCACGATATTGTAATGATCTTAAATAGTAGCACTGGTTTTTTGAAAATTTTATTCGTAATGATTTTTCTTCACAAATTTATTGAAGTCGTATTAGTGCCGCTAGCAATAAAGTTAAACATATATTGTGTTATAATATTGCATGACTATTTAAAAAAAAAAAAAATCCACATATCAATAAAACTAATGGCTTCTTCGTTTCGCGTAGAATTTAAAAACACCAACATTCAAACTAGAACACATTAATATTATAAATAATCGTTTACATTTATATGATCAAAAGTCAAATGGAATAACGCAATAACTTTTTTCGTCATTATAATATTAATTTCGTTTCAATGCCACACGGTATTATTATTTATATATAGCCATTGTATCAGTATAAGTTAATATTACCCGAATTAATCATTATTATTTATAATAGTATTCAATATGTGACTTAAAGGATTATACTGTAGCAGTATCTCGAAGTTTATTACAGTGGATTACCACCTATATAAATTTAAGATTAACACGCCGAACTCAAAAGCCGAGTGAAACGTTTTCATTAAAACCGGTAGGTGTTACTATTGTTTGTCGACGGTTTGTTTATGAATATTGTATAATATCTTGAATCTCGATAAAACAGCAACAGTTTGTAATAATATGGCGTGTGCCGTGTAAAATTATATCTGAATATAGTTGAAATTACCTCTCAGGATCAACGTACCGAATTTAGAGCATATATAAATCCTTATCCTTATATATTGTCGTTATATATATATAAAAAAAAATCAGTACTTTTTTTGTGTACCGCGTTTCTGACGGCACTATTGAATTTGTTTAGTATTTTTATTTCACAGAGTTATTCCAAATAGTCCCCCCTCCCCCTCCCCCCGAGTGTCTAATTATTCGCATTTAATTTCATGTTTTCTAGGTTTGAAACTAACGACATTCAGTACCCGCAAAAAACACTTATTATAAAACATTTGTATTATAATTCAAAATTTGCAGATAAAACGGTATTATATTAAATACTCGATTTATGATTGTATAATACGATTTGACTATTGACCAACAACGAATAATAATTGTATCGAATACATAAAATATTATTATTTAAAACGAACAGCATTTTTTTCGTCGAATCACAAGAATTTCACACGAAACGACGATACGATTTCATCAAAACAAAAAAAAAAATAAAATAATCTGTTTTTATTCGCGTATAATTGAATCGAGAGAGTAATAACTATTTTAGCGTCATTATTATATATATATATATATACATATATTTAACGTAAACTAATTATCGAATGCCTATATATATATATATATATATATATATATATATATATATATATATATATATATATATATATTTCAAGCATTAGTACCCAAGTACCATTAGTATAGAAATGTATTATTTTAAATAGTATTTAGCTAATTGGCTGATTATAATTATTAAAACGGTTTTTTTTTTTCCTTTGGTGCCATAGTACTGTATTTTGTATTTTCCCGTGAAACTCTCAAAGTCTGCGTATAACAACCAATAATTTTGAAAATATTATTTATTAATTAGTTTAATTATTTCATTCAATACGATAATAATAATAATAATAATAATAATATGAATGAGCTTAAAATTTTCTTTCATTTTAACTCGTTAAGTTCAAGTTAAATTAGAATTTAAGTTCTTTACCACAATCATAATAATAGTTAATAAATAATATCCAACAAAACAAATTAGGAAAATACTTTTAAATTAGCCAAATTATGAATAAAAATTAATTAACTAAGCCAATATCAATAAAAACAAACAATATTTATAGGAAATTCATAAAGCATATGAGTTATTAAAAAAATAAAATTTGAACGACTGTTCAAAAAATGAATAAAGAGTATTTTTAGAAATAAAAATGTAATGTATAATAAAATTGTTATAGTTTTCAATTAATTCTCCTTTTCGAGTGTTTTGCCTCCTCGTTTTTAATAAAAAAAATAAAAATAAAAAAATGTACAGTGTGGAATAACATAGTGTAAATCTTAAACACTTAAAATTTGATTTAAAATTAAATAAATTTCAAGAACCCCCCTACCCCTACCATTGGTTGCGTTACTGAAAGTAGATAATCATGCAGAGACTGTGCCGCCGCTCGGCAGCACCGAACCAGTTTCAGTCGTCGTCGTTGGTCTATCGTGCGGAGAGCACGTGACGGTCGGCCGTAGGGTACATTCCGGTGAAGTAGCAGTCACACCGTACTACCTTTTTTGTGTGTACTCATCGTTACATTACGACACGTCCAGTTTTTATCCAGGTCCCGTGCCCCAGCACCGCCCATTCAACGTTTTTAGTTCAAACGCGGGGGCTTTCGTTTGTGCTGTAAATCCCGTCGTTAGTGCTCAATCCCTTCCGAAGTTATTCGAAGTTAATTGTGAAAAAAAAAACATGTCAAATGCCGATGCAGATTAAAATAGAATCTATAATCGGTGTTGCGATATTATCGACAACTGGTCGTCAGCGACAAGCTTCATTATCTTGTATTTTTGTTTATTTTTGAAACAAATTTCGTTAAGATACTATGAATAATGAATATTCGATATCATTGAAAAAAAAAATCCCATAAGACAATAACAAAATTTAAAACAAACAGAAACAAACTAGAAACCGATGAGATAAAAGTACTTTTATTACAAATATGTCCATAGCACTAATATGGGCATACAAATTAACATAAATATTATGCATAGGAAAAAAAAATACAGACTTATGATAATTATTGTAAGTGTTGAACGGCCCATCCTAAACAAAAATGAGTAATTATATTCACGATTTTTTTTTTCTGCCAGGCACAAAAACACAAAATTTTAAGACATAAAATGCCAACACAAACCAGTATCTGAGAATAATTTGTCGGGACGGGTCTGAACAGGTCCCTAGAGTTAACCTATCAATTGAACTCGTCAGAAACCAAAAATGTCTCTATGCATTGTCACACAAAAAATATACTTGAAATTTATACCAAATGTTTATTTTATCATCTTCCATACATGATACAATTTTCAAAATATTTTGACACACTTTGAGCTGTTTACGAACATTTGAAATTTGAAATTTTGAAATTTTTTTTTTTGTATAAATGTCAATAAAAATTTTAATATAACAAAATGGGAAAACAGGGAAACTTAAACGATGTTGGATTGAAAATTTGAGTATGGGAACATGTGAATTCCGAACGGTCCGGTACGGTGTCTGTCGGTACGTGTCTGAATAGTATGAATTAGAGGTCCCTATTCCACGTGTATTTTAAAACACGGATACACGTGTTCTTAACAAAATGGTGTAAAAGTCCGTGTAAAAAAAATACCCAGGTAAATTAACGTTGAAATTCGTGTGCCCGTGTATTTGTTTCAGACTGTATAACCGTGTATTTGCTTCAGTCCTAGTACCCGTGTGATTGCGTTAATATTTGTATATAATACTTATATTTGACTACTTGATTTTTTTTAAATCTCAAAACATCCAAATAACTCTTCCAGTCTGAATTCTAATTCTGAAAAACTCATTCTCATTACACGCGTGCCTGGATTTTAATTACACGGGTATTATACGTTTAAGATACGTGTACACGGAATCCGTACAACACGTGTTGGTTAACACTAGGTCAAAATCGCGAGCTCTAATCCCTCTAACCTTGCCCGTTTTTTCGGGTAATAAAATAACAATTATAATATTATTATTGTTTAAGTGAATTTTATGAAATACGGGTGCCAGTATAGCGCACCTGCCCAGTAAGCATGAATTAGATATAAATATAGCGTTACGTCATATAATATATCGTCTTATTAGGCGATAAAACGTCGTTTGCTAAAGAACAAAAAACACGGGAAATCCTAATTTCGTATTAACAAATTACTATTTTTTATTACAATAACTAATTAAAAAATACTATTAATTACAAACTGAAGCCATATATCTATGAAGTATATTATAAAGATAGGCACACACGTGTGTGTATACTAGGGGGTCGTAGACATACACGGTTATTGGAGTACATGGATACACGTGCTAAACATATATTAATATCCGCGTTTTTAATACACGGATATTTTTTACCGACACACGTGTATTTATTATCCGTGAAGTAATTACCGGACTACCGTGTAACGAATATTTCACAATAAACATATATATTTGTAATTAGATCGTTCACGTAGCGTTTATCGCATATTTTGGATATTACAAACTATTTTTAAACGCTTAATAGTCACCGAGTTAACAGAGAGTGACGGTTAATCAAGTTTCCACTGTAATCCGTTAAAATTCTACGCTACGTTATTTGTAATAATTATATTATATGCGATAATTTTTTAAACAAATAAACCCAAAGTTATCTTGGCTTTTTACTATGTGTTTGTGACGTTTGTGTACACTGTTGTACGCGACGCATTTCAGTTTCATTATTTTGGTTTAAAAGATGAGTTATCGGTCAAAAAGTTGGGTGTGGCAATATGGTAAACGTCGAGGTGATAGGCTTTTTGTGATTTACGTGATGATAATTCAAATAAAGAGTTTAGTTGTGCCGGTGGGTCAACAGGATCATTTAACAGACATTTAAAAGTAATACATAATGTCGGAAGAAATACTCAAAATCAAAGGTATGTATTTTAATTATTTTGAATCGAAATTTGAAAGTTTTAAGGAAATAGTAAATACCAATAATATTTATTTATTAAAATAATGTACACATAATTTGTATATAATTTCGTCCAAATTTAAACTTAAAATAGCAATAAAAAGAACTATGTTTATATATTTCTTTAGATTTTTTGGTGACAGTATGAAATACTTCTTCAGATAGACTGTATAAGTATTTTTTTAAATTATTTGTATAAGAATTTTATACATTTATATATTTGTTCTGTTCGACCCGAAAATGGGCCGTTGATTTGCGCAGTTCTTATCACGATTCGCGAAATTCAGGATATTATCGTCTCTAATACCCTGAATTAATTTTTTTTTTTTGGTAATTTAGTATTCACCTATTTTTTTTTTTTTTTTCAAAAATAAAAAGGTTTGTAAACTCGACTACCAAGGCTTTTTTTGGAAATCTATGGCGGGCCGGTCGGGAACTACCTTGCGGCATTACTTTAGACCCGCACTCGTCGTTTATTTTTTAAAAATGATGATTAACAATTAAATGCACACTTAAAATCTCGTTTTCCCCTGTGACGTGGCGGGCTCACATATATGAATACATACATAGCACAACATACAGTAAGTGAGACAACATAAAGAAAAATAAGGACAAAATAAAAGACAGTTATAAATAAAAACTATTTGAGAATAGTGGCCTATCTAAACCACGAGGGTTATCGTCTTTGGCACCGTACTGTCCGGAGGGTCCGGCAGTCGATTCAAAGGCATCTACGAGTAACGGGAGAAACGCTGCGGGGACCGCGTGGTGACATCGGTGACTGTGCGCATGCGCGTTTGCGTATGCGCGGCAATCTTTGCCCATAAACCGGTACGGGACAACTGAAGAACGTGTTGGTGACTGTGACCGCGTCGCCGATTGGCCGACTGCGGGACCGTGCGTACGTGCAGGAATGCGGTGCCGGCTGGTGTACGCGCGGTATTGTTCGGCGGCCGGTTGTCGGGCGCGCCTTTTGACGTGCAGCCGGTGTCGCCTTCTGAGATCGATCTCGAACGGACCACCGTAGCTTGCCGACGGATACTTCGGCGGACTAACAATAACGCTAAACCTGTTAGACGGCCTTCATTGTAGTTATTCCTAAAATTGGTTTTTAAATCGTCTTTAAGACGAAAAAGAACGGTCTGCTAACGAAGTCGAAACTGGTTAGGTTACATACGTGGCATGTATGGATATTAAACACCAAATGTTTGAATAAAGGTCCTTCGACATAACGCCTATAATATCGATTGCACATTTTGGAAATTTTTTATCGGGTATCGATTTCTATTTTTTCATCTACACCAAAAATTTTGATTCAATAGTGTTATAGTCGGTAAACAGCATTTGTAAAAATCAATGTATTTTTTTAAAGTGTTAACCAAGACATTTGGAATTTTAATTTTCTTTTGGACACAACCGGAAAATTATAATTTGAAGATGGAAGCCATTGATTTGTTTAATAAATCGTACTTCAATTTATCTTCATTTATTCTAACATCTACATATTGGCGAGATTATATTCTCAAACTTTTTATTTGTTTTCCAAACCAATATATGGTTTCCAAGTATTTTGTAAGCGGTTTAAAAATAGCTATAATCGGTCCAGATGATACGTATAATTTCGGCTCATTAAATGTAGCCAGGACAATCAATCGACTCCGAAACATGATGCGTACAAGCGAATTGAATAATGTCTCTAGTCAGTATGTGCCCCTCTAACCCACCTTGTACCTTGTCAGGCGATGACGATAATCCTACGGAATCATATACGGCTGATGGTACGCCTCTATCTGTACGTTCCCAACAGGATTTGTGGAACTCCTAACCCTAACCTAACCAGGAAAATTGTGAAAACTCCGAGAAAGCATTTAGAAATACAATTATTGTTATTTGCAAATGAAACCACGTGCGTTAATTGGACACCTCGAACCGTTCGGTCGGTTATTACATAGATCCTATTGAAACCTTCGTATATTCAGATAACTGTAAACGAGTATATTGAATTTTTGCCGCGGCGCGGGGGCAATGGTATTCCTTATTCGCCTGGTCGTCCAGACGGATTCGACGCGGCTCCGGCCTGTATCGGTATTAACAATAACGTATTATTATAGTGTTTCGGGGAAGCCAAGAAGACATATATAGAAGAAATACCCCGGCCCGGGCGGACGCCGAACACAATAGTATTGTGTCCTTTTAAATTCAACGAAACCGGACGCACGCACGCACGGACGGACGGACGGCGTTCTTCGACAATGTCACCACCAGACGCCGCCGATACACTTGAAACGCGCCCTGTTTATCGAAATCAAAACCGGACCCGTCAAGTAGACCGCGGCGCTATCTGGCGGCGCACCCCCTCCCCCCGGCCCCCCAGCCCGCAAAACTGGGTCGTGACATTGTACAAACGGATGGGCGCGAACCAGACAAACCGCTTGCCGGGGGGGTAGAAAATACATTTTGCAAGACATTACAGTGCGGACGAGTCCGAGCGGGATCAGCAGTCGTGTTTCGTCGTTCGACCGCCCGGAAAACCAATAACGCGCCGAACCGCTTATATAATTGTAAAAAAAAAAAAAACATTTACAAACTATATTATTTTCTACGGCCGAAACATGGAGAAGTGTCCGTTGTGCCCTAAGAAATTCACCAAAAAGGCGAATCTCGATCGGCATTTTTATTGTATGCATAGCGACATTACGTATCCGTGCGAATTTTGCGACCAACGGTTTTCGCGGTCCGACAAGCGTATATCTCATATGAAATTGAAACATCGCGTTCTGATGAAAACATACGAAGGCTTGGCGCCCCCGGGCAATTGTCCAATCGGCCCGCGCAATTCATTCCGGTGTGATTATTGTGAACGAGAGTATTCGCGCCGAGACACGCTCAAGAATCACGTGAAATCAAAACATAAACATTTGACGGAAGGCCCTATACCGCCCTACTTAGCTCAAATGTTGGAACGTAAGTATTAAATCAATTAATGTTCGTTGGAAACACGTTATTTCAATTTTTAAAAATGAAATTGATTCTTTACGGATGGGGGGGGCCAAAACGAAACGACGATTACCCGCGACCTGCACGAACGTACAATTCGACATTGCCCCAGTAGAGTGGGCCGAAAAAAATGTAAAACAATTTGTTCGTGTCGTAATACCGCGGAAACGTTCCGAATTGGCCAGAATTATAATTATAGTCGGTTCGTAACTTCCGGTCGCGCACGTGCTCCTAAAATTCGCGAGAATTCGGAAAAATTTATATTTTTTATCGTTTTTTAATCACTTGTCAATATCCGCGATATAGGGAGATGTTAATGAATATAAATAATATTTAAACATCTGCGGTTATAATACAAAAGAATTTGATTTATTACAATCGGGAAAAGGCTAATCTAAAAATGTGAATTTATCCGGATTTCGACAAATTTTACAACACACGCTCGACCGGAATATAAATTAACCGATTTTATTTCTTTTTTAATTTCCCCAATTCGCTACTTTTCCGCGGTATTACCACGTGAATACATTTTTTTTTTTTTTTTTATATTTTCGGCCCACCTACCGCGCGGATTACCCGATGCGGGAAGAAAAATATTCCCCGTATGAAATTGCCGAAAAAATTGCGAACGACTTAACTCTTGTCTCGTTTACTTTTATTTCTCTTTTTTTTCATTGTTTTTTTTTTTTCCCCCATTTTTATTTGCTTTTTCTTCTATCATAGTTTTCCAAATTTGAAATGTTATTACAAACGGAACATTTTCTATGTGGACTGAGACGGCAAATGCGAGTATCACATCCTCTTAAATCGAAATCGATCGTAAATCCGCACAACTCCAGGCTTTTTTGTTTTCTAGATGTGCTTTATTTATTAGTATTACAAATAAATATATATATATTTTATATTCGTTATATTGTTATATTTTTTATATTTCAACCAATCATTTTTTAACTAGATCTATTTTCGCATGCATATTTTTAAAATATTTAATAATAATGAGAACAGTATATTTTCGGTTATTTTTGTCATAGGTAATTGACAACCCGCATATTTTAAGTTTTTATATGTGATGAGGATTTTGTAATATTCTATGTTCACGAATTTTCGTTGATTTTCCCGAAATTTTGATAACAAAAAAAATAATCGCCGGAGTATTTTCCCTCGACTATAATTTATATTTGGACACTAATTTTGCTTTGTGAATTAGAATATTTAATTGGGAAAAAAATTAATTTTTCCGTCACTCTTTTCCAGCGGAAATTGTTTTGACGGAAGGACCGGTAATGCAACTGCCATCATTAGAAGTCGACCAACAAAATGTAACGATATATTATTAAAAATTAAGAAATATTTCCTAAATTTAATCCACTAATATTATTATTATTTTTTTTTTATAGCCCACTGATACAGTACAAGTCAACGAAACTACATTTCTTATCATTTTAAATAACAATAATCCATAACCAGACGATGCTGATGCAGATGACTATTATGACTAAACGGTAAATATATTAAATCAATGTAATATATGTTTTAAGCAACACTTTTATGACTTAAGATTCTGAGTGAAACGAAAAATATATTAGCTAAATCAATTTGGTTTAACTATGAAGTGTGTTTTGTACTTTTTTCCGTTTTTGAACAACTATTCTAACAGAAGTCATGCTTCGATATTTAAGTGTAGCAACTTTTTTAAAACCATTATTTTATCTAGTTTGTGTCTTGGGGAGGTCATTTTTGTGTAGTTTTATTAATTGTTGGGAAAAAACGGGAAAATTTATAGCAATGAAAGTTTCATTATTATTGATTTTTTATTTGTTTTTGTTATAATTTGGTAAAACTAATCGTAGATACCTCCAATTTTTACAGAATAATAATATAAACCATTTTTAGGCATGTGCGAAACATTCTTATCGTTGCGTACAAATATAATTAAATTATCCTTTTTATCCTACCTTCCAACTCTCCACCTACAACATTGACACACCCATGGTATAAAATATATCCATTATTTTTTTTTTATATTATATTTTATTGATTCTACTTATTTTGTTTCTTTTTTTTTTTTCAGTCATATAATATCAATTGTTCTCACCAAAAGATCCCGCATGGAAATAATTGTAATATCTTTTTTTTTTTTTGTAACTTTTTGTAATTTTTTAAAAAACCATATATAAAATATAACTAATACATTTCAAAACAATATGATTGTTAACAGTTTTTGTAATAATAACATTGCATTTAATATTTTAAAAACTTGTTTTGAGTACCTATACCTTATTTATTAATTTTACACAATACTAATTATGTATTACAATTGATTTTAAATTATTCCATACAGCAGCAGATATACAAAGTATTTTTGTTTTGCTCCAAACATTTGGTCCAATTGGTGGCAGGGTTTAGACAGACAATTCAAATTGATTTGCATAAAGACAAAATATTATTACTTTAAAACCATCTCAATTCAGATAGTGATAATGAATATTTGTATTATCTTTGATAACAGATAAGTGTAATTTATTTAGACAAAACAGAGATAGTTTGACCTATAGTATTTGAACATTCTATAATATGAATATTTTCTACTATAGTAAAATCAGGACCATATTTAGGAGAGGCAAGGCTAAATTTTTGAGTAATATTATTTTAATAAGAAAAAAAAAAAAATTAAGGCATTTTATTTAATAATATTTTTGTACTTGAAATTGTAGACAAATTGTATGAACAACTAGTTGTGTTAATTGTCTACAACCAACAAAATAATAATAGTGATAATAACCGTATAAAAAAAATGTTTAGAAAAAATGTATTTTTTCAATTGGTTAACTAGTTTTGTACAATAAATTAAAACAATGATAACTGATAAGAAAAGTTTATTGTTAATCAAAGATATGTCATCATCCCAATGTTATCGCATAGTAGTATATGTATCAGTAAAAGGTGTGCAATACAGTATATGGTTTTATGCAGAATTAGTTATTTAAATCAATACAAATAACTAGGTAAGTTTCACTATTTTTTACCTACACACTAATTTTTTATAGTTGTTAAATATAAATACAAAATACCTATATATTATTTACAAATTATTTATTGCAAAACTTACTAGTCACACTTGCACACTAAATTGGATTTTTTATTGCTCTTAATTGTTTTTATTAACTTGATGTGATTTCCCAACTTCCATAGTAGGAAGTCTAATATTTAAGTTAGTTGTAAGAGTTATCGCTTCATCAAATATTTTTTTTATGAGAATTCTGATTTCTCAAATCCAAAAAATATTTGTTTGATTAAAAATATTTACTAATAATATTTATTTGTGATAAAAAATCATTAAATAATAATAATAAATAAATAAATTTAAAATCTATAATTTTGAATAGTCCTTTAGGATTTGTATTGGTTAATAGCAATAAAATAATTTCAAGAGTATTTTTGCAACAATGAATTTGGGTAGACCACTCTGTAACACATGAGCGTTTAATTACTAAAGGTTTATAAGTTTTTAGTACCTTTTTTTTATACTTCTATAAATGTATGATGAATAACTGAACCAGAAATGAAAACATCTAACTCTTGTAGGAAACTAAAGAAGACTTCAACTTCTTCAATATTTTTGATACATCAACCAAAACTAAATTAAGTCTAAAATTAGCACAGTGTGTATATAGAGCCTGAGGGACTTTTTTTCTGAATAGTGCCTGTACACCATTAATATGTTCATGCATCACACTTACCCTGTCATGTTTGGGCAATACAGTTATTAATATAAATTTTACTTTTATACAAAATAGATTTTATATGTAATGATAAAGATTCACCATCTAAGTCCGTTAATAGAGTAAAACCTAGAAAAACCGTTCTTTTAATTTTCCTTGATAATACCTTACCGCTACAGAAAATTGTTCAATTTTTGATGTCTTTAATTTCGTCGGTCATGACTGAAAAGTATATAGATTGTTTAACTTTAGAAGAAATTTTATTTAAAATCATATTGGACATACTATCAATAATTTTAACCTGTATTGTGTAATGCAATTATCTTGCATTTTTTGAACTGTTAATTTTACTTTTAACTACATCATCATCAATCGTATACAATTTATCATTTCTATAAAATTATCTATGTTAAAACCAAACACGTATTCAGGATCAATTTTTTTTTGGGGGGGGAGGGGTTAAAATATTTTCAATACATGAACTAAAAATACAAAATTATATTATTATTTTAATAATAATATTATACAGTACAAAATACAATATAATAATGTATACAAATTAAAAAAAAAATTAAATAAATAAATAATGAAAAAACTGGTTAAATACAATTTTAAATCATAAATCAAAGTCAACCTTGCATAGCATTCTGAAAAATGTATTGATTATAAAATACTATCAAAAATTTCGGGGGATCACCCCCCCCCTGTATACGGGCTTGGTTAAAATAACCTTCATCTTCACCGCGGAAAGCTCGACCTTGTATAGCTAACATTCTTAATAATCGATTTCGTATACCTTATGTTTTCAGAGACTATCCGATATTTATGGTAGAACTGAAGTATTTTTCTTATTATTATTTGTATAGTCTAACCAGGTTATTGAACATTGTTATGTTGATCAGTATTATGATGTCTAATAAACCCCTTAAAAGACATTGCATTCTTCAAATTTGTGTACGCAACATTTATAGACAGTAAATCTATAGTCAGAATTGCTTTTAAATGATAACAAACAGTAAATAGAATGCATTAATTTTACTATACTCGATCTATACATAACCAATTGATGATTTCATCATAGCAACTTGAATTTAAAAAAAAACTTCGAAATTGTTTTGTTTCGCTAACGCCAAAAATACAGTATACATTTTTTGGATGAGTAGGACTGACGAAAAAATAATAGCCTAACCCGGCCTAACCTATATTCCGTTCTAAAAGAGTAGACACTAGTTCTGCGCGTTGCTAATGTGATAACAGGTGGCTGGCCGGCCACTTTGTGGTCGTTAATAGGTAAATGATAGGGGACGCGGCGCCGTTGGACGATAACCGGTCGCCGACGGGTATTTTGTATTTTTGAACAGAGTACGATTTAGAGATGTAAATTATTATGGATTTTTTTTTCTTGTTTTTGACCGGTAAAAAAAATAAAAATGAAAATTATGCACGGGCGTTCGAATCGTACAGTTCATTCTGTCGGTAAACGTTTTTAAATCACTGCAATTTACTCGTTATCATAATAACGATCGCGTACCGGTATGTTCGGATCGGTCGAGCCATAGCACACAGGCCATGGGTATACTATATGGAAATCATCACTTTATTGTCGTTCGTTTTTATTGGTCCAACAACCCTGTCGTTACGGTGCCACCTAAGCACCGGATATTACGTCGGAGTTGGAAAAAAAAAACCAACTTAACCATCCGTTGGGACGGTACCGCCGTGTCGTTGGTCCTACCTCCCGGGCGACTGGTAGACGGTGTACTTTACCGGGTTACAGTGTTATCTGCTCGAACAGATTTGGTCAGGTCCAACAATTGGGTTTTGCTTACCGCCCGCCGAACGGACGTCGCGCGTACGCCTATATTGTTCGACGCTTGTTTTTCATCTCTTATTTGTACCGGCCATAAAATGTACTACCAGTGTGGAGAGTGCGAAAAAAAAAATTCACCACTGGCTACAATCTCAAAAGGCACGTACAAAACATTCGTCGTGGAATAACCTACGGATGTCTTTATTGTCCACAACTTTTTTCCCGGTTGGATAATCTCAACATCCGTGTGCGGGCGAAACATAATCATTTATTGATTGATATTATACAAATAAATGTTTTATCTTTATTTATGCGTAAACATCTTTTCTTTCAAACATCCGATTTTCATGTCTAACGCCTTTTCAAATAGCATTTTAAATCTAGTTGGTGCATTAGAGAAAATAGAGAGGTGAGGTGGGTTATAGTTTTCTTTATATTTGGGAAAACTAGGAACAAATGTACAGCAACAGTGGTTTCTTTTATAAGAATTTCAGTTCGATGGCGAGACATAAGTTGTACTTAATGATTAAAGAAGAAAAAATGTTGAGTACAATTTTTTAATAAAAAAAACTGTACAAATGGCAGCGATTCGTGTACTAGCGTCAAGAGCGGGTGGATAGGCATAGTCTAACCGGCCCGGGGGAAAAATAAAACCTAGCGGCTCACATCACTAAATCTAAGAGCTAACAAAATATTTATTACGTCAAACTTGAGAGCACCTCTTTTTTAATTTAATATTACACTATTATAAGTATACAACTTATTTGTACATCCTGGCAGAATCCCATTACTAGTAAGTAAACTGATTGTCACAGCAATGACTTGCATTATAAGTAGTCTACTTCTTAAATTATTTCCCAGGCTTTTAAAAAAAACTGAAGATTTGATTTTTTTTTTTTTTTTTTTTTTTTTTTTTTTTTTTTTTTTTTTTTTTTTTTTTTTTTGACTCATTAATTTTACATTTTTAAACACTGGCTTTGCTTTGGAGCGTTATCAACTTCATTTAATTTAGATCCATAATTTTAAGTCATAGTATCAAAAATTCTTATTAGTCGATCAATAGAATTATTTATTAGCTTCTATTAAACTTAAACATCTATCTCGTAACACTAAAGACAAATCAGCTAATTTGGATAGATCATCATGCATAACACCTATAATGTAAACAAACAAATAAAAAAATAATTATTTTACTAATTGGTAAAATTTGTGATGATAATAAAATTTATAATACAATTATAGTAATAAGTATTGTAAATATTATACATAAAATTCCAACTTACATATAAGCATACTCAAACTATTTAACAATAAAAAATGTAACATTTTAAGCTATATTGGAATGTTGATTTACTTGCCTAAATTAGTGACAAACTCTATAGAACTTATTGTTTTTAGAAGTCCAGAATATTTACATTTTTCCTTGATTGATCCTAGTGTATCTATGTACGAGTTGGAAAAGTATATGCTAATTGCTTTCTTAATTTTTCCATACAGCAGCTATTGTGATATTCGTCTAGATTAATCGTTTGATAATTGTAATAATTATACCTATATACAACAATACCAACCTTTATTAATTAAATCAATATTTTACATGAACGTTGCAACCTTTCAGAAGTACTAGTGAATGTTTTTGCAATTTAAATTCTTAATTTATAAAAAAAACAATTTTTATTTTTATGTTATTAATTATAAATCACACTGTAATCAATTGGTAGTTACGTGTAATGTGTCTATAAATTGTATGTTATTATGGCTACACAATAAAGAGTTCCTTCTTTGTAAAACTGTAAAAAAAAAAAAATTGGTAAAAATAACACAATTAATTAATTGTATTAATTATACCAGTTGTTGTTCTAATAAAACATCAACATTTGGCTGATTTTTGCATGTTTCCGTCTAATTGTCCAAATCTAGTTGATCATCTAGAATATTTAAAATAATTATTAACTACATAAACTGCAAAAGTTATTATTATTATTTTTTTTTTTTTAGTTTATTACTTTTCTTTCGAATCCCACATACATTGTCAATTTATAATTTAAACTTTAATCATCTGTTTTATGTAAATAGTTTATACTAATCGATATCACCGTGTGGCCGTTTAGCCATAGGGGCAAAATGTGATTTAATTATCTCCTGTTATAGTTTAATATAAAAATAAAAAATAAAAAAATGATTTATTTTATAAATGAACGAATCGATGGGGGGGGGGGTACGTGATACGTTGAAAATATGTAATTAAATGTTTTTCACAATTGTACGTGTAAATATGTATATGTGTAACGGGCGCTTGTTGTAATGTAATTAAATCTACGAATACTTACTTTTACCCGTTTAACAATAATCGTTTTTCTAAATCAATTATAAACGCAGGCCCGTAAAATAAAATTCAAAATCAACGATCAATGATAACCGATAACGTTATTATCAACAACCGTTTTCCCGTTATCAGTTCGACGCTTGTTATCAAAATGATAAAGAGGAAAAAAAAAAAAAAAAAATAACGTAGTATTGAAGTTTGCGTCAGTCGCACAGGCACGTATTATTACAATATCGGAATGCTTGGGTTTCGGTGAATAATAAATATCGGTTCCGTAATCAAACCAATAATAACGATAGCCGACTGTTGGAGTGCGCGAGACTGTACCCCCGTAACGCCGCGCGCCCCCCGTACGTTGGCCGCCGCTTCTCGAGAAATTATCAACTAACGATCGTTATGTAATTCAGTACGTTTCGTGGTACCGAATATAATACCGCAGGCGTATTTAATCGTAGCAGCCAAGTGGATTCGCCCGGCCTTTACCGCCATTGTGATCATAAATTATTATCGTTTTGATAACCGAATTCAATCGGTCGACGCCCGTTTAGTTATTGTTTGACATTCGACCTGTGTCGTTTTTTCTCTGTCTCCGCTTCTACCGTAACGTGAGTATACCCGTTTATGTACGAATATTCATTATTCACCATACTAATTACAACAAAATAATAAACCGATAGGATGACCAAACCGCTTTATTGCCCTACATTTTACCCGTGTCTTCTACGTTTTGTTCCCAACACGAACATTATTTTGATTTCGGTTTTTTTCATTTGGTTTTCAACCCCCGCCACTAGGCAAACGTCAAATTAATAGATTTAATGTTTCAACGTAGACATTTTTAGGCAATATTTAAGGTCGCCGAAGCCAAAAATGTTTAATTTGTTATCAATTGTATATCGAACAATACATTGCCGAGATACGGTTATAATTTTCATATAAATCTTTATTTTAATTTTATTCTCTTAGTATATTATTTTTAAATTCCGGTTTAACATTTTTAATTTATTCGAAATATTTTTATACCTTCATTAAATAATATACAATTATTTTTTATTTATTATATATATATATGTATTTATTTCTTTTATATATTTAATTAACCGTTATTAATTATATCTTCAATAAATAATATAATTAATAACTGTTAATTGATATCACTCGATGAACTATTTATTGTGTATATACATTATTCAGTCCATTGGTTTGATTTAAAATTGTATTACTTTATAAAAATTAAGAACAATATATAAATAAAAACTTAAAATTGTTCCCTTTTATATCCTCTGGAATATATTTATTAATAATTATAATAATACATTTTCTACATTTAAAAAAATAATATTTAGATAATTAATATAATATTAACTCATTTGTATTTATGAAAATATGAAAAACAATTTATTTTGGAAGTAATGCATTATCTTGTATTACACTTTATACATTAAATTTTTGGTTGATCTTTCTTGCACAATCTGTATCTTCTTTTACTACCGACAATAGGCATGTGGCCGTAAGAGTCTAGTCTGACGTTATCAATCGGCTGGAGAGTAGTTTTTTTCTTTATGCTCATTCCTATCTGTCTCGGTGTATTCCCAATTTAGGCATTGGCAATTGTAATCTCCAATCATTATTTTTGTTTTGTGGTTATTAAAGTCCTTTGGCTGATTAAATACAATTTGGGATTTTATACTCAGAGGTAACTGAGTATTTCCCCAGGTCTATCGTTAATACTTCTATATCATTGGTTTCTGTTATTTCCAAAGAAGTCACTTGTATGTTGGGTTTGACAAAAATTACGCTACTATATTTTCTGTGGGGTCGTAAAATAGCTAGTTTTATACCATTTATTTTTAGCGTTTTTATATCTTTATCTCTTATGGGTTTCCTGTAGGAAAATCAAGTCACATGAATGAGCCCTCTATAGTTCTTCAAAAATCTCTTCTTTGTTGGGTGAAATACTTTCAATGTTGATGGTCATTATCGTCAAGACTCTGTCACTGGTTACTATTTATCATGTTTTGTGTTTTTGCCAGGATTTTAAGAATTAGCCTGTGTTATCAGTTAGGATAGTACAATTGGGATGTACCGTGTAGAGGTTTCTTCATTGCATTTCCGTGACCTTTATTACACTCAATGCATTTTACTATCGGACAATGTGCACTAATACTTAATGACTAAATTACTGGTGACTCCAGTGTACAGATAAAATTGATAACAATTGCAATAAGTATATAAATATATGGTGTAGGAATAGTAGGGGGTAAACGAACAATTCTTAAATTTGAACATATTTTTTCTTGGTAAACCATTATTCAAATATAGACACTTGTTTTCCAGACATATTTCAGAATTTGTGATTAATTCTCTAATAGCCTAACCCCCCCCCCTATACCACTTATTTATTTATTTTATATTTATTTTTTATACTTTTATAGTTTATGATTTATATGTACATAATAAAATCATAAATACAGTATATATTGTGGAAAATATTTTAACTTGTGTATAGACAACAGACTAATTTAGTAAAAAAATATGATACACATTCAAATTTTGGTATTAAATCAATATGGAAAAATAAGATTTTAAAAACTTAAATTAATTGATTTTTATTTAAAGTGAAAAAAATAATACAAATATAAATTATTATGTATTTAATTAACATGACTTATTAGCACTTTTTTAACCAGTTGTGAGATCATAAATTACATACATTAAATTGTAAATAATATGAATATAATTTTGTTCAATTTTTTTTTAAATTTAAATTTATTGTTTCATTTTTTAATTAATAAATGTATTTTTATCAGACTTGGTAAATGCCTACAATCCATAGGTTAGGTTAGGGTATCAGTCTAACGAGGGTCTTATATAATCTTATTTTTGTACATCTTGGTAGTTTTTTTTTTTATTTAAATAGTTGAACTAATGAAACAATAGCATTTGTTTACAGCTGTAATTATTTTATGTATCTCTTCATGACCATCTAACCCCTAAATATTTAAATTTACAGACTTTCAAACGTCTTTTATTGTTATTGTGAATTGTGAATAATCTCTCCTAGATATAATCATAAATTTGGTTTTATTTTTATTGATGACAAATCCTATTTATTTTTGCTGTACCCGTTAATTATTTGATTGTCTTCTGATTCCGCTACTACAGCCATGTTGTCTGCGAATGCGGTCAATATTATCTGTTTTTCTTGTCCTATATTCCTATATTTTGCATTATTACTTTACAATCAATAACTATAAATAAAAAAAAAAAAAACAATTTTTAGATATAAATATGTCAATAACTGTGTTGTTTTTGTGTTGTTTTAATATATCTTTTTCTGTATAAATATTTGAATAATTGTATTTAAAAAAATAATTTAAATTCATTTTTTATTCGATTAGTTATGAACAATTTATTGAAATATGTACTACCTATATTATACTCTGTGTACAATACGCTTTTATGCTTCAATAATTTAATTTGATTTTTAATAAATAAAAGTAAGTCAAACTTAATTGCGTCGCCATGCCAATTTGTCCGACATGGACTGTAAAGTTTAGTTATACATTTTTACTATCCAATAATAATTATAACGCTAAAACGTATTTGCCTGTATTCCAGAATCTTTTAGCCAAAATCCAAATCGTCGGTACGCAATATTACGTACCTATATGCTAAGCGACGACGGAAAGCCAAACATAGAGTGTAATGACCGATTGGAAAAAATAAGAAAAATACTTTATAGTTGCTACGTTTAAGTTTTTAAAGCTTATTTTAAAATTATTTTCAGTCATATTTTAACGAGTAGATATAAATATATATTTTTTTAAAGGACTCTTATTAATAATAATTGTATATAGGTTATGAGTTATTAAAATTATTATGTGATCATATGACGATATGCTGCATAATGTGACTTTATTTTAAACCTTTAATTGATGACGTTCTATACAAATATTTAGTTACATTTAATATTCCCGAAATTGTGTAAACATTCTCAATCATTTCACACCACAAATGCCATATACCAAAAACTATGTGAACAAATTTTCCAAAGTATTGTCCCTCGACTATATTTTATATTAGGGTACCAATTTAGCATTGTGATATAGAAGTTTCAATTAAAAAAAAAAATTAATTAATTCATTATTCTTTTTCAGCAGAGAGTAATATGGCAGAGAAACTAACTTGTCATTATATTGTAAATATATAATATATTAGTCATAATTTAGAAATATTTCCTAAACTAATTCCCCAAATATTTTTATTTTATAGGTTGACGAAGCAGGACATGATTCAAAAGTTTATAATTTTTTATACGAAAAAAGAAAAGTGAAGAAAGATAAATCGGTAAATATACTAAATTGTGTATTTGTTTTTAACAAAATGTCATTTTTATTTTAGATTCTGAGCTAATCGAAAAATGTATTAGTTTTACTATGATGTGTATTTTTTTATATTTATTATAATTTTCCCCTCTTTGTGAACAATTTTTCTAATTTCTATCAGAAATCTTGCTCCAATTTTAAAATGTAGTACTGTTTCTGAAAGCATTTTTTTTTTTTTTTTTTCTTATCAATTATATAAATTTTTTTGTAGCGTACTATTGCACCAATATATGGTAGTGAAGAATATTATTTTATTCTTAACAACATTAAGCCAGAAAGTGAAGATCACTATGCTGATGAAAAGGTATGTATTTAACAACATTATTGTGATATTAGATTCTGATCTAATCTGAAAATGTATTGGTTTTACTATGATGTTTGTGTTTTTTATGTTTATGAACATCTTTTCTAATTTCTACCAGAAATCTTGCTCCGATTTTCAAGTGTAAATCGAATCCAATTTTTATTGTATAATATTTGTATTATCTATTTTAAAATGAAGCAGTGAGTTTGAAAACGTGTCAGTCATAATATAATTTAACAATAACATGGCCTACACTGATCTCTAAAAAAATATTAATTAATATTTAATATAGGTTGCTAAGATTAATATACATTGATATAATTTATATATTTGTTGTCTTTCTGTAGTTCAAAATATAGTTTAAATATTGTAAATATTAGTTTTTCATGATATTGAGTGTGTGTATTCATTTCATGTTATGTAGCGACATGCGAATATAAATAATAATAAATTTCAATTTAACCGCAGTACATCGACCACTTTAAATTAAAAAAAATGAATGATAGTTTTATTTTTCTTTCATGAAAAAATGTCAACAAGTTTAGTTATATAATTTCAGTCTTGAACAAACTAAAAAAATCCATTGATTATCAAAATCACAGGGGGTCAGGCCGATAACCCCGTGATTTGACGTGAAATTCCCCATGTATATGTAATAAAAACCTAGTGACTTAGAAATATTTTCTAAACAAATATTATTATTTTTTTAGTACAATAATGTGAATCATTATCAAGCCAATTATAGACTCACACACGAAAATCGTTGGCGCTATTCATAAACGGACATTTATGATCTACTGTAAATATATTTAATTGTATATATGTATGTTTTAAAGATTTTTTTTTTTTTTCTGATTTTAGATTCTGGGCGAAGCAAAAAATATATTTGTTTTACTATGTGTGTTTTTCTATTATTTTTTTTTCTCCTGTTTGTGAACATTTATTTTAGATCTAGCCGGGGCATTTGGGGGCTATTTTTTTAATTTTCGTTGTGGTTTTCTTAATAATTGAAACAAATCGGGGAAAAAACTAAAGTTAACGAGAAAATTTCAAGGAATAACAGAATACTTTTTATGAATTTTTTTCGTTTTGTTATAACTCTGTTTAATATAATTGTAGAGAAGTAGAATGTTCAAAGAATATTAATATTAGGCCTTTCTAGACGAGGACACATCACATTCTGGCGAGTTTTGAGCTATTTATTGGAATTTTAAATTGTTTAGTTTTTATATCGTTTTATGTGGATACACTTTCATTAGCTGAGCAGGAATGTCTAAATTCTAATTGAGGTTTATCATATGTTGTACCAAAAATAAAAAATAGGACGTTTAACGTTAATCAGTATTTTTTGTTTATAAGTATTTTACGTAAACATTTTAATGAAAATCTTAAATATCGCGGTATTTTGATATTTTCCAAATTTTGTGAATACAATTGTACTTAACTGTAACTTAATCGTAGTTACAAATGAATACAGTTTTCAATATATCAAAACATTTTTACCGATCTTCGCTCAGAATAGTTTTTTGTTGGTAATGATTTGTCGCGTACAACTATAGTCCACCCATTTTGTGATATATGTCCGGATTTTTTTTTTTTGACATATTTTATTACGTATTAATACTTGTTTTTGGTTTTTTTTTTTTTACAGATGTAATATCAATGGCAACCTCTCCAACTACGTATAAATAAATTTTTTTTTTATAATCTAATTTAATTTATTTGTAGCTTGTGAGATGTTTAATGTTATTATGTAGAAAATAAATTCCATTATAATAATATGTTTGTTGATTTTTTTTTTTTTCGTAAAAATATCATTGCGTTTAAAATTCCCAAAACGCCGCGACCCTTTTACACATTTACGTACACACTTAAAAAAGAAGTTTGCGTATAATCTTTACTATCTGACAATCACAGTTCTACTGTATCCGAAACTAAAATTAAATTAATTTTATTTTAAAACGTTCGAAACGTAAATCGAATAGTTTACGTCGCCAATCATTTCAATCAAGTGAGTTACATTCGAGATTTTAAGTGTCTGGTGATCAACATCTAGGAGATTTGTTTAATGATCAAAAATCTAAAAAATAATTATTTATTGTTTCTACATAATAATCTAATATTCTAATAGTACACGAGAAAAAAAAAAAAAATGTAAGTTTATTAATGTAATACCTGGCATTGGGTTTTCTGCAAGTTTTGAGAATTCTGGTATATAATTAGAAACAGCTGCCCGTAAACTTGGATCTAAATTACTGTTTGTAATTCATGACTGATATTTGTTCATTAAGCATTTAATACTTGAAAATGTTGACTCGCATAGCCAAGTTGAGCCAAAAAATTAAGTTATACGAAGGGTAATGTTTCGTAGATTTGGGTATTTTTAAGTACCCGCATGTTTCCAAAACTGCCCGAGATAATCGTAAGCACTGAATCATTCTGTAACGTAATTATTTCCATTTCCAAAATTCTTCTATCCAGATCAAACAAATTCCCAATTTCGTTCGCTCTGGCCTCAACATCACCAGGAAACGGTTTTGATATACACTGCGCAACTGGCTCGAGTATTTTAAAGTCGTTGAACATCCGTTTATATTCGGATCGTAAATGTTGAATTATATTTATGTGGTTTGTGGGATAATAAATATGTTGAGAATAATTATTTATTGTTCCTTGAAGCGTATGGAAATGCTGGACATCATCATTCTTCATTTTATTTCCATCATAATTTTCACTTTAATCGACTACAAAAAAAAAAAAATTAATACATTACGCACAACTTTTTTCGTTTCTACCTTTAAGTTAAACTTATGATGGATTTTGTGTCGAATTTTCGAACACATTTGAGAGGCCAAAGAAATTGAACACAGCGTACATACTTGGATATGAAAATATTTTATAGTATCCAAGTCGATGAATTATCTGCACTCCAAGTAGCGTGCCTACTGCTATTAATGTATGCCATTTAAAAATATTTGTATAGTTTATAAACATTTTAGTCTGTACATTTACATTAAAATATATCGAAATGCACAACTGGATAACAATTCCTTTTGAAAAAATTACTGCGGTGGAGATTCGACGGATTCGTGAATATTGAAACTCCTAAAGTATTCTACAGATTCTTTATATATATATATATATAAACTTTGTACAATAAAATGTTATATTTTTTGTTCTCACAAAGTAATTTAATTACAATTTTAGACTTCACTTTGAAGTTCCGGAAAAGAGTTTCTTCGTGCATTTTAATTAAGTATTATTATTATTATTATTATTATTAAACTCTGGAAAAAAATCGCAAAAACCTTCAAATTTTAAACTTATTTGAAACTATTTTTATTAAACTCTGTATAGCTTTTTTTTTACTACACACAAACACTACTTCAATATATTAAAAAATTCTCCGAGAATGGCAAAATATAAAAAAAAAAAAAACAAGATAACAAAATATGCAATAAATATATGTACTTTTACTTTTACGCTTTTTTCCCCCTTCGCGTTTCACTTCAAGACTTTGATTACCAATATGTTTTACTTTTTATTTTCGTAAATTATTACTTTTAAAAAAAAGATGCAGAAAAAAGTCAGAGCGACTGTTAAATGTCGTAAGTGACAGTCGACATTCTTATAGTTATATCAAAAAAAAAAAAAAAAACCATTTATTATTCAGAGTATAGAACTAAGAATTCCAATTTCGAATTTCGATTCGGATTGCTTGTCTTCGGGCTATTCCCGAATGTTGAGGAAATTAAACTCAGAAATCTGAAAAACGAATGAAAAAAATAAAAAAATACTGTTTAAAAACTAACGTAGCGCGTAATTATTTTTTATTCGAATAAAATTATGTTTTAAATTACTGATTCGCACAAATTATTGCGAAAAATTCATTCGTATGCCCTACACACCGACCGATGATCGAAAAAAAGGTCAATTACATCGGTAGTTAATATAATTTCTTATGGAGAAGTAAACAGTTTTAATTGAAAGAGAAAAAAATGAATTGGGCGCAATAAATAAATGTATAAAGGACAAATAATAAATCGATTAAAAAAAAATGTACAAATATTGTCGTTGGCTGTGCTTATATCGAATTTAATATTATGAAATGCATTTTATTTATAAGAGGACGAAAAAATAATTATTAATTTAATAACTGCGACGGAAATGCGTCGTTCCGGTCTGTACACGTTCAATATTTCCACTATAATCATTATAATTTAATTATGTGAAAAAAAGGTATTTTTTTTTTTTTTTTTTTTCACGAACGAGGTTTTAATAAAAGTTCTCGTTAATTTTTTAATGGAAATCAGTAATAGTAATTGGTGAGTAATCCAATTCAATTATTTTTCAAGTAGCGATATCCAATTTATTCGTTTTACAAAATAATATTTATATACATAATACGACAACTGAATTAAAATAAAAATTAATTCGTTTTACTGTTGATAAACAATTTACGTTATCAAGTATTAAAACGTTGAATAATAAAGGACGAGTTTTTCGTTTAAAAAACTTTAAAAAAGAAACTTCAGTGTTTAAAACAAAAAAACAAAATAAAATAAATATTGTTTTAAATGTATTGCTCGTTTTCAGGAAAGTTTTAGTTAATGAAACTATATAAGTTGTACGGTAAGTATACTTATAGAGAAAAAGCGAAACCAATTTATAAACTCATCGCAGCGTGTTTGTTCAATTACCAGACCAGTCACCTAGAATGATATCGCAGACAACGCGAACCCTTTTTATTAATTTATTCATTTACTTTTGTTATTGATGATTATTTCGTAGATATATTTTGATAAAAAAAAAATAAAGTTCTCAATAAATAATTGCAATGGTAATAATTGCCCAGTATATTACAGAGTAGCCGCCATTACGACGGTATCTCATGAGATAATGAAGATATCAAATTATTATTATTATTATTTTTTTTTTCTATACGACTCGCGGGGATATGAGCTACGAATATTCATATTATTATAAATCGATTAAATTGATACGTTTTTAGTTTACAGGCAAATATGTGTATTAAACACAATAGCGTTTTTGATACAACGGAACTTATATTCGAAAACGATAATTTCAATACACTACTACGTTAAATAGTATTGAACTATTAAGTATTTTTATTTCTATAAACTAAAACAATAGTAACAATTCAAAATCGCGAGGTTAACGAAAATAAAGAAAAACCTAACGTCAACATTTCCAGTAAAATAATAAACTCTAAAAAAAAAAAAAAAAAAATGTACAATTCTAAAAATTTGTTCGAAAATAATAACATAAAAAGTTAGTTGTTTTTTTAAAAAAAAAAAATTTATTACCAAAACATAAACCATGTAATTCGAAATCGAATTAGTCCTCGTGCCCGCGAGCCGTACGAAAATAAAAACACAATTCGATTATTTTCGTTATTACGGGCAGGAGATTATTATACGGCCAATGTACACGTGTCCCCACGGGCCGTCCGACGGTATGTGCGTAAAACGACTTTTGAATAAAAAAAAAAAAACCTTAGTCGCGGTCCGGAAAAATGATAAAATTGCAAAAAAAAAAAAAAAAGAAAAACACTGCAAATCGCTATTAATTATTGTGTATACAATTTTCACCGTCCAGACGTCAGGTTTTCAACAGTAAGCGAATATTGCCGTACGACTTATTTACCGCCGATTTCGCAAACGATAATATTTTCAGTACGCCGGGATAATTGAAACGTTTTATTTCGCGTTTCTTTGTACGGTAACGTTATTATAATAATATTGTTATCGTCATTGTCTTGGCGAACGGTTTGCCCACAATATCGCATTAATAATTCGGCGTGTACGCAAATCGCCGCCCGTTATTGTAATAATACTCGTGTCGCGTCACCGTCGCGTTGTGTACGTACCGGCGTGCGGTGTTTACGACGGTTTTAACAATATCCACGTTTCCGTCTCGGATTCTAAAATTATTATTCGATTGCAATTCGCAGATAAAATGATTCGAAAACGAATTTAAATTATGTTCGCGCACGCACGCATTTTCAATGCCACGAACAAAATGATATTGTTGAAAAAAAATAGTCGGCATATACTCGACGCGCCGCGGTTGTGGCCAATTGAATTATTGCGTAACAATTTTCAAAATAATTCAAAAACAAATTACAATTATTCGTGGTTTTTTTTTTTTTTTTTAATGTATTTTTACATACAATTGAACATAAACGCTGATAGAAATATGACAAATTATATATCATTTTTACCACACATAAAACACACGAAAAAAACAGTACATTTAAAATAACTATAAAGAAATCCAAAAAAAAAACCGCAGAGTATTTGGTGGACATTTCAGGTCTCCTAGATTATTTTTCATTTTATTGAATAACAAAAAAAAAAATAAAAATAAAAATTCGAAATTAAAACGAACAAAATGATTTTTACGATTTCCGTCAACATCTGAACTGTAAACGCTTATAACAAAACAATTGTGACTATCGGTTTTGAAAAACACTTGAATTTTGATAGTATTAAATATTTTTTTCGTTTACCCAGAGTTGGAGGCCATACGGCCATTTTGGCTTAATTAATGATTTATACATTACGAGCTTGGTATTGAGTTAAGTATGTTTTTTTTATTGGTCACTAGAGTTTTAAGTATACGGAGACGTGCGTTTAAGGCGAGTATTTCGATTTTTATGCGGTCAGACCACGTGAGGCGACGGTCGATAGTTAGACCAAAGAATTTTTAGCCGATTGAAATACATGAATCTAAATATTATCCGCAGATGCCCCGGGGCAAGGAGTAATGCGAAGAACGAATGTGGTGTGCACGGGTTTTAACTGGTGAATTTTAATATGTCGTTTTTTAAAACCGGATAGCCAAGAACACCAAGGCGATTTTGGAGATTTAGTGAAGCAGTGTGTGGATCTGAGCCTTATGGCCAGCGTATACGGGGGTGAGCTCTCGGTGGGAGAATGAGGGTGTTTATTTAGTTGTTTATTTGGAAGGGTGGGCTAAAATTTTTAACATTAACGTATATAACATCGTTATATAGAACTGGAAAAATTTTCGGGACTTAGCTCCCCAAATCCCCCTGCCATATTCTTTTCATTTTTTTTTTGTTTTCGCAACATTTTATGTCGCAAAAACAACAAAAAAAAAAAAAAAGTAATTTTATCAAAATCTTAGCGCCTTTTATAAACCGTTGATTACCATCAAACGATCTATCTACCTAACGGTTATTATTATCAATTATATACAAACTCCGAGATTACGTTTTTTTGTAGTATTATTCTTTTAGTCCCTGTCGTGATATAATAACGTAATTAATCTGTACATACAAATTAGTTATTTAACTGGGAATTTACAGTCTTAACCCTTCCCCCTTAGATTTAAGCCTTTGAATGCTATTATGTGAGTACCCCCGATAATATTTCCCTACGGATTATATACCGTTAAAATAATATAATTTGTGTATTGTATTAAAAAGTTACTATACGGACTGCGTTAATAATCTTATTTCCGTAACCCAATAATAATAATATAAAATTATTATTATTTCTCTCTACGGTATGTTAATTATATTAACAAATATTATGCAAATAAAACAATATTATACTGTTTTGAAGATAATATTTCAAACGTAATGTAATAATAATATTATATTTAATAATACATTTTTTTATTTTAGTATTTATGATCATTACAACCGTACACAATTGTAACAGTTGAAAATGTAACGCTTTAGAGCTGCTCGTTACGCATTTTGACAATTTATTTCTTTCTAGTTTGTAATACACGCGAGTGTAGGTACTAATTTTTTATTTATTATTTATTGATTTCTTTGATATCAAGCAAGCGCCCGCCCACCCATATCTTGAAAAAAAAAAGAAAATCGACAAGCGGTCGCTCTGCAAATAATGTTTCGCCACCGCTTTCATTCTTGTTATTAATAGGTTTGGAGCTTAACATTGCGTTTATAAAGTGACTGCGGGGACCCCAAGGATGTTTTGTAGTAAAGGACATTTCGATTATTTTATTATAATTTTGCAGACCTACACAGGGTTTCAACGAATATTAACACCTTATGTCCTTAATGGCGGCCTACAATTCCTATATCGCTTTTGTTAAAATATGGTTTTAACGAAAAACACGTGCCGTGCAGACTGTACGGGCCTATAATATATTACACCTACAATTTCTACATGTTAATTTTATAATACGTTTTGTTAGGAATACTACAAAAAAACGTAATCTCGGAGTTTGTTTTGATATATATAATTGATAATAATAATCGTTAAGATAGATAGATCGTTAGATGGTAATCGACGGTTTATAAAAGGCGCTAAGATTTTGATAAAATTACTTTTTTTTTTTGTTGTTGTTGTTTTTGCGACATAAAATGTTGCGAAAATGAAAAATGAAAAAAAAATACTCTAATAAGTTAAATTTATCAACGAAAAAAAAAAGAGATAAATAATCGCCTAAAACACATTTTCCCGTTGCATAGCCGCGTTTTAAAACACCAATAAAAACAAATGACATTGCATCAAAATCCCATCCCTAATTATTTGATACAAGTTTACCGGTAAATCGGTTTTTTTTTTTTTTTTACTCTGTTTATGGTCGTTAGCAATCAATTTTACGACTTGGTCGGTGTACAATATGAGGACCAAACATTTTTCAAAATCTGACGGTTGAAAATAAATTGTATGTTTACACAAAAAGGTTCACAGTAAGTTGTAACTTTAAAAAAGAAATGTAAAATCGATTGTAGTAAAATATATATATATATATATTTTAAAATCGTTAAAAATGCACATTTTATTGAATGGCGTCCTCAATAGTTTGAGACGGAAAAAAAAACTATACAAATATAATTTATTTTGTAGTTAATTTTTGTTTCAATTTTCAATTTTAATTCATCAAACCGAAATTCACTCGGAACCGTTTTTTTTGTTCACGATGGTTTATCGTTACGCACGAATATAAATTAAATTTTTTTCCATATACTATACTTTCCGAACTACCCACCAACAACGGTCGCCCACCCACGAGCAGTATATTCTATATTTTCATATTATTATCGTTTTACCTTTAAACCTCTACATTTTTATTTATTTTTTTATATATATATATATTATATATATTTATCAGGCGATAAAAATGTGACGGAATATTGCTGTCATATTATTGTAACATTATATTTTGGTTGTTCAAAAATCTCGGATATTTTGAATTTATTTTTTCAAATTTATACAGATAATAATGAAACTTTTGTTATTCGTACCGGTGCACAAATATAATACAAAAATACGTAAACGTATATTTCCGTACATATACTGTATAACATTTATTTTTTTTATTTTTTTTTTAGTGAGACAAAATGAAAAAAATATCCGCCCGAAAATGCGTGAAATTTATTCCGGGAAAACAATTCGATTCCGTAAGAAAATATAACTTGTTACAACGCTCGCAATCTTCAAAACGAATATATTTCACCGTCGTAAAATAAAAATTGATGCGACGCAATAATATACTTCGTTACAAACTGACGACGACGTTCGAATGTCATATGAACCCAAATCCATATCATGTACTCACGTGTTGTATTTTTTTCATTTTTGACACTCGAATATAATATAATATTAACAAGGTTTGTGTAAAAATTGTTATTTTGTCCAACGGAATTATTATTATTTTTTTTCAAACGAAATTGATATAATAAGGTTTAGTCACTGAACCCGTAGTGGTCAAAAATCCTATACGTCGGAAAATATCCGTGTTAGAAAAAGATTGAGCATATAGTATACTTTTTGTTGTCTCGAACGAATGAACAAGCCAATTATTTTTGCTTGTTATAATGTTCATGTGTACGCAGTTTTATAATCTATTGACAGTAATAAATTTGCGAATTACGTTCGATGAAATGAAATGATGGTTTTTTTTTTTTTTTAAACAATTATTCTGAGACGTCGGCTGTGCTCGATCGAATCGCGAAATCCATATTTCCTCGATCCGGGTTTGCAATTTGCGGGTTATTTACGGTTTAAAAAACAATAATCTACGAACGTGATCCGCGCTAGTGATAGTCGATATCGTATTACAATTGCCTAACTATTCAGCGGAGGGTGCTGGAGGTGAAAACGGGCCGGGCCTTCCCCCCTGGAAACGGCGATGAAAGAGATGACGAAGAACAGGACGATCCGGGAGAGTACAACTCGTTTCATCGAGGAGGTCCTGACGACGAGAGAACAGGAAAAGCGTCATCGTCACAGAGGTGCTTGGAACCCAAATGTGTTAACTAGCAGTAAGGCCTAGTAATTTAAGAAATTCCCGTGTATATATAAATATTATGCAATTAAATTGCAATAAGTAGAACTAAGAACGCAGTACGCGCTAAGAATGTTTTTACGATACAAAAAAAAAAATAAAAAAAAAAAGGGTATAGTAACTACTATTCATCAACCGTCGTCGTGCGAACGGGACAACGGTAACTATTGAACAATCGCAAAAGCTTCTATCCCACTATCGCGCGTACGCGACAGTTGATAACCTACTATCGCACAGCGTGGACCGCGCGCTGTGTTACTGTCGCGACGGCACATTTTCACAAACGTTTTTCTGATCGGAACGCATTCTAAAACTATCGCGTGCTACTGTCGTCGAACGCGGCGGCGACTATCACGGTGTAAACCGCTACAGACGCGACAATTGGTTAAGGTTTCCATGTCGTTTTTTTGCAGATTAATCCTAAGACCTAACAACGCGCATAATACCTACCGAACCCGCGTACGAGTTACGGTAACGGATGAACTTATTGTATTATATCGTGTAACCCAGTGTTTCCCAACCTTTATTACCACCGCGGACCACTTCGACAATATTTTATAGGTCGCGGGACACCATCTCGATTTTACGAAAACTAGGAATACATTTTTTTTTTTTTTTGTGCTCATTAACGAGAATACACAAAATTTATTTGAAAAATGTTAATTTTTATTATTTCACTTTACGTTTTATTAGCATACTTCACTAATGTATAATTATACTCTACTATACTGAATCGTTTACTTTAGTGTGATTTTTGTGTCTGATACCTACACACTTATATAAAAGTGGAAAATACTTATCGGTCTACAGCAACAACAACGACAAGATATTATTATAAGTAATTTTTTTTCGCTATTTAAAAAAAAAATAATAATAATTAATTTGTAATAGAAATCGACGAAAAAATATATACCGGTTGGGAAACACTGGTGTAACCGAATCGTGCGGACTCGTAAACGTACGTGAAGACCCGTCGTCGTCGGCCGTATAAGACGATACGGCGATTACGTATACACGGGCGCCGGTTATACCTAATAATTAATATTAATATTCTGTAGAACAATGCGACCGGTTAACGGTAAAAAAATATTCTATTTTCGGCGGTTTTTACTGTTCCGTTCTTTCTTCGTGTACGGCGTGTAAAGCGTTTTTTTTTTTTTTTTTTTTTATTGGCGGACGAATTTCGCGAACATAAACGCCGCGTCTCGTGTTATATAGAAATTATTGAACACCGTAAATACAGTACAAAAGTAACGTAATAATATACCCCCGCGATGTGCGACGGGATGGACCGGGGGACTTTGTGTTCGCGTTAACCGATTTTACGTGTATTTTTTTTTCTCTCGTTACTTTGTACGCGTACGGGGATACGTTATTATTATTTACACGTGTACGCGCCAGACCTCGCCCGTGACCGCGATTTGATTTTTTTTTATTATTATTACACGCGCGTGGTAAACGGGCCGGACCGAAAAAATAAGAAGAAGAAAAAAAAAAAAAAAGGTAGGTCCGATCCGTTTCTATATAATAATAATATTATAACCGAACCGGGGTTTACCGTTATTTTTGCGCGTTTCGCCGCGGCGAGTGGATATTAGCGATCGCCCGTCGCCGGCACGTCGCGGGCGCAGGAGAAACCGAGGAATTCGCACGTATACGTTTATTACAACCTGTTGTTATAATATAATAATACGCCGCGGTCGAAGGTCGTGTTAAATAATCAGGGACCCGTACGATTATTATTTTAATTTTTTTTTTTTCTATATCATTATCGGTGTCCGGTGTGGTAAATGTCGGTAGGGCCCAATGTTCAAAGGTGTTCATGTTTGTTTTTTACGAGGGTTTGAGGGGTTTTAGAGGACGGTGCCGAGGCGGCAGCCGTTCGGCGGGCTACGGCTATTGTACCCTAAAAAATACCTACACCTATATATATATATATATATATATATATATTACGACGGTGACCAAGATGTAAAAATCCAACGAAAAATGTACGTATTTAATACGTAGCTCGTCTATCGTAAACCAAAACAAAAAAAAAAAAAACCCCTCCCTTAAAAGAATTGGCCGACGTGTATATTATTTCGCCTATTTTGCCCATAGGCGATCTCCGTCTATATAAATTGGTTTTTATTTATCCGATTAAACTCTATTGTATCTATTTCGATTATCAAATATTAAAACTAATTATTTGCAATTATAATTTCAATACAGTGTCGGTTTATTACGCGCGTGTCATCATGATGAAAATACTCTGAAACTTAATTACATTTAAAATATAAGGAATATTCGAATGCGTGACTATTGAAAAAATAAAACTTTATTAATGTTTCCGACATATTTAAAACATATTAGGATCTTGTGTTTTCCTTAGCGTTTCATTGTAGGTGCATAATAATTATTGTAATTTTTGAAAAATGATAACACCGGTTACTGCTCCTCGTGATGATATCACTCGTGTCATATAGCCTCTCTATCGGTTGTTTTAAACCGTACTATATGCGTATGGAAAAAAAAAAAAAAAAACAAATAATTTCTTATATAAGCCACGACAATAATATTTGGTATCAATTATCAAACTGAAAGATATATTTAACAAAATAATCGAAGGTAAATCTAAATAAATAAATAATTATTATGTATTTAATTTAAAGGATTCAGCATACCAATCGTACCTTTAGAGAAGACCTTTTTTTAAACACAAGAGGCAGGTCGACTGAGACCCCTTACCACCCTCACATTTTATCCCCTGGCGTTAGATGTATTTCGATAGAAACGAATGTGACGTCGCGACAGTGAAATACAACTATAACCGCATCACGTGTTCAAACACGTATGTTACTATCACGACAGTAACTATCATCGTGTATGCCCAGCATTATATGTGAATATACTGTGAATTTAATGAGCAGGTACCATTTGTTGTGAATTGTTATTTTTGTTTCGTCATAGATATTCACGTAACTCGTTAAGTAGGTCAGATTCGAATAGCGAATTTGTGTCGATCGACTATTATTTGGCCATTGTCCATTTTTTTTTAATTTTTTTTTTTTTTTATGTATCTTCCCGCACGAACGCGGCAGATTTACAGCAATTGAGAATTGTGATACTATACGCGATTCGGCGGTAGCCATCTTGTTGGTAACAAGCGTTCCCATCCATATGTTTATTATTTAAAATTTAATACGGCCAGTTATATCATAGCATGAATATTAATTATTACGGTTTGTACACGCTATTACGTTCAGAAAAAAAAAAAGAAAAATGTAATTATCGATAATATTTTAGATTCGAAATAAAAACCGTCTTGGTTTTACTATGATGTGTGGTTTTTTTTCCCGTCCGTGACAAGCTTTTCCACCAGACATCCTGCTCTAATTTTCAAGTACAGCGTTTCACCTTTTCTAAAAGCATTTTGGTTCTAGTCGGTGCATCGAGTGTACTCATTTATTAATTTTGCGTTGTAGTTTTCTTAATAGTTGCGAAACACCTGGAAAAAGCATAGGAAAAATGGGAAAAGTAACGGCACAGGTTACATTAATTTTCAATTTGTTTTTTTTTTTTTTTTTTTTTTTTTTTTTTTTTGTAGTAACTTATCGTTAGGCGACTGACATTTTTACGGACTATTTATAGACATTTAAAATTGTTATCGAATTAATTTGTTTTTCCAAAACTGTTTTAGCCGAACAGAAACGCACGAAAATTTGGCACAAGATTCATCATTAGTTATACTTAATAGAAAAGAATTGAGCGATTTTTAATAAAAATAATTGTATAGGCATGAAGTGTAAATTTTGATAAAAATCTTAAAAAATGACAATTTCAATACTTGATTAAATGATTTTCGCTCAAAATTGTTTTTCTTTAGCGACCATTTCTCGTCGTGTACAGATATAAATTAAATTACCTTCTATATCCTACCCACTAAACTTCCAATCTACAACAATGGCCCACATGGTGCGAAGTTTGTGTCTTAGTCTTTTTTATATTTATAATAAATTCATTTAAATTTTTTGTATTTTGAATTATTCGGGCAAAGGGAATTTCACGATATTTTTTTTTATCATCGAATATTGGGAAACTTATATATTCATCAAATATAATAATAATAATTTTTTTTTTCAATCAGTAACAAGTTACTGATAATTAATTATATTTTTGTGTCTAAAAAATTATATTATATACTCTCCTATATGCGGTCATTGACTTCGATAACACATATGGAACATAAGGTATAGAGAAAGTATATCCGCGAATAGGTATAGCTGCAGCGAATACAAATTCGAGAAAACGACAATAATTTATTTTTGTAATAAAAATATTTTTAATTTATTACAAAATAAATATTATTTTATAAAACAATTTCCTTAATCTTAGCGAAATTAATTAAGTTATACAAATATGTTGTGGGAATAAACATTTTTAACGTTTTAGAGTTTTGTTTTATTATAATTGAAGTTTTTGAGCATGCCAGCATACCAGCATTCTAAAATGTATAATACTTTTCGGGATATTGCTGGGGGGTAAACGATTATAAAGTTAAATTACGGTGAAATTACGTTATTATTTTTTTTTTTTTTTTACGTCTTCTTATTATGTTTTTATGTTCAAAGCTGTAATCTTATACGGATAACGTTTATTGTTGTTTTTTATATTCTGAGCGTAGCGAAAAAGATTCTATCATGTGATTTTTTTTTTTAAATTAATTTTTTTTATTGTGTCTAAACCACTTTTCGACCAGAAATATTCCTCTGATTCAAAACTTTATATGCTAGGATCTTTATTGTAGACAATTTTCGTGTAGGTTTTTTTAATAATGGAGAGGAAAAACGTAGGAAAATCGGAAATATTTACGCAATAACGGTTTCTGTTATGTTCAAAGTAGTATTTCAGTGAAATATAATCGTCAAGACCGGGAAATGTCTTCGAAATATCTACTTATTTTAGCAAAAAATTTAATTTTCAAAATATTCTAACGTATTTTGAGTTCTTAATAATTATTTTGGACATTTTCGAGTTGTCTTAGATATTCTAAAAATTGTATCAAACAAATTACTTGGTAATTTATTTTGATCGGCGTTTTAAATTCAAATTTATGTTAAGTTTGGTTTGAACACTCGTTAAAAACATGAACAAATGTAATTTATTTTGTAGATATACAAATTTAAATTTAAGATTTATAAAAAAAAACATTTTTAACCGAACTTGTCTCGGTTTTTCGTTTGCAATGACTCATCAGTGTGTACAGGATATCAATGAAAGTTACCCTATACATCGTACTTGCGAAGTAAGTCGGATTTTTTTATTATTATTTCTGTTTGATTTATTTTATATTAAATGTAGTTTTTTTTTTTTTTTTATTACGTCGGTTGGCGAAGGGTTAGTTGAATGTTCAATATTTCGCGACCGTTTTTTTTTTTTTTTTTTTTAATAACGTTTCACTATTATTTAGATACGGACGGGGACATCCTTCCTGCTGCCGGAATCTGTTTATATTTTTTCAATTTATATCGCATTTTGTTTTATAAAACGTAATAATATTTTTTGTGCGTCAGGAGTGTTTCATATTGATTCTGGCTAACAATATCCCGTCGGTGTGTGTTGATTTTTGTCCGTTGATCAGAATTGTCTAATTTCGTCGATCGTACGCAAAGCGTTTTCGTAGTAATATTTTTTACGTACGCCGATTGTACGTAAGGTCAAACCGAACTCACGTGTAATTTTTTCTAAAATTAACGAACCGAACGAACGCCGAGTCGATCAGTTTGAATATTTTATCGCAATAATCAGGGAACCGAACTTTGAACAAATAAAAAATAATAAAAATGCGTACTAATTAACGTGGCATTATACGGAAACGTACAATTGTGCGGTTCAGTGATTTGGAAGACATTGATATTATGTACGTTTTTTTCAATTCCCGGTACATTCTAAAAAGTTCAAACGTGCAATGAAAACACTGTGTGATGTTAAAAAAAAAAAAAAAAAGTAGGAGGAATATGCTGTGCGATAGTATATTATTAAAAATTGAGAAGTTTCGTTATTTGTATGTTTCCAGCGTTTGAGTAGTATAATTTTATCATATACAAAGTTGTAAAATTAACGGATATCGGAGTTATACAGGGTGATCCTCAACTAATTAACTCATCTTTACCTCATCCTTAACAATGGATGAGGTAAAGATGAGTTAATATGATTGTCTCGGAAAGTATTAACTTTTTTCGGATTTTTATTTGACAATTTAAGCAACGAGCAGCCATAATATGATACATTACCGATATTTTATTGTCAGCCTTATTTTTGTGGGTTTCAATACTTTTGATTTTCAAATAGCAATCCGTATTAAATATTTGATAAATTTATTGAGTTTTAGTTTAAAAAAAAATGTTGATAAATAACTGGAATCTCAATGGAACTTATAATACAGGTTGCTATTTGAATATCAAAAGTGGGTGGTGGTTAGGTTAACCTAACAATAATAAGGGCGGCGAAAAATATTAGTAATATCGGAATTTAAAGCTGAAAGCTTTCTTAAGTTGTCGAAAAAAATCAAAAAAAAAAAAAATTATTATTATCCAAAATTATGAGTTGATCACACTCAGTATTAATTTATATTTAGTAAAGCTAAATCACAAACGTTTCTTTTTTTTTTTTTTTTTTACATTTATTTAATGGACTTTCATAATAAGTCGAGATACCAACATAATATATATTTTCAATATCAATAAGACCTGAAATAATAATATCGTTAGCGGTTGAAATACCGTAATAATTTATTATATTTTAATTTTTAGATTCCGAGTGATAGCGACGAAAGAGTTATTATATTTATACTAAAACGTGTGTTTTATACTCTCGGAAAATACTTTTTCGGTTCGTAAAAATGCTTGACGTTTTAGTCATCTGATATTTTAAAAAAATGCGGATTTTGAGCCGGCGGTTCTTTTCTTCTAGATTTCAAACAGTTAAAAAAAAAAAAAATTTAAAACAACTGTGTAAACGAATTTCTGTCGACATGGGTTTAATTTTCATTTATTTCTACAGTGACCTACGGTTACATTAAAAATACCCTGTGTTCTATACCTTAGACGCTTTCCGTCTACTACAATAACGGTTTTTTTTTTTATCTTAATTTTAATATACGTGTAAAACTATAGTTTTTTTTTTTGCGCAAATATTTGGCTGCGTATAAAACCACGTTTCGGATGTGTTCAATTATTTATCACTTACGATTTTATAACCGTAATACGACATGCTGCGGCTACCTATAATGGCAATTGTCCTAAATTAATGGCAAACTTAAAGTTTGCGATTTTTCGTACGACTAGATTAAGGTCGTAAATTCTCGTACGTAATTCGACTCGTGCCATTTTATGGTCTCATAAAAAAGATTAAATTAAATCGTAATGAATTTCGTATATAAAACCCCTTTTGTGCAGTGTACACCGCAACAGACGTTTAATACGGTCTCTATATGGCTTTTATACGTGACACAATTACTTTTTAATGTCTTTTAATGTCCGAAACGTATATAAGAAACAAAGACATAAAAGAGTGCGCGTAATTTACCCCGCCTCATGACCGGATTAAATTGTGTGTACCTGTTATACGTGAGGTTGAGATAGGTTTGGTATAATAATAATTATTACCCCGTTTGTCGTTGCGGAATTATTTAGGTGTGCAATTATTTGTACCGCACACGAAGTATTTGTTATGTGGTGTATACAATTTATCGAAGAAACAAAAAAAAAAAAAAAACAACAAATAATTTCGCTAATGAATTTTTGCGACCTAGGAATTCTGGTGTTTTCGGAAATAAGCTCTTGTTTCACGTCATTCATATAGAAATTACCACTGAATGTGGTATAAATGCTCTTACTTTGCGTATAGACATTTAGGGTGGTCTTTAGTTATAAACGAAGAAAAAAAATGAAGATATTTTGAAATATGTACATATCCCTCCCATCATTTTGTTAAATACCATAAGAGTGTTATTTGTGATAAATTCTGTAATGATAATTCAACCGTCCTTCTGGTGCCGATTGAGGGTTGAAAAATAGAGAGTAATTTTATAATTAATCGAATTTAACTTAAAAAAAATAGCAATTAGTATAAAAATGTGTAAACATTTATTGTAGCGCGTTTAATTTTCCATAAAAAATACGATTACAATATATTACGAATATCGATTATTTTCTAAGAAAAATAATAAAAACGGATTTATTATTTTATTTGGAACAACTGATTTGTTTTCGGTTATATAAATTTATATTACCAAATGATAGGAGGGTACGATAAAACGTTTTTAATAAAAATAATGTAATATTTGATTTTGTACAAAAAAAAGGTAATTAAGTTAAATTGCGTTGAATCGGCCCATTTTTCGCTGAAATGGGATTTATAGAAAATTAAGTTTATAAGTATCAAAGATGTAATGTTCAGTTGTAAAGTTTACTATTATAACTATATTTATTTTTCTAAATTATATGATTTTCTCAATGTTTCACGGTTGTAATTGGGGGTACACTTTCCACAATAATCTTGAACTGTCTGAAAAAAATAATATAAATTATTATTATACTACTTTATAAATAATAATTGTTGAAAATATGTTTTTACTTGTAGTAAGAATATGGATATCGCTCTTCATTTTTGGTGTTTTTATTATTAAATTCTTCCATTGATTTAACATGGCGTTCAGCAGTATCATTTACAACTTTTTTTGTGCCGCTTAAAGCTTTTCCTTTTTCATATTGTTCATTTTCTTTCCATAACATTGCAAGGTAACTGATAAAAAATCAGTTTTTATACCAAATCGATTAAACATTTTTATTGATTTCGATGTGATTATTTCAACTGGCAAATCTCGGTTTATAAAATTAGGCATTTCCTCCATTGTCATTGAACATTTTTCTTATAACTTCTCCTATTTGTTCATAAACTTCATTTCCACTCATCAACATTTTTAACATGCCAATTTTCGTTTTTGTGATAAAGTAAAATGATCATCAAAAATTGAAAATGCAATACACTCGTGACTAAGAAAACATAAACGATAATTGTATTTGCTTAATTTGTAATCTTAACTATTTTTTTATCATTAATTCGGTAATTATATACTTGTTTTAAAAAAAAGTATGCCATTGACGGGAGCTTCAATTGATTTTGGAGCAGTGAACCAAACTTGAGTGTAACATTTTATTATGAAACAAGTAATTTGTCTAAGTGCCATGCGCTGTCATAATAATATTCGTATTGTATAAATGCCCTTAGCCATCCATCGTGCTAAATGATAATCTCCAGGTTGTCGAAAATGAACATTTCTAGTAAGATTTCTCCCGGGAAATATTATGATAACCACTAAAATTATTTCACAATCTTCACGGGCAAAATCTTCATGAAGTTTTTTTCCCGAAAAAAATGATATCTCATCCCTAGCGTTATCCATTATGTCAAATACCATAGAATCGTCTGTCTATACCGAGTATTTTGGTTTTGTCAATAGTTTTACAACCGTTTTCGAATCTTTTGAAAAGTGGTGTATCTGGGCCAGATGATAGTGCACACATATCATTACAAGTTATATTCAACGAACAATACAACTTGTAATATTATTTTAAATATATGATGTCGGGCATGCTAAAAATAATACATTTCTGTCCTAATTTTTGCTCCAATAAAAATGCCAAGCACCAGAATCTTGTTCAAACTTCGAATTTTATAAGTCAACTTGTAACATATTTAATATTTATTGCAAACGAAATAATATTTCAGAATTCAGAATTCATCAAGTTACGAATATACAATAGACATTATATAACCATGGTATTTCCAATATAAATCGTATTATTACGAATACAGATTACAGAATAAATGGTCGATAATCTTATCCAACAGTCTAGCGGTGCATAATAATATTTCTTAGTATTATTCTATATCAAACTGGCTGATTCAACGCAATTTAACTTAATCTTTTTTTTTTTTTTTTGTAGAAAATTAAATAATAAATTATTTATATTAAAACCGTTTTATCGTACCTCCTGTCATTTGACAATATACATTTAAATAACCGAAAACAAGTCAATTTTTTTCAAATAAAAGAATTAATCCGTTTTTATTAATTTTCTTAGAAAATAATAGATGTTCATAATATATTACTATTAATATTTTATTAATTTTACCTCATTACTTTATAATTGTGTTTTATAATAAATATATATATTATAAATTGTTGTCTGTTGGTATAGACGAGGAAATCATCATAGTCTCAATAAGCAACAAATTCGTATTTATTATTATTTAATAAACATTTAGACTAATTGAAATCAGTTTTTTTTTTCAATATTGTTAAATTTAGATTAGATTTTTTGTGATGACATACTTTTATGTCGGTTATAGACTATGTATCCCTAAAATACTTTTAGGGAATAGGTATTATAAACATTAAAAAAAAAAAATCAATATTTTTTCTATGTCGTTTAAAATAAGAAACAATATATAGGAATACGAAAAAAAAAAAAAAGAAAAAAATGAAAAATATGCCAAATAAAATTCTATAATATAACTTCCTGGGTAATAAATAAAAATTTTAATTCCATCGACGAATAAATACGTTTCGAAAAATACACGTACACACGTATAAGCGTTCAAAAGCGTGTAGGTATTCAAACGTATTAACGGAATAATTTCAGCGCGTGTTCACTCCTTGTATGAGATGAAAACATTAAAATTACGTACATGGTCGGAATTGGTGAACTCGAAATTGTTGAACGGGACCGGCAAAAAAGTTCAAGTTATCCAAGAATTCGAGTAGCAAAAAAAAAAATAAAAATATTTTTAAATGAAAATAAAAAACATTTTTAAATGTTTCATTTAAAACAGTACAATGTTTTTAAATATATAGTATAATTATTTATTTTTTTTTTTCAATACATATTATTTTAAAAAAAGTATGGCGTTATATATGGCGTATAAATCGCTGAATTCCATTTAAAGCTGAAAAAAGTTCATCACTGACCTATTGTTGGTTTTCGATAAATCGCCTCAGTTCATTGTAACGTATCTGTGCTTGTGCACACGTGGGAATGGGGGGTTGTTCAGTACATTCTTGTTCGTCTTGTTCGTCGGATGAATGCGGCACATTCGTACATGTTACACTCGTTGCAAATGGTAAAAAAAAAAAAAAAAAAAAAAAAAAAAAAAAAAAAAAGTCCGAGTCTGATCAATTTCCGAACACTTCCAGGTCCGCTGTCCGTGTTGATAATGTCAAGGCGGAAAGAGAATATTTACACCACGCCCATACATCGTCCCTGTTGTTCATTTGTAACTGTTTGAATAATTTCTTCGTCGCCCGTATTTTCTGCCCCTTTCACTTATAGAAGACTACGGGCGGTGGTGCTAAATAAAATTGGTACTTTGGGTTTACAACGGTAATTGTCGAGTTAAACGCGATTTTTTTTTTTTTTTCTGGAAAAAATTCGAGTTCCCGGCGACTATTGTGAAAGAATAATTTTTTTTTTGTACGAAACACCTCTAATCGTCGCCGGCCGATAAACATTGTTCTGTCCTAACCGACAAGAAAAGTTTTCAACGATATATTATTATTATGCCGTACGAAAACGCGCTCGCAGGGGCGAATCGCCCTCGGATACACTTGTGTATACATATGTATATGTACTTTACCCCGTCGTGTAATATCCGACTTAACGCGGGGCCGTCCTTGTAGCGGAAAACTTTCGATACTTATCCGGAGTTTTCACCCCGGCCCCCCGGGGTTGTACGGGCGGAGTTTTGTATCGATATTCAATATCTCGCCCGGGAGTTTGTCGGCTATAAAATTTAACGCGCCCGCCGTCGGACCGTTTTATACTACCGGCCGGCCCGCACAGTGCGGTTTACGGAGATAATAATTATCGGCGCGGTATTAGACGGGCCGGAACGGCGGAACGACGGTACAAAGGACACCGCGATATTATTTCCTTAGCTTCAATATTAATACACTTGCACGGGCCGCCGCGCAATAATATAATATACTACGCGAACGTTTAATATTGTTATAATAGAACTTGTCAGAAGTTGTCGGCGTAAAAGAAAATCGTGTTTATATAGGTACGGTAAGTATATTCCGCGGTAATATAACCTCTACACGGCCGGCGGGGCGTCGTTAAAACGGGAACGCGCCAACATCGCCGCGCGTTTATTTTATATACACCCCCCCCTCCCCCCCGCGTTTTGTTGCGGTAACGGCAAACCGAGTTTTATAAAACCGTCGGCAGAAAGTCTTTGAAACTACTACAGTTTTGCGCGGTGTCAATTTAGCGCCCGTGTACGCGCGGCCTTAAAACTCGACTCGATAATAATATATATATATATATATATAAATAAAGTAAGGCATAATAATACGCGATATGTAATTGCACGTTTATATAAAATGCGCGCACAACGTAACCGCAAATTAACCTGGAGAAAATTCGCCATTACGTTGGGTCGGAAATTTTTTTGATTTTTTTTTATTTCGATTCAAATACTGGAAAACGCGTACCGCTGGTGTTCTAATTTACTGGAGGGTCGCGAAATATCTATGAATATAATTATTTTTACGTTTACAGTAAATATCAGTCATTGTTATTACGTCTAGGTATTTTATTATACAGCTGTACAATTATTTTTATATATATATATCGCTTGTTTGCTACAACAACGACATAACACAAAAATCGTCGTTTTTGAGTTGTTTGCAAATAATAATAATAATAATAATATTGGTGTTTTTTCTCTATACTGATTGAACGACATAAGTGAACATAAAAAATTGGCCATGTTACTAAATGACTCGTAACTAAAAATCAATATTTGGATATTTATACTTAAACTAATTCCTAATTGTTTAATATTAATATTGTCGTAGGTGAGAACTGAAAGCATGAGTATTGTGTGTTATAACACTCATATTCCATTAAAATAAGTTTCTAAATCAATATAAACATTAAACATAATTTATCATCATCTCATCATTTGTAAATTAAATTTTCAAATTCGTTTTGTGTAAAATCGTGTTTTCTGTGTTATGTCGTTGTTGTAGCAAACAAGCGATATATATTAATATTTTAAAAGCGAAAATTGCTTTGGAAATTGAATACTCGAAAAAATATCAATATTTCTATTAAGAAAACCGAACGGATAATAGGAAAATGCTGTAAAACGCCAATAGAAAAGCCAATACGAGTGTATTGCGGGAGTTGCGTGTTTGTCGGATTAATCGAAAATTATCAATAACGTTATAGAACGGTCATAAAGGAAAAATAATTCCACGGTGAAATTTTCGAAAAACGAGTTTATAATAATTCTTAAAGATTACCGAATGTTTATTGTATAACAATAGAGGCCGATATAATAAACGTATTATCATTATTGTGGTTATACCGTGACGTAAATATTAGATTACGCGTTCCGTTGGAGGGTATTGATAGTACCCGTACGTAAAATAATAATATAATATACCGGTTACGGGCGACCGACAAAAATTATCAGCTCGGAATAAAATCCGTTATAACCAAAACGAAAATAATTACGCGGTGTCGTTGAAATTTTGGACAATTCGTGTTTTCTATACGTCGACTGGTCGAGTACTACTTGGCTTGGATCTCGAACTATTTTTTTTTTTCATCGTAAATGTTTCATAAAATACGAAACGCTTATTATTTTTTTTTTTTTTTTTGTTTTCAATTAAAGATAAATTCCTACGAGCACCTAATAACCCCCCTCTACCATATAGAAATTAAAAAAAAATAAATAAAAAAAACGGGCGATTATTATAAAATATTATAACCGAAGTTGTGTACAAATCCGACGGGTTTCGATTTAAAAAAAAAAAAAAAATCATTATTGAGCAATAATGGACAGCAAAGGCGAAAAATCGTACAGAATTGTAAATTTACAGGTGTAAGTTTTAAAACTTTTTTTTTTTTTTATATATATTCGATATAAAATGATATTTTTAAATTGTCAATTTAGATTCTAGAATTTGTGATTACTAGTGATTTGGGTGTAGCTATCAATTTGTACTAGGTCTAAGTAAGCTAAACCTATGTAAATAATTTTTATTAAAATTAATTGTAATGTATCGAGTATTTAGTAATTAAATACACGAAAAGCGGTGGAAAATTTACAGGGAGATTTGGCGTTTGACGCTTTATGAACACCGTTTGTGTTATTTAAAAATTCAAATATTACATATTTTTTTTTTTTTTGTGAGTTTTAAATATTCTGTTCAAAGTAAATCCGGTGACCAAACGCCCTCACGCTTTATTTAAACCCGTTCGAAGAAAATTTATTTTGATTGTCTTGATTTGACTAGACGCGTTCATAAATCCATTAAAATATTCTGCATGCACAAAATAAAATGTATTATACGTTATAAACAGGATTGTGGATTTTATGTATGAAAACAGTATTAGACATGCACCGAAAACGGGCAAAATATGCAAACAAAGTTCTATAAAAATGATTTTATTAAAAAAAAAAAAAATGTAATTAATAATTAAAAATGATTTACAAAAAAAATTCGTTATTTTTATACTCAATGTTCCAGTTGTTCGTCTTTACCACCTGCAAAAAAAAAAGGGTGTATTGGACAAATATATGCAACAATATTACAAATATTGTTTAATACTTCACGATTCCGTATAACCAAATTGACTGTCGATAAGAACGACTTGATCATTTATGTAATTTTCAATTTTGTTCCGTTTATTTGAATAAATGTAACAATATATAATAAAAAAAACATGTCGGTAAAAAAAAAAAAAAAAAGTACTGGTCCAAGCATTTAACAGGGCAACCGATAATCCATTTTCAGTAGGTTCTGTCTGGCACCTAGCCACGACAAAACAAGAGTGTTTGGTTGATATGTTTTAAATACTCTTAAATTTTATGTGTTGCCGGTGTATATATTCCCTAGCTGATAGTGCGGTATTGTTAAAACTCGAAAGGCGTAAACGATAAACTACTCCGGTTAACATAATAGTATTCTGTATACGTAACGTGACCATATTTGTTTATGCTCAAAGCGGGACACCAATAAATTTTAATAGGAAAACCATAATAATTTTTGCGTAAAATGACAAAACTAGAAATATAGTGTGAAACACAGTGTGTTTTTATTAGAAAAAAAAAAAACAAAAAACATTAATTTTTTATATAAAAATGACAACAGACAAATGTTATAGTTTTGATTAAATTATTCGGCTGCTTTTTTATACTCATCAGATCCGCGAATCTGTTTTAAAATATCCGGTTTGGTTTTTATAAATGAATGAAACTGTTGACACGACTTGTTCATGTTACTGTTGGTCATCAGAATGGCTTTTAATACAGGAACTCCCTGAGTTTAGTATTTTTACTGCTCCGTATTTTATTCATATGAGAAAACACTCTTTCGACCGGAGGAGCGTTACTGCTCATGGCAGACATACAATGTACTCGACAATTATACGAAAATTCACGTGTGAGAGATCTTTAGCACGGAAGTGTGTAAATACTTTCGCCCAACGCTTTTCAGTGGCTATACGTGCTCCCAGTGTTACACTTACCAACATGCAATGTTTTTGGTTGCTTTTTAGTGGAATAAAATGCCATTCCATGCGCTTTTTGTCAAAGCGGGACATTTTTGGGTTCTTTGGGGACGGCGGGACTGTCCCGCCCAAAGCTGGACGTACGGTCACGTTATGTATACGTCTAAAGGACATTGTATTATTGACATCGTCGTCTTGCCGCGGTTAAATCAGAATACGTACAATCACGACCGGGGAGGTTAACGGTCGTCTGTTGGAAGAGGAAAAAAGAATGAAAGAAAAAAAAAAAGAAAAAAAAAAGGGGGGTGTGGAAAACCGTTCGTAGGTACCAGGAAACGGATACGAATAAAAAATGTACGTCCGGAATACGAAAAAATCAAATCCGATGTTGTTCATAAGAGAAAACCGAATAATAATAATAATAATAATAATAATAATACATTCTCGCCAATTTTATTGCGCTATTGACGAACGGGCAAATTATACCGGAAAACCGCTGCGCTCGCACGTAATATCGATCGGACACGCAGGCGGGTTTAGGCGTCGGGCGGTGATTTTTTTTGTTGTTGTTGTTGTTGTCCCTTTTCCGTTTTCCCATTTCGCCCTCGGTATTTCACGCGCGGCGGCGTTTCTTACACGCATTTACCCGTCGTTACCTATTGAATTCGATAGGTTTTTTTTTACTTCTTTTTTTGCTTCTTCTCGCCTCTTCAACACCGGCGTACCACCTCCCATTATGTTATAATATACCGGCACGGAAGAGCATTATTATTGTGTGTCGGAAAGACAGATGTCGGCCATGCGTTACGCGTGCGGTTTTCGATATAATATATTATTATCCGTACGTACGTGCACGTCACACGTTGCTATATAACACGATTCCCGATATAGGATAATAAAAAAAAAAAAAAAAAAAAATATATATATATATATACAGTATCTGTTATATTACCGTAGGAGGTCGTCATCGCCGCGGCTTTCCGAATATTGCCCGACCGACTTACGTGACGCGTGGCCGCGAATTTTCCAATACCGCCGCCGTCGTATTGGTTTTTTTTTTTCATATTTTTTTTTTTTTTATATATTTATCAGCTCAAAAATGGCAACCGACGGTTTCCGGTGGCCGGCGGGGGGCTATAAAAATCGAGAAAACATCGGCACGCGGTGGGACGGAGCTCCTACGCTATGTTTTTTTTTATTTTTTATTATTAACGTCTCCATTTTGCAAATGATGATATTTTCGACAAACATGTACGTATTACACGACCGGGTAAATTGTAAATATTTTTTTTTTTTTTTTTGATAATTCAATAGGCGAGAGTCGTAAATTATTATTTGTTGTCATTATATGTATTGTACGTTCGCCTCGCGCGATGATAAAGTAAGTGATTCAACCGATGTCGTTCGGTTTTTACGAAATTAAGAATCAAACAATTTTATAAAAAAAAAAAAAAATAATAATAAAATAATATGCTACCAAACATTTAGCTTGCAGGAATATTATTGGTTTTTTGTTGTAAATAATTAATTAATTATTGGATTATGTTTTGAAAAGTGGTGTAAAGTCGGTGTTTGGGGACATGTTCAGTTCAATAATTGCGAGGAACGCTAATTTTTGTTTAAATCTCATTGTCCTTCTGCTTTTATTTTTCCAATTTAAGCCCACGTGAAATTTTCTCAGGTGGCTAAAGTACAATTTTGCATTCACAGATAACAGACGAAACAATTCAAATAAATTAACTAGTACATACTACCAGTGGTTATGGGGGGTGTTCAATCCTCCTTTTTTTTTAGTATTTCTACTATTTCAAAACAAAAATTAAGCAATTGTTTTAAATTTTGACGATTTCTGTTATCTTGTATATAACAATCTCTTATACATTTTTTTTTCTCGAATACTGTCAAAATTCGTTACCAGTTTCTCTGTTTATTCTGAGGTTTTCTCATTATATTTTGAATTTCCGCTGTTATTTTATGTGATTTAGTGATTTAGTTATCACCACACAAATTAATACATTTTATATGGCAAAACATTACAATAACTAAAAATCGTTTTCAGAAGCTGTCGGTTCACAAAAATATATCCATAGGTCCAGAAGATGTTTTTAATAAAACAATAAAGTAGATAAATTACTTGACAGACAAATATTGTACGTGTATTGTGTTCAAAACAGGTCATGGCATTATTTTTTTTATTTTTTTGATTATTTATATGTTAAAAGATCCCCCTTCTCCAAGACTTAATCCTAATACTACTATAATCTATAATTATGTGTAGGTATTAAACGACTAGGTAGACGACGGGTAAGATGGAGACCCGTAAGCGGTATGGAGTTGGCAGTCGGCACTTACCGGATGGGGCAAATTGTATTGATTAACTCGTGAAATATTTGTTTATGCGACGAATTATGTGACGATACGGATTGGGGTAGTTTTTAGTTATTTTTCATATAATCGCACAACTCACGGTAATATTCGACCTCTTGATGTGCGCGTATATTTTATAATATCTGTGGTCTTAGGCGTACGTACGGGAGGGGCAGGACGGGCAGTATCTCCTGCGGGCAAATTTGGAATTTTTTTTCTTCAAAATAAAGTAAATTTAAGTGAAATAAATTTAATTCGTAGGTGATAGGCAGTCATTATTTAGGCAATTTCGAATCGCGGTTCGTGATTGATATAAACACGATAACAATAACCACGGTTTGTGATGTCACGAACAAAAAGATCCAGTTCTAGTAATTCGTGCGAACGGACATTTAAAAAAATTGAATTTAATCAAAACAAAGTCACTACATAGTACAACGCCGCAAGACGACACACTGGACGGATCACTAACAATGTTCAATGAACAAAACGCAGCTTATCATATTAATAGTGATGATGTGATTCAATAATTTAAAATATTAACTCGTTCAGAGAGAAAAACGGGGTACTCTAGAATTAAGATAACGTTTTGTTTTGATATTATTAACAATTGATTTCGTTTTTACTCGAACAAAATATTGTTCCATAATTATTGACGAGAATAGTTAAAGCATTAAGCAAACTTTGCTCGGAAAAGTGTGATATTTTTATTATTATAGATTCGATTCGCTATAATAATTAATCCGATTGATATTAGTATAATTATATAGATGATATTAATCGATAAATGTTTTATCAATGATGACCTTTTTCGTTTTAATAGTTTCCTTTATTTTACTAGAAAACAAACTATAAAAAAAAAAAAAAATCCGCAACGTCTACGTGTCGACTAGACAAATAACTAAACACAATATTTATACTCTGTATTTTGTGAAACACATTTCGTATATATTACGAAATCCGCGTTTACTGTTCATATTATTAAACAAAAAACGTACCGTTATTAAAATATGTAGACTATGGTTTTGAATATTGCGTAATAATATTATACTGTTTCGGAGGGTTCAGATTTATTATTAAGTGGCGATAATATTACGTGCACAGTTTAAACGGAGGTCGGTGTTTACCGAGCATTATTTACGGGTCTCCATATTAAAATAGTAAATCTTCGTGGGATACCGTGCAGACGACCATCAACGTAATCTCGCCCGTCATTGCCGAATAACGCGTTGTAAATAGAGAGTTTATATTCTCTTTGAATAACCCAAAATGTGCAAAAATATGTTGTTTTTTTTTAAGTTCATTCCCTTAGGTTAGGTTCTCTTACTATCAAAATATGCCTTTGTACGGAGAGGGGAAAATGCACACACACATATATATATATTAGATTCCTATAGTAGGTATACAAATCCGCGTTCTATATATAAGGGTTACCCGGAATATTTAGAACAAACGATTCCTCCTTCAACACAGTTATTTGTACGTAATTGTAATTTTGGAGAACCAAACACAACTGGGTGTAATTCGAGCTGAAACACTAAGCTAAGCTAACCGGCTAAGACAATATGATTGACAAAGAACGCCTGAACTGGAAACCCCGTGGAAAGAGACTTTTGGGTTGACCCAAACAACGATAGTTCGATTTATCCTTTGTGACTAAAGTCACAAACTATCTAATATTACTAAGAATGGAAAACTATAAGGAGGTGTCCTTATAGTGAAGGAAGCATGTAAATAGGGCTGAAATGACCTCCGAAACTGATTAAAAAAAAAAAAAATTGAAATATAAAATATTATTAATTCTGTAAAGTACATATATTTATATATATTTTTTTTAACGTAACACAACGATTTACATGACCCATCGCTTTAAAAATAATAAACCTTTGCAGTATTGTAAAAAATAAAAATAGCAGCCATCAACTTCGTTAATCGATTTTAAACACACCGGCCATCATGATATATAATATATTTGTTTACAAAACGACTTTTTTTTCGTATATTATCAAACTTCAAAGTTTAGCTTAATTTTGTTCCAAAAGTATATTATACAGTACTGCGAAGATCCGTAAAACTTATTTACTAATACCCGCGTCTGCAGATAATATAATAATAGGTGAGGGCACATCAAAGTTTTTTCCATTTACGTGTTTGAATGGGTATACTAAATATATACCTTTCAGACTTTTCGAACATTACGTAATAAATGTCAAAACATCCCGAAAGTTTTTGTTAACGTATTCGTAAACTTCGATAAACTAAGGATATATTGCACCTACAGATATTGTATTTAGTTTGGGAATTTTAAAATATCTTTATTCGTTTACTCTGCTCCAGTTTTGAAATTCGTTCCGTTCGTTGCAATAATCTTCGTGGTTTATCAAAATTCAAGAACGAAATACAAATATTTATAATATCTTCTATAATATTAAGAATATTGCTCTAATATAATAAAATAATATAATTTCAGTAGGCACCTACTTATTTTTTTATTCTACGAAGGTTTTTTGGATTATGGATGTAAAAAAAAAGTCGTTTTATATCCGAAATGGGTATAAAAAAATAATAGTGTGGGCCGAGGTAATATGTTATCTAGTGTGTCTACAGCCTGGTCCACACGATGATAATAATATAGTCTCTATAGTGAACTTAACATTTTAGTGATAGTTGCGAAATTCACAACCGTGATGGTAACTATCGAACGATCACAAAAGTATGTATGCGTGATAGTTGATCTTACTGTCGTAAGATAACCGTATGGACATGGTTTACTGTCGTATTCACAGAAGTTCCTATCGAAAAACACTTGTTACTATCATGTCTTCTACTGTCAATCTACCTATCGTCGTATAGACGCCGTCTCTACCATAGCCACTGTCACGATTGTAACTGTTATTGTGCGGACCGAGCTTAAGATTTAATGGCTGTAATAGTAAAGTATATAATAACGTATTTCGTTTTTACAATAATCCAATCCTCTGATATAGTACTCCGATACTTAAATAAAAAAAAAAAACACATATAATAGTATAATAAAGGTATTCGAAGTCATCAATGAACCGGGTTATGGTATACCCGTATACTATTATGACGGTCTATCTCATAATAGTTAATGAATCAATCGCTGATGAAAGTGATAATTTTTAAAATACAATACCCAAATAGTATTCTATACAAAACACAGTTTAATTATATATTTTCATTCATAGTAATATCATCGTTATACGACGCTATACAATAATTTTTTTTTTTTTTTTGTTCTTGTGCATTCATATAAACACGAGTACACGCCAGGTCTAGAGCTGACAAAACTAATATTATACTGCGTTTTATAATTGCTCGTCTGCCCCTTTTGAGATTCCCGACAGTTTTTCTAATAAATTTTTTAAAAATAACACACGCAAACAACTGACAATACATCGGATTTCTCCGGGTCGTATATGGCTACAAGGGAAAGAACACGACCAACACCAATCCCCTGTTTTAGTGTATAAACCAAATCAGCGGGGTGGTTTGGGGGTTATGACCCCCCCCCCGACAGTGACGTAGCCAAGATTTTGGAATGGAGGGGGTCAAAGCCAAAAAAAAAAATTAAATAAAATTTCAAATTTATATTTTGACCAATCTAATAAAAAGAGACGTCTGTGAGATTTTCTACTAAAAACTTAAATAACTTCCGATTAAGTTATTTCTTCAGATTTGTTGATCTTTGTCATAGCTAACCCATTAAGCCTCTCTTTATTCATTGTTGACAGTAAATAACTTTTCAATATCTTTAGAGTGGAAAATGTGCGTTTTGGTGTCGCTGATGTAAGCAGTAACGATGTAAATAATTGAAGCAACAAAATCACATTTGGTAATAGGTTTGTACAATAACGTAATGAATTTATTGCTGACTCGAGTTTTTATAATTTATTGTCTTTCCATTGGTTTCGCCACACAGGTGATTCAGCTTTGAGACTTATCAAGAAGATCATTTTCATACATTTCAGCAGCATGTAATATTGACCAGTGGTAGCTCGTAGGAAAATATTCAAGGGAGACTAAACATTTAGACTATATACGCCTACTAAATTAAAAACATCAAACAAGAAAAACCTTTATTGTTTTTAATTCATTTATTTATTGAACGGAAAGTGTTGTACTTTCAACACACATTTTATTTACATATTACTTATTAATACTCATTATGTCTTAAATTTTTTATTGACAACAATCCGTCAATGCTCTATTCTTTCCCTCCAACCTTAAAAAAAAAAAAAATACAAGTAAAACAAAACAATTTATTTCTTTTTCCGCAACCAGTAAGCCACAAAAACTTATTGTACCAAATGTATTGAAATTTTCTGGCATATTTACTATCATGGTGTAAGTAAAAGGTTAAATGTGGACGATTACAGTTTAGCTGACATTTTTGTTCATACGTTAATGTATAAAAATTATTTAATAGTAAAAAAATCCAACGAGTTGTCTTTTTCCATATATCACGATTATAAGCAACGTATAGTGACATGACGTCGGATGGTCGCTGACGCATAGTGGTCTGAAACGTGAATTTACACGGCAAAAATCCTTCATTTGAAAATTTAAATTTTTAATTGTTTTTCAATTAAAATGTTTAAATATACAACCGAAGGAACCTCAGTATAGAATTCAAGTCCCTGTTTGGTTAGTAACAGTAATATTGGCAGAATATTGGAATTGCGTTTTTAAAAATATCTCTAAACTCTCGGCACAGCTCTTTCAATCGCCACATATAAACGTGGATACGGGCCGGGCAATACGACGAGCACTTCCGTAAAGAAATTGCCTATACGAAAAAAAATGAATTTCTTTTCTTTTGAAGGACACCGATAAATTGTTTTAAATTGAATAACACCTAGTCTCTCATTACAATCCCCTAATAAAAGCTCATTCAGTAAATTTTAATCCTGGTAAAAACATTAAACTCATTAAAACTTTCAAAACTTAAAATCCTAAATCATGTTTAACGTTATAATAATTGTATAACACTGCAAAAATAAAAAATGTAATTTTGTATATAATCGTAAAATTAAATATTTTATGATGTATTATTATTGTCGATTTTTTTTTATTTGGTATTTATTTTATATATTCGAGTATGGAAATGTATGGATTTTTTCGGCAAGTACCTACCTATAGTATATTTACTTCTTGAGTAATACTTGCCCCTCCCCCCCACAGTGACCCGATGGGTATTGTGGGCAAATCATTATTTTTTCCCATCACTAGTTTAAATGCAACTACTATAGCACCTCTGCCTGGGCTAGGTATGGTCACGATTATTACGTTTCACTATAGAAAAATAGTCGTTCCAACCATTCCTATTATAATTCTCTCTTGGAAATTATTATTTTTCAAATAATACAATTTATTCGTATACGCAAATAGATAACGCGCCGCCAAGTCGTCGCCAGTATACAGGGTGCGGCAGAGCCGACTGACGAGTTTAATGAGGTCATTAGTCTGTGACAAGATAATAGCAGGCCTTAATAAGTGGAATATTTTGAATTGTACGATAATGCCGTTTTTATTCGTAATCACGGTCTGGACAGGTGTATATCGTGGTTTCTTCGTGCGTGCGTATTACGGAAATAATCATTCTGTGATCGCTACACAAAGGGGCTTTTCGTATACACTTCGGCATTCCACGTGCTGAATCTGTTCCTTCTGCTAACACTATCAAATTGTGGATACGGCATTTGGAAGAAACTGCAAGTACCCTAAGAAGACTTGGACACGGAGCACCCAGAACGGGAAGAAACCCCGGAAATGTGCAGTTAGTTAGAGAGTCAATTGAGCAGTCACCAAGACGCTCAGCCCGGAAACACTCTGTAACTTTGGGAAACTCAGATCGTTCTTTGAGGAGAATTCTTCACAAAGATTAATCATGGCTGAAGAACATGATTTGGAAGATCTATGGTTTCAGCAAGACGGAGCTACAGCGCACATGGCTAGAATTTCACTTGCTGTCTTGCGACAAATGTTCCCCGGGCGGTTAATCTCTCTGAGAGGATACATAGGCTGGCCAGCACGGTCCCCAGATTTAAGCGTGTGTGATTTTTTCCTCTGGGGCTACCTTAAGGATAAGGTTTTCCACATACACCGCCCACATACCATAGAAGAAATTAAACAGAAAACCACCGTGGAAGTCGAGGCCATACCAGTCGAAATGTGCCGAAAATCATATGAGAGCTCAGAGATCGTCTACAACAGTGTATCAATGCTGACGGCCGCCATCTTGGAGATGTAATTTTCAAAAAATAATTTTTAAAAATAGGATTGAATACTGATTTAAATAAAAAAAAAAAAAAAAAACCTTTTCTCTAAGTTTTACTGTTCGTTATTTATAGCCCATGAAAACTCGTCAGTCGGCTCTGCCGCACCCTGTAGTATAGTAAATAATAATTATTCTGAGCAAAAATAATTTGTTGATTATTACTGCGCTATCTTACAAGAGCACGCATAACTATAACTTTAGCCACTAATTATCCCTATCCCATGGGCTATCTGTATATTCTAAAATCAACGATATTACCATAGTTGTAATAGTAATCCACTGTAATAGGAAGAAATACTCTGCGCGTAATAATCGGACGCCGCTTAAAACGTTACAGTTGCCTAGGTTAGTACGATAGGATAAGGCTGTAAGCGCTAGTGTTGCTAACCTAACCTTTTTTTTTTTACCGGCAATACACCCGCCTCCCGGAAACGCCGTGAGGCACTACTTCAGGAGGCGGGTCGCCATCGTTTATTCAATGAAATTCTATGCGATTATTTTATAAGTAAAGATCCCGTTTTCCCCAAAGGCGGGGCGGGCTCACGTAAAAAATTACACAACAAATTCTTACCCTACTGTAGGGATGGGCAGTAGCCGGGCCGAGGCCCACTTGCTGCCCTCACAAGAGCATGGGGGGGACGCTTCCTACGGTCCAGCGACTACGGAGCCGCGATCAACGACTTGAAGAAAACGCGCTTGAAGAAGGCGCACGCCGGCGACGTCGAGGGCTTGCCGCGACCGTTCTGCCGACTCCTTCTCCGCGATGACGGCCCCGGCGAAGTCGACCGCGGCTTCCCCCCAATAGTCTGGGGACTCCAACACGAGCGGCACCATGTCGCCCGGTTCGGACGGACCGATCCTCCGGACCAGGCGCTCCCTATCCCCGTCAAACGTCTCGCGGCGCCTCAGGGTATGGAGAGCGTCGTCATCCACCTCGTTCTCCTCACTGGGAAACCCGCAGTGAGAACACCCGGCGAAGGAACGAGTTGAAGCACTCGTGCCCCGTGAATAACTGAGTGAGGCGGAACGTCATGGAAAAAAAAGCGCCGCCAACGAGTCGGATACGACGATCCCGCCATCACCGTTTTCAATAATCGTGCCGGGACGGCCGTTAAGTCATCATCAGCACGAGCAGTGTTGCTAACCAAACCTAACCTTGCTAATAACGTACCCCGGTGATCGTGGCTTCGGCCCTCAGCGACTGCAACCCGCTTGTAATAAATATAAATATATTATTATAAATATATTATATATAATAAATACCAAGTTTGTATACACACACACACACACCCCACGATTATCTAGATTTTATTATTATAGTCGAATTGTCAGGTAATAACAGATTTGATTTCAAAGTACAAATAAAATTAATTTGAACTATAAATTAAAATGGTTAATAGAAATTTTTTTTTTTTTATAAGATATATACAATCGGTTCTTTTAGGTCTAGGAACATTAAGAATATGTGATAATAGACAGCTTACATGATTAATTTGATGAGTGGAGTCACCCAGTGGTAACACTACCCTAACTTGTTGTTTTTTTATTTAATTATTAATCTTTAGATTAAGCATTAAGAGTTGATCTCGACACCAATTCCTTTTGAGCCTTCTAGGGGGATTCCCAGGAATTGTGAAAGTGGCAAGGTTTGATATGAGAAATAAGTTTGGAGTAGAATATTATTGAAAATAAGCACAGCTTGTGGATTGCCCCCGTGCAGTAGGTTACCTCGGTAATCAGGACTTGTGGCGATCAGAATTAGACTTTCCCGCACTACCGTACTCTACCGGTAATATATGGCGGTCGAAATAAAAATATCAATTTATCAAATAAAATGCGTCTCTTTATCGCCGTTTATCCAGCATTTTTATTATATTTCTACGCGCACCGTATTTCCTATTGTAGTGGTATATCTAATGCAGTGTTTCCCAAAGGGTGTGCCGGGAAAACTTGAATTTTTTATTTTAACAAATTTAATTATGAAAAAAAAAAAATAGTGTACATGTTAAACTAAATATCTAAATTTTTAATTCTAAATCTTAGATTTTAGTGTGTAACGTGAACTTGATGCTGGTAGCATAATAGTTCAACTCAAAGAGGAATTGACGATAAACATACTACTACTAGTCGGGTGAATGAAACGTGGCCGCTGGCACCTTTTTTTTTCGATAAGCCATGGGTTCTCAAAGTGAATCACGTAAAGCGCGATTGATAACAACATGGGCATCAGCGGCCACTTTTCATTCACCCGACTATAGCATATCTTGTTCAACTGATAGAAGTCGTTCACGTTTTTTATTTTTAATATTAGTTAGTACGGAAAAAATAATTTCGTAGGTTATTTATTACCTATTATTGCTTTTTCTGTAATTATCAGATACTCTGTATTAATTAAAATCCAAAAATGGATGGATTAAATTTTAATTCCAATGAACGATCAGATCGTAGTTCCAAAAGTTGTTCTTGTTTAATTCGTTTTAAATGAGATATAGCATCTGATGTTACTGAAAAATGATTGCGCACCCAATTATATTCGTCAACAGACATGAGATGATGGGAAATATTTCTTCATTTATTCTTTTTTTTTTTTTTTTATAACTTTAAAAATGTATTTCCATAATCTGTTACATCTTGAACAATGAGTGTAAGTAATAAAGGATTTTATGTCACGAATGACGGAGTAAAGAAACCTTCCTGTGAAGTGAAGGCACTTTGACATTAGCAGTTAATTATACAATTATTTACAATTTGGGTATTTTTTATTTTATGAAAGTAAGTCCCGACACCACCGACTTTTTAAACGTTTTTGAGGATTACCAGGAATATTTGCTGATACATGGCTCAGCAAATATTAAGGGATTTGTGTGGTTTAGAAGATTTAAGTTAAATCGTTTGTAAATCGTTTTTGCTACATCTTGAACAGAAGAGATGCCAAGGTCATTATGTAGGGACTGATTTGAAATATAAAAGGGTGCTTTGGTTAGAGCACGGCGAGTTTTTTCTTTTAAAATTATATAAGGCGGTCAATAATCAAAGCATACATTACTTCTCCGTGTGTAAATGTGTATCTGCTGTAAATGGGGAAACATTTGTAGTTGTTTTCTTTCCAATATTTATCCAATGTGTGCCGCGATGGAAAAAATGTTTTGGGAACCGCTGATCTTAATGTATATTATATTTTAATCAACGTAGAGGTATTGCCCATCGATATTTATCAGTCCGTTTTTCGTTTGGTTTCGTTTTTCTGCTAACAAAAAGTTATACGTTTCGATCGGACTAAATAAATATCGGTTAGCGTCTGAGAAATACCTCGCGAGACCTGTCGCAATAATCGTTTTTATTCAATTATTTGATGCGAACACACAGCCAATCGAATCCCCGTGCAATTGTATTGTACGTATACCGTACAACTTATATCGGGAATGTCGGGCACGGACAACATTAATCACAGCGACCGGGTTTAATTATTTATCGGTTGAACTTGAACGCGCATATATAGACGGGCGGCCGGTACCTAACTCGCCGGGCGAAGGCTTTACAACCGTTTACGATTAATTGCGTATCCCTTTTGTCGGACTACCGAAGTAAGACGCGCCCATATATTATTACAACGGTTCCGGGCGTTTTCCCGCCGCGGCTACAACAGTACAGGGAATTAAGTAGTAAACAATAATGATAATAATAATATATCGCGGGATACCTATATAAATACTGCACCGGGAACCGTTTACGTTTTCTTTGCGCCGTCCAGTAAATTTCACCGTGCCGCGTACGATGCGGTTAATACGGCTAATTGAAAAACCGTGTAATAAAACTGTGCCCGCCCGTCGTACGCCGCCTGCGCGCGAACAGGTACGCGAAGTGTTGTACGCTTTTTTCTCGTGTACGCGGATATTTTTTTTTTTTTCATTTCGTTCGGAATAGTTAATTACGTGTTACGCGCGTAGAATCGAAACGAACACAACGCAAACAGTAAGGTTTACAATTAATTTTCGGATTAAATAATGTAACGAACGTTACGTTTTTGATAAATCGTTTTACACCGTATACGCGTACAATCAAACGTAAAATCGCAATTTTACCATTAATGTCCGCGTACTGCCGGTATTTCGGTACATTACCGAAATCACGGTCTTTTTATTACGGCCTTTTATGCCCTTTTGGTCTCATTACGGGAAATTTATTATAAAAAAAACGAATACTGCGTTTGTACACAATTCACGCGTAACATTCATTACACATTCAGACCGTACACATATCGGCGGAAGGGATGTAATTAAAAATTCGTCGGTTCCAAATTTTCCGACTTCAAAATAAGGTTTTACCAATCGTATTGACGGTATTCGTATTCGGTAGACGGTAACAAATTGTACATTTTACGATAACAATATAATGTTAATCGCGTATTAAAACACCCCCCCCCCAAAAAAAAAACAACAACAAAGAAATGATTAGTTTTTCCTACTTTAAAAATCGAAGTATAAATTTCAAAGTATCCCATGTATCTATTAGCAAAAAATACCAATAACCCTGTTTCAGCCCCTCTTTAAAGGGAGGGAAAGTAGTTTATATGTTATTTATGATCTATGCAAAGTTTCAGTTTAATCCGTTCAGTAGTTTTGGCGTGGAAGGGTAACAAACATCCGAACATGTTTGCACATTTATAAATGTATAATATCAATAGAATTATAATAAGAGAGTATTTTGCGCTTATATGTTATATCAAAAACTGTTTTTTTAAAAAAAAAATTACTAAACGATTTCTAACTAAAGTAATTTATATATAAATTAGATACTAAAATTTCTAATATCTAAAAATTAGTTACCTATTTATGATTTGCACGGTCTGTATTTAGAATATTTTTTATTAAAATATCATATCTCGGTAACTATGATATAACCCCGTTTGCTTACTATTAGGGCTGAGAAAATGATGCACTAAAAACTTACAGAAAATGCATTAAAACGATACCAATAAAAAAAAAAAAAAAATCTTTTTTTAAACATGAGAATGCTGTTAAAAAATTACCCAGAAATGTACAAATTTAGTTGAAAAAATTATTATCGGTATTATTTTTAATACCGAAAAATAGCTTACTCACGAACACGTTTTCAAAAATTAAATCTCAGAACACCTTAATACAATTTAATATATATGTATATATATATATATGTAAAACAATAAATGAGAAACTATTTTAATAAATTGATAATATTTCACCAAGTATACGAAATCCCACTAAATAACTGTGTATACTAACAACGTCATTTATGAAGGTAATTTTACTTTAATTTGATAAATATGTAGGTACTTTTATTAATAAAAGTATATACGGTAAGTTGTAATTTGTATAAAAAAATGTAAATAAAAATATTTACTTATACATTTTTAAAATGTCAATTATGCATATAACTGACAAATAGTTAGTAAAAACAAACTGACATCTGAGTACCAAAAAATGCATTAACTCATGAAATTCATGTAAAAACGCAATAAATATTTTTATATTTGAACTCTGTGTCGTATGAAACGAATTTCGTTTTTGACAAACCATGTGCTTGAGTACTAATCCAAAAGATGCCCTTCGTATTGTATTTACACGATTATATAATCGTAACGTACATAATTTTTATTTGGTTTTCTATTAGAATATGAGTAATGCAAATGTATTTAATTACACACATGCGAGTATCATTATTGAATAGCTAGATATTGTCGGAATATATATTCTAGAAAACGTAAAATGGTATGGTTTATAACGATAATAAACTCGTATTTGATAAAAATAAATTACGTGATATTATATATAAAAAAAAATTGACAATAAGCGTATATTAATAGTAGACGTCGTGTTATTTGATCGTCGTCATATTATTGTACATTTTCGTAAACGAGGTCCCCGCGATATATTATTATAATAATAGTAATTAGACGAACAAAAAAAAAAAAAAAAAAATATTTCGACGAATAAAATTTACTAAAAATTTTTTGTCAAGCCGATGGCTGGATATAAATTAACGTTACTCGTTGTGTCGCGCACAACAGTGGAAATATTAAATTTTATCGACCCGAACGCGGTTCGTGTGTTTGCCGAATTGAACACGGTCGTAATATAGGACCCTAGTCCGTTATACTTCGACGGTAATAATAATAATAAATAATAATAATAGTAATAATAATAATGACAATAATAATAATACGCAATATTACATCGGATAAAGTGTACAAACCGCCTAGTTTTAAACTGGTTCAACTATTGACGATTTCATTCGCACATTATACTTTACTATTGACAGTCGATCGGCACGATTTCAATTTGTCGACCGAAAAAATCCGAACACGCATCGCACCGTGGGTAAGCAACTGTTGTAGGTGACGATATAAATCTAGAATTTACGAGATCGACGAGTCAACCGCATTCGCCGTCGGTTTTGTTGACTGTTCTGAAAAACCGTCCGGAATCCAGACGAATGGTTCAAATAAATTAACACCGGTGCAAAAATCTGTACGTATCCGCGTACGGCGCGGAAAAGTCGACTTGACCATACTTTTTTTTTTGTATACACCGCAATATAATTGTCGATTTTCCGGAAAGATTTTCAACCAAATTGTTTGTACACGGTACTATGAGTAATGGTTTTTCGTCGAGTGTCTACGACGCATTCACATCTGTGCACTGCAGTCGACCGTAATTTATAATTTAAAAGATACGATAAGTGTATTCGACCAAACGATGACTTGACTGTAAAAAAATGGTTTTGCGCGGCCATCGCTACTCGGGTTATAAACATAATTTTTTACGCAAACCCCGTTTACATCATATGGAGAACGTTCTACGCCAGTCTTAGTTTTTCGATATCACTACTGCCGAAAACAAGTCGTTTCGAGTTTTTTTCAACTTAAATTGTTTGGGTTTTTTTTTTTTTTAATTTAAATTTGTTGTAATAACGCCCCGCCCAAAACAAAAGTTGACGTTGTACACGGACCGCCGTCGTTGAACTATTAAAGTGGGTATTTTGAAAATATCATTCAAAAGTCACGGTAGTAAAAATATATTTTATGTTTAACAATATACAAAATATTGGCGTAGGTACCTCTAGTAGTTGTGATATTCGCACCGCGCCAATATTATAGAGTTTATACAAACGCGGACGATTTGGCACGGTCGTAATAAATAAACGCAAATAGAATCCGCAATAAATCGTTAAAAATGTTATGTTCAAATATTTTATTACGCGTTTACTTAACTATAATAATAATAATAATATCGAATAACGTTCGTCGTACACGTACGTTCGGTATCGAAAGGGAAGCGAAAACCGTGTTATTGAGGGCACAAAAATAGCATGTTTTTTATTCGAAAAAAAGACTGCGAAGAATATGTGCGTGATGGAGAATATTTTCTGTGCGGGTGAAAAGATCGTGTTGGCTGTTAACATCGAACGAAAGAGCGGCATTTTAAAGTGGTTGTGGAGTTTAAACACGTATTGTATGAATTCGATAGAAAATCATTGTATTTTTGTCCAGCTTTTATTTCAAAAAAATGTTAAAATTAGGTATTTTTTTTTTTTTTTAAACAGATGACAATGAGATCAAAAAAGGGATTTACGAAGAAAAACTCTGAATATATTAACAATCTAATCGTATTTGATTTGACCATCGCGGTCATAATAGTCGCATAATGTTCGGTCGGGATAAATGCTTTAAAAAAACCCCCGACCAACACCGGCGATTATGTCGTATTTTTTCCCTTGTAGCCAAATCTAACCCAAAAACCATCAAAAATTAAACCGTGTCGTCGTTTGTTTTAAACTTGGTTTTTTTTTCTTAAACAGTTGAAAATCTAATAGGACTCGAAACCATTATTAATTTTAACCGTTTCGGTTTTAAAATCGATTTTTGAAATGTTTTGGATATGGTTTAAAGAACAGTTTTTTATACACTTTTTTGAAAACTGTCTAATTCCATAACCAATAACTCATTTATAGCCAGGTCGTTATAGACAAGTTATTTATTTTTATCAGGGACTTTCTTTATAGGAATATTCATATTTTGAATGGGTAATATTTGTATCGGAAATAATTATATCAAAAATTGTAAACACAATTAATTTGTAAAACTGTTTGAAACATGAAATTCAATATTAATTTTAATATCAATTTTGGTTTTGAGGACAGTTTTATAAATTCTTCAGTTTCGGTTTCTGAAAAACGATTCTGAGCCAAGTTCAGTAAATCATGTTTTTAAATGTCGTCGTTTTTAAGATTTTAACCCGTTAACTTGAACCCTCAATTTTTTTTTCTTTTTCACCATTAAGTATACAACTTATGATGAGCGTTGTTCCAAATTTTCATACATTTCTGTTTGGATTAAGAATTAGGTTTAAAAAAAAATTCAGGACTCTACGATTATTAGTAACCGAGTAACAGTAAAAAGAAAAAAAAAATCGAAAATAATGAAACCATTGCCGTACATTTTCCCGTTTTTCCTACGTTTTTTCCTGGTTTTTCTCAACTAATACAAAAACTATAACAAAAATCAAAAAAAAAAAAAAAAAAAAAAATGAATGACTTCTTTAATGCACCATTTAGATCCGAAACGCCTTCAGATAGGGTGCTACGCTTGAAAATCGGAGCAGGACGTCGTGTAAAAAAAGTCGTTTACAGTGAAAAAACTAATAATAAAAATATTCGCTTCGCTCCGAATCTAAAATAATGGTCAATTCGAAAAAAATGTTCAAGTAAAGTACTATGAAAAAATGTGTACCATATGCACCAATTAAACCAAGTGTTTACCGAGAAACAAAACCGCCATTTTATAGTAAAACTAATAGAATCTTGGCTACACGCAGAATGCAAAATAAATTACGACTGTGTGCGAGAATCTCGAGGAATATCGCGAATACCGGAATCGGTATTTTACTAGTAGTTTTTACGCGATAACCTCTAAATAACCGATAAAAAAAAAAAAACAATTTCCGAGGGGGCCGAGGCAGGTCTTGTGCCGCCCCGGCAACGGCACCGGTACGAGTAGACGGTTTTTGTGCAAACCTACCGTATGATTTACCGATATAAACCGCAGTACGAGCTAACAGAATAGTGAATTTTCGATATTTGTTTATAAAATATATAATATTGTGTAAATATTATATCCGTCTTTCCTATAATAATACGAGTATGACCATCGGTCGTGTTTTTCTGTATTCAACAATTTACATTAAAGATTACGCCCCGTTTGCCCACGGGCATATTATTTACGTTATTTATGGTGTTTATATTATATTATTTTTAGACACATATATACCAGAGTAGGTATTCTACACGATACATATTTGAATATTTTTTTTCTTCTTTTTTTCGATTCGAACAATTTCGAATAGAGAAGATTCGATTTGTTTTGTCGAGACAATCAATATTCAGTATATCTTCAGCATATATATATATATATATATATATATATATATTACACATGATTTTACGATTTTTTTTTTGATTTTTCTGTACTGCGAAAATCGAACCGGTACAGTTAAGTTATTCGAAATAATAATACGTAACGGTTATTCGCATTTAAAAAAAAATAACTATACACATATATTTAAAAAAAAAAAACAATCGTTAATACGGCGAGTTATGACGATAATCCGCTATACGGTTAATAAACATAAACGGAATAAAACTGCAAAAACGATCATCCATAAGAAAATCCCTATCATGAAAGTTAAATAAGTATACGAGGGTCTGCAAAAGTATTTTTCGTTTGTTTTTTTTTTTTTTTTTTTTTTTTTTTTTTTTTTTTTTTTTTTTTTTTAGGTTGTGAGCGTAGCAAACAGTGTATTGGTTTTGCTATGATATGCGCTTTTTCGTTTAAATAACTTTTCTACTAGAAATCCCGCTTCAATCATACAAACGACAAGAAACTTTTTCGTAGGATTTTCGATATTATTGCTGCGTTGAGATCATTTTTTTTTTTGATTTTCCTTGTAGTTTCCATTATAATTGGGGGGGGGGGGGAAACCGGGAATATTTTACGATTTTTGATGTTATTTTTGGTATTACAATGTTAATAACATATTATTAGTTTGTCAAGAAAAAAAAAATATATATAAACTGAACTACCTGTTCCGTAAAATCCTGGCTACGTAATCACCGGATCTTATTATTATAATACATGTACACACAATTCTGTATAATAAAAAGTTTATATTTAACTAAAGTATAATTTATTTTCGTATTTTACCGTATTATACACGTTTTATACGGTAAACATATTAATAATAACATTATTATTTTAATTCTGAAATTTATATTCAGTAGGCAAACGAGTTATTATTATTACTTTTTTTTTTTTTTTTTAACGATTTTACAGTAAAATAATAAACTCCGCGCGTTGGTTTGAATTGAACGTTGGCGGTGCGCGGGTACCGTCTTAATCGCAGTGGATTTTAATTATCGTGGTCGTAGGAAATAATTATAATAATATAGAAAATAATTTTGTACGTTTTCGTAGCGTTTCGCTCGGTATGGAAACCGAGCAGTGACAGCGCGTACGAATATTAACGTTCGTAGGTACCAGGGACCTATAAGCGCGACCGTCTCGCCGAGCGAGCCACACATTTCGTCAGACATTTCGTACTCCGACCTCGACGACGGTGTAAAAATGCGTCCGCGGGTAACGGGGTCCGATACGTCCGCGCGCCCGTCTAGCGAACGAGCCCCATTATTATTATTATTATTAAACCGTGATAAAATAACGCAGAGACGGTTGAAAATTAAACCCACGAAGACTGTAGAGATGACAAACGGACGGGAATTAAAAGCGCCAAGAGTAAAAATTACAAAATGTGTACCGAAATGCAAAAAAAAAAAATAAAACGTTCACGATATAGGCACTGTAAGCGTAAAACGATTTGTATCAAATGAACAAAAAATTAATCAATTAATATTCATTTTTTAGATCTACGCAACGCCGGTATTTGTTGTCAAGTAGGTTTTATCGCCATGGCATCTACGTAATAAATTTAAAAAATAGTAAATCGCGATAAAAATTATCGCGATAAATATACATATCTGATAAACGAACATTGATAACAAGACGAGTAAAAACCAGTACACGGCCGTGTTTATTTTCTTTGATAACAGTTTAGATATTATAAATACTAAAAACTGAAACTGTTAAACAAAAAACACCATTTTTTTCACTAAATTAAAAAATACAATTTCCTCTCATCAAACAATTTACCGTGATAATTTTCAATTAATTAAATAAATAATTTGTCTATTCGAAAATGTTTGAATACATATTTGCTAAGTAATCGCGTGTCATTATCTCTAGCGTTTGTTGTGTAATCATGAAATAAACAAAAAAGGAAAACCGAGAAACCGTTTCGCGTGGACAAAACTCATTCTAATACTAAAACCTAATTATTAACGAACCAAATGTTCAGAATATTATTACACAATGCGTATCGTAATAAATGATATAAACATTATATGTTAAAAACGGATTGAAAAAGTACCACGATATCATGATAAAAAAAAAAAAAAAAACTCAATATCTCAAAACTTTGATGAACGACCACGTCGTTTTGGATATTTTAGTTTTTATAAACCAAATATATTTGTTGTTGTATTTTCCACGAAAATGTATAGTGTTTTTATATATATGTATATATATATTTTTTTTTTCAGCTATTTTGGACACTTCGAGGGGCTTCGTCCGGACCAAATCAGCTCGAACCCGGGAATCGGAATTTTTTTTATAAGCGGATTGAAGTGACATAAATGTCGGATTATATTCCAATATGGATTTCAGCACGTTGTTGCGGGCGTGTTGTGTTTTTCAGATTTTGAAAATTCCCGCCGATCCACCAAACTAAGATAAGGTGACGCGCTTTTTTTTTGGGGGGGGGGGGTTCAGTTTTCAATCTTCGCCCATACCATGTTCAAGATCAGATTTCACGATTTATTATTTTTGGGCAACATTTATATCGACAATATAAACGAAATTATTCGGAGTAATTTGATGTCGATCGACGTTGTAAACGCAGGTTACCTATCCATCGTCGTTACGATTTTCCCCGTGGGGTGTGTACACTAGTCTGACGGAAACGCCGAGTTAAACTTTACAAAGCTTAAAATAATATATATATTATCAAAGAGTAAAATTAATTAGTTTATCTTTGAATTTGTTGGGAAATGGATCATCCAGTAAGTATAATATATACCCGCCCCGGAGACCCAATGAAAAACTTTGTTTAATATTATCAGTGTGTGTGTGTGTGTGTATATTTCTAACTTTTTAGTAAATATCGCGTAGCATATTACGCTATTAAACACACACTATAGCTTCGAACAATATTCCTGTGAATCTCATAGCGTCAGATATAATAATAATTATTATCACAGTGACGCACAGCCAACAAAAACTCCTTCCGGCACCGAAAACTTGGAATAAAAAGAGGTGAGGGTAAAGGAGAAAGGATAAAAATCGATTTTTCATAAATAATTAATATAACAATTATTGAAAAATCTTTTTATTTATTTTTCACTGCTGCACTTAACACGAGGGTAAAAAAGTCATCGTTTCAAAAAGCCGACGAGCTACGTAGCTGTAGATGTAGATGTAGTGGCGGTGGGGTGTGCACGTGTGTGTTTCTTAAGAACTATGAAAAAATATGGTAACTAAAACAAGGCGAATTCGTTGTGGTAACCAGTGTTGCTGTATAATAAAAAAAAAAAATGAATAAACAATACAAGAAAAATGTATAAATCAAAGCAACACGGGAAAATGACAATATAACAAGTATTCATTTACCAATAAGAACTCACGAATTCGCGGTGTGCAAACTGGCCAGCCAGTTTACCTTATATCCTAAAAAAATTACGTTTAACACACACACACATTACAACATTTAAATAATACAATTTTCCAACGATTAGCGCACATTCACAATATATTAATAGTAAAAAAAAAAAAATCGATGTCAGCGATTTTTCCAACGACACATCAGTGTATAACGTTTTCGGAATACTGTATAACCCAATTTTATAGTAATTTTTAAATTCAACCGTCGGTAGACGAAAGCATTTAAATTATTTAGTTTAAATACTTTCGTCTCACAACACATGTTTAAAAAAAAAAAAAAAAAAATAGACTTTCGGCCTTTTATCGATTTTAAAACACTGCTTCTAGTATCGTACTAGTAGATCCGTATAGAGTCTTCTGAACCCGTCGGAGGATGGTAGGGATATATCAGTATATTTTATCCGAAAATATAATAAACCCGGATTATCCGAAATCCGAAATTGCGTATTCCATTTGAGTAAAACAACGTTCGCCGTGTCAGATATAGTATTATAAAAATTAGAGCGTAATACGTATGATTTATTTTTGTTGTACTTGTTTTTTTTTTTTTTTTTTTTAAATACATTTCTATTCGTGATATTGTAAAAACGTAATTAACGGTTAACGCATTTAATGCTATTAACAATAGGATAATAATAATAATAATAGTTTGGCGAGAAATGAATTGAAAATATATAAAATCAAATGATTTTACATTTAGATATCAAATTTTGGAGTCCTCAAAATCCGTATTCTCGGACTTCGGCAAGTCCTGGTTTATTCGCATTACTCATGGCTGCACGCGTTTTGTTGTCGATATCCGCAATCGGCAAGTATAATAATATTATAACTTTATTCGACCCGCGCCACGAGTTCAGTATTACACGGTATCGGTCCGTTTGAATAATATATTATCGTAATGCGTTTGTCTGCGGTCTTTCTGCGCCACGCACACGACGAGGAATTCCTGAGCGAACACGAAACAAATCGCGTGCACGCACGAAGAGCCGATATATAATAATAATAATAATAATAATAATGTATATTAATAATATTGCCCGTATTTGTACCGTATGGCACAATGGTGTGCAGTGTATATGTATACCGGTGCTGTGTTCGTGAATAAATGCATGTATTCGTTCGTCCTCGACCGGGGAGATAAAAAAAAAAAAAAAAAAAAAACGATTCGGCCTACTCGGATGATAACTACTCGTGTAGAGTGCGGTACGGAGAGGAACGACGGCGGTTGTCAACCGGTGGTCCGCGAGAAATATATTAATATTGTTTGCGATCCTATATTCGATTTGACCTCTCGGCGGGCGTGTGTTGTTTTAATTCCAATTGATATATGAACGAAAAAGACGTTCATATATCCAGCTGCTACGGGGCCCCGATCAACGACGGCGGCGGTGCGCCTGAAGACGGCGCACACCGGCGACGTCAAGGGCTTGGCGCTGCCGTTTTGCCGACTCCATATCCGCGATGACGGCTTCGGCGAAGTCGACTACGGCATCCCAATGGTCTGGGGACTCCAGCATGAGCGGCACCAAGTCGCCCGGTTCAAACGGACCGTTCCTCTGGACCAGGCGCTCTCTGTCCCCGTCAAACGCCTCGCAGCGCATCAAGGTGTGGAGAGCGTCGTCATCCACCTCGTTCTCCTCACTGGGAAATCCGCAGTGAGAACACCCGGGAGACGGTACTCGCCCGATCCGGTGAAGGAACGAGTTGAAGCATCCGTGCCCCACATTCGTCAGGCCCTCTCGTCTTGCTCCTTACGACGTAGTACGTTTTCTACCATCCGATAGAAATACTGCGCGCAATAACCTACCTAACCTAGCCCATATAATCTGTGGACCTAGTCGAACACATTTCTCTAATAGGTGCAACTAGCGATTGTAACAAAAAGAAATTGAAAAAAAAAATCATAATAACTCTGAGTGGGGCAAAATGTTCGACGGGTAAGAAAAAGGTAATTTTTTTCTCTCTCGAAAAATCCTCCTCCCCCTGCCCCCCCGGTCCTTCTTGAACGATCGTTGGACCCGTGACCGACGATTGGGAATCGTCCGCGGTCGGGGCCGGCCGCACGGAAAGAACAAAACCTCGTGAGCGAGGAGTTGGCGTTTTGTAACAATAGGGGCGCCCCCGTTGTTGTTACGTCGCGCACGAAAACGTTTCCAAAGACATTGTAATAATAATATTACAGTGGCGGCGTGAAATACGCGCGTATTATTACGGCGGCGGGCGACGCGCTTTCACGTCTGCAAACACGTTGTTATTATTATTATTATTATAAATATATGGACCGGATATGATGTTTTGCGATGGCGGAAAAAGTGTTTTAAACGACGACAAAAAAAAAAAAAAAAAAACCGCGTCTGTTAATAATAACATCGTAAGTAACACAACGCGCGATATTATGTGTGTTATTGCGCCACGGCCGAGGTTATCAGCCTCGTGAAATTACAACGTTTGCGTGTGTGTGTTACCCGAACGATGTAGGACATTGACATTGCTTTCTCGTGAGAGAAGCAAAAAGAAAAAAAAAATAAGAAAAAAAAAAAAAAAAAACTCTCTCCGAGACGTGTCTGCCCTTCACTTTTGGCACTATCGTAGGCGGTCGCCGCCGCCTGGCGATCGGTTCGCGTGCGTGTGCGACAGCGTAACATTTTTTTCGCGCTGCGAACACCCGGAAAACCGACAGAAAATCGACAAGAAAACCGCCGTCGGCGCACCAGTGGCGATATTTACGATTTTTCGTCTCGTGGGCCCGGGATATTTATTTGTCCAGACGTCACTTGGCTCCGAACTCCTCGGCCCGTCAACATTTTCCTTGATTATAATTATAACACCGTAAATAATACGGAACACTCGTTAAACGACACTGCCCAACCCGTAAGAAATCATCCCGTGTACGTTACTGGAACTACGAACACAATATATTTCCTTGGGGTACAAAATAGTTTCTAAAAAAACATCCATCCCCCCCACCGTGACCAAAAACTTTCGATTAGGCGATGGGATGGGGTAAGTTACAACCGCGAGCGTAGAATTTTCTCCTTTAAACCGATAATAATATGGCAATTTAAATACCGGATCCGAAAAAGCCGACTTTTATTCAATTAATCGAGCTTTTCCTGAAAACTTGCCTGCAATATATTATAAATTCCATGATTAAATTTTACTAAATAAATTTACCAACCGATGCGGAAGATATAAATTGTTACTCACCTCCTAAACCCGACACTGTCTATCTTAAACACGATTGTTTTCGGTACGATTAATAAAAAACCCATCGGCGAAACGTTTTCTGTTACATTTTTTACTTCCCGCCCACGACTTTTTGTTTCGTCAAAATATGTCTGACGGAAATCCACGAAAACGTCCGCATTATTAATTAACATTCCAAAATTAAAAAAAAAAAAGACCAAAATGATTAAAAAAGAATAAATAATTAATAATATGTTTTATGGACCGTGAGCGTTTTACACAGTCTTCAATAACTTTAATACTTATGTGTAGGGCTGCGTAATTGTTGTACATTTATTTTTTTTTTTTTTGTTAGTAAAAAAATTATAATTATTCAGTAACAATGAACTCAGTTTTAAAACTTTTATATTTTGTTTTTAAAACAATTTCGATTTTTAAGTGGTTTTTTTCGTATTATATTATATTTTGAAGAATTTCCGTTTTCTTTTTTTTAAACTTTATGTTTCTTGATTTTATTTATTTTATTTTATATTAAAATCAATTTTGAATATTATTTCCCGGGCCATAATTATCTAGGTTCCATGGTCTTATATTGTTAAACCATATTGAGGACAGAATATAATATACTCGATGGCTAGGTGTATAGTGTACACGCTCTCGGCGATCCAATAAAAGAAATAAAAAAAAATAAAAAAACCCGTGTGGAGCCTGTTAACCTGTGTATAATAAGTTATTATTAGTAACTATAGAAAAGGTACGGGTTTGGAAACACTAAACAATTGTAGGAAAAACTTGAAAAGGAACTATAAAATAAGATGTTTTCAAAAATGGTTAACCGAAATTGGCCAATACAGTCAATTTCGTGTTATCTAATGGGTTCGGGCGGGGGGTCAAAGACAATCTCGGCTTTCCAAAAGCCGATTTAAATGTGTGGCCATTTTCTGTCTCGTAAATTTAATTCGATAATTTTTATCAGTTTAACGGCCATACGCGGTCAGTGACACCATTAATAGTGTACGATTGTACCGGTATGAATAATATTCAGTATTGAGAACGTATTACTGATAAAATAATAATCATTGCGCACTTACGCTACTCAACTCAGTACGAATAATTATTATTGTATTACACGATTAGTAACGCACTTTGTAAAACAACCTCGAGAAAATGGATTTATATATTCGATTTCCTATTATTGGTGGGATGTGTATAATTTCCATTCTGGAACTCGGTGCATTGTATTTGATTTATTAATTTTTTTTTTTTTTTTCATTTTTATTTCGTATTGGCTCTAAACCGTACTTACGTTACTCAACTAAACTAAGTACGAATAATTATTATTGTATTACGCGATTAGTAACGCACTTTGTAAAACAACCTCGAGAAAATGGATTTATATATTCGATTTCCTATGCCTTATTGGTGGGATGTGTATAATTTCCATTCTGGAACTCGGTGCATTGTATTTGATTTATTAATTTTTTTTTTTTTTTCATTTTTATTTCGTATTGGCTCTAAACCGTACTTACGTTACTCAACTAAACTAAGTACGAATAATTATTATTGTATTACGCGATTAGTAACGCACTTTGTAAACCAACCTCGAGAAAATGTATTTATATATATTCGATTACCTATGCCTTATTGGTGGGATGTGTATAATTTCCATTCTGGAACTCGGTGCATTGTATTTGATTTATTAATTTTTTTTTTTTTTTTTCATTTTTATTTCGTATTGGTTCTAAACCGTATTGTCGTCACAGAAACATTTCATATTAATAATATTATTGCAAAGCGCGTACGGTAATATTAATTCGGATTTTACTCGTAAATAAAATATGATATTACTAGTACGGTCTGCAGCATGGGACCCTGGTAGACGCGCACGCATTTACACTACCAACGTACAGATCCCGAAACGAATTCGGTCGTACACACTGTTCGTTTGTTCGTTCGCGGTCACTAGCCTTCGCTTCCAGTTTCCGGATCGCGAACGTGTCGGCACACATTGAGTAATAAGTAGAGCGCGGATTTATAATATATGACGTAAAAAAAAAAAAAAAAAATAAAATAATATATGCAGTAAAAACGGTAGGAAAAAAAAAATATGCAATAAGTGTTTTAAGTAAAACAAAAAGAAAAACAGCTCGAACCGTGGGCCGGCCGCTGTCGTAGGTGGGAAGTCGGAAAGGCGGGATATAGAGGGGGATTACGAGTAGAAAACAATTCCGAAATAAATAAAACTACAACAATTTTTAATATCGACAAAAATTTTTGATACATATTTTTTTATTTTATTTTTTTTTTGAAAATTATCATATCATTTGATAGATAATACAGAATCAGTAATACGATTATCTATTTACCTAGCGCTCCTTTAAGCTATAACTCGTGTTAAAAGTATGGAATTTAATTAAAAGTTCAAATTAATTCAATAATATAATAATAAAAAAATAATAATAACAGTTAAATAGAAAATTACACAATATTACTTTCTATTTGAAACCGAAAAAAAAAAAATGCTCGTGATATGTACGATATAGGAAAATTTGTAAATTTACTCACTTCTGCCTGACAATTTTCCATTATTTATTTTTTATCCCAATTTGGCCAACCATCTTTAATTCGATAATATATATTATTATTTTATATTATTTATATTTTGTGTCAGTCGTGTGCAAAACGGAACATCAGTTATCTAATATGTTCTTTTTTTTTTTTTTAATCTAATTTCCTCGGGCATATATATGATTACCGTTATTTTGGTCCCGTTTTGAGAACGTTCGGTGTAAATTATCAATAATAATATTCATAATACATAACAATAAATTGAGATACAAATTTAGATAAAAAAAAATCGAATATTATCATAACTACCTCTATACAGAGTTACAAATGCAATTGCCATATTTATTAATTTCGGGAATTTAAATTTAAATTTAAGAAAATCCAATATTTTTTTTTTTTGTTGCTTGTTTTGATTTTTGGATTATATATTATTAAAATTTTTGATTTATCGAATTGTTACAAACGACGGTCCGCGCATTTTTGACCAAAAGCAGTTTCTGTGTATTAAATATTCGCGTCACATGCCCTACTCTCTCTAATTATTTTGGTATTCTTTACATTATACCGGTCGATAATATTTTTAATTGCCCACATAATAGCTACGCTTTTGGTTTTATACCGATTTGTCGGGCATAAAACCTAAACGCATAAACCTAACACATTTAATTTTGTCGCCAAAGACGTATCCTTATAATTACATTTTGTTGTAATCGTGTCGGGGATTCATGTCTTTTTTTTTTTTTTTATAAAAATAAAAGTCTGTGGCGGGGAGAGGAGGGGCAAAGTATAGATACCGATATGGGTGCAATCTAAATCTTTAATCCCCAAATGTGTTTTTTTGCCACTAAACACGCACAACACAAATAATAACCAGATCCTGGTTTATGCATGCGCAAGCGGTGCACAAGCACTGGGCCCTCCAAATTCATAGGGTTCCCTTTATGTTCTGTATTTCTGTACCGAAAAATTAAAAAAAAAAAAAAAAAATCAATGTTATTTTTAGTAGGATTGAATATTTAACGGAGCAATAGTTATGGAACGGAATTTAAATATATTTATTTATATACACTTGTTTACCGTGTGTTTAGTGCGATAAATGATAACTAGAAAATCAGTATTAATATTAAAAAAAATCAATGGTAAAATTGTTGAAAAACAATAAAAACTATTTACCAAGATCGAGATAACTATATCTGTTTCGAAAATGGGATTTTGGCGGTATATAATTACGAAAAAAAAAAAAAAAAATCACGAGTATATCTGTGTAAGAACGACACAAATCCGACCATCCGTAAATTAACGAAACGAATTTCTTTACATAATTAAAATGAATGATATTGTTTTTTTGTTATTAAAACAATTAATAAATATATATTTCTGGTCAAAAAACAAGATAACTCCGTAAAATTTAGGTTAATATTAGCTCTCGTCCCAAAATAATTACCAAAACCACTAAAATCAAATCAAATACCACGCAATCTTTTTTTTATCAGTGGTCTAATGTATCTAAGTTGATTTTAAAATTAATTTTATCGCTAATACAATATTTTTAAAACGGTTTTTTTTTTTCCGGTCTCCTGAAAAGTTTTGAAAAATAGAGTTATCCCGTTCCCGCACGGGCCTACTTCAATTGTAGTAGTTAATTGTCCGCACTTAAACGTATTAAAACAGGCGTGCGCTCTTTTTTAACACAATAAAAACCGTACTACTCGTTATTATCATATTAACGTTTGAAGACATAATTGCTGAATTTTAAAAAAGAAAAAAAAAACCACGGAAACAATGTGTATTGCGTAATCAAATATACGGATTAGACTTGTAATAATCATTCTCAAATAAGTATATTTTTTTATATATTTTTACCTAAAAAGGGCCCTCCAGTTACTTTAAATCGTGCACCGGTATTAACATTAAAAAAAAAAAAAAAACTAAACAATCTGATGATGGTTACGGGGTTAGGTGTATCGAAACGGCACGACGTATTGAGTTTATTTTATTTTAACAAGCGCGCCGAACATGTCGGTACGGGCCCACTCCGCATGCTACACAACCGCCGCGCCGTCGACGGCGTGCTGACGGGCGGGCGGGCGGGCGAACGGGCAGGCGGCGGCTGCGTGAGTTATTGATCGGACTGTTTCAAAACCGACTCCGGGCGCCATTGCAGTGAGTTTCTCATCGACCGGACCTGTCGCTTTAACCGCCGGCGCGTTCGGATACGGAACGAGCGAGCGCGGACGAATGCACACGGCGCGCGTTACGTCGTTACGCTCGCATGGGACCCTGGTACCCGGGGACGCGTTTAAACCACCGTCCGGATCCGATTTTAATTCCGTGTGTATTCGCCCCCACCACACCGGGCGCGCACACACGAAATCGCTCTACACGTCACCCGCCGACCCGTATTAACGTGCACGCAAATTGCATAACGCCAACGATGTTAGGTTTTTAAGGGGCAACGCCGGTAGCAGGCGATTAGTAACGGTACACTTTAACAGCTCGAACGACACCACCACTATATAGTTTCGACGAAATTATTCGGTGGTTTTTGTTGACTATTGTCCGATTTCGATACTGGAAAACGATTGAGATTTATCCGCGTAAGCACTGTCGCGATCGTACGAAACACTTTGTGGAAACGTCTTATATTATTTCAACTCGCATGAAAACTGAAATTGAAAACGTGAAAATATTGATATTTTCAAACCGCAATTATGACCAAACTAAACATTTAAAAAACCGAAAGTGTTCCGTACGGTCTGTAGACATTTTTCTGTCGAATTCAAATATGTTTTTAAAATTAAAAACCGAGTGCTGTATCTACTTTTAATTCCGTCAAAACGATAAGGATAATATTCGGATGTTGATCACGATTTTAGAGACAGGTTCAGAATTTCAGAAAAAAAAAAAAAAAAAATAGTCCTACAAGTTTTGGCACATGTAAAAACATATTTTAATAACGACTCCTTTTCTATAAACAAACAATTTCCGTCGTTCTAATACGTTTTGATGCCATTTGTAAAAAAAAAAAAAAATACTTTGAGTAGGTTCACAGGCACTATGATCACAGAATAAGCAACGAGTAACGAAATATAACGCAAACAAATATAATCAAATCCTATCACATAATTGTATCCGATTACTGATAAGTCAGTAAGGATTTTGACCAATCTTAACGAAGTTGGTCATTGCAACTTGTTCCACAATACACTATTACTACTACAATAATAACCACTATCTACCGAATATCCATCTGGAAGATAAACATCTAACACTTTATTCGGGAGTTTATTCGCCAAATAAGATTATAATTCGACGGACAGTTTATCGAGCGAATAAATGCATTATCGAAAAACCGGGCCTAAGTAGAACAAACGCAGTACACATTATATTTTTATCTTTGTTTTATAGTCGCGAGTTCAAGTGAGTAACAAGTATAAAAATATTTTTAAGTAAATTTGGGCGCGTAGTAAACGAACGCCAGTGCGAGTAGTCTATTTTTCGAATAAAACGTCCAACCATAATGTCCCCGCCGGTCCGATGGACATGGTGATGCGATAAGACTTTTAAAAACTGATTAGAATTATTTATCGACCTTGTCACTTTTACGGATTTTCAATTTGAATTCCTTATAATCGATACTTGAAGTTTTTTTTTTTAAATTTCACAATTTTTAAACCGAGATTGAACGAATTATGGGCCGATATTTAAAATCGTGGCAAAGCCGACCTCTTACACACTTTACGTCTAATTAAAATCTGTTTTTAAAAGTCTTATCGCACCGCTAGGACCATAACATTGGTATGTTTTAGTCGAAAAAACGTTCGTTTCGAATCTGAAAAAGCAATAATAATATTAATATGGTTTTACTATTATCGTTTTTTTCTTTTTGAAAACGCTTGTTCGGTAGGTAAAAATGCTCCGAATTGTTGATATCCAACAAATGATGCGGATTTTTCGCTTGATAATAATTTATTTGAAATTTTTGTCGAAATTGCTATTACTTTTGCCGAAAAATTGTTTAAAATTATTTTGATAAATATTTTTTCCCGAGTTAATTCTCCGACGCGCTCGCGGTTTTTCTAAACAATTTTTAAAAATACTAACAACGTATTGGTTTTATATTTATCGATTTTTGGGCTGCCTTAATTAAACACGACTAATACGTACTATAACCATACCAGATTCCAAGCTCCGCTCAAAATCGTTTTTTTTTACTACAATGATTTATCATTACTTTCAGGATATCAAATAAATTACCATACATTGATATTCCTATATACCTTCCCGAATTTCCATCTACAATAACGGTATACCCACTGGCTTAGGTTTAAGCCCTTTTGGCGTTATTTTTTTTAATAAAAACCGTACTCGTTACTATACGAGTACTGGATAAGGACGTATTCTATTGTTTTTTTTTTTTTTTTATCGTAACGGCCAGGAAGCCCTAATGTTGTACCAGGTCGAGGGCAACTGGTCACGGAAGTTCGGGGGAGGGGATCGGTATAAAAATATGGACTTTTGAGGGCAACTGGTACACGCCCAAAATAATACAGTGATTTCGGTCGACGATGAAGAAATCGTCCATAAAAAAATTATCACATCTTCGCGTCAAAACCGCGACTATATTCACACGGCGGCGGCCGTTTCATCTTCGATACGTGTTGTTAAGATATTGAAAATCTCTCCCTCCACCCCTGTATAAATATTTACGCAATATGTATGTAAAGGCACCCCGTGTGCCAGGGACTAAAATTGTGTGTAGTACGAAATGCCAAGTGCGTAATACGAAATTAAAAAGTGTGCATAGGTATTGTGTTAACACCAAAACATTGCAATCTTTTCAATCCATTTGCCTACGTTTAATAACCTCTGCCCCTTGGTATGTAACAAACAAAAACCTCCACAAAGATTTGAACTTACCAACCCTCAACGACTTGGCCAAATCCCATTACAAAAAATTTCATTCAAAACTTCACGATCATTCTAACCCTTTAATAAAAAATTTATCCTCGCTTCACTTATCCCTAGAAGGTTAAAAAGGCAATGGCCTAGAGACCTACTCTAAATTTAAATAAAAAAAAAAAAAAAAATTTAATTAACTAAAAACTTCTCAACTCATGTCAGGTGGCACTGGCTGGGAGCCTTCCTATTCTTAATTTAAACGTCAAATTAAAAGCTATCACACTTACTAATTATACTCAGTGTATAGATTGTAAATATATATATTTTAAATAAAAATATTTTAGTAAAAAAAAAAAAAAAAAGGTATTGTGTGATAAAAAAAAAAAAAATGCTCCTCCTATAAACCGTCACCGATAACGCGTGCAGTACGAAAAAAATGTACATTTGTACATCCTTTGCTGTGTGCATTATGCAGAGGAATTGCAGTGTATGACCGACCGCGTAAATATTATTATAATATTACTAGCTGACCCGGCGATGCTTTTGCTATTGCTAGACATTGTCACGTTGACCAAATAATATATTTCGCTAATTTATATTCGAAACTATAAAACAATAACTATGAAAATATTTCATTTACATCACGGAAGTTACTATTTCGTCTATTGCAGTTGCTCTTTGGTACACAATATTTTTTTTGTTACGTTGTCTGGCGCGAAAACAAATAAATCCGACGGTGTTCCGACACGAGAACACGATGTGACGTACAATTGGCCATGCTAAAAGAACGGAATTTTCCAGATCAATGCCGCAAACACTTAACGGCTGCCCTTACGGTCGGTTTATCGGCATTGCCAGTGCAAGCCGCACTAGAAATTTCAACCGTTTAAAGTCAAATGACGTGGCGGTCGGAATCACCGGAATGCACGATCGAGTGCGGCATCGATAATACTCAAAACGGTCCGTCTTATTGGCGGTAAAAATGTACCGAAATTGCCACAGAAAAAAAAAAACCCCCCGCTTGCACAACAGTCACTTATATGCATAAGTTCGATGATACGTCGATGGCGTTTTCGTGCATTACCGCTGATACCCCGCACAGCGCAGGGATTATTGCACTGCGATAATTAATAACAGTTTATTGTTTTTATCCTTTGCGTTACCAAGGTGACCCCTAAAAAACCGAATTTCAGCGGGATGGTTATCGACGGGGCGCGGAATTTCAAAACGACTAGTAAACCTTCTACACCGGACAGCGCGGGAAATGTTGCGGATAACCCCCGTGAAAATCGCACAAGCCGTTTTCAAATTATCGTTCGGTTTTCACATAAAATATTTTGCACGTTGTTTAGATACGAACGGATCACGATAATAACGTGCACGTCTGTCGTCGTCGTTGACGCGCGGAAACGTTCTGTATTCGCGTTTCGCCCTCGTATAAATAACGATTTGAGAAAATATTATAATGGCACTTCAAATCGTCGAGTGTACGGAATATACGCAAACCGTAATCGCAATGCGGTCTACTGTCATTATATCTGTACACCGACGGACGTGTGGGTATATTTGCCGACGATATATTTATTTTTTTATAACGCTAGTACGCCCCCGAACCGGACACATTGTCAGAATATAAGAAAAAAATAATAATATTTTTTATCATAATCCGTTTCGCGTTTGTGTCGTCTACTTCGGTTATGGCGTACGCGATTTATATTCATAATTTTTATCGACCAAGCACCCCGCCAGTGTACTTTTAAACGCGACAAAGGTAAAATAAACGTTTATTTTTGGATTTGGTTTTTTTTCGCCGGCTCTATTGAGAATTATCGCGCCAACAAAACATCGTGCTCTCGGTTAATGTGCGTGCACCATTTTGAGAATATACAAAGGCGTTTTCCAGTTTTCAGCGATGTTCAATCGAAATTATCATAATCGTTTATGCGTTCCGAAACTCAACTCGTTTGAACAGATTTTCTAACCGGAATTCAGAGTTATCCAATAACTGATTTCCCATCGGATATTACCGAATATCCGTGCACAACCACCGGTACATACGAAACAAATCGTACTGGCTGACCTAACCTAAACTTTTTTTCTTTTTTTTTTTTGATGTGGTATCGCAACCTACGGGGGGAACTCTACCCGACAGGGCAATCCTTCTCCCGTAGGCGCATCGTTTATTAAAAGAATCAAAATTCTTAACACACTCTATGTTCTTTTTTACTAAAAACGTACAATGTCATAATCTTAATTCTACGATTTGTATTTACAATTTACTGTTTACAATAATATATGCACACGAAATTTACAACTTAGTTTTTAATGTTATAACTACGGCTAGGCTTAACTGCAATGCTATTTGTACTTGCTGTTAATTTATTCAATTTAATTATACGATGGGGTTCTGTGCCGCTCTCTGGCGCTAACTCTCCTCTTGGAGGCCGGCAGGAAGAGTCCCCCCCTGCAACTTGTGAGGGCAGCAGGTGGGCTCCGGTCCGACTACTGCCCATCCCCACCGTAGGGCACGAAATTTGTAATTACGTTAATGTGAGCCCGCCCCGCTTAGGGGAAAACGGGATTTTCCATTTACAATTGTATGATTCATTTTTCTTAATAAATGATGGCGACCCGCCTCCCGAAGTAGTGCCTCACGGCGTTTCCGGGAGGCGGAGATATTGCCGGTTTAAAAAAAAAAAAAGGCGCCACCTCCGGGATCAGTCTTCGGGTCCAGGCGCCGGTTTCGGCCCGGTCCCACTCCTCCTGCCACGACCTTTTTTTTTTTTTTTTTGGTTTAATCCGGCAATACCCCCGCCTCCCGGAAACGCCGTGAGGCACTACTTCGGGAGGCAGGTCGCCGTCATTTATTAATGAAACGAAGTACAATACAGTATGTTCAAAAATCCCCTAAGAGGGGCGGGCTCACATTAAAATAGTATCAACAACGAATTCGTGCCCTACGGCGGGGATGGGCAGTAGCCAGGTTGAAGCCCACTTGCTGCCCTCACATGTTGTAGGGGTGACAACTTCCTGCCGGTCTTCCGGCCGGCGGTCCGGCGACTACGGGGCCCCGACCAACGACGGCGGCGGTGCGCCTGTACTCCTGCCCCGACCTAACCTCCTCTAACCTAATCCGAATCTAGTCGAACCCACCTATTCGCTCGTTAAAATAATATTATAATTATTTAAAAATTAATTTTACCGTTTCATTCGTTTTAAACCGCTCGGATATTAATATAATAATTACTGACGTCCCTAATTAAAACGTACAATACAAATACAAGTGACCGCCGTGAAACTGAACACCTAAACCAGCCGCTATTGTCGGTTTTTTCGCCGATTCGAGCGTTGTGTAACAATAAAAAAATTTAAAGAATAGGTAGAATTCTGTTCATGGGCGAGTGCCACTGTTGTAAGTCGAGTAGTATGGATATAGAGTCAAATTTAATTTATATCGGTACAGTAAATTATATTAATTTGCAACTACGAAACAATTTACGACTGTTCGTGTTTTTCCGTGTCGAATTGTCGACTATTTTAGTTTTTTTTTTTTTTTTAACCAATTGTATCCGCATAGAAGTCGAAAAGTAGTACGCGAAATGCCCGTGATATTACCGATTTCTATCAAAATTTATATACGTTTATTAAATTGTTTTTTTCTAACCACAAAGTACAACTCTTACGGGTGAACATCGCGTCAAACTTTCGTATAGTTCTGCCGGACCAAAATGGCAAAACTATTTTATTCGCATATAAAACCAAATTATAAAAAAACAACAACACCATATCAAATGGTTATAGTAAATATTGCTCGATAATCGCCTCGATTATGTTGAAACTTCTACCACGGCTTAAAAGTAGGTCCAAAGTGTATTCGGCGAACGGTCTCTACGATTGTTTTTACGAAAAAAAAAAAAATAATAATAATAATTCGGCTAATAGCGTATTATAAAATATCGGCACCGTAATCGTTATATATTGTAAAATATACTGCGTGGCGTGCGAAATTTTCACGGGCACGGCCAGTTTTGTAATGGTCACGGTCCATAAACGCGTAGGTGTTTAACTGAAAAAAAAAAAAAAAATAAAATAAAAAAAAAATCATCGAACAATAGGACAAGTCCGCACTGCCGTAATGGCTCGGCCGAGCACACGAGCGTAATAAATAATTACGTACTATGACGGCGTGCACGATCGGCGGCTGTGGGCTGTCGGCGGAAACAAATTGTTCGCAGATTCTTCTCCGCCTTATAATATAATAAAATCTACACCGTTCAGTACCAATGGCGCGTATTTAGGATTTTTTTTTTCATCTTCTTAATCGGTGGGTGAGGTGAGGAGGGACGAAATTAATAACAATTTCAAAATTTCCCATCCTCCCCACGAAAAAAAAAAAAAAAAAAATAAAAACAAACGTCCAACATATTGGCATAATAATTAAACAGATTAAGCGAAATTAAAATTTTTGCACACTTTGGGCGAAGGCTCTTCGCTCGTTGGATAGGTCAGTCTTGGCGGATTTGTATTAATCGCCTCTTTCAATAAAACGATTCTGAGCAGAGCTTCAGTATAGTATGTCTTACTGTATACTGTCAATGTCAATTTCCTATAGAGTATGTTTTTTTTGTACACTGTGTATTATATGAAGAATTTTTTGAAAAATGCGATATAACTTAAAAACGGTTATATAAAAAAAAAAAAAAAAAAAAAAAAAAAAACAATTATGACTACCGATTTTCGAGATTTTTTTTAGCATATATTGGTAAAGTAAATTTAACCTAAAACAAAATGTTCAGATGTTAAAATCCAAAATTTCCCACTTTAAGACTTAAAACCTTGCAAAAAAAAAAAAATGTCTATATATAGCCCAAAATTGAAATCAAATTGTTGACATATTTTTCACGTCATTATAATACAAAGTGTTACATTTTACGTGAAAATTTCAGGTCTCTGGCACAATTACTTTCGGAATTACAAAGAAATAATAAAACTCCAGTTTGACTCGAAATTGTGTTTTAGCCGTTTATTCGTCATTTGCTGGTGGTTTTTTCTGCTACGTTAAAGAAACTATGGGATATATCGAAAAATGACCTTTTTAAAGTACCAACTAGAAAAAATTTGCTACCAGAAACAGCACAGGAGTGAATAAAATCGAATGAAGTCTTCTGGTAGAAAAAGTGTTTACAGAAAAAAAAAATACATTATAAAAAAATAAACATCATTGTCAAACCACACGATCCCCTGATCCGGTCAGAGTCTAAAATCAATAAATAACTAGTGAGTAGATTTATAAATAGTAAATTATAATAAAATCATTTTCTTTTTTCGTTTTGTTTTGCAAAGTGTGAAATCATATTTTCTACATAGATTTTGAAGTGTCAATGTATGTGAAGTTTAGTAAGCCCATTTAACCGTTCTTCTACCATTGTTGATCGTCACCATGTCTTCAATCCGAGTGGATAAAGCAAAGCACAAAACATATGCATAATTTGAAGCCATTTTCGTTAAATTATATAACCAAGCAATTACTGAATTCAGTAAAAAAAAAAAAAAATTATAGAACAATTGTACTGCGCTTTTAAAGCCAACTAAATTGTTAAAGTTTGGTTAGGTTAGATTATTTATTCACATACATATCAAAAGATTTATTTTCCTTAGATAAAAATGAAATAAAATAAAAAAAAAATGAAAAGAGCGCGATCCAAGGATGGGGGGGGGGAGATAAAATTATAATCAATTTTTCGTTTCGCTCAAAATGTAAAAAAAAAAAAAAAATGCATTTAATCAACAAACTATATAAATTAATAACTGACGGTCTTATTGTGTATGCCTACACATATAGAACTTTTCGTTTTGTATCGTACGTTTCTTTTTATTTTCTTCAAATATTCCATAAGTCAGTTTGGGTTCGAGATAAAAAAAAATAAAAAATAATTTTGAATGGTTCGACCGGTGTTCGTTAATTAGTGTAATTTAAAACTATAGCTAGGAAAACGAATGGATCATCGCGCAACAAACCTGCTTATGCGTTTTCGGAGCGAGAAAACCCGGTCACGCTTAAACTATATAAGGAAATAAATTAGTAGGTCACGTAATATCTGTTTTTTTTTTTTTTTTTTTCTTATAGCAAAAAACCAAGATCAAATATTGCGTTTATTTGTATCGCGTTAGTAAACTATACTAACCGGGCGATCAATCGATTCCATTGTGGTAAAAGGAAAATATGAAAATAACGTTGCCATAATGTTACGAATGTAAATTAATTAGAAAAAATAAATAATTCACGTTGAGTGTTGCCAGTGGGCGGCTTCTTATTCAATTTTTCACGTTCTGTCTTCTCTTAGCACATAAGCTTATTGTGCATTATTTGTATAGATTGTTTATTTCTAATTAATAATAATAAAAAAATAAAAAAAATTAGAAAAAACGCGTATATGTATAACGGACGCCCGTCCTACTTTATCGTCTGCCGAGCAGTTTATTCATTTTTTTTTATAACAACGAGCGCCATCTATCCGCTAATCGATTAACGACGCTACGACGGCCGGTGCGCTTATTTTCCGTACGTTTGTAGACCAACATCGGAGGCGATGGTAAATTGCACACACTTGCCGATGTCCGATTGAAATTTGTATGAAATATGTACGTGCATCGGTTGGCGAATTTTCTAGGTATCCTAAGGAAGTCGGTTTGCAGTTTTTCGAACACCTCCATCAAAGGATGATATTATTTTTGAAAATTCCCGTAATAACACCGAATTACAACATTGGTATTTGTTTCAAGCACGGCCGAGTTTTACATCGAATATCGACTTCCTAGAGAAACGTTAGAAAACGCTTTTGTCGACAAATGCGTACGTATCGTACAAATTAAAATCGGACATCGGGAAGTCTGTGTAATTTACCATCGCTTATTCGTCTAAAAAAGTGGTTCTCAACTCAACACTTGGGCACGGATCACTTTTGTAAATTTTCCGCCGTCGCGGACCACGACTTTTTTTTATTATCACTCCCCCTCCCTCACCTTCTCCTTAAAACACTTATTTCTTTATACTTGTATAGTATACAATTTACATGTACATAATAAATTCAGAAATACAGTATGTGTTCTCATTTATCTATTGACAACAGAGTAATTTAGTACGGAAATAAGGTGATAGAAATTCAAATTTTGGTATTTAATCAACACGGAAATAAGACTTTACATGCTTAAATTTATTGATTTTCATTCAACGCGAAAAAAATAATATAAATATAAATCGATATGTATTTATTCGGTGTGATATATTAACACGCGCTTCTATGACCAGTTGTGGGATAATGAATTACGTACACTAAACCGTATACAATATGAAATACAATTTCGTTCGTTATTTTTTTTTGTTGTTTAAATTTAAATTTCCCGTATGGACGTATGGAATCCAACCACCGGGATCGGCGAAAAAGTCAAATTTTTAATAAAATACAGGCATTCCAAAATATTACACTTTGAAAAATTACAAATGTCTCTCTCTATCTAGACATGACCCTTTACGAAGACCTAGGCGTCAAAACAGTAGCAGAAGAAGCTGCTGTTTTCTATAAACGTTTTTATATTAGATTAGAAAACCACGAAAATCCTCTGATAAAAAGCGCTTACATATCCCGTCGCACAACTCAAAAGAAAATGGCGTAGTGGTCTTTTAACTATATCAAATTTTTAACGTAAATTTCCAGTCGAGTGTCGCCTTACACACGCAACCCCAATAACGTTATTATTATTGTTATTTGTTTTTTCTTCACGTATACTTATTGTGCTTGTGGTATATTTCGTAAAATGAATAAAAAAAAAAAAAAAAAAATTAAAAAAAAAATTGAATTTAACAAAATTGATATTCGTGAGAGGAATTCTTTACCGTCGCGGACAATCGAAAATTGCGAACCACTGGTCTTAAACGTCAATAACAATAACGTAAAATGAAATTTTATATTTCGCGACGGTCGCGAATGTTTCGATCCGTTGCCGCGTGCACGCGCGTGCGAATGTTCGTCGGTGGTCCGGGTGGTCCGGCGCGACGCCATTGCTGCCAACATTAAACCGACTAGGTTATTGATCAGTAAGCAGCGGTTCCCAAACTTTTTCGTCCGACGACGTTCCATTTTGGACGACCCGATGCTGTCTCGTGGCGCCCACGATGAAAAACCAACGACCTTTTTTTTTTTATATCTAAATAAAAAAAAAAATAAAAAAAACATTTTTAATGAAGAATTTGGTAATATTTTTTTTTTTTTTTTTTTACGATAATCATATACATTTTCAGACCAGAGTTATCTCCGGTCGGAAGCGCGGCGCCTTGAACTTTGGGAACCGCTGCGTTATAGAAATACAGACCGAAAATAAAACTATCCAAATAATGGACAACAGGCCGTCGTTCAAAAAAACTACGTATTTGGTGACAATAATAAACTATATTATTATTTGTTACACCCGATCTTATATATATATTATATATTTACAAAATAATGCCGATAAAACGATTTTATGCCGAAAGTATACATTTCGATTATTCCGTTGGAAGCGACGGCGGTTTTCAGTGTTATTTTGTGTTGAGAAATATTTTTCTTTTATTGAAAAATGGACAATGAGTGGCGTGACGGACAAAAAAAAAAAGAATGATTAAGTTTAGGTGCACCGAGAAAAAAGAAACACTTCTGGAGGAATTTTTAATCCAAAAAGGAAAAAAGTGTACGAATTGATAATACTTGCAATAATCAAGTAATATTATATAATATATGCAAAACGTCAGGGCTATTGTTTCAGATTTTGCGAATACAAATTTATTCCTAACTGAATTGCAACAAAAAAACAAACTTAATTTGAGAAGATAATTTTTTTTTAAATAATGGGTGATGAAAATCATTTTTTTTTTTTTTTTTTTGTTACGATAACAAAATTATTATTTTCAAACGTTAAAAACACAAAAGCCTGAGGGCGCCGGGGAACCTATGGCCATTTTTTAGCCCTTTTTAGGCTTGGAAAACTTTAAAAATATTCTGGCAATTTTTAAGCTATTTATAGGAATCTGAAATTTTCGATTTTTTTTTAGTTTATATTTTGCTCTATGGTCATGAAATGGTTTTGGCCGAGCAGAAATAACAACTTTTCTACAAGGCATCTACTTTGCTCCGATGTTTATGTGTAGAATCTTTTCTAAAATAATTTTAGATGGGTTTGGTGCATTAAAGAAATCATTTTTTTTTGATTTTCGTTGTAATTTTCCTAATAATTGGAAAAATGTACGGCAATTTCATTATTTTCAATTTCTTTTTATTGATGTAATTCAGTTACAAATAATCGTAGAGACTTGAATTTTTTATATAAAGCCTATACCTATCTAGGCGTAAACAAATGTTCAAAATATTCTGAACATTTTAAAAACAATTTATCGACATTTAAATATTTTTCTTAATTAACTGAACAAAATTGTTTTGGCCGAACAGAAATGCACGAAAATTTGACCAAGGTTCATGATAAGTTGTATCTATACGAAAAAAATGAACGTTTTTAATAATATTTTTTATATGCGTTTAAAATGTAAGTTCAACTGCATTTTCTGTGTATTACAGACTAATGATATCAACACTGAAATAACTACTGTCACTAGTGTTACTAATAATTTAAAATCGTATTTAATAAATGTCGATACTCCGTATGATAACTTTGCATCCAAATCTACTCCGGAAAACCAAAATAGTTCTGTAGAAATTAATAGTTAATTTGATGATATGATTGGAAGAAGATTTATCAATATGAGATGTTTTTGAAACTATCCAGCTAATAAGACACATTTCGTGACTTGGAATTTACTAAAGAGAAGCGGAAAGGATTTTTTAGTACTTTTTGTTTTACTTGCAAAATATGTGGCGTCAAAGAATATACTCACACTGAAGATCAATCTGTTACTAAAAATATGGATCTTAATATGGCTTAATATGGTTAATATTTTTATTAAATAATGATAATATTGTACTAGTCATAATATTTGAATATTTTTAATTTATTTTTGAAAAATAAGGCTTTATATGTTAAAAATTCAACTATTTTCATCAAAAATATATTGTTTAATTTTTATGAAATACGATACGTGTTTGAGGCATATTAATAAGTACGAAATTTCTGTAAAGAAAAAAAAAACTCAGGAAATAAACGATAAATAATATAACAAAATATGTAATAAGAGTAACTAAGGAGGATTATTTAAGGCGTTACGTATAGGCAACTTAATGAACTTTTCTTGTCAATCTATTGACTCAAAAATATTCAAATTCGCTTTTATAGTAAATTTAAAAGGACCTCGAGTCCTTATCACGAGCATTTGTTGTATTATATGAAGTTCATTCAAAACATGTTCACGAGAACCGAAAAAAGTACCTTTCAAAGTTATTTTACTCATCGTGTAAATGAAGGAAAACAACATTATTCAGTGGAAATCACTTAAGGGTTCCGCGAAACTTAAAAACTTTTTTTCAACATATTCAAATCTCTACTAACACGTACTACTGGAGTTGAAATATTCAATCTTTTAAATTATTTTCTCGAAGAGAATAAAATACCATAAAATATCAACTGCGTCGATATTTTGTACCGATGGATCAAAGGCTATGAGTGGTATAATTAATGGACCTATACAGCGTATTATAAATTTTACCAAAAACTGTTCTAGTGGTCACTGCATGATATATAGGCAGGCAGTCGCTGCAAAAAAGCTATCTACCAGTTATAAGAATGCTCTTGATGATGTCGTCAAAATCATAAACTTCATAAAATCTCGGCTTCTAAATAATCGTTTTTTTCAAAATCCTATGTGAGAACATGAAAAGTGTACATACTTATCTTCTATTACATACTAAGGTCAGATAGTTATCTCGAGGAAATATACTTACTCGTATTTTAGAGCAAAGAGACAAGGTGCGTGCGTTTTTTTTTTTTTTGTGGACACAATTTCTAATTAAAAGATCTATTTCTTGATCAAATTTGGCTACTTAAAATTGCCTTTTTAAGCGACATTTGTTATAAAGATCAATTAGCTTAATTTTACTTAAATTTAGTCATTTTTATTGCAAATAGTACTTACATAAAATGTCACAATAAAACTATTAAAACAAAGTGGGGGTTCCACGATAAAAGTGGATATAAAAAAAAGGCTCCACGGATAAAAGGACATTAATAAACGACGGTCTAGAGTATGACACGGGTATTGGTTTCAATTCATTTGAATGGTATCTATTATCCCATAGATATTAAAAATTGATCTTTTTTTCGCAATACGTAAAACTAGTGACTTATTTTTTTATTTTAAATTAACATTTAACCAAATGTTCCCTAGATAAAGTTTTGTTCTTTAATTTTCATCGTCCGGAGACAATAATAATTTGTTGACACAGTTTATTTATGTTTGAAAACGCTCACGCTGACATTTTCTAGAATATTCGAGGAAAATTAATATTATAATGCATTCGCGGGAACAAATATACTGCGGTGTACACTTAGTTATCAAACTTTGCGTGAATCCGGAACTCGTGCGCTTCCGGAGAATATTATTACTCACCAACAGGGCCAGATAAGGAGTGGGAGGGGTCTAAAGTAGTCGTGATGACTCCTCATTCTATAAAAAAATATATATGTATACAAACGGAAATAATATGAAATCATTAATGCAGTTTGGAGGTTTTTTTTAATTTTAAAATGAATAAACGCAGTTTAAACTATAATTCCTGTACAGTTATGGAAAGACAAAGTCAGGAAGACAGTCACCGGATGCGATTTATTTCCGTTAAAATTTATAATTTTCGTTGCCGGAATTTTATTTACCCACCCAAATGGATTTTTCCCGGCAAAATTTATTTATCATAGATAAATTCCCACATTAACCCATAATTCCCACTCCTATATTAACGCTACATCGGGTAGCGGTCTGCTTATAAAGAAGAGAGAAGTACCTCTTGAGATGTTTCTCTTTCTGGTATCGGGTAATATTTATGGTTAGACCAGCATTTCCTAAAGTTTTCCTCCGACGGATCCCTTATCTCGATAACTCGAATTCCGAGGGAAATAAAAATTAATTCGACTTACGTATTTGTCGTGTTATAAAACTGGAATTTTTTTTTAAAATATATTACCGTTTTTATTTTTCAGTACAATTGAAAGTGTACTTGGCGGAATATTAAATTGTTCAGAAATTTCATTTTTAGATCTACCACTTTTGGTCACCTCGTTGATTATGTCACATTTTTTTTAGCAATCGTTAATGTAACCAATTTACATTTAAGAGACATAACTGCACAGTACAAATTTGCACGCTTACACAACGTAGATAGAAGGCAACTGTTAATTTGTCCACAGTACAATAGTAATGTCATATGTACATTTATGTTTGTAAATCGGTTCTAATGATAAAATTTAAATATTACCGACTTTGACTTATCTGTGTACAATTACATTTACCTTCGATTTATCGCGATAGTTATTGAGTGTATACGAATTTCAAAGGGACCAGAAATAAATTCGAGTTATCGAGACTCGACTGTGGTAATAATTGTATTGCTTTTTTTTCTTCTTAACTAAATGTACATATTTTTACAATATAAAATTAAACTTATTAGAAAAGTAAAATGAACAAGTGTATATAATATCAATAACTAATTGAAAATTGTCAGTGTGAAGGGCGGTGTCAGGAGGACGCCAAAGCGGTGATATAAAATACAAGTTCGCGGACTTCCCTCGGGTATACTCAGCCTAACAGTTAGACTAATCGAAATATACATTTACGACAACATTTTTTAGACGATAACTGATATGGAGAGAAGAGTGACGGTCAATTATTGATAAAATAATGTGTTGCTAGTATATCAGGGGGTGGTCGTTATTTTTTAAATTAAACAATTCGATTGCGAGTACCCCAAATTTGTTTCTATTCATTAAGCAAATAATTAAGATACTACTTGCACCACAATGGGGTCGGAGTTTTATGAATCGGAGATGATTTTTCATTTATGTGCGTATATTCTTTTAAATATTAATATTAATATCAATGTTACGCATAATATATATGAAGAACTATTATTGAAGTACAATGAACTCTTGTTGTGTCGAATCTCAAGGGGAACAGGAAATAGTTCGAGATGTCGAATAATTCGTGACATTGAATTTATTCAAAATTTTTTTTTTTTTAAAAAAAGGTAAATTATTTGAATGCTTAAAATACATAATTTGAATACTTAACATACACATTTATGAACTACAATATTTAATAAATTCATTTTTTTTTTTAAATTTCATTAAAGTTTGGTTTTTTATTACTTTTATCTACAACGATGTCTTCCGAATTGGATAATACAAACATCTTCCATACTTGTAGTAGTAGTCAACTATTTATTGATTTTATGGCGTTTATCGACGTCCAAATAAAAAGTTATCTTTTTTAATATTCCCACTATCGAACGTCAAAATTGTATTTTTCTGTTTCGTAATTGACCATCATTTGGTGGAATGTTGAATTCTTGAGCGATTTCACATTTTTATGGTCACCTTATTCAACTAAAGATATTATACGAACTTTGTCTGAAATTATAAGGACAAATTTAATTCGCGCTTGTTATTTTCCATTTCATGACTATAGCGAATTTACTGCACAATTTTCTGTTCTTACCTTAACAAAAATGTTATTTGTGTGTTCGAGATGACGAAAACGATTAATTTTTTAATCAAGTTATCGAGAGTAAAACGCTATCGATGTAACTACATATTTACTAAATAAACGTTTCTTATACATTTTTTGTTATAAAATTGATGGTTTTCCGTAAAATTGAAAAATATTGGATTAGTTTTTAGTATTTTACCATTAATCTCTTAATTTTAAAAATAACGCAACATATCGTACATTAGTTTAATTATAGTTTATAATATGCTCTATACAATAGGTATATTAATGTTTTTACAATCATTTTTTTGTAAAAAAGTATAAAATAATAGTTTTTTTTTTAGAAAAATGTATACAGTTAATATGGGTACTGAGTGTATACTGAATAATTTTATAGTGTTTTAATTCATTTAAATATTAAATCCACCCCACCAATCATTTTAACAATATAAAATAAATTAAAACAAATTAAACCGGCTGATAAGATCAATTGCATTCAGGTCCGGACCTAAGGAAGAGGAATAACTCCCCCAACACCAATTTGTTTAATTTCAGTCGTGAAGTTTTGACATGGAAATCGTCTTGAGTAGGAATTATGCAAATTGTTAGGTAGGTATTTTCAAATAATAATTCGATAAATTTATAATAATAATATTTATCAAGTCAGATTAAAGACTGAAATAATGTTTAATATTTCTACGTCACGATTCAATAGAACAAATTAAACATCGATAACCAACGACTAGCCAAAATAATTTCAATTTGTGATAAGAACAGAACAATACGCCATAGAGTGGGTACTCTATGCAATCCAAATTACCTATCACTTATCAGTTATGTTATCATGATGTTTAACGTTTTTTTTTTTTTTAATCGTCTATCAATTATGTAATTTTCAATTTTGTTTCGTTTGTTTGAATAATTATTGAATAAATGTAATAATTTAATAACGAACAACATAGAGAGCAAAACAATACAATTACAGTGTCTATCGAGCAATAGTGATTATTACAGTTAACGCGAAATGAAACATCATGCCGGTAATAAAGTACGGGTCAAGCATTTTGGGGCACCCGATAATCGATTTTTAGCCGTTTCTGCCATTGCTACGACAAAAAAAAAAAAAAAAAAAAATAATCAAGTATGTATTCATTTGTGTTTTTTAAATATTTATTATAGCCATTAAACTCAGTTTATCGAGTGGCAACTCGCTTATAAATATTATACGAATTCCTAATCGCAAAAACGTCTAAGTAGCCGAGGTCTTTTAAAATGTGGTGACAATTTTGAACGTTTTCGACCAAATAAGCGGAACATACCGTGAACAATACCGATACGGATCTGTACGTACCGTAGAGTAATTTTATATTACTCTAAGATGCAAACCAGCCTCATCAAATCAAGGCGATGTTAAAATATTTACAAGTGTGGTTAAGAATGTAGTCGGCAATTTTATTAATATTTTTGCAGTATTATGTATAAGCGCATCTATAGGCAACTAAATTATACTACTCGGCGTTGTTGTTGCGTAAATATTATTTTTTAGGTAACCGTAGAATGACACGTATAAAATGCACAGGTGCCGTTTTTTTTTGTAATTCATTAATGTATTTGGTTTTATATCGACAATTTACTAATGTGTCAAAACCATATGGTTATTTAAAAATAACATTATTCTAAATAGTTCCGCGGAGAATAATAGGACATTAAACACGTTATTAAAATAAAATACCAATTTCGAATATTATGCCTACAACAATCCGTGTGAATACTTATTTTTTAAACGATTTAATAAATATTATTATGATTGGACTTGCTGCAAAATCATTGCGACCGTGGCCTAGTTAGTAACGGGGATTGTTTGGTTTAAAAATAATTATTCGTATTTTATGGTTTAACAGCAATATATTTCGAATATCGATTATCGTTTTTATCTATTCATAGTTGACCGATATAGCACGTCGCCAGTGGCCTAGAGACGCGCAACAGCGCTAAAATGTTGTAACGAAATCGGTCGGGAGAACAGAAAAAAAACGGTTTTTGTACTATTTTTTACGGCAAAAGCACTCAACCAATATAGGTTTAATGATCATCGAACTATTCATTTTTCTTATTATTAATTATTTGTATTTTACATTTCGAGCGTAACGAGGGTTTTTTTTCCCGTCTGCAAACGACTTTTCTATCAGAAATATTGTTCCAACCATCAGCATCCGGGGGTGGGTACATTTGGTAGCAGATTTCGTCAAGTTTCCTTAATAAGTTTAAGAAATACCTGGGAAAAAACTTCGGTATAACGAGAATATTAATGCCATATCTCGTTTGTGAAACTTTTGAGTATGTTTTTTTGTTGTAATTCCGTTTATAATAACATTAAAGACCCGAAATATTCACTAAATACATATATTAGCCCTTTCTAGACGCGGTACAATTTTCAAAACATTCTGGCGTTTTTTTTTTAAATTTTATATAGCTATTTAATTTGAATTTTGTTAATATTTATTTGATTTTATATGAATTAAATTGCTACGGCTCAATAAAATGTTCAACAATTTAAGATAAAAAAAAAAAAAAAAAAACAAGGACAATTATAATTTATTTTGTAGTCATAAGTTAATACAATTTTTAATTTTCAAATACATCAATACATTTTCAACCGAACTTTGTTCAGAATTGTTGTCCGTTAGCAATGAAACGATTAATCGTTTCGTACAGATATTAATTAAATTCTCCTCTATATCCAATCTACTCAACTTACCACCTATAACAGTGGCCTATAACACATGAGCAGTATCATACATTTTTATTGTTATTACTAAATTAGTTTTATATTCAAATTTATACGGTATTTATAAATAGTAAGAGATTAATTTAAAAAAATTAATACTTATTTTTTGTTTTATAAACACTTAATTTCTCTTTTTTTTTAAATTAAATTTTGGAGTGTTTGGCAATTATAAGTCATATATTAAAATACCGTTTCCTTTAAATGGTAATTAAATGGCATATTAATTATTATTGCAAAAAAACTCGAGAAATTACTTACAAATTTATAATGTTGGGTTAAACAAGAATGTATAAGGTACATGTTTATGATTATTTAGAATTATTGTATTTTATTATTGATTATTTTTTTTTTGGAAAGAATTATTGGGGTCGTCTTATGACATTAAATGGTCCGGATTTTCTTTAAACACCTAAAATATGATGCTGATATTCTCAACAAAAAAAACCCTACAAATATTCTCATTAAATTTTCTATAAAATTAGAAAAATATGCAAAACTAATCAATGATCATCAATATATGTTATATTTTAATTCTTTAATATGCAATTTATTTGTATTATTTATTGTTTTACAATACACCATAAATAATTTTTTAAGTGAGGTATACACTTGCATAATAGATTAATTGTATTGTATAGTAACAGTAGGAACTTAAAACAACAATATATATTTATTATAAAACATATAAAAACAATATTCCTTTGATATATTTGAATTATAGTGAGGCATGACTACGGCGACTTAATAGTACCATCACTGAGAGTTTTTTTTTTTTTTTTATCAAAATAATAATAATAATGAAAAAAAAAACGATGTTTTGTAAATGATTCAAAACATTTTTTTTCAGGTACCTAATATTATTGTTTTTCGCAATTTATAAAATATACCAAAATATACCTTACCTTTTTCTTAACATTTATTTGAAAAATATACAATCTGTAAATAGTATTTTACAATAAGCATATGTGATTAAAACTAATAATTTTATACATGAATGGCTTGATTTAAGAAACTACCCAATAGTAACACTTAACGTGGGTTTGGAGTTAGGTTTTCAAGTTACGTGGTTAGAAGGTCCCTACACCACGTTTTGTTGAGTCTTTTTGGAGAGTTTCCAGGGATGTTGGCAGAATCAAGGGGCGAGGATCAAGGGGTTCCCGGACACCGCGCCGTCGGTCTCGTATCGGCGGAGCGGCCGCCGTGGCCACTCTGGCGGAACGCCTGTACTAGGCAATTCCAGAACGGCACATCACGGCGCGTCCCCAGGTTGCGGATAGGGGAACGGCCTTCATATCTGAAGGTTAGCTCCGATATAAGTCAGTCCTGAACTGAGCGAATAAGCAGTCGCGGACAGCGTAAAAATAGGGTAAGGCGAGCTCTTTAGCCTTGGCTGGCAGCCGCCCTAGAGGAAGGAAATCCTCGATAAAAAATCCCCCTGGCGGTAGGGTTAAAACGCAAAGTCTAGAATTTACCTCAAAAAATCAATATGGAAGAAAACCAAAAAAATCACAGCCACTGCTACAGGGGTTTCGGATGCCCCAGAACCGGTATCGTCCGACCATGGGAAACTAATAACGTTTGAAAGGAAATCCGCACGTTTGGAGAGAAGGACCGGTACACACACCACCTACAATGAAGCCCAGCGCGGGGACGGCGGCCTCGGCAAAACTCGGAGCCGTTCTGAACCGATTCGTCCTTAAAGACGGCGTGAGCGAGGCGCACGCTCTCCTTCGTGTTTTCCAGCTCTCGCTGAACACGGAAGGCGGCGTTGCTAACACTGGTCGTTGCCAGCTTCGTGCTCCCGGCGGCGGGCGCGGTAAAGATCGGCGAGGCCGGCCGAATTCAGGTCGGACGGTGCCGCTGCCGAGTCAAAGTACTCGGCAAAAGGCCTCCCCGATCCTGTTATCGGTGCCAGGACCGCGGACATCACGCTGCCGTCGACGTCGCTATCGGTGCAACGGCGAGGGCCACGTCACCGCGAACTGTAGCCACGTCGGTAAGAGGATGCGGCCGCCTCAAAAAAAAAAAAAAAAAAAAGGGACGCCGTCAACCAGAGTAGCGGGGAGCCAGCCGCTGTAAAAGACGCGGCAAACCCCTCTACTCTCGAGAATGTAAGGGCAGCAAGCGGGCCTCAACCCGACTGCTGCCCATAACGCGTCTGTGTAACTTAATGTGAGCCCGCCCCGACCGCAGGGGAAAATGGGATTTTTATACATGTATTTATTTAAGAAATTGTTTTCATTTTAATAAATGATGGCGATCCGCCTCTCGACGTAATGCCTTACGGCGGTTCCGGGGGGCGGATATATTGCCGATTCAGCAAGACAAAAAAAAAAAAAAAAAGAATCAAGGGGTTTGAATGGTTAGCAAGGCGAGAGCGAAATAGCTTGTAAGACGATTTTGCATCCTCTGAGACGGTTTGAATGTTTAAGTCGGAATGAAGCGTATGGTTCGATACGTAAAAAGATGCGTTTGTAATCGTACGTTATGTTGTCGATTGAAACATTTGTATTTTATTAGTATTTGTTTTCTTGGTAGCATCCCAAAGCTGAATGCTGTAAGACCACATTGGTTTTAGTAAGGTTTTGTATAGGAGACGTTTGTTTTTAGGCTAATTATGGAATGCCTACCAAGAAGCATATAGAGGGACTTACGTCTGGTGTTTAATTGGATCCGTTTTTTTTTTTTTTTTTTAATATGTTCAGCCTGTTTAATCTGTTTTTTGTCCAACGTCAATCCTAGGTAACGGACTTTTGAGGTCGGTGGAACGATTACAAAAATATACTAAATAAGCTAAATATTTTCTAATCCAAGAAATATTCTCAAATATGCAAAAAAAAAAAAAAAACATTTTCCTGTGAACTCTGTGATGTACGAATTGTCTACGTTTTTTTACTCCTATACGACTGCATACATTCAGTAACGATATGAAAAACCGTATAAACCCGGACTATAGTCATCGGGCGTTTTTCGTATACACGCCTAGTATAATTGTTAATTTAAAAATTAATATATTGACAGCCGACAAAACATTTTAACTGGCAGTCATTCGAAGTGTTTACAATATATATGCGTTTACAACATATGTGCGAAGTACCGAGAAACTATAAATATTACATTCAAATACGCTCTCGATAATAATATAACGACCGACGTTTTGTGTGACGTGTCTAAGTATGGTGTATCGAATACATCATATTAATATAATATTACGTGTATACAACTACGGGAAATATTGAACAGTTGTCACGTTCAAACAGTTTTGCGTTATATAAATAATAATAATATTTTGTATCGAAATTTTGTTGGAAAAAATTGTCTCTTGTATTATAATGTGGCGATAATAACGATAATTATTAGCAGTATTCGGAACTATAGCATTTGCATTCTTTTGTTATTTATTGTAAAATATATGCGAAATAAACTCGTTTCTGGTTACCGTGATATCAAATCTGATATTTTAATGTGCAAATTTTTTTCATATTTCATAGATTTTGCCATAAAGTCCTTATTTTTAAGCTTTTGTGCTTTTTGTTTTTTTTTTTTTTTGGTGTTGCATATTTTGACAGATTCCTCAAATATTAAACAAAAACTATACAAATTTTAATGGATCAGTGAAATCAAGAAAAGCGCCTAATCGAAAAAAAAAATATGAACACAATTGTATGTTTTTGTTATCTATTCTCGTTATAATATTCGTGTAGGTATAAACAGCTAACGAAGATACTTATTTCAAGAAATAATACAGATTTATTCTAAATTTAAAATAAATTAATTTTTTATGTAATAATAATACCTACTTGAATAATAATTACTAATTAATAAATATTTGAAATGGATATTTTTTTTTTTTTTTGAGATTTTGATGCTTATTTTACGGGCGTTCAGTGCAAATATGACCGCTTATTGTCATGTTTTAAAGAGCAATAAGTCCCGAACTGTGATTATTGGAACTTTTGAAAAGTCGATTCAAATCCTCTCTGAAACCGTATTGTACAAAAAAATTTAACATTACCGAATCACTATAATTATCATAAGTTACATTCATACAGTGTCCTTTTTTTTCGACGAGAAAATAACTGTAACGTCCAATAATAATTTCTATTGTTGTGCAACAGGACGATATCGATATAAATTATTACCATATCGCCGTGTTGGTATAGGGTACACAGTGATTTAATACTTTAATACTCAAAAATATCAAATAAATCAGCCTATAAATAGCTCAGAAATCTTCAAAATGTATTGAACACTGTACACGTTTATAAAGGGCCAATTCCAACGACTTATATAAATTTCAGGTCTCTACAATTATTTTTTAAGCTAGTTAAAACAAAACGAAACAAATCGAAAAAAATGAAACCATGAAACCATTATTAACCACCGTAAATTGTCTCGTTGTTTCCCGGCAACAGATTTATTGGTGACGGTCGAACGGATTACACGACAACAACGACCGTATTGTTATAAAGTAATGAACCTATACGCGCGTATTAAAGCAACGGCAAGAAACTTAATATTAAGTGACGTTGAATAGAAACCTCAAACAGATGCGTTTTATACTTGATTAACTAATTAAATGACGTATGGTCATATTGTGACTTGGTCGGAAATAATTTAATCCAGCCAAGTGCAAGTTGATGTATTGTGTTTTACACAGGATTGAAACGTATAATACGGTATGGTTATGGTGACCAGACATATTCTTTTTCGTAGGACAGTATTATTTTCTGATGCATTGTCCCAGTGTCAATAACAATAGTGTTAAGTACATCAAATTGTACTAATTTTTTTTGAAAATGTTACCGGCTAATACACGTTTATGATTCGATTGTCCGTTTATATTTTATGGTTCGACTTAATGCATATTAATACAATATAATATTTTGGCACTTAAGTATGAACCACGTTTAAAATATAATATAATGGTTTTCATCGACCGACATATAACTAGATAATAGCAGATAATATTGCTAATAGCTGAAAGTAACAGAATATTATTTGGTAGCGTGGTTAATTCAATTTGTTATCAAAGTTGTGTATTACCAGTGATAGTGACTATCGCATTACGGAATATAACAATCCACAGTTAACAAACGGTCCAAACCTCCCAAAAGGTATATGTATTCTTAAATTGCTCTACAATGAGCCCACCACGTATTAAATATGTATTTAATTCAAATTTACAGAACGAGTTTACTTTTATAAAACAGACTTCAATATATCCCCATAATGTGTACTGTGAAATATGTAAAAGTGAATTCGATAGCGGTCGCAGCAACATAAAAAATCATCATATCAATAAAAACAACATCAAGTAGTATTAATTGCTGCTTCATCTAGTCAAAAGGTAAATAATTTTTTTAAAATTATAGATCTTATCACTGAAAATTTGCAATTTGCCGGGAAACTTTATAATATCAAACATATGCAAAGTTTTAGATCCTAATACGTTTTAAATATGTAATAAAGTTTTGTATTTAAAGTTTTATTTTTCAGTAATTATACATTAAAATATTTTTTATATTTTCAATGTTTCATAGTATTTTCATAATAAATACACACACCTAACAAGTCAACATTGTAATGAAATTATATATTTGAAATAATTCGTTTGTATTGTTGATAATAGAAATAGAAATAATAGAGTAGGGTAATAAGATAAAAAAAAAAAAACAAAGTATATAAATGGGTACAATATAAATTGACCAGTTCTCTTAAGGAGGGGTTTTTTTTAACGATAGAAGAGCTAAGTTTTAAAATTTACTTTTTTTTTTGATTTTTATATCTAGTCACCATAAGTATAGTATAAAACACATACTATACGTACGTATAAATTGTATAGTATAAAACACATAATTATATACTTTTTATACAGTATAAAAATAAAATCATAAACAAAAAAAATTTATAAACTAAGCTAACAATAAAACAAGAGTATATAAATTATAAATAAAAAATTGTGGTGCTATCGTGGACTTATAAGTCAATGTACTCGTGAAATGTATTGCATTTTTATATTATTAATTTATACACGAAAATTAAGAGTACATACTATTTAATATTTAATAAAGGCTAAAGTGGTATTCAAGGAAATAGAAAAAAGCTTTTTATTTTATATGTTTACACACATTTTATTTTAAAATATGAATATATTCTGTGTCTGTAGCAATATTTTATTATTTTCTATTTAAATAGGTACTCGTAAGAATGAGAAAAGAAAATTACATTAAATCGATTTTTTTTTATAATTTATAACTAATATATTTTTACTAAAAATTTAATTTAATATCTGAAACATAAAGTATTATTAATTTTTAATCTTTTAAGTGTAACGTATAAAACGTTTTATACGTGTATATTATCAACCCTGGTTTCACATAATATTTTTATTTACGTGTAAATATGATGTTATATATATAGAAAGTCGTTCATTATTGATTTTCGATTTTATGAAAATTCACAATCTCACAGTAGTTATTTTAATTTTAATTTTTTTTCTTATGTGTGCAGTAAATTTGGAGTCACTTCTCTTAAAATTATAGTCGACTATCCAAGTAAAACGAATTACTTTCGGGGTACAATAAGTTCCACCACGAGAATCGTATATTCTATGTAGTAAAATATAATTTAATTTTTTTTTCATCTAAATATACAAAATGTATTACATAACAATCTGAACCATAATTCGGGATGAGTACATCAAATATTATGCTGATATATTACTATTATGTTTACACGAGTGGAGAAGAGACTCCTATTTTAAGCATACGGTTTAAAAAAAAAAATGAAAAACTTAAACTATTCGGAATTAAGAAATTACGAAAGAACTAATTTTACCAATGCCTAAACATCAAAGCTGGAATAATGAATAATAATATTTACTCAGTTAAGTTAAATTAATTGAAAAAATGATGACGAGTTTACACGTTAAAAGTTAATTGTTGAAAATATTATTATTAACATAATTTTTATTTGTAAAATTGTTATTATCTTACAGCGAAAATGATTAAACCCGGAGATAGTGATATTTTTAAAAATAAGGTTAATCTATATTTCTAAAAAAAAATAAAAAAGCAAAAACTAATACGTCGTGTCTGTAACTTTTTCGTTTGACGATATTTAAAAAAAAAAAAAAAAAAAATAGTAATAACGTTTTGTCCTCATTTTGTTAGGTATTTTGTTGGGCATCTGTGCACAAACTGTAATTTCAATCTAAACGAGACGATTTACGTTCAACAAGTAACACAAAATATACGTTATGTGGCCCGTCGGTTAGGCTGAGACAGTAAATGCGGGTTTGGCCTCCTCTTAATTTCCGTAACCGATATAAATATATATATTAGTGAGTATACAGAAGTTAGAAAATAATACGTAATTCTGCTATATGGCGTGTTATTATACTGTTTGAACTTCGTTCGTATTGTATATTGTTACCGTGACCGAATGACTCACGACCTAGTTTATCGTCTATGCCGTGTAGGTTTGAAACGCACCTCGGAAATATATCGTTTTAATTTCGCGATAATAATTGTTTTGCGTGTTAAAATTAATTTTAATTTTTAACGATTAATAACCGTTACGCAACACCATCATACTAATTAATAACGAACGCCGATGTTCATTTCCTCTACTTTTACGTTTCCATATTTTACGCAGGGCATAATAATATCATAACGCCTCTTACACGGCTGCTGTGATGTCAATTCGCGTCCGATACGACTCCACTGACCGTATACGATTTCGTTTACGAATACTTAACCGTAACGCTGATTTTATATTTAAAAATAAAAAAATAAAAAATAATATATTTTACATTTCTTACGATTCTTTGGGCTCCTTTATAGTCAACATCGTAGTGACTATACCTACCTACCGGCTCTCTGCCGTTTTCACCGTACGATAATGACAATTTTACATAGAAAAATCAAGCTAATAATCGGCGTTACTTAATTATATTTTCAAAAATGAACACTTTTAACGTGTAGACTCGTCATCTTTTTTTTTTTTTTTTTTTTTTTTTTTTTTTTTTTTTTTTTTTTTCAATTATCTTAACTTATAACGTTATTCGTTAACTTAGTTCTGATTTTTAAACCATATAATAGACACTGGTAATATTAGTTCTTTCGTAATTACTTGATTCCGAATAATTTAAGTTTTTTTTTTTTTTTTTATCATATCCTTAAAATATTTAGTCTCTTCTCCACTAGTGTAAACGTAATAATAATATATCTTTATTGTACGCCGAAAGTAGTAATTCGTTTTACTTGGATAATCGACTATAATTTTAAAAAAAAAAGTCACTCCAATTTTACCACACGCACGAAAAAAAAAAAAAAAAAAAATACTTCTGAATTATCATATAATCGAAAATCTGGCCTCTACCGGATAAATAAAATAGCCACCAGTCGGTGACCAGTCACTAATGTGGCGCCATACAGTAGTCTAGAATGTTTAGTTCGCTTTCACAAAGTCCAATATATGAAATACGTAAAATAGTAGGCAGGTATCTTATTTTATATTATTATAATATACTACAGCTGTATAACGTACCCATAGTTAGTTAATATTGGTTAAAAAAAAAAAAAAAAACAACAAAAAATTGTATCATAAAATATATTATTAAAGCATTTATATATTGTAGTTCTAAATTAACATAATTATCCCAATATCTTTCATTGTCGTGCTCGTTTCATTGCATTTTTCCACAAATGACGATCGTAAGCGCGTATTACGTTTAAAATTAATTTTAAAACGCCCCGCCACTCATCTGCTACAGCCTGCAGTCTAAATACTATCGGGAAAAATAGAAAAATTACGTTTCGAAGAACATAAGTTGTGGCGTTTAGGTTGAAGTAATAGTCTACCCGCAGATAATAACATTTAAAACGAAGAATATTTTCCAGATCGGTACGCAGTCCGTATTTTTATGTATAATACAAACACCCTTAATGCAGTCCGGAAATAATTTAAATAATCAACGTCATATACGTATCATCCCACTTTTTTCATCGAACGAAAATTGTAAAAATTAATATTAAATTTTAAAATGTTTTTCATTTGATTAATATTTTATTGCTGTTGAGATTATAGGTTATAGTGATAACCGATAATCATATTTTTAATTATCTATAAACATTTCGATTAAGAAGATTGACATAAAAGTTTACTTATAAAATTATTATATATTTGTTATATAATCAATGAAACAAGTTCGCAATATTTGTAAAAATGTACAGTATGAAACGTTAGGAAAAAAAAGAAAAGAAAAAAAGAAACTGGGGACAGTACGTTGTCGTTTTTTCTTTCTGACATATTGTCAAACAAAAAAGTTACAGGTATTTAACAAAAGCGAAAAATTAAAATAGCCGTAACATTTTTGTTTGACGATATTTTAGAAAAAAAGCCACCCGCTGCCCTAGACAATATTCTCGTCTTTAAATTTGGCGTTTAGCGATTAATCTCTAATTTCAACCTAAACGCCAGAATTTATGTTCTACGTGACGTACTTTTGCCGTGTTAGTTAAATTGTAATTGTGATTTTGGCGTGTTGAACTCTGATCGCCGCGGTGGTTTAAAACTCGACCGTTGGTACCAGGGTCCTATACTGAAACAGTCGAACCAGCGAGCGTAGCGCGAATATTAATAATATTTTTTTTACCAATACGGTTTTTATTGTACGACAGCAGTGACTATTGTAACAGTAATAGTATGTAATGATTTGAAATTTTTCATGTTTTTAACTGATTTAAAATTTTTTTTTTTCTAATCATTAACATATACTTGCGATAAACATTGTATCAAATTTTCGAGATTATTTTTACTTAAAAAGTTTTGTTTGCGTACTCAAAACTAAAATAAATCGAACCTTTCAAATGTCTACCAATGAAAAAAAAAAAAAAAAAAGAAACTGAGAAAACCAGAATATCCCAAAAATTGTCACACGTCAAAAAAATGTTTTTTTTTTTTTTTATGTATTAGGTTTTCGGTGAAAATTTCAAGTCTCTAAGATTATTATTGACCAAAAAATATAAACGATATCCGTTTATTTTCGGTTTTTCCCCATTATGAGAAAAAGTACGAGCAATTTCAAAAATTCCCTCACTACGCTCAGAATTTTGAAAAAAAAAAAAAAAAAAATAAACTCATATCAGTTATAAAACAAATAATATAGTCTTTGTAGATTAAGTGTTCAACATTTGTATCATAATACAACTTTTATCATTATTATGGCAATCGTCCTGTATAGATTAATTATCATTCAGTGCGATTAATTGAGAACGCAAGCCACTCATTATCTCGGAAAGTATTAACTGTTTTTAGATATTTTTTTTTATTGACCATTTAAAAAAACAGGCAGCTCTAAAATGTCACATAAGCAATATTTTTTGTCCCCTTTATTTTTTGAGGTCGAAACCACCTCCCAATTTTGATTTCTGATTGGCAACCTATATTGACAACTCTACAAATACATGAAGTTATAATTTAAATACATTTTAGTGTTGATATTTTTATTCGGTAATAGTAATATTTTTATGATAAATTCGTTTTGAAAATGTAATTCCGTTTTATAGAATTTACCATTTATGGCATCGTATTGTGTGTATTTACTACAAAACCGTTTTCTCTTGTTCCCGTAAATAGAAAAAAAAAAAAATAAAAAAAGCGGTACGTACTTCATACCATGGGTCGGTCACCGTGTAAGGTGAGAAGTTTAAAAGTGTTTTCCGATAAAAAAAAAAAAAAAAAAAAAAACATCTCAATAAAACTCGCCACACTCGGGTTATACGAAAAATAAAAAAAAAAACAATTATAATCAATTACGAATGATAAACGGTAACGGTTAACCGTGCAATATTATGTAATAAAATAAATTCAAATTTTTTTCTCAATAAATTATGCCCACGTGTCCTACGACAGTGACATAGAACCGTAATAATTATGTAATATGCGAACAAATGGAATTTAAATAAATGCACTTAATGCCAATATATTAAACTGTATACAAGGTGTACTACTCAGATATAGGTCATGCAAAATAAATTGTTTGGATGGAGATTGTTTTGCAGACTTAAGTAATACCGCAGAAATATATTTTCGTTTAAAATATTTTGTAATATTATTTTTTTTAATTTTTTTTTTTTAAAAACCCATGTATATAGGTCACCGTTGTAGGCGGGAAATTGGGAAGGTATAAGGAATTTCGTTTCTATTATACCGAATGAAACGATGAAAAATGTGTAATCATAAAACGATTCCGAGTCCTCCGTCAGAGTAAACCGGTTACCGGCATAGATATTTTATTGCCTAGTGTCGGTATGAAGTGTGGTAGTAGTATTGGGTTATTCTGTTATTCATCATTGCCAGGAAAGTTATCGTAAAAGTGTTTCAAAATATGACGTTTCGAACCAAACACCACGGGGCAACAAATTTCCATTTCCGAAACCGCATCGTATTTTCGCTTGCCGAAAAACTGATTTCGGTGAACGCCGTCTAAAAATTCGATCGTCTTGGAGGTTGAAATGCATCCGCCGGTACCAGGGCGGCATGTGCCGAACGTCTCGCGACCGAGCAGTAACCGTGCGTATAACGCAATCCATCGTATTCTCAATTAATAAATATATGTGCTTGAACAACTACATAAAAATATTACGAAGATGAAATTGTATAAAAAATTCATTGCTAACGAAAAACGATTCTGAGCGAAGTTCGGTTAGGTCATGTATTGAAATGCCGTGATTTTTACGACTTTCGTCAACATGTACGTTTCAAACGCTTGTAAAAAAAGTGAGTTTTCTTTTTCTTTTTCACCGTTAAGTACAATTTATGACGAACCTCATGTCAAATATAAACTAAAAAAAAAAAACTAAATAATTATTCTTATAAATACCAATAATACGTAAGAATATTTTAAAGATTTTTTCCGCGTCTAGATACGACTAATATTAATAATCTGTGAAAATGTCAAGTCCATACGATTATTTTTAACCAAGTTATAAAGAAAAAATCGGAAATAATGAAACCATTAAATTTAAAATTTTTCCCGTTTTCCTGACGTTTTTTCCTAGATTTTCCCAATACCGTTTTCTCTAAGAGAGAGAGAGAGAGAGAGAGAGAGCGAAAATGAGATCTCTTTGTTTAAGAAAACGAAAATAAAAAAAATGACCTCCAAAATGCTTTCGAAAATTCTAAAATACACAATCTCATTATTTTAGACTATTTATCGTAGTAGAATGGTGTATATAAACCGCAAATAAGTGCAGAATACTCACAGAACACATATCGTAAGAACAGCACCAGTGGTACATTTGCACCACCTTGAATTGGTGGGTGGATACTGGATATATGTTTATATAATTTTGAATAGACTGGAACTTAGTAGCAACTGGCCGTTTTTATGGCCGTGACTGTGATTAAATTTTATTACTAATCTAGAAAACATATACAATATACATATTGTCTTTTACTTTCTATTTGATAATCTTAAATTACTCATACGTCTCAAATTATACGTCCCCACGTACTATATTAAATATATATATATATATAATATATTTGTTACATTTTGTTGTATATTCACTCGGTACAAGTTTCATGATTCATTTTTGAGCGAAAGGTTAATGTAAAATAGTAAAATACTGTTTTTAAAATAATATTCAGTTCGGGATTGATGAGAAAAAAATAAATAAATAAAAGAGTTTTGTTTTTCCGAGCCAAAAATAGCGAAACACTAAACACATAAAGTTAGCGGTGTGTATTAAATCATGTTTTATATTTTTTCATTGTGAGGTCAACTCCCATTAACTTTACAGCGTTTGCCCCTAAGCTTTACATTTTATGCCCATACTGTATTATTATTAAAACGCCAGCGGTGCACGTTTTTTTTTATTTCTCTGCTTATACATGTCGAAAACATAATATTTACCATAGGATTACCCAGCAAGACAAATAATTAAAAAATTATTTATGGCAATCGTTAAATCGATGTAGTGGTTTTTTAATAGGACGCAATTTAAAGAGGAGAATATTTTCGAGGGCAGTGCGTTACTATCTTTCTAAAATATTGTCAAACAAAACGGATAAGGATAACGCGGTTATTAGTTAAATATAAAAATATCTAAAAAATAATAAAAAAAAAAGCTTTAAAAACCACTAAACTACTAAACGTTATAAATTATGTATCTATACGCTAATGATAGATCTGGTGACATTGTATTTTAAAATAATAGAAAATACTAAATGTTTATAAATTCTATTTTTAATTTTTAAGTCTGAAACTACTTTTCGGATTTTTGTTTGAAACAATGACCGTAGTGATTAATTTCAAATTGGATTTGTAATCTATTATATTTCCCAAATATTATCCACAATATTCTGTGATAATTGTAGATTTTTACGATTTTTTTTAACCAAATTACAAAAAAAAAAAAAAAAACAAAGTGGTAAATTGTGAAACCGTACTTGTCCCCGTTTTTCCTACATTTCCCCCCCCCATTATTGAGAAAACTACTACGAAAATCAATGGACGACCTACCTAATGCAATAAGTAGATGAGTAGCTTATGAAAAGAAACTTTTTATAAACTTGAAATTCGGTGCAAGATTTCTATTAGAAAAGCTGTTTACAGACAGAAAAAATAATAAGAAAAAAAAACACACATCAATTGTAAAATCAATACATTTCTTGTTACGTTCAGGATCTAAAAATTGCTAATTCAGGTTTCATTATTTTAATTTTAAAATGCAGAGTAATAAATTTCGTTTATATTACCATTAATCGTTCCAGAATACCGAAAGAAGTTATCTTCTTCTATAATTTCTATATTCGAGTATCATCATTTATACGAGTATACCTACATTGATATAGTAGTAATCGCACAACCGGTTAATTGTACAAGATTGTTTCGTCAAATAATAGAATACTTGTAATTATAATGCATGGAACTACTTATAATATTAACATTGGTTATACATTTGTATGCATATAATTATTTAAATTATAATTATAATTTAAATATTTTATTAACGACACATAAATCATTAACAATCCTGTCAACGTATCGCGCGTACCTACATGCATAATCGTAAATTAATTTTATGAGCAAGTATGCAGTATAGGTATTAACATATTGTTATGTAAAATATTAAAAAATGACCCCCCCCCAAAAAAAGACCATTTCATTTCCCTTTCACCGTTTTACATATTTCTAGGGCTAAGCAATTTCACTGGTGAAACGTTCATTCCTAACCGCTATTTATATAAACCTCTTGATTTAAGAGGAAGTTTTGTGCATTTAAAGGGTTACGTACAGGCGATTTTCTCAAAATGTTTGAAGAAATTAAAATGTACTCATACAAAAATATTCAAATTCACTTTCGAATACATTCACTAGTAGTCGCGTGTCATTATCTCGAGTATTTATTGTGCAATCTTGATATAAAGAAAAAAATGTTGTCCGAGAAACCGTTTAGGGCGGGCAAAAACGACTCGAGCTATAAACGATTTTTATTGATATCACAAATGCGAATAGTGTTTCGAGTTTGAAAAACTTAAAACTATTCTATTATAGAACAGCAATGGCTGTTTTACTCTGACATCAAAAACCAAATCAATAATATTTGCTTAATTGAATGGGACAAAATATGGTAAAAACAAAAACTAAGTGAAATTAAAATAACCATATTCAACTACAAAAGTAGGAGACACGAGATTGTTTTAAAAATAATTGGTCATACAAAGCTTATTTATGGATACTCGATGGACAAGAAAGAACTTCACATTTAACATTAGAATTTCCAGTCATTTTGAGTAATATTCTACGACTATTAAATAACGTACTCGGCTATATCTTTTGTCGTTGAAACAAATTTGATTAATAAAAAAATTGAATCATTTGAATTTGATATTGAAAAAATAAAACCAACGTTTTACAGTGCAAGTTTTTTTTTTATTTATGGTGAAAATTTGATTTCTTAATTTCAAGGTGGAATTTTATAACCAAATTGCGAGTGGTTACACGTCCTGTTAAGTACATTTGTATTAATAATAATAAAAATGATTGCACGTTATAAAACTTATAAAAACGATCACGCACTGCGCTATTATAAATTATCGACGTTGTGTTATTCGTTTATTTTATCGATAAATAATATAAAATATAATTCACTTTATACTATAAAACATAAGCTATTCCAAGTCACGAAAGAAACCAAATACAGGTTAATTATACTAAAATGTGGCCAACAGTTTTATGTATTTAATAATCGATGACATACATGATAAACCTATGCAAATACTGTAGTAAATAAATTAAATATACAAACTATTCGCATAAATTACAACATTGGTAATTTTTTAACTATTTTTTTTTATTTCGGGTTTTAATACTAAACGTATAGAATTAAAAGTTGGCGGGCATTATAACACAGTGTTTATATACAGAGCTGATAATTGAACGTAATTAAAACCGATGGGATAAAATAGCAATATATGATATTAACATAATATTATTTCGTTTTCGATCTTCCACTTAGATAGTAACTTTTCTCCATTAGTTTCCATCGTCCATTTTGCTCTTCAGTTGTAAATACGAATCGCGTTCTCGACTTCCATTGTTTGCTTTATATACTCTAGCCCAGGCATTCTTATGTGATTTTCCGTTTCAACGGTCCCTTCTAAAATTACAAGATTCAGCAAGTTTCCACGTCTGATTGTATATCCAATCCGCCAATTTCGTCTTCTCATCAAGCTTTTCTATAGTGTTCTTCTATCTGACGCTGTATTTACCCACTTCTCCGTGTGTTGTTCTCTCGGCCCAGCTTAATATAATGACACTGCAAAATGACAAACCATCAAAAATATGTCAAATTAATTAATTTAAAAAAAAAAAAGGATATAAATATTATATAATATACTCGTATGGTATATAAATGAACATGATGGTCCTCTAGAACAACGATACTCGACTTGGGGGTCGCCAACAAATTGTTCAGGATAGCCAATTAAAAAAAATAGCTGTTGGTACGTGTTTATAACTAAAATTAATAATACGAAAAAGATAACCAATAATAATAAACATAGATAAATTGTAATAACTTTTTGAATTTCATTATGACAAATGAACCGTCGAAATCTCGGCGACGTTATAGGGGGGGGGGGGTCAGGGCTTCAAAAAAGGTTGTGAACCACCGCTTTGGAACATCTCCAAGGACAGTCTTAAAGATAGTTCAGATTATAATTTATGATAGAAGGATGGGTTTAAAAGAGTTTATAGAAGAAAAGAGCCATAAAAAATATGTAGATATCTATGTATGTACATTTCAGTCGGGCTATGGAAACGACAAGTAATGATAGCTAGTAAATAATAATAAAAAAATACATATTTGTAATACTGGCAACCCCGAACGACAAAAACGATTTAAATAATATATTACGTATATATAATCACATACATATACATATATATATATATATATATACGAGGTGTGACAATAAAATAACGAGACTTTTTGAATAAAAGTTGTTTATTTTAAAAATGTTATAATTTAATGATTATCACCTTCAAAGTACCTTCCCTCAGCATCAATACACTGTTGCATACGTCGCTGCCATTCTTGAAAACAGTGTTGCCAATTGCTTTCATTCAGCCCTTTTAGAAGTTCTGCCGTTTTCATTTTTACGTCATCAACTGTTTGAAAATGGGAAAAGAAATAAGAAGAAGTCACAAGGAGCAAGGTCTGGCGATCACGGGGGATGTTGAAGTACAGAAATTTTTTTTTCAGTTAAAAAACGTTGAATTGAAAATGCACTGTGAGCTGGAGCATTGTCTTGGTGAAGAACCCAGCCATTTTTCCATAGATCTGGTCGCTTCTTTCTGACACGTTCTCTTAATTTAATTAATACCTCTTTATAATAATATTGATTAATTAATTTTGTCGATTTTTTCAACGTTTTCGTTTGTTGAAGACGTGGTAGGACGATTATCGTCTTCGACGTCCTCCCTTCCACTACAAAACCGTTTGTGCCATTCAAAAACACGAGCTCTTGATAAACATTCTTCACCATAAACTTCACATAACATACGAAACGATTCCGCGGCAGTTTTTTTTAATTTAACAAGAAATTTAATGTTAACACATGTTCGATTTTTATATCTAACATTTTTCGGCAGTATAGTCGAACTCGCACTAATAACAAGGCTACTAACGTATAAGAAAATGAATCGATGCCATCAGTGTTCATAGTACTTTTAGATAAATGTTTTCTAATCATATTTCAATAATCGTTTTATAGATAGTTTAGGTTATATTTAGAAAGTCTCGTTATTTTATTGTCACACCTCGTATTAAATATACATAGGATGTACGTGGAAAGATCGAAACGTCGCATTGAAATATTTTTGGTCATCGTGTTCGATTGGTTTACCGTTAGGTATATTCAATATAGGATACCTGTACTCAATATTTAAATGACTCTATCGAATAATCAGTACGTTCGTTATAAACGGAAAGTACGTTGTGGAAACCGGCTACCGGAATAGACTTCAAACTTGGCTCACAACCAGATGGACCGCCGTATTAAATACAGTGAATAGAATATAATTACATATTAAACCAAAACCAGAAAATCTTATGCTAATTATATTATTTTATATGCAGTGTCCGAAATGGTTAATAATTTTTTGCAAAATATACGTACATAAAAAACGCATAAACAATTATTAAACCGCCTTCAATGGAAATATTGCAGCAATTCTCAAGGATTATTATTGTTTATGCTGCGGAGTTATAACGAAATAACCGTTTACCAACGATTCAGTTAAAAATCCCTACTCGAATTTGTATTAAACTATTATTTTTTGTCATATCATGTCCATATAAAATTCACTGTTTTTTGTCGTTCGGTAGACCTTCCCTTCTACTACCGATTTTTCGCGCCTCCACTGTTTCAGATAAGATTTATGGAAGGTAAGATATACAGGTAATATTTAGTTTATATACTGTATGCAACGATAAATCATTACTAACGAAAAACGATTCTGACCGGTTAATGGAAATGTTTTATTAAATTAAAATTAAAAATTGTACAAAATAAATTTTAAATGTCCGTGTTATTTTCGTCTCAAATCGTCGAGTATTTATGCTCAGCCAAAAAAAAAAAAAAAAAATTATCTACATAGAATCAAATACAAACTAAAACAAGTCGAACATTAAAACGGTTATATTTAATTCGAAAAACGCCAGAATGTTAAATTGTACTTCGTCTAGATGGGACAATTATGTCTATTCGGTGACAGTGTTACCGTGTCTATACGATTTTGGTTTAACCGAATTACAACAATAAAACAAAATCGAAAAAACCACAAACCATTATTTCGTAAATACATCCGACGTTTTGTTTTAAAAATCACCTCCGCGTTTGACGAAATTTGCTTCCAGAAACCGCTTGTCCCGGAGTCGACGGTCGGAGACAACATTTACGGTAGAGAAATATCGTTCACGGATACAATTTAACGGGGGGGAAAAAAAAAAAAGAAAAAAAAAAGAAAAGAAAAACCGACACACCCGCTGTAGTAAAACTATCGTTCGGAATGTAAAATCCTCCGGTATTGTTGTGTACGACGTAATATTTTTACAATAATAATATTATTTTTTAGGCGCAGCGGTTTTTTTTTATTGTCTGTGTACCGTAAACGTTCCCGAGCCTCGGGAGGCCGTAATTACGTACCCGTACTCTATACCTATACCTGGCCTACGGCCGTTTGTAAACATTACCAACAGTTTTATACCTACGTCGTCGTACACAACAATATAATAATATTATAATAACACGCGTGCGCGCCAGTATAAAATGTAAGTATGAAAAATAATATATATATATATAAAAAGTGTGCGCGCGGTTAATGGTTTGACGAAAAAAAAAAAAAAAAAACCAGTGAAGAGGACTCGGGGGCACAAGACGGCGGCGGAGGCGACGTTATTGTACCGCCGCCGAAGCCGCCGCCCGCTGTACCCCACCGCGCGGCGCGGCCTACAAAGAAGCGAACGCGTCGCGGAATCGGTCCGGCAAAGCGGTTCTCTCGTCCGCCGCCACAACCGTTTGCCGGTCCACCGCGGTCGGTACCTGTTTCGCCGGGGTACGCGTGCGGTTCGTTATTCTTTTGCCCTCGTACGTTTTGGGTTTCGTTTTTTTTCCGTTTTGTTTTTCGTCTGCCCGTCACGTTATTCCCGTCGTTTTACCACGCGGCAATCGGCTGTGGTGCCGCCGCCGGCCAGCGAATAATACGGCGCGGACCGCGGTTGTCCTTCGGACACGGACGACGAACAATAATAACGACGAGGCATAGCGGAACTACGCCCGGCCGTTGGTATACCCGTGTTTGGTTACCGTGTGCGAGTGCGCGCCGCGAGACCATCTGCCCGCATCCATGGGCAATCCGACCATCGAGATTTGACGGGACGCGGCCATGTATTCGGCGCGAAATCGGAACACCATGATTACAGGTACACACACAACCGTTCGTTGTACGATCCGAGCAGGTCGTTTCGGAAACGGACACGGGCGAGAGCGAATCTCGATTTTCACCGGACCCCGGTGTCCGTCGGTTTCCACACAAAAATGTTTGTCCGGGCAACGAACGGACGGACGGACGCCTACCCGCGAAACGGTTTTTTTTTTTGGGGTCCCGCGACACTATATAATACAATAATATTAATATCGGCCGCCGACGACGACCGGATGGTGTAGGCAAAACCGGTGTTACATAAACCCGGCCACTTGCTTCTCACCCGTATTATTTATTATTATTTTATACTCGCCGGAGCGCGCGAGTGTAGGTATAATAACGTGGAATATATTTTATGCGCGCGGTACCTACCGCGAAACGCGGGTAGGCGGGAAGCGTGTGGGATTCGCGCGCGCGGTTGGCACCGGCGACCAGGGCCGGCGCGGCGCCCGTCGGTCGCCCGGTAAATACACAAAGACACGCCGCAACACGCTTTCCCCGGCCGGCGCCGTTTCCGCGGGCCGACCCTCCGCGGGCCGACCGGCCAGGGGCGCACCGCTTGCGTCCCAACAATATTGTCGGCGCGCCCACCGCACCGAGTCCCGCGTCCCGCCGATTGTCCAGGATTGGCCCGGCGGGACGGTGTACGGCTTTTAGAATTGGTTTTATTTATATCCGTCCGCCGACGACTTTTCTAACCGGAAATCGTGTTCCGATTATCGGGTGTAGCACATTTTTCGTCAAAGAATTTATATCTAGTTGGTGCGTATGGGGTCGGTTGATTTTCGCTGTCATTTTCTGAATAAATCGGAGGACATAAAACGTGTTCACTACGTTGATATGTTTTCTAAATAAAAATCCAAAGGAATACTAAATCCAAAACCATCATAAGACTAAATGATACATAAAATCATGCATACATGTACGATATAAATATAAATGGTTAGGTCTAACATGCATAGATGACCGGTCTTAATGATTTTCCCGGGCCGAAAATGTAAGGGCTGTCCCTGTCCCTGTCCGGGAGTTAGAGACGGCTTATGTCCGGTGGGGACGCAACTAGGTTATGACTATTGTGTGGCAAGCGGGTAAAATAATATAGTCCAGTTGCGTCCCCGGAACGGAATGCAATTTCCCGGTTGAATTTATAGTAAAAAAATACGTTTTTTTTTTTTTTTTTGGGTGAGGGCGGTTGCGGGGACGCGAGTGGTGTGCAGCGGGTCTGCTCAGTTGGGCCTGACCACGGCGACCGGCGGCCGGACGACGGGATTCCGTTCCGCAGTGCGTACCTAGTTGCGAGACGCCCGCTCCCCTACCCCTTGTTCGTACCGACCGCGAGATTCGACGGGGATAAAAACCGAATCGACCATCCGGTTTTCCATTAAACATTAGGATTTTTTTTATGCCCGTCGGCCCGTAATAATACATCTATATACAGGGTGATTTTTTTTTATATTTCCACCGTGATTCGGGCGAGACTAATATTATAATGCGATTTTCGAAGACCGTTTATGAGTTTTATAATAACAGTTTGAACAATTACGCGCAATCGGGCAAGTTATTGAAATTAATTAACTCAGATTACGTCAAATTAAATAAACATAAATGTTTTCAGTTAAAATGTTAAAATGCAAACAAATATTAAATAAATAAATAAATAAATATAAATAATAATAATAATAATTATAAATCCTAGACTAGGATAATGAAAAATTAATTTTACATTTTTGCTATTAAATGTATTCAATACGAATATAGAGTGGGTTAGACAATTTTCCATTCGTCGTTGTATTATTCCTCCAACCACTACTTACCGATTTCGGCCCAATAGTTTAACTAATCGTTAATAATTGTTACTCGTACGTATATAATATAAATTTGATAAATGTTAGTACGAAAACCGCATTGATGGTTTTCGGTTAGATAGCTATTATAAAGGTTATTTAACACGATTTTAGACGGTATAATAATAATTTATGAACAATGCGATCCATTAGCCCCCTCTCCCCCTTATTGTGAGTCGAGTCCAAACATTTTATACGGTTTATATGAAAATGATTCGGTTCACGTTTTTCTACTCGGCTTGATTAAACTGCCGATTGTAGCTTGACAATGGGCCCCTTCTGATTGACATTTTGGCGTGGGGCTTGAAATGTCTGGTATGACGACCGGGAAAGCAAGAAAAAAAAAAAAAAAAAACAAGAAATCAAATACTAAAAATCGAATTTACTTAAAACGTCGTTGTAGTCTGGTCGCCGGTACGCGATAAAAAAAAAAAAAAAAAACAACAACAAAATATAAGCAAAAATATATCACCCTGTATACCTATCCAATAATACAACAACGACGGAATGCCGTTTTCACTCTCGTTTCCACTGTGGCATGATAATAATAATATAGGTACGAGCAGCGCGTGTTATCCGACTCGTCCATCGCTATAAACCCATCGTGCCCCGACGACGACGACGACGCCAGAACGGCAGGTGGTTTAATATTATTATAATCCGGGTTTTACGGAATCGGTGCTGTTCAATACGTATATGCGCATACGGTTTAGGTACGACACGACCGTTCGGATTATATTATAATATACATTGGTTGCCGTGCCCGACGAGAAATTCACCGTTTTCGTTAAAAACCGTAAAAATAATAATACAATTTTGATGTCGTCAACGTTTTATACCGAGTCCCGTATCCGTGTCATTTATCACCTGTCCATACCCGTGTTCACGAGGGCCGTGCACATTTAACGCGCTAAATCACGAAAATACACCCACTGCCGAAATGCAGTAAAACTCAATTGTTTATTTTTTTTTTTTTTTTAAATATACTAAACTGACGCGTAAAATTGAATAGATACGCACGTATACACATTTTCAAAAGAAAACAGAAAAAAATTGTTCGAAATACAAGTATTTGCTACGTCCTTGATGGTATAGATCATCAATTATATGCCACACCCGACGATTGATTTTCCTTGTTAAAATGCGATAAAACTGGCGGTGTTCGATTTTTAAATATTTCTATTTCTATACGCGGGCGCTCACTGTTAAACCGCTCACTTGACCCCAGTGGCCCCCTCCGGGATCTGCCCTTGCGTTTTTTACTTCATTGATATTTGATATTGGAAGAAAAATATAATTGTGTACTTATTTGTATATTTGTATTATTTACACTGTTTCACCCATACCATCTAGCAACAGGACATTGCTGTTGTTGTTTGGATCTGTTGGAGGTGCGAAATTAGCATGTTACCCTAAAGGAGAATTTAATTTACATACTGAAAGCAATGATAAACCATTGCGATCGAAATACGATTTTGAGCGGGTCTCGGTACACTAAATATAAGGCATTTGATAAGTGTTGGTCGTGTTTTTACCCTTGTAGAAAAGACAACTCAGAAAACAAAAATAAACCAATATATCGTCATTTTCGTCAGTTTTTTAATTTTTTTTTTAGAAAAAATTGGAGCATTGTTATAAAAAAGCAATTTTTTTTGAAGAAGTATTGAAAATTCCGAAAAACTTTTCGAATTAATAACAATCAGTTGAAAATTCCACATTTTTTAAGGTATGACATGAAAATGTCAGAGCATTATTACTATTCGAAAAAGTTGTTTTCCAAGAACAGAAAAGAAAATACCATAAATCTTCTTCACTATATTCAAAATTTAAAACAGTTTTATTATTATAATCATAAATATTATAGAACAACTTGCCACATATCTTTATACGTAATTGGTCGGTACCGAAACCGATTCGAATGTACCTATACATGTCGAAATGTGGACCACCCAAGAACCGATTCGGTATAATTATGGGGAACCAACTCGTAGGCGTCATGTTAAGTTTGAAAGGTAAATCTGAAAGACTGCCTAAAGAAAACTGCATTTTTCGAGCCACACCCGCGAATGCGGTACGGACGGATTCGTCTCGGCATACTTTGAGTATCTGCAATCAAAGTCTCGTGATCGAATTACCATTTTGACAGGGAGAGGGGGCGAGGAAATCTCGGAGTTAAAATTTACTAAATAGTCGCCATTGAATATGTGTAATATTTATTTTCAATGCAATGCAATTAATAAGTTTGGTCAATTTAATGCCGACTTCTGAAATATTGCCGATGTAGTATTGGCGGTTAGATTTTAGTACCCTAATATCGAATACCGAGCGCTTACTTAGCAATTAAAAATGTCGGTTGCTATTTAAAGATCAAAAGTGTTTATGAAATACGGTACATGGGTAAGTCTATAAAGGCTGGGGGGAAAAAAAAAATAATACATAATAATGCGAACATTCTGAAAATCGTACACCCAACCACCCAAACAAGATATGGACCAAAAAAAGCAGCTACTGTCATGACTTGTCATGACGAATGCCGGAATGCGGATTATCGCATTAATGTTATATCACTGATTTTACTTATGAAAATTGCTCTTTTATTCTGAAATTGTTGATAATACTATGATTTAGATTCTATGCGGTTGGTTTATCGGCGTTCTTAAGGCCGGTCCGTGAAAACGGTTTTTCGATTAGAAGTCTCGCGCCAATCTATAACGAAAATGTCTAGTTTTTCATTACTTGGTCGTATCTGGGCTATATTTTGAGAACCACTTGATTCTGAATAGGTTATCGGTTGAATGTTACGTTTGTTGGGAGCCGATTCAATAGTGGACGGGGTACATCGAATACGATATTGGGAGCCAATTCAATGGCCGCCGTCACTATTTCGCGCAGTGCGGTAGCCGGTTAATATTATTTCTTCGGTTGTTTCCATTATACACATTGGCATGAATGTTTTTATTTTAATACACTATATGCACCATGTCTATATTGTGCAAAAAAAAAAGAAAAAGAAAAACGGTCGGCTCGTTAAAATCGGCGACCCGCGTACGTTCGAGCGTACATTCCGCGACGAAAGCGGTGGCGATCCGGTCGTCCCGCCGTCGCACTTTCTGCCCGCGGTCCGCATATTATGCCCGGCTATAATACGACGGCTGCGGCGTCCGACCGTTTCCCAAAATGGAAAATGATTTCGAAATAAAATTATTTTCACTTTTTAGAAACTCGTCCGTACCCGCGTGCCTACACCGGCAAGCCGCTGTAAAAAAATAATATAATAACAGTGTGCTCCCTACTGTCGTCACCGCGGTACACGCGTTCCAATATTATTTCGTGCCTTATGACCGCGTGCAATACTCGTTTTTATTATTATTATTATTATTATTATTTTCTCTCTTGTAGCCAAGCTAATCCAGAAATCGACGAAAATAAAATCGAAAGTATCGTTGTTTGTTGATAATTTTTTTTATTATTACTATTATAGAAAAACTATTGAGAAATCCGGAAACACTTTTCCAATAAAGTTTCACCGGACAGAAAATCCTCAACATTTTGGTTACAATGTGAACAATTATGAGCCATTTTACTAATCGAAAAAGTGTTATCCAATAGAGAGAAAAAAAAAAAGAATCTATCTAGGGGTGAAGTGTTGAGAATTTCGAAAAACAAAAATGATCTAATAAAGTACTATCAGGTAGATAATCGGTATGTTTTGAAGTGAAATATGATAAAAAAAAAATCGAAGCATTGTTACTAACCGAGTGAAATCCACTTTACTCTACGGATGGGGACCACTATTGTAGATGAGAATTTGGGAAAGTATAGGATAAAGGACAATTACAATGTTAATATAAATCAAATGCAAAATGCAAAACATTCCCTAGTAAAATACGCTAACAGAGTTACATAATATTAAGCTCATTCGCAATAATATGACAAATAAAATGAAAAAAAAAAAAATGTTTATTGAAATATTTGAATTTAATATTACCCATATAAGAGAACCTATAGAGGTACTTTATGTAGTGATATTTTTTTTTTTACATATCCGATTGTACAGTTAGATTTACGGACTGATTAAATTAAATACACCGCCGCGGCCGGAGCGAAAAAAAAAAAATACGGTTTTGAAACGAGCGGAAGTATCCATAATAATAATAATATAATACATAATGAAATATGTCTCTCGAGTAGTTTATAACCGTAATTTATAAAATTTTCGACTGTCAAGGTAACGTTTGTTCAGCGGTACCTACGTTCATGCACAGGTGGTTACTCCAAGGTAATACTTTCTCGATTTATAAAAATTACTCTTGTCTCTGTTGTATATGTATATATATATATATATATATATATATAGACAGATAGGTCCTATATAGTTAATTCGAAAACACTTGTTTTTTTTTTTTTTAAATTATATCTGAAGCGTTACAGCTGTATAGGCAAGGCAATCGCGTCCTTGATAATATATTATTCATAAAAAAAAAAAATTTTCAAAATGCAGCACACGGATACAGGCAACACGATTACCGCCGTCATGCGAAAACGATAATGTATAATATTATAATAGTAGATTATAGAGTGAACCGTAATAATCGCGATGTTATCTCTGTTAGTTCTGTTTATCTCCGGTAGTTTAAACTGTCAATATACGTACTCGCTTGTATAATACGTACGTAGTCTACGATTTGAAGGTAAACGTTCTAAAAAAAATTAATTTATTAATAATTAATTCAAATAAATTATCGTATTTTTAATAAGAATACAAGCTTGCGCCCACAGGTGTACAGTGGCAAAAATGCAGCAATATAGTGGTAAATACAAATAATAATTTATTATAATTATGGTTCGGGGCTTATTGTTCTTTAAAACATGATCGTTAACGCTAAAATATGCACTGAAAACCGTAATATAAGCTTAAAATTCTAATAAAATATGCATTTAAAATATTTATTTTAATAAAGTTATTAATATAGCTATTAATATAGTTATCATTCAATTAGGTATTCTATTAATATTACATTATACATTTAAAAAAAATACAAACATTTTACTTTAAATTTAGAAGAAATCTGTATTATTTCTTGAAATAAGTATCTTCTTTAGTTGTTTATATCTACACGAAAATTATAACGAGATACGATTCATAGATAACAAAAACATATAATTGTATTAATATGTTTTTTTCGATTGGTGCTTCCCTTAATGTCACTGATACATTCAAATATGTATAGTTTTTGTTTAAAATTTGAGAAAATTGTCAAAATATGTAACAAAAAAAAAAAAAAGCACAAAAGCTGAAAAATAAGCACTTTACGGCAAAATCTATGATATATGTGAAAATTTGCACATTCAAATTTCAGATTAGATATTATGGTAACCAGAAATGAGTTTATTTCACACACTGCTATATTTTACAATAGATAATAAAAGTATGCAAATGCAATAAGTCCCGAACCCTGATTATAATATTTTATTAATATTATGTGGATCAATCGAATATATGTTTGGGTACAGTCTAATTATAACGAAAATTATAAGACTGAACCATAAAAAAAAAAAAAAAAGCAATGACTGATTCAATTTGCCATGGCGAATACGAATTTATTGTTTTACTGATCCAAGGAGTATTATCCAGGTCGTAAGTTTCTTTTTTTCACTTTAGTTTGTAAAACATTTTGAAAATTATAGTTATGATTCTGAGCTTTGGTTTTACCATTATATGATTTTTTTATCTGTAAATGGGGTTTCGATCAGAAATCGTGCTCCAATCAACAACTATTTACATAGGAATTTAGTAGCGAATTTTGTTTAGTTGGAAAAGTGAATTGGAGTAGTCAAATTTTGATATCCGGAATATTTACACGCAGTAACGGTTTCTGATGATTTGGATTTAGTTGTTTTTTTTTTTGTAATTCAATATAAAATAATCATAGATACTTCAAACAACGTAGTGCTATTTTGAAAATATTTTGCGGTTTGACGGTTTATTAATCCACATATTTGCATCAACAGCGCTTTAGTTACAAAATTAATACAGTTTTCAATTTGAATCTATCAAACGACGTTAAACCGAACTTTGCGAATATTCGTTTTTCGTTTGCAATGGTTTATTGTTGCGTTCAGATATAAATTAAAATCCCCTCTATATCTTACCTTTCCAACTTCTGACCTTCAAAAGTGGCCTACCATAGTGTGATGAATGTCGGGGTTTAATTATTATTATTATTATTTTTTTTTTATTGTTTTTTCTTATACGATAAAAAAAAAAAAAGATAAATTATTATAATTATATAATACCTATATAAATGCATTATATTAACTGTACTGCTGGGTTAATATTAACGACATTTTTTTTAGATTTTTTACCATTTATTACCTATATAATTCGCATAATTAAAATTGATAATCGGAAATAGATAATCATCTATGCAATATTATAAACAGTACATTTTTATAACTTATCTATACTCAGACATCTCGATAGACGCTCGTCTTATAACAACCTTCACGAAAACCATTAATTTTCCGTATTAGTTTTTTTTTGTTTCGTTACAGGCTATAGTAATAAGTCACGACTCATAAATAATAAAATGTGTTAAAAAAAAAAAAAAAAAACAATGGCTGTACATTTTTTGACCGGCAGATAAATACTGTTAACACCACTGCATACCTATTCGACATAATATTACGTATGGAAATATATTTTGAATAAACGCATCTAGTACGTCTTCTTCTTGCATTCGTGACAAATATTAATCATTTTGTTGCGTCAGACATTTTCTTTTTTTTTTTTATTATTGTACCCAACATAAAAAAAAAATATCACTATATAAAGTACCTCTATAGGTGCTCTTATATGGGTAATATTAAATTCAAATATTTCAACATTTTTTTATTTTTTCATTTTATTTGTCATATTATTGCGAATGAGCTTAATATTATGTAACTCTGTTAGCGTATTTTACTAGGGAATGTTTTGCATTTTGCATTTGATTTATATTAACATTGTAATTGTCCTTTATCCTATACTTTCCCAAATTCCCATCTACAATAGTGGTCCCCATCCGTAGAGTAAAGTGGATTTCACTCGGTTAGTAACAATGCTTCGATTTTTTTTTTATCATATTTCACTTCAAAACATACCGATTATCTACCTGATGGTACTTTATTAGATCATTTTTGTTTTTCGAAATTCTCAACACTTCACCCCTATCTAGATTTTTTTTTTTTTTTTTCTATTGGATAACACTTTTTCGACCAGTAAAAAGGCGCCTAATTGTTCACATTGTAACCAAAATGTTGAAGATTTTCTGTCCGGTGAAACTTTATTGGAAAAGTGTTTCCGGATTTCTCAATAGTTTTTCTATAATAGTAATAATAAAAAAAATTATCAACTAACAACGATACTTTCGATTTTATTTTCGTTGATTTCTGGATTGGCTTGGCTACAAGAGAAACAAAAACACAACCGGTAAACCTTACCAGTTTACCGAGCTCTGCTCAAAATCATTTTTTGATTGCAATGATTTATCGTTTCTTTGAGTATTTAACCTAAATTATCCATAGTGCGAAAGTATGTCCGGGTTTTTTTTTCTTTTCGTAATAAAATATTAATGTTTTGTTTACTTTTAGATGATAGTTCCTATTTAAACCTATTATTTATTAACCGCTAAAATATCTAATCGCGTCTATCATATTGTACAGGCCTAATAGAAACTTATTACGATTTAACGAAACACTCAACGTCTGAATAATACGATGTATGTAATAAAGACTTCACATAATTTATTTATTTTTAATTATATAACTATTAATATAAACTGTTTTTTATATTTGTTTTTTATTTATTTTTTACAATGAGCGTTTCATATTTATAGCGGTGGCCATTATATTATTATGTTAGATTGTATCTCGTCGTTTATAATATTATATATACATACTTACGCGTTTCGCTTAAGGCCATATGTTGTTGTTGTTGCTGTTACGATTAATGTGGATAAATAGAATGAAAAAATAAAAAATTTAAAAAAACAACTCCATACGTAACCAAGTTTATATTATTTACGTTAAATTGCTGTATTTAAAACGATTTGAGAAAATATTTTTAAAACAAAAGTAATTATAGTAATGATTAGGGCTCGGGACGTAATGCTCTTAATAAGTACTATGCACAGTATCTATGCATTCATGCGCTTAGAAAAAATACAAATATGTTTTAAAAATATGCACTTTTTTATTTTTTTTTTACAGAACATCTGGTGGACCTACCTTTATAGATTTACTCAGAAGTACGAAATTTATAAAATAAATACATATAGTTATTAGTAAATTTTGATTTTGATTATTTTAAACATAGCTTTCCGAAATCAGTAAATAAAACATAATTAATGGCTTGAATAAAATGTTCTTTCAATAAAATAAATTGTGTTTTAAACGGGTTCCATTAAATTATATATATATATATATATATATATATATATCTCTGTAAAGCATAAATAAAAACCAATATATAGTTACGGATTAGTGATGCGGGCAAATATTAATTAATAAGAACGAAATTAACAAACACGATACAATAATACCTAATGAAAACTCTCAAAATAATATATTTATTCTTTTTACTCTTAAAAAAAAAAAAAAAAATGGTAAATTTAAGTAATATGCTCTTAAAATTAAAAAAAATCAATAAATATGCCATAATATGCTCTATATACGTTTGATATTTTCCTTGTGGCGTGTTGTGAATTTCTTAGCAATAAATCTAATAGTCCACGCATAAAAAACCACGCATGTACAACAACGCCCGAGCCCCGGCAATAATAATAGCCTGTAATTTGGTTATATTAAATAATTATATTAATCAAACACCACGGGCCATTTTTTTTTTTTTTTTTTGTTTAGCAAATTTCCACCGCGTAACTGCTTTTTTTAAAGTAATTTCTCCATTACAAAAAAAAAAAAAAAAAAAAAACTAATCGAATTCTAACAATAGAAATATACAAATTTCGGAATGTTCCCGCACGATTTTTCCCTTCCCACACAGTGGCATTACCTACGTACAATTTATTACGATATTTCAAAAGCGTTTATGTTCTTCTAGTTAGCACCCTGATGATATCTCGCACAAGAACAACCGCTAAAATATCTAAAATTACCAATTACCATACAATCATATATAAACACATAATTTATTGGAAACGAACTGGCTGCAACCCAGCCTTTGTACAATGCAGTAATACCGCATTGCAGTATGCACCGAATGCATTAAATTCAGTTTTATTTCTACACAAATTATGTATAAAACAACGAAATACTGATGAATATTAATACTAATACTATACAGCGTAAATATTAATACACATTTACAAGAATTATTGAATAGAATATTCACCAGAATAACTCGTTAACTAACTTAACCAGATACCAACAGAACCACGTTAAAAATGAGTTCAAAATAAATAAATATTCGATCGATTTCATTTCGACTATACGAGTTTTTTATTTGCATTACATTGTATCAAAATAAATATACGGTTTACAAACACATTGATAAAAAAAAACAAAACAGTCATTTGAAATACATCAATAACAATAATGATCAGTTCCGCTTGATTACGCGATCAAATGCCGGCCGCAAGTCAATTGCATTTTATATTAACCGGTCGATCTCGTATAATTTTTTTTTTATTAGCTTGCAATTTATTAATACACTATTAAACACGCTCTTGTAAAAAAAAAAAAAAAAAAAAAACCATTCGCGTTTTATAGTTTATTATTTAATTTTAAAAATTAATTTCACATTATTTTCACTAATAAATTATAACATTTATTAGTTACAGCACGATGATAAATATTACACTTATGAATAATATAGAAACTACTACGGTCGCATAATATTTCATGGGCGTACGACAGCCAACTTTGCCAGATGATTTAACCGCACTAATACGACTGCGAACAACACGAAAATGTGTTGAACATATTTTTTATTATACTCGTACCACAATAATGAACAATTAGCGAAAAAAAAAAATCGCACATAAAACAGTCTCGCGAAATTTTATGACACGTCTCCTTTTGACTTTCTTCTTTGGCATACTTCGACGAAATAAAAAAAAAAAAAAAAAAAAAATTACAATTGTGACATTGTCGGTATTCCAACTTGTGTCCATACTATACGAAACTCGGCGCACTTCGTGTACGAGATTGCCCATATTTTTTCCCTTACACGAAATCCCACCGACTTTATATCCAATTTCAATTAAAAATTCACGTCCAGTGTTTCCGAAATTCATATGACGTTAGTTCAACTAAAAATGCAAGTGATGAAATCAACAATGTTGACGAGTGGCGTGGCGATAACGATGAAATAGTAATTACGACCACGGACTAGTCGTGATTACAACCCACGAACTAAGGTAGACTAGACGGGTTTGTTAAAATCGTATAAATTATACAATTTTACTATAGTTTTATCATAATTATGACAACGTACGGTACACGAAATTCTTAAAATATTGGTAGGTACGTTTAAATACTAAACGTGGCTTGAAAACATTTTTAATATTATCGGCAGACACGTATTCTGGAGAATTCTATAGGTATATTTAAAAGAATTACAAATTAGTCAATAGGAATATTAGGTAAATTTAGTTTGATTAAAAAAAAAAAAAAATGTAGATCCTAGAAAAAATTTCATGGGGCAAATCCCCCATGGCCTCCGCTGATTTCGTGTTTGATTATCGTTTGATGTCCAAAAAAAAAAAAAAAATTATATTAAATACGAACAATCTGCAATTACAAAATCAGTATATTATAGAAAACGCAAACATTTTATTGATACGTATATATATGTATATCAAACTAAATTCAATTTTTGTCAACTTTATACAAATTATCTTGACGGTTGCCCCGATATGAAATTGATTGCATTCGGGGCAGTGACCGCAATATCGGATACGTTTAAACCGCCTCTGCAGAAAAAATAAAACCTCCAGGTCGTGAAACTAAAACTTAATTTAGAATATTTGAATACATACGAAAAATGGGTGTGGTACCTCGTATATATATATATAAAATAATTTACTCATTGTGAACGACAAAAAAAAAAAAAAAAACCGTGTAAAATGACACTTGAAAACAATGTTACTTGTCAAAGTGGATAACAATAATAATTTAAATCGTCTCGATTATTTTTTTAGCTTCTAGGATAGCTTCTCGTGTTCGCTTGTTTAATGCGCACATGTGAATCCCGCGATAGAAACTTAATATCCATTTACTAATATGGTATCCATTTTTAGACTATTGTTACGTGCGTGTACATTTTGTTTTATCAAATCATCGTAATGCAAAACGAAAATATAAATTAAAATATATATTGTTATTTTTAGTTTAATGGATTAAAAGCGAATAAAATGCAAACGCACTTATAGTTAATTAATCGCCTTGATTAATAACAGGCTTGTAAAGTACTCGAGTAAAAGTATTTATATTTTAATAATCGAAATACGTACTTTGGATACTTCTATCAAAACGACTTGGTATTTTATTTCAAATGTATTTGTATTCATCAACGAATACTTATTCTAATAGGTACTATTATAGTTTCCGAAAATTGTATTTCATATTTTATACTAAAGCACATCACGTTATACCCAGTTGAAAGTTAGACGAATTCCTGAATTGGTATTAAACCAGTGTTAAAAAAAAAAAAAAAAAAACCGAACATTGACGACTCTTCTTATGGGATAATACGTAAAAGAAAAATATATATATTTCAAAAGTATCTATATTCGTACTCTAATACGCTTTTTAGTGTAGTATTGAAATCTTTCAATATTGTATTGTAATTATTTTTCCGCAAATTCACACTACACTAGCGATATCATGGTAAATTATTTTAGAACTTTCGGTAAGCGCGTAGGCTAATCTCATTTGGCTATTTTTTTTAATTGAAAAATATCTTATTATTTACGATGTGTTTTCGACTACTTCCTTAATAATAGGCGAATCTACACACGTGGGTATGGTTTTCGTTTTTTTTTTTGTTTGCCGAGGTATAGTCCGTGCGTTAATATTTGTAGGGCCGAAACATTTGCGTAAAAGCGCCTATATAATGGTAATCGAGTTCGATTTTATTTTTATCGATCGAAAATGTTCAAAACACACCTTAGTTACGATACTTGAGTAAAGTTATACGTGTAATTTACACAAACAGTTTGTAGGCGAAAAATATCTCCGTAAACCTGCAGTGATGTTTAACGAAATGCGTATTTGCGAAATTTATTTCTGTGATTTCGTTTCGATTCGGAAAACAGCGGGTTTACAGTGACATTCGATACTGTATGTCTACTTATCATTGTCAATTTACTGCAATTCGCATTTGGATGAAAAACAATAATACACTTGTGCATTCGAGTACGCCGATTTCACAAATTGATAGATGCCTATAGTATTTTCCATATTACTCATTCCTCTCGATATAACCAATCTTACGTACATTTCAATGGTCGACTAGAATTATTATTATTTTATTGATATACTATAACTCGAGATATGTGAATATTAATTATCCGAGCGAGCCGGTTCAGCAGGTGGTGCCATGGAAACACGCTTGATACACAGAGTCAATAATATTATTTTATACGTGCAAAATGAATTGTAATTGCGTAATTGCATTTATTTACCGTCGTATAAATTATTTTTTTATTTTTATATTGTTAGTAAAGATCGAATTTTATTTATAAAATTTATTACCTTGTACGTACACAATTAGGCATAATAATATGATTTTGGCAAGTATGTCTTTTGATTTTTCTTCTAATACTATTCGTTTTAATCGTATAAAATTAAAATATTGGAATGCATTTAAAAAAAAAAAATAAATAAATAAACATAATGTTCATAAATTATTGTGAATTCACGACTCTGGCACATGTCTAATATTTTATTACCGAGGAATACAAGTTTATGATAGAACGTTTTGTAGATGAATACAATTTTTATAATCTATGATCAACTGAAAAATATTATCATCTATAGCCGCGGATATCGTAATAATTTTTGTTTCTCCGGTCGTTTTATACGATTTGGTTTTCATATCAAGTACATATTATTTCGAATTTTCAGCACGCGATCGAAACTTTCGCTAAAGTGAATTTTCAAATTTGACCACATGGTATTATATTCGACTAAGAAATAAAATTCACAATATTAAAATATTATATATATGCACGTACGTAACTCGTCTTAAATCTAAAAACATCCGATGACCATACTTTATTATGGTTTAATAGTACAAATTAACTTTCTCGTAATATTTTTCAAACGCCCTTGATTATAGACGACCTTATATAACACTACCTAATTTAGATCCATTAAAAGCGAGTGAGTATGTAGGTAGGTAAGTAGGTACTCTGAATTTTATGAATAGACGTATACATATATATATATATATATATATATATATATATATATATATATATATATATATATATAAATATAAATATAAATATATATTCAACCAGTGGAACGACCATCACGATTACTTATTTGTAGAGTTCCATGATCCATTGATCGATAAAATAATAATATTAACTATCACTGAGGTCATAGGCACTAGAAAATACAAATTCCTAATAGTGCGTAGGTATTATTTACCATCTGGCGGTCTTGTACCGATAATTTAATATTTACCTAATTTGATCGGAGGGACGGGCGTGCGCAAACAGCTGCGGCTTGTTTGGCTCTAGCCACACCCGGATTTTTTTTTTTGATTTTTTAAGTAGGTACCAAAAAAAAAATGGCCCACAAAATTCCTATTCCCGAGATAATTGATAAAGTAATTGTAATGTAATTCCAATGACGTAATTAGAACTAGGCAATGTGGTGGAGGGGGGTCTTTCAAAATACAAATAATCAACAAAAAAAAAATATAAAAAATGTCATGACCTGTTTTGAACAAAATACATGTACAACATATTTCTATCGAGTAATAAATATACTTTTTTAAAAAATATTATAACAATAAATTCAATGTTCTTGGTTTTAGAGTCAATTCATTCAAAACATCATATGGATCTATTGGCATATTTTTGTCAACTGACAACATCGCCAATCCATTTAATCGATTCTAAAGGGCAACATTTGTTATTAGATATGTTATGTTTGCAATAAAAAATATATTAATTTGTGTAGTGATAAGTAAATCACTGAATAACATAAAATAATAGCGAAAATTCAAAGTAAAATTTTAAAACCAGGTTATAGCCACAGAATAAATGCGGGAACTGATAACGAGTTTTGGCAGTGTTAGGTAAATCCGTCTTCGAAAAAAAAAAAAAAAAGTATAAAAGTTTGTTGTGCACAAGATAACGGCAATCGTCAAAAGTTAAATAAATTATTTAGTTTTTATTTTGAAACAGTAGAAGTACTAAAAAAAAAAAGATCAAGGGGAGGATTGAACACCCTAATCCCCCCTCATGATAACGCCACTGAATGTTTGATTTAGTTTTTGTTTATCAGTTTATTAAAATACATTTTAATTTTCTGTCTAGGTACCTATAATATGTTGTTATTTTTTTTATTTGCAAGCATTGTGAGGGATGGTTGGTCAAAAAAATAATAGTCGTATCTGCTACAGAAGTCTGCGCACGTTTTGTAAAATAACCATTGCGGCAATATTCTAATTTTGAAAACAATATTTTATACCGACATAATATTTTAGATAATAAAATATAAAACTTCTTTAATCCATCTGATCCTATACTATGGAAAAACGGTAATTTCGTCTATTTCGTCTCCTCGTTTGGTTTTTGTATATATTTTTTTTCGATGATCATTTTTGAAATCGGAATTGGTCGTAAACACAAATAAAACTAATACCTGATAATACATTATGTAAAATTTTGTTACATAAGTTACCTCAGTTTCGAAACTTTTTTATTTATTTATGTGTTCTGTTTCACTCCCCATTTATACGCAATGTTTTCGTATTTTAAGGTTTTTTTACTCAGGCCGTATACACGTAGGTACTTTGTCACAATATTATTTCTTTCTTTTAAAATATTATTAATGGCCTTAATCAACCTATATAACTGTGTGCAATGTCATATAAGTGCAGTTTATTACAATGTGGGTAACTTTAATGTTGTTTTTCTCTGTAAACTTTTAATACGAATAAAATGTTGAATTTATCAAATTTTACTGCATTTCAGTGTATTTTGTAAGTTATTTAGGAGGGGAGGGACGTCAAGGTTTTTTCCCAGAGGTTTTTGGTGCTATATATAGTCATTATTAGGGCCTGGAACTTGATGACGTAAAAATAATTTTAATAAAAAAACGAACAAAACAAAATATATTAAATCAAAATGACATACAAATGTAAAACAAATGATCTAAAACACAAAAACACAAAAAAATGTTTATATTCCCGCAAAAATTATTTTAACAAACTAGTAAATATTTTGAAATAAAAAAAAATTGATACTAGATACTCCATAAAATTATTATTGTTATTTATAAATATTTTTTAGAAGAATTAGAAAATAAATGAATACCTGTAAAGTACGATAAATATCTTTGAAACAAAAGACATTTGCATTAAATACACGTGTTTTACGTACTGAATTATATTTCCGAAATATATTTTACAAAAAAAAAAAATGCAAATATATTCCATTGGAATGTATAAAAATGTATCGAATGATCAAAATAATATCTATACAAAAAAAAATGATGCCAATTCCCTAAAAATACAAAAATAAATTGTACCATTAGCTTCTACGTTCCAAGAAATAAATTTCTATGTGCATTACGAGTAACGTGTCGGAGCAAAAAAAAAAAAAAAAATGCAAACGCATCGAGTTCCGGGTCATTAGTAGGGCTCGGATTTTAAAGCATATGTTTCTTTTTTCTTATATGATATAGAAATTTAATTTTTATACATAAATTCGTATCACGTCATTCTAATTCTAAATAAATATATATTTTTTTTCGTTGATTTTTTTTAATGTAAATGCTTTTATGCATTTATTCCACTTTTGTCGTTTTATGAAGTTTATTGCGCGATATAATAATGAAAAAAAAAAAAAATTTGTAATTTAATTAATGAGAAATGAAAAAAAAAAACAGCATGTACGAATATATATGCACTAATCACTGCCGTGGATACAGAGCGTTCATTTTCTATGTATAATAATATTTTGTCTGGTAATAGATTGAGCTTTACACCAGACAATTCGACTTAAATAAATTCCTTTTTTTTAAAATTAATTTTATAATTTAAGTTGAATTTTTTTTATAAATAAATATGTTTCTTTTTTGCCATTTTTTTCAAGCAGTTGTACGGTTTTGTTGTTGTTGTTGTTGTTGTTGTTATTCGTTGTACTTTAAAATCCGAGCCCCGGTCATTGGTCATTGTAGGATTCGCAAAAATAATACACGATCTATTTACCGATATACATATACATATAAATATATTCAAGCGTTACATATTTATACGGCCGTATAATATCGTTGTAACGTTATAATAAAAGAATTTGACGACGATTCTCGAAGACCAGTTTTTACTCTACGGTATAATATTATTGTATATGGAAGACGCATTCCGTTTGTCTTATTCTAGCGTCCATCCGTTTCGATGTCGAAGTGACCGGCAATCCGTGACCATTATTATTATTATTATTATTATTATTATTGTTACTCTCTCACTATCTCTCTTTTCTATCACTCTCTCACTCTCTCTCTGTCTCTCTCTCTCTCTCTCCGGCCGAGTCATCTCGGCGGTGTTCGTTCTCTTTTATTATTTTTTTTTTTTATATTCCTTTATTTATTATTATTATTATTATTATATATATATATATTTTTTTTTCAACCGGTTTTAATTGTTTTTGCCCCCCACGCGCAGACGATACTTTTCAAATACAAGACTGGCTGCGGTCGAACGGTACCAACCATCAACATGACCGCGGTCCGTACCCGGAGTTTGATTACCACCGTAGGATCCGCCCTCTTTCGCCGGTTAAGGGGCACCGCCGCGTCTCGCCCGCCAGCGCCACCGACGGGCGAGGACCGGACCGCCGGAGACAACTCAAGTCGATGGAATCGTTGCTGGGATTGAGCGACGAAAACATAAACGGCAAACATCATATTTTGGTACGTAGCGTGACGCGATAAATATTATTATTATTATTATTGTTATTATTATTATTATTATTGTTATTATTACTATTGTTACTATTATTGCTTTTATTACGTAACGTTTCGAAAATGGACGTGAAGGTATACCGCCGGTTGGGAAACGTTAACGCCTTAGTACGCACTCTGGTGCTAAAAATTATAACTTGTTCGACCGGTCACTCGACACATTCGTGTTTCGCTTACCGTTGTGTTAACATTGAAAAACATTATCAGATTTGGGTTAAAAAAAAAAAAAAAAAAAAAATATTATAATTCATAAATTGTGTTAAGAATCTTTACAAAAAAGTACACTACAAGTACGTGCGTTGTCTGCAGTATTCTATAAACAGACAAAGAGAATTAAAAAAAAAATGAAATACTTCTATACAATGTGTATTGAAAGTATAATACAATAATTATAAAAAAAAAAAAAAAAAAAATAGACGTTTTACAATCGTTGACGTTGATTTTGGCGGGTCACGGGATAGTTTTCTGTTCAGAGTATACAAAAGAAATTATAAAATAATTTTTAAAACAAATATAAATAAAAAATACATGTAAAACCGATAGGTACTGATGAAAATTTAATTTGATTAACTTAACTTAACTTAATTTCTGATAAACAAAACTAATAGAAATAATTGTATTTTTTAACTTGAAAGTTTTCTACTTTCTAAAATAATTTTTAATAATACTGAAGTCGAATTGTTAGCATACTAGTTTGAAAAAAAAAAATTATTGCTCGTTTATAATGGAAATTAGAAAGAAATGTTATATCGTTTTTTTTTTTTTTTTTGTATGAACATTTATCACAAATACAATGAGATTGGAAAATACGACCGTGTTCGGTAATGAGAAGACAATAAAAACTATTGGGTAAACGCTAGACTACGTGAATAACGTCAAGACGCATTTCGAGGGCGGTATTGGTCGATTTTGACGGCCTATGTTCTACTGACATTTCGAGTACCTATGAAATTCGACTGAGTCTGGCCTGTGGACGGAATAACGCTACAGTTTTCGTTGCCGATTGTTCTTTTATACAGACGGAGATGCTTCGAATGATTTCTTTTATAACATAGCTACTGCAACCTTTATATAGTTTTCTACGTGATTGTGGCCACGTAAAAACAAATTTAATAAATAGAAAATGCTGGAGTATTCACAGTCTCGGTGGTACGAGGAGACGCGTTGTTCGCTACATTCCGTGTTTTCGTGATCAATATTTATTTATTCATATTGTTTCCAATAATGTATTATACGTTTACCTCGGAGTAGTTATTAATAATCGTCATAATACAGATTCAATTTACATTTTCGTAAATATATGATATTAAGAGGACGCTACACACTCGTTTGACGTCTCCGTCTTACAAACAGAACCAATATTGTGCTGTTAGTTTTAATACGAGGGTCTATTATCATACTTAAAAGCAAGTTTATTATCTATGTTTGTACGTTGGTTAGGTTCCTATGCGAGATATAAGTATTTTTTTGTTACGGCGTTTCACATACTCGTATTTCTCTTAAAAATTAAAATAACGAGAAAAAAAAACAAATGTTCAAACACAGATAATGTTTTTACGTTGAGGTCCGATAATATATCAATTTACTGTAATATCAAAAGACTTATATCACAAAATTGGTTCTGCTTAACGCAAACTTGTTGTATCGTGCGTTAGCAAGACGGAGACAACAAATTAGTGTGTGTGGAGTCCTCTTAAAAGTAATACAAAAAATGCGAGTTAAAACATTCTAAATACCTACTTTAACTTCGTAAAATGATTATATAAATAGATACCAGTTATGTGAACATCGGTATAATTCATTGTGTATCGATTTTCGTAAATAAATAAATACTTCAATAAAGATGAGTGGTTTTTTTTTTTTTTTTAGATTATTATATAAATACCTCCTATATACAATGCATTTATTTGTATAACTATGTTTGTTTAAATTAAATCTAAAATAATACGTTTTTAACTAACGAATATTGTAAAAAGTCAATGATAATCGAATCTTCATATAGGCCTTTTGTTAATATCGAGAGATACGATAGATTCGGATAAAAATGAATTAGTAAAAACTCTAACTAAATTTCTAAAAATGTAATAGTTGTCGTAATTACAAATTAGTATACTTGGACGTTGATAGAAAATATAACTCGGCACTCACTTTGAACCACTCAAGTTAATCGCCCAGTTTACTGTAATATTATACTATGTTGTTGAAATACATGCATTTTATATTTTTAGCTACGCCATAATCTAATAACATTATTGTGCTTTTTAAGAATTCCGAAGTAGTTACAAGAGCTTCTCCGGATGTACAGGACTCTCTGGACAGAGCTTTAATGGACTTTGAAGAGACACTCGAGTTGGCGTTCCAGTCCAACTCTATTGTCCCGCCACCCAGAGGCTTTTCCAATCACAACCTAGGTATGTAGAAATATCCGGGATCAAATGTCCGTGAGGCAATTATTGTTATTCGAAATTTGAATTTTAGTCGAAGGTGATGAATCGAATTTCAATAAGCTCGACAGTAGCTTCGAGAGTAATACGACTGGCAGCAGTGGTTACTCAACTAAGCCCGATCATTCCACGCACCGTTCTATGAACACTTATACTGAGCTCCAAGTAATTTTTTTTTTTTTTTATAAAAAAATATACTATATTTGATGTAATTTATATACATTTTGTTTTATTTGTATGTAACACAAATCACTTTACCCGTACAGGTCATCAGAGAACAGATGATGAAAAGTTTGGAGATCATCAAAGACTTAGAAGAACAGGTTAAGCTGGTGCCTATGCTAAAGGTAATATTTCTTACAGAAACTATAATAAACATTGTCGTTAAAGCTGTAGTCGGTGTAGAAATCAATTTTAATGAATTTTTTGTGTAATTTCAAGCGAACAAATGACAAATTGCGCTATATAGAGAATTTTAATTCTGAAATGTTTTTTTACCTTGGTATTCGCGCGTAAACATATAATTATTATTTTGATTTTTGTGTTTAAACCGTTTCCACTCTGTCGCGCGAAATTATTTTTAATTTATATTACATTTTTAACGCGCCAAAGTGCACAGATTTAACGATTTCGGTAATAATATTATTCGATATTTTTTCGTTATTACAGTAAATTTCACGTCGTAACCGTATCTCTCGTACTTCTAACGTGTAGATTATATTAAAAAAAAAAAAAAAAAAATGTGGCATTGTCGGACGAGTAAACCGGTAAAATGAATAAATATCGTATTATTCTGTAGTAATCGAGTTTTGGCATTTTAGATGCGAATATCGTATTTCGCATCTACGCGATAATTATATGCAAAACGATAATAATTTCTATTGTTTTTTTATTGTATAATATTTATAAGTATATAACGATTATGTTTAAACAGGTACAAGTGTCGTCATTGAACATTGAGAAACAACGATTATCCTCGGAACTGGACGAATACAAACGGACGGACAATACGAATAAAAACACGACGGGTAAGCATTTTCAGAAAAAAAAAAAAAAAAAAAAGCGATAATAATAACAATAATAAAAAGTAATAATTTTTAGTTTTTAACTCGGTGCTCGGATTTTATATAGCAATAAAAAGTACTCAAATATGCGCTATAATATGACTAAAAAACCAACATAATATGGACTAAACACAGAAAAATAGCAACAAAAAAAAAAAAATAAATAAAAAACGGATAAAATTATCTTAAACTAACGATTTTTTTTAGTAACTTTAAATTAGTAAATTACGAATTTTTTTTTTTATATATTTTATAATAAATTAATAAACTGGAAATGTGGGTGTTTTTCTTATCGATTTACACGAACGACAATTATTTTCATTCAATTTAAACGCAAAATAAATCATATTTACAAAAAATTAACACGGATACATGGAAAACAGCATTGTAAATCTCAAACGTTTCAAAATACGCAATTTCAAATGATATATTTGGAATTCGCGATGGGCGAAAAAAATGTATAGCTCACGTTCTAGTCTGTATCCAATAATAATTTAGCAAATGCTACAGCAACCGAGAGCCACGTTTCAGTCGCTCGGTGAAATCAATTCACGCGATTTGAACATAATACATTTCGAAGTGTTGCGAAGGCCACGCCAATAATTATTATAGTGTATAATGTCATCAGAAATCTGATATAACTATTCCTTTGGGAAAAATGACTTATATTGAAAAATAATTTCTAAAAAACGACCACCACCCACCTCATAGTATTATCACAAAATAATTAATTGTCCGAGTGTCTACTCAATTTTGTATCGTGCAATGTGTTCAAAAATACTATATTATTATATTATATTAGTGCACGCGCAAATCGCCCGACCAGCACGAAAGCATTTGAATCAAATGCAAGTTTATTTTATTTTATTTATCTAGGAAAACATTTTTCTGGTCGTTGAAATGCTTCAAATTGCTTTATTCGACAATTTTCTCGTTGAAACTTATTAACTATTGTAATACGGATTTATTGAATTTTATTGTCGGGCAAAGTAATTTAATAGTTGAATTCCCTAGACGAAATAAAGTGTTTGTTGGAATAATAATAATTAACAAATATTGATTTCATATCGTTTTACGATAAAAACAAAAAAAAAAACAAAAATCAAAAAAAAAATCGCGTTCATTTAAATTTTTTAAACATACAACAATTATTTTGATAAGTATTATGAAACGTTTGCAATTTCTTTGTGGTAGAGCTATACCGTATTTTTTAGAACGTAAATTATTATGTCGCATAGTTTACATTTTATTTAATCATGTTAATAAATTCTTAAAAAAAAAAAAAAAAAAACTGATTACACAGTATTGTTAACACGATATTTTTTTAAAATAATTCTATCACTATGTAAATATATATTCGATTTTTTTTGATTTTTTTTTTTTTTAACTGAATTCATATTTTATCTATAATATTCGAAATTGCAATAATAATAAAAAAAAAAAATTACAAATTATAATACCTATAGTTAAAAAAAAAAAAATAATAATAATTTTATTTTCATTTTAGCACCTGATAATCGATTTCATTAGGTAAAATTATAGGAGCGGATTAGAGTTTTAAGATAAAAATATAATCAATTATTATAACTTCTATTTCCATTAAACAATGTAAACTAATATACGTTTAAAATTTAAATAAATTATCGTACAGTTAAATTTGTTTTAATCTTATATGACGGTCCGGAATTTCATGTTTTATTTTCCTTCCGATTACGGCTTTCCATCGGTTTTTATATTTCGGTTATATTTGACATAGAGAAATAATATATTGTGGCCAATATTCAATATTCGTTGTTGAATCACTTTACACGCGTATTTGTCCATACGACAATAGTGTTATACGTATAAAAAATATAATATAGTGAACTAGTAATAACTATAGATACATAATATTAAAAGTCTAATCCACGATTTTATATTTTTTGTTCTCGAAAGCCTGTAGAATAAAAAAAATATATATATATATATACATAGTTAAAATTAAATAGACACCCGATATTTTCAATTTTTCTATTTGTTCCTCTATTCAGTGTAATACCTATTTTGTTCAGACATGTCTGATAATGTTTGTCCAGATACTGATAAAACAACAAATGAATTATTGTTAGACGACGATGCGCTCAACGGCGATTTTGACGATTCTCACGAGTCAATTACAGTGCCGCCAACAACATCTGAAGTTCCTAATTCCAGTATATACAATAACTTTTTGGAAGAAAGTCTCGGAGAAATAGGGAAACTGGTGTTAATGAACGGCGATCAAGTGGCACTAGCGGATAGACGGGAAAAAATCGATCTATTGACATATAAATTAGTGACATACAGACACACATTATCCGAGCTAAACAATATAGCTTTAAGGATTGCCGACATATGTGCGATTGTGCAGCATGATGATCCCGAAGTACTCGATTATATATTGAATTTGTTTTTACTATTGAAATTATTGGTTACATTAATAGTAACGCTAAATGTAAGCCCGGAATGGCTTGAACGGATAACCGACAAAGAAGAATTTGTTAATTGTACTGAAAATGAAGTTTGCGTAGATCATTTAGAAAACCGACGAATTACCGACGGTGGAATCGGACATGAAACGTGCCACGAACAATCAATTACGAAAGAATACTGCAAACAAGATGCATTCGAGCACGTTTATATTATTTCTATATTGACCGAAATTATTGATATACAACATGATATTTGGGTAATGGTCGATTCGTCGTTGTCAATTTTAAAACTATGCCGTTGTCGGAAAATTATAAACGAATCATTAGATAATTTTAAAAATCTACAAGGTAGTGAAATCGGACATGAAACATGCCGTGGACAACCAACTGTGAAAGAAAACTGCGAACAAAATTTATCAGAGGGAAACGATATGACCTCAATGTTTGCCGACATACCGGGTATGCAGGACGGGGATGGTACAAAGCAATCGACTGATGTTTGCGATAAATGTTTGAAATGTCTTGGAGATCATGAAAAGATATCTGATAGAGGAGAGTTCAATAATTGTGCCAAAATGTTCGATTGTCTAAAAGGAGCAAATAATTTTGAAAATCGACAAGTTACCGAATTACTAAATTGATAACTAATTCAATGCAGTCAGTTCGATGTGATACAACAAGTGGCAAGAATATTCGGATATCCGCATAATAGATGTATTACTTTCCATTAGATGGAACCTAACCTTTCCATTAAATACAGTAAAACAATCAAAAAGACTCAATTTCACCGAAGGGACGACCGACAATATTGTCTTCGAAAAAATGCCTACCCGTTACTTTATTCTTAAAATTATAAAAATAATAATAAAAATCCAAATACAGGTTTAAAAAAATGGGTACACGCATTTGTAATTGAGACTACAGACATTGTGTCAGAAAACTCATTGTTTTAGGCACTGGTATAACTTAAACCGACAACTGTTTTCTGTCAGCGATTTTCCTATCGGTTTATCAGCGGGAGGGGAGGGTGGAACGTATAAAATAATATACACGACATTCGTAACATAATATATTCTATTGCACAACGTCCGCGTTGGCGTGCGAGAAAAAAAAAATATAATGCAATGCAAAAAAAAAAAAAACATCACTACTGCGCATTGTTCCAATGTACACTCTTGATTAAATTAAGAAGTCGTAAAAAAAAAAAAAAAAAAAATGCAGAGAAAAAATCAGTTGAGACGCGCCTCGTCTAAACACTAAATTATATTGTATAACTATTCGTCAACATGAACCAGAATCATTTATCGTTTCAATCTCAGTTGCAAAAAATCCACACTAATTGTAATAAGCCACTTAGTTTTTTTTTATATGATTTAATAGTTTGGGTTTTTACGGGTTAAACCAAATATTTCAATCGGTTTTATATATTCGGGCGTAAAGTCCTGAGTTTATTTAAAAAAATTGTTGCGCGGGAAGGGTGATAAATAATTCGGAGTTTTGCTTTCGCCAAGTTCAAAAATACTGTAATTGCGCTTTAAGGACAAATTGTTTTTACACTGTTCATGGATTGAATCGCACGGGTTTTACATGCAAAGTTTATATTTTACAGCCGGCAGCGATCGGTCTCCACCGGACACAGTTGCTGACGATCGCCACCAGCGGGTCGTGTCCACCAGAGAGGTGGGCGTCAACTGCGTGCCCATGTGTCGGGACGTGGGAGTGACGACACCGGCGGCAGTGAGCACGACCGCCAACGCGTCCACAATGACGGACGAAAAACAGCCCGACGAACCGGCGACGGCGACGGTGACGGCGTACACTCAGACGGCCGTCGACGTCAAACCGGCCACGGTGACGGCGTACACGCAGACGGCCGCGTTGGCCACCACGGCTGCAGTCGCGCTCACCGCGGCAACGGCACCGGCCACGGTGAACGTCGGCACGCAGTCTATGAGACCGGCCGCGGTGAGGACGTACACGGTGGGCGTGACGGCCAAACCGCGAACGTACGACGTGTCCGTGGCCGCCAAGCCGTCGGTCAAGCACGTCGGGTGCACGGTGGACACGGCCGACGCCGCCACCGCCGCGGTCGAACCGGCCGCGGTGGAAACGCCGCCCCCGGTGACGCGCACCACGCAGACGGACGCGGGCGGCGGCGGCGGCGGCGTCACGGCAGTGTTGCAAGCGCGCACCACGCAGACCGACGGGACCGGTTTCGGCGGGGACGTCGAACGCAGCCACCGCACCACTCAGACGGAAGCGCCCTGCAGGCATCCGCAGCCGGACGGCGGTGGACGGCCGGCGGCCGCCATCGGCCGCCGGAGCAATTCGTTCCATCATTACACGGCGGAGGCGAAAGACCCGTCGCCGACGCCGCCGGCCGCCGTCACGTCCAAGATACCCCGTCTCAAGCAGCCCGGCACGCCCGAGTTCAACCGCAAAGTGTTGAACAGACAGGACACGTACACCAAGACCGCGGCCGAGATCGGCTGTCGCGATCAACCGTCACCGTCGTCGTCGCCGTCGTCGCCGCCGCCGCCGCCGCACGTTACCGACGACGACCGCAGTTTCGACGACGTCAAGTAAGGAAATTTGTTACTACCCCGCCCGGCCCTCCGCCGCGGACCGGTAACGCCAGAGCGTTTTACGTACTTCGCGGTTAAGTTAGGTTAGGTTAGTTTTCTACCGCCAATTTCGCGTATACGTGTATCGGAACGCGGTCGTTGACAGCTGCGTCCGAGAAATTATATATATATAAAAGGAATAAAAAAAAAAAAAAAGACTTATACAATATATTATTATATACAATCACTGCGTTTTGACTTATTTAACTCGAACCGGATTCCAAATTCGACGACAATACGATAGTGGTACAGATTTTTTTTTTTTTTTTTAGTCATCGCAGTGAATCCGTGTCACGTTTTCTTCACGATCCCGGTCGCTATTTTTTTTTTTTTCGTTAATTATTTCCTATCGAATTAATCAATTTTATACAATGTTGAAACCGTTATCACCGTAGTTTGTGGTTGGCGACGGTGGGCGACACGGCTAAATCCCTCAATGTGGACGCTCACTAGATAAAACACCAAATTAATTAATATTTATATATATATATATATTAATTTACACGATAAATATGTAAAAAAAAAAAAAAAACAACCAAACATAAGAATTATTTCGTGACCGGTTTTGTAGATTATAGTTTCTGGCGTAGTCGCATTCTCCCGGCACTATTTGTCATGACAAACTCGCGTGATTTCCTCTACGTATTGATTATTTTTTTTTTTTTCGTTTATCTAAATACAATGCGAGTAGGCGTGCGAATGAATAATACGCCGCTGCTGCTTGACGACGGGCGAGAATAGAACTCCGGAATAAACCAACGATATTTACGTGAATAAAAATCATATTCGAAATCAATAATAGGAAATAATACGCGAGGACGGGAAACAAATAAAAATCGAGTCCGAATAAAAAAAAAAAAAAAAATGTATAGATTTTTATCGCGCGCGTATAGAACATTTCGGGCGTTATTTTTTATACGCGCGCGTACAATGCATGCCGTGTATTTTATACAGAATTTCTCACAATTTCGTATGTTAATATTTTTTTACACTCGAACCTCTAATTTATCACGAAGGTCATAATAATATAGGCACGGAAAACGCCTTTGTACGTCAACGGACTCACTTAACGGACCGGTATCGAATTCCCTAAGCTCTCGGTCGACCACTTATCTCACGGTAAAAATACAGTGTGTTTCAAAATGATTCGTCCGATTTTAGTAGACTATAAATATTGTTCCTGTAGTTTGTGGTAAACGAAACACCAACCATCCCCGAATGGTAGGGTTAGCGAGTTTTTTTTATCGATTACCAACAAGTCGCGATTAAGTGCACCTTAGCCGTGACGTGACGTGATTTAATTAATAGTTTTTGTCGAAAATGTCGATCGAGCAACGAAACGCGTTTTGTGTGCTCCGTTTCGAAAAGTGCGAATCATCATTAATCAGTTATAAACCGTGCGGTGCGATAGTTTCCGACGATAGTTTAACATTGAACCTCCAACAGCCCAAATTATTCGAAAATGGCATAGAACCCTCCGGGAAATCGGTCGATTATGGTAAAGGGAAGTCATCAGGCCGAAGAGTGAATGAAAATGTTGAACAAATCACAAGCAATTCGTACTTACAAATGATTAATGATCACAGCTATTCCCACAACTACAAGCCGATGGAGATGATTTAATCTTACAACAAGATGAGGCACATTGGTCCCTAGAAGTCCGCAAATTTCTTAACGATCAGCTACCACAGCGATGGATCGGTCCGCTGCAGTGCTAATGACGTTACGATTTGTTCTTGGTGGCCGCCCCAATGATCGCCGGATCATACAATCTGTGAGTTTTTTTCTTTGGGGATTACACAAAAAGCAAAATGCTCTTTTAGTACCTCCCCTTCCAAATGATCTTGATGAATTGAAAAGTCGCATTACAAACGCCATCAACTCGATTACAGTCGACACGTGTGTCGTGCAAGCAAGGGAGGGGTCAACACATTGAACGTTCGTAAATATTATACGTAAAACATAACGCGATCGACTAACTTGTATATACTTGTCCTAACTCGATTATTCAAATTTTACAATAAATATAATTTTTTGAAATCGGACGAATCATTTTCGAAACACGCTGTATTAATAGTATTATTATTTAAAAAGCCCGGAGATTTCACATAACGCAAAAAAAAATTATTGCGATAATTTAACCGGACTTTTCGGCGGTTTGAAATGGTTTTATGGTTTTAATGTTAATATAAAACATATGGACACAAACGATATTTTCATTAGATATGAGTACCGATACCGGTTCAAAATAATAATCGTCTAGCGCTGACCACGCCTTTCGGATATCCTTGCAGCTCGCCCGCCCTTGTCCCGCGGACGAATTTTGCGCAGACTAAACACACAAAACGATAGTAAGAGAAACGTCGATCGATAGATTAGTTCGCGGTCGGTGTTTGTAATATTTTTTTTTTTTAATGCTTAACCGCGGTTATCGAAATATTCAAAATCATCGCCGCCGTCATGACATGTGTGAGTGTGTGTGTGTGGGAGTAACACGAAATTATTTTTTAACACTATTGCAGACTCGGGTTACGGAATCCTATTGAAAAGCGTTGGGAATAAATATTCGAATGCACACTGAAAATAATATGTATATAAAACATTTTCAAAATATTACGAATATTTTGTGAAAAGTAGTCTGGATAATAAGGAATACAATCTAAAAAATAAATAAATAAATGTGATGTCAAATTTGGACGACTTAGGCGGGCTGCACACTGAAGATACTAGTTTTAAGAAACTAATTTCATGAAATGTGAAACTTTAGTTTCATGAAACCATACGATTGAAAATCAAATAGATACGCACACTGAGTTTCATGAAACAAAAATTTCTCATAGTTGCGCAACCACGGTTTCGTGAAACTTTTAATTTTGGTTTCAACAATAAAGTTTCGTATAAATTATAAATAAATAACAATAATAATATAATTAATTTAATAGTGTTTATATATGACATAATAATCCTCATAATAAAATCCCATAAATGGGAACGTTATCGACGTTTTGACCGATATTATCGTTGTTTTCTTTCATGTATTTCATACAAAATATCACATAATATGTGGTCCAACTAACTGCACAAAATGATGAAAAGCATCTTGAGACATACTGTAGAAACTTATGAGGAATTTATCCTCATCATTCCTTTGCAACTACATAGCTACTCTGCTGTTTATCTTTTAAAAGTGGATGAATCCAATACCTACGTTTCCTTTTTTTTTTTTTGATACGAAGCCACCAATACAACATTGTCGAAACTATACATTTTTTTGTTTCACCAGTGTACGCAAATATAAAATTAGTTTCATAAAACTAGTTTCATGAAATTGGTTTCTTCAATCAATTTCTTCAGTGTGCAGCCCGCCTTAAGGAAACAATACGATCTTACGATATGACGCATTAGGCATTACACGTTTGTGTATTATATTTACACGTGGTCGTATATTCTCCAAATTCACAGTTTTGATCGTCCTGTCGAAAAAAATAACGATAATTCCCCAGTGTCCGGCGGCAACTTAACATAGTTTTGTTTTTCCCTAACCACAATTTAAATTCTATTTTTTTTTTTTTACGAGTGTCTCCGCTAATACTACTACATGTGCGTTCACCTCGAATATATCGCCTGAGCTCGATCGACGTGTTTTACGAACGCGTCCAATTCAGTCCAATTTATTATTATCGTTTCCCGAGTCGGAAATTGACGACGGTAAAATTCGCAGATCCGGCGAGCAAAAAAAAAAAAAAGTAATAAAATAAAGAGGGCGGGTGGGGATGGAGAAATGACATTTTTACGTCAAGCGTACGCGCCGAAAAAGTCCAAATATCGTTTATTATTTTACAGAACGATAAAATGATACGCGAGTATAACAATATATTATATTTCCATTTGCGTATTAGAGTTTTATTTTTGGAGAGCGAACCGTTCTTTCGTTTTTTTATTTCCATCTGTCTTCTTTTTCGGTGTAGTGTTCACCTGTTATATAGGTGTAGCAGGACGTGTCATTTCGTTTTAGTCGCATGGCTTCGTGCCAACGAATTTATGATGGAAAAAATAAATACAATCTAGTAATGTATTTTTTTTTTTCTACACGATTTCGAGGTTTCTTTACACAGTAACTGTAATAATATTACTTTGGCGAACGTATTTGGAAATGAAAATTATAACATACGAAGCGCGCCGGGTTGTCGGTTTTTCACGTTATTTTCACGCGCACAATCGATTTTTGCACGTGCAAAAACGACATTTAAGACGGCGTGCCAATCTTCCTTATTTTAAGGGGTTGCGTATTCGAAAAAAAAATGAAAACTTATCGACTCAAACGTTAAATACAAATACGTTTAAAAGTAGTCGCGTGTCGTGTTACCTCGAGTATATTTCGTTGTGTAATTATTGTGAAATCAAACCGTTTCGCGCGAGCAAAAACTACTTAGATTTTAGTACGATGACAAAACTATTCGTGAATATCGAAAAAAAAAATAAAAGCAACGTTACGGCAGCGAATGTATTCTTTTTTTTTTTTTACGGTGCAAATTTGAATATTTAATAAGGTCCGATGATAGGTATGAGTAGTTTTTGTCCGCGCAAAACTCGTTATACATTACGGGTGGTAGATTGTTCAAGAATAAATTTCAGCGATCGTTTTGACACTAACAATTAATAATCCACGGTCCACGAAACGTAAGATTCGTACCGTTTTAAATACTAAATTAAAAAATATTAGAACGTGCAGTAAATCTCAAACATTTACCCCTCCCAATATTAATAATGATTTTGTTAATGATTCGACGATATCCAAATATTCTTAAACGCAAGTTTAACGGTATGGCCGTTTAAATCTAATAAAGATAACATGACACTAATAAAATAAAAAAAAACGTAGAATTTATAACATTTGCCCCTCCCTACTCCCAATATTAATAATGATTTTGTTAATGATTCGACGATATCCAAATATTCTTGAACGCAATGTTCAGTATGATAGATTTATGTTTTTCAATCTCACTCGTCGGTTATAGGACACTTTGGGAGTCACGGACCTTTTAGCAGCTGCATCAGCAGCAATAGGGCTGCGGTCGGATATTTTTTTGTTCCGCGGGTAATTGTCGTTTTCCCGCCGTTTGTTTCGATAATTTTCATTTCGAAAAAATATTGTAAATGATAAATCGTACACGCACGCGGACGACGGAAATGCAGCTCACCGCCAATATTGTATACCGCCGTTCAAATCTAATAAAGATAACACGAAACTAATAATATGAAAAAAAAAAAAAAAACGTAGCCCGTGTTACGCATTATGCACAACATACAATTTAATTCGTTTTCGATAAGGGCGTGGGGGAGGCAAACGTCTGTAAATGCGTGTGCAGCGCGTCCGATTAGCCGTGCAAGTTCTCGCGTATCTTATCTCGGCTTATACGCCTACGTGTAATTCTATTGTAATATCCATACGAGTATTTGGTAGTTAATGCTCTGCAGTTACGCCGTTACGGTTACGAACAAAACGTATTCGTATTGTGTAAACCCGGAACGGCACGCCGCAATGATATTCGTCATTTTTTTTGTCGTAAAAAAAAAAAAAAAAAAAAACAAACAACAGTCGAAGACACGCCCGACGTATATTGTTATATGTATAGACATATTATCTGTACATAAGTGTAAAAAAAAAAAAAAAATTATTTAAGTGTTTTCCCCGGCCGTTTATTATTGTACTATTTTTTCGGTTTGAAAATTCAAACGACACTTGGCGTTATTCTTGTGCATTCGTACAAGTAGGTTTTTTTTTTTTACAATTTTACTCCGGTAGTTGTTTTTAGTGTTATCCGGCGCGTCCATTTGTTTTTTTTTTTTTTTTTTTACACTTTTATCTAGATATGTTTTTCTCCGCCCGGAAAACACTATTTCGGTCAGTGAAAATGCTCCAATTGTTCGCGTGCCGTACCCGAAAAACGTTGACTTTATTTGATAAATGTTTCTGGATTCCCAACAGTTTTTCTGTTGATTTATGATGTATGTTACAAGGGAGTTCACTGCTTGTAATCTAAAAACCTATACCCTTACCAGTTTGTCGGGCTCCGCTCAGAATAAATGTTTTTTTTATTATTTTTTTTTTTTTTTTACTGCAATGATCTATCGTTGCATTCGGTATATTAACTAATGATATTACTCGCGGCGCGCAAAGTATATCCGCCAAACGTATCATTTATTTTTTTTTCCTTTTTTTATTTTAATAAAAAAATTCAACCTTCTACTATTGCCGGACGTTGTTGTGCGCCGCGAGTTATTAATTGTATTTAATTTCTTTCGTATAGATTTTCGCAAACGGTGTATAACCTTCGGGATTTGTTTCGCTCTAATAACAATAAAATATCGCGTATTACTCTGGGTACCATAATATATAAATTATACCCGAGGATTTTTTATTCATTTATCTAAAATTTCGCTATCGGTGCGCGCGCGTCATCTTAGGTCACATTTGAATTACGGATATTTGTTTTTTTTTTCCGTCACTGTTCTCGTGTAAATCCAACGATCGACGATAAATAATATCATGTCACGCTATGCGATTAAATTGTACATTTCAATGTAAGTAAACTAAATACCATATTATTACGATCACGTGGGCTCTAAAATGTCACGAGACTTATTTTTTGTCGAAATATTTCATTTGTATGAAAAATGAAAAAAACAAAAAAAGAATTATACAGTTTAATTTTTAATTTAAAAGAAACAGCAACAGCTATAGAATACGTTCACTCGAGTGCCCTGCCCGTAGCTTTTTTAAGAGTTGTTAACAACAATCAGTGTTTAAATTTGAGGGGTAGCTCTTCTATTTTAAACATATTTCAACGTACACGTTCTAATTTTTCATAATTGACATCACGTTATATGGTCAACATAAATACATTTGAAGACATTCTGGTATTAATTCTTTTCTCCAATTCGAGCATTGTTGACAACAAATTGAAAAGATTTACAATTATAACAAGTATTGACAAATACAATTTAACCAGTATTCTTTTTCGGAAGTGAGTCCGATAATACAAAGCCAATAAACAATGTTTTTTTTTTTTTTTATATTTCATCAAACTATTTCACAGCAGTGTGATATTCCAAGTGAACTATTTCACACTCATAACCTATAGTCATACACCGCTGAAACGATACGATTACGTTTTTTGAAAATAAAAAAAATCATTACAATGTCTATTACAGTAACCTATTGAGAATATGTTTGCAATTTTTCCTTAAATAATCTAATAATTGTATGATAAAAATAAACGTTTACGTCGTAAGTCTAAAAAAAAAAAAGTTACAGCTGCAGTTTATCATCGTGATAATAATAATTTTTTTCTATAGATTATCATTAATAATTATTACTAGGGTTCGGCACTTGTTGCATTTACATATTCTTTAACGACGGCTGTAGAATAATTTAAGTAAAATATAAATTTGTTTTAATACATAACTGATTGAAATACAAAAATTTGAATTGCATATTTTACTGTTTTTTTTTTTTTTTTTAGGCAAAAAGCATATTTGACAAATGTTGAAAATTAATTGTTATTTATATTAAAAAAAAAAAATCAATTGCATATTTCAATTATTATAATAGTTACTATATACTGAGTTATTTATTTATACAATTTTAATATGTTTTATGGATATTTTCAAAAATAATAGAACAAATTATCTGCGTGATTTCAAGCATATTTTGACGGTCTTGCGTGCGTATTTCGATAATTTTTAGTACAACAAGCGCCTATAATTGTTCCTATCGTTTTCGAATTGATCGCGTCCCGTCGTTTATTTTTCGGACGAAATTATCTGCGCGGTTCAAATAATTGACATAGTTACGGTAGAAACGATATTGCGGCGGAATATGATCACTACGGTTTACTTTACCGCGGGATTTCTGGGCGAAAACACAAATAACAGTATAACATTCCGTTAGTCGAATATCTCGGGGGTATCTACACGGAGTACAGGTCCCGCGGACGAATTTTTCGCGATGAAAAACGTCGCCTTGGACAATGGGCCAACAACGGCCCGGGACAACTCGGTAGACTGCGTTTAATTAAATTCGATAAATTGTAACCGCCCGTTTCGTAAAACACACGAGAAGTTTTTGCGAGAAAAATTTGAAGGGTAGCTCTTCTATTTTAAACATATTTCAGCGTACACGTTCTAATTTTTTGTAATTGACATCAGGTTATATGGTCAACATAAATACATTTAAAGACATTCTGATATTAATTCTTTTCTCCAATTCGAGCATTGTTGACAACAAATTGAAAAGATTTACAATTATAAACAAGTATTGACAAATACAGTTTAACCAGTATTCTTTTTCGGAAGTGAGTCCGATAATGCAAAGCCAATAAACAATGTTTTTTTTTTTTTTTATATTTCATCGAACTATTTCACAGCAGTGTGATATTCCAAGTGAACTATTTTACATTCATAACCCTATAGTCATACACCGCTGAAACGATACGATTACGGTTTTTGAAAATAAAAAATCATTACAATGTCTATTACAGTAACCTATTGAAAATATGTTTGTAATTTTTCCTTAAATAATCTAATAACTGTATGATAAAAATAAACGTTTGTAATTTTTCCTTAAATAATCTACTAATTGTATGATAAAAATAAACGTTTACGTCGTAAGACTAAAAAAAAAAAAAAAAAAAATCGCAACTGCAGTTTATCACCGTGATAATAATATTTTTTTTTTTCTATAGATTATCATTAATAATTATTACCAGGGTACGGCACTTGTTGCATTTGCATATTCTTTAATGACGGCTGTAGATTAATCTAAGTAAAATATAAATTAGTTTTAATACATAACGGACGGAAATACAAATATTCGAATTGCATATTTTAGCCCGGGACCACCCGGTTGATTGCGTTTAATTAAATTCGATAAATTGTTAGTAAAACACACGAGGAATTTTCGCGCGCCTAAAACGAAACAGTACGCAATATTCGAAATACATTTTTACGGTCGGCGTTTTCGTTTTACGCGACTGCGAACACGGCCGTTACGTTTCAGTCATTAAACACTTCCACTGTAAGGCATTCGCGTAGTGTGCTCGTGTAATATTATAATATACGACGATAAATTTAATATTTTAATTTACGAAAACGATGTGTACGGAATTTTTATACACTGCGCGTAAAACAAACTCGCGCCGAGTTGAGTTTTTTTTTTTTTTTTTTTTTACATTTTTCATTTTATTATCGCGTCCGAGTGATACTGCTGGGCGGCTACTCTTCTCAAGCTCCAGAGAGACCAGAGTTTTGTATATTATTATTATCATCTTGTACACGCTCGTATGCATATCGTAATCCATATTGTTAGATTGTATTATTTTTCTAATAAAAAAAAAAAAAAAATAAAAATTTTTCATTACACAATTCCTCATTTGTAAACACAGTGTATTTGTTAGTTTAGTTTAGATTCCGAGCGAATTTCTTATTGTACTTCTGTCTGCCGACGGCTTTTCCACGATCAGAATTCTCGTTCCGAACGAACATTTTGTACGAACTCTCCCGTCGTAGTGTCTTGGGCCAGACAGAGTTGGTGCAATCAGAAGGCTACTTTTTTATTGTTGATGTTTTTCTTTTTCTTATTAACTGGGAATACCGGCAAAAACGCCGGGAAAACGGGAATGCTTACGCAACAACAGTTTCTGTTCATTTTGATTTTGTTGTAATTCAGTCAATAGTAATCGTAGAGAGACTTACGAATTTCACTGAATACTTACCTGCATTAACACTGTGTAGACGTGGTACAATTTTAAACATTTTCTGCCGTCGTTCGAGTATCAATGGCTGTTTGAAATTGTCTAGTTTTGTTTTGCATAGATACAATTCTTATAGCCTCGCATAAATGGTCAAACATTTGTTCCGAGGTTTATCATAAGAGGTTTAAGAGCGAATAATAATGTCGAGTGTGATAATGCCGATGATTATTTTTATATGCGTTTAAATTCAAATTGATGATAAAATTCGTAACAAACACGAACAATATTGTAATTTACCGCCTGTCCGTGAGCAGAGTACCGTACGATAAGCGACGATATGCAAAACACACGCAATGGCTTTTTAAAAAAAAAAAAAAAAATAAATAAAAATTGTTTTTTTCTTCTTATTTTTCGATCGGTAAAATGGAATTTTGAAGTCGGAACATGTTTGTAATAGCATCGATTGTTCTTAGTTTAGTATATGTTATTGGCACGTGTACGTTTGTACGTGTAGTTCGTCTCTAAATCCGATTTACAATGCAAATGTTTTAAAACTGGCTTAAACTTTTTACCGCGTTTCTGTTTGCTCACATCGGACGGTTATACCCACTTACTGTTAGTTTCGTAAAACACGCACGATGTAATAAAACAATAGTATATATTATGGTAATAAGAACAACTATAACAAGGTTATTGATGTCTTTTATCTATATCGTTTTACCCTCTTTGAATACATTTTAAAGGGTGTACTTATTTTTCTTCAGAAACACTCGTGAAATTGAATTTGAATATTTTCGCGCCGATCGTCGTTAAAAAATTGTCTTTATATACAACAGAAAACTGAATACTGGGCGTGTATTATATTTTTCCGCGACGATTGCCTAATACGTTATTATTTCCTTTTTTTTTTCCCGTATCGCTTTATTTCTATACAACCGTACATCGATATTATTTAAGTGTACGTACGAAATAGTACGTATAATGGTAAACAATTATTTGTAAAGAAAATAATATACATATATTCCCGCGACTCGTTCGTGTGTACTCACAATGGTTTTTTTTTTTTTTTACGAGTTGCGGCACGTGCGTCACAAATAATAATTAATAATTATTGTTTAGACAACAAATAAACCGTTAAATAATAAGCCGAATACTGAAAAACAAATATAAAATATCTCCTGGTGTTAGCCATAAATTTTGGTGCGTTTATAGCCTTATAGGTATACGTGTCGAAATAAAATAAATATTATGTGTACAACGCACTGAACATTTTTTTTTTTTTTTTTAAATTACCATTCGAAGATTACAATTATCGTATTAATAATATTATAGTTACACCGATAATAATTGATTAGTGCTGAAATAACGAAATATAAATTTCAGGTATAGGCAGCACTGGTACGTTTAATACTCGTCGACAATTATAATATAATTTCGGATGACAGACAAATTGCGCTTTTTTATATTTTTTTTTGTACATATGCCTAATATGATAATCTAATACATATATAATTAGGGCCCGAAATTTGATGATCATAAAAAAAAAAAAAAAAATGTACATAAAATGACACAAAAATGTTAAAAATGACATTCAAATTTCTATTTCGAATGATTATTTTAATAAATTAGTGGACATTTAAATTTAAAAATAATATATTACACGGGTAGTTTACATGGATACTCGATAAACTTATTATTATTTTAGTACAATTTCTTTTTTAGTTGAGTTTGTTGGTTTTTTTTTTTTTTTAATTACCCCGAAACAAAAAAAAAAAAAAAAAAAATAACAATAATAATTTAAAAGTATGTTACATCTTTCGATTATTTTTATTTTACCTTTAAATTTGGTGCATTGCTCAACCAAATTGTTATTCATATTTTCGAACAAAAATTAACGGAGATTATCCGACAGAAGTGTTTTGTACATTGAAAAACTTCTCTCTACCTCCAAAAATTTGATTGGGGTTGGTTTTAAAAATGTGATATCATTGATATTCATATCATCTGGTAAACCATTTTAATCGTTTAAATTACCATCTAATTATTTGAAATCCGGTGCTATGTTTTGAGTGCCTAATTTTTTTCTTGAAAATTGAATTGAATTAATTTCGAATTTTGACTACCAATATTACTGGAAGCCTGTTGTATATTAAGGTTCACTATTTCTACGATTTTGATAGAATCAGCAAAACTAAACTTAGAAGACTCTAATTTAGTTATTGAATTTGGTAAACTTCCGGAATATGATTTGACAATGCAATGTATTCCCTCCGGAAGTATAAAAATGCATTAAATGACCAACAAATGATCGTATGGCCCAAAATTACCTAAAAATGCAAAACAAAAATGGTACCGTCAGCTTCTATATTCCACGAAATAAATTTCTATATATATATATGTGTGCAACGTATTAGAGCAAAAGAAAAACAAATGAAAACACATCAAGTTCCGGCTCCTACATATATAATAAAAATAAATAGTTTTTTTTTTCACATTTAATAAATTATTCTTGTCCGTCAATTATTTACATTTGAAGTTTTTTCGAATAATAATAACAAACTTATTTTAAAAATTCTTTGCTAGCAATTACTCCAGAATTGTATTTCTCGATAACAGATTCGATTTTTATTTTTATTTGTTTTTTTTTTATTTTTTTGTTAAATATGGTCGATTTAAAATATATTTGTTTTGTTCTGTACTGTTTATTATGTACGTGCTAGTCTGTGTTTCTATAATTGGTTTAACGCAGACAAAAATATCTAGATGGGAGGAATAAAAGTTTGAAGAAAAAATGAAGCGCCAAAACATTCACACACACATTAGTTGTACGTTTAGAACTTTCAGAATTCGATGCCCACAGTATCGGAATGAATGTATAGAACCCGGAGAAATATAGTTTTCAACGATGTAGTTAGTGAGTTTAGGCTGATAAATATTTGATCGATAGTGAAAGCTCGTTTTCGATACTGTTAGGTAAAATATATAACCAGTCATTTAAACCATTTAATCAATTGATCAATAAATAAGATTTTAATTTCAGTCACTTCAGATATAGTTCGGTACTTGGGACTTAATCTAGATAAGCGGCTGACCTGGAGTAATCATATCCGTACTAAAAGACAAGCTTTAAACGCTCGAATGCGTTTGTTTAGACCTCTCCTAATTAATGGCAACTTGACTTGTTTAAAAATAAGACTTTTATTATATAAAACGCTCCTGAAGCCCATATGGACCTATGGACACCAAATTTGGGGCTCGGCAAGAAAATCGAATTTTAATAGAATCCAAGCATTCCAATGATCCGACATATGTCTCCAACCTGACTCTCCATAACGACTTGGTTATGGAAATATCCGTGAGAAAGCACGCGTCTTCTATAAAAACGCTTTCATAGCTGGCTTCAAAGATGTTCTATCCCGATTGTAATGGATCGTCACACCCCTTACACTTCCTGATAATCCTCACTGCAGGCTGAAACGAAGTTGGTGCCGTGAACTTCTGTGAAACTGAATATTTTTCTAACGAAATCCAATTCAAATTTTACTATACACTAATATACTTATTACTTAATGTATAATGTGTATACTTCAACAAAAAAAAAAAATAAAATAATAATTATAATAATTACTTATAATCCGGCTGCTTATTCAATTCGTCCATGTTTCCTATATAATCATAACCTATAAACTTATTGAGAAATATCGTATAGATCGTTTTTGTACGATAATTCAATGTTGACGGAATTATATTGAACGGAAATATTGGTAGTAATTAAGTAGCGCAATTATTGATCGTGAAATATAAGGGCGGAATTGGAAAACTAAAATTTTGTCTCCGGCGCAATCGGTCCACGCCCGTAAAAATTATTTATAATCGTAACAAATATATTACGCCGTTTATTAGAAATCCGTCGATATCTCTTTGAAATCAATAATCAAATTATTTTTTTATTTTATTAATAATTTTTGTTTCCAGAACTAATGAACCGTCGACACAAGACAATCGAAACGGGCAACCTCCGGACATTGATAATATTAATTTCAAACCGATCCGCGACGACATATACAAGTAATCGAATTATTTAAATAAAATTAATATACTAGTAATTCCTTTTTTAGAATTATTCGCAAAGTGCTTATTCCGCGCGTATATATGCAGTAGTTTTTTTTTTTTTTTTTTTATCAACGTCAATATTTCGTTTACAATTAATAATATTTCATTCCACCGCCTTCGACGAATAAATAAATTATTACGGTTCCGAGTAGTACACGACAACGTAGATAATTAAATGTAAGCGACGCGATTGTAATATTATATCGCTTGAATTATTTTTTTATGCGCTCGATTTCTTTTTTTTTTTAATTTCTTTTTTTTTTACACGATAAACGGATTATTCCGATTCGTCCCCGTAGTCCGGTAGCCAGAAATGTTATTCTAATTCTATTATTATAATACGTTCGTGTAATTCGACAGGGACAATCCGAGCAAAGAGATGAGGGCCGCGCTGAAAGTGCTCAACGATTCGTTGAAAAAAACATCGGCCACGCTGTTGCCGAGGACCCAGTTGAAACAAGCCATCGATATTGTACGCGAAGAATGGTTTAAGGTAATAATTATTATTATCGTCCAGCGTTTATCTCGTATATGCGGCGGTGTTTTGGGGGAAAAAACCCAAATTATTTTCACAATATCAATCGAAAACGAACAATACGGGAATTGCTTTTTAGGTGTCGAGCTCGAGCAGTTGCGGTGGCCACCTCGTCAAAAACTACATCAACTGGTTCACGTCCTACTCGCCGGTATTGTTGGAATTCATCATCAACATGACAGACGCTGCGGTAAATATTATTACTGTTTTTTTGTCATAAATAAAACGTTAGTTTCATAATGGGTGTTTAATAAATAATTCAGAAATAATGTGGTGCAAATCGCTTTTTAAAAGCGTCTATTCCGCATACAGTATCGTTATCGTTTTAGTCGATCCGCGATTAAACGGGGTTGTGCACCGACAATTATTGCGTTTCCCCAGTCGGCTAATATTCGAGTAAAATCGAATATTTTTTACTTGCTGGGTCTTTTTTTTGTTCTTTAATTTTGCCATTTCGATCGCAAATTTTCGATCCCGACCGTAATTGCCGGGCATTTTAACGTTATTATTTATACGCACATTTCTTACTATCTATTCTTGTAGTAGTGACGTTTTTTTTTTTTAAACAAATGCTACGGGGCATAATAAGCAAATTTGAACACATACATAAAAAATGTTTACAACCTGAACACATTAGGAGGGAGGCCATCCAGTGATAGAACCCAACGTCATTTTATTTATTTATTAATTATTAACTTAACATAAATTAAATTTAAATAAAATGGTTTGAACCATCAAACATTTAATAAATCACGACACCATTTTCTCTTTAGACGGCGCGGGGGACTATTAGGAAGTGAGTTGGAAGCGAGTCCAGCGATTTAAGGGGTTAAAGTGCGACTAGTAGTGACGTTATATTATAAATGTTCGGCCGTTTATTGTAAAACCGTATACGAATTTTATCACACAGGGCAACACCGTGTTGCATTACGCTATTTCTCATGGAAATTTCGACGTCGTGTCGTCCATAATGAACACGGGCGCGTGCAACGTGAACCTGACCAACGACGCAGGTTATTCGAGCGTCATGCTCGTTTCGCTGGCCGAGATCAGAAACGACGAAGAAATGACAATCATCAAACGACTGTTCAAACTCGGCGACGTGAATTTGCAAGCCAAAAAAGTTCGTATATTATTTGCATTCGCGGTGTTAATAATGCGTAGCCGTCGCGTTGTCACGCATTGGTAATTTGGTGGGAATGGGGGGGGGAAAAACAAAATAAAAATAAAAAAATATCTCTACGACCAGTAATGTAATCAGTGTGTTTAATCCCCCCCCTCCCGACCATGGCTTTTAGTTTTTTTTAGTACTTTTACAATTTCAAAACAAAAACTTATCGATGTAGTGTTTTAACTTTTGACGATGTCTGTTATCTTGTATACAACAACTTTTAGTAAGTTTTTAAAGTTCCCGGTGTTTATCCTGTGGCTATTACTTGGTTTTCTAATTTCAATTTGAACTTTCGCTATTATTTTACGTTGTTCAGTGATTTACTGATTTACATCACTACACAAATTAATACATTTTATACGGCAAACGTTGCGTATCTAATAACCGAAACCGGTGTCCTTTGGAATCGATTAAATGGATTGGCGATGTTGTCTGTTCACAAAAATAGATCCATATGGATGTTTCGAATGAATTGGCTCTAAAACCAAGAAAATTGAATTTGTTATTATAATATATTCAAATAAAATAGATTTATTACTCGACAAAAATATTCTGTACATTCACATCCCGTATTCGAAACGGGCCATGACGATTTTGTTTGATTATTTGTAATCGGAATGATCATTGTCTTAATTACGCCGCTGTCTACGACACAATACACTATACATGACTCTGTAACTATTAGTAAACTATAACGTATTTAATATCAAATGTATACGTCCTGTAAAATGCGTCGTGTGGTTTAATATAATATATTGTTATTTGCTCATATGAACTTGTTTCTGGTTCGCAGCACGGTCAGACAACGCTCATGCTGGCAGTTTCCCACGGTAAAACCGAAATCGTGAAATTGCTCTTGGAATGCGGAGCCGACCTTAACATTCAAGACGAAGACGGAAGTACCGCTTTGATGTGCGCCGCCGAACACGGTCTTCAGGAAATCGTCAACATACTGTTGTCTTGTCCCGAGTGTGATGTAACCATCGCAGACAATGTAAATCGCCTAATGAACAATACCGTTTATAAAATATAAGACAAATAAAGAAAACATTTTCAACAAAAAAAAAAAAATACCCTAACTACGACTCGTGCGGGGCGGGGGCCACTGTTGTAGGCGGAAAGTTGGGAAGGTAGGGTATTAGGAACGAATTAAATTGATATCTATACGCAACGAGAAATCATCGCAAACGGAAAACAATTCTGACCTTACAATTCGAATATTCGTATAATTTTGCTGAAAAGCCAAACAATTTTAATCCGCATAAAACCAAATAAAAACTGAAAACAAATTTGTTAATTTCAAATGGTTATGAAAAGTTAAAAAATTGTATGAATAAACACAATATATATTGAACATTTTACCAGAAAGAGCTAATAATATAAGTGTCTAGTGAAAATATCAGGTCTTTACAATTATTCTTCACTGAATTAAAATAAAATAAAATCGAAAATAATAGTAACCGTTATTGAGTACATTTTCTCGGTTTTTTTTTTGACGTTTTTGTCCCCAATTGTTAAGATAATTACATACAAAATGATAAAATGATGCACCCGATGCACATACTAGACAAATATTACTACCATAAACCATTCTGAAAGTTAATGATCGGAACAAGATTTTTAGTAAAAAAGTGGTTTACAGACAAAAAAAAAAAAAAAAAGCACACATAGTCTAAAATCTAAAAGATCATTAGAAGATATCTATTAAAATATAAAAAAAAAAAAAAAGAAAAGAAAGTCAAATTACGTTAATCCACGTCCGAAATCGTATGGACAATGGACTACTAACTACTTTCTGTTTGTTTTTACTTACACTCGACCCACACAATTCACGTTATTTATACAGAGATAAAAAACTGGATTTTTTTTTTTTTTAAATTTGTACTATTATTGGTATGCAGGACGGAAGCAATGCCCTCAATATCGCAATGGAAGCCGGACACAAGGAAATCGGCATAGCCCTGTACGCTAAACAGCACAAATTATCCCGAGAGAACTCTCCGTTCAATTTGTCGAAAACCAAAAGGTCGAGGAGTGCCAACAACGTGATGCCTTCAAACATGTCTTACTCGACTTTGTCCCTGAAGAAATCGTCGAGTTTGCAACCCCGAGAATACGCCACACTGTCTACCATGCTAAAAACTCGGATTCCGTAATAGTATTTATTAGTTTTAATTTTTTTTTTTTTTTTTTACAAAATATATATATATATATATATTATAACCGTTATACCTACGATTAAATTTGTTTTTATTTATACCACGACCGTTTATATGGTACGAGTTTTATATATATCTCTCTTTTTTTTTTGTATTTTTTCACGACCGGTATTATTATTTTAATATTATGTGTTTATCGTGCAATATGTTTATAACGTATTGGAACGCGTGAAGTTTTGTAATCATGGTAGACGACGACGATTAAACGGGGTAATACAATTATTATTATCATTGACGAAAATTATATAGTGTTTTTTTAATTTTTTATTTTTTTTTTTTTTGTTCATACTTATGTTAACAATATTTTTCAAATACCTACTGTACGGAAATATTATTTTGAAAATCTCTCGGTACCTCCTCCCCCTCCCCAGTCCCGTATTATTATTGTAAAACGACAAAACTGTATTTATAGGTGCCCAGATAATAATATTGTTATTCGGCGTCGCCCGTCTCTCGTATTTAGACGAAATTGAGTTGCCAACACTTTTTGATTAGAGATTCCGAGACAGAATCGTTTAGTGAACTTAATCATAAAAAAATGTGACGTGCAAATCGTTAAAATAATAACGGTGTTTCTATTTAGAATGTCTTTTTAACCGCGCGGCATCATGATTTCCGATGTAATTAAGAGGGCAGCATTTGCCGTCCCTGTCTATCTAACGGGCAATATAGCAAATTACGTTGTACATAGAACGTAAATTATTGCGTTTATGATGAACTCGGGGTTCGAACGCAAATGAAAAAAATCTAAAGAGGAGAATATTTCCGAGGGCTGCACGTAGCTTTTTTCCATTAAAAAAAAAAAAAAAAAGACAAACAAAAATGTTATAGTCATTTGTTGGTTATTGTTTTTATTTTAAATAGATGTAATTTTTTTGTATGACAATTTTTTAGAAAAAATTTTAGCACGAAAATATTGTGTAAAATATATTATACCTCTTTAAATTGTATTATTTGCGTTCGACCTAAACGCCACAATTTACGTTCTAAGTATAATGCAATTTGCTAAATTGCCCGGTGGATAGATAGAGACGGCACAAATGCCGGTCCTCATAAGTGGTTTTCCATAAATATTTTTCACTCAATTGTTTATATTTTTTTTTTTTTTAATAGATACACATTAACAAAATAGTCGTGAATAATCTAGTTTAATAGGTCTTGTGAAAAGCTGAGAAAAATCACAGATATCGAGTATTGAAAAAAAGTACAAAATTAAATAATAAAATGTCGAAAATCCCATAGTTTTGGATTCCGTTCATAGATAAATAGTGTAGCGTTATTAAAATCGAACAACATGTGAACATTAGAATTTAGACAATATTATTAAATTTAGCGTAATATTCCGTCAGTTATGTAATAAATCGCGCAATACTCTTGAACCGTTTAACATTAAATACTATGCCCCCCTCCTATAGGCCGTATTTATGTAAAAAAAAAAAAAAAAAATAATAATAATTGATTTAATTTTTACTCACAATCGTATCGTATTTATGTAATTTTAGTATTGGATATCGATAAATTAGATGGATAATTTTGGTCTATTTTCTATTATCCAATTTAAATACAAAGAATATATACGTACATATTATTTTAATGAAATTTTTTATTTAATACCGGACACTAAAAATGTATCTAAATTTCCCCGGGTAGTGTACAGGGTGGGGCGTGGTTACTTCCATATGTGAAACTCTGGCAACTGAGCGGCTATTAATAGCAGACCGTTTGTTTATGGCTTGTTCGAAAGCACGTCGTCTAAGGTTTTTTTTTTTTTTTTTTTTTTTTTATAACTTGTTCAGTGTCAACAATGCGGTGGACAGAGCAAGAGCGCGCGTTCGCCGTGGAGGTCTATTATTCTTTCAGCCGTTCGATCATCGCAAATCACCGTGCTTTCGGAAACCATTTCAATATCGCGCCTGCCTATTGGTCGTGTGCCCGATCGGAAATCGATTTGTTTGTGGATGGACACGTTCAAGGGATACCGGTAGTGTGCAGAAGAAACATAACGGACCTCCGAGGACGCCAGAATACATCGAACGGGTGTAAGGGCGGCGATTTTGCCGAATCCCCTAGGCGACCTGCACGCAAACATTCGGCTGCCTTAGGGACGTCTAGTCGCACAGCGAGACGAATTCTTCATGAGCAACTTAATATTCACCCATTTCACGAATTGGCAGTGGTGCAACGACTTAATCCACGCGATTGTGCTGCGCGAAAAAATGCACGTGAAGTCTTCCTCGGACACCTACCTCAGGACCTCAGGACCCCCTTGTTTTCGTTAGTGACGAGGCACATTTCCATATTTCAGGATGTGTGAACAAACAAAACACGCGATATCGGAGCCCCACTAACCCGAGAGAACCTCACGAGAGCAGCCTCTGCATACAGAACGCGCGACTGTTTGGTGTGCAATATCCAGAATTTCAAATTCCGACTATCTCAGTGCATTGACGACAAAGGTGGCCACCTTCGAGATGTACTATTTAAAACCAAACGAAATAAAACTTTAAATGTACCCCTGTACACAGCAAAAATAATTAAATCAATATTGCCAATACTTTTTGTGTTATGATTTTTTAAAATAAGGAAGTAACCACGCCCCACCCTGTATAATACCTAGTACCTGCAGTACGTTATTTTCATGTTTCGTTGTTTCGTTGATGATCAAACGACTAGTGTATTTTTTTAAATGTAATAAAGGCTATAAACGTTAACGGACAAACATGTGGTTTTTGTTTGCCCCCGCCCCTATTAAAAAAATCCAAGCTACGCCACTGAGTTTAGACGTATATTGATTGTATGTGTACTGTATTTCTGTTTTTTTTTTTTTTTTTCCAAAATGTGTCGTATGTATTTTATACAAAAACGAGTCACGTCTCCAATGATCAATCTGTACAATAATAATTCTCATTTAATAAACGCGATTCTACGTTTTCCCGTAATATATGTTTTCAATTTTCTCCGATTGCCTAATGTGTTATCAGAGAGGTTCAGTCAACTAGGATTCCGAGGCCTCGATATAAAGTTAATTCCGGGGCCCTAAAATCAATACATAATTTACCGGAGTAGTTTAGTTCTTTTTTTTTTTTTTTACATTTCTTATTATTTCTTATTCGCAAAATGTAATACAATGAAACAGAATTCGATTAAATAATTCGCAGTATACAAATAAGTAAGGAGTTTTAATTTAATTTTACAGAACGATAGGTTGGTTTTTTTTTTTTAATGGTTATTGATTATTACATATTAAAATGAATTATAAAATACACAGTAGATACCTAACTTGATAAGTTTGACTCAGACCTGGCACTGCGCAATTTAATCGTTAATAAAAATGTCGTAATATTTCGTTGACGATTGCTCTTATCGTATTTAAATACTAGAACTAAAAAATGTAATAATGCACACGGCGCGTAATAATATGCGATAAGTTATTAGCGCTAGACATAATAATATGCTCTATATCGTACAAAAACGATTATATCCGTTAGAAACTTCCGAAAACTATGGTAACAATCGCGGTTTAAGATAATATCTTAAAATATGTGAGATATCTTGAATCGTGCCAAACGATAACGTACACAATACGTTGTGTATGTCTGTTGGGTACGAACCAAACATTATTATTTGTCAGATAGCATAAAAACGTGGCCGTGTCAATTGATCGTGATGATCAAAATTTAAATTAATCTTGCGGCCAAGATTAACTGTTTAAGGTATTGATGATTATACGTTGTTTTCCGGAGAAACATAATTAACAAGACTACAAGACTCTTACATGGTTGGTCCTGTTTTTGGTTTCGGTCTTGCAGACCCGATCTTGGTCTTGGTCTTGCAAGTGCTCAGTTTTAGCATATTAGCAACATTAGTTATAATTGATGATAAAAACGAATTTTGATTTCCAACTCTTGCTTCTTAAATTTCGTGTAATCGTTTACTTATTTTGATTGCATATTTAAATTTCCATTCACGTTTGATAAACTATTTCTATAAATTTAATAACCCGAATACCTACAATTATTTTATTTATCGAAAAATCAAAAACGTATTCCTGTATCCAATGGAAATCGTGATCAAATCCACTTGTCCGCTTATTCCGAACAATTTTGTTCGTACAAATCAATTCCATAAAATACATAAAAACTAAACATTTTGCTGATGCGTCATAAGTATACAATAGATTGATAATTTGTATTGATATTTGCATTAAGACACAATTATACTACAGAGTCGATTTTATTAGTTGTTTATTATTGTTATTATTATATTTTAGATTCGGATAAAATAGTAGACACCCCCGAATGACGTATAGAAACAAATATAAGTAATCTTTAAACAATGCATATATGCATTATTTAATATTAGTTACGGAATTAATAACATTTTGGAATGTTAAGTATGTATGTTTAAAAAAAAAAAAAAAATGCATTCGTTCATAAAAAATATTATAACGTCTACTCTATACTATGCAATCAATAGTTTCCGATTAACAATTGATTGTATTACGCATTATACAAAATTAAGGCGTTGTACAAGTATTTCATTATTTCGGCCAAAGGTATTTTTTTTTTTTTTAGTTATCATACAATTGTATTTATTTATGTTCGACTCGATGGCATAGGAAAGTCGTGTTTCTATAATATTCGATTTCGGATCGTCAAACAATATACACGTAGATGGCGGTCAACATTGTCGCCCAGTTTCATCCGTTCGAATTATGATAAACAGTTATATTTTATATTTTCACAGTTTAATTTATTGCACGCGTGCAAACATAAATTATGTTTCATTTATTTAATGATAGACGGTAGAATAAAAAATAAAAATCCCGACAAAATATTATTTGTCGCATAATATTACGATTTTCTCGGTTAATTGTACGCTCGCCGGTGTTAGGAAAATGAAAAAACAAAAAATAAAAATATTATTAATGCGGAATAGATATTTTTCGAATATTTATAATAATATAATATTTTATTCGTTTTACAATAACCCGGTTTTGTTATTCTTTTTCGTTTTCGGTTGGCTCTTTATGCAATAGCGATAAATAAAATTGAAAATTAAGACTGTATTTTTTGTTTTTTTTTAAATATTTCCTAGCGGTTTTCAAAAGAAATTGCTAAACCCGATCGAAAAATTAAAAAAAAAAAAAACGGTTACCTATCGTACGTGTGTCGTTTCAATTTCAAATAATAGACCAAAATTTAAAATTTCCTATAGTTGTACTGTTGTTTCGCTTCTCCTTAATAATTATTATTATTTTTAATTCGCCAACCAATAAATCTCGTAATACACCGCGGTGTGCATTAACTTCTATGCGCGCGTTAAAAATACAATACGCCTAAAAATCCTGTTTAGAGATTTTATATCAGATTGAGAAAATGCATCCGTAATAGTCCTAAACAACGTCCGCTCACAGTTATTATTGTGTCGATGAATTGATATAAAATAAACGAATCGGAGACGAAAACCATGACTCCCCCGGGTAATCGAGTAAATGTCTGACCAAGGATACAATACCGTTTCGATTTTTTCCCGTTTTACGTGTCTGGCTTATGATCGTCTACACTGGGTTAACACTAATTAACGGGGGTGCGGTTAATATTTTTGTTTTTGTACGGACCAAAAAAAACATACACGAGACGAGGGTATCCGTTTCAAACGGCGCCACGAATAGTATTCCTGGTGCGCGATCTGCCGTACGGAACGCCAACAACCAACCAATGGTTTATAATAAAAGCTATAGTGAGAATCGCGAAGAAATCACGTTTTCACGGATGAATATTCTGTACTTACTACTCGTACGAGTTTATATTTTCACTCATAGGTGCCGCTAGATACTAAAACTAAGTTGTAAATTTCGCGTATATACTACTGTAAGCTGTACATTTTAAATATAAACCGTAGAATTAAGACCGCTAGTTTGTAAGTTTTCGTAAGTAAGAGCACATACAATGTGCTATGAATTTGTTTCTTTATTCTTTAATAAACGATGCGCCTACGGGGGGGGGGGGGGAGGAAAGGATTGCCCTGTCGGGTAGAGTTCTCCCGTAGTTTGCGATACCACCAAAAAAAAAAAAAAGTTTATATTTTCACTCGTCGGTGCCACTAGATAGCGTTGCGCATACTCACTCGTACAAATGGAAATATTTTATAATCTTCTACGATGTTTCGAACGTTTTTTAAAGTGCCTATGGACATCATAAATATTCGTAAAGGCAACGTAAAGTATACTGTTTTACATTTAGAACCGAAATGCCCCACCCTCAAATAATTATTTTAAGAATAAATTTACCCTATTTCGCCGTATTAAATTATTTATGATAATGTAAAAAAACAAATATTTAAATCGTAGTTGGGAAAAACTGCGTTGTTTATTTTAGATTTAATTTATTAATTTAGTTTTGAATATTACGTAGGTATTATTTAAATTTTAATCACACAGCCAACATGAAATATATTTTTTTTAATTTAGTTTACGTAGAAAGTGACGAGATATATTTTTTTTATTAGTAAAATTACTATTAAAAAAAAAAAAAAAAGGGAAGAACGTACTACGCACCATGGGTATTGCCACTGTTGCAGGCGGGTGGTTAGGATGGTAATTTAAATACTGTAGAAAATATTAAATCATTGCAAAACGAAAAAAACAACGCTGAGCAGAGTAGTAGTGTTTTATGATAATGTAATCTAGAAAACAACAAAAATGAAACCGATGTATTAAATATTTTTTTCGAATTTCGAAAAATTGTTCAAACAAACCGGTCGAATAATCCGCAACTTTTACGATATGAAAAATCGGAGCACTTAGCTTAATAGAAAAATCGTTTTCCGAGAGAAAAAAAAACAACACATGGAATCTAAAAAAAATCAATACATATAATATTTACGTTTTAAAAATGTTCATATAATATGCAATTAGTACATGTCAGAATTATCGAAATTATTACTATTAACATAACTATAATTATTCGATAAAAAATATCGAATGTACACAGTAATATGTTTATATATTTTTTATCGGTAGATATTTATATACCAATGCCACGCGATTATTATTCTATAAACTTGTATGCATATATATATATGTATTATATTTTTTTTTTTAATTTCTATATACGCAGGTATACGGCAGGTGTTTGTAGACGACAGTGTTCTTCAAACATTTCGGTACGCGTTTAAGAGGACTTTTGGAAAGTCGCCAAGTCACCGGCATACCAACGAACAATATTGGAGTCTGCAGGGTAATGCCGTGAACAACGACGAATAAGTCTTTAATAATAATAGCGATAATTATTATAATAGAGATGACGTTCGTAAACCTACGCGCGGAGGATTGCCCGGAGTCATAAAATAATATTAACAAGACCGTCTACCGAGTACCTACCGCTATAATGGAGCCGATAACCAGTGTTGAAACTCACCAGTTTCAGAATATCTCGCTTCGTAAAATCACTAATGTCCCTTGTTTCGTATCTAGTTATACTCTCCGCACCGACTTCTATTACAAAAACAGTAAATGAAGAAGCCAACATTTTTTTACAACGGAATCTACTCTAAACTAGCCTCTCACCACAACCCACCCATAAAATATGTACACATTCCAACACTTCCCGACAAATCCTCGTCGTAGATTAAACAGAACATTGTGCGGTGATATTCTTTTAGTCTTTGTTACGCTCCTGTGATTCAACCCTCAACTACTGAAGTGTCACTAATGGTTGGCTTCTTTTAACCATGACTCTTCACGCTTATTGCTAATTCCTCCCACACTTATTCGTATTGTGAATTTTTTTTGTATAGATAAATTATTTCATAAATTAAAATTTAAAAGAAAAGTTTATTTAAGATAAAAAATAAATAAATAATTAATTATCTAGATAAATATAACTAAAAAAAAAAAAAGTAAACGTTTAATTAATGAAGGAAAGTAGGAAATATTATATACCTAAACAATGAAGGGTACTCGTATGTTTTATTTTAGATAAAAATTCAAAGTTACTAGCTATACCGTATAATATAGTGATTCACATCATTTGCATTTATAGAGCTTTTTTAATTGTTTAAATTTTTATCAATCTACTATAATGTTTTTAACAACGACAACAATAACGGACAATTTATCTAGATATTATAAATTCTACTAATCTATTATCTTGTCTGAGATAATCTAAATATTCGTTATCTATAACTGTATATTATAGGCGGTGCAATTATCTTATCTCTGTATTAGGATCAATTTTACCTATTCACGTCTGAACATTACCAATAATAAGACGCTTCGTTGAAACGTCTTCAACAAATACTCTCTATATTTTAAAGCCAAAATCGCAGTATTTATCATCAAAAAGTCTATTGATGTAATATACGTACTTACTTCAATATATATTACAAATGTTTAATGCAGGCTGATGGTACACAGTATACGTGACGTATTTAGGAGGACGAGAATATTAATACCATAATATAATACACCAGGTGTATAATTAATATTAATTACTACCTACCTAAATCTGGATTTTGTATTTGTGTAAAAATCATCTCGGTCTGCATACGTACCGTGTGGTTAAGTCGTAAATCTCGGTTTAGGTACACCTCGAGTCTCGACAGCCGGTATTTAAATAATAAAAACGCCGACCGACACCGTACCGGGTTTGAACAATTTTTGAATTTCCACGGTATTATCTTATTTTCGAATTAATATATACTGCGGTATACGCAAACACTTCTACTTAAAACTACCGTCCGTCCATGCCACGGGGTCGTATAAATTTTATAAATCTTGTTACGGGTAACAACGACGGCATAATATTATATCGTGTTGTATAACAATGTCTGCCTATGTAAAATTCAGAGTTCCCTACAAAATTACCCGGCAATAAATACGGTATTTGCAGAGATCATAGGGGGGAGGATGTCCCCTAAGATTTCAAAAGGGTTCGTGCATTGCAGTGGAATCATGAATGTTTATTACGGAAATTATTATATTTCTAACAAAATTTCGAAAAACTGTAGATAGTGGTTACGGTTATATGATTTGGAAAATCAGTAAACGGTTTTAAACAGTTATATGTTTATAGTACTTTTACCTATTATTTGTATGTAGTTATAATATTTTTATACGAAAATCAATAGTTAGTAGATAAGTTGAAAAGTTAAACATTAACATATATTAAAGGATACATTTCACTTATCCTATTATCTATATATGTAAATTGTATAATTTTTCATAAGTATTTGTATTTAAAACGGAACGTCTGTTTTAAATAGTTTTTTTTTAATTGTCTTCCCGTATGTTTCGGTTTGATGCACGTCGCATCGCACCGTGTTGAAAGTTCAACGGATTCGAAATTTTTTGATTTTTGATGGTATCATTTCACAAACTGCTTTGGTTTGTAAATCATTAACCAGTTTTGCACAAAAGAAAAAAAAGAAAAGAAAAAAAAGTATCAAACGAAGTATTTTATAAATAATTTCAAAAACGAGTGTCTGTAATACGTACGTGTTCAAATATTTGTTTGAGCGAAGCATACTCAAATGCGTATTCTAAACGCATACACTGTAAAATAATATACGTCCGATACAATTCAAACGGAAAAGTATCTTTGTACAAGTCTGGCCGTGTGCGTACGTAAACTTTACCGTCGCGGTAACAATAACGCGAAAACAAACTTTTCGTCGATGCGTAGGCGGCGTACACGCCCCCCCCCCCCGCCCCCGTATGATATTGTACAGCTCGCCGTAGTCCATTAAATTTACCTATATCGTATTAATGTCGCTGTTCAAGACTACGCTGTTGTATAGGGGACGGTATAATAATACACGGCGAGAGAGGTATGCGTATTTCGCATTATACGGCCGTGTTTGACGGGAACGACGGCTGCGCGGACCTCTCAATTCAATTTATTCAATAATATCAATATTACTAATATTATTACGCGCGAGCGTCTACAACGATAATATAGCGATATTACCGCGTCCCATTAAATTATTATACCGAACAGGTATAATACCGGGTGTATGATGTACAGTGGTGGCGAACGCAGTAAAAAATTTCAGCGACGAGGCGGGGGGTTGTTGAAAAAAAAATGTAAAATGTTCAAAAAAATATCGTATTTTATTATTATTATTATTATTTAAGTACGACAACCGTTGCCGTAGTATAACAGTTGAAATGTTAAAAATTATTTCTTATAAGTTGTGAATTAACTAAACTATAACGCCGACTTAAAATAAATACAAGACATTTATCTCTTACAAAACAATATTTAATTAACAATGTTTGGTTTACTAAAATACAATCATCGAAAACAACCGAACCAGCCGATTTACATTGGTCAACCGAAATTAAATCATCGTTAGAAATAATAATCGTTTCAATTTAGTCAAAATAATTAAATATTTCTTGTCATTTTTCATAAATCGGTTGTTCGATCGATTTTCTAAAAATATAGCGATTTTTATAAGGAATCCAATGTTTTGTAACATTGGATTAACAATGTTTGAAAAACAAACAACTCTCTAATGTAATCTGATGGCATGAGGAAACAAATCAATGGGGTTTTTTTTTTTTCCACTCAGAAGTTTAAATTCTTAAGGAAATAACAATAGTATGTTTATAAATCTGTTTGAAATATTCCAATCGACTATCCGGATATTATTTTTTAAACGTTCTACTGACGATGATAATATATATATATCTCTATTATAAATTCGAAAATTTCCGATTTCTCTCATCGTACTGTTTCCCCCGGTCCTGGTTCGACCCTTTTAACAATTATATTTTAAAAATGGTCTTGTCGGAGTTAACATTGGAGTAAAACACATGGAAATCTCGGCGCGTCGTTAAAAAATACCGATGCAACAGGCTAATTTAAAGCCCTACAGCCCCGTCGCCCTATACGAACACGTTCGGTTATCCGTGGGCCGCCGCAGCCGCTCAATCGCCGGGGTAAAAATATCGACCCGGCCGGGAACAGGACGGACGAATGGAATCAATATTCCACAACAATGTGGTTTTACGGAGATCATGATGATCCTAGAATTAAACATCGGGTTGGATGTGGAAATATCGAGTTTTTATCATTTTTTTTTTCCTTTCTCGTAATTAAATGGAGTAATTTTATATTTACTTAAACTTTTATCAAGTTTTTTTTGGATTTGATTAATACTAGACATTTATTGCAACAAAAACAAATTTAAAAACCATTTTTTTTAGAATCATACATTTTCCAAATATTGTTTTAAATATTTTTCTCTAGGTAAAAATTGTATATTTTTTTCTCTATTAATTATTTCTTTTTTATTGATATTTTTAACTTTATTCCACTGCAATGGTCGATTATAAAATTTATATGTGATTGGAAATTCAGAAATGTTTTAATTTTGTTTAATCAAATACAAAATACAATACACATATATTTTTGTTTAATTTTCTCAAAGAAAATAATGATTCCAGATAATGAGAGAAAAAGTTGCTAATATTTGATAATAAATAAATCCTAATGATCCGATTGATGATGGAAATAACTTTAAAATAAGCATATAAAAACTAAGTCTACTTTATGAATTATAACGTTTACGATATACGACATACATTGTTTTTTCTAAATATTCATTCATTACTTGTGTATTAAACCAAGACAAACAATAAATTCAATAAATTGATTAAGAACACCCCCTTCTTTATCAAAAACATTTAATTTAATATTTTGAATTTTTTTCCTATTTATAAGATTATATAATATATTTGTTGGTTGTATGAGTAAGTTATTAGTTAAATTACTAAAAACATGTAAGTCATTTTTTTATTTTTGGTTAGAAATGGATTTTTCTACTATATGACAGTGCAATTCTAACGGGAGATTAAAAAGTTTATGTATTAATGGAGATAATCATTATTCTTTAAATAATTATTAAACTTAATTCCTAGATTATTACAAAGATTATTATCAATCATACAATTTTCATTAGATTTAATTTCAATAAAATCAACGTATAAAATCGGCGGCCACCGAATTTTTTTCCTCACACTTTTTTATTATTTTTTTAATACACAACTGGATCGGGGGTACTATTATTTCAGTGTTCGTAGTCGATTTTTATCCACTGCATGATCACACACAAATGTAGTTGCCACAGTCTAGAGGTGGATCCTACAATGACGGTGAGATGTGAGATTATAACCGCGAATAAGCCACTGACTTCGTCATTATTTAGAGAGTGACTTTTCAATTTTGAATATGGAAATGGAAAACAATGTACACGTGCATCTAACCATACATGGGCAGATAACGGAATTTGATCAGAAACCATCGGAAATACTACGAGCAGCGAGAGTGAAAAAGTACAGGAGATTAAAAAAAAAAAAAAAACAAATTATGGTTCATTGGTACACATTAGTATTTTAAGTGCATATTTAAATTATTTATTATTAAATTTTTTTTAATAAAAACCGTTATCTCGAACATCTTCCTGTTTCCCTTGATATCCAGCATAACGAGAAGAGTTAACTGTAGCTCCAACACGTTTATGACGGGTCTTGTCAACAATATTTCTATAAATATTTATATAATGCCCGGAAATGTATTTATGTATATATATATATATATATATGTGCGTTACCGGAAATGTTGTCGGTTTAGAAAATTATGATAATTCGTAATACGATTAGGAATTGATAATATAGCAAGTACCGCTATACGTACTTGCTATCGTTTCCGCAGTGTATTAGGCAATGCTATCGAAACCCTTCTACAAACTTCTACACAAGAACAGAAATACATTTATGTGAAGCTAATAAATTACCGGATCTGGTTTCTGTTTGTGGACCGGAGGGTCAAGCGGAAAAATCAACGACACTCCGGTAGTCGATGGTTACAAATAGCGTTCTGAAATTGTCGAAAACCCGTATAATATTTCAACTACTAAAATCATAGCTACGATTTTAGCTAAAAAAAAAAAAAGAAGAAAAATAAAACAATTTGACTCAAAGTCATCCTCCTATAGATAATCGCCGGGTCACGATAAAATGAACATTACCCGTTTTTTGTATTTAACAAATATTATAATAACATTCACAACCTACCCAATATCGGATGCGATCCTAGCCATCATTTCCTGCTATCGTCGCGGAACGATAACAATTACTATGATATGATGTCATTTCCTTACCGTATCGAGAATCGTCATCGTTTTCTAATATTGTCGACATTTCCGGTAACACACGTATCGCACAGCGCATAGCCCGTTTCTCGATTTGTTTAAAAATTAAAAAAAAAAAAAAAAAAAATGTTTTTTCAACTGTCTCTTTTCACAAACTATACAATTTGTACAATGCAATTACATGCATCGTATTATGCGATTGCAATATAATTACTATAATTTCTACGGCAAAATATGGTCTGATCATTGCGGTGTAGAGAAGGAGAGAGAAGATTTAATTTGGAGAGTTGATTTGTAGTTCACTAAGGGGTTAGAGAATTCTCATCCTGGAGTATATCCCTGAGTAAGTTTTTTGTTTATGTGGATATTCCACGTCGGTTTTTCATCGAGAAAAACTCCAAGGTATTTCACTGTGTCGTCTTTTCCGTTCCGTTGTACGACCTATGGTTGTTTATGCTTATATTTATTTAAAATCGTAAATTTTATAAGGCGACGATGGTTAGTATATAATATTATACGCAAAAGAATAATAATAGTTCAAAGTAGGAAAAATCCATTTGGGGAGATATACCCGACTGATGTCGACTATTCATCCAACGACGCGGAGGCACGGTGAGATATTTCGAATTTTAAAACGTCTTCAAAGAGCCGGTAGGCGAGATTAAAGTTGGTGTCGAGTGCGTCGTTCGTGTGCTCAATTAAACGTCACTATTTTATTTAAGAATAAAACGCACGGTATAACACGTTGGTACAGGGGCAATTTTTTTGTTTTTTTTTTTTTTTTTTAAATATTAATAGCGACGATAAATCTCGATTCCGAGCAAAGCCTATAAGTATCAAAATAATATGATATGCATTCTTGAATTTTTTTTTTTTTTTGGAACACAAAAAATAACTTGACAATTTCGAAAAACTACCTCGCTAAAGCACTTACCATATTATTGTTCAATTATCTATATCAAAAAAATGTACCGAACGAAACGGTTTGAGTATATTTTTACTGTGTTGCAAAAAGTGTTTTTTTTTTTTTTTTTTTTTTTTTAAGGTTTAAAATATACGTCTTTGTTAAATGTTAAATAGGTTGCTCTGAACACTAAAGTTACTGCTATTCAGGGCCGGTCCAACGTCATAGTAAAGTAGGTAGCCGCCTAGGGCGACAATAGTTTAGAGGCGGTAAATTTCGAATGAACCAAATTGATTTAATAATTATTTTTTTTTTTTAACCAGTATTTTGAAATTTACTGTTTAGCAAATACAGAAGAAGAAAAAAAACAGTGTAACGGTACCCTCCAGATCTTGTTATAATTTTGTCGAAGGAGAAGCGATGAAAAATCTTGAGTTTAACGATTTATTGACCCGATGTTCCACAAGAAATGGCTCCTAAAATAAATCACATTTAATATATTTCGAATATTGTAGTTATATTTTTCAACGTATAATATATTTATTTAATACATTTTTTTTTTTAAATGTATGATAATGTATGGTTACTGTATAATATCGGTTATAAATATGACTTGTATTTTTTTTCATTACATTTATTATAATATTTATTATTTTATTATAAAGGAAACTGAGAGGTCACTCTAATCGGTTTTTTTGTTTTTTTTTTTTGTTTTCAAGCAAGGATTTATCGTTAAAAAAACGAATGTGCCATTCTTTCTCGGGCCCCTCTTCCCAAAAGTTAACGATCGAATAGGGGTGGCGTAAATTAGAGTTTTCCGGAGCGGCAAAAAATCTAAGGCCGGACCTGCACCTATTTTTAAAATCGTTATACTATATTAGCCCACCACGACCATCCAAACCATATTATTTCTAAAAAAAAAAACAAACTAATTTTACTTCCACGATTAACAAATTCTAAATACTTAATAACAAAATAGGGATATACTCGCAACGGTCAGATAAAGTAACGGGTATTTTTTCTATTCTTGTAAGTAAACTTAAAAATACGCTATGTTCTTCTCTCGCCATTAAACTTATTTTACGCTATCGTTAAGATAGGTAATCTGCACGAATTAAAATCTTCGGCTGTTTATATACGTAACTTCTATCATTCCGATTGCTGATAGTACAAAGAGTTCATACTCACTTTGACATCCATTTTCAGTCCTCGAGTAGTTTAATATCAAAAATCAACCAGATGCACGTTCAATTATTTATTTGATACATTCTTTAGTATTCGCGTTATCGATTGATGATAAAAACCAAAGATTCACGACTAATGTTGACATTATCCAGTCGGTGTTTTTTACCGTTTGAGTTTTCTGCGGAAATCCAATATTTTAATATTTTAACTGAACTAAGGCAGCGGTTCTCAACCTTTTTATAGTCACGTGCCACCTACACAATTTGAACATTTTTACGTACCACCTGACCAGTTTTTTGCCTATTAATAACGTATACGTTTATGTTATATGTATAGAATTTTATTTTATTAGGAACTACAAAATGATATAATATAAAATAAATATATATATATATATATATATATATATATATATATATATATATATAATAATAATAATAAATAAAGTATTTAATGCACAAAAAGAAATTAAATTAAATCAAATTAAATATGTAAAATTATTATAATTATTATGGTTTACTTTTTACTTCAATGAGGCGATTGGTGTTTGTTTTGAACGGACGATGACGTCAATATCGGGCTCCAAATTGGTAACTTTAAGTCTTAAATCACTTCCTACGTTTAATCTACTTTTTTATTTATTTTTTGTGTACAATACGTGAGCAAATGTATTTTCGCACAGATATGTTGATACAAAAGGGATTAGAGACTGTAAAGCTTGTGTGGACAATGCCGAGTATTCTTGTTTCACGCCCAGCCAAATATTAGTGATATTTTTAGCTAAAAAGCGGTTTTTAGAGTAGAGTCACTGGTTAAGTCAATAAATAATTCTTTTGCCAAAATACCATCTGGAGTGTTCTTAATATAATCATCTCCAAAAGGGTTTATGATCCATTTCATTTCTGAGTTATCCTCAGGGAAATATACCAATGTAAAACATTGGATTTTAGTGATTGTAGGTGTTCCGAAATGTCTGTAATTATATTTAAATAGTCTAAGGAACAAAATCGACAGGGGGGGAGGGGGGTTTAAAAAAAAAGATGTTTTTATCAAAACACGTTAAATATATTTAGCGTATTATTTATTTATCAGTATTGCTGAATCGGTAATCCTCTAAATATATGCAAAATACAAGGGAGTCTGGTGTTTGAATTCGACGTGATATGAATCGTCGGCATTTCAAATTACCAATCACCATAGACGTGCATACTGCATACACTACGAACAAACATAGAAATGCATATAATGTCCCGGATCTATTCGTGTGTATATAATCTATTCCAACGCGATTTTCGATATTAATCGGGAGACCGTTTTTTAAGTTAAACATTCATCATATACACCTATATTCTTAAACACGTAGGTACATATATATTCTATTATTATTATAAATATAAAATGTTCTTCGTTGTGAACAACGAGAAAACATGAAATTATAGTTGTAGAGTGAAAAACTAATAAAAAAAAACAAAACACAACTATAAATGTTATCTTAAAAAAAAAAAAAAATATTATATTGATAAAAAGTTAATTTTATTACGGACGAAACGCATAAAATAATTACGTTGTACCAAACGACATACGCTGGCAATATTAGTACAATATGTTGTTAATTTTATTTTGATATAAAAATCAAAACCTGCAGTTGAAACATCTTTCTATTCAAACGAGAATAAAATGTAATTAAAAATAAAAAGCTTCTAAATTATTAATTATTAATATAAAAAATAATATATATTTATATAAATATTCGTATATTGAATTTTTTTAATTATTGATAACTAAGATTATACATTTTTCATAAGTTGTAATTTTTTTTTTTTTTGTATGTTCTGAAATGCTGTGATGTATACAACGATCCGACCAAAGTGATTTTAATACCAAACGAATAAATATCACCAATATAAAAAAGTGAATTTTTTAAGAAAAAACTTTATAGGTATTAAACAGTATTATGTATCGCGAATAAAATTAATAATATTATTCATAAAAGTTAAGAAACAAAAAAAAAAAAAAAAAATGCTTTGAATATTTTGAAAGCTTTGCGGAGTATAAGTAATAAGGAGAATTATAATGATATTTATTATGCATCGTAGGTAAACAACCTTCTAAAAATTATAAAAGTTCAAACCGTTTGAAATAGTAATAGAATTATATAAAAATATACAGAATGATTTGTTTATCATGATCCAGCGATTATCTACGAAAATTCGTGTGAAATTTATTTTGGTTTTTTTTGTCAGTCGTTATTAAATTATAATCGTTTAACGGCCTTAAATACAATATTTTCAAAATGTCCCGATTATTCCGTACATTAAAAACATTTGATTTCCATCATTGGAAAAAAAAAAATAAACTATTTTTTTCTAAACATTTTGATACGCATAGAACTAAAATTGGATATAATAGAGTTCTGTTATTATCATAACAGTTTAAAATCGAGACCATCGTAGGGAATCGATTAAAAATGAATATGAATTCGATTACCCATCCCCACTCATCCGGTGTAAATTTTAAAATGTTATAACTCAGAAACGGTAAATCCTTCATATTTGTGAAATTTCTTTTCGAATCTGTGTCGTAACGAGGGTAAATCGGTTGCTTTTATGGAAATCCACAGACTTCATACTAATTGACGGGCCTTGTTGTGCGAGTAGTTATAGAAACGGTCGGTCAAACACGTGTCGGCGATCGTAAAATATTGTTGTACTATTAATATTGAATATCCGCGGTGTGATCGAAAAATACCAGGACTGTGCCAACGATATTTATATCAATTAAGATAACGAAATACCGATAATGTCATTCGATAGAGTAACTTTAACCGAGTATTTGAGCGTTGGTTTGAAATCGATAACAATATTTATTTTTATTTTATGGGATTTTTACGAAAACATGTTTCAGTCATTTTCGTAATGGAAGCAATACAAAGAAGAACAACGCGTGTGCGTGAAATTTTGTGTTTAAATTAGGGAAAAGTTCTAGTGAAACTTTTGAACTTTTGCACCGAGCATTTGGAGATGATGGTCTCTGACAACGTGTTTCGAGTGGTTTAAACGGTTTAAGGAAGGTAGAACATCAGTTAAGGATAACGAACCACCCGATAGACCCTCGACCAGTAAAACAAATGAAACTCTACGGGTTTACGGGCATGACGTTGAAACACTCCCTAATTTTCCCTAATTTAAAACAAAACGAAAATCGCCGCATGGCTGAAACACGTTTTCGTAAAAATGCCATAAAATAAAAATCAATATTGTTATCGATTTCAAACCAACGCTGAAATTATCGTTAAAAGTTATTCTATCGAATGACATTATCGGTGTTTCGTTATCTTAATTGATATAAATATTATTAACACAGTCCGGGTATTTTTTGATCACATCTCGTGTACGCGGAATAAAGAACAATACAACATCGGTACTCGGTGTAATTAAATACGCGAATATCAATTTCGAATCGTCCATACGTGTCAATCGCTGGATTATTATAATAATAATAATATCACCCTGTATATATTTAAAACGAGAGAGAGAGAGAGAGAGAGAGAGAGAGAGATAGGTATGTATAAATTTATCTATATAAATATGTGTAATAATACGGGCACCGAACTACTGACAACAAAATTCCATTATTTTTCGACGCGACGGACGTGTCGGTCAGCTATGGTGTAGATTATTATCGGGATGACGAACGCTATAGAGAGTAACGCACAAATAATATTACGTATATTAAACATAATATTTCATAGTACCCACCGTCCATGTGAGCGTGTTTAATATTCGAAGACGAACAAAAAAAAAAAAAAAAATTCGACAAAACACGTTTAGAGAATATTATAATATTATAAAACGACGACGGTCGGTTGACGATTCGATTATTTTTTTTTCTTCTCCAAATGTAATCCTCCGCGCTACAGCCGGATTTCAAGACGGGCCGAGGAGTGTCTTCTCGCATAATATATAACCTTTATAATAATAATATTTTTAGTAGTTTAGTGCGCCCGGATCGGACGATTTTTTATTATTATTATTATTTTTTTTTTTTTTGTTAATTTTATTGCCACGGTGTTATAATAATATTATTATTATTATTATGGGTACCCGGGCCATGTGTACGCTTACGACGCACGGCTTAAAATGCGCATAAGCGTCTGCCGTACGGCAGAGGGATTTACACACGACTGGACGCGCGAAAACAAAAAAAAAAAAAAAAAAAAAACCGATAGCAATGATATTTGTTACGCGGTTGGCCGAAAATTGTTTTAAATTAAATTACCCGACGTACACATTTAATAATATGACAATTATAAACGGCGTCTCATAAAGAACGCCGGATTTCCAATCGCTATCGATCGAATTTATTCAAACGTGAAAAACAAAATGTTGGACTGTCGGGCGGATCATTCGTTCCGTGAATTTGTCCATCGAATTGGCCCGGCGCGCGTTTGCGGACACGTCGAATTTCCCGTTTGACTCCCGAGACATTTCGGACGTTGTTCATGGTAAACCCGTGACTTTATAGTGTACGAGCCCGACAAGAAACGATCGCACGGCGTCGGGTCGCGGCATCGAGGGTGAGTAGGTTCGGTCTCCTCGCGACGACATTAGTCCGCCCGGACTAAAGTTCCCGCGCTCAATTGCACTTTGTACGCGGATAAGCGCAAATCTTTTGTTAAAATTCTTGTAGCTGGCGACACGGTTTTGTCGGGCTCGTGGTAAAAGAATCGTGCACAACAGCAACACGTTCGCTTCACTCCGGAGGCGCCCTGGGATTTCGCTGTCTTGTGTTTTGTGTAGCTTTCTTCAAATTTCCTGATCAACCGACCAACACTCGATTCGTTTGGTGCAGCGCGATGCCGAAGAATTGTCCGGAGTTTCCGTACGGTCACCTACGGTACCTTTCCATTGCGATACTACACGAAACAAATCACTAAGAACCACAAAACCACTTATCAATACAAACCGCAATGATAACAGATTAGAAAACTAGCGAAACAAAAATGCCGGCCTTTTCAAATCCGGCGTTATTTTTGAGACACCCTATACATTTTTCCAAACCGTTCGAAATGTCTTCGTAAAATTAGAAAAAAACCGTCGCAAATTTAACAAGCCAAGAAATCATTTCGAATCGGCTGTCATAAACAAAAATTTGACCCAACTCTCTCACGAATTTATTCGCATTTACCGCCTTCAGGCCGCCACTGTACATAGCGTTATAATACAATACGAGTTATATACACAATACACAGTACATTATACAAATACATATTTTTAGTTCACATTTTAATAAACGGTACATAATTTAATTTGTAAATACGTGGGGATATCATGGCTATACATTATGCGTATCGTGTAGTTAAGTCGTAAATCTCGGTTTAGGTACACCTCGAGTCTCGACAGCCGGTATTTAAATAATAAAAACGCCGACCGACACCGTACGGGTTTGAACAATTTTTGAATTTCCACGGTATTATCTTATTTTCGAATTAATATATACTGCGGTATACGCAAACACTTCTACTTAAAACTACCGTCCGTCCATGCCACGGGGTCGTATAAATTTTATAAATCTTGTTACGGGTAACAACGACGGCATAATATTATATCGTATTGTATAACAATGTCTGCCTATGTAAAATTCAGATATCCCTACAAAATTACCCGGCAATAAATACGGTATTTGCAGAGATCATAGGGGGGAGGATGTCCCCTAAGATTTCAAAAGGGTTCGTGCATTGCAGTGGAATCATGAATGTTTATTACGGAAATTATTATATTTCTAACAAAATTTCGAAAAACTGTAGATAGTGGTTACGGTTATATGGTTTGGAAAATCAGTAAACGGTTTTAAACAGTTATAATTTTATAGTACTTTTACCTATTATTTGTATGTAGTTATAATATTTTTATACGAAAATCAATAGTTAGTAGATAAGTTGAAAAGTTAAACATTAACATATATTAAAGGATACATTTCACTTATCCTATTATCTATATATGTAAATTGTATAATTTTTCATAAGTATTTGTATTTAAAATGGAACGTCTGTTTTAAATAATTTTTTTTAATTGTCTTCCCGTATGTTTCGGTTTGATGCACGTCGCATCGCACCGTGTTGAAAGTTCAACAGATTCAAAATTTTTTGATTTTTGATGGTATCATTTCACAAACTGCTTTGGTTTGTAAATCATTAACCAGTTTTGCACAAAAAAAATTAACTTTATATGAACCATCCATTAGGTAATATGTAAAAAAAAAAAAATGAAAAAAGCAAACGAAATATTTTATAAATACTTTCCAAAAGGGTATTTAAATATTTGTTTGAGTGAAGTATACTCAAATGCGTATTCTAAACACATACATTGTAAAATAATATATGTTTTTGGAAAAATGGCGGCCTTTTCAAATCTGGCGTTATTTTTGAGACATCCTATACATATTTCCAAACCGTTCGAAATGTCTTCGTAAAAGTAGAAAAAAACCGTCGCAAATTTAACAAGCCAAGAAATCATTTCGAATCGGCTGTCATAAACAAAAATTTGACCCAACTCTCTCACGAATTTATTCGCATTTACCGCCTTCAGGCCGCCACTGTACATGGCGTTAATACAATATGAGTTATATACACAATACACAGTACATTATACAAATACATATTTTTAGTTCATATATTAATAAACGTTACATAATTTAATTTGTAAATACGTGGGGATATCATTGCTATACATTATTAATTAACTAGCTGTATTACCCGCGGAGACCCCGCCATTTCAGGTATCTAGGCGTATTACTTTGACTTCATGGCTTTTATGTAATTAATTAAATTTTAAATTCTGTTTTCAAGATAGGAAGTTAGAAGGCAAAAGCCACTTATGTTCAACATTCCACAAATCTTTTATGACACTCTATGGAACGGCAGACAGACAGATTCTTTGTTTTGCCAGCAATGAATTTTAATTACTCATATAATATAAATTTTTTTATTTTTATTTTTTTAGATTTGGTTTACCTATCTTCTCTTATAAGCTATGCATTATTACCAAACAATGATAGAATAAATATAATATAAATGGTAAAATGTATACAACAAATCAAATGTATCAATTTTAAGATGAACAATAATACAGAAATAAATATTTATTTATAATATTTTAAAACATTTAAAATGAATATTTTTACCCACAATGACATATTTTTTTTTTTTTAAATTCAAAAGGCATTGAATTGAAGAAGTTTGGTTCTAAGTAATCCACAAAAGACTGACCAAAAGATTTATTGGCATATTTAACCGGCAAATTATAATTTCTCAATTATCTTTTGTTAATTAAACCATAGAAACATAATCAGAAAAGATACTTTGCTCAATATTTAAATAAAATAAGTAAACAAGAGGATCAACTAATGCTTATTCGTTTTAAAATGTTAACAAATACTAAAGCCTATCTTTAAGCCTGCTACTGTGTTGTCCATTAAGGTATTAACAATATCAAATATATCTGATGAAATATTTGTGAGTTCCTGATTTATCTCTGTTGTAATTGGTTTATTTCATGTTTTTTTAAGAATATTTATAAACAAATTATTTAACATATTGGATAATATCTAGCGTTTATTACAGGATCATTCATTTTTAATTTGACAATTTCATCTTTAGATCTATTATTCACACCGGTTACTTCATTTATTAGTTTCCATATTAATTTTGGATAATAACTTACATTTGTACATTTTTATTCATAACATTTTAATATTGTTAACCTTACAGTTTTTTTAAAGTTGTTCTTGTATTTTTTTATAATGAATAGCTAACGTTAAATGATTTGAATGTTTTTTGAGCTTCATGAGAGATACTGTTTACGACGGGCTGAATTTAATAATCCATTAGTTATCCATTCATCCATTCTTTCAGGCGTTTATTTTTGACATTTACTATCAAACAGGTTGTGGATTTATCGATTGTATTTCTCATTATTTTATCAAAGACATTATATCATTTATTCACATCACTAAATTTACTTAATATACTTCAGTCCATTTTTCATTGATGAATATAAATACAATTGAATCGATATCAATACTAATAATACTTTTTAGATTATATACTAAAAAAAAAAAACAAAATTTAGTATTATTAGGTATTGAAACACATATTGTGCAACGATCGATTATATCAGTTAGTATGACACCAGGCATTAATTTTATATGTTAAATTTTCATTTCCATTAATATATATATGGTCTAAACAATAATGGTTAAATTTATGTAAATATTTTGCTTATGTGTATACAAATTTGATATTGATATTTCCATTAAATTGATAGTGCTGTATACACTTGAGCTTATACTGCTAAAACCGTACTCCTTACATCTGGTTTTTATAGCTCCTTTTTTTTTTCCCCCACCTACAACAATGGCCTACCCATGGTGTAGAGTGTGTCCGGCTTTCACGATTTTGGATTTTCGTTACGTTTCGTTTAATTTCGGCATTATTTCGTTATATACGCAGTAAAGAAATACACGTTTAATCATATTATAACGATTTTAAAGTGTTTCGCAGATCTAATAATAATTACTCGACACCGAGTAACAACACTTTTGCGTAATATTGATTTATTCGTCGAATATTTCAATATTATATGTTCGCCGCTAATAAATTTACATAATTCTATCGTTCTACATATTGCATGGGCGCGTTAATATTCCGCGTTTTTAACACATCGGCCGAAAAAGCTTCTTTCGACCGCCTGCACTGAAAGGGTTCGCATGGTCGTAGAAAAAAGCCGTACAAAGTATAGAGATTAGATTATTAAAATATATATATAAATATTCCATTGGATCAATTGTAAAGAGCTCGATAGGTACGGGAAAAAATTGTTATGGCGAGTGTAATATGCGCACAGTATAAATTATTATCATTGTGAACGAAAAAAAAAAAAAAAAATAATAATAATACTTTTCTATAATATAGGTGTAATGCGCTATATTACATCCGGAATGACTGCTCTAAACCGATTATTGGCTAGGGATTTTCAAAATGGATTTATGAAATTCATTTCGTCGCCCGTTTCGCGGCATAAAGACGCGACGAGGAAATTATTCCTCGTTCAAATTATCGAGAATATTACTCATGGGCCCCTGATCGTCGCGACGAGCCAACAGTATAATAATTATTATAATAAATAATTACGCCCGTGACCGCGCGGTATAGCGCGGCATCTATAGTGTAATGAATAAAAACAGTTTTGCTCAAATAAAAATGATTTAAAAAAAAATCACGGTTTACCGAATTCGGCATACGATAGAACTTGTGTAAACACCTGAATATTATAGTATTACAGGGTGATTCGTTGAACACGAACCAGCGACCTATGCATGGTAAGACGATTATGAGTATAAATTCGATTTTCGTTTTTTTTTTTTCGATTCAACTGTAATTACATAAATACGTATATTTACAATGTTTTCAAAATTTTACTTATATTCCGCAATCCGCGTACGAAAAATTATTATTATTTACTAAAATTACTAAATATTTAGTATACCTATACAAAACAAATACAATTCCAATACGAAGGTTTCCAGACGAAAATTAAATGCGATATTTGCTCGCTGTTTAATTATAGGTTATGCATTTATTATGCAGTAGTATAGTACGTGTTGTGTTGTCAGTACTCTGTAGTTTTCAACATTTTACCGTGCAAATACACCGTGGGTGCGGTACACAATTTTCACAGAACACCAAGTCCGAATATTAGTTTATTAATAGTCACAACGGTAATACAAATCGATGTGTATAATTTACTGGAGATGCGTATAAAACGTTAAATTGCAATCATTTTTTTTTTTTTTTTTTTGTTTTACCAAACAACGACGTTCAGACACTGCGCGTCGGTTTACCGATTCCGTTTATATATAACCTATAAAAATCGTGTAAAAAAAAAAAAAAAAAAAAAAAAAGTAAGCAGCCGATTAACGAGAAAAATGTAAACGATCGCCCGCGGCCCACTATAAATATTATATAAATATATATTTTTATACGTCCAGTATTATGAGATCACTTGAACACTGTGTAGGTACATATGGTACGTACGTAGTAGACACACGGTCGAGATTTTTATGACGATGTTTAAGGTAAACGTGCGATGGAAAATATAATGTTTCATAGTGACTTGGTCGTCTCCCCCGTGGCGGCCCCCCGACGAATACGCGGCCGTGAACTCCATCGAGTGGGTTTAGATCCGAAAATCGTTCCGACGGTCCGCCGGGCGAGCGTCCGGAATGAAATAATAATAAAAAAACAAAAAAAAAAAATTATTATTTTTAACGTATTTACGTTAGCTATAATTTGTTCACGTTTTTAGATTCCGAAAGCAGCAAGACGACGTACTAAGATTCGTATATTTCTTTTCGGTTAGTAAAAATGCTTTACTAATTGTTCGCACCGTACGCGTTAAAATATGCGGTTTTTGTCCGTATTTGAAACATTTTCCGAGATTGTCTTCGAGGTTTTCTTGAAAATTAAAAGAAAATAAAAAACAAACAAAAATGTAACGATACGTTCACGGTTTTATATTTGGTTGGTTTCTGCGGTACATTTGGCTGCAATGGACAAACACAAGACTACAATACTAAGGTTTACCGAGCGTCGCTCAGAATCGTTTTTTGATTGCAATGATTTACCGTTGTTTTCATAATATATACCCTATAATATACCTTCCCGATTTCCCGTCTACACCAGTAACCGGACTAGTTGGGTTACAGACCAACCGGCGGTTTTTATACACCGAGCCTCCGGAGAGCGGCTAAACAGGGCCAAAAACCGATTGAAGTGACATCAACACCCACTCTCCCCAAATTTTTTATCCGCATACGCCCATGCCACGAACCATTAAAAATACTTTATTAAAATACATTATGTTTGTCACGACTCCCAAAAAGCAATTGTAACGTAAAAATTTCAAATTGACAAATGACTTAATAAGGTATTATTCTACTTGTACATAATTAACATTATTCATTTAACATCAGAAATCTAACTTTATTGAAACCAATTGTTTCGCAATGTTTTACTACGGAAATTTTTTCAGCATTTTTTTACTTATAAAAATGTATATTTAATACATATTTTACGACTATAAACAAAACAAAATTACAAATGATTTTTCTCTTAAATTTACAAAAAAAAAAAAAAAATTGCACTTTAAATAAAACGACATATATTATATGTCCGGATACAGGTATAAGAAAAATTACCAACAAAAAAATACAAATGTTAGTAATAACAATTAATACATCGGTTTACTGTCAGTAACCTTCCCATCGTGTCCGGCTGATTACAATATAAATAATCGAGGACACGGGACTAAATGCTCTTAAAAAGTTCTAAATATGCACTTATTAAATTTTGTTTACACGACATTTGGTGGATTTTATGTATTTATAGAATATAATCAATATTAATGTAATATAAATTTCGATTTTAATTTTTTAAACATGGCTTTCCGAAATTAGTATATAAAACGAAATTAATGGCTTGAATAAAATGTTCTTTCAATAAAACAAATTGCGTTTTAAACGGTTTCCATTAAATTATATGTCTGTAAAGCATAAATAAAAACCTATATATAATTACAAATCAATCATGTGGGCAAATATCAATTAATAAGAACGGGATTTACAAACACGATACAATAATACCTAGTGAAACCCACAAAATAATATATATATATATATATATTTTATTACTGACGAATTTTCGAAATTGTATTATCACGAATCATGAAATATGCTCTTAAAATTACAAAATCCACTAGGTATACAAAAATGTAACGCACTTTTAAACTTTTGATATTCGCCTTGTAGTGTTGTAAAATGAATTTCAAGCTTACTTAGTAATAAATCGGAGAAGCCCGCAAAAACAAAAAAAACAAAACATGCGACAATTTCCGAGCTGTAATAAAAATATATTATGGTTTGTGTGGATTTTTAACGGCGCACATCAACGGTATTGTTCTCTGATTAAAAACGTCCGTCGATGGTAAATATTATAGGTATTAGCTATTAATAATCCGAATAAACGCTTACAAGATATTAATCCGTAAATACAATAAACATTGTCGGGGTTATTATTATTTATTTATTTTTTTTTTTTGTTTCCGGAAAATGGCTTTCCCGGGTTTATCGAGTCGTATGCGAGACGGGGTATTAACGCGGTGCTACGTGATGATATTGTAACCGGGACGATTTATCGCCGGGATGTCGTCGACGGTAAATATCGTCGTGGTTTTATATTGGTGAAAATTAAAATATACGCTGTGGACGGTTTAAGGAAAACCGCCCAGGGTTTGCGCGATTATAATAATAATAATAATAATATTATTATTATAATAATAATCGTATCTGGGTTGTGGCGACGCGACGTGATGATATTATGGCCGGCGAGATTATAACGAATTCTCGAATCGAATTGAATCTCGGGGCGAGCGTCGGACGCGTTACGATAATAACAAAACGACGACGGTGTCGTGGTTAGGCGGTCGGTCGGGTGGGGACGCGATCCCGGGCGTCCGTGACCCGCGCGTGCCGTCGGGTTCCTGCGCGGCGGTGCGGTCGCCAGCGACGACTGCGGCGGCGGTGTAGCGGTGCGGTGGCGGCGGCGGCGGCACGGCGGCGTGTGCGGCGGCGGTGAGGCGGCGGCCGCGGTGGCCGCGGCGCTCCGCGCGAACGATAAACTCATAGGTCCCTGGTACCGTCGGGCTTCAAACGTCCGATCGGCCACGTGTGTCCGGGCCCGTGTCGGCGCGACGTGTCCGCGCCCGCGTCCGCGACCCGCGGCGCGTAGCCCCGCCCGCTAACCGCACCGATTAAAATCCGACGGACAAGTCGAAAACGGGCCGGAATCGATGTGCAGATTAGCAAATCAAAATCCACTCGTAATTGTCGAACTCTACCCGTAAGGGGCTTCTCCCCCAACACCCCCTCCCCACCCCCTTACAATCGTAATTCAATAATTAAAAAAAAAAAAAAAAAAAAAAAAAAATCTCATGAGACGCATACTTTGCCACTGTTGTTGTGGTGAACAGTTGGCCAGGTAAATCATTGCAAACGGAAAACGATTCTGAGCGAAGTATTTTGAAATGCCGTAATTTTCGATTATACTACGAATTAATACGATTAATTAAATCGCGATTATTTTTAATATGGCGTATTTTTTTAAATTTTTTTTTTGGTTTGAAACTAACGAGCGAAATTATCATGCCGCTTTGTTGACCGTTCAATTTGGGAGTTTATACACGAAAACAGCGAAAATTTAAATTTAAGAGAATATTTCCGATCGGCGGCCGGTACGCCGGTGTTTTCTAAAATATTGTCGCAAACGGGGCTAATTGTAAATCGTAACACGAATGCGAAAACGGCCGAAACATTTTTTTTTTTTTTTTTTTTTTTGCCGGACCGAATCACGGCGGTGCCAGTGGTTTAAACGCGTCCGCGGGTACCAGTGTACTATGAATTGTTACGATCGTCTCACGAACGCGCGTAATAACTACACGATATTATTTTATTTACGTGTCCCCCCCCCCGGTATACGGGTACCCGTAGTATACCGCGGCGTCAATCGCAGAATATTGTATTGAAAACAATATTACCAATAGTTTACGTATTACGAAAAAAAAAAAAATAATTGTACGACACGATAATAATACGTTAAAAACCGTATTATATTTTTTATACAGTCCAGCGGCGGACTGTGGCCAAAATCGAAACCACCGGGATTTAAGTTGCCCGGAGCGGCCACATCGATACGTATACGAATCTCGAGTATATCGGTATTAATGAACAAAACAACAAACGCACTTTATTTACAGATCTCACTATCAACCGTTTTAAAATTAAATAGTATTTTCGCAATCAAAACATATTTTGATTTTATACGTTTTCACACTTAGTATGGCATCATTTTTTGTTTTTACGATTTCACAGTCCAGCGAGTACACCTTTTCCGTCGGTCATTACCATAAATTACCGTATACCAAGTGCTTTACAGTAAATTTGGGATTTACAAACTTTCAGTGCGATTGAAATGATTTTTGCTAATATCTGCATATGATGTCGTCTTCTACATTTGTACTGACAAAAAAAAAAAAAAAAATAAAATACATTTTTAATATCACCGTTAAAATCTAACCGATTTCTTAAAACGCCATATTATTGTTTGTATAATTTTTTACTTTGAGGGTCGTCAAATTTGAGTTGAAAATTTAAGAAAAAAAAATGTTAAGTTCATTTTGATCTGGTTTTTTTTTAATCATAAATTATTTATCAACTTGTATGTAATATTAGGAATAATAACAATATTTTTCTAATGGGTTGTAAATTATCATTAATTTTATTTTGGACATCAACTCAATAAATTTACTAACTTTATATATATATTTTTTTTTGTTTGTGGCCACAAGTTGATCAGTCCGGCTCGGCCTGGGACCGATTGAGTGGTATAGAAATTGTTCGGTCATAAGGCTGACTTTATACGTACAATTATTATTTACGTCAATTTTTTTTTTTTATATATATATATAGATAATATAATATACATACTGTTATAAGTATTTGAGAGAATTGTGGTCACAGGTGGGGAGGGGGGGGCTTATCCCCGTTAGACCACTCCTGGACCGATTTCGCATTCGATTTAATCGCGGTTTCTCGACATGAATTTTAATTTATCAAAAAATCATCTACGTTCGACCGAACTCCGCTCAGAATCGTTTTACGCATCATACCGTCTCAAATGTCCACGTAAAACGGTGGCCGGACGAACACGATGTCCGTGTTTCATTCGTTTGTATAGTAAACACTGCCAGTCGTTGCTGCGTAAAACGGGAAACGAATAAGTATTTACTCTCGCGAGACGAGACGATTGCATGGGCCCCTGGTATCTGAGGACGCATTAAAACCACCGTCCACCAATCGAATATTACGAGTAATCTGTTATTATTTTTCTGTTTTTCTCCCACTTCATAAAACCACATACGTCACACACGCAGCGGCCGTATTAACGTGCATCTACTCGTACCTAATGCATTTGCAATAATATAATATTTTCGCTGGTTTATTTCGCTAGGAAATTTCATTGAGTTTATCAAACCAACAGGATTTATTGTGCCGCTAAATAATTGCCGTTCAATATCCAATATTCGTATTGTTTAATACGCGAACTTATATAAAACGTGGTCGATAACCATGGTCTAGTTGTTAATTTACTGTTCTTATCACCGAGGACAGCGATCGTATCGTATTGATAACCGTAATATTACGAGGTGTGACAATAAAATAACGAGACTTTTTGAATATAACCTAAACTGTTAACGTTATCTATAAAACGATTATTGAAATATGATTAGAAAACACTTATCTAAAAGTACTATGAACACTGATGGCATCGATTCATTTTCTTATACGTTAGTAGCCTTGTTATTAGTCCGAGTTCGACTATACTGCCGAAAAATGTTAGATATAAAAATCGAACAACATGTGTTAACATTAAATTTCTTGTTAAATTAAAAAAAACTGCCGCGGAATCGTTTCGTATGTTATGTGAAGTTTACGGTGAAGAATGTTTATCAAGAGCTCGTGTTTTTGAATGGCACAAACGGTTTTGTAGTGGAAGGGAGGACGTCGAAGACGATGATCGTCCTACCACGTCTTCAACAAACGAAAACGTTGAAAAAATCGACAAAATTAATTAATCAATATTATTATAAAGAGGTATTAATTAAATTAAGAGAACGTGTCAGAAAGAAGCGACCAGATCTATAGAAAAATGGCTGGGTTCTTCACCAAGCCAATGCTCCAGCTCACAGTGCATTTTCAATTCAACGTTTTTTAAGTGAAAAAAAAATTTCTGTACTTCAACATCCCCCGTACTCGCCAGACCTTGCTCCTTGTGACTTCTTCTTATTTCTTTTCCCATTTTCAAACAGTTGATGACGTAAAAATGAAAACAGCAGAACTTCTAAAAGGGCTGAATGAAAGCAATTGGCAACACTATTTTCAAGAATGGCAGCGACGTATGCAACAGTGTATTGATGCTGAGGGAAGGTACTTTGAAGGTGATAATCATTAAATTATAACATTTTTAAAATAATCAACTTTTATTCAAAAAGTCTCGTTATTTTATTTGTCTCACCTCGTACGTGTACATAATTCAATTTACGAATAAACTAAAATTTACTCTTTCCAAAATACACAGACATATGGGAAATCGAGTAACCGTAGGCATTCGGCAGACACTCGCGAGTGTGCGAAAATGCACAGACCCGTGCGGAGCTTTTCCCATCTTCGCATCGCCTTGATATATCTAACTAATATGCTAGGTATTACTACTGCCACAAAACTGGCAATATTGACGTTTTAATCGAATTAATATTCCATATTTCGTTGACTAAACGTAACCATTAAATTGTAACAGTCGATGATGATAATAATATATACACAGGGCGATTATCAATATTACTGTAACTGTTATCACTTTAGTCGATCTTATTTTGAATGTTAAAATAATGATGTATAACCTATTATTGTTTCTACTATATAACATACTAGTTTATTTATTGTAATATATTTGTCTGTTGTCCGTGGGTGCAAAAAGATAGTTTTGTCCCCTCAGAAGATTCCTCCCCCCCCCAAATGTCGCCACTGATCATAGCAAATATATAATTTTGTGCTTTTTGTACCACGTTTATGGACGAACTAACGTTTACATTTTTAATGGGCTGAATTCGGATCTATTATTTAGGGAATTGATTAACTATAGTGTAAGGGACCACATTTTTGTTTTACCAGAAAAAATATACTTTTTTTTTTTTTTTTAATAGTAAGGCTGCCAATGAAACAAACAGAACAATGCAAGTGGGTCTAAAATCGTATAACGTCTTTGGAGCAAAATCACATTACTTATAAATAATAAAAACTATTACATCTTCTATAAATTGTAAAAATCATATAGACACTTACATAGACTTTACATAATACTTTACAGTTAGGGTATATAGTGTAATTTAATTGTTTCACATGCAATCAATAACGTTAAATCGTTGCAAACGATAAACGATTCTTAGCAAAGAAACACGTTAACGTGTTAAACATTACGATTGTTCGGATTTTTATCGAGCTTACCACCATACATTAGAACTGAAAACGCTGAAAAAACAAACTACAAATTTTGTTTTCACGTAAAAAAAAACTTCAAATAGCTATTCATAACTACAAAAATACCAGACTATTTTGACGATTTCGCCGCGTCTAGAAAGTCCTAATATAAGGAAGTGTTTGGTAAAAATTTCAGGTCTCTGCGATTATTTTTCACTGAATTACAAAACAAAATCGAAAATAATAGAAACCGTTTTGCGGAAATATTTCCGCTTTCCGTATGTTTTTCGCAGTATTTATCACCATTAAGTAAACTACGAGATAAATAAAAAAAGTGTCAACTAGACAAAATTTCCTACCAGAAATCACATCTGAAGTTGATGATCGGAGCAAGTTTTTTGACTGAAAAGTTATATACAGACAGAAATAATAAAAAAAAAAAACATATAGTAAAATCAATACGTTTCTCGCTACGATCACACTCTAGCAAAGTATGTCAAACGGGTCGGAATGATATATTTTATTTACTGTTTGATACGATGGTTGGCATGTGTCGATAAGAGTGGACAGTGGTGCTGTAATATTAATAATAATTAGATAAATTTATTTTCATTTAATCTCCCACGCGTTTATAGATTCTTTTATCAGATTTCCTAATCGTAAAAAAAAAAAAAAAATTATATTTTATTGTACGCTATTCGATTTTTGTCATTATGCATACCAAATCATTTCATTTCGTTTCGTTTAACATTTGAGAAGCAGAAAACTTTTTCATTTTTTTTTTTATATACATTATATATTAAAAATGATTTATTTTTCAAATAAATTATCCTGTTGGTTTCTAATTTTTATTTTTATTGGATGTTGTTCGTCGATACAATGTAAGTGAACGCGTTTAATCAATAACCGCTAATTACCTAACAATTTATTGTACGTGAACATTAATATTTGGTTAATAATTGTTGTGTTTTCGTTAGAAAAGTTAAAAATAATTTATTAAAGATAAACCCGTAAAACGACTTACAATTTTAATTTTTTTTTTTTCGTTTAGATTATTTGTATCATAAACACACACAAAAAAAAAAAAAAAAAAAATGGTAGACCATTTGAAACTACAAAATATTTCGAAATCATTTTAACCGCGAAATGTATCCGTATTCAGTGAAGTCCGTTAATGAAAGATGGATTTTAATCAACGCGAATAGGTATTTCGAATTTAGAATATTTATCTTATAGTCGACGTTTAGTCTGAACTCTTTTTATACTGACCTACGAAATTAATTTCGTAATTTTTTTGGTGAACGCAGAAAATTACTTGAACGATCAAAATGATATTATGCGTATACCATGCTGTCCATTATTAATCGTTTACCATAGAGTAGTGTTCGACAATTGTTATGGAATTCGTACGATTTGTTATAATTATAAAAAAAAAAAAAAAAATAAAACGTGTTATATTTTCTGCATTGGAGTTTTTAAAAAAAAAAAAAAAAAATATTTTTTTCCCGCTATTTCTAGCGGGCTACGATGACAATTGCCAGCCGCAGTTGGCTGATTCGTGTTTTAGAAACCTGTCTATAAGTTTAAGCTGCCACGACAGTGTCGCATGCGACGATTCCGAGAAGTTTTGCGAGTGCGTTTAAAAGGAAAATTAAATATGATCGACTTGCCATTTGCTTTGTACATTTCTTTTTAACGTTCACAGGCTGTTGGACGATTCGCTGCAATGCTCGGCCGACATTATCGACGGCGATTGCTCGGCAACAAACGAAATTAAAAGATTCGATTCTTGGTACAAAGGACTCAGGGCTGTGTATTCGTATATGTGTGATCCTAAAAACTTCGCCGGATCACAAGCGACTGGGTATCCCGGTAAGTCGGCCGTCTTTGATTTTTATAATATCTCCGAGATTATTGAACGACACGGGATAGACTATAAAATAAATACATTTTATTATAGTGAAACGAAAACGAGTTACACTTAAAGTATATTTATTCATTTTTTTTTAGAAATAAAATACGTTTTAAAAGTAAATAATTTGCTCGGAAAATACCCTAGTAAACCCCTCCACGGGCGTATCCTTACTGTTTATTTTTACAGGTGTTACAATACCATAGAATCGTAGTTCAAGAAAATAAAAGGAAAATCGTTCGGTTCGCGAGCAGAGATTTTAGGTTGAATAACTCAATTTCTATGGATTTTATTTATTTTTTTACGATTAAAAAATGATCGCCGAGCGAAAAATAACATCAAGGTAAATTATCAGGATGAAAAAAATGAACAATAGTCGATAAGAAGTAAATCAATACTGACAAAATATTATGAGCCATGAAACGTAAAAGTATAAAATATTTTTAAGGTCATCACCATGATTTATCAACATGATGTTAGCATTTACGTCTCGTGGCTAACAACTTTGTCAATATTGATTTCTTTTTCTTATCAACTATAGGACTTTATTTGTTCCTTATCTCATGCTTAGTGTTATGTTTTGCTCAGCGATCTGGTTTTACCAGTTTAAATCGTAAAAAGCAAAAAAAAATTTTAAATGAAATACATACACACAAATTGCATATACACCTAAAATCGTTGTTCGCGAACTGGAGATATTTTATTTATTTGAAATCTGATTCTATGGTATTGTTATATTTGTAAAAATGAACTATTAAAATACGCATGCGAAAAAAAACATTTTTTTTTTTTTTATTAATTCTAATAAATACGTTAGATTTGGGTAAACTCTAGTGTTTTCCGAATACAGTGTTCCGAAAAATTGTAAAACGTATTTTATTATACTAAAAAAGGAGAAATGAAAAAAAGGGTAAGTAAAACATAAGTTAACTCGATGACAAATCTAAATGTTTTCTGAATTCTTAACGTTTACTAAGATCGATCGGTACGTTGGATTGAAAACACGTCTAAATTAATAAGACGGAACTTCGTCGTTTCAAATCCCCCTAAGTGTTCGAATACTTAGCCAGAATATACTAGTCGTTGTACGTATTCGAATTAGTGATGGGAAAATTATGGTTTTGCCGAAGTAATCCGGATTTTCGGATTTTCGAAATTTAATATCCGACATTTTTTTCGTAAATCCAGATTTTTATCTGAATCCAAATTTTAGTTTTTTAAAATTATCATTTTATATTCTTTAATTTATTTCTCGTAAAACTATTATTGTTATCTTATTGTTAATAACATTAAATACGTTTTTACTATTCAACAAATATTACAAAGATAAATTTATTTAAAAAAAAAAAAATCATACACATATTACGCTCTAAATTATATAATATGTTACTATCTGACCCGGCAAACGTTGTTTTACTCATAAAAATACAACATTTTGGATTTTCGGATAATCCTAATTTATGTCACATCATTCGAGGTGATTAATTCGAATAGATATTCTGGATTGTTTAAAAAGTGTTTTACCATGTCTGTAGATTCGTATTTAAAATTTTACGGGTCTACACTGTATAAGTACTTGTTTAATTTCGCGTTAAAAATGGCACAAGGATATTTTGATATTTCGATAGGAAGGAAAGGAGATTATCACTTTCAACCCCACCACATTGCACGTCGAGTACCTAATATGTGCCTTTTTTTTTTTTTTTTTTTTTCCCTCAAATAGCGTGAAAATAATACCATACACGATATTAAAAACTTTTCATATTAAATATTTGTTCGGCACAAATCGATAATCGATTTATTCCGTTTTTTATTGTAAAATTATATTGGATTTGGCCGCGCCGGATTTGTGTGCACCAGCTATGAATAAAAATATGCAAATATTTCATATTATTTTGCTGGTCCATAGGAGACCGCTAACTAACCGGAAAAATACATTTCTTAACGCTGAAAACTTTCACATTTTTTGAATTCGTACGGGTGCGAAATTTTGTCGATTCGTATGCGTTATTTGTGGCCGTGTGGAAATTAAAACAAAATGTGTATTTTTCAATTGTACTGGAGTAAAAACGAATACATAACGATAATGTCCAGACAGTTAAATGGTATCTATAGAAATATTGCCGAATGTAGTTTTACTCACGTGTCCCGGGTTCATTATTATTTTCGTAATTAAATTATAAATAGGTTTTCGTTAAAATCGGACGCGTCTGTAATAGCACAATTCGTTCGAAAATGATAATAATTCGGTAATGCGCCCATTCAATGCGAACGAAATAAATACAATAATAACTGATTTACAATAAGACTACGTTCTGTTCGAGCAAAAATCAAATTACAATCGAATAAAAAGCGTGAAAAAAAAAAAAAATGAAAAAAAAATTACATCTCCGAAACACTGTCCATTGTTCGATTATCCCGTATATCTATATAAATTTAACGATCTGGGCAATCGAAAAAGTTATTATATATAATAAAAAAATAAAAATACGCACGCACTGTCCTATAATTAATAATATACGTTTTTTTTTTATTTCGATCGATATCTAAAATGTCAAGCTGACGCAATTTTTTTAAATTAAATTTATCCTTATATTTGCGAATAAAAAATAAATAAATAAATATACATATATATATATTTATATGAGTAGTTTGTAAATAAATTGAATTGGTTTTTTTTTTCTTCAGATCACGGTGTGTGATCGTACGCGCAGTGTAAGTGTAATTCGGTGGGAGGAGGGGGGTTATATATAACAGTTTTATCATCACCGGTCTCTCATCACTATATTATTTATTAATAATAATTTTTTTAAATCGTTTTACTCCGTTGAACGATTCTAAACAGTATATATTTTTTTTATTTGTACAATTTTCTGTTTTGCACGGTATCGTATACTTGTGTTCAAACGTTCCGGTTTTAGAAAATATCAACTACCCGAATAAATAGCCGTTAGGTCCGGGGACAAACGACAGGAAACAATTTGACATCGTAAAACAGTATAATTTTGGACTATATCGATTATGTTGCGGTCTGAAGAACAGCACATTTTCACCTTGAACAAGACTTAGTAACAAGACTCGTTGAAAAAAAAAAAAAAAAAAAAAAAAAAAAAAGAATAAATAAAAACAAGTACATTTCTCGCTATACGCTCGGAACATACAAAACGGTAACAATGCAATTTTCTCTTATGAAGTGAGCGGAAATTTCTAGCATGCGCGTAAACGAAGTTCTTGAGATAGGTTAGGTTTACACCGAATATTCGTAAAACGCACAAACGTTAAACGAATTAATTAAGAAATTTCAAAGGGGAATAATATCGGTGCACCATATGTGGGCGGCAAGTTGAGTCGGCCGGGTAAATAGGCGTATTTAGTTTATATCGGTACGCAACGGTAAAACATTGCTCGACGAAAAACGATTCTGAACGACGTTCGGTTAAAATGTGTTTTAAATTATATTAATTGGTTGCGAAAACGCGAACAACTGTCCGAGGTTCTTTCGTCTTAAAATTTTTTAGCAATTATGAGAAGACAACGTAATTGTAGCCACATCAAATCAAAAAAAAAAAAATTATGAACATATTGATACATTAAAATATGTATAAATTACTCTAAAAACGACATAATATTTATAACCATGGGGATTAATATAAGTAATGAGTTAAAATTATAAAACACACGCATACTATTGTAAAACCAATACATTCCTCGTTACGCTCAGAATCGAGTAATAAAAAATAAAAAAAATAAAACAATTTTTAACGAATTCATCTATAGACATTTCATTCTACTGAGTAAATGTTTGTACATTTGTATTATAAAATTTAATATTTTTTACTAAAATATATGGTATACAGAGGATACCTTTAGCTGTTACAGTGCCAACGTGTATGTTAATATTTGATTAATTCAATGTCGATGATATTAATCGCAAGCGAATGATTGTTTTAAAATTGATATTGTTTGTTTTTAATTAATAAATATTATTTTATTAGATTTCAGAAATTCGAAATGTTGGAGTAAAAAAGAGTTCGTCGAATGTGTCAGCGAAATGCTAAATGTTCATCATGTGATTGACTTGCTGAAATATCCATACGGTTACAACGGGTGTATGTAAGTGTCTAATGTAAAACATATTATTACAGACGTCGATCATTTTGTAACTTTTAGATTGTGAGTGTAGCAAAATTATATATAAATTACATTAAAAAAAAATACACCAAATTGTTCGCATCGTACGTTAAAAGATGCGAATTTTTCGCAGATTCCCGACAGGTCTTCTAAAAGTTATGATGCATCGGTTGATGTGTGTCGATTTTGATTACATTGAGTACAAGCAAGAGAATATTTTTTTATTTTTAGAAAAAATATATCTACAATCTGTATAATAGTACAATAAGTAATTGTGGGGGAAAAAACAAATAATATAATAGCATGTAACGACTTGAGAAGCAACTGATCATTACCGGTTCTCCTACTGACTCTTACTTTATTTTAAATAATAATGTATGAACGTTACTTATTAGCCTAAGTGTTGTGGAGGGTATCTTTATGGTTGGAGGAGAAGGTCTCTACACCAAGACCTTTTTAGACGTCTAGGGAGATATTGGGGAAGGGTGGGAGAAGAGAGTTGTGTTATGAGTGGGTTTGAATTGTTGATAATTTGCTTATGGAAGTTTTTATATCGAGATATAGCTGTTTGTTTAACTATGAGGAGATGTAGGTCTTTATGTATTGTTTCGTTTGAGACATATGGAGGAGCGTTTAGGATTCGACGTAAGGCTTTAGATTGGAGGGTTTGTAATTTATTGATATTTGATATTTTTGCGGCTCCCCACAGTTCAATGCCATAGGACCACATGGGTTTAATAAGAGATTTATAAATTGTGAGTTTTGAGTGCAAGTTTGCCTTTGCATTTTTATTGATTAGTGGTTGGAGGGCTCTGAGGCGCTGATTTACGGCTAGTTTTTTGGTGTGAATGTGAGGGGACCAAGTGAGACGTCTGTCGAGAGTTAAGCCGAAATATTTGGATTTAGAGTCGGTGGGGATAGCTGTGTAGTTTATAAAAACAGATGGAGGATTTCTTTTGCGGAGGGTAAAAGTGGTGTGGCAGGATTTTGATTCATTTAGTTTTATCCTCTATTTGTTGTACCAAGGAAGCAAAGAGTTAAGGTGTGTCTGGAGTTGTAGAGAAGCGGTATCGTGGTTTTCGTGAATGGAGATAAGTAGTTTGTCATCGGCATAATCCGCAACATAGGTGTGTGGAGAATAGGCTTGGTCAGCGGTGTAAATGTTAAACAACGAAGGAGAAGAAATGGCTCCTTGAGGAACGCCAGAGTTGATGGGATGTATTTCAGAGATTTCGGTGCCGACTTTGGTGGCAAAAGTACGATTTTCTAGGTAAGACTTATAAAAAAAAGGTAATACGATGGTGGTAGGATGGCACGTAGTTTTAAGAGGAGACCAGGAAACCAAATGCGATCAAAAGCTAAGCAAGAGAATATAACTAACAATACCGGTAATACGTATAACTTTACCAGTTTACCGAGCGTCACTCGGAATTTTTTATTGATTACAATGATTTACCGTTGGTATTATTGTATAAACTCTATATATTTTATCGTAGACGGTAAATATTATAAGTGCTTGACTCATCCGTATATTGGAGTGGACCCCGCCGGCGGACAAACAAACGCAGACAGCATAATATTTTATTAATAAAATAAACATCAGTCGGTTTAGGAAAACCGGGCGTCAATCTCGTGATTATACGTAATGCCACACCAGAGTAGGTATCAATGTGGCTACGTGACGATATTACAATTGGTAAGATTATTAAATTGATCACCCTGTGTAATATTATTATCGGTAACCACCCGACGTCACACCTATGGTCGTGGAGTCCGACAGGATTTTTTATTACGCGGTTATTTGCTGTTATTGCAAAACTGTATTATTATTATTATTATTTGTTCGCAATTATTACTATATAATATTATAAATCCGTGCCCTACGCTATTGACTAAACTCGCTCGATCATAGTACCGACAAACAACGTAGTGTACACTCGTACAATCTTAGACACTCGACTAAATGTATTGATCTCGCCGTGTCATTTATAGAACAATTATAATATTATTTTTATTTCACCTCAACCCAAGAGGTCGGAGGGAGGATAAGTGTTTCGAATTAAATCGAATATTTTGTACTAACCTGGAGTTTCGTATAAACTTTGTTTACTAAGTTTTACAATATTCAGGCATAAATTAAATCATTCATTTGTAAAACTTCTCCAAAATATTGTGCCAAACTAATATTAACTTGCACTCAGAAACATTCTCAGACGAGTGAAATACATACTCATAATGATTATTTTTAAATGATCCACTTATATACATATATAGAGAACCTAATCAACTATAATGAGCTGATTGCGATAAAAATAAATAATCAAATATATATATATATATATCAATCAATCAAGATTAGAAAGAAAATCATCTCACAGAAAAATCACCGATTTAATCGAATGAAAATTATAGGGATTAAAATGTGATTTTAATTTTTAGATGATTTTTGTTTGAATTTTTAATGTTTATATTATAATTGAGAGATAGAGAGAAGAGAACGTGATGGGATTACTTAGTGGAGGTTTGTATTGGAAAGAAATAGCAATGGGTAGAGGAGTATGAAAGATTGAACGTGAGACGGGATGTTTTCAGAGGCCTAAAAACTGGAGAAGAAGACGATTATTGCGCGTAATAATATTTTAAATGTTTAAATCTATTATTTTGCGTAAAATATTTTTATTTATTATCATTTTATTGATTTATATGTTTATTTATTTTTCTAGTCGTATGATGATAGCGATGGCCTCGTGTAATACGAATTCTCAAACTACATTGTGCTACGACGGGCCCCACAGTGAATCCATTAATCATTTATTGTTTTTATTCTTTTCGCAACATAAGTGCGAAGATTTAGAAAAACAAACAAGCAGCGCGAAATTTTGGCTGTCGACGAATTATTCGTTGTTCATATCAATCGCCACGGTAATGCTTTTGAACTGTTTGAAATAGTTGGCAACAAATACGCTGGTTTTTTTTTTTTATTTTTCTAATTGATTTATCAGCTAAATTTAAATTATTATCGAAATTGACCTACTGAAAAAGTTTAACTGTACTAATAAAACCTACTAGAATATTGTATTTAACGAAATTATTTAATTGTACTGGTTTAAATGCTATTGCAAACAGGTAAAGGTAAATGTATACTTTGCTTTGTTGCGTCAGCCACGGTTGTTTTGGGCGAATTAATAAATGGAAAAACGAAAAATATACGATCGATATATATATGGAGACGATTTTGCTGCTGTCGCACACTTGAAAATAATGAGTATTGATTCTATTTAAAAAAAAACTTTTTCCTTTTTAACGAACTCACCATTATAGTAACGACGGGGCTGTTTGGCCGATAAATATGATATTGCGATGAAACATAAAATAATGTTAATAATATATCAAATATCAAATAATCGGTGGCGTAAAAAAAAAAAAAAAAGACAGGAAGGTTTATACGCCTATAATACATTTTTATATGCGAGTGATCAGTGTAATAATACCTTCACAAGTGAGCTGGTGGCCTGATCATATGGTCGAAATTGATTTATAGAAGGTAATTTATATTTCATAACTAACATTACCCCTTACGGCCTTACTCGTGATGTACAAATTCAATTTTCCAAAAACAAAATTAAAGTTTCCCCGACTCGATTCATTGTGATACCATTATTGCTCGGCTCCTATTTTAAGAGACAAGGCACGCAGACACAAACACACATAAACCTCCCTCGAGAACTGCAGATAACGAATTTGAATTCGCATCCAAATGCGTTAAGTGGTTTTCGAGATTATAGCATTCGAACAGACAGACGCGGAAGTGTCGCCATTGTTTTATACGTATAGAAGAAGAAGACAGAAGTAAAATGCTAAAATAATTTTGAATTCATCAAAATCAGCTTGGCTACGTGGAGAAGGGGTGAGGGGGTAGAGATACAACTCGCACACTCAAAGTTATAAAATATTTACATAATGTATCTATTATAAATTCATAAATAATTATAATTATATAATTGTGTACATTTAATGTATTTTCCGGTTTAAATATATTTTATACTACATTATATTATCATAAAAGTAATATTTTCAATTCGTGTATTATATATATGATAATTCCTCCCTTCAACTAAAATTGATTGTGAACACGAGCTTTCAAGAGAAATATATATTAAAAAAAAAAAAAAAAAAAAAAAAAAAATGACTCAATGCACCAAAGCCAACTGACATTACTAGAATAGTCCAGTGAATATTGAAACTAAAAATAAAGGCACAGAAAAAAAATATTCGATCGATAATGTTGAAATATCTATGAGAGTATCCGTTACTAAATTTTATATTTAGATTTAAATATTATATTACTGTGTTTTGACGTTTACTGTCGAAATAATACAATAATGTCCAAATATCGAAAAACTATAGTCCCGAAAAATCCAAAAAAAAAATAATGCGTATAAATAAAAAAATAATAGAATACCATCCGGTACGGGGAAAAAAATCAATATATAAGCGCATAACATTTTAGCTTGCTCGCTAAAACGTGAAAATTTCCAATCGTGAAACAAAGGGTTTTGCTACCACAATTATAGTTTATATTATTTTGTCTTGATGATTGCGACAGTTACGAAATCTATACTAACAAAACAAAGAAATTGTGTATGTCGGTCTGCCGGTCTATGAGTGGCATTACCTTTTAATTTCCGCTCTTGAAACCAGACATTTAACATTGCAGTTAGTTTTTTTTTTAATGTTTTCGGCCATAAAATCCAACGTTTATACGGCCAGTAAATTATGTTATCACGCGGTTTATATCATTTAACATTTTTCTTTAAAACCGATATCGATTGCCTATAGAGTGTCGGTCGTAATCCTCATGCAGTTTTTTGAAAAAAGTTTGGAATCAGCGACATTACACCGGACTGTCATTAATACTATTCCAGTGAGAAATACCTATACACGGGTATTCCTATGTATAAGGTTATTATTTGCGCGTGCACGCGAAAATATTATTTCGACATATATAATCGAGTAAAAACGATAATTTTTTATTTTTTTTTTTTTGAACACAAATGATATAAAGAAATATAATGGATAGTTGGTGGTGGGCCGCGGGTATTTGTTTTTCACGTCGAATAATATTATATATCCAATAAATATTTTATGCGCACCAGCGTTACGAGCGATTTTCGTTCATATATTTTTTAAAATAATTGGACGACTATCAAAAAAAAAAATATTCAAAATACCCTACATATTCATCTACCGCGACCAACGTGATTAATATTTATAACAAAGTCGATTCGAAAAACCGCATTATTGGATTTTGTTTTATTTTATACGGATAACATACAAATATTGTTTTAATATTCGAGAATAAGGGGATTTGTGGTTGAAAAAAAAAAAAAATGCATTTAATCATTTTTTTTTTTTTTCGTTATGCATTTGACATTGTTATAGATTTATCATAATATCGCTTTAACGTGTACAGTGTACACTATCGACCAATACTGTTTGTTGAAATGACATGACTCGCGTAGGAAATTAATTTGATTAGTGTTTTCCGTTTCGATAAGAATAATCCGTATAACAAACACAAATATTGGCCACGTTAAAAGTAAATGAAAAATACACATTTTTTAAACTTTTTATCTTTAAATTATTCGTATCGTTAACGAATTAGTTTAGCTTTTTTCCCGTTGTATAAACTCGACTTTTTACGGTTAGATTTCATCCAGTCAAGTTAATAAGGCCGAAGAAGAATTATTAAGATTATATTCATCTATAGGAAAAATGAACGTTTACAATGAAATACTAAAAGTACATATTCTATAAATTCGTAATGCCATAATATTATATAACGTTGTAGTGGGTAGGTATTCGAATGAACTAAATATACGACATTATTAAAAGTTTACAATTGAGGTGGATACTTTTTTTCTGTTCTTTATAATTATTGAGTAGTAAAATACTTCCGTAATCGTCGTTTATTTCTCATTTTTTTTTTTTTTTTTTTTTTAATTTTTTTTTATAAATGGTTTTTAAATATTTAATAAACGCGCATTTGTATATCGAATGCTTATTCGGATTTGAATTGTCATTTTTTCACGGTAAACATTATTAATTGTTTTAAGTTGTTTTGAGTATTTATTAAAATATAGAATTTATGTTTTTCGATTTTACATTAAGTATTTAAACTTTTAATAAAATATTCATAATGGTATACGGACAAAATTAAGTAGGTACACGTTGAATTATACTAATCTGAATTACTCGACTGTTTAAAATATAATTATATAATAAAGTTGATACAAATGCATATTTTGTTTTTTTATAATATAGTTATGATAACCTTACGAATATTGTTTTAAGTACTGCTTATAGAAAAATATTGTTCCAATTACAAGTCGAGCGAGACTTGATATGAGTTTAAAAATGCATTCGTGACCTACAATCGACATCAATTCTCTATTTCTCGTATCTATCTCGTAGAATAGGTAATAATAACACAGGTCTAAAAAAAAAATTAAAAAGAATATGTATATTTTTAAAAGCTGTCCTGTTTCTAATTACTGAATTTTTGTTTTTAAAAATATGTACACAAAATTCAAATCTATTAACTATTTGTTTGTACCACGTCATAATTTTTTACAATTTATTAATGAAACATATCATATAAAAAAATAATAATAATAATAATAACAATTATAAAGTTTCCTATTAACATAATTTTAACAACCATTACAATTTGTATATTCAAATTATTTCATATTTGAAGAGTATCATTGCCTCTTTGAATAAAAACTCCGTTTAGTCGATTTACTTTTGTACACATTTTGAGTTTCTTCGCGTGGCCACATCCAACAATAATCAGCCATCATGGTAACACGACAGGCGTCTTTTGTAGTGTTTCTCCGTTTCTTTTATATCCTGGTGAAATATTTCACCTTGTTCTTCACTAACGTCCGCTAAAATTTCCGGGAATTTATCCAAATGTAAATATAGAAAATGTACTCGTGTAGCAGCCCTTTGATAGTTCACTAGTAAAGAATTTACCATAGTTTCGTGATTTTCACTTTTAGTGGTTTGCCAACAAATTTTGTAAATTACTTACAAAACAAAGAAATTGTGTATGTCGGTCTGCCGGTCTATGAGTGGCTTAACCTTTTAATTTCCGGTCTTGAAACCAGACATTTAACATTACAGTTAGTTTTTTTTTTTAATGTTTTCGGCCATAAAATCCAAAGTAATACGCGTAGAGCTCTGAAACGACGAGTCTCCGCGGGTTAAACGGCCAGTAAATTATGTTATCACGCGGTTTTTATCATTTAACAGTTTTCTTTAAAGCCGATATCGATTGCCTATAGAGTGTCGGTCGTAATTTTCATGCAGTTTTTTGGAAAAAGTTTGGAATCAGCGACATTAAATCCAAGCATTCCATTTCAATAGTTCTCATCGAGTTTGAAAAGTCAATGTTCTTATATGATATTCTTATTTGCGGGCCTACCAAAATACCCTATTTGAGCTTAGCTTCGGAAACTAGTGGACATTTTTTGGAAATTTTAATTTGTGTTTATCTAGCTAGTACATACGCATATGTACTATACCTATGTGTTTTGCGTTCTTGTACAAATCATGGCCTAATAAATAGGTTCTACGGCAACTTTTTGATACGCAGGTGTCACGACCACCACTGGCTAGGGCTCTGTCTGCGCGCAGTCGAATCAACGAAACGCGAAATTATCTGTTTATTATGTGTTCCGGTATGGTTTTGATTTTATAATTATTTCTATTTATTTTCATATAAATAATAAAGTTAGTCCGTCGTATATGTATCGTTGGCATCGTGCGTACAAATGTAGTTTTTAAATTTTGATATTTTGTAATGCAATTTCATATTTAATTGTTAAACTTTGGACAGGGGGCAAACAAAAATCGATAGCTTTGCACGCGAACTATAAATTATAATTATGTCGGATCAACCACGGCCGTGACTTTTCGGTTATTTTATTGGACATTATCCGTATGTTCTCTATTTCTTTTCACTGCATTACAAAAAAAAAAAAAAAAAACTAATCCAAATTAACAAACATATTTTTTTACGATTTTCATTAAATTTAAACGCATCAACTTAAATGTATAAAATACCAAAATAAAAAAAAAAATCTACGATATATTTATATTGCCATATTAGAACAACTTATCAAATCCATTGTGTTAATCTTGTATAAAATTGACAATAGTTTTTTAAAGCCAACAAATTGTATTTACGTAAAACAAATGAAAAAATCGAACATTCCAAAGTTTCTTGCCTGATATTAAGGAAATTAAAAAAATCAAAAAAAAAAATCCAAAAATTACCTCCTCAATGCACCGACTATAAATTCAAAATTTTATTTTTGATAGGAACATGATTTCCGGTCGAAAAGTTGTTCACAGACGGACAAAAAAATAAATAAAATAATAATCCAATAATGAGCATATGTTATCCTGCAGTGTTGCGCAAAGACGGCTAAAAATGTATCTAGATAAATAGACAAGTTTTAGACAACACAATAAGATAATGATGATAAGATGGCCAATTATGTTAATTTTTATCCGGATAAGATAAAAGATAACTGATTGTTTACCTAGATAATGTCCAAAGTCGATATTGTCATACCGCCCGGAATCATAGAACGGTTTTTAGGACAATACAATCCGAGACTATAATTTATGACCCCAGGACTTACAGTCTTATTGAACGATTGTTGTTGTACAGTGCACGCTGTACGCATACTAATAATATAATATAGGTCGTAACTCGTATTTTTAGTATTGTAGTGTGGATTATTATTATTATTATGGGCGAACGACTACAGTTACACCGAACGAAATGGCGAACGGCCGCCGGTGTATATAGGTTAATCAATCGAGTTGGTCAATAATAATGATCTGTTATTCGATTTTTAATTTCCGTACAGAACGTACGACACGCCGTTTATCTGTTGTGAAATGCACCCGTAATTGCAATCGTACAATGATTTAATTAATTCCTACGTTTGGTATGTATAAAACACCACGAGAATCGAACGGAACTTATAGTTACTATACCGTGTATACGCGTTTGGCATGCATACCCCCGTACGTTCTGTCGATTTCTGCCGATAATTACCAATAATGTATTTGGTACATTGGTCGTTGACATTCGCGATCCTTCCAAATAATACGAAATACAAGTGCAACTGTGCAATTATCCGAACAGCAATTTAAATTGCCCCCCGAGAAGACAATAACGCAGTGTTGTGGACGAGGTCAGATTTTTTGTATTCCGTCAAAGGTTCAAACGTTCGTCCGCTTCCGCGACGGCGCGAGTCTTGGCCAAGTAGGTACTCGAGTAGTGGCAAATTATAATTTATGCGCCTGGTGCCGCCAAACCACCGGACAGTTTTGTCGCTTATTATGGATTTTATTTTGAAATATTAATCGTTGCGAGATCGACCGCAGCACATCGCCATGGCCCCCCCCCCGTGCCCGCCAAAAACGCCGGAAATGAAAATATCACGTCGCGTATCAATCATATCGGATTACAAACGGATTTCCAATCGGTTTAATATTTCACGGTTTCGGTGTCTTCCGTTATTTGCCGTAAAGATCAATCTTCCGAACAAAGTGTATTATTGCTCGTGACGGGGCACGGAATTCCAATTTCTCGTCACGGTTTTAACGAAATCAAATTTGGAAGTTTGTTATCTACATATTTACGTTAGGTAGTTGAAACTTCACTCAATCATCCGTACTACCTGTCCGGTAAAGTTTCGTCTGCCCGGGAACTGTTGTGAAACTAGGTAGCGATTAAAACAAATTCCAACATTTCTATTCGCATAAAACAAAAACAAAATTGAAAAAACTCGACGAATTCCAAATAGCTATTTACAACTCAATAAAGTCCGAAATATGTTTAAAATTGTACTCACGTCTAGAAACTGCTAATATAAGTATTCGGTGTATGTTTCGGGTTTCTACGATTATTTGTAATTTAATTACAAAAAAAATAAAAAATAAAAAAATATGCTGGTAAAAGTGTTGTCCACAGATAGAAGAAAAAAAAAGCGCACATCATAGTGAAATCGATATATAAAAATAAAATCCAGAAATTACAGTTAAATGTATATCGAGTGATTATGTTTCGACTGTTACGTGTGTGAAAATCATTGAAAAACTTCTCGTCATTGTGTTTTTTTTATTTTTTTTAATTAATGGAAAATTTCGTTTTAAGTATACCATCTCATCTGTGTGCACAGTTATAATAATATAGACTTACTATAATTTATAAACTTATTATATGAAACTTTTTAAGCATAAACGTTCATTATAACGCTATAATACTGCCCCGAAAAGTGTTTGCCCAGATAAAACACAATTAATTGCGGTCTCTCTATCTCGCGTTCCATCACTCGGCGCATAAAAAGTCCAGCAATATATTATTATTATTTTTTTTTTAATTGAGTAAAAACTGTCACCCCCGTTCTTTTCTCTGCTGTATTGTGCAATATTGCCAGACGTCGACTATATTGTATTGCCGGACGGAACACAGATTCGCCAAATATTTACGACATATCGGTACAAAATATATACCCAAGACACTAATATAATATCCGTACGCATTAAAAATAATTTTTTTTTATTATCGAACAATAACTTTAATAGTTCGGCTACCCACGCCAGTGGCGTAGCTACACATTAAAGCGCCCTGGGACTACATATTTGTTCGTCCCTATAATATAAAATAATAATTATATTCTTTGAACTCTGTTATTTTTTTAAAAATAGTTACATTATTGCATTAAAAATGCCGTTTTTTACACTTAACTTTGATAGATTTCCATTTCCATCGTACGAGTATTATATATAGGTATATAATGTGTTTACAAAAGGACGCTCTTTTTGAATTGGCCGTCATTTTTTTTGTGGTTCAGTTGGTAACACTGTTGTTATGATAACCGTTATCTAGTATCACTCCGGTTTATTCTTCACCGCTTAGTTTTTTTTTGATCGATCACCATCGAGCTATGGTTTCAACAAGATGGAGCCCCATGTCACAGTGCTGCAGAGACCTTAACACTGTTGCATGAAAGGTTTCCAAATCGTTTGATTTCATTTCGAGGAGATGAATGCGACCTTACTCCCTGCGACTTCTTCTTGCCGGGGTTTGTGAAGTCTCAAGTGTACGAGAGGAAACCTCACACGATCACGGATTTGAAGGAAGAAATTCATAGAGTCGTTCAGGATCTCACCAAAGAGAACCGTAGGGCAGTAATCGCCAACTTCCTGTTTTTTTTTTTTTTTTTAAATAAGTACAAGGTATAAAAACCCGTTTTCCCCTTCGGCGGGGCGGGCTCACATAAGTTAGTTCACAAGCTTCGCGTCCCTACGGGGGAACGAGCAGTAGCCGGGCCGAAGCCCACTTGCTGCCCTTACATTTGTAGGGGGGACACTTCCTACCGGCCCCTCGGCCGGCGGTCTGGCGTCTGCGAGGCCGCGATCAACGACGGCGGCGATGCGCTCGAAGGCGCGCGCTGGCGGCGTCGAGGGCTTGGCGTTGCCGTCCGGCCGAATCCTTTTCCGCGACGACCGTCTCTGCGAAGTCGACCACGGTTTTCCAACGATCTGGGGATTCCAACACGAGCGACACCAAGTCGCCCGGTTCGAAAGGACCTATCCTCCGGACCAGGCGCTCCCTGTCCCCGGTCCTAACCGCCTCGCAGCGCATGTGGGTATGGAGAGCGTCGTCATCCTCCTCGTTCTGCTCACCGGGAAAACCGCAGTGAGAACACCCGGAGTGCCGAGCTCGCCCGATCCGATGAAGGAACGAGTTAAAGCGTTCGTACCCCGATCGCCAACTTCCTTAACCGTGTGACAGTGTGCCAACAGGCCAGGGGCGGGGGGGTCACATGAATGATATAATATTTCATACCTAAACCGGAGGTTCTCCTGATTCCAATGATGTCATTTTTGTTTGTTTTTTGATTAAATTAAAGCGTTATTTTGGTATTTTTTTTTTTTTTTTAAAAGCGTCATTTTGTAAACACCCTTTATATGTCTACGTACTTAAAACCGTACCTAATAAATTTTTATGAAAACGTGAAAACCTAACCGTCGACCTGATTATACTTAACAATTAAAATTAAATGTGCAAAATATCTATAATAATAATAATAAAGTAGCCTCGCCGTTGACCCACGGTCAAACATCACAGTCAATTATTACAACGATATTCTTATCGCCGACGGGTATAAAACATCGGAGGTGTTAGTGCGTATAGACTTTGTCAAGCGCGATAAATAAAATACAATGATAATAGCAAAAAAAAAAAAAAATAATAATAATATATAATCGCGATTTTTTACGGAATTTTCGTTTTACCGTATACCGTAATTGCGTTGCGATCAGTTGTGGTTTATTTAATTATTTATTTTTCTATTCGGTTTTTAAGTGGCCTTTGTTTAAACGATGACGGGCAAACCAACACGCGGTTCGCGGTGTACGCGCGTAAAACAATTATACGTAATAGCGTATTTTTATTTTTTTATTCCCCCCGCCCCGTGAAAATCTGAACACACGAGTATATTCCGGACGCGGACGTTTTATTGGAATTATGTAATTTTTAACGTTTATTCGTTTTTGTCGATATTACGGCCCCGTGTTCCGTCGACGTGACCGTGGGACGTTTATAACGCGCGCATATAACGCATAATATATTGTGTACCGGCTGTACATTACAATCGCCGGTAATCGTTAAAAAATTATTGTGCGTTTCAATAGGCGAATCGCGCGTTAATTATTTATCGTACGGTGTAATTGTGACGGCGATGTAGGACGTCCGTTGCTCCGGCGAACGCGTAACCTTTGGGCCGGCCGATAACGGCGGGCTTAACCGTAATTTGCCCGAGGCGCATTCGACGTGCACACGCACGGCCGGCGTATAATAATTATTGTTGTTCGCGCCGCGCACGGGGAAACAAAAAAAAAAAAAAACTCCCGGTCAACTCGTCCGCCGGCGGGGTTTTCGACGCGCCTTTCCGCCGAATAAACGTTTGTTCAACGCCACCGTTTCGTTTTACACTCGTACATATTTCTCTGTTCGCCGTACGCGTTACCGCGGATGTTCGCCGATAATTACGCACAACGCACACACGTACGCGCTCGGGCGCGCGCCCGCGCACGATTATATTCGTGTTCCGTTTGAAATGTTTTAAATCCGCCCCGTTCGACTAGCGGGAAAATTAAAAAAAAAAAAAAAGGAAAAAAAGGGAAAAAACGCGCGCGCGCTGCGGTATTTACCGTACGGCCGGATATGGGGACGCCAAGGCGCGCCCGTCGCGCCTGCGGGCTGCCCGCCGTCGTCTGCACGCTGTTACTCGTCCTAGACGCGGCGTCATCGTGTGAGTATAGAAACGGACAAACGGTTTGCCCGACCGCCACGCGCCGTCAAATGGCCCCGCGGGGTTTTTTTTTGTTTTTAAATATTTTATTTCGATATTAGAACGCCCGCCTATCCACCTATCTGCCAGAGATTATTGCCCGTTCCGCGTCATGTATACCGTATGGGTAATATTCTCCGCACCGGAAACGTACGTGGGCCCGCTCTACGGCAGCGGGTGATGATAGGTGGTACATACCCCTTTCCGGGGCCGTTTACGATTTATTTTTTATATATATATATATATATACATAAACCTCGGGTAACAAAAATAAAAAAATTCTTCATCTTTCCGTTATTTACCGTCAAATCAATCGTGCTTTTTTCCCGGTCATTAGTAGGGCGGAAAACTCGGAACGGATGCGTATTTGTTTTAAACAAAATAGCTGAGTATGGAACAAATACGTTTTATGCTAAGACCTAATGTACCTAAAATTCGAATTTTATTATTGCACGTTAAACGCATATTTCGAGTAATATTCAATATACAATTTAATCAATAGATTATTATTCTCCGTCGACGGTTTTATTGCGTTTAATAATACGACCAAAATTGTTAAACTAATATCAATTTTTAATTTTCATTATATAATAATACGGTTGTAGACTGTTCGCGGACGCACGTTGTCCCTAGAAACCGCTCGACGATCGCCGATTAGATTAATTCGACGGTTATTCATTTTATAGATAAACAGTAAACACGTTCTTTATATCATAAAAAAAATACTCGATAACGATTCCATAATCGGTACCGATCCGAGCATATTTTTTGTGCATATTATATAGGGTTTTTAAGTGCACACGTGCATGTTTAGTGCTTTTTCAGATATACAAGTCCACCGGCCCTAGTCATTAGCGATCGGCGTTTACATAAAAAATAATCGACTGAAAAGCGTACACACACAAAATGCACGTGTCACGTTAAAATTACGATTTTGCACACAAAAAGTCGAAAACAGAGGGCGATAGGCGAATGGTTTATTTTTTTTGTGTGACAATTTTAATTGAATATAATCAATTCTATGGATATTTTACAAATAAACCCGCGAAAATCCACGGTGTCCACGTGGAGTTATTGTTATAGATAAGACAATTTTTTAAAAAAAAAAAATCTATTCTGAGGGCCACACATAGGGTAGTGTACCGTCGCGTAGTGTGTGACACCCTGTACATCAGGCTAAATAATGTCGTTTGTTTTCCACGGTTTTATCGGACGAGTAGGCGGTTCCCTCGGTAACTTCGACTATAAGTACGTACACCGAGGATTTTTTTCCGACAAAATATTGTAAAAAATCGCCGGCGTTCGGCTTAGGCTAGGTAATTTTAGGTACTGACGTATCCCCTCGCCGTCTCCAAAACGAAAATGGACTTGGACCACCGACGTTACATACAAATTTCCGTAGACCCATTGAGAAAATACGGACGCGATGTCGACGAATGGCTACTTCGGGGGTGACGGATTATTATGAGATTGCAAAATAGTCCAATAGAATTACTCCGCGCCGCTGATTGTTTGACAATATTATTTACTTGACGGCGCAATAGAAAATCCATCAAGCTCGCCCCCGGGGTTTAATGTTGAGGGGACAATAATAACGTATATACGGCGTACGTATTATTTCCTCGGACGATAACTATAATAAAGACATTAGACTTTTATCCTCGTAGATAGATAAATATATATATATATATATCATTTTTATTTTTCTTGACAGAGCAGACGATGCCGATTATCGTCGTTTATCCGCGATATTACGTTTTTAAAACAACGGTTTTATTATTGTTGATTTTGAACGTTCAGTACGATATAAATGTGTGCGTACTCGTCCGCATCGTCGACGTATGAACCGGGCTGAAAAATAGTATTAAATATCGAAATCCCGCAGCGAGAGACACAGTATTAATTTATGACAGCGGTTCCCGATCGTTGTTTAAGCCTTTTTTTTTTTTTTTTTTTTTTGATTGACGAAATTCAGCCGCGGCGCACTCATAAAAAATTGATATAAATAACCTGAAAAAAAAAACTTCCGGATTATATTGAAAATTGCACCACGTCTGAAAAACCGCTGATATGAGTATTCGGTGAACATTTCACGATTAATATTCGCTGAAATAAAACATTAGTGCCGATTCGAAATTTACAGAAATCGTTATTGTGTTTCCCTTTTTTTTTTTTAAAAAAAAAAAAAGTGTAAAATAGAGAAAACCTAGACAAAATGTTCACCAGGTACCTGACGTTGTTGATGACTGGTGCATGATTTTTAGTTGAAAAGTTATTTATGGCCAAAAAAAAAATAAAGCACACACATCATATACGTAAAACCAATACATTTTCCGTTTAGGTTGCTGTAAATACCATTTTTATATTCGTATGGGCCGCGGTGCACAGTTTGGGAACCACTATATTCCTGCAGTATAGAATTGATTCGTACAAAAATGAAATAATAAAAATAAAATATTCGAAACACGAACAAATTACATGCAGTAGGTTTTAATAAACTGTTATCGTAATTATAGCGATCGCGGCGATTAATAATAAAAAAAAAAAAAAAAAAAAAAAAAACATAATTGAATAAAACGAAAACGTACAATTTAAACACGTCAAATTACCTCGTCTACTACTGTACGACTTTTTACAACTGTCTAGTTCTGTCTATAAATTCAACAATGATAATATTTAACGTTGTATCTATGTCAAATACAGGTTTTTAGACATTTTAAAATTCAATTCGATGATGTGAATTAAAAAAAAAAAAAAATTAAAAAAACAAATTAATATTATTATTTTCCTAATATTTGGCCACTGAAAACAGGATAATAGACTAAAAATTAGTTTTTCCGTCAAACTTTTGCTGGTAGATAATATTGTCAATACACAAGTTGTTATTATCGCTGCCGAATTATAATAATAATATACTGAGTAACGAGATTATATTATCAGTTTATGAGATATATATATATTTTTTTTTTTTACTTAGGTACCCGGTATATTTTATGCACAAAAGCAAAATCTTGTAACGTTTTAATAGCAGTGGGACTATTAAGTGGCTGTAGCAATATTAACGAAGGAATTTTTCCCACTGACGAATTTTATTTTATTTTTACTCATATACTTACGTCAAGTGTTAATTTTAGATATTTTTCTCGTCCAATTTAAACAAAAAAAGTCATCAGGTTTTTGAGGTGGATGGGTGTTACAGCGTTTTAACATAAAGATCTCCCATTTCAGAGGCCTTTGAGCAGTACAAATTATACGAAGTAGGGGGAAAAATACATCCGGGTTCAACTTTGTTGTTTTAATTTTGTAATTCTCAATAAATTGTAGTATTGTGAAAGCAGTATTTATATGTTTTTTATTCGGTTTTATACAATTGTGTTTTTTTTTTTTTTTCTCCATCAAATGTCTGTAACAATTATAATAATTTCAAAAATTCCAAAACATAATAATATTGCACAACGAATTTCGTTTTGATGTTATCGAACACTTACATATTCATATTAACGTTTTATGTATTTATAAGACAATAGAGTATAGCTGTAATGCCGCAATAAATATTTCTCGAGGCGTAAAATTAATTTCCCCGTCCCACTATACGTTAATAATAATTGCGCTTTAAACGTGTAATGCGTAAATATTATTGATCGATATGTTTTCTATCTGAAAAATAAAATACAATTAATATTTTAGAATTGTATTGTTATTATTAATTGTGTAGGTATTTCACCGGGTTTCGTAATATTTCGTTTATTATTTTTATTTTTTTTTTTTTTGTTCTGTCCGATTTAATGGCCACATCGCCGGGAATTTCTCGTTTTAGAATAACAAGTGCAAAATGTTTTTCTATATTTTTTTTTTTTATAAAAATTGGAATATAATCACCGGAAATTGACAAATACATTTTATTCGCAATTATTTTAGTACATTATTTCGTTTGTTTTTTTTTTTTTTTTTTGTCGAATATTTAAACACCTTAATATACGATAATGTGTTTGATTTTTCAAGATCAACCACGTAACATTTAACTGAAAAAAAAAAAAAAAAAACTATAAATATACATGATTCATGTTAAATTAAAAAAAAAAAAAATTAATCCGGTTCGTTATTGTAATAGGTGCGTATTATAAATAGTTGAAACGTCATAAAAATAATATTCGAATAATGCGATAATATTAATACAAACGGCTTGTTAGAGATAAAAACACCCGTTTGAATATTTGTAGACGACGACATTCCGGTGCCTTATTTCCGGTATTCTTTAAAATATTATTAATTATAGTAAAAAATAAAAAAAAAAGTACGAAATACGATTTTTTTTTTTTTTATTATCGTTTCTTTCTTCGACAATACGAGTTGTGAAAAAAACGATAGAACTATTGTAAAAAAACGCCGGCGGCCGTTTAACGTGTCGACTAATGCGTTTTATATGCGTTTTGTTTATGTTCGCAATTGTATTTGCAATTTGTTGGTGTGCATTTAACGAGTGCATCGTTCAACGAGCGATTGTTACAATAAATGGAATGCGACACAAACGGCCGGCGCAATATTTTACGACCGGGTATCTTGACCAAAGTTCAAAATCGATACCGTTTACTTTTTTAATCATCGCACGACACAAATACGCGTACGTGATATTATTATACACAACTATAACTATAACCGTTATAATATACGCGTTAACACGTTCCTCCGCGGTGTATTGTAAACGGTTTTAATTATAGCTGGGTTGCATAAAAAAAACCGCGTTTACGCGCAATACAATCGCTACCTATTATTACTCAAAACCGAGAACTGATTTACAGTAAAATTACGTATGTATATTTTCTGAAAAACAAAAAAAAAAAAACAAATGCCGTTTTATTATAACATTTCCTCGGATTGCATTGCGTTGCGTTGGCCAGACATCGGCAATACGTTAACCGTATTCCGAAACGGTTTGAAATCGATAAAATGTCTGCGATTCCACACGCTATATGGCCGCGAACGGTTTGCCTTTGAAAACGTTCCGACGACTCCCAAAACGGCTTGTCCGTATGCACGGCGTAACACACGTGTGCTGTAAAACTCCCGGGCCTAACGCATAGATGGAGCTAGTATTTTGGAATCCATCTCGTTTTTTAGTTGGCACTAACCTGTAAAAGACAGCTGTTGAAATTGCACGACTATCCATGCCCATTAGTGTGCGAGTTATTGTGCTAAGGGTGACGCTACTTTTGTTATTTTCATAATAATGGATCGATAACAATTTCGTGTTTTAATTTTACGTTGCTTCTTGATGGGGAAAAATACCGTTCGAGCGAAGAAATGTCTTGAAAAGTCTCACGGGGGACTCCGCCCCATCAGAAACAAAAATAAAACGTTGGTATGCTCACTTCAAACGTGGTCGTAGAGACTAGACTGCCGATGGTGTAGAACGCGGTGGACGTCCAAACGAGGCGGTAACACCGGAAAACATTGAAAAAATCCACAAAATCGTTTTGGACGATCGCAAAGTGAAGTTGCGTGAGTTAGCCGACATCGTAAAGATATCAAACGAACGTGTTGTTGGCTTTGCATTGCATGATCATGTGTCCACGAGAAAGCTCTGTTCGAAGCGGGTGCCGCACTGTTGAGCAAAACCAACAACGCGTTGACGATTCTAAACTACAAGAACTAAAGATCGAGTTGCTTCTGAAATCCGACCGTATTCTCCAGATTCGGCTCCCGGCGACTACTGGCTGTTCGCAGACCACAAACAAACGCTCGCCGGTAGGAAAATTCGCTCGGACGAAACGGTTGTCAGTGGAAACGGAGGCCTATTTTGAAACAAAAGATAAATCATTCTACAAGGATGGTATTGAAACGTTGGAGCGGCGTTGGAACGACTGGGTTGCTGTTGATGGAGATTATGTCGATGAATAAAGTCAATTTTTAACGGAAGAACCGCGTTTCCCCGACAAAACATATGATATTTAACGCGGTTTCTACAATAGTAAAACGTCTGTTGTCACACAATGGCGTGCACCCGATATTATTATTATGGGTACGTACGGTTTAATTATCATTTTCGTATTCATACTGTACGCATAATATATTATATGTTTAATACCAGTGAAGAGCTGACGAATGAAAAACGCTGGAAATCTCGCGCGCGCGCCATACGAAACGTCGAATGTGCAGTAATAATAACCGAATTATGCGAAAACTGTGTGCATTTAAATTTTAATACTACAACCGATTATAATATTGTTTTGGGTTCGATTCGGATCGGGTACCGCGCATTGTGCTTGTTGTAGTAATTCGTTATTTGGATGCGTGCGTTATATGCGTCTATAAACAAGCGGTTTCGAGGAGTCATTCCATAAGCGACTAAAAAAAAAAAAAAAAAAAATACCACAAACCCGGTGGGATTTTGAAATTAAAAACATTTCCAAGTTGTTATTTCTTAATAAAATATGAAATTTAATATACTTATCAAACAATTCGCGCAATTTTTAGTATTTGCCTGTTGTATTGTAGAATTATTTTATTGAAATTATATACATATGTGTTTTACATGTTCCAGTTTTCTCGCCAGAAGTCATTTGATAATTTCACGAATTTTTTTTTTTTTCACACAGTCCGTGTGTTCCTGTTTAAAAAAAAAAATGTCCTCATCTAGTTTTCAATCTGACGGATTGCCGGATTGGTAGTCAAGGAACACTGTTTTTAATAAATTTTATATCATTAGCGCGCTATCGAATAGTCTGTCGGCGTCACGTATTAAAAAACCTAAACAGATATTATTCAAAACGTATACTAGTCCTTTTTTCCCTCCCTGTTTGGCTATACGTTTACTAGAAAAAAAACATAATAGCAACCAAAAACAAATAAATAATTGTCGTGCGCTGTTACTAGAACTACGAGGCTAGTCGAATAGCAACGTGCATGGCTACAGTGTCAAATTACGCTTTCTGCAATGGGTTGCACTCGTTCAGAAATATAATTCCGACATCTGGCATAATATTATTAATTTAAGCGTAATAAAAAAAACTGTTAAATGCCTTAATTGCGTGTGTGGTGTGTAAAAAAAAATAAATAAATAAAAAAGATTTGGTATTTATAATAATACACTTTATACAATTTAATTAGATAGACTACAATAATGACAATAGTTATACATGAACGTAAATTATCATATATAAATAGGGCTTGGATTTTAAAGCGTATGCGTTTTTTTTTTTTTTTTTTTTTTTTTTTTTTTATGTGACAGAAATGTTATTTTTATACATAAATTCGTTTCGTGTCATTCTGATTCTAAAGAAATACATTTTTTTTTTTTTTTTTTTTTTTTTAATGTAAATGTCTTTTTTTGAAAATATTCCAGTTTTGGCATTTTCTTAAGTTTATTGTGCCATAATAATAAAACAATTTTAAATGAATTAATGAAAAATGTAATATGCATCAATCACTTCCGTGGATGTAGAGCGTTCGTTTTTTAGGTATAATAATATTTTGTCTGGTAAAATGTTTTACAACAGACAATCTGATTAAATAGTTTATATATATATATATATATGGTCGTCAATTTTTTTTTTTTTAATTTAAAATAATTTTTCAATTTTTTTCATTTAAGTTCATTTTCGGTCATCCTTTTTATTTTGTTTTTATTATTAATTAAACAATATACTTCTAAATAAATATGCTTTTTTTTTTTTTATTTTTGCATATCAAGCAGTTGTAAGATTTTTTTGTTGTTGTTGTTCATTGTGTTTTAAAATCCGAGCCCTATTCATAAATTTAATAACAGTTTTAGGTTTCTTAACATAAGTTTTTATGGTCCCTTTCTCAACGTTGTGTCCGTCCGTAATATTGTTGATTCGGTTATAAAACTTATAACCTTATTACTAGGATTTTATTTGTTTGGGTATATAAGTTTAGAAATTGGCAACTTGGCACGCTCGTAGAGTGGGCTTTCCTAATTTGTTCTAAATCATTATTTTACAAAACGTGCCGGGTATCTTTTTTTTTCTCTTCACAAGAGCTATTCCAGCGTTATTCAGCTAGTAGTTCATAAACCGATAAGTATTGTATTGTCGTTTTGTATAAGCAATAATATAGAAAAGATTATATCGATTTGAGTTTCGCTCATTTTCGGCTACAATTTGGGAGGTATGGACGACAAAGTTTCCCACGATAAACACGATCTTCACGTATAGAGTGTGCAGTGCGAACACATTTAGATAATTTAACCTCTGCGGTGAACAATAAATAAACGGGCAACATTAAATAAAAAAAAAAAACCTCCGACAAAACTTTTTTTTATTGTATCGGGCATGGTTAACATTATATCGCATCGTATCATTATTCATAATCGTGTAGTATTCGGTAGAGTTGTCCTATGTATTGATCTTTCGTACGTACAATTATTTCCATTTATTACAAGGAAAAATAACTTTAATTCAGTCATTAATTTCACGAAAGATCGCACGTCGTCGTTTGCACGTCTTCCGTTCAATATTTTTTTTAATCTATCGATTTTGCGTTATATTAATTTTTTTTTATTTTTCAGACGTCACGACTAAGCATACCGCTTGTTCGAGATCTGCGTGTTACAGTAAGCAAACCGCACGGTTAAATGGTTTTTTTTATTTTTTTCTTTCGTTTCTAAACAATTATTCGTTTATTTAAATATTGTGTTATACAGGCGATGGGAAATTCAAATTCTTGCCGGAAACCATTTACACGTACAAGCATACGATTCGCACACAGACGACGTTCGATAAATCCAAAAACACGGCTTCGGTCGCGGAATTCAATTTTAAAGTTCACATAAACATTAAAGACTGCGAAGGTTTCATGTTTGTAAGTGTGCGCGTTTTAACCCATTGCAATACGACTTTTTATACGGATCTTAATTACTAACAAAACAACAAACGTCCCTGTAGATTACTGACACCAGCATTCACAAAGGAGTGAAAACAAGAAATGTCACCACTTCTGCTGTAGACGAAGAGAGCTATTTGAACTCAAGGGACACGGTGCAATACGAAGAGTTACAAAGAAATATGTTGAGGTACGTATGATTTTCTTCTATACAGAAAAAAAAAAAAACAATTGCGTGTTACATATATAGGAATCAGTTATAATCGAGGGTTTTCAACTTGTGCGCGTCACGGTTCCCGGGTGCGTCGTCGGTAATTATCAAGGGAACCGGGTCCGCAGTAGAAAATATAAAAATACAATTTTTGAATAAAAATAATGGATGAAGGTCATTTGAATTACTATTTCCCCACATTGTATATGTTCATTCGTGAAAATAATTTAAACTTGATAGGATCTGTTGAATTGTTATTCGCGGAATACGTATCACAACTTATTGGTCACTTCCAAAATGACTTTCCCGGGGAAGTTCAACAACAAAATCGGATTAATTGATCCTATCATTACAGGTCTACCGACAGAACTATCAGTTTAAGAGCAATAACAGCTGATCGACTTATCCCCAGATTAAAAATCCAAATTCGCATCATCATCATCATCATCATTACCCGCATTTTGTATAGTTATAAATAATCAGTATCCGATCGTTGCCAACAAAGTTATTCGGAGAGCCGTGCACCCAAAAATGTTGAAAACCACTGAGTTATTTAACAACTAGAGGGAACCGATCGAGTTATTAATCGTTATTTCAAAGGTTAAAATTATTTTTAAAAACAAATTTCAATGCATTTACTTTATTATACCGAGTACTGTGCGGGACGGAATTGCTTAAAGTGACACTGAATGACAGAGGATACTGTGATTCTCAAACGGGTCATTGGGTATACGCTTTTTTAAGCGTTCCTCGTATGTCATTTTAGGTTTAAAAAGTGGAGAGGGGAAATTCGTTAAATTGGAAATCCACGCGTCAAATGATTTTATTTATTTTTTTTTGTTTTGTTTTATTTACTAACTGATTAGTTTTACTGAACGAGATTTACTCAACTAAAACAATACAATTTTGAAAATAAATACGACAGACTTGCGACACAATAATTTACAATAAAATAGAATTTTTACATTATAAAAAGGTTTTTTTTTTCTACAGATTTTCATTTCAAGATGGTCACATTAGTACGGTTTGCCCCGAAGAAAACGAACCGGTGTGGGCTTTAAATATTAAAAAAGCCGTACTCTCCACTTTCCAGAACCGTATGGAGAGATTCGATATTCATCACATTATCGCAGAGGTTTGTTTGTTGGTTTTTTTTTTTTTTACTTAATTCGTTTATACGAACTGTTCTATTATTATTTTCAGAGAGACATTAACGGATTTTGTCCTACCACATATACGTTTCTAAAGTCAAACGGTACACAAATGATAGTCGATAAAGTCAAGGATATTTCGGAATGTACCGAAAGATACCACATGCACTCTATAATCCCGACTTCCCCGTACGTTTTCCAAAGCGTAAGTTATGATTTTTTTTTATTTTCTTCTTTAAATAAATATCATTCACAAAACGTGTGGAATTATCTTTAATTTTGGGGTGTACTCTCAAAAGGCCGTCGCGGTACTCTGGTTCTAATTGACTCTTAAAACATAAACTTTATCACCACATTGAAGGCGTCAACGTTTAATATGTTTCTCCAAAGAGGATGTTTTTTTTTTTTTTTCATATTTGCATTATTCAACTTTATAATATATTACGGTTAAAAAAAAAAGAAAGAAAAAAAACCACTTTTATATTAAACTTTCGAATAGAATGTCTGGCAGCTAGACAATCTCTCTCGGCAAACAAGACAAATTCCGTTGTCTTTAATTAGGTAAAACGGTCGTTGTTGTCTTAAATCTATTCGAACCAGAGTACCCCGTTGGAATTCCGACGACGCATTTTCGTTAAAACGCCCGATAGAGAGACAACAGAGACGAACAAATGTTACTGTGACGTTCTCTTAAAACAGTACGCATGTCGGTCGAACCCATTTCATAAGATGGCGTGGCGAACCAACGTCCGTAATAATACTGAAATTTTTTTTTTTTTTCCCGCCAAACTACATTTGTCCGTTCAACGAACGCAATTAATTAAATATGTTTATTCGGTGACATTATTTGCTTGTATGCGGTAGATCGATTAAAATCGAATAACCGTTAAAACGATTACATAACGGACCATTTTCATTATTTTTTTATTTTTTTTTTTATCTTCAAAGGTTACGTACGTTTATACGGGTTCAGAGTAATGTAGTAATAAAATAATTTTATTAAGAACAAAATTATGTACACGAATTGAAAAATTTTATCTCAAAATATTTAATTCATAATGTGTTTAGTATATATTAATTAACACGCATCTGTAACCAATGTATACATTTGTTTTTTTATAGTACATTTTTCTCGCGTTCTTATTGTTATTTAAAAAAAAAAAAAAAAAAAATGCAATTTACAATTTTTACACTATTCAAATCTGGACTTGCGTAATTTTTAATAAATAGTATAAAACTACGGGGGCCTATTCGAAATAAGACAATCTCGTACGCTTATTGTTCGGGAGTCGCGAACGTAATATCGCAGGACAGATAAAATCGGAAAAGATGAAATGAGAATTGACACTGGTAAACAAAATTACACGTGAAGTTTAGGATATTAAAATAATGTGGGGCGAGCCATTTTGTTTGTGTATCCGTTGTCATATATATATATATCTATATATTTATTATCGATCATGATTTTTCGCTCAAAACGCAGAGTAATAATGTATATTACAATTATTCTCTCTGTAATTACATTTCTATAAAATATATATAGATAATAAATACAACTAAAAATATTATATTATATTATTCCACGTAGTTGTGATTATAAATTATTATGTTTTACATTTTTGTTATTGTTATTACTGATAAGTTGGGCTCGGATTTTATAGCACAATAAATAACAAAAACGGCTTACAACTGCTTGAAAAAAGCAACAAAAAAAAACAAGCAAATTTATTTTTGATAAATAAGCAAAGTAATTACCAAAAATTAACATAAACTATAATAAATTTAAATTAAAAAAAAAATTGAACATTTTTTAAAAACTAATACAAGAATTAACGGCCATATATTTAGTCAGGTTGTCTGTTGTAAAACTTAATCTACTGCCAGACAAAATATTATTATGCATAAATAAAAACGAACGCTCTACACCCACAGAATAGAGATTGGTGCACATTTCATACGTGCAGCTTTTTTCATTTCTCATTAATAAATTAATTTATTATTATTATTATTATTATAGCCAAATAAACTTAATAAAATACCAAAACTGGAATAGTTGCAAAACAACAATACAAAAGCAAAAAAAAAAAAAAAAAATTGATTTATTTAGTGATTTAATTTCTGTATTTTTATCTGATATAGGAAAAAAGAAGCTTATGTTTTAAAATCCAAGCCCTACTGATAAGGAACTGGTACTCCATAAACACGACAACACGATTTTATTTATGCCTTGAAGTGTCCATTCGAATTGCATCTATTCTGTGATAATGTTTGTATACATTTAATGACTTACGTAAAATCTAGCCACAAATTTCAAAATAAAATAGCAAAAATTAAAAAAAAAAAAAACACATTTGTTTTTCGATAAGTAACTTTATGGTTTATTTTTATTTTAAAACTGTTACGATATTTGCGTTTCTTGCGTATTATAATATTATAATTGTACTATATAATTCTTGTTTTTCCTTTCCTATTAAATTTTTCAAACATTGTGTTTTAATGGAACATTTTTCGATAATATTTTCTGTCTGGATAATTGTCACTTAATAGAATATTTTTCGATTTACACAATAAGTTATTAACAATTTGATTGCAGACAAAGTATACAGTTTTAATGGATATATTAAATTTTTTTTGAACCAAAGTGTAAATATTTTTAAGTTGAAATTATTGATCTATAGCCTTATCCGTAATTTTTTGATCATATGTAGAAAATCTATTTCAAAACAGTCCAGTACACTGTAAACGATTCATTAGGTAAATGAATAAATAAACTAAATGCAGGTTTTCAAATCGCCAATTTATTTTTGTGCTGCGCTAATGCAATTAACTCGATTGGAAATATTATTATTTTAAACGGAAAATAATTCAATAGGAATACGACGGTTCAAGAAATACAACGGTTCAAGAAATCCGTCGATAATCTGCTGCGGCTGTTCAGAAGAGAAAAAAAAATATATATATTTAACTTCTCTAATGAGAACGAATTTGTTTTTTTTTTCTTCGAATATTATATTATTTGATTTATTTCGCAAATATTTAATTTCATTAAAATGATTGCAAACATTATTATTTAGTGGGCAATTAAAAATAATACTGTTAAAATAAAAAATGTTGTTCGAATTGTTCTGTAAATTATGTTTTGAACGATAAATTTACATGTTATTTGAAACGACGATCATATTACAAGTGTGTTACCCGTGTAGGTTTGAATTTATTTCGTATTGAAATATTTTGTTAATGGTTTAACGATAGCAGTGCCAACTGACGGAATTAATAAGCTACGTGTCAATATAATATTATAGTAAAATAATATATATATATATTTTTTTAAGAGGTTCACGGCGACGTTATTGATCTAATATGTTTAACATAGGCATATTTTATTATCTCACTGATTTGAACGTTAAACGTTAACAATGTTATTTTTATGACTCATTTTGTGTTGGTTTCAAACCAGCAGTAGTAGGTAAATATAGACTTTAGCATAGGCGTTGACGTTGAATTGATAATAGTTTTTCGTATTGATAGAATACATTTATGGTGGGGTGGTGGAAGGAAAAAACAAAAATCGCTTTTTCGTTCAATTACCGCGCAATTAAAATGGAAATATTTCATTATAGAAATATCACAAATGGTCGCCGGTGAAATCGCAGTTTGTATGTTTTTACTACATCGACCATCATATAATCGTGAAAATCGACTGTCAAGAAAAACACGCGTTCCACCCGTTCGCCAGCAACGAGACGAACAGCTCGAGGACGAAGATCTTCCACGCGATGGTGCTGATCAAAGAAAAGTCATCGTACAATGCGCCGACGCCGCGCGGTGAGTGCAAAAATTCGTATTGCGCGTCGGGGGGATGGCGAACGCACGCCCCCCCGTGTACGTTTTAATTAATTAATCGTTGCGCAATACGAGCGGAATATAATAACCGGCCCGGACGTATTTATATACACCCCGAACGACATTGTAAATCTGTAATTGATACGTAGGTATTTAGATTACGTGCGCGGCAATTGCATTTCGGTTATGCCCGCGCCCCCGCCCCCGTTGTACCCGTCCGTACGTTATGGAAACGCAATTACAATTATTCGTGTAAAACGTGTTTATCGCGTTTGCGGCGCCGCGCGCCCGCAATTGTGCTTATTGCCCCGACGGGAGGACACAGAACGTTTAACGGCATTTTTTTTTTTCCATTATTATTATTATTATTATTTCGCCCCCAGCGTTTCGTATTAAATATTATATAATATTTTAATTAATTACGTTCGCGACAAACCCCGAGACATAATAACACTCGGGGAACTACAGATTCCGCGTCGCGACGACTCCGCCCCCGGGCGCCCTAATGTCGAATAAGTACAAATTGGGTCGCCCGCCCCCCCCCCCACACACACACACAAAAAAAACGAATTTAAACAGCCTTGGACAATCCCAGGTCGGTACTCCACTTGTCCCCCCCTCTCATTTTACGTTTTACGTCGATACCGATAGTAATTAAGAATAATCAAACGAGAAAAAACTCCGTGTCCTCCGGGCTGCCACTTGATCTTACGGGCGCCCCTGATACCGGGGCCACCCTCCGCCCCCCAAAAAAAAAAACGAATTTCAACAGCCTTGGACAATCCCAGGTCGGTACTCCACTTGTCCCCTCCTCTCATTTTACGTTTTACGTCGATACCGATAGTAAATACGAATAATCAAACGAGAAAAAACTCCGTGTCCTCCGGGCTGCCACTTGATCTTACGGGCGCCCCTGATACCGGGGCCACCCTCCGCCCCCCCAAAAAAAAAACGAATTTCAACAGCCTTGGACAATCCCAGGTCGGTACTCCACTTGTCCCCTCCTCTCATTTTACGTTTTACGTCGATACCGATAGTAATTAAGAATAATCAAACGAGAAAAAACTCCTTGTCCTCCGGGCTGTCACTTGATCTTACGGGCGCCCCTGATACCGGGGCCACCCCCCCGCCTTCTAGGAAAAAAAAAAAAACTCTCGCTTTGTCAACTCCTCGGTAGTCGCGCCACTAATCCTTTAAACACGCAGGTGAAAATAAGGGAAATAAAAAAAATAATCCGTGTAAAACATATAGAGCGCTGTTTAACATTTAATATAATTGCAATTCAATTCTCACCCAACTAATGGACTAATCAGTTTTAATTTATGTTCAAACATTTTTTTATTTGAATAGTTCACGAAGTTAAATCCAGACAACCTTTGCTGTACAATCACAAGCTCATTAGTAATCCGGATTCGGCGGATACAACGGAAACCGTGGAACTAATTACAAATTTATGCGCGATGAGCGAAGTACGTGCAAACTAATTCGACGACCGAATATTTGTTAGTCCATACGATTTTTGTTTAAAAAATTACAATTTTCGCCTCTGCCTCACAGGGACAATTCGATCCCGACACGCCCAGTGAATTCTACAAGGTAATCCAAGCGGCCAGGAAGTTAACGTACGACGCACTAAAAGGCCTCTATTACCGTTCGCAAAACGATTTGTGTACATCTGCGGCGTAAGTATACGTTTTTCAAAATCCTAATACGACAATATAGGCGCGTTGTGTTTTAATTTTTTTTGTTTGTTATTGTACAAATAATTCCAACGTTCCGACGACCGATAACTCGAAACGCAATAATCGAGATTGCAAAGCAAATAAAAATGATAATAATAAATAAACTGAAATTCGAGGTGGGTTCTTTTTTCTTCGAACTATAACTTTATTTGCTACGGTCATGTTAAAATATCGATATTGGCTATCGCAAATTTAATTTTTATGTATTATTATTGGAGTTATTGAAGAAGTTGCACACCGGGTTTTAGATTCATAATTATACAGAAGAAAACAAAAAACCCTATTTACTTAGGCAAACGATGTCGATTATTTTTTTTCATTCTTAACGTATTGATTTTATTATGTTGTGTCCTATTTATTTTTATTTTGTTCGTACTTGTAAACAACTTTTCTATCGGCCGTCCTGCTCCGATTTTCAAGGGTAGCACCGTTTCTTCAAGCGTTTTGGATCTAGTCGGTGCATTGAGGAAGTTATTTTATTTTTTTCGATTTTCGTTGTAATTCTCTTAATAATTGGGAATAACGGGGGAGAAAACCGGAAAATTTTCGGCAATTGTTTCACTATTTTTGATATATTTTTTTTTTCTTTCTGTTGTAACTCGGTTGAAAATAATTGCAGGGACCTGAAACCCTGAAATGCTCACAGAATTTTAAAATCAGGCCTTTCTAGGCGGGGACAAAACATTTTGGCTGTTTTGGAAATTTTTCTAGGCGTTTTACGTAATTTTTGTGTTAACTAAATAATGCTGTTTTGGCCTAACAGAAATGCATGGTAATTTGACACAAGGTTCGTACATTAAGTTGTACTTAATGGATACAGAGAAAAGTTGATTTCCCCTCTATATCCTACCTTCCCGAATTTCCACCTATAACGGGGTGGTTCACCCACGGTGCGAAGTATGTCCGTCTTTTTTAATGATGACGTTATTTTTTTTTTTTTTTTTTTTATTAAGCAAACATCTACAAAGTGCTTTACCTTATGTCCGGACTACGTCCGCGGTAATTCTCATGAAAGACATTTTGTGGAACGGCACCATTAGTGAATACACTTCTACGGAATGGTTAATGGCAATAGCTATGTTCGATAGGTAAATATTATTTTTTCTTCTTGCTTTTTACCAATTAAATAATAAATGTATATAAAAATATCCAATCGATATTATATTTTTTCATTCTGGCGTATAAACCAGAAAATCGTTGCGATTATCGTTGTATAAATTTCTAATTTTCCGATATAATTAAACACATTCGACGCTCACTTTAGACCCGACGATCAAGTGGTATCCGAAATTTCCCAGTTACTGTACAAGGAAAACGTTTCGTCGGATATACTGTTGAGTATTACTTCTTTGATTTATACGTACTGCAAATTGCATCCGCATTATATAGAGAACGTTAAACTGATTCAAGACACCGAGTATATGGAGCGAAAAATCAAAGAAAACATGCTGATAAAAGAAAACCGAGACGAGGTATCTAATACGATGAGCATAATCGTTGAAAATATTACCGAAGAAAATGGAATATTTACTTCGTAATAATATTTGTATTATTTCCAGACGATTGTATGGCTGAAATCCTTGGGAAACACGGGATTATATTCGCCTACCGTTGTCGACACACTGAATTCGATTATAACGAACGGGGATTTAACCGTAGACATTAGAGTGTCGGGTGTTCAGGCTTACAGGTACGCGATGTGTAATGATTGTATAAGTACAATATTGTTAATAAAAAAAAAAAAAAAGAAAAAAAAAGTAAACTTTTTCAAACGTTTTGTTCCGCCAGGCGATTCCCTTGTAATGTGACCAGACCAATCATGTTTGACTTTTTCGTCAACCAGTCGTTGGACTCCGAGGTCCGCATCGCCGCATACTTGCAAGTCATGAGATGTCCGATATACAGCGTGGTAAGGCATATTGTAACGCTGTTAGACCAAGAAGAAGTCAATCAAGGTGAATAACTCTATTCTATTCTATTCTACTGTGGATTCTATAAATCTACAAGAGTATTATCTACTCGCGTATAATAATTATATCACTATTTATTTTGTAAAAATTGTCCCGTTGTTTTCGGTAGGAAGTTGGACCTCCAAAATCCTCCCCGTGCATTCGCTCCTGATCCCTGCATTGTACAAACCTATCCAAACCTCATCCTTTTCAATTATATCCAAACGCCTTTCCCGGGGCCTCCGTCGCGAGTAATCGTGAACGTAAATCATATTTCATACGGTTACGAACTACAGTTCATTTAAAAAAAATAATATTAATTATAATTGTTCGGTATTTTCGTGTATTCGCCAGTCGGTTCGTTCGTTTGGACGCATTTGCAAAACCTGAAAAAGACTTCGGTGCCTTATCATTTGGAATTGCAGACCATGTTGTCCGGCGATATAAACAAGAAATTCAACACCGACATACGGAAGTTTTCGAGAAATTACGAATATTCGTTTTTTTTAACCGAATACGGCGTTGGTAAGTATATACACATACGTACATTGAAATGGACGTTAATTTTTTTTAAAAATTTTTATTGCGAATACGGATGTTTTTTTTTTTCTACAAGGTGGATCTATCGACAGCAATGTGATATTTTCGCCAAAGTCTTATATACCTCGGTCGTTTACGTCGAATATCACATTGACCCTGTTTGGAGAAATCATAAATTTGCTCGAAGTGAGTATACCCGCCGGGTTCCCGTAGCGGAAATTCGGATTATTCAAATATCGAACAATACGTTTGAAACAATAAGCAATATTTTGAGAGCTATACAAAAACCCTTTTGAAAATCGAATTAAATCGTTATAATATATTCGAAATTAAAATTCATTCCGTAACGTTTTGTTTAACTGACATTTCACGTAACTTATTTAGTGTACATGGTATGTCAATTTGTTTTTGTTTAAGACAATTGACGACCGCTTATTACGTGCGTTAGATGACGCACGGATCAAATTTACTCTAGTAATTTTTTTTAAAATTTTTTTAACTATTGCAATTTCATACGGACCGTACACAATGATATCGTATACGAAACGTATTTATTTTTAAAGATGTTATTCTAATATATATTCACGACGCATTGCACGCTGCCCCGGCCATTATCGCTTTGAATATCTAAAGCGAATATTATAATATTATTTTTTTTTATCTGTAATACGAACGAAAACACGAATACGGTTTACGTCAGGTGTCCGCCAAACGTTGGTCTAAAACAGTGTTTCCCGACCGGTGGTCATAGGTGGTCCGCGGTCCCATAGATTTTTTCTTCGATTTCTATTACAAATTAATTATTATTATTTTTTTTTTTAAAATAGTGAAAAATATTACGACTTATTGAGGAACCGTATAATATAATACGGTTATCTTATCGTTGTTGCTGCTGTAGACCGATAAGCATTTTCCACTTTTATAAGTGTCTAGGTATCAGAGTAATAAATTGAAGTATAATTATATATTAGTGAAGTATAGTAATAAAATGTAAAGTAAAATAATAAAAGTCAACATTTTTCGATAAATTTTATGTATTCTTGTTAATGGGCAAAAAAAAAAAAAAAAATGTATTCCTAGTTGTCGTAAAATTGATGTGGTCCGCGACCAATAAAATATTGTCGAATGATTTGTCCGTGGTGGTAAAAAGGTTGGGAAACACTGGTCTAAAACAATTACTACCATCTACGCCATTAAAACAGGGCGCAGGGCACCCTGTCGACGTTATAAATTATTCTTCGTTTTTAGACAATTTGCCGCACGTTTTATTAACGACCGTTTATTACGATTAGGTGGAAGTGTACGCCGAAGGTTTCGAAAGTTACGTCGAGGCGCTGTTTATGCCCGGCGGCGTATTTAGCGCGGACCGCGTCAAAAAAGGAATGGAAGTGTTGCGTTTCGTGCGGAACATAATACCGAAAAACCTCAGGGACCGGATAGACGAATTGCCGAACGTTATTTCCGAAAACGTGCCTCCGCCAAAGGTCGGTGATAATTTTCTTTTTTCTCTTCAATTGTCGGGCGGATCCAAGGGTGGCGCACGGGGGACACCACACTAGGTGCGAGTTCCGCCGCGTTAGCCCACCCCCCGCCCCCGATAAAAAATATATAAATACAATTACATTATAAACTATTATTATTATTTTTTTTTTTTTTTTTTTTTTTAATAACTACCGAAATCAATAGTTTACGATTGAGGCCTGCTGGAAGGGGGGAAGGGGCTAAGCCCCGACCGTCGGATCCGCGCTTATTTTTTTACCGAGGCCGGGCGAGTTAATTGTCTAAACGAATCAACCGAGTTCGGTTAAACGGAAATTTAAACATTTTAGTCGAACGTAGAGTTTGTGTATTTAAAAAAAAAAAATACATCGTGTTTATACTTAAAAAATGTAACTTAACGCGATACAATTAAAAATCGTCTCGTTATTTATAACGTTAATGTAAAAAAAAAAAACAAAAATCAAACGTGAAAAGTTGAAAATGTATTTAACTGTCAAAACGTTTTAAATCGTCCGGCGTTGATTTTACCACACCGGTTTACAGTAAAACGGCGGTTAATTTTTCTAAACCGATTAGTTATAAATAATTGCACACGATGATTAACATTTGGTTTTTTTTTTTTTGTCCCACCTCCGGCCGTTTCAATAGATATCACTGGCGATCAAATTGTTCGGCAACGAAGTGAAATTTTTGCGATTAAACGGCGTGGACGAAATCAACAAAGCGATACGGGCGTTCGACGTGTACAACATAATGAAAAGTTTCATGAACGGACGGGTAATGATGACGTTTTCCGCCTAGGAGTCGTAGCAACGACGGCGGTTTTTTTTTTTTTTTTTTTTTGAAATGCATTCACATTAGAGACGTAGGAATAATATACGAAATAAAACGCGTTGCGCTGTGTTGTTATGCAGGACTTCAAGTACGACCGGTCCACGATGTTCATGGATTTAAAATACGTCGTACCGACCGGAATCGGCATGCCGTTGATATTGGACGCTGTCGGTACGTCTGTAGTGAATTTCAATTTGTCGAGTTATATTAACGCGGACGCATTCAAAAACTTCGGAGAATTCAAACTGTTAACGAAACTATATCCAAGGTAAAAGCGCGACTACACAATACCGTCAAATTATTGAAAAAAAAAAAAAAAAAAAAAAAAATACATAACGGTCCCCGTAATCCATTTTTCGGTACGGATTTTTTAAAATATTGCAATTCGTACACGTATGCACTTTTTTTTTTTTTTCTTCATTTCCCCAGAGACGTAATTATACATGTTTGACGCCCTGGGACACTGTTCTCTAAACGCCCTCATTTAAGAATATCTGTTAGCAATGATATGGGGTGGTTATTTAAAAAACACAAACATATATAGTTAGATAAATTAACTAAGTATAAAAAAAAAAAAAAAAAAAAAAATTATAATTTTCTACGTGAATTTTGTTTTGCAAATCAATTTATGTCATCAAATTTCATATCTACGGTAAGTTCAGATTCAACAGGGAGTATCGCTACTCTATTAAGACGATCATCAAGTCATTCTCGACTTCAAATAAGATTTCACCTTCCTCGGTACTGAAAATAATCTCTCGGCTGAACAATTGGACGTACATCCTTAATGTTCATATAGTCCTGATAATTTTACATACATCTATTATAGTTTTAGGCATTAGATAAACTCATTAGACAACTCCTAAACTGAATACACTTGTTAGAAAATGAAAAAGAAACATAATTTTTATACATGTTTTGATGTATTTCTATTTGTTTGTAAATCGTTTCTGATATGGTTTTTTTGGCCTCATCATAGTACGGTTTTTCTCTTTCTAGTTCAGTATGTAGTCTGTCGATAATAGCATCGTAAGTATTAACCTTAAGGAGAATTTCGAATTTCAGAATTTATTTCTCCTATTCTTTTTTCATCTGCTATTCATGTTATCTATTTATTTCGCGTATTTTTCGATATGTATTGCGTCCGGATTTATTATTAGTTCTGTCTTCTCCGAACGTACTCCTTAAACCTAATACATATCGAATTAATGGTTCGTATAAACTTACAAACCGTTTCTAAATCAACTGGCCTTTTTTTAATTGTTTACTAGTTTTGTTGGATTGTTCTGGTATATCGCCCCGTAAATGTCGCTACCGTAGCTGTTTCAAGACTGACGTTTTAACATTCTGACGCCCTCTCAAAATTTGGCTTCCTCCGCCCCCACGTCTTTCCCCGCTCGGCGTATTTCCGTTTTACTCTGACGACGTGGATACCTACTCCACGCTGGCCTATTCGACGAGCGATTATTATTAATATTATTATAATTATTATTCGGGGGATGTCCGTGCATATACGATGACGGGGCGAACATCATCGTGCGAGCGATCAATTTAATTATTATTCAATATTCAAATGACGAGCCCGCGCCATAATATAATACAAAATTTACATCGTAAACGACGGGTGATATATATATATATATATATTCATATGTTACGGGCAATGTAGGAAATCGGCTATTTTATAAAATCTCCGGGCAGTGTAGAGAACGCCCAACTATGGGCGGTTTATGTGGAAATCGTCACACTTGGCCCGGGCGTTTTATACAACGACATAAACCTAGCAGACAATATGAAACATGCGATATATTCTGATATAGTTTTATTTAAGATATATATCGATAAAGAATCTAATGATTATACAAATGTCAAATGTTAATACTAATGAAACATTTAAAAAAAAAAAATGATTTTACATTTTATTATATTATTTTTTAGTACACGGATTACTGCCGTGGCGTTTTTCGATGCACAATGACGCCCTGCAGCTTTGCAAACGCATTTTTTCGTTTTGCATTTTTTGTAAACATCAACATCGATCATATCCCTCGAGATCACTCGAGTTCGATCATTTCCTCGTCACTTCCTTTAACGTTCTATTAAATTGAGGCACGTCTTAAAATTTTAATGAAGTTTGACTCCTTACGGCTAAAATACATTTGGTGGGCCGCCTTCTGATGTTCCGATTTCATACATATTTGTATTGTCTATAAAACCAGATCCATACTAAATTAATTTCTAAAACTAGCATACTTAAATAATTGTATTTTGTACGAATACCTGATAATATAACTCCAATAATATTACGAAAATCACTACGTGCCCTATCGAGACCCGGGATTTTAATCGCCATTTTGATTCTCCAACTTTAACCTCGGCCAAATCTATTTAGCCCGTTTCGTTTTCGTGTATGGAAATTCCAAGTGGTTTAATATGAACAATTACAGTCGTTATATTTCGATTTTAAGTAAATACGTATTATTTAAATCTTTTTTTTATTTTTTTTTTTATTATTAACAATTCGTTAAATTTTTAATTCAAATTGTCCATATTTAATTACGTTCAAAAAAAAAAAAAAAAAAACAAAACAAATTAAAACACTAAATATTATTAATTTAGAGAATATATATATATATATATTGTTATTTTTTTTTTAAGTTCATATTGCCCGCGATAAATCGATCGTTCTATCGAACAACCCGGACAATAATAGGAAACAATCGCCAACAAACGTGGGACGTTCTACACAATGCCCGGGCAATGTATATAATGTTTAGATTTTTTTTACATTGCCGGTAACATATATTTATATATATATTATATACGAGTTGTAATACATATCGATACGGTGCGGATCCGGTTGAAATGCAATTTGTGTCGGAATAATAATAATCCGCCATACGCGTTTACACACGAGCACGCCTACTGATGTGGACGTAATCGAAAATAACGATTAATATATTCTCCAGTGTAATAATATAATGGTGTTCGGACCGACTCATTAATATGCCACAGCCCATTAATAGGCGAACGCGATAATGATTAATATAAATTCATTCGGGAATAACGGTCGCGTAAATTATAATTGATCCCGGGCTCGGATTTTATCAATGCACAAGAAATAACGAAGAAAATCATACGACTGCTCGATAAAAAAAAAAAAAAAAACGAAGCGCAAGAAAAAGCGTATATATTTATATATATATATATAAAAAAAAAAAAAAAAAAGCCATTAACTAAAATTATAAAAATTTCCAAAAAAAAAAATAACTGCACAAAATGTACGTTTCTTATTTACATTTTGTGCAGTTCATTAAAAAAAAAAAAAAAAAAACACTACAATTCGAATTTGTAATGCTTTATGCGTAATTATTAAAATCATAGAGTAGGTTAGATCAATAATCGTTTCAACGGTGTGTTTCCAGAGGCTAACAAATAAAAATAATCAAATTGAAAATAATGATACTGATGAAAAAGTCGGCATAAAAAAAAAAAAAAAAAGAAACAAGGAAAGAAGCATTTTGAAATTTGATTAATATTAATTTGATTAGAAAAAAAAAAAAAAAAAAAAACCAGTGCAGTGATTTGATTGTAAATAAATTGTCAATATTTCAAATAATATGATAGATGTATGTATTGTATAAGCGAACGGAAAATTTTTTCATTTTTCCAAAAACAAACAGGATGTGCAGTTCTAAAATTACCCTAGCGCAAACTCTGATCTGTTGTAAAACTCAATCTATCACCAGACAAAATACTATTATACATAAAAAAAAACCTAACGCTTTACATATACGGAAGACCAATCTTCCATATTCATTGGTGCATATTTCATACATGATGTTTTTTTATTTCGCATTAATTAAATTACAATTTATTTTTATTAATACGGCATAATAATAAACATAATAATATGCCAAAACTTGAATGACTACAATAAAAAAAAAGTATTAAAATTAAAAATACCGACAAATGCAAAACAAAAATCGATTTATTTAGAATCAGTAGTGGACATGAAACGACTTTGTGTGTAAAAATTACATTTCTATCTCGTATAGAGAAAAAGAAACATTAGCTTTAAAATCCGAGCCCTAATAATAACGTAACAACGAGTGTATTACCAAAACGGTTTTATTTTTTCCGTAATATTCGACAATAAAAATATCCGTTGGTGTTTTATCGTCGTTTTAAATTTGTCCGAGTGTAGAGTGTACGCAATAATGTGTGCGTAGTCCACCCAAAAAAAAAAAAAAAAAAAATTATGCGCCATAAACGAAGACATTTATATAATATATTCGGTTGCGTACACCTTTAGTCCGATATATACGAAACGTATTGTTATTTGATTTTTAGATAAAAAAAAATTATTCCGTAACCAAAATAGAATTTATTAGAAACGGAATAATGAATATAATTTTGTATTAAAAGAACAATAATTTCGCATTGTGTTCTTGGAAAATAACGATTTTTCAAAAATATTATCATTAAGTTATAAATAATTTATTATATTTTATAGAATATGAATGAGTATCATATACTGTGTGGGTGTGTGTGTTTAGTATCTATTTATTTGAACATTTAAAGTTTTTTTTTTTTTTAAATCGTTTATTATTATAATTCTTGTACCCGGGGGGCGATTATCAGGGACGGAATGCGAAAATTGGATCGCCTCACTCCGGGGACTTTAGAGTTTTATAAATTGGGATTATATATTTTCTGAGTTTCGCCACAAACTATAATTATTCATCTTCAAAAATCTATCGTAACATCGTTGATTCAACGTGAACACAATTTAAATACATTTTATTTCAAGCACGTTTAGAGAATTTTTGATGGAAAATCAGCGGTTTCCCGTTTAATGAGCAACGTTCAAACTTCCAGTTTTCCGGCGATCGCAATCCATTAAATGCAAACAAAACCGACCGGGCCCGAATATTTTTGTTATTTTTTTTTTATACGTTTTTAAACAATTACCTAGCGAGACGCTTTCTAACTATTTTAAGTTGTTTTAACACGGTGAACGGTGTGGGTATTTTACTATTTTCGCACTAACCCCTTGAACGTTAAGTATAACCGCTACTGTATATGTACCATTGTAGTATAAATATATTTAAAAAAAAAAAAATACTAATTTTTATCTAACGTGTACACGCAGTTTGGCCCTGAATTTGGAGGGTTCAATGTCAATGGATCTCCACTACGAGACGACTCAGGCCAAAGTAAAATCAAAATTGTACACATCGACCGCGTTCGAAAGCACCACCGAGATTAGAGGATACAAATTCGTAAACATCGTTTTCGATTTACCGAAAACCAAATCGGATATTATTAGCATCGAGTACGTATTTATTATAATTATTTAAAGCTTTGACGTTTGCGAATATACGATAAACACAATTATCATTCAAATCACCTTACTTTTTTCCTCTCTCTCTCTCGATATAAAAATAACTTTTATGTTTTATAAACGAATTTCGTTTCTGTACGGAAACATTAACTTGTCTACGCCCAAATGAACCCGGCCGGCTCGGCATTTATGACGGAGTAATACGCGTCCCGTTAAAAACCGCCTGTACTCTGTGTTTCAGATCGGAGTTGTTTTTAGAAGACCATAAACTAGACGTCGACGTCAATCAGAATCGAAATTCCACGGTGCCATCTACGCTGTCGTACAGTTTGCCGGTTCTCGAAGAGATGATGGGCCTGAAATTGTACACGAATTATCAACTGCCGAACGTTACCGAAATAATCAAATCTCCCATGGTGCTGTTTAACGGGCCTTTGCGGTTGAACATTTTTCTACTCAAGTCGGACGTCAATGTCAATAAATACGTAATCGAATATAAATGGCTCACTAACAGAGTAAGCGTATTACGGGTTTTTGCATTTTCAATGAAAATTAAAACTTTTTATACGTCCGTCTAGAAAAACTCTTCGATCAGCTTTGTATACGAAACTCCTGGATCGCTAGTCAAACACTACCTGAAAGCACTTATAGAAATTGATTCGCAAACGCAAAATTTCACGTTAGTGGTGCACGGGAAAACCATTGAACTCCAAGCACTAGGTAAAGTACGGTTTCGTATTGGTATCGAAGATGTATACCTAATATCGAGTGATATAATATTATTTTATAGACATATTTGGATATTTAATTTTTAGGTTTGTATAGAAACTCTCCTCTGCACAAACTGATGACGTTCACGTTAGACATTAACGGCGTAAAACATATCGACCTGTTAATGGAACTCAAAATCGAAGATGAAAAATACGGTCGTTTGTATTTACCGAAATTATACCTCGATATTAACGCCAGAAGAATTGCCGAAATCGAAGGTAATAATGTTTTAATAATAATTATTATTACGAGTATTATTATTATATTATTACATTTTTTTTTTTTGTTATCACTTCAATAATAACGTAGCGTAAGTGTATAAAACGCCAAAGTATTATTCATTTTTATCCGACTACGGATAAAGAACTAAGGTGTGTAGATGATGATTTTAGATTGCATGTATCCAACGCGGGTCCGTATTTATTTGGTGTATTTAATGGCTAAGTAAAAACTTAAAAAGGTTAGGCCGAAATGATTCGAGAAAAAAAAATACCTTGCAAGAGGATCTGTACAAATTACATAAAAATGCCCTCGCGTCTAGTAAATACGAACGTTGGGCACAGTGACATTTTCACATGACGTACCAGCCAATCGGTTTCAGATTCGAATCATTCATTTTTTTTTTTTTTTTTTTTTTTTTTTTTTTCCATTGTTCTACACAACGGCACACATTTTGTATATTATTACGATAAAGTTTTTTTTTTTTTTTTATTTATATATATATTTATACAACGATATACTCCGTCTACACAATACTTTTGAGTTTATATCACTATTGTAAAATACGCGATTGCGTAAAAATCGAACGGGAAATATCGGAACAAGACGACGGTAATATTTCTATACGCATTGAAGGCTCTATTAAAATGTGATGGAAAAATGCTATTGTGAACTCCATAAAATCAATGCCATCCAACGATATTATATCGCTGTCGGAGTCGGACACATAATTAGATATCGGTTCTAAAATCTCTACGATCTTATATTGTCTACGACTGTATATTTTACTGTTAAATTTCAATAGCGCTTTCAAGGTCTTCAAGAACCGTGTCCATTTCAATTCTGCAAAAATATGCTTGTTCGATTTTTTTTTTTTTTTTTGTTTCCGATTTTATCTTATCCCAGTCGTGTTTATTCGGGTTTTTTTTATTGACGAATATTTTTTATTATCCGTTGAATTACAATATGCATGTGATTTGTATTCCGCGTGTAATAATGTAAATATTGCGTATTACTGTATTTTGAATTCGAAAATGTGAATAATATAGAAGTTTTTTTTTTTTTTTTTGTACGATGAATTCGATTATTTAAAAAAAAAAAAAAAACGTCAATTTGAATACTAATATTGACGAATACGTTATATAAAATAATAACGATATGGTTTTTTTTTTTTTTTTTTTTTACTCAATAGGCCAATATAAATGGGTGGAGAAAAAAGGCATATCCCAGTGTGATATTAACCTGACGTTCAAAACCACCAAGTTCGATTCTACGATTGTCGGTTACATAAAAATCAACGACGCTTCGACCGCGTTGAATTTAATATTCGAATACACGTTCGACAAAGCCGTGACGCTGGACACGATAAAACTCGAATTGAAAATCAGCGACCGTTCGACCAAAGCTCTGTCGTCTTTACAGGGCAACATGCAGTTGGAATCGTCCGCGTACCCGCATATTAACCACGTGACGTTGTTCTCGTATCAGGTATTGTACACAAATATTTTAACCGTACAGAATAATACAAATTTTTATATTGCCGGGTTGCCCAAAAACCGTTCGTTTATTAATTCGTTGGATTTAACGATGAACCGTTAAATAATTCCAACCGACCGTTTCGGGTGGCGCAAACGGTTCGGTAAAATGCATCGCGATGGTTTATAAATCGGTTTACCGATCTTTTAAATTACAGTCGTTAGTAATTCGTAATCAAATTGATTTACTAATCTTATCGCCGACAAAAGTGATAACTTATTGGTTATTCGTGATTATGTAACTAATTATACAAATATACACGAGAACACGCGAGAAAATCGAATAATCAAAGGGGAATTTTAATTTTGCGATAAACTTGTAGAGCTTTAAGTACAAGTCCTATATCGGTAAAACAATGTGTACATTTTTAACGAGCAGAATTCGGATCTAAAATTTAGAGTAATGGTTATCTTACGTTTAGACGACCACTAAAAATTTAATGATCATTTTACGGATTATTAAAAATGTAACGATTTATTACAGTGCCCTTCTAATGTTTCACTAAACGTTCGGTGAATATTTATGTCGTTAACCTACAACATATAGCAAATGTACAAAATAACGAAATATTTTGCGGCGAGAACAAATATTAGCAAAAAAAAAAAAAAAGAAAGAAATATCCAAGCGTTGTGAAATATATGAATTAAAGGGAAAAAAGTAGCTAACAATAGATAGGTATCAGTTTAATAGTTTGGATATCAAATTAATCGTCTAGACTAGATGGATACTAAACACTATTATTAAAGCTTATTGATTATATTGAGTTACATTTTAGTTTAAAAAAATAATAACAACGAAATACGTAGGTATACCGTTTAAAAAAATATATATTTATATATATTATTCACAGTCCTGAGTAGGCATATACTTTTGCATTTTATATTTTTAGTTTAAACAACTAATTTGCGTTTTGTGTAAATTACGAGAAAAAAAAAAAAAACCAAAAATCAGATGGAAAATAACAAACTTTTCCCGTTTTGAACGTTGGCTGTTTTGCATTTTAGCTATATTTTATGTTTAACCATTGTAATATTCGCCATTTTAGTCTCTTGGTTTTGACGTGTCTTTTGGCATATAACATAATAATATTATACTATAAAATTTATCGCAGGTACTTTTACAACAAAAATAGTTTTTTAAACTAAAAAGTTTATACCATTCGTGTAGCGCGTTATAAACGTACCAGTTATTATATGGTAGTAATACGGTGTTATACGGTGAAAATTATAATAATTATATTTAATATTATAAAACATCGATTTTAATGTGTATATTAAATATTGAACCTACTGCGGTTTTCCTAGATAATAATCAGAAATTATCAAAATAATATTGTTCGGCGTTCATATTTTTGTAGTTAGGCTTTTTTTTTTTTTTTTTAAGGATTTTATTGAATATTAGTCTTATGGAGAAACGGAAACGACGTTGTTTTAGAAATAAATACTATGTTAGGAGACGTTGTCTACTCGGTATCGTTTCGAGTGTCCATAAAAATGCGCCAATTCTATTGCCAGGGGAGGCAGCCATAGATGTAACTTGGACAATTATTATGGGAATGGGGGGGGGAGAGGGGCAAACTAACGAGCAAAAAAAAGTCATTATCTTTTGTTTTCATACACCCGAGTGGGTGTAACTTGGCAATTTGTATGGCCGGCAAAGTTTATTTCATGTCAGTGTACCTAAAAGCACTTAAAACACGATTATTAAAACATATTATTCATGATTATATTAATAATATAATTAAAACGTTCTATAACCAGTTAATTATTAAAATTAAAATATTTATTTGGGTTAAAGTCCTCTACCTTTTTCATTCGAGTCCACAATTAAACCGATTGATAATAATAATAATTGGATAGAAATTTATTTTAAACGTTTTTTCAACATGTAAAATAGATATGTTACTCAGTAATTCTTGATCAATAGTGTTTCTTGTATATGTTCCGAGTCGACGAAGAGATGAAAAAGAACGTTCACTCGAAGCAAAGCTCATTGGAATAGATAGATAAAATGTCATACATAATGTTATATATGATGAAGACAATGCGAGTAGGAACTCATAGTTGTTTAAATAGAATTTTAAATATACAATCACGAATAAAAAATAATAAAAAGAATTATAAATATTAAAAATAATAGTTGTAATTATTAAGGGGGTAACAATGGACGTCAAGGGGGGGGGGGCATTACACCGTTTAATTTTAACAAGGGGGTGATACTCCCCCCCACCAAGTTTACATCCATAGAGGCAGCGATCTTTGAATTCAGTCCTTAAACAAAATCACGGATCAAATTGCTTTTGAAATTTCCTAAAAATATAGTAACGCGTAATAAAAAATACACTCAAACAACTGCGTATATTGTAAATAGTTTTTACGTAAAAACAAAAGATTACAATGTAGTTTAAACGTTTTTACATTCGTGTATAAAACACTAAAATAATACTAAAATATATTATTCGATTAAAGTTCGTCGTTTTGACGTTACGAATAATGTGTTTTAAATAATTGAATATCAAACGTATTAAAAAAAAGTATATATAAAAAAATAAATACAATAATATCTCGCAGGGTCGAAACGGCTCTATTCGACGCCACCAGCGGTTAGGACCGAGATAAAAAGGCACGGGCAAATTTTAGGGCTCTTTCTATTTTTTTTTTTTTTTTTTTTTGTACTCAGACGTACAATACTCTAGGCAAAGTGGTAAATAATAATAATAATAAAAAAAAAAAAAAAAAAACAGTTTGATATTTAAACGTACGGTTTATCGACTACGTAACATGTGTTACCGTCACATATGTAATTTGCCCGGATAATAATATTATTTTAGCACTTTAGCACGCCGGGCCGGTCCGCGGCCGCGTGTCTCGTATCTCGCGCTATTATTAACACGACGGAAATATATTAGCGAAATAATAATTATAATTATTATTATTATTGCGACGGATTAGTAACCCGTATGCGTACAAAAAGGGGCACGGCTCCATTAGTAACTCGGTAACTCTTGTATAGTAATTGTAGGAATCGTTACGGTATAGCAAATCCATCAGAGACGCGGCCCGCCGCAGCGTCCCGCGAATTAAACAGCGTCGGCGGAATAATATAATGTACGGATGGCCGACCGTTTGATTACGTGTATAACCACCGTGTGTCGCTTATTGTCGCTTCAAATACGGTGCCGACCCGACGCGACACGCGCTCAATACGTAATTTCGTCGTTTCCCGCCGGCAATCGATTAAACGCCGAAACAAACGAACAGACGCCCCGAATAATAACTTTAATTGCCGTACGCCGAGGAGAACATTTCAAAAACCAAAAAAAAAAAAAATAAAAAAAAATGATCTATCCCGTACAATACGTTCGAATATCGAATATCGAATTCGTTATTTATGAATAGATGGCCGAAACTATCAAGTTTCGCTTCAACGTTTGCACGGAAATTATCGGTTCACCGGAGTGCATAACCGAGGACGACGTGCTGATGATGGCCCGGAATGGCAGCGCGAAGTTGGCCAGCGTGGCGAGTCCGAGGCGTTTCACCAGAACTTTGTCGTGTTCGTCATGAGCCAGGTGGACAAGGACCGCGACAACGGGACGATCGTTGGACGACTATCGCCCGACCGTCAACGAAGACATCACGTGGCTGGAGTTCTTGGAGGATGTGTTGCCGACTCCCGAGAGCATAGAGTTGTTCGTGGTACGGATTACCACCCGGCCATACACCAACAAAACGGAATTGGCGTGGGGAGACCAACAGGAGGAGGCCACGGGCACGATTGCCCGAACTCGGTTGTCCGTGTCGAGATTGACCACCGAAAGCCTCAAACCTATCGGAATCACACGATTCCAGTCAAGTAGATCAAATCGACGACCTTAACGTGATTACGGAATCGCACGATAACTCGCGAAAACTGCGTTTGTTTTAATAGGGTTGAAAATTGAATGATATCGTATCTTATGGTACGCGAAATCGACGTACTGAATTGTGCGAAACAAACGAATAAATTCCCGTTCCCCCTCGTCTCGAATAGATGTAAATAACTATTGCGATACGTCAAGGAGATCATTTGGAAGCCGAAATAAAAAAATTAAAAATTAAAAAAATGATCTATCCCGTACATACATTCGATCGAATATCAAATTCATTATTTATAAATAGGGCTAGGATTTTAAAGCAATTTTCATACATAAATTCGTTTCGTGTTATTCTGTTTCTAAATAAATCATTTTGTTCTGTTGAATGTAAATACATTTTATTGATTTTTTTTGTAATTATTCCAGTTTTGGTATTTTATTGAGTTCATTGTGCCATACGAATAAAATAATTTGAATTTAATCAATGAGAAATGAAAAAAAACATGGTATATGAAATATCTGACTAAGTAGTAAATATGTGGTCGTAACATATTTTATTAATTTAAAATAATTTTATTTAATTTTTAAATGTAAGTTAATTTTTGGTCGTGCTTTTTGTTTTTGCTTTTTTTTTTTATACCTTACATCTGTTTGAAAAAACCAAAAAAGTTTTTTTAAACAGTTGTAAGGTTCTTTTGTTATTCATTGTGCTTTAAATCTGAGTCCTATTTAAAAACTACATGTTTAGATTCGGAAGTTAGAAAATTTAAATGTTACACGAATCGTATTATTAATAATATATATATATATATATACAACATTCTTTATCAGGTCATTTATTTTATTTAAGTTTAAATATATTTTTTTTATCAATGTATATCCGGAAAATAGTATTACTAATTAAAAAATCAATTGTAAAATAATAGTAAAAAAAAAAAAAAAAATTACTCGGGATCTAAAAGTTATTCGCGAAGATCGAATATTTCATGCCGATCAAACAATACTGCGACTGACTCGAAACGTTGATATTTTTATTTTAGAAAGCACAAGGCCATACGGAATGCCGTGTTGATTTCATTAACTATCCAAATCTGAAGGACAATAACAAAAAATTACATATCGAGTTCGGATTCACCCAAATCAAATACTATTCGGGCATGAAAATAAATCTAAATTTATTTGTCACCAAATTGGCGGACAATATTATGTTCAAATTCATAACGAATCACCAGAACACACAAACCGCGTCCAACACAGCGGCACTTATTCAGTATGCACCAGGTTAGGCTATACACATGACGTTTCTAATATTATTATCGTTTTTTCAGTCTATTTAAAAAATAAAAAAAAAAATTAACAAAATTTTATCGTTATTATAGTTATTTATTTATTTATTTATTTATTTTTTTTTTGTATCACAATTAGATAAAAACATTACGGCGAAACTCGATATACTTATGCCTCAAAGTATATTACTGAACGTGGACACGAGATTTAAATTGACCATGCCGTCCGCAAAATATCCGTTGGACTTACACATAGTGGTCAAGGAAAAAGTCATGAACGAATACGACGTAAGTGTACTTGCCCGATGTAAACTCGAAATATTTTCGCGACTAACAATCGGATAACTGTAACGTCGCTATATTTAATCGGGAATTACGTTCACCGTGTTTCGATGACCAGTATTAAAATGGTTGCGTTTTAAACAGATGTTAATAGATATCTGACGATAAATATAACGCGGCTGTTTCAGATTGATTTCGCGAGCACGTGGTTGGGCGGGCAGAACGTGACCGCCAGAGGACTGTACCAGGACCACTCGCTGTATTATTTGACGAGCCACACGATTAAACTGCTGATACAGTCGCACATGTTCAACGACATAGTGTTCATGGGCAAAATTTACGTGTCGGACGAGGAATACAGAATCGAATCATGGGTGACTAACTGACTAAACTAGCCTATAGGCTGTATAGGGCCATAAACGTAAGTGAGGGAGTGACGCGATTCTATACGGTCAATCGTTCCGTTTAGGTGGACCACAACAACACCAAACACGCGATAATTTTGCGACACATCGCCCATTCGGACACGCTGTACGAATCGTTCGGCGAACTCAAATTGAACACCAGCACGTACTCGCTGAACAATCTGATCAATTTGAAACAGCACGAGATAAGATTGGACGTACACCTGGACCAGTGCGAACGATACATATAATTATCACTATATATATATATATATTATAATATAATATACGGTTATGTGTGTGTGTGTGTTTTTTTTTCTCTCCGTAAATCCCGTACAGGTACAGAGACGTGTCCATATACGGTAAAGGATTCGCCAAAGAGTGGAATTCGCATACCGTGTTCGAGGTGAAATGGGACGCCAACCGGGACCCGGACCAGAAGTTTTCGGTGACGTTCAAGACGAACACCAGCGACATCGACGACGGCGAACGGTTTCTAGGGGAGGTCGTCATCGAATATCCCGGCCGGACGGTCAGCACCGATTTAGAACTGAAGTACATAGGTAAAGTTGCGCCGGTATTATTATTATGTTTATAGTTGTTGTTTCGCGTTTAATAAATTTCCCGTTATTTATTCATCGCAACCGTACATAATTTCCGATCCCGACATCTAGGTCAACATTATTTTATTTTGAGTACGTTCGAGTGGAATCCCACGTCGAAAATCGACTTCTCGTTAATCTTGAAAAACGATTTGCTATCGAAAGGAAGTGGATTCGTTGGATGCAAGTTGCTCACGCCGTTCGATAATTGGATAAAAACGTTGTACGAGCAAAGGTAATACGATTACAGACATTTATTTTAAACGACTCGCCGGTTCGCAAACACCCGACATTTTTCTCCGCCGATTCCAATCAAATCTTTAACCGTATAAAATATAATGTCGATCGTTAAGAAAACCAGAGAGAGAGAGAGAGACTAGATATTTTCGCCTAATACTTATATTACATTTTTCTAGACGTCATTTTTAAAATATTCTTGGTCATTTCTAATCTATTAACAGTCATTTGAAATATTTTAGTTTTTTTTCTTTTTCTTTTTCTTTTTATTTGGTTATACGTAGATTAAATAACGCTCCAGCCTTTTACACGGCAGTAAGCTGTTGTTTCGGTAATATAAAAATATCGGAAATCTGTAAGCACATTTTATTATTATACGCGTTTTGAATTCAGGTATTTAACAATCATTTAAAACACAATGATGAATTTCGCTCAGAATCGTTTTTTGTTAGCAATGATATTTGTCGTTGCGGTACAGACATAAATTATATTTCTCTCTACACCCTACCTTCCCAACTTGCCTCCCACAACTGGGCGGCCCTTACATGGACGGTGTCTCGTTTTTTTTTTTTCACTTTACATTATCTTCAGAAACGAACGAAAAAAAAAAAAATCGTTAACTAAACGTAATAAAATGTGATTTTCGATGTATTTCGCAGCGTTGCGATAGGACCGCAAAACCTGCACACAAACGGCAGTATAATGTGGCAAGGGAGCCAGTATATGAATTTCGACGTGCAATCCGGTTACCATACTCTAGACGAAGACTTTGGTTTTTCGTTTAACGCGGCCGTGAACAGTTCGCTGCAAGACCTAAACGCCATCAGGATTTACGTGAACCACAACTACGGCACCAACAGCTTCAACACCAGCATTTTGCTTCAGGTAATATCACGCTTTGTTACGATATAAATCACAACGGGGTAGGTTAGGTAATATTTTACACTCGTCGTATAATTCCCGCCGTCCGCAGATAAATCCAAAATACGTTATATCACTGGCGGTGACCGGGAAAATAATCAGCACGAAAACCGAAACCATCTACAGCGGTTCGATAACTACGCTGACGCCGTTTTTTTATTATAAAACCTTTAGCTTCGAGACGGAAGTAGGTTTTCAAGAAAAAAAACTCAACGGCTTCGTCGGACTACAAATCGATACCAGTAATTTCAAAGTCGAGTTCCACGGTACGTGCAAATGAAATTTTTTTTTTTTGTATTATTATTTATTTAACTGACGGACGGTCGCGTTATTTCGCCGGTACATCGCCGTTACGTTATAATATAGTTTATTATTTTTTTTCTCAAGAAACAATAATATACCTGTGTAAGTGTTGTTTAAACGTTTTGCGTTTTAGTCTTGGTTTTAAATTAGATTTTTCAGTTACTAGTACGAGGTCGTATTAACAATCGGTATTTGCGATTTTGTCCGAATGGTGTTCAGTGTTTGGGAACTACTGCAAGATTACTGCAATATTTTCGAGGACCGAGAAAGCCGAGGAACAAATGTGTGCGTCGAAACATTTAGTTTAACGGGCTTAAGTATAATATATTGAGTCATGTCGGTGGGTACAATATATACCGTCTGCAGTAATAACTGGTCGGTTATTGTTCACTATTCGGCTTTTCTTTACGGTTAACGTTTTAATTCGTTTTGTTTGCGTCGTACATTAACGAAAATCGATATATTGACAACGGCGTATTTTATTTTTATTTTTTTTTTTTTCATTTTAACGACGCGTCGGTTTAAAATGTTCTTATACGAAACGCAGAAAAGAACCGTTACAATAATAATAATAATATTATTATTATTATATATACAACACGTCCGTCGTCGTTAGCGATTTTAAGTTTGTTGACAGCGACGCGACGGTTATTTATTGAATTAAATAAAAAAAAAAAAAAAAATGAAAAAAAAAAAATAATAATAAAAAATTGCCCGACATAGACGCCGTTATAAACGCCACCGGTTTGTTTTGTTTACGGGACCGTTGACACCAATACGATAAAAAATTGTTTTGCCAATATGCCGTACGCGCCGATAAACAAGGATTTGTCGCTGAACGAGGACATACGGTTGCAGCACAAATACTCGGTGTTGGCGAACGAGCTGTCGCGCCAGACGAACTTCACGCGCGACGAAGTGATGAACCTGATAAACATATATCACATGTGGACGAAACCGAATGGCCGGATCATGGACAAGCTGTGCTTCACGGAGTTTATGAACACGTGCCTGGACTTCAGGAACATTGACGCCGTGGAAAAGATACACATGCTGGGTTGCCAGACAAACAAACGGTACATGACGGAACGGGAGTTCGTGTGCATGTTGTCGTTGCTGCTGAAGGGCTCGGTGGCCGAAACCATCAAGTTTTGCTTCAACGTGTACACGGAAATGATCGGGTCACCGGAGTACATAACCAAGGACGACGTGCTGATGATGGCCCGGAAGGGCAGCGCGAAGATCGCCAAGTTGGCCAGCGTAGAGTCCGAGGCGTTTGACCAGAACTTTGTCGAGTTCGTCATGAGCCAGGTGGACAAGGACCGCGACAACAGGATATCGTTGGACGATTATCGCCTGACCGTCAACGAAGACATCACGTGGCTGGAGTTCTTGGAGGAGGTGTTGCCGACTCCCGAGAGCATAGAGTTGTTCATGGTACGGATTACCACCCGGCCATACACCAGCAAAATGGAATTGGCGTGGGGAGACCAACAGGAGGAGGCCACGGGCAGGATTGCCCGAACCCGGTTCTCCGTGTCGAGATTGACCACCGAAAGCCTCAACCTATCGGAATCACACGATTCCAGTCAAATAGATCAAATCGACGACCTTAACGTGATTACGGAATCGCACGATAACTCGCGAAAACTGCATTTGTTTTAATTGGGTCGAAAATTCAATAATATCATATCAAATGGTACGCGAAATCGACGTGCCGATTAATAATATTCAATTGCGGTGTGTTCTTAACTGAATATCACTGAATTAACACTTGTAACCACAATATATTACGGTGTGTGGATAATCTATTTTCGTAGATGATCACATAGATTGTTGATGTTGATTTTGTTGAGATTATCATTTATTTTCTGGAGTATTTAACCTCTAGAATCAGTGATGTTTTAGTAATTTTAGTTTGACGTTTATTCGGTTTTTTAGAAGTTCTTTTTGATAATTCATTTTTTTTTCTTGTGCTGATGGTTGCTTTTTTATTATATATATAAACATTTTTATAAATCCACGATAATGCGGTGCATCGAGGAAACAACATGAGCAATGCCGGACTCCGCTTTCGGGCGGAGTGCGCTAATAATGTTGAAGATATTTTTTCGATTGATGAAATACACGATAATACACCTAAATTACCAATATTAAAAATAAAAAAGATTTTAGAGGAGCGGAGGGGAATGATAATATTAAATATATTGTTTTCAATATCAAATTTAATGGGGTTTTTTTTTTTAAAAATAATTTCTGAGGAAAAAAATCAAATCGACTATATATTCTTGTTAATCGTATAAAAGCGTAACTGTAGCCTGCGCATTATAATTCTATTGCACTCGGTCGAAACGGTCAAAATTGTTTCTTAAGCCGTCGTTTCCGACGGAGTAAATTATACTGAACACCAAATAACTTATATAACCGCAGACGGCCAATTTATACGTGTCGTCCTATCAGTGTGGACCTCACAGTCGTTTTGAATTCCAAATTGTTTGGAAATGTGTAGGGCGTATTTATACGCATATTAAAATAATCGTCTTCCGCGTTGTAAACCTGCATTTATCTTATCGGGTTTACGATATTTTGTTGTGCGTTTTTTTACATCGCGGATGTTGCTGCGTCTGTACAACCGACAAGTTTTTTTCGGCGACCATTATATTATTTTACGTATAAAACACATTGTTTTATACAACGTGTACAACTGAAAACGCATTTATTATTCGTTCATTATACAGGGAGGTTTTTTTTTTTTTTATTCAACCGACGATTGTTTGCGACGATTTTGAGTAAATTTAATTTCGGTCCCGATAATATTACGTAGTCGAATCGTTTACGACGATCTTGTTTACAGTTTATTCTAAAATGTTCTCCAATTTCGTAGGTCTCCGCTTTCGTGCCAGTGGCGTTTCCGGGGGGGGAGGAAGGCTATAGGCGGATCGTTCCCTCCTGTTGGCCTGTTTTTATATGTATATACTCAGTTCACTCCAATAGATAATGAACCGTGTATCCAAGTGCTTAAGTGAACTTTTTATGTGAAAAAATGCGATTGATTATTATCTATAATCAGAATGATAACCGATATCGTAAAAAAATATAATCAATGTCGCCAATAGGAACTGGAACCTTGATTGCGTTATTACCGGTTCCGGGTTATTATAGAAAAACGAACATTTCGTCTCCGGTTTCAGTTCTTGTTCAGAAAATTTCAAATTTGTTGTTGTTGTTGTGGTAGGATCACAAGATTCACGTGAAATCGCCTTTGTTATTCGTAGGAAATTCCTATTTTTTTTTTTTTTTTTTTTTATCTGTCGTTTATACGAAAATATTCTAATAAAACGCCAGCGGGGTCCTCACTGTTGGGTACTACATTGACGATATCAAAATTACGGTTACCTATATATAAAATATTATTGTACGGCCAATAATATTATGCGGTTTAATCGAATTTTATTCGTCGAGTGCCTATCTCGCCTAGGATATACTAAGGCGAAAGTAGTTATTTGTTAGGTATTATATTGATTTTGATTGTGTATACTCACGTTCTGCACGTAGACACGTTTAATATAATAATAATAATAATAATAATGTATGTATAGAATATATATTTTTATATATATATATTTATAAATTCGCGATATCAAGCGAATAAAATTAATATTCGAGCCACCGATCCGACAAATAATAAACAGGCGGTATATAATTTTTATGAAATTCAACAGCAACGATGAAATAATAATGAATAAACGCCGTATTACCGAATTAGCTAATGCCAACGATACGGATGGTTTTGTGCTGCTGTTTGCTGGTAGAATTTCAAAGTGGAAATGTTAAAGATTCAAAACGGTCGGTTTGATTTAAAATTGATTGATTAAATTCGTAAAAAAAAAAAAAAAATGTAATTTGTACTTCTGGCGAAATTATTTCGCGAAACCTCTTTATAGTGCAGATATAATAATATTTTGTTGAAAACAATGTTTTAACGTAGACTAAGGGGAGCAAATAAAAAAAAGTCATGATTTATTAATGACTGAGTGATTAACGACGAGGTTTGGACGGAAAAACGATACAACAAAAGCCTAAAATCATTAAAATAATTTACCTGCACTCAAATATACAGCGGCAATCCAAACATAATCCATTTCGTTTAAGAGGAGGGCCCGGCGTTAAAAAACACGACTTGCGGGGAAAACTCTCATGGTATTATTTCGATGATTATTTTCGTTTTGGAAAATGGAAGACTTCGTACAGACCGTATTAACGTCCGTTTTTCGCAATTTTAACCTTAACCTTGATGATACGTCCTTAGATAAAGTCAGTTTTAAGCGTATTTTTACCGGTTTATTGTTAATAATACCATTTGAAATGAAAATAAAAAAAAAACCGGGGTTCAACGCGATGTAGAATGTTGTAGTTTATCAATTATTGATGATTCATTAAAACTATTGCCGTTGATTTTGATTTTGATCAAATTCTCGAAACGTGTCGTATGCGAACCGCTGTAGTAGAAAATAGTAAATTTTTACTACAATTGTAGTAAAAAAAAAAAAAAAATACAAATATTAACTGAAAGTTAGTTTTCTATACAAATTTTACTTTTCGCTCGCCCACCGTTGGAAAAGTCTTTAAAAGTGCAAGAGAAGGTTCTTGTTTGATATTTTTTTGCCAGATGAACATTTCGTAACATATAAGCTCCTAAAGGCGATAATAATACGTCACATCTAACTTATCAACCGCGTGATTGGAATTGTCGAACAAACTCGAAAAAATATTGATTTGTACTTACAAGTTTATTATTAATTTATTACGATTAAAAATGCATATAAATTGATATTTTAACATCGACGATTTGAATTGAAAAAACATTACTTAATGGTACATAAATCGAATGCAATTACAATAAATAAAATTATATTTTAATGGCAATTATATCTAATGGTCTGTTTCCTTGGTCGATCAATTAGAATTACCGTCCGCGAAAACAGGATGTCGAACACTTTAGAAACATAATGGATTCCTAATCATTGTTGTTTTCAATTTGTATTGAATAACAAATAGATTCGTAGTTATAAAATTAAACTCCGTAGGTTCGAGGCGTTACTCAATAATCGACGTTAAAATTTGAACACGAAAACCTATTTTGCACCGGTGCATATACTAACAATAATTATATATTACTTATATTTTTGATTTTTAGGCGTTTATCGACCGTTGGACAGCAGTAAAATATTGATGAAAATCTCCACTCCGTACGAAAACTACAAAACCATTTTCGGCAAAATGGGTTACAAAGCGAGGCAAAAGCATATTTTTATCGATTTCTACGGGGAAAACTTCAAACTGGGCGCCGAGCTGGTTTACTTATACAAAAACTTGTCGAACTATAATCTTAAATTGCGCATTAGTTCGCCCGTCGAACCTTTAAAACAGTTAATCATCGCCGGTAAACTGAACAGCGAATTGGTAAGTAACCGAACATTACCTATACGGCGTACGAATAATAATGCAGTTTACTAGATTTTAGCACGTTTTCACAATATATGACGGAATATACGTTCAATTGCGATAATATAATTGTATAGTTAAAAATTGTCTACAGTAATAATTTCTATAAATATATATATATATATATACGAAAGAAAATCTGAATATTATCCAATTTTTATACGTTTCTAACGAACAAGTGTTATTATTTTTATTGTATACGCGAAACTCGTACACCAGCAATTAGGTATTGTTTTTTTTTTTTAGAATTTGAGTTTAGGGAGGAGAGGGATTTTCGTATTGTTTACAATAATGTAATGTATTTTTAAAAAATTATATTCGAAACTCCGCTGAAAATTCTTTTAATGTTACACAAAGTGAATACCTTTACATTGTCCGTTGATTATAGACGGGGGAAAAAAATACGAAGTTTGATTAGTTTGATAATGCGAGTAACAACAGTTCTCTGTAAAATATAGAAAAAATAAACGGTTTTTTTTTTTAACGAAACATTACAGATATAATAAACTATAACGTATATTATAGGTACCTACTGAAAACGTCTCGTACGGTTTATTATTCAATTAGAAACAAATTTTATTTATATTTTAAATTATATCACAACCGTTTCGATGAGTATAGAATATATATATATATTCTATATTCTTTCGCCCCCCACACTCCGTACAAATAAAATCGCCTATCCAGACGATAATACTTGTTTGATACGGATATTTTTTTTTTTTTTTACAGGCCGACTTTCGGATCGGATGGAATCACTTTTTGTTGGGTTTCGCCGGCGTTTCGCACTACGAGAGCTGGTCGGATCTGGAGTACGTGTTACAAATATACACGCCCATCGATAAGTTTACCTACACCAGTGCAACCGTGAAAATTTACATCGTAGACGACATAGACTGCGAGATCCGAGCTGTTCTACCGGATTCCTCCACGGTGAATATATCAATATATTTTTTGCTTTTCTGCCCGTTTATTGTATGGCCGGGACACGACAATCCGTCCGACCTAGTCTGTCTCGTGTATCCAATAACGGTATAACGACTATTATTTGTCCGCGGCCGTGCTGCGCGGTTTTTCAGACGCGGTGTTGTTTTTGTTTTTTTTTTTTTTAGCTTTTATCGTATTATCTTAAAAAATAAAAATAATAATAATTCGTATTTAATACATCGGAAAATTGCCCGGAAAAAAACGATAATTTCATATAACTCTGTACTGACGTCAATTGAAATTCATCTCGAGTCTCTCTTCCTCCTCACTCCTTAGGAAAAACACTACTGTGCATCAATTCAGTTCACTACTTAATTCCAATAGTAAACTACTTAAATTTCATAGTTATTACTCAATGACTAATTTTAACTATCAAATGGTTATTAGTGGCCAGTTAGTAGTTTCTAATAGTGGTCTAATTTCATTACTTATAGTTAACTTTAAAATTATATGTATTAAAGTGTGTGACCACCACACTATTAGGCCACTATATAATAAAACATAATCAAATTCATATAATGTACAACTTTTTATCTTATTATCTACTACTTGTAAACTACTGATAATTTTTTAGTAGTAATCTAATATTATACTAATAATACTTGTACTTATTTCTACTAATATTTTTCTAATAGTTAACTACCAAAAATGTCTTAGTAGTTTGTCCAAAAAGACTACTAAGTTGATTTTAAGTAGTTTTTTTTTTCTTTCTAAAGGGCCAGTTCGCCTAACTACCCACTTATTCACCCATCCGAATTTTCCCCGAGGCGATCACCTCGAAAAATTACATTTTGATACGACAATAACCGCTGCAAGGGTCGTTTTGGAATATATATTAGTTTTATAAAATGGTCTCTCTTGAATAAAAAAAAAAATTGTTATCTTTACCGACTTATTTCGTCACACGCGTCTTGAACATATAATTTATTTTTTTCAACAGTTATTGGTAATAAATAAAAACTCAATATCGGGACAAAAATTCGAGCTAAAGTGCACGAAAAAAAAAAAAAAATAATTATAACGAATATGAATAATAATGCCTAATATTTCTAATCGCGAAATTCTTATATTTCTACCTATATATACGTATATTTGAAAACCGTTTCCACCACGATCCTGGTGTGAGAACGTCCATCAGCATAATATTGTATGGTACGGACAACTAAAATGCGATGGCCAGGGCTCAGACTTTAAAACATTAAAAAATATTCAAATTTGCTTTTTAAACATATCTTGAAATAATAATCGATACCTGTATCGGCACAGCACATTTTCGTCTGTCTTTTAACAAATTTGTAGAGACGGACACCATCAGGAATTCCGAATAGCGCACTATTTTACCTCCAGACTAGTTTCACTCTACTTTCTTTATTTTATTATTATTCCCGAGAAGATTAATGCAATGGTTTTCTCTCGGTTTCTGCATCGCAGTTAATAAGTCAGTACTTGAAATATGATGCCCTAGTCGCCGTCGCCAAATCCATTCATTGCCATCATTAGTTCTGTTGTAGAAGTCTCTCAATGGTCGGTCAATACGTCTCTGCTTGCCTCTGCTACACCATTTTAATCGAATTTTACGATAAACATGAGTTATTGCGAATATATTCTTGACTACCTTCGCCCTCATTGATAGATTTTTTTTTTTTTTGCAAACAGTGACCTATTCCCTAGCGTATACTTGTCTTAAAGTACCAATATTGGTACACAGAAACCATCATCTGGAAATCATTATAAATGCTCTAAATTCGCTTTCTGCGATTTCTGTTAAATCTCCTTCACATCAGTAATTGTATAAAACCACCTAGGCATAAATCGCACGCATTGCCGGTAAAAAAAAACCTTAAAAATGTTTAGGAAAAAATAAAAAAATATGTCTAATCATATTTTAATGATCGTCCGTTGCCCGTTTTGGCATTGCAGATAGGCGTGAAACTGTTGTACACGACCATACCCCGGCCTCAAGAAATAGACGAATACTACTACGACGAGGACGCCGAATTTCCGATGGTGTTGTACGACGGGCTGGTGCAAATCGACACGGCGTATTATTCGTCGGTGGTGGCCAATTTCAGGGTTTCGCAAAAAGACGTCATGTACACGACCGAAGCCGGACTGTCGGCGATTATTATAAAAGTCGCGCTCACGGACGAGTTATTTTTGAAAGTACGGCAAAAATATCGACACGACCCCCTTAGCGGTGCACACCGCCGACCTACCAAATTTAGATCGTTCAAGTCTTGCCGAAATAGTGTTAAAATCCAGGCCCCACCGGGCAAGTCTGGCGGCGGACCAACCGAGAGACCCGGGTTCGATTCTCGGTCCGGCCGCCTGATTTTTAGCACTATTTTTCGGACGAAAACGGTCGCGTCGTCGAACGCATATTACTTATTATTAATTTCCGCCCTAAACGAAAATCACCGGTCGGTCGATTGCGTTATTTGCATTGTATTGTATATTTATTTTTTGTCCTGTAGAATTTCATGGACATAAGAAATGAACTGAACGTAACGACGTCCTACAGTCGTTTTTCCAAGATATTTTCAGAGTTTGCGGTATTTGCGGAAAACGAGAACCACATCATATCGAATTTAATCGTGTCCCTGGTCAACTTCAACAAAACATTAAAGGTAGACAAATATTATAATTGTGTTACGCGAAACTCGTACACCAGCAATTAGATATTGTTTTCTTTTTAGAATTTGAGTTTAGGGAGAGGGAGGGCTTTTCTTTTGTCTATAATAATGTAATGTATTTTTAAAAAATTATATTAGAAACTCCACTGAAAACTCTTTTAATGTTGCATAAAGTGAATACCTTTACATTGTCCGTTAATTATAAATTGAATGGGAAACAAAATACGAAGTTTGATAAAGTTGTATGCGAGTAGCAACAGTTCTCTGTAAAATATAAAAAAATAAACGGTAAAGTTCGAGTTTAACAAAACTTTACGGATATAATAAACTACAACGTATATTATAGGTACCTACTCAAAACAGCTCGTACGGTTTATCATTCAATTGGGAACAAATTTTAGTTTGGTCGTGATCATATCTCGATTTTAGAAATTGCGAATTTTTAGAATATCACGAAATATAATTATAAACAGTATAATGCGAGAATAATATCTCGAGTTATTTTACGTACCTGCCAAAAATAATGAAATTCCCACGTTTTCTAAACGTTCGCATGATTATACAATCGACCGTATTTTTTTTTTCTTGAGTTGTTAAGCAATTGTTTAGAGCCAAAAACGTTATGTTCACATAAATCAAATAATAGTACGCGAGATTCCGTGATTTGTACGATTTCCGTCAAAATCTGAACATCAACGTTTTTCCGACCTCTCTCGGTTTTTCCTCGTTCGTAAGGAAATTAATAAGAAAATAATAATAAAAAATGAACTACTCAATGCGCTAAAAAGATCCATAACTCTACAAGAAAGTCCCTATAAAGTTCAAAAACTTCATGCAAGATTTCTGGTAGAAAAGTTTATAGTTCACAAATAGCAAAAAAAAAAAAAAAAAAATTAAAAAACATTTCTCGCTACGCTCAGAAACTAAATAAGTAAATAATAATAACTTCTCTCTACGATATATTCGGAGAATTCGTTAAATTTGTACCTGTTTAATAATTTATCGAAATCATTATAACTGAAGAAATAATTAATTATTTAAATGACGATAAGCACAAAAAAAAACAGATTTCATGAAAATATATGGCAATTTAAAAATACACTGCGAGTATAATCCGGAATAGAGGATTATTATAAATATCTCTTTTTTTTTTTTTAGAGTCGATAAGGATATTATTATATAAGTATTTTGTCCTTGAGTGTTACGAAATTAATTTAAAATGTTGACAAATCCGACGAAAAGATGCATTTACGCGGTGATGATGATAATAAAAAAAAAACTAAAAATGAGTTTATAATAAAGCCATATAGAGATACAAAAAGATTTAATTCAAATTAACAGAAAACTACGATAAAATTATTAATTATAATTACGAAATGTAATTTATTAAAACAAAAGTATCCGTGGAAAAACTCGATAATATCGTTAATTTTAAACGAAACGTGATTACAACTGATTGAAAGCAGTATTTAGACCTTTTTTTTTTATTTTTATTTAATGTGTATTCGTTTTTAGCATACTATTCTGGTAGTTCTATGACAAATTTCATATTGGAAAATCGACGTAATATTTATTTGGTAAAAATTTGTTTTGTTGAACTTGAAAACTTTTACGAAAATCCGAGTTTCCAAAGTAAATCAGTATTACAGGCTTTCGTTGTACTATTCTATTCTTACAAAGCCATATATATATATATATATATATACAGATTATAAAAGGCGGATTATGTTGATAATATGATGGGCTCGTACCCAAAAAAAAAAAAAAATAACTCGAATATTGTTTTATACTTTGGTTATTGACGTCATGTTCGAATAATTTTACAAGGACATTGCAAATTCATCGATTTTGATAGTAATATAAAGTTCGAACAGCGTTCCACTCTGAAATTGCGCCTTTCAAACCATAGATAAATCTAAAAACGTATTTATTTATTTATTATTTTAGCACGGACCGCGTTTCTCTATACTATAGCAGATAGCAATTTATTGCGGAGAAAAAACACTCATCATTCACGTTATATTTCTTTTAAAAGGGATTTATGAAATCGGCCGTGTAACAGCTAAAACAAATTAGTTTTGCGAAAATGTACAACCCATATATTATTTTTATCGATTTTTCTCCATCATCAAAAACCGTCGTACACGGGGTAGGGCTATAAAATATATTATAATTATTGTACTAGAAGTCCATTGTTGAGCATTTCGTACAATAAATAAACGAGTAGATACCGGACGTGCAAACAAAAATTATAATTTAAAAAAAAATTACATTATTATTTCAATAATTTCACGAGAGCCGATTTAATACCCGTTTTGTTCTATATATATGAAAAGACCACGCTGGACGTCGATTTCCTTACAACGGCTCTGCCGGATCCCAGCTCGGACGATCTAGACGATCCCGATCTGTCCAACAACGTACCGTCCGGTCTGTACGAAATGAAAATCTATTTGACATCGCCGTTCAAATTGCTCGAGTTCTGCAACTCGTCCGTGGCGATAAAAATACTGAAACACCTGTACGAAACGAACATTACCGTCAAAACCAACTACACGAATTTGTTTGTCGTGGGCAACATGGAGGTAATTACCGCGTTTGTATAAAGTGCGCAGCGCGCCGTGCAGACCTGGCATTTTGGCGTGTTAATTTGCACGTGCCCGCCGATTTTTCGCAGGTCTACGACGGGTATTTCGACACGGTAGTGGACGTGGACGTCACGTCAAAGTTGTTCGAACTGCCCGTGTTCCGGGTGCAAGTGAAAAAAGATTACACGGAAGTCGAGAGAAACGTGCAGTTTTTAATCAGCCGACCGGTAAAGTCACAGCAAGTAAGCGGTTTTTTTTTTTTTTTTTTGTTTTTTTTTTCGTCTCAAGGCCTGACGCCTTACGCCCGAGTATTAATAATATTACTGTCGCCGTAGGTCAACGAGGTGGTTTTGGACATTAAAGGCAACTGGCAAATAGACGGGTACAACTTCATCAAACTGGCCGGCGAGATCACCACGCCGTTCGCGGTGCTCAACCACGTCCAGGGGAGTCTACAGTACTTCCACCAGAGCAACACGAAATCGTATTTCCTGGAGACGTTCCTGAACTATTCCCAAAAAGCCGAAATGAAGGCCAGAGCCCATTTAAAAGACCAATCGATCACACTCAACCTGGAATCGTCTCTGGAGGGCTTACGGTAAGCTGACCGTCAACATTGTTATACACTATTATACGGATTCCCTTAGTTACATATAGAAAAAAAAAAAATCGTGTCTACCCGTTCCCGACCGTTTTTCCTATAGGTTCCCGGGACGTCTTGCCACCTCGCATCGAGTTTGATTGAAATTTTTCCTGCAAGAGTGTAACACACAGACACGCGTTCCTTTTCCTGTATTATTAGTTTAAACGCAATCATTTTCAATTATCCTCTAATGATATTATACAGGAACGTACACTTTTTGGGTTCGTTGATTACCAAAGACGGACGAAAGGGAATCGACGCGATTATGATTGGCGACCAATCGTACAGGATCAGCGGCTGGGCGTCGGCGAACAATTCGTTTCCGCTAGCCGTACGTACACAGACATTAATAATAATATTATGTTTATGAATATGTTGTGCGATTATTTTTTTTTTTTTTTTTTATATTTTCGGACTGTATACGGGGTGGTGTTTGTCCGATCACGAGCTACCGGCCGTCGCACTATGGTTTTATTGTGTCAAAAAAAAATATATAATAAAATAAAATAAAAATTAAACGAAATGAAAATTACTCGAAAATCTTCGACGGTTCGTGCTCCGCGATTCGCCCTTTGCAGGACGCGTCGTATTATCGTAAATATTGTAACAACGTCTCTTGTATTTCTCAACAATAATTGTTCGGCCGTAAATCAGTATAATTGTGTATTCGTTGTAATAACAACGACTGGCGATACGCGTCGAAATTTTTTTATAATAATAATAATAATACCAATTTACTATAATTTTTGTTTAAGGCACCAGCGGGGCGACCGACATTTTAAAAACGTATTGACGGTGTTAAATGCGTCGAAAATGTTTTTCGGCCATAAAAATGTGTAAAAAAAAAAAAAAATTAAAAAAAACCCTATTTTCTTAATAGTTTCACAAAAACAAAAAAAAACAAAACCCCGACTTTGATTTCGGGAGGCGTATGTTTGTAACGTGAATTATATTTTGACGATTTTCACTTAGTTTCGAGTGTTATACAATTCCCTAACCGGGACGGTTTGTCGTACGGAAAACCGTATTGATTTGTGTTTTAGCTGGAAGCGTATTTAACCAAGAAAGGAGTTTCGGTGGGCAGCATCGTAATGCAAGTCGGATACGACGATAACGGCTACGTGATATTGGCCATGCTGCAATCGATGAAGAAAATAATTAGACTGAGCACGTTAATCGTGGCCACGGACGAAGGAAGAATGACTACCATAGAGGTGCGTTTGGTTTTAATACTAACAACTCGATTTTAGATTAAAAAAAAAAAAAAAAAAAAAAAAAAAAGCACGGGCGGAGAAATAATAATGCCATACGGCCGCCGGTGCACACGATTCGAATATCCGCGAGACGACTCAGAAAACGCGTTACAAAACGAGTCAACGTCGGATTTCTATGCGAAAATCGATTGTCCGCTAGGGTCATAAAAAAAAAAAAAAGGGCTATTGTAATAATTAAAAAAAAAAAAAGACAATTTCTTTTTCTTTTTATCGTTGTTTCGTGATAATAACTATAAGGTAAATTTGCACGACGTATGACACGAATATATTCGCAACGATTGCCGACAGTGTTTCAAGCGTCCCGTACGTATTTATCTCGGAAACGAAACAATTAATAATTTATTTTGGTTGATTTTTTTTTTTTGTTTGTTTTTTTTTAACTTCATTTTCTATATACGCATTAAAATTTTACCATTTCGAGTTTTGTCGCTATATTCGTGTGCACTAGACGTTAAAATATTATTGTATACTGGCGAGACAAAAAAAAAAAAAAAAAAAAAAGGAAAAATAATCAAACCCCCTTCAACACATCAATCGACGAAACGCGAATTATTTAATTAATTGTGTAAAAATAACGTCAAACAGCTCGGCGGTAATCAATTTATTCTATTAGTATTTTTTTAATATATATTTATCTAACGAGTTTGGAAAACGAAAAAAAAAAAAAATAAAAAAATGTTGCGGTCATTTCTGTTTTAACCTAATTGCAATCGTAAAACAGCGTATTTGTCTATTAGCCTCGAAAATAATATATATATATATATATATCTACCCGTACCTATATAATATATTTATTTATTTTCCGTCGGCGCGGCTAGTTGTCCGTTTTAATCTATTTTTTTCTAGTCATTGTTAGTATACGTATATACAACACGATAACAATTTTATAATTAAATTATTTCACCAGCTAACGGGTTTCTCTATCCGATATGTCTCTGCGGGGACTCAAATGTCCATTACTGAAAAAAAAAAAAAATCGAAACGAAACTAAACGTCCGTCCGGCCTCCGTTGTAGGCCAAATAATTATTATTATTATTATAGTCTTGTGTAGGACGTACCGCCTAATTGAATTGTTTCGGTTATTTATCTCCATACTACCCCGTACCTGGTTTTTTTTTTTTTTTTTTTTCGTATTCTATCGCGCGTTTTTCACGACGGCACGAATACCGAATTGCAACGGACGATTATCAACAATACGTAATTATTTTCTTTATCGCAGATATCTTCGATGCAGGACAACTCGCAAGCCGTGTTCGTGAGGAGTTCGTTAGTGTTCAAACGGCCGGGAATATATCTCGCCAACGTCCAAGGCGAATCGATAATCGACGGGACGTCCACGTTGTTGCTGGGAAACGTCAGACTATGGTAGGCCGCCCCTTCACACGGACACGACCATAGGGTCGTGATGAAACGTTGTTGTATTTAAAATATGTAAATTATTATGAACATTCGTAATCGATTGTAAGGTGTATACAAAAAAAAAAAAAAAAAAAAGAGAAAAAATCCTGTTGTGAGACCATATCGATACCGTATGTGTATGGGCGTGAGTGTTGTGTTTTGAAAGTCGAAACCAGAATACTACACAACAGGGACTGGAACCCTAATCATTTTTTTTTTTTTTTGTTTCTGGTTCCGGCTCGGTTCTTAAAAAAATAACGGTTCCGGTTCTTAAAAACGCATAGTTTCGAATAAAATTACTATTTGCTTATTGGGTACTTTTTTTTTTTTTTTCAAGTAACTTCCATAACAAATTCAAGCATGTTTTCAAGCAAGTTATATCCAATTTTAGGACACTCGGTACAATTGGCATAATATGAGACTATTTTGATAGAAAACATAACCGGTATCGAATGCTCTTATTAACTATGAACAACTAAATATTATTATTCATAGGCATTCTCGTTGGAAATATCTATTGTACTATTTGTAGATAAAAATCGCTGACGGTCGTTTAGGTATAATATGATTACTTCGAATTGAAAATACCATAGATATATATAAATTTTAAATATATAAGAAAAATATTTCTACGGAAAATAGACGCTTGATTATTTATTTGATTAAAACAAAATCCAATGGAAAAATAAATGCTCAGTTATTTCATAGAACCGATAAGAATCTAAAAGAACCGAAAATATTCGTATTTTATTTGAAAATTTCCGATTCTGGTTCCGGTTTCTTGAATTGAAAAATATGGGCTGTACTTCAGGTCCAAGTTCTGAAATTTTCTTAGCAAACCGGTTCCAGTCCCTTTTACACAAAGATAAATCGTACACAAGTCGCACAATGATGCGTAAAATAAAAACGGACTGAACAAAGATGAACACGTTTAGGCGAACGCGTGCGGTGTGGCCTGCCATTTTGTTAGGATTAGGAATAAAAGGTGTACCGTACAATATAGGAGTAGAGGTCGAAACGAGAGAGAGAGAGAGAGACGACAAAATGGGGCAAAGAAAAAGTGGTGAAGCGGAGGCGAATAAACGACGACGGACAAGGCGGGTGTGTGGGGAGGCGAGAGAGATTGACTTAGTTGACGCCCGACATTTATCGACCGCATCCGGCGGGTACCCCAAAGTCGTCCGCGGGAATACTTGTGCGTGTCTCGAAAATAACGGCCGGTCGCGGGGCGCGTGTCCGCAGGTTTATCGGCGATAAGGGCGTGATAAGGAGTTCCGTGGAGTCCAGATATCTGAACGGTCACGCGAACATCGACTGGGTATTGTCTTTGCCGCATCACATATGGGGACAGATGGACATCGAGTACGCGCCCAACAAGATGGCCTACCAGAAGCTCTTTTCCAAAGTGTACTTTATCGCCCCCGAGAACAGCATCAGTCAAATAACATTCGGAGCCCGCGTCAACGTCAACAACAAATGGACGTACGTTGATAATGATTATTGTAAATTCGTTCGGTCGGTGCAGGGATTCATTTTTCGTCGATTTCAATTGGTTTTGAATCAGTTTGTTAGTTTGCCCGAGAATTCCTTAGCAAATACCGGTCGAACGAGTTACGAACAGTAACTTTTTTTTTTTTTTTTTTTTTTTTTTAAATGTGTCCAAAATACCGCTCGGTACCGCGTTCCCAACGCTGTTTTAATTGTATTTGTATTTTTTTATTTTTTCCCGGTCGAATAATGATTTATATCGCGCACGTTGTATTGCAAACCGCAGATTCGAAACCAACTCTACGGCGATGATACCGTCGCTCCGTAACATATCGTTTTCGACGCATTTGATATTGCCGCAGAACATTACCAACAAACTGTCGGTGGTCGGCAACCTAAAGATCGAAGACCAATTCGAATTCGTCTCGCATCTATTCCACTATCGGTCGCCCGATTTAAATTACGAATTCGCCACGTTCAGCGAGGTCGGTATTAATAGTTTAATAGTATTCACCGTTCACGTTGTCGAACGTTGTTTGACATTTTTTTCGATTAACATTTATTCCTATTATAATCTATCCCGGTGACGTTTCAGGTCCATTGGGACAACAGAATTAACGGTTTGGTGACGTGGGCGTACAGGACGGAAAATCGCGTTTTCCTCGTCGACACGTTCAGCGGCGTCACAATGGAAAACTTTTACGACATAGAAAACGTGTTCGACGCGAGTTTCCTCAAGCACCGGCACACTTCAAACTTGCTCTACGAAAGGCCGAACAAACCGCACAAAATCAAGTAAGTACTTAGTGTTCGGGGGGGGGGGGGACACGATAACGTATTGTCTTTCGTGTCGACGATGGTTGTGACAACAATAATACTCTCGAGTTTGCGACGCCGCAAGGTTTTCGAACGATTAATATGTAAAATGCCGATATAAAAATAATTCGTAATACAAATATTTACGCTCAATTCAATTGTCGCGGGGGCCGAACGCAGAGGGAGGTTTTGAGGGTCGACCCGGAGGGGGACTCGAACCACCCGCCGAAATATCGGGACAAATTTCGCAAATAAACCTCCTGGCCTAGAAATCTAATGTAGTTATTCCAACGTTTCCCGTGCGATTTGCAAATAAAGTACATTAATGTATATTGTGTACGAGTACCAAAGGAGAGCAATAAAATACGATATCATTGGAACATTTTACATTTTTCCCGACCCTTCGACCCCCGAAATGTATTCTTGTGTTGTTCGCCCGGCGATTTACCGTAATCCGAACGTAATGCCGGTGTTGCGCAGGGTTACACACAAACGTATATTCGTTTTAATATAAATGGACCGGAAGTAAGTAAGAAATATACAACAGCTGGTCGTCGGGGTATCGTTAAACAGGAAATAACGGTTATTTGCCGCTGTAGCCCCCCCCCCCCGTCCGGTCGAACGGGGCCGTAAAACCCAAAACCGTGTCGGATCAGTTGATTTTCGCGTGACGCACGCGAAAACAAACGCTGGCCGAACTTAACGCGCGGCACTTCATCATCTGCCGGCGATTCGTCCGCAAAACATTATCTAATCACGCCGCGAAACCCGAGAATCCGTGGTTGTACGTTCGTAACCGAACGTTTTAATACCCGCGGGCAATTGATTTTATTTTGATTACACCGCGCTCGCCTGCGAATAACCCGTAAAGGCCGGGCGCACGCCCAAGGAGCCAAAAACTGCTCCGAGCAGCTCGGATCAGCTCGGAGCTGTTCGCACGTCGTTAGAACACGCGCAAAGTAATTGACATTAATCAACCGGTATCAACAACACACGACAAGACAAAACGAAACGTGATCACCGGTCTTGATCGGTCCGGTTTTACATTTGCTCCGAGCGAAACACGAAATCCAAAGTCGCTTGTTTATTTTACGACTGTTTACATTACCGAACACCGAACACCAATTTAAAACGGCATGCGATACAGAGAAATTAATAAATGTAGTATTTTTACGAAAATCTATCTATGATTATTGTGATAATGATCATAGATTGATTCAAGATTGATTATGGAATGAAGTGCGAGTGAAATTTTTGAATTTAAACTCGTCTTCACGTAATCCGGCCGAAAATTTTAAAATCGTATTATTTTCTAACCGTTTTTTGTTTATTTCATGCGTCCAAATTTTGCGGTTTTTTTTTTTTACTACTTTCGCTATTTAATAAAATTTGCCACATAAGCGGCACGATGACCGTCGTCTTCGTCAGAATTCATCTTGACGACTGGTGTTTTATAACAAAAATCAATCCACAATTCTTGTGTCTTGTTCTGTTCTGTTTTGTCAGCGTGAATGGAATTTGTTCCGAGCTGCGCGGAACATTTTGTTCCAAACAGCTCGGAACAAAATGTTCCGCGCAGCTCGGAGCAGTTTTGCTCTTTAGGTGTGCGCCCAGCCTTTTTAGGGTTGTCGTCCACGTTCGTGTACGTCGCGCAACTTACCGCGGGGCCGGGGGTTGTCCATGAAAACACAATTCTAAACGGCATTGTTGAATTTCGTAGCTTATATAATTTTATACTTAAACGGAACACCTACTTTTGTTTTTATAACGTGAAAAATATCCGCACGGAAATACGTATAACGGAAATGTATGGAAAAATTATTTCTTGTTGTCTGCCGATTATTGAGAATCCTGTCAAAGAACACAAATGAAACGATTTATAATAAAAAAAGAAAAAAAAAACGAGTACAAAAACTTTATTTTTTTAAAAAAAAATTGACAGACTACAACGCACCGCGTATTGGGTCACTGTTGTAGGTGGAAAGTTGGGAATTTAGGTGATTTATTTGTTATCCATTGTACGCGACGATAAATCATTGAAAATGAAAAAGAGTGGAATTGATAAATTTATTGTAACTATAAATTAAATAACAATTGTTGTTCGTCTTTATAACACATTACAATCATACGTTTTTACTTGAAGTGCTTATAAAAATTAATTACATAATTTCGCATAAAAACGAAAAAATTAAAATAACAATTTTTAATTCAATAAATTCCAGAATATTTTTAAAATTATACTACGCCTAGCAAATGCTAATAAAAATATTCGGTTGATTCGATTACAACCAAATCGAAAATAACAAAGAAACCATTGTTGCGTAAATATTCCCCTTTTTACCAGGCTAGATTCATTACGAAAAAAAAAAAAAAAAACTACAAGGGAAGTAAAACACAAATACGACGTCACCAGGAACTACTCTTAAAGTTAACGATCGGACCAAGATTTCCGGTAGAATGCATGTTAACAGAAATAAAAAGAAAAAAAGAAACAAAGCACCAAATCACGATAGAATCAATTCATTTCTCCCTATGCGCTAAGATTCTAAAACCTAAGGGTCAAAATAATAAACTCTTATATCGTGGAGAAATAAAGTACCCGCAGTTGTTTGATAAATGTTCCGAAAATAATTATTCTACCGACACAATAACTTTTTGAAAGAAAATATTAAAATAAACGTATAACAATACAAATATTGAATGTAACAAAATAACACTCTAAATGGATGTATGTTCAATTTGTACGCGGGGATTTGTTTGGATTGTAACATTTGTACATTCGATTAAATTCAGTTGAAAATCAATTATTAAAAAAAAAAAAAAAAAAAAAAAAAAAAAAAAAAAAAAAAAAAAAAAAAAAAAGTATTAACAATGTATTTGACACACGAGTATTTTATAACACGGTCACAACAAATACAGCTGTTAATTTATTTGAAGTAATTTGGAGTAATTTATTTTGAACGGTCGTAAAACTCGGGTAAAAATATACTTAAGAATAAAATAAAATAAAAAGCGAGTCGATTCGGATGGCTAAATAAAATGTACGTATAAGTGGTAGGACACGGATATAAATTTGTTTATATTAACTACGTAATATTTAATTCGGCAATTATTTTATCGACCAGAACTCAATTGAGTTTTAACCGTGAGAGTATACAGGGCGATTCTATCTTTGCGTAACCAATGCGCAGGGCTCTTGGTACAATCTGAACGCAACTCGTGAGCAATTAAAATCAATCGGTTATTTTTTTTTATTGTATTTACTCAGTTTGTAATTGGTATAAGCGTAATTTGTATAAAACAACACTGTACCAGACCAGAACACAGACACAATGTCGAAAGGTGAGGTGGTTCGACAAATTCAAATTGCCCATTTGACGCCCGGTCGGGCTGGATTAGAAATGAACAAAATAGACCGTGGATTTTTTTTTTTTTGAACTCCGCTTATCAGGCGCGGTCTGACTAAGTTACGCACTGGGCACAGTCCGATCGATAGTCCACACAATTGCAATTGCATTAGCATTGCCTAGACAATACTATAATTAATTACGAATGGCGATAAAATCGAACGATTCGTTTTAGATAAGATTGTATTATAATTCTACGATATTTCCAGATTGAACGTGTTTTATCCGCCGGCCGTTAAGATCACGTCGGCGATCGTGGATTTCGAATCGTTCGACAATTTCATATCGTTCATCAACACGACCACGCCGTTCGTCGCGATACCGTTCTTCGCGCTCCGCATCATCGCCGAAACGATCCCGTAAATAAATATTTTACTTTTTGTTATCTATTTATATATTAATCTAGACAGACGCGAGCAGACGGATTCGTAAGTATTTACTCACGAAGGTCTCGGTAAAGCCGACTGAGGTAAAGTCAAACATTGTCGATTATAACATTTTATTATAACTAGAAACTAATAATTTATTGATTGACGCGAGTCTTACGAATTAATTTTTTATTTAAATGTCAAGCGTTTATAAATTAAATTTGTTTTAAAAAAAAAAAACTGTGACTTTAATGTAATTTTACTTGTAAGTCTACAATGACGAAGCGTCGAACATCGTTATATAAATTATAACAAAAACAAATTCAAATAGCTCTAAATTAAAAAAAAAAAAAAAACCAGATATTAATACTTGATAAAATATCAACAAAAAAAAAAACATAAAAATAAATAAATGTAAAAATACAAATGCGCAATACGAATAAATATCAAATATATAGAAAAAGAATAAAAAAAATCCTGGAGTATTATACGGGCGGTGTGTTAATACGATCAGTTTCGATGTAAAAAATCATCATCGGGTAATAGAATAGAAAAAAATAATACGAAAAGTACATTTTTACTACGTTTTTTTCCCTACATTTGTATTTATATTTTAAAGCATTAATCTTCTTAAAAATAGTTGGGAAATGCTCAAAATCTAATAATATTCTATTTGAACGTATTACAATTTTAACGCGTTTTTGCCGATTAGGGCGGTGGTGGAGGGAAGTCTTTCTAGTACCCGTACAATTGCATGAACTCAAAACTGTATACATTTTCAAAGAAAAAAAAAAAAATATGTATAAATATGTATTTATGTTAAAATTGGACAGGATGAACTACCATCGTCACATCGAAGTGTTTTGGCCGCAACACAGCGCGCTGCTGAACGCCACAAATGCCAAAACCTTGAGAAAAAACAGCACCCTGAACATCGGCGAGATACTGTTGCAGTTTCCTATCGACAAAAAATATCATGTCGGCAGATTCGAATTCAAATACGAGGTAACAGTAGCGGTAGCCGGAATTCCATAACGGGAGTGGGTGGGGAAGGCAAAAAATAAATCAACGAGGATTAACGTCACACTCGTAGAAGAAAAAAAAGTAAAATTGTTACAAGTTTACAACCATATGCAACCGCCACAGACGATAATTATTTTTTTATCTATGACAATTGCGGTCTATCAAATATAGCTGTTGACAACACGTCAACAATTAATTCGTTATCACCATAGATAGTAACTAATTTATTATCCGCATGGGATTATTGTCCTGCGGTTATACCTTAGTCTGTGTTTATTATCTATGGGTTTTCACAGCAAAATTATCCATCTAATTTATCAATATCCAATAGGCACTAAAATTGCATAGATACGATACGATTATGACTAAAAATTAAAGCAATTTATTTTTTACATAAATACGGCCAACGGGGGTGGGGAGAGGGGTCGTGGCCCCTTGGATACGCCACTACGAGATAAGTCGCGACTGGATGCATTTTTTTTTTTTTAACTTCCAACGACGATACTATTAACAATTTAATAATACAAAGTTCGGCAGAAATTTACGTTTATTTTTTTTTATTTTTAATTTGTTTCGCTCGTAGTTGAATTAATATTTATAAACCTAAAACCATATTTTTATATATATATATATATATATATATATATATATATATATATATATATATATATATATTATTACTTCAGAACCGTTTCGACAAATCTCGCAGTAAAGTCAATAAGTATCTATTTTAATATTCCCAAAGAGAATAATAATATTGCGTTTCGAAGATGTTATAACGAACATAATATTTTATTTAACAGCGATTTAAATTAAAAACAAATAAACGATATAAAAAAGTCCGGTAAGTATATTATTAAAGAAGGAAAACAAATTACGATTACAAATTCTAATCGTTGTGCGCCTGAAATCATAGATAATACACAATGCATATTGGTTATCAAGTGGAAGGTTCTGGAAAATTAATACTCATCATTCGTTCAATTGAATTAATCTCGCAGCAATTTCGACGAAAATTATTATTCAATTTCGTAGATCTCATCACTCTCCTCTAATCCATTTGCAATATCAATTCTATAAATATAAACCACTGAAGTGGATTAATAAATGTATATTTTATCGATGATAAATAAGTAACATTTTGTTATCACTTATCACGATAAAAAAAAAATGTACAAATTATCGTTTTAATATTTAATATTTGCAATATCAATGGTAGGAGGTACCTGCTTACTGTTGTAGGTACTCGCATATGTAACAACTAAACAAGAGGTACTGAGTCAGTCTAAAATATAAGAATACTTTTATTCCGTATTCGAATAAGCTAAACAAAATTATATTCAGAATACAGAATACATATTCGAATATTTCAAAATGTATTTAAATACTTTTAGAATATTTTATTTTCTAGTCGGATTTTTGCCAATGCTATTTTTTTTTTTTAAGATAAATCTAAATAATTATTACAGTAATAATTAATACTCTTTATTGTTAGTTACGTTTACATATTTACTATAGACATTCATCAAATGGAACATATTATTAATTTTATTTTTGTGGCACTTTAGTCTGTGTGTGAGTGTGTGACTACACTGTGTGTGCTGCACGATAAACACGAACAGAGATAGTTTAGGTACATCCTAAATATAGCATTTCCCCTAAAAAGTGTTAATGATATTTCGGAAATTATCAAATCACCAAACGTTATTTTATGTGGACGGTGAACAATTACAAGTGAAATTATTTATTACCAGTAGAGTTGTCAGATTGTTATAATAGTTGCCTAGTTTTACTCCTTTTTGTTATTGATACAATTTTCTAGCAGTAACCGGAGTTTTATATTCCAAAAGACAGTATTTAAATACAAATACAAAAAAAAAAAATGTATTCTCGAATACTTTACAAGACCTATTCAATATTTTTACTATGATACATTTTTAGTAGGTACCTCTTCCAAAATAAATGTGTTTTCAACTAAAGTAGACGGGTAATTTAATCTGTACTTACCAGTTACCTTAAATTCGGTTAAGCTGGCTTACTCCTAGAAACCCCATACATTTTTCTAAATAATTATAAATAATGTTAGTATCAATTTCGTGAAAACATACCCACTTTATGAAATTATAAATATTTGATCAAATGGAAAAGAAAAAAAAAAAAAAGAAGCGATTTCTATTTTGGCGAACTGGATCGAAATGTTCACGAATTTCACTAAGTGGATGCGAAATATTTACAGGATTTGACCAAAGAAATCGTCGGCGATTCGAGGGTCGTGTACGACGAAATAAAAATCATCGAAGGAAACTTTACCAGGAAATTTTCGGTCTACGAAACGGACTTCATGGACGACGCCATCGATCTGACCGTACAGAACAAAATGTTACCGTTGGGCGTCAGATATCTGCACAGAGTGAACATGGCTGGTCACGTTGCCACCACCACCGATCCGAATGTCGTAAGTAAACAGTTTGCCATCGTTAAGTTTTATCTATCTGAATCGATAACATCGCGATATCCGAGTACGGCGTCCGAGTCAGCGGAATGTACAAAATATATGTTGGATAATTATTTATTGGACACGAGTATAAAAAATTCGATATTGCTTTTTCAGGATTTCAAACGTATGGAATTGTTTAAATTGCACAACGAGACGCAATTCAATGTGACGTTGGAAGTGTTGCAGAACAAATTCGAAATCGCGAGACAAAACACACTGAAAGGTTCGTCTCGAATAATATTTTATGTATATAATATAATATAGTATATAAATTTCTTATCCTGTTTCTACTTGACGCGTCCTACTTGATAATTTATATTGCATTTTAGATTCCGAGCTAAGCGAAAAATGTATTGGTTTTACTATCGATATGATATGTTTTTTTTTTTTTTTTTCTGTCCTCCAATAATCTTTCCTACCAGACATCCTACTGCGGTTTTCAAGTACAGCACCTTTCCTGAAAGCATTTTGGGTTCGCCATTTGGTGCATTTGGGAGGTTATATTTTGATAATCGTTCTAGTTATTTTATTAATTTAGAATAAAAAAAAACGCAGGGAAAACGGGAACATTTACGACAATAATGGTTTCATAATGATTTTTTCATTTTTTTTTATACCTCGGCTGACAAATAATCGCAGAGACCAGAAATTTTCGTACAATATTAAAATTAGTCCATTCTACGGGCGGACGATAAACATTTATAGGCATTTAGAGTTTTCGAGGTTTTTAAATTTTTGTTTGGTTTTATGTGGACAAAATTGGTTTCTGGCTGACCAGAAATGCTTGAGATTTTTACACGAAGTTTATCATAAGTTGTATTTAGTAGTCAAAAAAAAAAAAAAGAAAAACGTTTAGCGTGATGCAGTAGTTGTTTTTTTTATGCGCGTTTGAAATGTACATTTTGATGAAAATCGTAAAACTATCGCGTATTATTTTTTCGAATTAATTGAATAAAACTGTTTTGGCCGAACAGATATGTTCGAGAATCCGACACATAATTCATAATAAATAAATTGTACTTAATAGCGAAAAAGAAAAAAAAAATTAAAGTAATGTTATAATTCTATTTAATATGCGTTTAAACTGTGTACATTTTTATGAAAATGTTCCGCCTCATCTTCGCTTAGAATCGTTTTCTTTAGCATTGATGTTTAGGTGCGTACAGATATAAATTAAATTCTCCTCTACCGTCCCAACTTTATTATTATTTTATTTTAACAATTCCAATTATTTGTATTTGTATTTTTTTTTTAACCGGAGACTATGATATTTCTCAATGATATTTTAACCGTAAAACAATGCGTTGCGTACAAAATCGATCCAATTGGAAACATTAAAAAAAAAAAAAAAAAAATTATATTATAGCGAACACGGAACATTAAAGACAAGACAGCGCGCAGTCGCAATTAATCACTATTTTATAGTACCGTTCGTCGTCGCGTAGAACGATTGTCGTTAAACTTTTTTGTTGTTTTAAGTACGTGCCTATCTTTGATGTTGAAAATAAATTAGGTACACGATTTCGTATAAAAGAAAAAATTAAAAAAAAAAAAAAAACCTGCCGTTTGCAGTACGTTATTAAATTCGTAAATACAATGAAACCGTATGTTAATAACGTTGCCGGCAATGCTACGCAATTATTAAACACCAAACTGTGTCAGACTCGTCAATTATTTCCTCGGCGGGACGTATAGGAATTAACCGTGTTTAATTTTTGTCTGGATAGCGGTTTTTTTTTTTTTTTTTAGAAGAGGTATAAAAATAATATTATTGATTTACGTGTGCGGCACACGGTAGGAACTCACGAGGACGAAAAAAAATTGTATTATGATTCGGAAACCCGTGGAGTGTTTTGGCCCCGCGTCCCATTAAAATGTCTAACTATAAATATTTCATTACTACCGCTGCAGAATTGGTTTGTTAACGTTTTTATCGACATTAAAATTCCGCGTTATGATGTCTAAACGTAACCAATTCAACTGTAACAGTTTACGATAATAATAAACGCCGGTTGATTATTATCGATATTATCGATATCTGCTACCACTTATCTCTTTAGATTTACACACTTAGTCGATCTTATTTTGAATAAATAATAAATAATGACGCCTTATTATTATTTATACTATGCGTTGTAGTAATATATACGAGTGTGTTCATTTTAATTATTTTTTTTTTTTTTTGTCTGTTGTCTGTGCGTGCAAAATTATACTATTAACCCCTCAAGGTGTACCCCAACCCAAATTCCAGGATATTGACGACAAAACCATAGGTAATGAAAAAAAATCGGAAAATGTTTAAAATTCCGTAAAAAAAAAAAAAAACTAAACTTACTAAACTGTGTGTTTGTGTATTTGATACCAAAATATTATAATATCTGTTCGGAGAATTTAAAAAAAAAAAATTAAAAACACGCAATTTCAGATATACGAGGTCAGTTCAAAAAGTTCCCGAACTATAATACCTAAAAATAGAAAATGTCCAGTATCGTAAACGTTATTAGATTAAAATGAAATAGAGATAAGCAGCTATCTTTTCAATTAAATCTCAAATGTTTCATGATATCTAACCATTAACTGTGCGCGTTCAAAGTAGACGAGTCGTGTGTATTGTGCGATTTTTAATTTTATTAATATTAAATTTTGTATTAAACTTTGTAAATCATTCACTGAGACTCATAAAATGTTGCAAAATGCTTATGGTGATCAGTGTTCAAGGACGTACGTCAGTGTTACGATCGGTTTAAACGTTTTAAAGACGGTCGGGGGAATCAGTTGATGACGACCCACGTTCAGGACGTCCGTCGACATCGACAGACGATGCTCGTGTGACGAAAATCAATGAAATTGTGCGGTCTAACAGACGTTTAAGAAATTGCGGAAGATTGTAACATATCGGTTGGTTCGTGTCATGAAATCCTGGTAGAAAAACTCGGAATGCACCGCGTTGCAGCAAAATTTGTCCCTCGGTTGATGTCGCAAGATCGGAAAGACAACCGTGTGACCATCTGTCAAGAACTGTTAGATCGCGCAAATGATGATATGAGTATGTTCATGGAGCAAATTATAACGGGTGACGAGACGTGGATCTATGGCTATGATATTGAGATAAAAGTCCAATCATCACAGCTGGTTGGTAAATTTTCTCCAAGACCAAAAAAAGCTCGTCAGGTCAGATCAAACGTCAGAGTCCTGCTAACGGTTTTTTTTGACAACCTGGGAGTTATTCATCACGGATTTCTACCTGCAGGACAAACTGTTAACCGATGGTACTATCTAGAAGTATTAAAACGTCTTCGAGAAAACGTGCGGAGGAAAAGGCCTGAAGTGTGGAAGAAAAACTCATGGTTTCTCCATCGCGACAATGCTCCGGCACACACTTCCCTGTTATAATTCGAGATATTTGCTGTGAAAAATCACATGACCGTGCTTCCTCATCCACGATATTCTCCTGACTTGGCACTAGCAGAATTTTTTTTTTATTTTCAAAAATTAAAATTTCCGTTAAAAGGACAAAGATTTTCTACGATAGACGAAATAAAAGGAAATTCGCTAACGGAGCTACGAGCAATTCCAGAATCTGCTTTCCAGGATTGCTTTCAACAATGGAAACGTCGTTGGCAAAAGTGTATAAACCAAGAGGGAGAATACTTCGAGGGTAATAAGTCTCAATAGCTTGTAAGTAAGCACTATAAATAAAAAATTTAAAAATCCGGGAACTTTTCGAACAGGTCTCGTATACATATATATATATATATATACTATGTAATAAAACGCAAATAAATAGAAAACCGACGTGAAATTTTAGCTCTTTCTTGGCACTCGTTGGCAATTTAAATTAGCCGACCGCTACTAGGGTTCAACGCCAGCGAGTGTAATTATAATACTCGTTATATTATTATTTGTTTCTGAGTAAAATTCAAATTAAACGCATCGGACCGTTTTAAAATTACAATATCATTTCGCTACGTTTCCGCAAAGAGTAACGTTTTAATGAAACCGCATCAAGTTCCCGGTTTTAAGTAGTAGTATAATACTGGTGTCAATAGTGTACAGTGGTAAACAGTGTTTGGAACATTATATTCCGGTAGTGGAAAAAAATAAATGGGTTTCAAGGGTGCTGCTATTGGGATCCGGAACGTTTATCGGTGAAAACATAAAAACCAAAATCGTTGTAAAACCACGTAGGGTTGAAATAAAAAAATGACGGAAATCGGAAAACGGCAAGTCGGGCGGGTTAGGTTTTCGATGTGGACGAATTGCGGTACGGCGACGATAATACACCGAAAATCGCGTTACCAACCGACGGTATACACTCGTATTGCGATATTTTGGTCGAGAACGGTTGGCAACAGTGGCGAAACATTGCGGAACCGGGACCCCGTATCATTTTTCACCGGCGACTGCCGAAGTCACTACTCTGGAACCCTCCGGGTACAAACGCTTAAAATAATTCGATTACATCTTGGCACGAGCGTTAACGAAATAGTGCGCGTACATTTTACAGAGCGTTCGACAATCGCATAATATTTATACGTTTATTGCAATACAAACTCATGTGCTTACCGAAATAAAAGCAACCCGACCCGGGTTATTATTATTACGATTATTTTGAAAAGTTCGTACGCGAGAAAATCCGGGCAATGCGTTTTCGTTACAAAAAAAAAAAATACATTATAGTAATTTACAATTATTTATTATTATTATTTAGGCGTTTGCATATTCCCGGACATATTTTTAGCTAATAAATCTCCCGAAAGTTTTTATCAAACGTATTTTGTTATAATAATGATCGCGGTAACTTACGTAAGGAATTATATTATATCCGTTTTGCAGGACAAGTCCCCTGTGACGCGCACGGTGAATTTTAGTTTTTACTTTTTTTTTTTTTTTTTTTTTAATCTAAAATCGAGCGGTTTTACAATGGAACCGGAGTAACGGTGTAGCGACTAAAACAAACGGATTGTTAACAAATATAATAATTTCTAAAATGAAACGTACAAACTGCAGATTCTCAAAAACATTCCAAAGGTGTACGAATTGAAGAATAAAAATCGATAATATTCGAATAAAATAAAGTTTATACTAAACAATTGGAATACACGACTGAAAAGTCGCGCAATTTTCAAATTTTGTTTAGGCCATTATTTTTTTTCTTTTGTCTATACAATTTGGTAAACCGAGAAAAATAAAAAAATAAAAAAATAAGTAATAATAACTACTCGTAATTGCGTGTTTCAATGATTTTTTTATTAAATTCTTTTTAACAATTTCCACGGATTAATTTCAATTAAAAATATACGGACCGTAGTTGTTAATTTATAATATATTTGCTTGCGTGAAAAAAAAAAAAAGGCAGCGAGTTTGGTAAATAATGATTTAAAAATACCTATTCATAATTATGAAATGTAATTTATGTTTATGGACAATAATTGTCGTTAGGTCATCACGTGTGTCCTCCCCATTGCTTAAAATGGGAGTAAGAGAAACGCTATATGACATCCGGGGTAGGTAAATTGCAAACGTTATACGAAAAATAAAAAAAAAAATGGTGCAATTATTCAAAAGTTTCGTCAGAATAGCGGAACATTTTTAATACAATGTGTGCTCACTTCTCCGCTCCCCTGGCTAAAAATTAGGAAAAGAGCAATTTTATGACGTCCGGGAGGAATATTTGCAAACAACTCCGTGGAAAATAATCGTGAAATTATTCAAATGCCCCGCCAGAAACCTAGAACATAAAATACGTCTGTTCTTTGATATATATATATATATATATATATATATATATATATATATATACATAAGTATTTAAGCGAATTCTTCGCGGTATTATAATAAAACGGAAAATATAATACAATATCAATTATAGGAGGAACTCCTACGCGCCGTTATACGCCAAGCGAGATATTTATTTATTAAAATAAAGAAATATAATTTGACAGACGAATTATTTTCTATTTTCATCCATTTCCTGCGAACTTTTAAATTAATATTTGAAATATTCCCGGTACACCGTATTAGAGAATACGGCGCCGCTTCACTGCATTAACATTTCTATATTTTATTGGTATTTTATTTTTTTTTTTTTTTTTTATTAAAAAAACCGTCGTTTTTACGCGATATTTCCAGTGATAAATTTCAACCGGAGCGTCGTGATCAATTCGTACTATGTGGACGACAACGACGATTCGTACACCAGAAACGTCCGAATGGTCTTGAACCCCGAGGTTTGGATGAACTCTGCCCTGCGTGTCGCTTATCATAATTCGGTGGGTGTCCGTTGTACACGTAATCAACGTCGAACGATAACGCCGACAATTCGAAATCCGTTTATTATATTATAATTTTTTTTTTTTTTTGTTATGTTTTTTTTTTATCTTCGGTATAGACGCCCAGCGAATACGGTAAAGTTATCGACATGAACGTCGCGTATCCTAAGAGGAACTTCTCGGTCATCAGCGACATAGAAACGGATACGAAATATTTCATGTCTCAAATGTCGTTGATACAACACAACCAGGAGCCGGCCGACAGTCACGTGTTCGGCTATCGGTTCGAATGGAGAAAACTCGAGTCCAAAGTCAACCGGCACCGTTTGGCGATGTTGCTGTTTCACCCTTCGTTCCAAAAAGTAAGCCAATCAATCGTTCGTTTTAATCGTATTTAAAGACCCACGTTATGCGATCTCAGTGTAGGTTTATTGTCCCAGACCGTTTAGGCCATTTTTGTGTGTATAATACAATATCCATTGTGCGTAACCCGAAATAATAAATTATGTGTAATGACCAAAGATTAATTCCGGCACTCAAAATCGACCCGTTAACACTAATCCAATATAGCTAATACGATAATCGATAATTGATTGTAGTTGGGATATCGAAGAAAAAGAAAATTCAAACATTTTACAAAATATTTTTATTTTTTTTTATGCTAAACAATAAGTTTACATGTAACGATATTAAAAAAAAAAAAACTTTTACCTACCGCTTAATTATGTATAAAAATAGTGTTGTAGTAAAAAGTCAGGGAATACATGTGTATTTCGGGACCTCGTGGGGGGAGAGCTTCGCACTGGTCTGTTTGCGCAGAAATTTAAAGTGTGTAGTACAGAAAATCACAAAAAAAAAAAATAGGTTTTAAAACTGTTTAGACCCCGTATTGCCGATTCCACAACGGTTTCACACAGTAAATAATAATTATAATTATTTTCGCGTTCTTCGACAGAGGAATTCCACGCGCCAAACCTCGTTACTAAATAATATTATGATGAAACACGAGGGAATAATGAGATAGTGAATAAAGAACAGCTCTCGGGTATTTTAACGTCGCAATACCATTTCTACCCTTGTTAGATATTCCACACGCGATACTGTTATTTTGTGTATACCGTGGCAATGTAATATAAGTAATAAGAAAAGGATAAAAAAAAGTAGTATATACGTGTATATATATATGTGTGTGTGTGTGTGTATGTGTTATCAGGGCCGGATTGGGCGATTTCAGTCAGTCGCGTTCAATATTTTACCGGCCCAGTATCTAAAATATAAATACCCCGAGAACAATAGATCATTTTAGGCCTAGTACAGCCGATTCAATTCCAATTGTGAAATCGAATAGAAAATAAAATACAGAGACTTTTCGGTTCGGTATGCCCAAATTATTAAAATAATCGAGCCAAGTCTAGTACAGCAGCCTACCACCTATGGTTCTGCTACTACTGCACAGGCATGGGAATGGAAAGGGACTACCAAATACAGCAGCCAGCCCTAAATGATCTGTGCAGCGTCTTATAAGCCCTTCAGTATCCCGAGTGGCGTATTTAAGAGCTTTTTTTGTTTGATGAGGGGTGATGAGGGGGTATCATAGTAATGATATAATAACTTAACCGATGACTTACTTTACTTAACTGTTATCAACCGATTATGTTTGAATTCAAATTAAAGAATCACAAACAATATTGTACACTCTAGTATTCTGTTTTTATTTTCCAATTCATCAATAACGTTGTCGGTCTGAATATCTAAATCGTAACGATTGGATAATACGGCAAGGCGTACGAATTCGAGTGGTGTCGTCGTCATTCGTCAATAATAATAATAATACACAAGTACATTTTGATAATTAACAACGACAATCGATAGAATAAATAATAACAGTAATACCGATAAAGATCCAACGAGATGACCAATGACCAATGGCGAACAGTCTCAAAAAATAGTAGTAGATAATAATTTTTTCTACAAATTCAGCGATGGCCCGTATTTCAACTTGCATAGTCGAAAACACGAATTGTATTGTACACCGGTTGTATCAGACGTTTGTAAATAGTTTTATATAATAATAAATTAATGAAATCGAACGAATACGTCAATGAAATGTTAAAATCAGTGGCGTATTTAGGCCGGGGTCCCCCGGGAGGTATGTCTTAGTTGGGGGGCCACGGGAAGACCTTTATTATTACATTTAAATAATAATAAAAAAAAAACACTGTATTTTTATTATAATTTAATTTTTGCGTTAAAGAGCGCCTCTATCCCTTATATAAGGGTTCTATCCCTAGAGTCACCGAGTTTCACACTACACCGCTGGTCAAAATATTTTGTTTTCTTCCTTATAATATACAAAATAAACTAACTACGATTAACTATTATTGACTTAGTTAAAATTGGCGGAAACCCCCTATATAAATACGCCACCGGGCGTCCTCACTTTGGCTACCTCCCACTCAACCGTACCGGATCAATTCAGGGCATAGCCTAGTGGCGGCTTGCGTAACTCAGAATTGTTTTATGAACTCTGTTATGTTGTGCGTAACCGATAATTGTATTTTTCCGCTATAGAAATATTTATAATACCACGATAATTTTAAAGGGCTATTCCAATAATATTTTTACATTTTTTTCCCCCCTTTTTATGAACGAATGCAGCGGTGTACTATTGGATTTCCAGATAAACTAAATAGGTTTACACATCGTAGATGTTCGAATTGTATTGTATTGAGTGACATTTGTCATAAATCGTACGATATAGAGAGCGAAAATCAAATTACGTTTGAAATTCGTTCCGACGGACGTAATAAACGCGAAAAAAAAAAACACACGCATCACAGTAAAACCAATACATTTCTCGCTACTCTCAAAATCTAAAACGTTACTGAAATATCAAATAAACTCAGTGCGAAAAATTATATTTAAACAACAAATATATATTCTATCTTTTGATCATATTAAAAACGAAGTTCATATTTTCCTTCTATTATACGTTTCAACGGATTTTGTTTGTAGGTACACTGATTAAATTTTATTTTAAGCGAGAGTGTTTGAAGTGTGATTTTGTTTATTTTGATTATTTCTTTTGGAAAACTGTAATGCTCAAAACATACCGTTTATACATGAATTGTAATTTCTCGACATTTCAGTACGAATCCCTATAGTAATGGAGAAAGACCGGAGGGGATAAAAACCGGCGGGAAGAAAAAAATTACGGCGACTTTTATGTTCAACTCTGCTGAAAATGATTTTCTCGAAATTCTATTGATATTACGAAAATATTAATAAAGGTAGAAAACGTCGAATGTTTAAAAAACAATATAATATTCTGATATTTGCATTAAAGCGATCAGAAAAAAAAAATGTATTCTACTTGTATTTTTCACTTGGCGTTGGTTATTGCCGACTGCATATTATTATATTGTACAGTGTACGGGGTAAAATAATTATTTTTCATTTCGCATATTAACAAATCGGTATGGATTTAAACAAAATCGTGTCCATGACGAGTGTACTGGATAATTGGCGGTTAACAACAACGCAATAGCTAGAACATAATAGGTACACCGAATCGTAGACATAAAAAATAATATAATATAATTCCACTCGTACGGTGGCGTATACGAAATATTCTGAAATTCGCGTACGAGTAATTATTATTAATGATTATTATTGTTTCTATTCGTTGCGTTGGCAATTTTTAAAGAAAAAAAAAAATATATTGTAATATTTTATTTAACGCAATCCTAGCGATATCGTTATTATTATATATTTCTACTACGTCCGCGTAAAAAATTATTTATGTTTTAATTTCGATTTTTTTTTTTGTTTTTTATTTCATATTTTCATCTTTGTCGTGTAATTACTAATTATTCACCGTAACCTCTTGGCAAAATTAACGGCGCAAAACCTACTCGTAATGTTTTCGGGGGGAATCACTATATTCGCATTACGCGATTTACGTTAAGTACGGGTTCGAGACATTTTTAATTAGATTCCGAGTGTAATACCGGAGGCGCTTTTAATTTTACTATAAGATGTGTAATTTGTATTTTTTTTTTTTTTTCCCGTCCTCTGGGACACTTTTCGATTTAATAAAAACGGTCTTATTACCTACAGTATAAATACCTAAAGTATTTATTTCCCAAAAATATTTAAAACTTTTAACTTGTTTAGTATTATCAATATTTTTCAAAAGTATTTGTACTTGAAACGGAATAATTATTTCAAATACTCTTGTAATCTTTAAAATTGTTTCCCGTATTTTTATTATTTTTTTTTTTTTTTTTTTTTTTTTGTAATTGAATCGTATGGCATTACGCCGTGTTGAAAGTTAAACTTAGTTTTAAACACAATTGTTGTACAGGAAAAAAAAACAAACTTTACATGCACGTTTATTGCCTATGAAATAATATGTGAAAAAAAAAATAATATATATTTATATCGGAAAGTATTTGTATTCGTATTCGAATATTATTTTTAGAGAATTACCTATAAAATATTTATCTTTCAAATGTCTGTTTGATTTATGAAAAAAATTTTTTTTGAAATGAGCATTATTGGTAGATTGGTAATTTGTGTACGTTATGTAAAACGATGCCGTTAACAAAATTCGGTACTGTTTTTTATGTTTTCAGAACGTTACGATTAGAGGGAACTATTCGCGCGGCAACACGATACTCTTCGATTTGAACGCCGAATACGATTATGCGTTAGATTCTAGAAGAAAGTTTACCATCGGTTGCCTGATCGAAAATAATTCGGCAAAGTCGAAACGAAATTACTTTTTGAACCTCAAAGGAAGACACTTGATTACCGGGTAACGATTTGGACGGTAGTTGTTTTACGATCTGACGGTTTCCCGTTATACATTTGCGTTTAACGCCGGAAACGATTACACTCGACTTCGTGTCGACAACTGAAATAATTGAATAGAAACGACATAAAATAGCATAGCAAGTTATCATGTGACAATTTTTAGATTTAAATTGGACGCGGCCGGGACGTTTAAATCGCAAGAATTCTTCCATTTCATCCATAACAACGTCACATATAAACGAGCGGATTTACCGGACCAATATTGGGACGGTCAGGGTTTGTTGGATTTCGTCAACAAAACGGTTCATTTGGAGGTGATTATATTTAATAATAGCTCGGTACGATTCGAACGTAGTACGTTTGTCATTAATCACGGCGCGAAACGAATAGAAATGGTTGGGTTTTTATTTTTTTTTTTTTTAACATTTTTTTTTTTAGAAATTTTCAATTCACGACACCGCCATACTGCACGGCAATTACAGCAATTCCAACGGTGTGCATTATGTCAACGGTCTGGTGCAAAACGGAGACGATCAATACATCGTGGGCAAATTTTACGTCAATATTCCGCAGAAGGACACTAATATGGTTATTAATTTCACCCCGGGTGAGTACGCGAAATACATTAAAAATTAAAGACGAACGGTTTTTTCGATAAATTTAAATTGTATACAAAGTATGTAAATATATTGCATTTGTTCGTGTTTGTAGCGAATTAATCGTTAGTGTCGTTGATTTGAATTTAAAACTGTTAGGTCCGTTAAATTACCAATGTTTTATTAGCCTTAAACAAACATTGCCTGTAGGTAAAAAAAAAAAAAAAAAAAGTTATTATATTATCAATTACGTATATTTATTCCGAGATCGAGTAAACTGTAGCGGTGTTACAAAATTGTACATTTGTCGTGTTTTTGAACAGACAGACGAAGGGATAAAAAGAGGAGAGTAAAAAGGGGGACGCCACGAGGCGATGCCCCCCCATCCCCATTCCCCCGATCGATTTAAAGGCCAAACCGGTCGGTACCCGGGACAGCCTTTGCGGTTGGCGTGACGATATTAAATACGAAATTTCGAGTTTAAATGTTACCGAATAACTGGGATTGACGGAATACGGTCTTGGGTTTTAGCATCCGGTTAAAACCATAACCCTAGTGACAATAGATTTACATTTCTAGTTTAAACTAAAACGCATGTGACATTTGCCGCTTGAGCACGACTTTTCCGTCGTGATACTTCGAGCATTATTTCCCCGTAGACAAAACGAGAAACGTCTCGGTATTTATTTCAGACGCGACGAAACAGTTGTTCATGTCCGGCAACATGATGGAAAGTAAAAAAGCCAAATTCAACATTTGGCGATCCGAAAACAACGTAATCATTCCGGATGTCGGGTTCTCGTTGAGTCTCAACCATTCTAGATTGCTGTCGGCCGCGTTGGAATGGAGAATCGATTTGAAAGACAACATCGTGGTGAGTTTGTTTAGGCACTAGTTATATCGCGTCTGCCCGTCGCCGCCTACCGTGTACGGCCCCAAACATACGGTTTCGCGATAATATTACCCGGTTGCCGGTGTGTGTTTACGTTAATCGTCAATATAATTATGTCGCGCAGAACGCATTGCGGACGTCGGTCAACCGTACGTGGTGTTACGTTCAAGACACGACGGACTTTTGGACGCAGTACTTAAAATCGCAGACGGTGGAAACGGCCAACGGCATTTGGACGGACACGAAACCGGAAATACAAGAATTCCTCAACGACATAGGTACAATGTACAATTGCCTATACCCGAATCGGATACATATATATATATATATTTTGTTTTTTTTTTGTTTTTTCGGCCCGTACGCTATATCCGTGTTTTAAACGTATAGTATAGTAAAGAGGCCGTCGCGCACTGTTTTTTACCCGACGGGCAACGTAGCGATAAAAAAAAAAAAAAAAAAAAAAAAATGCGTTTTCCGAGTTCCGGCGGTACTCTTGGCCCCGACCGACTTTTTACCGCCGAATTAAGACAACGGCAACGATCCGCTATGTTCACGGCGGATTATTTTTTAATTTTCAAGTACGAACATACGGATTGCCCGGCAACTAGATTTAAAGAAACAAAAAAAAACTTGTTCTCTTCGTGAACATATTGTAGTTTCGTTTAATTCGGTCAAATATTTTCTATTTATCTATGTAAATGTTACTGTGACGTTCTGTTAAGGGGGATTTGATTTACGAGCTTTTTAAATCCGAGGCTCGGGCAGTTATTGGTCCCGCAATAGTAGAAAATGAAAAACCCACGGAAGAAACGGGAACATTTTTCACACTCTTAACAACCCGGTTTGGCTTTCGCACAGCACATTCCGGGTTATTATCGATTGGATATTGTCGACGGCCCCGGACGAAACAATGTCGCGACATTTAAGATTATGTCCTATTTTTTTTCCTGTTCTTTATCAGGCGTACGGGAAAAAGGAACTGACACAATCGCATTTTTTTGTTTAACGAAATTTAATACGCGTTTACAATGATCGCGTTAAAATTTTTTAAAATTTTTGCTAATAAACATGATACGAGTACTTACATCGCATACAAATGTTACCCAAGACGGGGTACTATAATAATAATAATACATAATTGTTTACGTGCAACGAATGTAAAAAAATCGAAAACATTTTATTTACAAACAGTATATATTAATATAATGCAATATTTCGCCTCTAAGCTCGCCGTCAGTTTCTCGTGTGAGATTTCCGAATTATATTACGCTCAAGACATAATTTCCAAAGTAAAGTTTTTTTTTTTGAAATTAATAAAAAATTCTTTACGACACAACTCGAATCTGTACAATCTGTGCATTGCATTCGGATATATTATAATAATAATAATAATAATAAATATCTTATAAAAAATCACGCAAAACGTTCGTAAAACCAAATTGCGGGTAAAATCAATAACTATATTAAACCGATTGTTGGGGGAACTATTAAAACGTTTCCTTTCGAATTTCCAACGGTCGGAGTTTTCTATTTTCTAAAATTGGAAATTGTTCATACTGCGCCAATCACTAATCGCAATCATATCGATATATACTGTTATTCGTCACAATCGTTGCAATTAAATCGACACGCACTGTTCGTACGTTTGAATATTTGCAGCATGTTCGACGTAAAATCGATTTCCCATTGTACTAATACGTTCTGTTTGTTCATGCAGCAATTTCCACGTGCTCGAAGAAGACCTGGCGTACTTCCGCACGGTGTTCAATAATTCGTACAACGCCAACGAGTTCTATTTGAAAGACATTCACGGGCTGTACATCGCCATGATGGAGGACATGTCTTTTATGTATGTGTCGATTAAACATTAATAATATTACTATTGCGTCGTACTTAACGCTCGTCTAAACGTCAAAGTATGTGTTGCGCGTTGAGATTTTCTTATTTTGTCTGTACGGAAACAGGGACAAAATGGGTTCGTTGCCGCAGATCGTCAACGAAATTTGGACCGCGCTGGGCGATACGGGCCAAACCATCAGGAAATCAATTGTTTGGTTTATCGATAACGTGAGTAACACACACGCTTGCAGTGCCAGTACGCGTAAAATGACAACGGCAAAGTTTCGGAAACGTTCTCTAGATAATTTATTATTTATCGTATATAAAATATATACAATATTATACGGGAAAATTGTCTAAACTCTGGGTGCTCGCCGATATATTATATAACGAAAGTCCGGATTAAAATACCGTGAGACCCCGCCGGGGCCAAACTTTTCAATGAAGCACCTCTGAGTGGGCGGGAGGGAGGAAAAAAAACTTATATTAGCGTATAATAACAGTATATAGGTAGTGTAGATTATGTTGTATAGGAAAAGGATTTATCGGTACGATATAAATTATATAATAATACAATAGTAAATTTGTTTGCAGTTTTCTATAATAAATCATCGTAGTTTATGTTATTTTTGCTATAAGGAGGGTGGAGGGATTTGGCGAAATCCGATGCTCTTCAAATATTATTATCGAGTCTCTTGAGTGTACGTGTACTATTAAAACAGCAATAAACCAATGAAGAACCACCGGAAACTAGGAAACTTTATTCCAATAAGTACTTGTTTACCGTTAAAAATTGAATTTGTACACATAAACTATTGTTTCGTATTTTTCACCAAAAAAAAACGGTTTCGTCAATAAAGAAGGATCTCGTGAGAATACTCAACTATCAAGTTTTTTGGCTTTTTTTTTTTCTTCTAAAATTTAATTACCATAATATAACTTTATGGTTTTTTTTTGTTGTGTAGATAAACATGGCTTACGAAGAGTTCGGAAAACTGTTGAAACGATTGATGGAGGGCGAAGCCATTGTGTACGTGTCGGACTTCATCAACAGCTCCATGGTTAAATACGACAAGGTAAGGAAGAACTCGCGGTGACGTACTGTTGTACACATCACTTCGCGGGGTTTTTTTTTACGAGAGAAGATTTAATCGATTTAATGCCAATAAATCAAATGTGTATTTTTGTGTCACTTGCAGTTAATACGAGACGTTCACATTTCGTTTATCAGATACGTGGAAAGTATGTTGGAAGAATCGTCAAACACAGTGGCGGCGTACTGGAGCAACGTGCTGAAAACTATCGAACCCACGGTGGTGCAGATCGCCCATCACGTCGAGGCCGTTTTCGTGACGGCCACCAAACAAGTGATCCGTGAGCAACCGAATTTTATAAATTTTCTAATAAAAAAAAAAAAAATCCATAAGTTATGCAGTATAAGCCGGTGATTTGTCGGTTATGTTTTACAGAGTTTTTGTACGCAAGACAACAGGAACTCATGCAATCGCCGTATTATGCGCACACTCAAAACATGACTCAAGACTTGGACAAATTCTACAGGGATCTGATTCAAAACGATATGTTCACAAACATAAAAAAATACAGCGAAATTCTGTACGACTTGATCAAAACGAAATATTATCCTCTGATACCGTTCGGTAAGTACGAGAATATGTGAAATTAATCTATTCGACACAAATTGTGATCAATTTGGACGAATTTGTATACCCCCCCCCAAAAAAAAAAAAAAAAAATTGCGTTTTGAACGAAAAAATAACTTTTGTTCAGTGCAATACAGTCAATTTAGGCATTTTGCATGCTTCCACTAAGTTTCTCCATCTATCCCGATCCCGAGAAATGTTTTATTTCCGTCGAATTGTCGACATCTAGGATATATTTTCTTACCCTGTCTAACCACAGATTGTGCGGGCCCGGTCTTTCCCATGGTAAATTTATATGAGACTACCGGCCTGCGAAATATGACCAACTCACTTCATTGGGAACATTCTGATATTTGATTTTTGTTGTACCGTTATGCTATAGTTCCCCGGATTTTTCGTCATTGATATTACCTATTATTTGTGATTTTGGCACAAGTCCATGTATTATTTACAATTTTTTCTTTCAAAGATAACTTTTTATCTTCGTCATCCTGCGTACCGGATCACGTGTCGCATGCGTACATTATACTACCGATCCCCCCCCCAAAAAAAAAGCAAGTGCAGTACAGTTTCTCTTTTCTAGTTTTGGAAAATAGTAAAAAAAAAGGTTTGTTCATAACAAAATATGCTCGGTTCGCAGCACTTACACTTAGTTGCATTTTGTTTGTGCGTGTTACTGTTTGCTGTTTATATATTATATTATATCGACGAGTACTAAATAAAGATGTATATAATAAAATGAAATAAAGTAGATCGTCGATATGGACAACAATCAGAGAGAAAAGAAAGAAATAGATAGGCGACCTCTTGAGGAATAATAAATGGATAACACATATAATTGAAGGGAAACCATGAATAGTAAGACCCAGTACTACCTACTTCGTATGAAGCCAATTATGTTAGATTTAGGAACAGGACACTATAAAAAATTGAACCAACGTACAGATAAAAAAAAAAAAAAAAATTTTTATTGACTCCTAGGTATTTAAATTCACCCAATTGCTTAAAGGAACCTAGGAGCCTAACTGGGTTTTTGGTATTACGTTCGTTGATAACGATGTCCATTAGACTCGTGTGGTTTCTCTATAGTAGAATTGTTTTCGGTACTTCCCAACGACTACGATATCATATTGCACTTCCATTCGGCTCTATTCCGTGACTTTCCGATACATCTCTAATTACTTTTCCGAAAGCCAAGTTAAAATATATAATAAACAACGGATTACTCTATTCAGTAACCGGATAAGTACTTAGGCACAAAAAGACATTAGTTTTTATTTTTATTTTTTTTTTTTTTTAATGTACAAAAGCACTTCATCGGGTCACGAGCAATTTAAATCGAACATTGTGCGTCTCGAGTGCAGTGTCGCATCGTCCGGGCGTTCGATCTATCGTTTCAAATAAACATAAAATAATATATAATAGCCACGGGATGATTAGAGCGGCTATATCGTAGTATCGCGACCGTGCCCGTGTACCGGGGCAAAAATAATATTTCACTCGGCCGGCGGCTATTCGGTTTGATAGCCGTGTCCGCCCGCGCGCGGACGTTGAAATATCATCGGGAATACGTGTTCCGAAGAGGTTATCGTTTGTGTCCGTCCACACATTTATTGATAAATACACTCGAATCGCGTGCCAATAACATCGGATCGCCGGCGGACATACGCCCGTAAATAGCCGCTTAATCTACTGTAAAATCAACACCGGGACGGTTTATCTGCGTCTGAAGTTTATCCGCGTCTGAAGTTTGTCCGCGTCTAAAACACGACCGCGTTATTTCCGAGATACGGGTCGATGCCACTAATGAAAATTCATTCTATTGTCACGAGATTGACAAACAAACTAGGTCAGTAGAGGTGCGTTCTCGGTTCTTCTGACTAATAAATATATACACAAAAAAAAAAAATACGAAACCTTAATATTTATGGCGTTGTAAAAAAAAAAAAAAAAAAACGGGCAGTAAAATACGATTTTTTTTTTTTTTTTTTGTCCAGTCTTATAACTGCAGATAATTCCATGATGTCTGTGGACATTTTTTTTAAAGTTTACACCCGCATTGTTCGACGTTTCTCGAACGCACATCGACTCGTCGTTGTATCGGACAATGCCGTTGACAAATCGTGTTGCTCACTTTGCAATTATACACTAAGTAACAATGTATTTGCTAGACCAGTTACTAGTAATAATAACGAAACCAGTGTTTATAACGTGTGTCACCGCAGTTAGATAAAAAAAATTTAAAAAAAATTAACATAACGTAATAATATAGTAAGTTTATTTATTGGACAACGGTGTTAAATTGAACTGTTTTACTTAGGAATACAGTGTATTTTTTATGAAAACAAGACCATGCTTACTAGTTTGTTACAGTTTAAACTTGAAAAATATAAAAAATAAATAAATATATACGTAGTCCGATCAAAAAGTATCGAGCCTATTAAAAATAAGTATATATATATATATTTTTAGATGAAATTATTTACATTGAATCTCCATCAAAATAGGCTCCATCTGAATCCATACAGTGTCTCCAGCGTCCCTGGCACTTTTGAAAACACTTCTGAAAGTCGTTTTTGGAAATTTCCCGTAGGAGCTCCGTCGTATTGTGTTTTATTTCGTCTAAATCTTGAAAACGTTGGCCCTTAAGCGCCGTTTTCATTTTTTGGAAACAAAAAAAAAAAAAAATCGCACAGAGCTAGGCCTGACGAAAAAGGGGGTTGAGAAACTATGGGGATGTGGTGTTTGGCCGAAAACTGCTGCACAACATGGGCTGAATGCGCTGTGGGTCATTATCGTGATGCAATTTTCAACTGCTTAGCTCTTTGAATTCGGATTTATTTCTTCGTACAGCGCCTCGTAAACGGCAAAGAACATCGATGCAAAAAACTCTTTTGTTATAGTTTGTCCTTTTTGGGGCATGCTCATGATGAACGATTGTTCATCCGAGAGATTTCTCGGTAGGTTAGACAAAAAACTGTCGCCGTTACCTTCACACGACGAGCTTTCTTGGGTCGTGGCGAACCAGCTGTCTTCCACTGCGAAGGTGGTCCACTTCATCACCACTAATGGTTGATTTAAAAAAAAAAAAAAATGTTGCAGTTTTCCCAAGTTTATGGCCGAAATACTACGCACACGCGTTGTTCTAAATCTACGTTCATAATGAAATCCGACAAGACGTCATAAAACACTTAGTTTTAATCTTGTCTATGACACATACGTTTTTCTAATATATAAAGTTCGATAACTATGGCACATATTAAAAAAAAAAAAACGGTTTACCTACCTACCTACTATCAGTCACGATACTTTTTGATTGGACCTCGTATTCATAAATACGGTCAATGAGCTTCACTCACTAAGCCCCCCGCCCTCCCTGCGGATGCCGCTGTGCTAATCGCATCGTTATTAATAAAATGCTTAATTATGCATCGACCGTAAAAATCGGACGCGAAAAAAAATGGCAAATTGCACATTGTCAGAGTAGCAAGAAAAAAAAATAAAAATAAAAATAATAACAGTAATGCGTGTATCGGAATGTGTCATCTCGTATAATTAGCAATCGTACAGAATATCCTGTAACCTCATAGCGGTCTTGAACGCCGCTATTTAATTTCATTACATTTAATGTAAATTTAAATATTTCATTTTGCATAAAACACGAACAAAGACGTTTTCAAACACTTAAATTAACCAAATAAATTTATTTAAACATAATGTTAACATACATGTTATACGAGTTTAATTTTTTTTTAATGATATTACTGTTTTATTATGTAAAGTATAATTATTTATTTATTTAAACATTTAGTTTTCAAATAAAACACCTGGACGGATATTTATATTTAATTCGAGTGACTTTACTATACTTGTTCATCCTATTTGGTTTCGTTGTTGTCTTTATTACACTCGGCTGCATTTTACGTGCCGTACACCGTGGTGCTTGCAGACATGATTTTTCGCAGTAATTACATAAAACACCAGTCTTGTTGTTTTTATGCGGTCCGCAACTATAGCAAATTGGTCTGACTTTCGACGGATTTCTGTATTTCGAGAGAAAAATATCAATGTCTTTCGGTAGACATCGTAATTCGGATCTTTTATTCAAGTTTTCCTCCATCAACGCCATTGCTAGTTCAAAAAGATATTGTCTGCTGGCGTACATTTTTTCTGGGTTGTTTGCAAGCAAAATGTTTAACGATTTTATTCCAGCAATGTCAAGTTCCCGAAAAAAAAAATTACAACTGGCCGCCTTTTAGTTTTCCTAGCTGTAGTATATGTTGAACACATCAAATCCACTGTATTGACTACTCCTTTCGTGGAATTATAATCGACAATTTGAACGGGTTTTTGAGTTTTTTCATAAGAAAAGATTACAATAGCACTACTTTTTTTCTTTTTTTGTAACGTAAGAAACTAGTGTTTTATCATATTGGCAACCAACCAGTTATACTGGTTCCAGGCATGCGATTTTTGTCACGTATAAATTCTGGAGGTACTTCTCTTTTATTCCTTTTTAGTGTTCCTAAGAACGCGAATCCCGCGCCCAATAAGTATATTCGGCTAACTACTAAAATAGTTGTTAGTGGTCAGATTTCGGTTAGAATTAATTATTGGGGTAGTCATTCTTTTGCAAATACCAAAAGGCATGTTAGACGCCATGTGAGGCCTATAATTTTGCATACCACAGTAAATATCTAAATTGAAAGTATACAAAGTTCGGGCGTCACAAAGTGTATATATTTCGAGACCGTATTTGGCAGGTTTTTGACGCATATGCTGTATTAAACCACATTGTCCACGAAAAAAAAAAAACAAGCATTTCATCAATAGTCACAAATTCGCCGACACTATAGCTATTTAGACAGTTTTCTACAAATTGTGTATGGAATTCACGTATAGGTGCTAATTTTCCGAACTGTAATCGTTGGTTCCTTGAATTTATATCATCAAACCGAAGAGATCTCATTAAAAAATAAAACCTATGTAGACTAAAAATAGCTCGTAAAATCATCATTCCTGTTCTATTATTAGTCCAAAATTCTGAAGCATTGGAGCGGTTACCTTTTTTTTACTGCAATCAAAAAGAGAGCACCTAAAAGTGCCATTATTTGTGTTCGTGTAGTTAACTTGTAGTCTCCTTCCCAAGATGGTTGGTTTTCAAACAACTCTTTGACTATGAATAAGTTTGTATAATTCACTATATTATCGATAATTTCAGAAGTTATTATTTGTAAAAAAACTCTCAAGTGGTGTTTTACACTGCCGAGCAATTACTTTTGGGCCAGGAAATGTGTTCACAATATTTTTAGATTTTGTTTTTGAACGTACAGATACAGTATTGTTTGACCATAAAGTTTCCCCATCCTTACCTATGAAAAACCTCAGATTATTTTAATTTTGGTCTTCGACTGAATCATCACCGCTATCGCCAACGTGACAGTCTTCGTCAATGAATTCAGTCTCAAAATCCGGGTCGTCAATAATATCATTATCTACATCCCCGTCAGAAATATCAAGGAGATCACGGCAGATTTCTTCATAATTACAGTAATTTGCCCTAAAAAAAAAAAATAAAAAAACAAGAACAAAAAAGATATAATGTTATTTTTTTTTTACGTTATTCGTGTATTTTCCATTTACATAATTATTAAGTATTATATTAGATATTGATATAGTTTAACATGAGAAATACATTAATTTTTTGCTACTTACATTTTAGGGTCTCCGGTTTATTGACGATAAAACGTAAAACAATTTTAGTCGCGCCGCGGTGTTTGCGCCGCACCGTCATCCAATAACGTGCACAAATACTTTATGACTGATTACTGGCCACTCTTATTGTACAGATGAAATTGATAACTATTATTGCAATAAGTTTATAATTATATGGCGTGGGAATAGCAGGGGGTCATACTAAGCTGATCGATAGTTATAAATAATGAAAACAGTTTTTCCCAAAGAACACCGCGGGCGTGACCGCTAGGAGGTTAATAATATTCAAGAGCCCGTAACTGTGTAAAAAAAAAAAAAAGAAAAAAAAGTACTGATAAATCGTTTAGAAATGCGTTCTAAACCACCGCAAAAAGTACTCCGAACTATATTAAGTGCCTAATTAGTTAAGAAACCAAATGTCCGTCATAAAAACAAAAATCGAAAAATAATAATAAGAAGAAGTTTATTCGATACCAAAAAAAAAAAAAAAAAAATGTATTACTGTTCTGAAATTTAATAATTTTATCTTTTTCAAACTCGAATAACTTCTTTTGCAACCAACGTTGCAACCGGGCAAGTTAGAAGGCTTTTTTTTTTCATTTTTTTTATTGTAACGAAATTCATCTCAATAGTACACTGGGGGCAATGGTTAGTTCAAATTTACTTAAAATTAAAACAAATTATGGCTCGTAAGTTGATGCACTAGAAAAACGCATACATAAGCGTGCACTTATGCACTAATAAAATGCAAAATATACATTATAATATGCATTTAAAAAAGTTCGGAAATATGCACTAAAACTCTGAAAAAATGCACATGTAAATTGCGCAAAAAAAAAATAATAATAATTCAGTTTATTAGTTTATTAAAAGTTATATTTTATTTATGTTTAATATTGATTTTAATTGTCTTTCTTATTTTTACCAATCTTGATTTTTTTTTTTTTTTTTTTATTGAAAACTGTAAAACTCATATGTAAAAATGTCGGAGAAAGTAAATGAGAAATAATGATTTTCTCGATTAATTATAGGGACATATGCGCTAATAACTCCCTAACAATCTACCGCATGCCGACCGTGCCGAAATACTCAAATTATGCAAAAAAAAATACACGCGCAATTAAAATTTGCATAACTCACTATTTGTACTTCACATAGCATATGTGTTCTTGTATGGCAAAACAAAATATTGCACACGCGTGAACCTACGAGCGCCGGCGTTATATGCGAAAGGACCCCCCCCCAAAAAAAAAAAACCCTTTCTGGACGCGCCACAGTCTCTCGCCACCCCCTGCCCGCTAAGCGAAAACAAAAACAAAAAACCCTCACATTTCCCGACAAAATTCGAACGAAAGATAATAATATTTTTTTTTTATTGTTATAAACCGCGTTGGCCAACTCGAGTTGCGGTCACGAAATGTGTGTAAAATGTGCAACGGAGACAAAATATTGTTTTATCATTAAAACGAAGTGAGCAGCTGGCTAACCTGACCGCCGCGGCCGTTGGTTGAAGTGCCGACGTGTTTTCTGCATAACACTGAACTGTCCAAATAAAAAAAAAAAAATTAAATTGCGTTGTACACCGATGTTTTACGTCACGCCGCCGCAGTGTAAATATGCTATTATATTATAAACTCGTCTGTAGCGAACGAGCGCCGAATAATTTTTTTTTTTATTATTTTTTTTTTTTTTTTTTTTTTATATAAACCGACGGCAGGTCGGTAGACGTATACGTACACAGTCAACGTCAGCGCGTACGTACAGTTTCCATTTGCTCATCGCGCCCGCGTTCGATTAATATTTGAATTGCACCGTAAAATTATTATTAATGGCTGTGTGCGCGTATGACTTCCGTATGAATACTAACACCGTCGCACCTAACAAATAAATTACGATTAGATTACAACGAAAAAAAAAAAAAAATAATAATAATAATAATAATAAAAAATTTGTTTTTACATATCGAAATTTGTACGAGGTAAAAAAAAAAAAAACCAAAAAAAATTCCTTTTACGTTACGGCGGAAAACGTAACCGCGGTAAATTATGTCGTTTTCCCGAAAATCGGTAAACGTTGTTAATATTACAGATCTAAATTGCCATGAAAGTTATTTTTTTATGTACAATAAATGTCCGCCGATTGCGGATTTCGGAATCCAAAAATCCGGAAGTTTAAAAGATCAAAAAAAAAGGGAATATTATTATCTTCAGTAATAATTCGCAAATAAATAGTTCGACTAAAATAAAAAAATAAAAAAAATAGATAATAATAGCCAAAATACAATGCAATTATTTTATTATTTTTTTATTACGAAAGCAGTTTTAGGTACACGTTTAGGTATATCTATACAAAGATAATCGAATACCGACAAAAATTCAGTGTTTTATTATTTGTCATCGTTGACCGACAAACTCGGTAAATGACGTCGGTAATGCGTGTCTGTTAAATTTGCGTTTAAAACTAGGTGGTTTTTTTTACAACATTTTTACCTACACAACTTTGAACCGTTGTGGCAAATGACGTTGTTTACCGAATTTCGTACTTCACCGTAAATGATACGCGCGAATAGATAAAAAAAAAAAAAAAATACAAAATATATAGTTAAAAACTTGCCCGGAGCACGAGTTTTCTATATATATTTTTTGTTTACTTGTATTGCACATATACGAATTTTTTTACATTTATTTTATTTTTAAAAATAAATTGTACTGTGTAAATTGTAATACACGTGTAGTGCTTGTTTTTTTTTCCTGTAAATAAAACTTTTTAACGATTAATACGCGTTGTGTTGTTACCGCTCCCCACCACCCGGGAAAGCACGTCGAAATTTAACGATGGTTTGTGCTTAATGTGTATAGGAATTACATTTTTTTTTTTTTTTTTTTTTTTAGTGGTGCGATTTAAGAAAAAATCCTACGCCAATTATTAGCATATCAAAATTGTACACTGGAAATGAAACTAATATCATATTTTTTTTTTTGATTATGACCGAAATTGCGGTGCGCCCTAAATATACTGTTGTGATTTAATATTTTTGAAAACTGTCGTATTGCGTACACCAAACTTTGTCGATTATTTACACGGTTTAGCTAAAATTAAAATTGAGAAAAAAAAAAAAAAAAACGAAAAATGCCATGTCGTCGTTCGAATATTGTCGTAAGTCGCAAGTCGTCGTCTTGTTATCATGGTTGCCCGTTCCTTTTAACAATGCGCACGTAACGGGGAGTACAAAAAAAAAAAAAAATAATAATAATAAATAAAAAACCGGAGATAATAAATTAACTATTATAGTTATAATAACGGTCGACGGTACACGCGCGCCTATAATATTATAATTAGCGTTTGATGTATAAAATATTCCATATTATATTATATTTCCCTTTGAAATATTGTACTAAATTGCGAAATATTGATTATTCTCTTTTTGGTTTTTTTTTTTTTTTTTATTATTATAAATTTGACCTTATTACTTTATAATTATGTATCGTAATATATAACGGCGGAAAAAAAAATACCAATAATACATAAACGTAAAAAAAAAATATATATATATATATATATACATACATGTATGTGCAATACGGATAAATAAAAAAAAAAATGTGTAGAACAGAAGATAAAAAGAACATACATAGGTAAATCCGACCGGTTTCGATTTAAAAAAAAAAAAAAACATCAATTATTATTTATACTAATACTCCAGGATTTGTTTTTTTGTTTTTTTTCTTATTTTTTCTACATACTCGTATTTGTTTTTGTTTTTTTTTTTTTGAATTTGTTTGCATTGCAAATATGTATTGCGTTACAGTTGAAACCCCGAAATCCGTCTAGTTTCCACAAATGCATTTTCGTTACAGCTGGTTTTTGATTATTTACAACTAGAATTAATCTAGACCTTCAACGTCCGAACTAGTTTGATCCTACTAATTTCGTAGTTAACAACTATAGTTGCGTCTGAAATATATTGATAAAAATTATAACTATCCGGGGAAAATCTGATTATATGGATAGGACATTGTGATAAAAACGTTCAAAAATCTGTATACAACATTAGGATTGGTCAGTAGCTATTTTCCATACGACTTACTGAACAATTATTATTATATATTTGTACAAAAACCAATAATAAATAAACAATAATGCATTTGAACAATATGTCTAAATGTAATATTTTATACAATTTTCAAACGCTGTAAGTTTATAACGCACGTGTTTGTTTTCGGGATGATTTCAGCGACCGAAATAAACGCCCTGAGACTCGAAATAATGGACGGCGTGAATCAATTGCTCAAGTTGCCGTTGATCTCGTACGTGATCGACAACACTAAGGCGGTCTTCAACCAGGTATAGTATTATATTTAGACGTTGAAACGCCGTTTTGACGGTGAAATTGCGGACGTCTAATATCGAATATAGATTATAAGATTATAGAAACCGACTAGATATAGCCCGAATTATAGGCGGAAGTCGGGAAGAGCGGGCTTTAGCCCAATTGAAATTTCAATAGCACCCCCCCCCCCACACATACACACACACACACCTCAACCTAAAACATCAGATTATTCCTCTATTTCAGTGTTTCCCAGCCTTTTTTCACTCAACGCCCCCTAAATCTCACACCTCCCCTAAAAAAATCTAAAAAAAGATTTTTTTTTAATAAGCTATTACTATTTAATTAAAGAAAAAATATAATTTAACATTTTAATGCTACAATTTATAATTACAGTATATAATAACACAAAAAATACTTATATAATTAATGATTGCCCTAAGGTTGGTGGTTTCTTGCTAACGACACTATATCTGGCTCAATAGATGTCTTAAATCTCCTCTTTCACATACTTCTAATTTGTTAGCGCCCCCTTTATAAAAACGCCCCCTTCAAAATAAAAAATGCCCACGTTGGGAATCACTGCTCTATTTCGTTTGTAGTTATTATTTGTTGTTCCATTCGCATTCGATAACATTTCCGGTGTATCGCACAACGGTAAAATCGTACATGATATTGAACTTGACTTTCGTGAAACCTCTGGGGCTTCGGTCTTGTATCGGCGTATACAAGACCAAAGTTTGAACATGACCGCGATATCAGTAGTTGCTATCGCATCAACAATTCGATCCCGATATCGGAATTAATAATACATTTTGTTTTTGACGATTTTGTCTTATTCACTTATTATTGCTGTGCCATTAATTCAATTTCGAATGCATTAGCCAACATTTTCTTTGTGGTGCAGCGTTGTCGCGTCCGAACCAAACCGATCAGTTATAAAACGTATTCATTTTCGTTCGTAACAATCGAAATAAATTTTAACTTGTTTATTGCGTCGCGTGTTAAGGGCGAGAACCGCAAACCAACAAGATATTCAACAACAACAAGAAGAAGAAGAAAAAAAAAAGACACGTGCGCGGTATACACGTCTACGAATTGGCTATTGATTTTAGGATCTCGGACTTATCTTGTATTCGGTGCCCGAAAATCCCGGTTCGCCACCGTGTGCGCCCGTGCGATTGAGGAACGGACCCCGTTAAGTGGTGTGAAGTCGGAGGCGACGGGACACGGGCAAACCGTATCGATTTGAAAGAGGACGCCGGTGCCCGCAAGTGCCCTGCCGGTGACCGTCACCGTCTCACAAACGCACGACCGCATAACGGATTTGCGTTCAGCAGGACCGATTCCGTGCAGTTAGTTTTCATATCAAAGTGAATCATTGGCATGGACGCACATTGAACAGGCCCGAGGCGAATCATTTTGTCGTCCCTACAATACAAAATAGAAACCAAACTCTTTGACCCCCTCCCCCCCCCTCGTTGCCGTTGAAACAATGCTGTGATCGTATTTGCGGCCGAGTAATCGTGTTGGGCATAAAACGGTTACATTATTACATTAAAAATGTCGTTTCAATCGTAAATTGGATAAATTTGCATTTCCATCATACGAGTACATATTTGTACATTGTTTTTTTTTATATCTACGTCTAATTACATTTTTACGGAAAAAAAACCAAAACCTAAACTTTCATTATGCTTAACAATAAAAATTCAATTTGCAAAATATTAATAACCAAAAAAAATAAAAAACATTACATTATATGTTAGGACCGCAGTCCTAATTTATTAGGCGTGTTCCGCGTGCACGTTTTTATTGATCCGGTTTTAACCATAATTTGTCTACCAAAAATAATTTAAAAATCACGCATACGAGCGCCTCAAAAAAATTGAACGCACCTAGGCAACTGCCTGTGGTGTCCCTGCGGTACTCTACGCCGCCGGAGTGAATTGAAAACTGTTATCGGATTTAACGGCAATAAGCCATTTTCCTGCGAATCCCAGCCCTGGTAATAACATTATCTGTGCGGTATGAATATTTCAAATCTGGATATTTCGCGTACTCATGCCGGCGATGCAGAAATAATAATATAACCTATGATTAAATTTCAAATATTTATCGTGCCAACCGTGTTTCACACAATAATCCATGACGTGAACGAATATCTCGTGGGTTTACCGATCGAATTCGCCCTCCTCCTGCGTACGGCACACGACGAGGCCATTACGCTTCAGATTTTACTTATACAGCCGTTTTTTATATTCCTGTGATACAAACGGATTACATTATGTTGTTCGTTTTCAATCATTTTCCACGATAAAATCCTTGCGTTGGTTTAACTATTGGTTTAATGTCTATGTACAATTTCAGACGTTTAATTTTCGAGACAATTTAAAATTTTTTTTTCTTTAATTTGTACGTTAGTGTCTAGATATATTATATTTATTTTTTTTTTTTATTAAAACCGCATGCACAGCGTTTATGCTTTCTTATCCTATCAACAACGAAATTAGCGGAAAATACTATCAAATATTAAAACTTTTTTTTTTTCTTTAATTTCCAATGACCAAAAATTTATATCTATTTAAAATTTCCATACGTGACTTTTCAAGTATTTTACACATCGTAAAAAATTGCCTAGATAATTGTACGCGGACAACAATTGTATTACGACACGACGGGTTACATAGGAGGACAATAATAGTTTACCGTAAAACTATTTTAATAAAAAATGCGACTCGGGTCGGGTTTAACAAACGCCCGTCCGTACGATATATTATTTGTTTGTCCGTGCAGTATTACCCGAGACGTAGGGTAGTACCTTAAATCATTATCGCTGATGTTAATTTATTAATGCCGTTTCCTTTTTTAAATGTCTCAACAGACAAAATTACCTCTGCAATAAATAATTAAATACAGATCGATAAATTGTTGTCAATGTTTTGTCGAATAAATTTAAATTTAAAGTTCCCAGATCGTTCGTTTAATCGAAAACTATAATAGAAAATTATTACGTAATTTCCTCCTGCTATCTAATCAATAGGCGCGTAAGTATTTCGACCTATTGATTTCGCTCTGTTCGTATTTCTGTTTTTATAATATGTACGTGTACCCTATGGCGTTTTTACGAAAGCGAATTTTCGAGTAATGTTTTATTTAATTTTTTTTTTTTACGTTGCAATCGCTTCCAAATTACCAGAACTCAACCAAATCCGAAGATAAGTGCAACCGGTTACAGCAATAGGAATAATATCATATTTTTTCTGTTTTTAATTGAACCGCTTATTTTAGCATTTTTTTTGTCGTCGTCATCGTGTGTATTTGACTATTTAAATTCGTATCCACATGCTATTTTACACAATTATAATTATAATTGTATTCAATTATAATAACAAGATAAAAAAAAAAAAAAAGACATTAGATATTGTAGAATCGACGTTGGTTTTCTGTAATGGATGCAATTAATACGCTTTGTTTGTAACACGTGCTTGTTTTTTCATAACGCGAAAACCCGGTTTGTTAATACCGACATTAGGCGAACAGCAAACGTCCGGAGGACGTGGGCCGCTGCTCATGTCGTGTCCTTAGGTGTCGGTGGTCCGCAAAACCTTTGGTTATCTTCTTCATCGGGTTGCCTATCGTAAACGAAACGTTTCTAAAATTTGAATTAATTTAAATAATTTAATTTAAACAAAATAAAAAAAAAAGGCCATGAAAACGAGCAATCCGCGTACGGATGATTGCTATACGCCTTTTGTGGATTTGGCAAATGTTTAGGAAAAAGCAATACCTTTATTACGATAAACGGCGCCCTTTTTCATGAAAAAGTCAATAGTTATTTTCTAGCCATAAGTCACAACGTAATATATTCGCGATATCCGGAGCGCGTTTTCGACGTGTAAATTCAATCCATACAGTTGAATTTGTTTTACAAATTCAAATTCCCAACATGAATCTTGTAGTTTTTTTTTTTTTTTTTTTTTCATTTTATTAACCTTAATCTAACATTTCATTTTTCCGAACGCACGATGTTGGCCAGGACAAAACCGTTTGATAAAATTCGTCATACTGACGCGTGTTGTATGAGCTTCTCGACGTCATTTGAGTTTCGTATTGTTGATCGTAACTCAACCCGCAGAATATGCTTTTGTTGTACGTAATTCGGATGGACGGTTTGTCTTCTTTGCGGCAAAAAGTGGAAATTGTGTTGGTCTATTAAGAAATACTTTTGGCTTTTAGTAGTATTCCGGCTGTGTAAACGAAATTTTGATATATTTTAAACGACATTCCAACTTGTTTGGGGGTTCCTCTGCCCGGAGTGGCGTTCTTTTTGTAGATACGTTTAAACGATATTGTTCAACACGGGAATTACACCAGTGTTTTTTTTTTTTTTTTTTTTTTTATATATTAATATCGTTCGTCCAATAATAATAATTTAATTTAATTTAATTTATCTACGTTTAGCGTAGATATGTCCTGTACGACGGCGATTCGTGGGTTTCGACAATAATAAGACCGTACAAAATAGACAAGGGAATTATAGCTACCAATAGGTTATTGTTGTAAACTGTGTGTATGTGTGTCTACCTCCAGACTAGCAATTAAACGCAAAACTGTCGATTTCTGTTGAGTATTTTTTGTTCGACGTTCAAGGGGTTTCTGGTATGAGTGATTCGATTGTATTTATTGTCGATCGGTCCGTTTCCTGGTGCCAATATGACATTTTATTCATAAGCAAGCATTGCTTATTCGCACTTGTGAATTCGCACAGTTATTATACCATTTTAAAATTTAAATCCGTGAGTTACGGTTTTGGATCTGTACGACATTTGACGTAGTGATGCCGTGGAACGGTGTGCGGTTCGATTTAACATCGGGAAAAGGGGAAAAAAATACAACAAAATATTTTCGAATGCGGTAAGTCGCCAAAAATGTCAGGTGCCCACAGCTATGGTTGGTATCGTTACAAACGATATATTTCACCGTTTCAACGACGCGTTGACGCGTATTATTTTGCGAAATTTAAATGTAAATTTTTACCCCTGTGTAAATACACCAAACTATCGTATCGCTACGGTTGCGACAGTGGAAATGCGTTTGGACGATAATCCGTCTGATGTTTTGTCCGTTTTATTTTATATTGTTGTAGATTGTGTGGTTTTGCGAATATATTGACTTGAGTAAGAAAATACAAAATTTCATTCCTACGCTGGTCAAACGGGTCTACGATCTGACGTACACGTCGGTCGACAACGAAATGAAGTAAGTACATCACGGATAGAATAAGCCAAGGGGGGGAAAAAAAAAATTCATTAGTTATTTCCCCCCCCCACCGTTTCGTATCGTACAGAAGACAAAAAACAAAAACGATCGTGCGCGCGTTATAATTATATTTTTGTTGTTTTTTTTTTTTTTTTTTTTAGATACCACAAGGCGAAAACGAAATTTTTATGCAGTCCGGAAAAAGGGATTTTAGAACTGGAACAAAAGTTACCATTTTCCTGGCACGCGTTTAACGAAACGCCTAAATACGAAGTAATTTAATTAAATTAATTTATAATAATAATTTACTGTTCTTATAGGATGGGAATTCCCGCCGAGGGAATGGCAATAGTTATGTGTGTCGTACTGTTGTGTTTGTAAAACTTATTTCTACTCGTGTACATCGGAAACCAAACTGATCCAAATCGATACTTATAATAATGTGGAAAAAAAAAAAAAAAAAAAAGGTTACAATGGAAAAATATAAAAAAAAAAATTCCTACATTTATTTGTATAATCGTTTTAATTTCAAATCTGTGATATAACTCGTTATAATTGATAAGAATAAATATAATGTTCAATTTATGTTTATCCAAAAGAAGGATTAACCGAACTCTGCTCAGAATCGTTTTTCGTTTGCAATGTTTGTACCGCAGTAAACATATTAGACCAAATAACCCTTAAATATCCCACATTCCCAACTTCCTATACATGTTTTTTTAATTTTTTTTGCTCTTGTACAACGGTTTTATTTACGGTTTATTTTAGATTCTGAGTGCAGCGGAAAAGCTATTAGTTTTACTAAAGTAGATTTTTTTTTTTCCTCGGTAAACATTTTTTGGCATAATATTAAGTTCTTTGGGAATTGCGTAAAAATAAATACATAATATTAAAAATGTCTCGTATAATTTTTATAATCAAAATTGAAAATGTTATTATAATTTGTAAAACAGCCAAAAAATACACAAAAATATTAAAAATTCGTATAAAACGAGTCTTAAAATACGTTGTTTGTATTATGTTTTACTATTATAATTATTATTTGTTGTTTTTTTTTACTCTCATTAAATTTAAATTACAAGTTAAATTTTCAATTTATATTTCGAGCTATGGAAATTAATTAGTTTCTTTTTTTAAAGGTTTATAGTTTAATATTGTTTGTAATTATTATAGTATCGAAAACCAACAAACACCGAAATTAAACACCGAAATCATAATCGGCGTGTAACTAAAGCAGGGCATCTTATTTAAAAAATGGAAAAATGAAATCGAAATACAATATTTCGATAAATATTTACACATTTAACACACGTGTTACAATTTATGTGGTGGTCGTAAACGGTTACGGTTAACCTTTGTCTATAAATTAAGAACAGTACAGCGAAATTAATTATTTTCTAATGGTTAAAAGCTTTTTTCGTTTATCTATTATTATTATATATATATTTTTTTTTTTTTATGAAAGAGTATAAAACGCGCGTAGTTTCCCTCACTGTAATAGCGGTGAATTTAATACTAAGCTTAGTGTACAATATTATTTTACCGTATTCCCGAGTAACGTTCGAAAATATAACCATTATTCGTAAGTAAATAACTTTTTTCTTTTTTTTTTCCTACGAGCTCGTAAAACGTCGAATACCGACTTCTATATAACGAAAAATCCGCGTCTCGGACGAATAATTAAACAAAAAAAAAACCCCCTCGTCATCGTTTGTATAATAATCGTTACATAAATATACGTGATATTTGGCCCGGATCGATAAAAATCAATTAACACCGTCTTATTAATACGCCGGAACGATAAACGTTCAACGCCGAATATCCTAACGCGTGTAATATGCCTTTTGCAACAATGTGAACCGTAGAAAAAAAAAAATAAAAATAAAAACAAATTGAAATAAACGTCCAGTTTTCGTATAATATAATTCCAAAGCTTTGGGGCGGTAATTTCTCTTTTTAACAAAGTGACGCGTCGTCTTATAGAACGCTAAAACGAAGGAAAAAAAAATCATCCTCCCACCCGCATTAAACCTTTTATATTTTAAATTAAAACCATCAATTTATTAACACTCGGCTAAATGTTCCCCGAGGGCGGGTCGCATTGTCGGCATGTGACGTCTACACGAACGGTAATATTTTTTATTTCCTCGTCGCGCGTTTACTTATCGCACATTGTATCTACACACCGTGCGGATTGTAATTACGAGGGTTTTTTTTTTTTTTTTTGTTATATAAACTAACAAATTTATCTGGTGGGACGAGTAAAAATATATCCTGTAATGTAGCAGCTCAGCTGACGCACACCGGAGCGCAGGAAAACTCCTATTTTGAGTCTCTTAATGCATTTTCAAATGAATATTGTCGCTGTATAATTCGATTGGTTTTCATTTAAGTACACACAAACAATAAATTAGTACGTAAAAATTACCGGGTAGTAAATCCTCTTGACGGTGAGCAGGCGCCGCTCATCGAATATAAATAATTTTAATTGCGAATGTAAACAGTACGAATACAAATAAATAAGATTAAAAAAAAAAAAAAACGAAAAATTATTAAAAATACGTTTTTTTTTTTTTTTTTATAATTATATCAATACTCAATATTTGATATTATTTTAGTATTAATCAAAAAAAAAAAAATTTAAAAATACTACAATCGTATATGATATTATTATACTAACCGTAGGGGGTTTTTCTTATTGCGAAATATCAAATTATTATGTTTTAGGAAATTCCCGAGTACAAAATAGTCACTAAAATGTTGAGTATGTTCGCACCGTCGAACGTAACGTTTTGGTTTTTGTATTACAATTTAATGCCGTTCACGGACTACACGAATTGGCTTCCGCCATTCCGAGGTAAGGCATTTTATTTACAATCGTCATTACGAAAGAGCATATTTTTTTTTTTTTTTCTATTATTTTGTTTGTATCTATTAGCGAGGTTCAAAGTGCCCCCCCCCCCACGGTCCCATTAAAACTCGCGAAGCCCCCCCCAAAAAAAAAACCAAAAAAAAATCAATCATTTCTGTGATAATTTACCACCGGTTTGATACTGCATATATTGCAGACATTTATTTAGATGCCTACGGGTTTTTTTTTCGTTTTACCGCCGTTTAATACGTTGCGGTATTTGCATTTTTTGCACTTGAATTTTCAATTCCCCAATGGGTTTATCACAAACGTCAGACCACTTGTGATATGACGAATATTCCAATTGTGTAGGTGTCCAAATTGTATTTGGATTTCGATTTGAATGTATTCGATTTTAAAAGAAACCCCTTAATAAATCGCATATTTTTATACGAGCTCAATATCACCGGGGTATCATAAAGAAACTAATATCAGTTTATTACGTGACCGGTGTATTATCATCACAAAAAAAAAAAAAAAAGTGTTCATAAATATTTGCCTATTAGGTTTTTTTTTTGTTATATCCTGTCTTTACTTAGATTGTCGGTTTAAAATCCGCACGCCTTAATCGGTCAATAGCCGCGACACGAGTCGTTTGTTTTGTAAAAATTATTTTTCGTCAAATTTGATTTTTATGACTATAGTCACCGTGGTCAAAGGTAGACTAATAGTAGACACTATACATTTTGAATACCAAAAATCTCACAACAACAACAACCAAAACGAAAAATGAGTAAAATTTGTGGAGATATACATTTTTTTTTTTTTTTTTTTTGTGGTTCCTGTAAATTTAACAACGGCTTGTGGTGGTTATTTTTTTAACGAAAAATGCTATTATTATAATTATATGCGTGTACATGTAGTTGGTTTGAATTTATTGCCTATACAGCACACGCCATGATTGTCGGCTCGCAGCATTTCGTGACATTCGACCAGAGACATTACGATTTCAAGGGACAGTGTTCGTATTTGCTGGCCAACGATTTCGTCGGGCACGAGTTTTCGCTAGTGCTCAATTACGATTCGGAAAACCGGGGTCACTACACCATTATGTTGCTGTTGGACACCGATACGGTTTCGATAGATCTTCAGCGCAAGGTCAGTTGTAAAAAATTTCGGCGGGTGTTTCCATGATATGGGGATACCCATACGGATAATAATTACCAGATAATATTGGCCAGTGTAGCTGGACGTTTGTCCGGTTTTCCGAGCGGTTCATAACGCGGGTAACGGCGCATTACGTACCGAACCTCGACGGACCCGCCCGGAAAATCGGATTGTGTTTGTTGGCAGCCCCGGCAGAATAATTACAATTATCGTGATATCCGGAAACCGGTATACCGTAACCGCGGTACCGGTTATAATACGAGGTCTGTTCAAAAAGTTCCCGAACTATAAAAATAGAAAACTTATAGTATCGTAAACGTTATTCGATTGAAATATAATAAAGATAAGCAGCTATCTTTTCAATTGAATCTCAAATGTTTCGTGATATCTAACCGTAAACTGTGCGCGTTCAAAGTAGACGCAGTCGTGTGGTATTGTGCGATTTTTCAGATGAATAACATTAATACGAACAACGTATTAATATTAAATTTTATGTTAAACTTTGTAAATCTTTCACCGAGACTCATAAAATGTTGCAAAATGCTTATGGTGATCAGTGTTCAAGGACGTACGTCAGTGTTACGACTGGTTTAAACGTTTTAAAGACGGTCGGGGGAATCAGTTGATGACGACCCACGTTCAGGACGTCCGTCGACATCGACAGACGAAAATCACTGAAATTGTGCGGTCTAACAGACGTTTAACTATTCGGGAAATTGCGGAAGATTGTAACATATCGGTTGGTTCGTGTCATGAAATCCCGGTAGAAAAACTCGAAATGTACCGCGTTGCAGCAAAATTTGTTGACCTCGGTTGATGTCGCAAGATCGGAAAGACAACCGCGTGACCATCTGTCAAGAATTGTTAGATCGCGCAAATAATGATACGAGTGATGTTCATGGTGCAAATTATAACGGGTGATGAGACAAAAGTCCAATCATCACAGCGGGTTGGTAAATTTTCTCCAAGACCAAAAAAAGCTCGTCGGGTCAGATCGAACGTCAGAGTCCTGCTAACGGTTTTTTTTGACAACCTGGGAGTTATTCATCACGGATTTCTACCTGCAGGACAAACTGTTAACCGATGGTACTATCTAGAAGTATCAAAACGTCTTCGAGAAAAAGTGTGGAAGAAAAACTCATGGTTTCTCCATCGCGACAATGCTCCGGCACACACTTCCCTGTTATAGTTCGAGATATTTGCCGTGCTTCCTCATCCGCGATATTCTCCCGACTTGGCACCAGCAGAATTTTTTTTTTTTTATTTCCATAAACTAAAATCTCCGTTAAAGGGACAAGGATTCGTCGACGATAGACGAAATAAAAGGAAATTCGCTAACGGAGCTACGGGCAATTGGAGAAACCGCTTTCCCGGATTGTCTTCAACAATGGAACCGTCGTTGGCGAACGCGTATAAACCAAGACGGGCGATGTGTCTCAATAGCTCGTGTGGGTAAACACTATAAATAAAAACCCGAAACATTCGGGAACTTTTCGAACGGGCCTCGTAATATGCCGTTGTGTTGCCGTGGCAGCGTTACCGCCAATATTGGCAGTACCGTTTTACCGAAATATCGCGTGTTCGCCGTGACACGTACACGTACACACCGTGTCGTTTTCATTTTCAGGACGTGAGGGTTATGCCCGACAGCATTAAACAACTGCCGTTGCAACTCAACGACACGGTAATCTATTACGAAAACGAACTGCTCGTCGTGGAGAGCGAAAAGGGCTTATCGCTGATATGCAACATGAATTTCCAATACTGTACGTTCTACGTATCAGGTAATACCGCCGGTTAATAATTATTACGGTAATTCTAGTAGTAATAGTAGTAATAGTAATAGTAATAGTAGTAATAGTAATAGTGGTGGTGGCAGCAGCAGCAGTAGTAGTAGACAATAGGCAGGCATCGTTATAATTATTACGGCGAGTATATTGGCAACCGACGACGGCCCGAAGCGTTTGGCTGTGTCGTAAATAATTGCCATAATTAATAATCGTATATTTTTTTCTTACCGTATGCGTGCAGGAACCTCGATCACCGCGTATATTTTTATGGGGTTTTAAAAAAATAAAAATGAAAATCGATCGACTACTCTACAATTAGTCATTATCACGAGTGTTTATTGTATAATCCCGAAATTACCTAAAAAAAAAAAAAAAAAACGACTCGTTTTACGCGGGCAAGAACCGCTCGCAGTTACGGATGTTATATCGGGAAAAAAAATGATTTATATTAACCTTAACGGAATTATCGATGGGAATAAAAATCGAAAATTTTAACAGTTCACCGGTCAGAGGTTAGCGATTTAGGAAAACTAAATCGATCGTTTATTTATTTGGACGATTTTCAACATATTTCAACTGTATTATTATTATTATTATTATTTATCATATTTTAAATCATTTTTTTAATAATAATAATAGTTACTACCGACATTATGAAAGCAAAACACTTCTAGAATGTTACGGCGACGTTTTATTATGATAATAATATAAAATACATTTGTTTATTAGCGATATTCACTTGTAATAAAAATATTTGTCATGAATAAATAATTTATATTCGATTCGATACGAGTACACTATTTCCGATTCAAGTAATAATACCGGCACAATATATTAATATCGAAAAAAAAATATCCATGTGAGTACTCATATCCATAGGCACCGAGTACCCGGGGCTGAAGCCGCGCACGAAAAGCGTTAGTCGGGCCCTTTTTTTGTTTTTGTTTTTGTTATTACCAAAATCAATGAAAAATATACCTACAACTTATCTATTGGATACTATCGCCTACGTTTAATAAACCAATGATATCAAACTTGATAACAAAACAAAAAAAAAAAAAACGGTCATAGACAACCGGTAACAGTACGGTGAAATATAATAATTTAAAGTATTCAATGCTGTTTAATGTTTATTACATTTGTTCTGAGTGTGGCCATTATTAAGTTGTTCGATTAAAATCGGCGTGTATTTTTATTGACAAGAATGGACAAAAAAAAAATAAAAACCATCATTGTACTCTTATTTAAAATATAATAATAATGTAATCTAAATCTAATAAATAGGTGTTGAAGTAAATGTTTTATTCAATGTGATAAATTGACTTGCATTGATAAATTCAAACTGTTTTTAAAAATATTGGGTGGGACCACAGCTCAGTCCCCAATGACATTTCCAAAACCTGACGCCTATGTTCACATTAATAGTATCGCAACATGCTCCAACCATGTAGTGAACCACGAAAATAAGAGAATTCGCACCGTACGAAACGTTTACTTTTATTTTTTAGTCTGAAAAATGTTTGTATAAAACATAAAATATTTACAGATTCGAACACAATATATAAAACGAGCATTTTTGTATTTTTACGATATCGAAATAATTAAAACCGTACGTTTGCAACAGTGCGAGTTCTCATTTTTTTTTTTTTTTTTTTTTATTTGGTTTTGCAATATAATATCAAGACTATGGCCAGAGCGGTTTTATTTTACAAACTCGTTTTTTTATGCACAAACAATGCTACAAAAAAAAAAAAAAAAAAAAAAAAAAAAAAAAAAAAAAAAAAAAAAAACAATTTTCTACTGAGTTTCTTTCAGAAATCGCACACAAAAATAATTTTTTTTCATAATTCATTAGTAGGTAGGTAAACACATTTTGTAAGTACCCTCGATATGAACTAACAAATAATAAAACTCGTATTTCAAAACGAAAAACGCGCTCCTCCGACGAATACTTTTGCAATATGTCGAATTGCAAAGTACTTCATAATATTTATTAGAGTTAAACACAAGACTTACTTTGCACACCTACATTGCACGTCCTTACATCGTTCGTAGAATATATTTTAGACATTGCGGTGGTACAAAATAATCGGCCCATCCGAGTTGGGTCCCGACATCAAAAAAAAAAAACTCCAAGTATTATACCAGTTGGGTCCCGAACGTTTACAATCGGAGCAAACCATTTTCCATCTCGTTTTTACAGACTCGGGACTGTCTGTGATTTACTCACACGGTTAAAAATTATTTCGTTTGCCAGATTAATTCGTATGTTTGGTAGTAATTTAGCAGATGGCCTTCGGCCGTTTTTCATTAAGCCTAAATTCGGTTTTAGGTTAATGTATAGGTTAGAAATTGTACGAAATCGTTTTGACAAAATCAAAACGGTTTATAATTGTCGGCCATTTTTTTTTTTTTTTTTTTTCCCCCGTTATTTTATCAACTTATATCAGTTTGACCTTTTCGTTTTAATTCATTATTGCTCAATGCCTGTTTAATAAATATTCAGATTCCCGGTCGTGATCGTGTGCATCATAATTTGTTCGTTCATTTTATCGTTATAATATATTTTTTTTAAACGACTTACAAGTTCTCTGAACACATCGCCATCGTCGATACATAACGAAGATAATAAATAATAATACGAATATAATTATACAAATTGAAGAATTAACGAATATAATACGGCGTCACTAACGCTCTTTTCGTATCACTATCCTATTAATAAATTACCTATTAATTTTATGTATTACTATTTTGCCGATTAACTTTTTTTTCGAATTCCAAACTAATATTAACTAATTGTTAACTATTTGTTTTTATTATTATTATTGTCGATTACAACACTAGTCGTACTGTCTAAATTGACTCTGGTTGTATACGGCACGCAACTACAGAACGATACGCTAAATAAATAAATCAGCCCAAATAAATCGCAGAAAGTCTGTAAAAACGAGAAGACAAATGACTAGTTTTGCTTGTAGACGTTCGGTACCCAACTAGTGTACTGTCCGTTAAAAAGCCACTTGGGCCCGGGTGCAGACGAAATTATAATTTTGTACAAACGGCTGATATTTACGGTACGGGCGAATTTTAATCCACTCCGAGGTATACTGCTGTACTGAAACGATATTGTTATTTCTTATTATTTTTTTTAATTTTTAACGGTTTTCAAATTCATAAATAATTTAAGTAGTGTCCGTCCGTCGAAATAAATTAATCAGACGAAAAACCGATAAGAGCAACATAATAATATCCCGGATATTCCTCAAATGTACTGATAATGGTTGTTAACTGTAAACTCGGTTGATTTCCGAGGCAAATAATATATTGCGTGCCGGTTACGAAGTAATAACGGTTAAACTATAACATATTCGTAATATTATTATAACCGTTTGATACGTAATAAAATATTCGTAAAAATTATTTTACCAAATCCGACTCCGCAGACTACGTCCCTTGCTTACAAATAATAAACATTCTAAACTAAAAGTTAAAGTTCTTATGTATAAAACACTATTAAAACCAATGTGGACCTACGGTTCTCTTCAATTGTGGAGTTCTGCTAAGGTATCTAATACCAACAAAATCCAACAGTTCCAGAATATTGCTCTTAGAAAAATTACAAATGCTCCACCTTTTGTGTCAAATTATACCTTACATAAAGACCTCGCAATGAAAACTGTGACAGATGAAGCTGTAGTTTTCTACAAACGCTTTCATAACCGCCTACAAACCCATCAAAATCCTTTGATAAAGAGCCTCTACACTCAGACCATTCCGGGAAACCCCGGGCGTCGCCTAAAAAGGAGCGGGTGCCGTGACTTGCTATAAATATAAAACGAAGTTCTAGACTCTAGACAGCGTTAATTCCCAGCCAAGTGTCACCAGTGGGTGATTTCTTAATTCATGATATTCATGTTTTTTTTTTTTTTTTCTAAATTATAATATCATATATACTTATTGTGCTACGTTGTACAGATTGTGTATTTCAATTGTATTAAAAAAAAAAAAAAATTATTTGTACCGCTAAGAGAAAGAGATAAGAAAACGCCGAGTTCACGAGTTCCGTTATCATATTGGAATAATAAAAAAAAAATAATACAATGTTTAGTTGCGATAATTATAACGTTGTATCGTACACATGAAAACCTATTAATGTTTTGCAAACATAACTGTACAGAAAACGACAAACGATAATAAAAATATATCACACGACGAAACAACACTAAACGAAGAAGTATACAACGAATATCATAACGGAATAATTTAAATCTATTCCCGACTATTTTCCTGAACGACCTTTTTACCAAACGTCGCTTTTTCCCCAAATAGTATTTTGCCCGTATTAATCCCGGGCAAAAAAAAAAAAAAATGTATTACTATTGTAACAAACACACATTTTTAAGTTTCAGAAATTAAATTACAAATGTGAAATAATTCACATCAAAACAAACGTGGTAGTAAAACGCCAAAATTATCGCAATTGTCAGGTTCAAATCCTACTTAAATATTTGCTGTTTTTCGTTTCCCCCCCCCCCGTATTCTGGAAAAACAACAATCGGTCAAAAAGGTGTTCGGCATAAAAGACATTCGGGGGGAAAAAAAAAATACTAGAAAACGTTTTGATATACCTTAAAAATAATAAAATGAAAACAAATTTGCTTTCATCCTTTTTCCATATTCACACGTTGACAAAATTGTTTATCAGTACAAGTTTTATCTCGTACGATCGAATATAATATTGTCAGCAATTTTATTTATAGTAACTTTTAACCAAACGATAATATTTTTTTTTTTTTTTTTTTTTAAACCGCACATTTACCCAGACCATTTTCAAAGATGCCTAAATGCACTGTAGAATTTCGTGCGATCCATTTCTGTCTGCTGTTTGTGATAAAATTACAAGACGAGCGCTAGTTCGTGTTTGTACTCCAACGCTTATAAAGCATACGAGTTTCGGAATTTTGTTTGTTTTAAGATAAAAAATATATTACAGTAGACTATCGTTACGTTGAATCATAAATGAGAACAAAGAGAATGTAGCGATCGAGATATTGAGTTTTGTTCAAAATTAAAAATCTATTAAATAATTAAAAATAAAATAATTTTAGTACGTATTTTTCGTAATTTCGTCGTATATTGTTGGTATTATTAAAATAAGTTTTTTTTTTTTTTTTTTACGACCTCTATTATGATGGACGGTGTTTTCCCAATTCGATAACGTGGAAAAAATTACGTTATCATATTTCGTGTAAGTACATTTGTTGTCCATTTCCACGTACCTTGTACAAAATGTGACCGTCAAATTTAAGACGAAAAATCCAATCAATTGGCATTCAAACCGCGAGTTGTTGGTGCCTCTTAATAAATGCAATGTAATGCGTTCACTGCAGCGGTTCCCAATCCTTTTAGTTGTGCGGACCACCAATTTTGTAAAAAAAAAAAATATATCTTTGAGGCCCACCTATATACGTAAGCACACATATAATCTATTATATACATACGGCAGTTGTTAGAAATAAAAAAAACAATTGTTTATTGAGAAAAACACCATTACAATCTGTTAATAACAGACGAACTACATGCGATAAAATCACATTGAAACGTTCGATAGGGTGTTGATAATATTGATAAATATTATTGTAACCAGAAATATTATTAGGTATATAATAAAAAATACGTAATAATATTATTTTAAATATTTAATATTTAATATGGTTCGGGGACCACAAAGTGGGCCCGTGGGGTCGGGAACCGCTGTGGTTTAGTCGTTTTCGTGACCGATGGAAATGACCGCGGGTACAACATAAGCGGTATTAGCGTTGTAGTCTGCCGCGTGTATCCGCCGCGCCCGGGTTAGAACGACCGGAATTACAGTAGGTATACATTGTTATTTTACGTTGTAATAATTTTCGTAGGGTAAAGTCATAAAAAAAAAATTTATACGCTAATGACGGAGTAAAAACTTCACGGCGAAGTGCAGTTTATGTTTGCTGACAGTAACAGAATAATATACGTTACTGACGCGGCGGCTGTGCAATCATGTACGGGTACTTTATACGTACATTAAGTCACCGAATCCCCCCCCCACCCGGTAACACTGCGCTTTTTCATTCCTAGTAGAGTACATTTTTTTATACAATCTATACTAAAAAGAAAAAAATACAATACGTATAGTGTACGATTTTAAATTAAACGCAATGGCTGGGGTGTCTCGAGGGAAGAAACTCACATCCAGTGAGAGGGTACTTCGTCGTGAATTTACATTTACTTGTGTATTAAGTATATTCACAGTAAGTTTTACTTTGTAAGGTCACGGGGCCATTGTCGCTTGAGTCTTCTGGGAGGATTTCCTGGGACGGAGGTAGATAGTAGGTTTTCGATATGGGGATTGGTGTGATTTGGTGGAGACGAAACCTAAATGTTGAACAATACAGCTTGGCGGCGTCCAGTGAATTTAGGGATGTGAAGAGTTAAATGTGGTTTGAAATATACGGAGGAGCCGTTGGTTAAAAGCCGGAGGATTTTCGATTGAAACACTTGTACTCGTTGTGTGTGTTTGAAATTTTCGCTGAGCCCCAGAGGTGAATTCCATTAGAGCCAGATAGGCTTAAGAAGAATATTGTATATTTATTATAATTTGGTTTCGAGGGATAGTTTTGAGAATTTGCCGAGAATATGGCTGAGAGGGTAAAGTCGTTGATTTAATTTTGTTGTGCGTGTATGTTTAGCCCATGTTAGGCGTTTGTCGATGATGGTTAGACCAAGTAGAGTAAATATATTTAACTTTACGCGATCCGTGACGTATAAAAAAAAAAACACACAACTCTTGTCCGTACCGCCCTCGGTAAACAGTCGAAATTACTATTAGTGAACCGCGGCGAAGAGCGTCCCCCGCTCGATTTACGACGATTTTCAACGTAATACAATGACACCGGGTCCGAAAAATCCAAATCGTCTTCAACGAACCAAAAAAAATCACTATTCCTTATTGACTTGGCCGAAACGTTTACGTTTCAAAATCGAATCGCTAAATAAATACTCGTAGTTATTGTAAATTTCATCGGGGGTGATCTCTTATAGCGCCCGCTCCCCTACTGCGCGCGCCGCCGTGTCCACCGACCGCGGCCCGACAAACTATTAAATTACAACCTTTTTTTTTTTTTTTTTTTTACAAAAATATATAACTTTATACATTTATCGAAACATTTAACGGATATAAAATAAATTATCGATTATTGTTCCTTTCTTCTCCTCCTATCGCTTAGCAACGTCAATTGTGTTATTGGACATGTTTCAATAAATAACTAGATTTACGATTTTATACTATTACAATGAATACTATATTTAAAATGCCTAATATATTCTATTAATTTTTTTATGACAATTTTGAAAATTCCTTGCACGGCGAGATAATATTTTTATTTTTTTTTATTTTCTATTGCCCCCCCCCCCCACACCTTGCCGGTAAACTGTACTAAACGGACGAGCGAATCGTCAAATAAAAACGTTGGAGATGTGGAAAAACCACTCGATTTTACCAGTACTCCTGTGGGAGGGGTTATTATATCGAAATATTTACCAATTTTTTATTTTTTTCACTTTGTATTCCAAATCCCTAATTATAAAAAAAAAAAAAAAAAAAAATACCAAAATGAATCAAGCTAAGAGTTGCTAATGGGCGACTGCTTAATCAAACCCTTCATGTCAACATCCACCCTTATCATATAAGCTTATTGTGCGTTTTATATATAGATTGTTTATTTAAAATAAAAAAAATAAAAACTTTGTATACAGGATGGTATTTCGGGAAGACCGCGGGCCTGTTGGGCACACTGGACCACGAGCCCAGTAACGACATGCTGTCGTCTAACGGTTATTTGGAACCGGACCTGTACAAATTCACCGAGAGCTGGTCACTAAACGAGAACAGTTGCGGTTCGTATTTGATCAACCAGAGGAAACCGCCGGCCAGCGCTCAGATCGTAAACATATGCGACAGTTACTTCAAGCACAAGACTTCGCCGTTGTTCACCTGTTTCTCCGTGGTGCGTACAATTTAATAATAAAAAAAAAAGAACAAAAAAAAAAAAAAGGCTTACATACGTCGCACCATAAGCGATTGGTCCAACTGGTGTAGGTGGGAAATTGAAAAGGTAGTACATAGATAGGAATTTAATTTATATCCGTGCGAAACGATAAATTGCTAACGAAAAACGAAGTAGTATTAGTCGTGTTTTTTCATCGTTGCCATAATAACCTAGAAATCAACATAATTAAAATATGAAATAATAAAACTCGTGTTTGCCGTTTTTTCGTCATTTGTTGGTAGTTTTTTTCTACCGCGTTAAAAACTTAATGGGTATATCGAAAAATGACAAAACTGGACAAAACTTGTTACCGGGAACGGTATTAGAAGTGTACAGATTAAAGAAAATTAAAAAATAAATAAACATATATGTAAAACCACTCTTCTGTACAGCGTAAAACCTCGAAATTGGCCAATTTATAAAAAAAAAATAATCAACAATTTTCCGTTGTATTTAATCGCACGAAATAAACAAATCGCGTAACATGTATTGTTTTTTTTTTTATTATAAAATTCAAAAAATAATAATATAAAATCACTCAAACGGTGTATTAAATATGTTATTTGTATTTGTGTATACGAGGAATACATATTACAGTGAGTATTTAATGCATATACTACAGCTGCCGTAACAAAAAAACAACGGAAATTTTAACGGAATTCAATTTTTGTCCGCTGCAAATACGGATAAGAGAAACGACCGGGTGTTATTTCAGTTTGATATATTATTATATTATTCTTAACCGTTGTTCTCAATGGAGTATTAAGAGGTAGGTTTGTATACCCTAGGCGTGCGCGTTCTTATACGCGTCTAAGGTATTTATAACAGCAACGCCGCTACAATGGACTTCTTAGTGTACTATGGATTACCCGCAGGAACGATATCGGAGTCCTGCAGTATATATATATATATATATTTTTTTTTTTTTATATATATATACGAGTAGAGATTTATTTTCGTGATTAGAACGCGCACGATTATTTACTCGGGTTACGGAGTTTACAATTAAATTTATATTTTGAAAAGATCGCGCGTTCTCCAGTGTTCGTATATTAGAGGGTTACTTGAGTTGAACCGACTCCGCGAGACCGGCAAAAAAAAAAAAAAAATCGACAGTTCGATTTGTAGGACTTTGTGAAAAAGTCACCCTCCCGGATGGTGGGTTTTTTTTTTTTTTAAGAGAGGGGGAGTGTAGGAGTACGTCACATTTGGCCGTCGTTGAATTACGAGCATGGTGCGACGCGGATTAACTGCACTTTAAATCAATTTTAACTGCAACAAAAATGTATTTTGTGTTTCCAAAAGGATTACGAACACGAGTATCCCTTCCCGACCTATCCCCATTTACCGGTCAAAATCAAAACCGACCCGTAGGCCGTAACACAATCATAAATATCGTCCGCTTTCAGATAAATCCAAGTCCATATTATAATCTGTGCCTGAAGAACACCAACAGAAACGAAACGTGCACGTCGGCGACGGCTTACAGCGAAATGTGCTCCATCGAAAACCTGCCGGTCCGGACGCCGTCGAATTGTGTCAGGTTAGTGTTATAAACTGATATCGTACGGTTATCGGATTTCATAGATTCTGAGTGGAGCGATATAGCGTTTTTTTTTTTTTTTTTTGTATCTGTCTGTCTGTCTGTCTGTCTGTGTACGTGATTTCGAACCGACAACTATAGTTCCTATTGAAAAAAAAAACTCGACGGAATGTTTCTGATTGAAATTTCTAAACTATAGTCGGTGCGTTGAGGGGGTTGTGTTTTGTATTGAAATCCATCGTATTTTTATTTTGAGGAATAGTAGGTAACGAAAAACGCATTTTCGACCAAATAACTTCGGTCGTACTCGATAATATAAGGATCAACCGTTATATTAATTGTATACCCGTTTCGGATTTTCGTGAATGGATTTTTTTATTTTATTATTTTGTTTTCCCCTGACCTAACGACGTCTCGCGAAACAGGTGTAGCACGGGCAACAATTCGGAAATCACCGAAGGCGAATTTTTGCGTTTCAACGGCACTCAGATGCCCCAGTCGGCCGACATCGTGTTCATTGTCGAGGCCAAGGAGTGCAACAGGAATTTCACGGAAAAAAGGAACGTGCACACGCTGCTCACCATGATCGTCAAGGAACTGCACGACGTGGGCATGACGAACAACAAGTAAGCCGAGAACGATATCATTTTTTTTTATTTATTTTTTTATCATTACATTACAATAGATATAAGATATACGGTAGAACCGGCGGCGAGGTAGTGATTCCACAACGGCTTTAGCCTGTACAGCTATAGGCAATAAAACAATGTATATTATCCATTAATTGTGGTTATACATTATAATTATTTAATATTTAGTATTTATTGGGTATTTCTATCAGCGTTGTTGTCAAAACGCAGTGATATAATGATCGGAGGCGTGTCCGAGGGTATCGGCGAACTGTGCCTACGCCGGGGGCGCAAAATCGTGATGAAAATGGCTTCAAAAGTGATATTCTCTACCTTCAGAATTGCATTTTTTCGTTATGCATATTGAAATGCGTATGGTTCTGTCTGATTGTACACACTACAAATCGGTCCACTGACGCGTTTACGAAAAACCCTGGAGGCAAAACGCCCATTTGTTCAAATGTCTAATTACGCCTAATGTCTGTATGGCGGCCTGTGCATAGCTAAAACACCTAACCAACTCCGATTGCCGAGTTGGCGGGAAAATAATTTATATAAAATATATCCGTTCCTGTATACAGAAGAACCTCGGTAAGTCAACAGTACCATGGGCGGGCGAGAAAGGCAGAGGCACCTCAAGGGGTGACACCTCATGGGGGGGAGCATACGCCGTCGATCACGTATACATTTTTTTTTCTTCTCTCAAAATTAATTAACTCTTTTCTTTCCTAAGACAAATAAAAAATAAAATACTTATATCTTATAAACGATATAAACTCGTCGTATTTGTACACATTGCAGTACATAGAGGTGGTATACGGTATAATATGGCGAACGGAAAAAATTAATTTTAAATTTACACTGAAATACAGATGTGCCGAATATTTTTCTGTTCGTGACGTTAAAACGCCCTCGTACCGGCACCGTGAATTGGAAATTCAAAGAGAAATGGAATTTCCACGGGCTCGTCGAGGTATCAAACGCGGCCTACCGGTGGTTTCAGATGATCGTGGTCGAAAAAAAAAATAAAAATCGATTTAAATCAGTTTCGTAATTGGGATACCGATCAATCGTCGTTCGCTTTTCACTGCTCCACACAAGGCGCCCCTTTGATCGCAACTGACGTTGCCGAATGCACGACCAACCAGCGAATAAAACGAAAAACGCGATAACGAGACAAAATTATCGGCCAATGGCCGCATTAGCCGGTCGACTGTAATACCCAACGATAAATCGCAACTATCTGCAAACTATCTGGAACACGGGATTTTCTAGCTATCCGTTGATTTTTCCTTTTTTTTTTTTTTTTTTTTTTTTTTTTTTGTCGATTTACTGGAGGTTTTCCGTAAGTAGTCGTATCGCAATCGTATTGAACGTGGCACCGCAAACCACCATTGATATACATTATTATACGCGTAACGACGTTCATTGCCCCCGAAAATTATCAGGCCCGTGTAAAAAATAATTTATTGTATTATTATGTTAGTGATGACGACGACGACGACGACGACGGCGGCGAGTTTCTCGATTCGTTTAGATTCGTATTGCATTACATTTTGTATTATTGCCACTAATATAATATGCAGTGATCCCGCGAACGTTGCATCAGAACGAAAAAAAAAAAAAAAGTAATTCAAATATATATATATAAAAAAAAAAAAAACAAGTCAATTCGAGCGGATCCGTTATAAATTACAATACATTATCCATAGTGTCGTGTGCGCCGGTGATTTTTAAAGCTAAAAACCCTCAAATTATGCAAATTTTATGGAAAATGCATTTCGAGGGCGTGTCGTCATCGTTGTAGCGGTTTATTTATTTTTTTTTTTTACACATATATATTTATAAATTCCGAGGCAAGTGTAATAACAATACAGCTCGTTTTAATGGGTCTCTTTTCCAATATTTTATATTCTGAGCGTAACGAGAAATCTATTGATTTAACTATGATGTGTGCTTTGTTTTTTTTTTTTTTTTCTTTTGCCCGTCTGGAAACAATTTTTCTACTGGAAATGTAAAATTTCGGATATTGTTGATGCATTGAACGGGTGATTTTTATATTTTTTTTTTTTTTTGATATCTCCTCGTAGTTTTCATTATAACGGAGGAAAACGGCAACATTTACGGTTTCTGTTATTTCCTTTTTAATTTTTTTTTTTTTTTTTTGCAATTCAGTTAAAAATAACATTGAAGACTCGAAACTTTCATCGAATACTTATATCGGCGCATTCGAAACGTGGTACGATTATCAAAATATTTTTTTTTATGTTCTTAAACAACTACTCGAATATGTCGAGTTTCTTTTTTGTGGATAATAATTGTGCGATTTATTTCGATCAGCTTGTTTAAGTTAAAAATCGTCGAAAATATCAGGTTCAATATTGTAATTTATTTTATTGTTGTAAATCGATTGTACTTTTAATATATATATATTTATCAAAGCATGTACAATCGAATTTCGCTCAGAATCGTTTTCTGTTTGAAATGATTTAGCGTCCTTGCCACTGGCTAGTCTTGTCAGAGACTATCAGTGTGCGAAACAGAGGTGAACGCAGGAAAAAATTTCGGGGGAGGTTTTTGACGAAAATATAAAATGTTCATAAATATCATTTTTTTTTTTTATTATTACTCTTTAGGTACTCGTATATTTACATATATATATATATTAATTTTTTTTTATTTATAAATCTCACGGGAAACTTTGAAACAACTACTCAATTTCTAGGTCTAGTAATTTATTTTTAACATTTGCTCTTATATTTTCGACTCCGGTGCGAAATATTACATGTCGTGTTGTTTTTAATCGATATATTTATTTATTTTTTAATTCGTGCTGCAGTTGCCGATAAATTTTTAAACGTTTTGTTTACTCGAATATTTTCGCAATAGTATTTATTGTGTTTTGGTAAATATAATTTCGAACAGAGATACACGTGCGATCGGTCTATGCTAAACGTGTTTTTTGGGTCGCCTATGCACGTGATATAATGCAATAATAGAAAATATCGTTATTATTTTATCGTTTGGTCAACTAATAAACGTAAAAAGGGCATATTAAAAAAAAAAAAAAAAAAAAAAAAGACTAGAAATGTTACACACACTACGATTATCTAACAAATTGTATCACCTAGATTATTATAGTTTACAATATTCGGTATTGTTCAGCCCGTATCCGTGTGGAAAAAATCTGGCGAATCGGATTGGCCAGTAGACTTTTCATTATTGTTTTCCTTTTATTTATAAATACATTATTTAGCGCGACGATTAAAAACACGTTGAAATTAAATTATTTCAAATCGTATAAAACGAATAAATGCGATTTCGGACGAATAAAAACATAACCACATACTTTGCGACACGGACAGGCAACTTTTGTAGGTGAAAAGTTTGGAACGTATTGGATAATTTATAATACACGATAAATAATTGCAATCAAAGAACGATTCTCGGTTTACAGTATTCTCGGTCACATTTTCTGCCCGTGTTGCCAAGACAACCTTAGAAAACCGACGTACGAACATTTGTTGTCAGATTTTTAATTTTTGTTTTTTTTTTTTTTTTTTTAAAACTGTCGGGCATCTAGAAACTTTGTTCAAACAATATGTGTCACCGGACAAAATAAAAATCCGTATCTTTCAAATTGTGGACAGATATGAAATAGTTTTACTCGCTGAAAAAGTATTTTCAATGAACAAAAAAAAAAAAAAAAAAACACACAATAATAGCTTCTTCGCTACACTCAGAAACACACGCACACACTTTTTACAAAGAAATTAAATTGAAAAAATGATTAATATTTTTGGTTCTGCCCGGCCAAAACCTTCCTACAGGATCCGATAGCGTGTAAAATATTTGAAATTCGTGTAGTTTAAGTACAATTGTGTTTGTATTATTCTTTTTTGTTTTCTTATTTTTTTACTTTTGTGTCACGTAATCGTGTGTTATAATATTATAAATAGCGGAGGGATTGTAAATACGGAGACGCAGTGTTTGGCTTGGAACATTTGTGACCGGTATATTTGTCACCCGGTAAACACAGACACACATTTCGTCCCCGGAAGAAAACAAAAAATAAAAAAAAACAAAATAAGCTATGAGAATTATTGCCCCCGTTAAAAAGAAAGTCATTTTTTTTTTCTTTTCATTTTTTTTTTCTTTTTATCGCACGAAATTATTCTACTTTCCAATTTGGTTATATGTGCACTATTAATAAACTGCTGTATACCGAATTTCGGGGTCATGTTGATTACGGCGATGGCATAATAATTAACTATTAAGCACAATATAATATTTTAAATAAATTAAAATAGCACAAGGTAATACTGACTGTATGTTTTACACAGCTATGATAAACGTGATACAGCGAATATTGCAGTATTTAAATTTCGCGGTTCTTTTATGTGCATGCAGATTTCGGTATTACTATTATAGTACGAAAAAAAAAAAAAAAAAAAAACCGTTAGCACAAAATATAATCTACTACTATACCGATAAATTATAATACGATCCTACGGTAAAAACGGTATAATGTTATAGTGATTTTTGATATTTTAATAATTATAGAGTAATAATATCGAATAATCTTAATAATTTATGTAAAAGACAATCTCGAAGTAATGTTGTTTTCCCGAAGACGTTTACGCATAAATCTAATGGTGTCTGCCGGCTATATACTCCGCCCGTGGTTTATTAGTTATTAAAACTATTCGATATTTTATAGATCGTGAAAGCGGAAAATGGTAATTTCTCTCTCTCTCTCTCTCTCTCTCTCTCTTTGTGGAGAAATCTATGTAATATTTGCCTGGTCAAAATTTTAATTTATACGTCATACTTTGCGACGCCGACCAAAATTTGTATGTATCATAGAAATAAAATAATTTAAAAAAAAAAAAACCCCCCCGGACGTATGTATTACACCGTGGAGGCCACTGCCATCGTTTAGAAGATATGGAATATAGGGTAAAATTTATTTTCATCCGTATGCTGAAAGCAACTACTATGAACCGTTGCGATCGAAAAACGATTCTGAGCGAAATTAACAAAAACCGTACCGAAGTACCGACAATTCGAAATGAGTTTTTAAAACAAATTTTTATTTTTTGAAAAACCGTTTGGAAATCTTTTAGCGTCTTTTACTAACCGAAAAAATGTTTTCGGGGGGGGGGGGGGAAACCGCACGTCTTAGTAAAACTAATAACTTTTTCGCTACGCTCTGAACAGTCAGCATCGAATAGATTTACATTGAGAACTATTACTAAAAATCGAAATTCAGTAAAAGGAGGACGGCAATGCTAATTAGTAAAAAATACCATCTAAAAAGAAAAAAATGACATTGATTTTAAGACGAACAAAAACCGCTGATTTATACCGTTCGTATACCGTTCACCTTGAGGTGTACAATTTTACAAACTTATTTTACGTACCTATATCGACATAATATTATTATTTTAGTATGTAACAAATAAATTACTGGTTTATTGATTGTAGAGTTATTATTATTTTGCATAATATTACTATCGATATTAAACATAATTGTTTCCATGAACATTTTTTTTTTTTTAATACAAGTGAATTTTGTTATTTTTTTCCTCTCTTTGATTTTCATATACAGAGTGATTCACGGAGATCTGACAAGTTGACAAATAACGCAATTAACTTTTGTTCTGTCCAATATTCTTGTTATTTTATTTTATTATTTTTTTTTTTTTGTAATATTACTAGAGCCGTAATGATTCTTATGTTATACATTTTTTTTTTTTTTCAAACTACAAATAAAAAAATCCAAAATTAAATGTTAGAAATGTTTATTAATGACGAGTCGTTCATTGTCTACAATTTGTTTAAGTTTGCGATTATTAAAATTGTTTATTTATTGTAACCACTAAACAAACTATCAATTTATTTTTACGTGATTAAGTATCAAAAATAATATGGCCGTCTTGGATTTTGTAAAAAAAAAAATTATATAAAATATGAAATATAAGAATCATATGACTATATATAGTAATTATTACAAAAAAAAAAAACAAAAAAAACAACAACAATAAACCTTAATAATATTGAACAGAACAAAAGTTATCACATATGTCGGATCTCTGTGAATCACCTTGTATCCTATACCGTCACAATTATTATTTCGTTTTCATTTGTTTTTAATAAAAACTCCGTTATAAACCTCACTAATAACTAATACAATAATGAAGACCTTGGTGCTAACGCTTTTTGATGGCATAATTTAAAGATGAAAAAAAAATTCTCGTATATTTGCGTATAATTACACTCGGATAGTTTTTAATCGGTATTGAAATTATCACTTATTTTGATATTTTTTGCTGAAAATCAAAACTCACATGATCCAATGAAATAGTAAAATGAGTTTGCGACACTGTTTGATGGGATTTTTGACGGCGAATCCGACTCTGTCATATATCCGTTTCGAAACGCTAAAAAACAGGTCGAAATTTAACCCCGATAGTAGCCACTTCTATCGAAACTATCAAGTCCCATGTGAGTTTTGATACCGAAGACCCCAATGAATACATCAACGATTAAACAGTTATAAAAGTGGTATTACTTATTATATTTTTTTTTAATGGTAATAATAGTAATTTTGTTAACATTTCTATTTTATTCGAGTCCATTGTGAATTTAGGTAAAAAGAAAAATCGATTCATCTATTCTACGCCATAGTTTTGAATTTAAATTGCATTTTTCGAATGTATGTACTTACAATTTGTAATGTTATGTTACATAACATCTTACCTTTTACTGCGCTGTGTGGAAAATCGCATTTAAATAATTACTCGCACACTTTGGACTTTTGTTCACTGTATAGGAAGACCGTCGCCCGGGTTTTTTTTTTTCTTTTCGTTTTCCGAATAAAAACTTCTACGAGTTATTTTGTTCTTGGACAAACTATAGGCGAAGCAATCTGATAATTTCGCAACGGAGTTATCCGGTTGTTGCTTCCATTTCGATTTAATTGTGGACAAATAGCGCAGGCCTGAATTCCGTGTGTTGCTATAATATTATTAGTTATCGTCCGTCGTACGATTTATTAAGTATTGATCGAGTGTCAGTATGAATGATCTATTGAAACATTATTACGATTGCAGTTGTGCTGTTTTATATAAAACAAAATATATATATATATATTTTTTTTATTTTTTTTTTTTTTGCGAGGCCATCCTAAAATATCTCGTTTTCTTGTTGACCATCTACGCTTTATGTTTTAATACGTGCTATTATAGTCGCAGTGAGAAAACAAAAACTACTTCAATTATTTATTATCAGTTTGTTGACTTTTAATTGGGTAAATCGAACCCGATTACAAATAACTAGATCTATAATATTATAACTTTAAAATTATTAAAATATATTACGTCGCGATATTCATAAAAAAAAAAATAAATAAATAAAAAACGATATGAAGATAATCAGAATGCAAATTTAAAACTATTTAATTTTAAAACGTTATATGATTTTTGACTTTTATTGCGTTGTTTAGAATTACACGTAAAACGTCGTTATACTATTTTACTGTTTACATGATTATTATATTTTACGCGTACAATTTGAATTTATTTTCAGGTTTTCGGCCGTTTTCTTCGGAGGCGGCGGTATTTTCGACGAGCCTCACAGCGTCGTCATCAACGGCCAAGTGTTTGCCAGTCCCACTCTGTTCTTGCCGTACTTAAACAACGTACAAATCGGTACTATGCAACCCACTAAAAAAATATATATAAAAAAAATAAAGAAGAAAAAATACTATTAAAATATATTATACGGTGTGTTCAAATTTAATGGCAACACTCAATATTTCGAATGGACGATGTTAAATTTGATTTAGATTTTATTTTCACCGGATTGAGGACATTAAAATACATATAATTTAAAAAAAAAAAAAAAACAATTGGTTTTTCATTCTCGTTATCTGCGTGCACGCAGTAAAATAATCTTTTCTTGGATAGAAACCACCATTTTTTTTTTTTTTTTTTTTTTAGAACGCATTTGTATAATTCTAATTTTTCCAAACAATTTCCTAACGAACTAGAACGATCTGAAGTATATAAAATAACGTGACACCGCACGGAAATGAGCAAAATTATAGATAGACTGTTAAAAAATATATAACAAATTAATCCGATTTGTATTAAATGCAAATTTAGATTAGTGTTCTAGTTACTAGAACTTACTGACATTTACTAGAATCTAGTATCTATAGTACGTTATAAATCAGAATTGCTTTGATAACTTAGGATTTATAGAAGATCGTCAAAAAATTATAATTTACTTATTTAATTTAAACGAAAACCCGTTTGGTTTTTTAGGCAAGGGCAATTCCGACGTGTTCAATGCGATTCGATTCGCGTCCAAGTTGCGATTCCGGACGGGACATTCGATAATATTTTTACTGTTCCCGTGCAGCGATTGCGACCCTTCGTACATGATGGTAAAACGACAGATTTTTTTTTTTTTTTTTGCATAAAAATTAGCGTAAACTATTTAAATAAAAAAAAAAAAAGTATATATATATATATATATATATATTGAAACGTTTGTAATAAAATGCATAATTTACAGTTGGACTATTCCGTGGTCAATCACGTGATGACGGAGAAAAGTATAAAACTACACGTTTTAATGGACAAACCGTTCGTCATGGACAAGTCGCGGGCGGGTAGCTCGTTATTCGGTCAGTATAATCTAAGTTTAAAAAATAAATAAATTACGTTTGTGCGATCATATGCCGTTAGAGTACGTAGTAAAAAGCGCGCAATAAAAAGGAACAAACGAAAAAATTAACGTTGCTGGTAATCTAAAGAGGAATTTATTATGTTATGTCTGCGTATGCAACGGCAAGTCACGCGGCTAACGAAAAAACGATTCGAAATTTACGTTCATCCGTTAGAATTTTGACTTGGAAACGATTGTAAACGGTTGTCGGGCAGGCAATCCGTTAAAAAACAAAACAAAAAAAAACGTCGTTCAACGGTCCGGCGTGTATAATTTGATAATTAATCCGATCGCTCGTGAATTGTGAATTAATCGAGAAATATTGGACGGCCATAATCGAATGCGTTCAATTCATTCGATTTTACGTTCATCTCGGACGATTGTTACCTAACCAAAATGTCCGATAACGTCGAAATTCGAATTGCGCACGGGCGTTCTAGCGGGCGAGAGAGTTTTTAACCTTGTAACAAGGTCTCACGGTAATAAAACAATAAAGTGATGATAAAAAAAAAAAAAAAAAAAAATTCGATTTATATAATAATGATAAAAACGTAACGTGTAAATTGCATTGCAAGGGGACTAGGCGCGTGGTGTTTAGTCAATAATAAATAAGGTCGGGCGGGTCGGATGATTTCGCGATGGAAGTTTTAAATTGTTTATACCGGGGTGAGAGGGGACTAATTGAATTACAAGGTCGGTGAATTACGTACGTATAACGCCGGTATTTTTTTTTTTTTTTTTTATATTAAAAAAATAAGTACCCGTCGATTTTCCCGCGGGCGAAATAAGCATTTTTTTTTTTTTTTTTTTTTCTTTTATTCGGCCGCGGCTATACGACGATAATATTTACTGTAAAATTGTCGATGTCTTCGATTCCTCCGGCCGGCTTTTATCGCGTAACGCGACTCGGTCGACCGGCTGCCGGGCCGGGCGGGCTGTCTCGTTAGGATCGCGACCGCGTTCCGGAGCGCAAAGGTCGGAGACGTGACTCGTCCGCGGACCCCACGAGCAAAAAATACAATATATTATGACGCCTGTTGAAATAAATACGTTGCCTACGGTTATGAAAAAAAATAAAAAAAAAATAATGAACACGGACACCGCGAACGAATAAAATATTCGTTTTGAACACGGCGGCGCCGGAAAAGGTTTTCGCAACCGGCGGGGGTTCTCAGTGTGCTGCGAATTTTTCGTTAGTTTTTTCGACGCGTCAGTTTTCTCGATAATCGAAATAAATATCCGTTTGGAAAATGCTCTTGTAAAATGATACGACTTTTTTCATTACAATATCGCGCCGATTGTTTTGTCAAAACCGTTCATTTCAATAGTTTTTTTTTTTTTTTTTTTACTTAAAATCGTTTTTCCATATTGTATCCTATAGAATGTCAACGGTTTTATTCGATTGTTTCCCCGAGTGTCGAGTTTCGCCGTTCGGCGTACAAATTACCGGAAACGACTGAAACCTAAGTATTTTAGCAGTGGAGGCTTGGCTCCCAGGGAGTTTGTCGCGTGGGCACGATTGTCCCCGCTGCCCCCTTTGTTCCGGCGTCCCTGGTTTTCAATAATTTCAAACAGGCACTTTTCCCGGGGTGGGGGGGGGATAGGGGATTATTTAATCACGCATTCCAAATACTTTTAAAAAGTATTCGATTACCTTAAAATAAAAATAAATCACTCTTTGCCAGGTTAAGTCCGTACCCGGAATCGTATCATTATTAACCTGCCATCACACACTTTCTTCAATCTCCCTCTATCCAGCGTTAACTCGTTGCGATCGTCTACTCTTTGTGCTATAAGATCCTTTGCGAATTTATCAGACAGCCCTTGTCGGGTATACCTTAGGCTACCATTTCCTCGTGGTTTCCAATTCAGGACTGCTTTTTGCGATAGTGTTAGTCGTTTGACACGAATTACCCCGGTTACTTTTGGTTCTTCAAATGCGTTTATATATTTCTTCATTTTCATCTCGTAGTCAAATTATTCACATTTATACATATGATTATGCACCATTATACCTGTCATATATCTTGTATATTGTCTAGTTTCTTTGAGTCACCCGAACTTCACAATCGTTTTTTTTTTTTTTTTTTTTTTTTAAGATTGTATACCTAAAATGTTCACGTTTGAATTTTCGCAAAGTAATCGCGGAATATTTTTAAAAAAAAATACTATCGTTGTTGAGTATCGGTATTCAGAATATTATAATTTATATTCATTCCGAATACTTTTCAAAAGCATTTTACTCAAGTCTGATTTACTGATAATATATTATTATTATTATCGCGTTCGAAATGCCCGTAGCCTCAAAAGCAGACGTGACTCGGTCGGTTTGCCTAAAAATCACCGCAGGCAACTCTGCGACAGGTTTTTTACACGGACCGTTAAAATACCACCACGTTTTTTTTTACATAATTTCATATAAACGATGATTTGCACGGTACAATTTTATTAAGATAAGAAGATTATACACGTGTAGAGTTTTTTGGGGGAAAAAATAAACCGTTTCTCGCTGACAATTGAGAAACGAAATTTGCATCGTAAAAAATAAAAGAGAACTCGTAGAATCGTGCAACGTTGTTTTTTTTTATTTTTTCTAACGATATCATGAATACAAAACAAAATAATAGGAATTATTTCAGTTTGAAAGTGAGATAATTTTATATCGAATTACATTCTGCTCGTAGTAGTGGTTTTTCCGTAGGCATTTTAGTATATTTCGGTTATACCACGATAAATACTTATACATTTGTTCGAGAACGTGAATTTCAATATTTTTTAGTCTTAACATTTATGAAAATGTGGAAATATTAATTCCACCTAAAAAAAAAAAAAAATATCGGTAAAATAGCTGTATTGTCGCGGATAAATATTCAAAAATATTAATTTGAAAAATGGTTGAGACTATCGAATATCGTATTAAAATAACGGTAGTCCGTCTTATCGGACTCGGCGATTGGTGAAATTCGCTGGCTGATTAATTGGCGAAAATGTAATTTGCAATCATTTATTTCGATATGTATTACTCGATAAAAGAAAAAAAAAAAAAAATTGATGTTTTGCCAACATTAAAATCGTGGCAGCACGAGTTCGTCGGTTTCGATTGGTGGTCGGTGTGAGACCTGTAAACAGAAATTGCATACACGGTTATTAGGTTATTGTTTTTTATCGTCGATTATTATTCAATAGTCGTTTATACGAATACGAAATTAAACGTACGCATTCTGCGAGTTCCTGTTGTATATTGTAACTTATGTAATTGTATTTGAATTCAAGCGCTTTTATTTTTTTTTTTTTTTTTAACCGGCACGGCTCTACACGGTCCGGTATATATTTGTCGAAAAATCGTCATTATTTATCGTCTACTCGGCGAAACCCTGTGCGGCGACCACAGAGTCATTCACGGGATAGTAATATATATATATATATATATATATATTTGTTAAGTATTTTTAATTGCAGTCGCCCGGAGTGATCGTCGGTAGTGCCTATATTATATTAGTAGTAGTAGTTGTACAACCGTCGAATCGTCTGCGGACGAATTTGTCGCGAAATTGCAATATTACAATAATATTATATTATACAGTCTCACGGCCGCCTATCCTCCGGTACACTTTCGTCTTCACTGTTCGGCGCGGAGAAAGACGGAGGAAAAAAAAAGAAAAAAAAAAAAAAAAAAATGTACGCGTGTGTGTAATAATAATCGTTACATGTCACAATACGGTTATTGGGTAACACACCGCAAACCCGCCCGTTTTCGAGAGTGCAAAGACCTCGGCGTGCGTCTATAATACGATCGAGTGAATGTGCATTTTAGCATCGCGAATAAAAATATATAATATGGTCGTGATGGTATAACATCACGTGTATGCTGTACGGGTATTATAATAATGTGCAGTAAGTCGAACAACAATAAACGCGTTGTCTTTGTATAGGTGCGATATTATAACGGGGGAAAAAAAAAAAAAAAAAAAAAAAAAATATATATATATATCGTCGATTATCGCACGCCGCGGTTACAGTACGACGATATTGTGTGTTAACTTGGTTTGTTACCTATACCGTACGCACACCCGTAATAATATCACGAGACGAAAATTTAAAAAAAAAATGAGAAAGAAGAGAGATATAGAGAGTTTATCGCCGTGGATACCTCGAATTCGTACGAATCGCAAAATTACAACCATATACGAACACAAAAAAAAAAAAAATAATAATAATAATGTTAATATTTAATTAATCTATGTTTTAAGGCCGCTGAAAAATTCATGAAATTCTCATCGGAAAGACCAAAACGCCTGACTAAAACCCAGGTTACTTCCTGTGTTTCGGTTTTGAAAATGTAAAAACGCGTGCGAGTTTACTTTGCGTCGGCCGAAGCAGATAGATATTTGATAGTTTTACTATTGAACGAATCTATACAAATTTCATACGTTTTATTCTAGAAAAATAAAATTTGATAAAATCGAAAAACTGCTCCGACCTATACGGTGCAAATTGCACATTTTTATGAGTTCAAAAATATTTTCAATTTTAAATATTTCTGTGGGGCCCATAGCTACTTTACGTACATTAATAACGTAAAAACGGCCGTAGCCTTTCCCCTTAAATGAGTATCGGACAGAAGTTTAACGGCAAAGTTGTATCGTTAAGGTGGTTTAGTATAATTTTCAATTTGTATTCAATTGGAGGAAATGTTGAAAACCGTTTGTGGGAGATTTAATGCACTTTAAAAAAAAAAAAAAAAACCGATTGCGCGGTTAAAGTTCAAATTTGAACGGACATCGTAAAAATCCCCAACATTTCGCGAAGGTCCTACTACTATTACGATTCGTATAATTTCTACTTATGTGTACACGACTTTTTGGGCTCCATAACAGTGCTCTAGAGATTTCAACATTTCGAATTTATAATGAGATTCGTCGTGAACACGATCAATTGTAAATTATTGTTTATTTTCATATATTAAAAGAAATATTTTATTAAAATTTATCGAAAATATACTTAACCGCGAACTCCACTCGGAATTGTTGTTTGTTTCCAATGATTCAGCGTTGTGCACGGTATAAATAAATTACCCTAAATGTCCTAAACCTTCCCGCCCGAAACAGTGTTTTATTTTTTTTTTTTTGATTTCTTACAAAGAAACTTAATCGGACGTACTTATTAAATCGACCGGGAAATTGTTAATAATACATTTGACCTCTTTGTCGGTGTTTTACAGGCGTCGACGCCGAAATGGCGTACACGAGAAACGACTTTAAGACGCTGAAGGGAGACGTTAGCCTCAGGAAACAAGTCAAGATGTCGAAAAACATGTTGGGCTACTGCACGCCGATCGCTTTGGAATCCAACGGTTTGTACCTATACAGTTTAGCAATATCGAAACTAGATTTTGGAAATACTAAATCCCGCCGAAAATCCCCCCCCACACACAAAAAAAAAATCGTATTCTTAGTACCAATATCCGTGTAGAATTCATCGTCACGTATCATAAAAGTTAATATATTATCGGCTCATTGCCCGAGCGGCTATCCGCCGACGACGTTTACAGAAACCCTGGTTTTACAACATCGATTGCAGGACTAATTGAAAAAAAATCGTGTCGATTTATCGATTTAGTCTTTCCAAATCCTAATAATATCCTGTATGGACGCGAGTCGCGTGTACACACCGGTTCCCACCCTTGCCTTCTCCCCGTAAAGTTATTGCCCTAAATTCCCGTCGTATTGTCTGCACACGATAATGCACGTGACGGTTTTGGGTTATGAATCGGATTTCCGCGACACCGTCTAATTGTTGGGCGCCGCAGGTTCCCTGTTCACGGCGAAAAAAATGGACACCGACAATCTGAACCTGGTGAAAAAGTTTTTGCAAGTGTTCGCCAAACGGATCGCCAAGACCGCGCACGCGCCCAGATGTCAGACATGCGAGTGCAACGCGGACAACAACGGCATCAGCTACATGGATTGCTATCCTTGTTCGTACCCGACGGCCGCTAACATCGAATACGTAAGTGCGAATGTAAATTTATATTGGTTTATTACGCGATATTCAATACGCACACTCGCGGTACACTGGCACTAATACGCGGTAGACAAATTGTTTTCAAAACGGTTACGACCATTATAAAGACCTATTAAAGTAATGCCAAGGATAGCGAAGGAGGAATAGGTCCGGGCGACAACACCGTTAGAGACCGATATCATATTACAGTTTAACGCCCAATCGTATAATATCAGGCACGTAGCCGGAATTTTTCAAACGGGGGGGGATCTTTTATATTTACATACGATTTTCTAGGGAAAAGGGTAGTTCACGCAGCCGTATCGCTTATCGTTTAACAAATTCTAGAATTTTCCAGACGGTCGGCGACGCCATTTTTCGATAAAAATTCCCAACAGCGGCCGGTGTTTCCATAGGTCACCATCATCACCGTATGCGATATAGAAAATAACGAATAACTATTTTCAAATATTTGATATAGTAATATATATATATATATATATATATATATATATATATATATATATTATTATCATAAATAATAACATAACACATCTTATAAAAAAAAAAACCCTGAATATACCACTCAATAATAACAATTTTTCAAGATATAAAATTGCTCCGATTTTTGCAGGCCTATACCTGTATATTTCGATACTAAATATTTTATTTTTGTTTAATCAAATGTACCCATAACAGATACAGGTAAAGTACCCTAGAAAGGCGAAACATACACTACAATCGAATATCGATTACAACACGTGTGTTTTCTTTACATTTAATAGATTTTATTGATACAATCGACTTTTACAATATATAAGAAATATTAATACGAAAAGGTAAAATGGGTTCCACGCAACAAAAATTGAATCGCAACTGCATTAATTTAACGGTGTTTTTTTCCCCGGATGGCGAATAATCCCCATGTCCCGCTACCATGCTCGTACTTTGTACGTACTCGCAATCGATGCGGGTCCATGTCATATTACACCAAAACCAGGTTAATATAAATCGTCCTGAAACAAAAAAATATCTTGTACTACTCTTAATAAATAGAGAAAAACTTAAAACCATTAAACATATATATATATATATATATATATATATATATATATATATATATATATACATATGTTAAAGTTAAAACCAAAAATCCGCCAAAACAAGTACCCACGAAACACTTTCGTCACAATCTGTTTTGATTAGAATACAGTATACACCATATTTATTTATGGTTTAAAAACACCCAAAACACCAAACGCCCCTTAGCTACGCGCCTGTATAATATGCCCGGCTGTTATCTTCCCTAAACAGTGCGAAACAATAGACGTATAATAATATGCGAACTGCGCTTGGAAAGAGAAATAAAAAGTAGTTGTCGAGTACAAGAAACAGTTGGGGGATATCATGGAGGAATACACAATAATACCACCAATTAGCAAAAACGACGAAATCTCGGACAAATATAAATTGTAATTTACTCCAAGATATCCGTCTCTCTCGTTCAATCCCGACTTTCAAAGACGATATCGATATATTTTTTTTCTGCTAATGTAACAATATAATATTATAGTTCGGCGGTGGTATAGGTCGGGTGTAATATTATGTTTTCGTCGAGTTTACAGTGGCCGTAGACGGAGTTTGATAGGAAAAATGTTTTAAAAAAATCTAGTCTTACAAAGATCTGCCTAGAGGACGCGGGACGCGGATTGTAGATTCCGGACGGAGCCCGTTTACGAGTTTTACGTGTGTGACGGATTTCGTTTTATTTGTCTCGCGGCGAAAACGATTTTCGGGGCAGCTGTCGATGATAATAACTACAGTAGGTGCCTACTAAAAAAACCGTTTTAGACGCACGGGAAAAGCTGCCGACGTTGCTGTTTATGGCCGTCGTTTGCGTCGAACCTTAAACCGACTGCCGTCGGACGGCCGCGAAAATAATAATCCCAACGTTTTCGTGAAACGTGTAAATTCCGATAAATATCACGCGGGAAAAAAAAACCGATACGATATTTCGGAGGAAAAAAAAAGCCACGTGCGGTAAAACTAAATACGTATATACCGGGATTCTGCGGGTCCGCGGCGTGTGCTAGACTAATATTATTGCTTTTTTTCCCACCCGGTATTTGTTTTTTTTTTTTGTTTTTTTTCTGCTTTCCTGGTTTACAACTCCGCCGGCACGTCGTCCTTAAACATTCCGCTATAAATATATATCGGCCGTATAGTAAAACCGAGATACATAAACACTAACAAAAAACGAAAGAGTGTTTCAATATGACGCAGACACGCGCGTTAGCCTAGCACTATTAATGAGCTTGTACGTAGAATATTGTAAGGGTGGGCCGACAAGTAATGCCTCTTTACACGTCTAACCTAACATTAAAACTAGTGAACATAAATTAATGATATTAAAACACACGTGTAGTAAATCAAATTATCTTTGTTTGCGTATTGTTTTTTTTTCAACATTACATCTTTCTAACTCGATGTATTCCTGCCAGCGCTTTACGAAATCTCGAGCAAAAAAAAAAAAAACTGCCGCTATACTTCAGTTTTGATTTTCTCATCAGAATCGAACTATGTACCACCTTTATGATGTTCATAGAAGTTTGGGAAACGAAAAACCACTCGGTGTTAAATCCGGATTGTAGGGTGGATGCGGAATGACTTTAAATATTTACCGTCAAACATTTGCCCTCCGACGCTTCGGTGTGGTTTATACGAGTCCGTTAACTCGTAATAAAATATCGAAACGATGCCCAAAAAAAAAAAAAAAAAGGTATCTGACGGCATCTGAGCAATAAATGCTAATTTGCAAATTTCGCTTACTTTTTGGCATTTTTTTTGTAGACAAGAATTGTACATAGTGATGAGTAGGGAGGAGGTACACGATTGCATCGAGTTATTTAAATATATATATATTTAATATTAATTATTGTATTGTTATAACTGTTTTTCTCGGTTTTTTTTTTTTTTTTTCGGCCATTTCGTCTAATATTTCTTCTGGCGAGATTTGTAATATTCCGGTAACAACACACAAGTACACCGATCCCGTTCGACCGTTCCCGTTTGACGGACAGTCCGATAATATTGAAATAAAATAATATTAAATCCACCCGATTCGTACTCCGATTCTCTTATTGCACCAATGAAGCTCACGGCAAATGTTTAATAGTCTAAATACGCGACTGGATCTCGGCTTTTTTTTTTTTTTTTTTTTGTAGCGATGCGGTGCATTTGAAGGCGACGTGTCTTCGTGTCGTTTACGAAAACGTCCGACACTCGTAATCCGTAGAAATAAAATGTTTCGCTAACCGCGAAATATTACTGCATGTTATATTTTCCATTTCGACCGTTGCCTTACCGGTGACAATGACAACGGCTTATGATTTCTTACGGCGGTCGGTATATTTTTATTAAAACAATACGAGTGCCACGTAAATGTAGTTTTTAACACGGAACACGTAACCGCGCAGAAAGACGAAATTTGACAAAGTTATTTTTTTTTTTCTTCTTCTTCTTCTTCTTTTGTCAATACTGCAGTGGACTTGTGCCGTTCCCGAAAACGGACGGTATAAAAACTCGGCCGCATAATTTCAGCTGGCCGTTATTTTTTTTCCTCTCTCTCCGTTACACCACAGACCGGATTTTTCCACGTCGATTATTATTTATTTCGACCGCGTCACAAAAATCATCTCGCCGGTAAAATACAAATATTATACCGAACCGCGTGCGTTTGCGCATCGCGTGCCCGTAATACGCGTATAATAGAATTATTTTCACTTTTTTTTTTTATTTATTTATTTTTTTTTTTACACGCATACACGTATATACGCAGAAGCCAACCTACAATAGTATTGTATGCGGTAATTTTAATGTCGCGTATGTTCGTAACTATAACGAGTGAATAACGGTTACATATATTTATAAATTATATTGCATTAAGCATGAAACCACCGTAAACAGTTGAAATGGTCCAAACTTCAGAGAAAATTCTAATGGTAAAATATAAATGCAAATAATAATTTTATAATTAAAACAGTTTATTATACGACACTCGGTGTTTGAAAAACGCGTTTGAAATATTCAATTTGCAATGGAATATATTGACGGATTTCAAGATACGTTTACAACAGCCGTGGAAGACGAAGACGTCTATATATATATATGTATTCACCAACAAATACACATCTACAAAAAAAAAAAAAAAAAAACACTACTAAAACGCAATACAAAACGAATTGGAATTCGTGAAATATTGCAATGATAAAAACATAAATATCGCTTGTTTCTAGACAAGCCACCCGAATATTCGCCAATTGTTTATGAAATTTAATACTAATATACGTTCATCAGCACCAGTAGTGAGATTATTTTCGTTTGCGGGATCGATTCAATGCCCAAAATCGAGCAAAGACGAGCGATACGATATTCGAAAAAGTTATAATTCTAAATGGAATCGAATCTTCTTTGACGTTCGCGATTATTTGATTAATATTCTAAACGTCAAAATGTCAATTGTATTTTGTATTTGAAATACACAAAGTGATGTATTTTGTCCGTCCCTGTCTGTACAGGGTGCGGCGGAGCCGGCTGATGAGTTTTGAGGCGCTACAAATAACGGACATTAAAACTCAGAGAAAAACGGTTTGGTTTGTAAAAATAATTAGGAAATCTCATTTTTGTCAATTATGTTTGTGAAAATGAGATCGTCGAGATGGCGGCCGTCAGCAACAATACATTGCTGTAGGCCAGTGGTCTTCAACCGATGGGTCGCGACCCATTTTTGGGTCGCGATAAGTCTTCTTATTAAAATAAAAATTAAATTTATAAAATTTAGAAGAAATTTTTAGAAGTTTTTAGAAGAATATTCTTCAATCAAGTTTGAAGACATTTCTGAATTAGTAAACGAACATTTGACTAACTTAGAAAAATTATTTAACCAATATTTTCCTGAGAATATTCGAGTAAATTATGAGTGGATTGAACAACCATTCGCAGTAGACATAATGACAGTAAATATGTCTACTGACATTGAAAATCAATTAATTGAGCTATCGTGTGATAACAAATTGAAACAAATGTTTTGTGAAACTTCATTAGAAATATTTTGGGCACACTTATGCACGGGAAATCACGCAGAATTAGCAACTAAAGCCATCTCAATTTTATTAATATTTCCAACGACTTATTTATGCGAAAAGGCGTTTTCTACTATGGCAAATTTGAAAACGTCAAAAAGAAATAGACTTGAAACTGAAGATGATTTACGGATCGCGCTTAGTCAAATCGAGCCAAGGTGGAATTTATTATGTGAAAACACTCAAGAACAAAGTTCACATTAAAATTTTTGTATCATATTTTCATATGAATTTTATACATTTTCGATTAAGTTTGAATAATAGTACTGCAAAGCATTAAGCAATTTTAGGTTTTTTTTACAAAGCTCACGTGGGTCGCGAAAAATGTAGGCCTAAAAAAGTGGGTCGCGAGTCCAAAAAATGTTGAAGACCACTGCTGTATGCAATCTCGGAAGTTCCGATAAGATTTTCGGCGCGTTTCGATTGGTACGGCCGCGATTACTTCAGTGATTCTCTCCGTCAGGTCATCTATCGTATGGGGGCGATGTTTGAAAACCTTATTCGTAAGCGACCGCCGGAGGAAAAATCGCACCCGCTCAAATCGGGCGAACGTGCCGGCCAGTCTACGTCACCCCTCGGCGATAACCAACCAACCGCCCGGGGAACGTTTGTCGCAAAACAGCGAGCGAAATTCGAGCTGTGCGCGCTCGAGCCCCGCCGGATTGTTGAAACCGCACGTATCCCAAGTCGTGTTCTTCGGCCGTTTCCTCCGCCCCCGCGCTGCTATTTGCAAGTTTCCGGCGTCGTAACATTCCCAGGGCAACCGCGTGTTTCCGGGCAGAGCGACACGGTGGACCGTTCAATTGCCTCTCTAACCTGCTGCACGTTTTCGGCGGTTCTTACCGTTCCGGATGCTCCGCTTCGGGTACTTCCAGACTTTTACAATTTTCGAATGCAAAATTTAATAGTGTCGACGTTAGGGACGGATTCGTCGCGCGGAATGCCGAGACGCAGACGAGAATCCCTTTGTGCAGCAATCGCGGAACGATTATTTTAAAAATACGCGCGAACGACGAAACCCCGACGATGTACACCTGTCCAGACCACGATTACTACTAAGGACAAGCATGACCGTGTAATTCAAAATAGACCACTGATATACACGCCTGGGTTTTATGATTTCGTTTAACTCGTCAGTCGGCTCTGCCGCACCCTGTATATATATATATATATACATATTAAATACGACTAAAGAAAAATTACATCGTGACGTAAAACGAATATCGCGCGTTATTGTTAGGTTAGGGGTTATAGGCGTAAACGCATTTCGGTAGGTATTACGATTATAATAACGATGATAATATCATCGTGTACGCATAATTCGAATTATGTAGAACGCTGAAACACACCAATTGGCCGTACATTGATCCCGATTTCGAATACGGGCGGCGGCGTGCGTGTCATTATGATATAACGTGGACGTGACGTATTCTAATAATATATTCCGATCTCGTCGACGGTAAAATACATTTTTTTTTTTTTCTTTTCAAATACCAGTCCAAAGGCACCGTGCGTCCGTTTCCGACGATTTTTATTTTACATTCACGGACGAAACTTTTTTCCCTATCTGGTTCCTAAACGGTTTGTCGACCAGAAATCCCGTTATGATCCATCGACCACAGGTGGGCGGTTTCGCGGGTTCCCGCGTACGACGTTTTTATTTCTATTTATTTCGTTTTACTTCTTTTTTTTCTTTTTTTTGTTTTCAATATATAACAACCCTCGGCCGCAGTAGTCCAAACACAGCGGTATCGATTCATAGATTTTCGCATTCCGCGATCGATCGCGGTGCAAAACATTCGTGCCCGGGGAACGAGCGATTTTAGAGCTCATCCGCTGTTTTGGAAAGGAGAAGCAGACAAGGAAATCTATTTATTGAATATGAACGGTGCGAAATATTTTAGCTTTTATAAAAAAAAAAAAAAAAAAAAAAAATGTTACACTCGATTATAATTTTTAAATAAATTATTTCATATTTTATATTCTTCGAACAATAGTAATTATAAACATTATTTGTATTAGGAAAATATATATATTTCTCGGTATATTCTCGACGGTATGAAATAAATTTTTTATACAAATATTAATGCGATTTTAACCACCGCAGTCGGTTATTTTTGTATCGTAAACTTGCAGATAAAAATAAAAATAAGAAAAGGACTTTTTTTTTTGTTGTTGTTGTGGTTTAAGCCCGTTAAATGTAGGATTAGTTAAAATGAATTTCGGGAAATGTTTCGAATAAAATATAATACCTAACGCGCCCGATATTCTGCGTCTTTTATGGTGCGTCCACCGCGTGAAATATTCGGAACGTTTTTATGAGTATTAACCGAAAGAAAAAAAAAAAAAAACACAACTTTTAACGAAACTAATAACTTGTCCGCGTTCGCTTAAATTCTAAATACGAACATAATATTTTTATGGTATTGTCGTCGTCGTTGGTCTTCCGGTACACCGGAGAAAATTTAATTTAATTTAATTACACGGACGAGACGATAATATTCGCGTTACTCGTAGACGGAAAGTAAACCGAATATACTGCAGAAGCGGAAAGGAGGGCATACACTGATTGCGTCGTTGGTATTCTGTAGATTTTAACCCTCCGTATATATCAAGGTGTCGACGACCAATAAATATTATGTTCGGAATGCAGTGGAATAATCCCATAAAACAAGAGAGCCACTCGAGTCTAACATTTTCCTTGAACGTTTCCTATAGATATGCTCTTACTAGACACGTAACTGCAAGGGCGGATATATATTATGTCCGCCCAAACAGTATTCTATTTTTTTTTTTTAATTAGTTACGATAAAAGTTATCAAAATAGTAACTTTTAACTTGTGACTTTTTAACTAGTTTTACTGCTCAGCTTTGGACAAAACCAATGCTGGACAGTATGTAGCATGCTCGCCCTGTATTGTCAATTATATTTCCTGTGTGGGTTTAGTGATCCAAAATTAATGACGAATTCAAGTTGAATCCGATATAATTGTTGGACTAGCGGAGTAAGAAAAAAAAAATAAAATAAAATACAAAATGTAGAAACACAAACGATGCAATTGGAAGAATGCGCATTGAACGAGTGAACGATAACGAGCTAATTTCGTTTTATTAAAGCTTACACTGCTTATTGTTTTTGCTTTTTCTGTTTGTGGACACTGTAGCGTAAAAACGAAAACAAATTGTTAAGTATTTTTTTCATTTTTTTTTTTTTTTTTTTTTTATTTTCAATCGATTCCGCATCACCAGAACAGGTCAAGTTCGAAGACAAGTGCGAACGGTAAATGGCAACAGGTAACTTTAACCTGCGGCAAACCGTGTTTATCGTGATGTTTTTTTTTAAACTATTGATTGTACAATGTATTTATCGATTTTTCGTTAGGCACCAATACTACACATTTTACGTAAAAGCGGTTACTATACGTAATTAAAATTTATAATCCGCACCATAGTTGATATTATCGTAGACGAAGAATCGTTCCCGTTTTGGGTTAACATCGCGCGCAAGATAAGAGAACGGGAATCGGTTTTAGAGACGAAACGTTTATTATAAAATTTGTAGTTGATATAATTTTGTAGACAACCTGATCAGTATTATTTTTTTTATTTTTTTGAAATAATATATTATAACGAAATCGAAATCAATACAATTTACACGGAGAAATTAAGGTTTTTTTTTTTTTTTATTATTATTCTTGTACAATTTAAACATCATGACTTACGACATTTGTTATGTCACATTTTTTTAAATGCATTCGATTTAATTGCATATACGAGACTAATATCGATAAGACTCGGACGTGCGGCCCCCCCCCCCAGTTATGCTAAATGATATTCTACTGCACGTCCGTATTTCGCTAAACACGCGATTAAGCAGTATTTTCCATTGTATACAACATTGTATGGTCGGCATTATTTCAGTTACAATGGTTCGTTAGACGATACTATCAGGGGGCGACCGGTGTTACCCGCCCGACCGTCGTCCCCCACATTCGCCCCCTAGTCGCAATCAATAAAATCTACGGCAACCGATTACGAGTTACGGGTTACGCATATTCTGATTAACCGATCACAAGTTACAGTTACTGGACTTACTGTAAACAAGTTACGTTACATAAGTTACAAGTAATTATTATATATTAATAAAAAAAAAAAAATAAATAATACAGTTGCCAGGCAATAAAATACATAATATTATACAATAGTTACAAGGTAAAACAATTATATATATATATATATATATAAACGAACGTAATGATATTCTACTTTTCCAATTGCATTTTTTTTTTTTTTTTTTTTAAGTAGTTTAATGTTTTACACTATAGACCGTACAGTTGTGATTTCCTTTTGGGAAATATACGAGTCTTTCGAAATCGTTATTAGATTGAATTGCGTTTATTCGGCGCGTGGAATGGTGGTCGACGACGATTTAAGAAAAAAACGAATAAACAACTTGTCAATAATTATTATCCACGCGACAAGTAAGTTGCGAGTGATTTGTTGGCGCGTATTTAACGGCCCCGTTCTAATCGCCGCCAAATTCGAAATTCCCTCGGTCGGCCTGTTCACGATTGCGATGCGTTCGTATCGACGACGACGGCGGCGGCGGTTAGGTTCAATTTAGCGCGATAATAGTTGGGCCAATTGCGACTGGAATCGAGACTCGTGTTGCGTTTCAAGGTCACTCGGAACCGCCGTAAGTGACGGCGAGCGACCAATGTAACCGGGGGAGTCGGTAACTACCGTGTATATACGTATACGTATATATATATATATGCGTAAACGATTACTTATTACTATCCCATCCCGGGTAATAACCCGGTTTGACGGCGATCGGATCGCTGTTATAACGCATTCGGCGGTTGGATCGGGGGAGCCGTTAAAACAACAACGGCGGACGACCAGCCCCGGCCGGCCGGGTAGCAGCCGCCCACGGGAAGTTTCGACCCGCACGACCGGTTGCGTAACCGCAACGCTATAAACGACTACGAGCGGGCTGGCCGGCTGGCTGGCTCGGTCGTGTAGAAAATGAGGGGAGAAAAAAATAAAACAAAACACGTAACAATATTGAAATATTAAAACGTTATAATCGTAATAGTTAATATTGTATAATATGTAACGCGATTAAAACATTTACATTGTTTGTAAACGATAATAATATTTGTAAATTATATATATATATATTATAATATATCGGCGTTAAATAATAATACGACATCTGCTCGATAAGGAGGATTACGACGACGACGACGGTACGCGTTTACAAATATCACAAAGCACGTAATATTATTATATGATAATATTACAATTTTTATTTGTTCGCAAACGAGAATCCGTCCGCTATAAAATATAATATTATTATACGCCGCCGCCGCCGCCGCCGCCGCCGCAATAATTGCGTAATTTTATTTTTTTTTTATTCCGATTGAATAATAAAAATGTAATAATTAACAAACCGCCCCGTCGTCGAGTTTTATTTTTTTTTTTTTTTTCGTATTTTATAACCGTTTTTTTTTTTTTTGGTTTTTTTTTTGACATCGCGTTACGCGTTCGGCACGTACCTACGCAATAATTACCCGCGGGGTCCCCGTACAGTTTTATAATGTCCCGAAACGTATCGACTTTCGGCGGTTAAGGTTAGGGTTTGGCGCAATTTTACACGCGGAAACGCTGTTCTCGACACACGCGATTTTCACTTTGATCAACTTGTTGATCGGCGTGTTTTTTTTCTTTCTTTATCGTCTACTTGAAAATATCGGTTAAATGTAAAAAAAAGTTTTTATTATAATAATATTTTCGTTTTTCCATCGACGCGTCCGTGGAGACGCGCTCCTAAACCATATTATTAACGGATTTTTTTATTTTTTTTTTTGTCTCGAACGAAAGAACGGCGCGTTTGCATAAAGTGTTTTGTTTGTCGGGGCCACCGTTACAGGGGCACGCTTTTAATTTTTCCCCCTTATTTTCCATAACGGTTGTAAACTAGAGACATTTTCAACCGAGTTGAAAAACTACTCGTATACAACGGGATACGCAAATTAAAATCTAATCGAAGTAATTCCAACGCGCAGTTAATATAATTAAAGACAAAACGTGATTTTCGGATGCGGTCAATTCAAATTTACGGCACCGCCATGCCACGTAATATCCAGATTCCATTAACGGAAACTAAATCTATATAACGATTTGTACAAAGACTTTTCGATTTTAAAATTGTTCTGGTTGTTTATTGAAATTGATTATAGGAACCAACGAATACTTTTTTTTTTTTTTTTTTTGTACATTATTACATTATCATTTAATAATATAAAAAAAGGGCACGCAGGTGGATTTATCACCAGATCCGCTCCCCCCCCCCCATAAATACGCCACCGGGTTTAGATATAGGTAAATACGAAGATTCTGCGATTTATTCATGATTGTTATTTGGACACTAACCATCCCATCCCGTTGTTCAAATTCCCTCGACACTATTTTATGTTATGATAGAGAGAAAAGTACTCGAAATTTATCTAATAAATTTTATTATGATATCATCGTCGTACCCAACACTGTCACGCGCAACGGGAATCGGTTTTAGAGACAACCTGATCAGTAGTTTTTTATATTAATTCCTGTAAAATTTAAATACCACGACTTATGTCACATTTTTTTAAACGCATTCGATTTAATTGCATATACGAGACTAATATCGACAAGACCCCCGCACGTGCGGGGGCCCCCCAGTTATTCTAAATAACTGTCACTGTCTAATAATTTTTATATTACGATATCACGCAACACTGTCAGCGTGCTCGAATAACCGCGGTCTTGGATATTTTCCTTCGGGCCTCATTTAAGACCGACCCGTTATTTTCCGGATTTTCTCTCGCCACCGGCTTCCGCGACCGAGATTGCCGCTCTGATTTTGCTCGTTTCGCGGATTGTTCCAGCCGCGTGTCCCGGGCGTTTGGCGCCGGGTAGATCCTTCACTCTGAATGTGTTCCTGTTTAAAACCGTACGTTATTTTTCCGTCACTGCGCGTTACCATTTTGAACATCTTGTTTTAAGTAATATCATCATTTTTTAACACTCCCGTACGATTACAATCGAAACCCGTAAAACAAATACTCATAATGGACATCGTTAAAAATACGAGTTTCCGATAGGTTTGTTCTATAACAATACCGGATTACCGCGCGTATAAATGCTGTGCCATTTACGAGGTGTGGCTATTAAATAACGAGACTATCTACTTAGCAATAAGGCATGAGTAGATAAGGGTATAATGGTAGTATATTTGTAATCTATGAATATCACTGCATCGAACAATACCAGTTTAGTCAGTTTCCGTTTTGTAGTCTATGTGTAAGCGTCGTTTAAATTGACCTCTTACGTGTTGAATGTCGAAATCATGCCGGACGAAAAAATTGAACAACGTATTAATTTAAAATTTTTAGTGAAACTTGGAAAATCTGCGACCGAAAGTTTTAATTTATTAACTGAAGTATATGGAGATAGTGTCCTATCACGACCACGTGTTTTTGAGAGGGCACAAACGATTTCGTGAGGGTCGTGAAGAAGTTGAAGACAATCAACGGGTGGGTCGTCCATGTTGGTCGTATTTTTCGATATTAAGGGTGTAATAAAGACAGAATGGGTACCTCAGGGACAAACTGTGAATCAACATTATTACCTTCAAGTATTGACAACACTCGGAGAACGAGTAAGAAGAAAGCGGCCTGAGTTGTGGGAAAATGACTCTTGGATCTTGCATCAAGACAATGCGCCGGCTCACAGTGCCTTATCTGTAAAGCGATTTCTAGCTAAAAATCGAACTACAGTGCTTCAACACCCCCCATATTCACCAGATCTCGCTCCATGCGACTTTTGGCTTTTTCCAAAATTAAAAAGTGCGTTAAAAGGCACACATTTTGAGTCAGTTGAAGCTGTAAAAACAAAAGCGACAGAGGTGTTAAAGACATTGCAAGAAAAGGATTTCCAACACTGTTTCAACCAATGGAAAATTAGAATGGAGCGATGTGTCAAACATGGAGGGGAGTATATAGAAGGGGAAAAATGTTAAACCATTAAAAAATATAAATAAAAAGTTTTTACAGAGAAAATCTCGTTATTTATTAGCCACACCTCGTATTATCAATTTTTTCTTGTTTTGTTAACGCTATCAACGGTAAAATTAAAATAAAACTATAATCGATTGTAGTTTAGTAAAAATGCGCACGTCAACGATTCACGCCGAATTCTTCGCCCCTTCGTACGACTAATCGTCACCGGGTGTGCCCTTCGTTATTTCCTCCGCGTTTTTTTCTTTCTACGCCGTCAATTTCACCTTTGATCGATACTCGCCCGTATCGTTTTTTTGTCGGTATTTTTTCGCAATATTTATCGACACTTTTTTTTCGCGCGTCTGCTTTCAGAGATAAACAAAATAAAATAAAAATAATAATTTAACAAAAATGTATAAACGTACAATGTATATATTTATCACGCCGTACGGCTTCGTTCAGACCCGAACGGTGTAAATTTTCACGATGTGTTCGAAAAATTGAAAATTGTATCAAAAAATAAATAAAAATCGCATAACATTATAATGACTATCTGCGAATAAATATTATGATTTTTACGTTTGACCTATTTTGTCTATATTTTTTTTTTTTTTTTATTTTTTGTACATACAGAAAACTTTGATATGTTATGCGCTTTTATAAAGTTCCAGGCCACTAGAGTGTATTACGGTATAGGGGTTTATCTAGTATCGTTTATACAACAATATTTTCGTTTTCGAACTTTTACACGAGTTTTCCCCGGCCGTTAATTATTATAAATATTTGTATCGGTGAATTACCTTGGTGTAATATTATATCTCGATATGTTTTTTTTTTTCAAAGTTCGACCTCGTTACAACCTTACGCGATTTATACGCGGAAATCAAAACTTTCCACGACCATTGACAACTATCAGTAAACGCCGGTGGAAAAATAATATTACACCTCTGGTCCTCGGGTATAACGTTGATAATAAATTGTAGGTCCTCGCCGGTCGACTACGAAAATGATGTGCAATAAATATCAAATCGCCTCCTGCCCTAAACGAAAATGCGAATCTATTCGGTTCTGCATAAAAAAAAAAAAAAAAATTTCCATGTTTTTCATCGTTTTTTATATTTTTTTTTTTACTTATTTATTTTTCATTATGTACCGTTGCGGTTATTTTACCGTCACAGTCCGAATAAATGATTAATTTGTGTGTGTGTGTGTGTGTTTTTTTTTTTCAGGGTTTCAACGAAGATTTCGCCAATCCGGTTGTTTTCACGTACGATTCCGCCGGCAACGGATTCCACGACGAAAACGTTTAATTAATATTATTATTCAAATAGTCATCGCACACGTGCGGTAGAGGAACGCAAAACGAATTCTGGACGATTTTTTAAATAATATTTTTTTTTTGTCCATTTAATATATATATATTATATATTATATTGTTGTGCGTTATATATTTTTATTTTTCCGTCGTTTCGCTATTAATAATATTAAAAAATATTATCGATTTACTAACTTGGTTGTTGTTGTTGTTGTTTTTTTTTGTTTTTTTCAATGCTTACGCACAAGTCCTAGTCGAAAGATAATATTTACCCACGTCATTGCGCGTAATAACAACGCGCGCGCGCGCGTGTAAAAAAAAAAATAAATAAAAAAAAAAAAAAAAAAAAACGAACGATTGCACCTTTTCGATCGTCAGCAATAATATTCCAATAATCGAATATACGATTTACAAAAACCGTTTTCGCGTAAGCGTACGCCGCACTATTGTAACACTATAGAGAAATTATATACAAATAAAAAAAAAAAAAAAAAAAAAAAACATTCATGTAAACACCGCGTTCATATATTTTTCGTCCGACACCGTTCGTTCCGCTCGGCTGTATCGAGAAAAATATTAAAAATATTTATATTGCATTTTTCGTTTATGTTATTAATATTCAATATCGTGTAAACAATTGAATTTTATTCGATAACCAAAACTCGAATTCCTGCCCGCGGTCCGGAACGTGCGTTGCACATCCGTCCGGCTAAAAAATATTTCTACTGTAAAATGCTATTCACCACTCGCATTGTCCAGAACGCGTCTAGACGCGATAAAAAAATTTTATTTTTCGATATTCAAAGTTTCGTTCGAGTAACACACACGCGGTCGACAGCAGTGCCGAATCCTCCGCGCCATCATAAAAAAAAAATTAAAAATAAAAAGTTTTTAAAATTGGTTATTTTTTTAACGGGGTTTCAATGTTGTTCCGGCACTCGGGCGAATTGGTAAAAATGTTAATCGCCGAATCAGTATTCTGATTTTTTTTGATTTTTTTCCATCGCGAACCGATGATTATCCGTAAGGATATTAAAAAAAAAAAAAAAAACTACGATTTTGGTGTATTTTTATGTTATTACAGAACTGTTTAAAGATTTTTCAATCGAATTCACTAAAAGTCCTCCGTGGAAATAGACGGGCCATTATCGATACTGGTCCGGTATAATTTCTAAAAGTTTCTAAAAATGTATATTAAAAAAAAAAATAAAAATAATAAACCGTAAATTTAAATTTCAAAACGTTTTCAGAGTTATTATCGATTTACCAAATCGATCGGATTGAAATCATATACTTAAAACAATAGTTTGTGGTAGCAAATTATTTTATTTCATATACTTTCATTAGCCCTTACTAGGCCTGGTATTACTTCCAAAACATTCTGGGCGCTTTTTTTTTTTTATTTATATTTGGCTATATTGAATTTTCGAGGTTTTTTTCTTTTTTTTTTAGTTTTCGTTTGATTGTATACGTTGATTTATCGTCGTTGTGTATACAGATATAAACTAAATTACCTCGTGTATCCTAAATTCCCAACTTCCCGCCTACAAACAGCGGCCCACCCACGGTGCGAAGTAAGTCCGTTTTTATTTTTATTTTTTTAATATATATACACATCACTGCGGTGTTCGAAACGATAATTTTCTTCGAATTTCTATAAATAATAATATTGTGTACTGAATAACGTACGTCATCGACGTGTGTGTTGAGATAGGGTATATAAAAAAATATTTTTTTTATATATATTAAAAAAAAAACCAATAGTATCGTACACGCATTCGCCGCACTGCACATTGCAAACGCGTTCACAGCAACACACCGTTCGCAAGAAATTCGATGGATTTCGTACACAGAATACACGATGTGACAACAAACCCGTTTTTTTATATACATATATAAATAAAAAAGAATTGGAATCGATTTATCATTGCGTTCGAAAAATGCTTTTGAGATTCCGTGACAATCGTCAGAGTATCTGGTTTTAGACAGACAGACAGGCAGACGGAAGGAAAAAAAAAAATGAGTGATTTTGGCGTGCGCAGTGAAATGTACTTTTCAGACGTCCAATCTTAGCGTCAGTGACGTATTTTGGATAGATAGTGATGCGAAAAATCCGGATTTACCGTAGTTCGAGAATCCAGATTTTTGTTTTCCGAAATTTTAAATCCGCCGTTTATTGTAAATCCGGATATTCGCCTGAACCCAAAATTTTGGTATTCAAAATTTTGATTTTACATTTGTTTAATTCATTTCTCATAAAACTGTTATTGCTATCGTATTTTAAATAGCATTAAATATCTAAAACATTCGTTCGCTTATTGATAATAAGATATTTCGGATATGGAAATTCGAACACTACAATTTTCGGTTTCCGAAATCCGGATTCATTAAGATTTTCGGATCATTTTTTTGGAGTGGGATCTAGAATTTTAGAAACTTTACAAAGCCGTTTTTAGGCATTGAACTTACTGTTTGAATATAAACATTTTAATGGGCACGAGTAATACATGATACATTGGGCCACTTAATTTTTATTTTTTTTTTTTTCAAGTCGAGGTGTTTCCTCCCAGGACCCCCCCCCCTCTAAATACGCCACGGTTTGACGGATTTCTTAAACCGTTGGTTTTTGTATAAAAAATTGTCCGAGATATACATACCAATTAAATGATTTAAAAAAAAAAAAAATTAAATCGCGTGTACGTGCTTTGCTGTTTAACCTTTACTGTATGATATTTCCCCCTTCCCCTACCCACCAATATAAAACGAAAGTATTGTCGAATTTTCTTCACTTTCATAGTCCCCCCATTGCAGAGGTCACGCCGCGGTACACGGTGAGAAGTGGTCAAAAGGTTATTTAAATACGTAAAATCGCATTTCTTTTTTTTTTTTTTTTTTTTTGTTCTCCCCTTCACGTAAAACGAAAATATAGTCAAATTTTGGTTCACTTTCGACGTTCCCCTTTTCGGGGAGATGGTACACGCGTAGGAGTAGCGATCGACAGCTTCGTCGAATAATACGTAGGTAAGTATAAATCGTTTAATTTTTTTTTTTTTTTTTTTTTTTGACATATACCTATCTCGCTATTTCGTATTATTATTGAATAAACGACTGTGCAGTCGTTAAAAAATAAATAAAAAAAAATATTTATACATACATATATTTTTGGTACCCGAACGGTAATAACCAGGGAACGGATTTTATTGTAATAAAACATTCAATATATTTACCAATTTTTCTTAAAATATAGAATAAAAAAAAAATATATTTTATAATAATAAATATTAAATGAAAATGACGCAGGTATATAAAACTATGGTTATAATTCCGGAACAAGGCAACGGGAAATAATGTATTGTTGAAGGTTTGTAAATAAAAAAAAAACGGTTCGGTCGAAAAATTCTCTTGTGTTGACTAAAAAGCTCTTTCGTATTTCATATCTAATTTTTTTAGAAGGAGCTAACTCGGTTTGTCGTTGCTAATAACCAGGGCTCGAATTTCGTAGCAAAACAAATCCTTAAAAAAGCATTTTAAGTAGCCAACAAAAAATAACAGCAAAAACAAAATAAAAAGCATCTGTTAAATTTAATTCTAAAAAATACATTTAAATTGCACGTAAAATTAAATATAAAAAAAAAAAAATGAATTTACGACCATATATTTGGTTAAGTTGCTTTCGTTCAAATCCGTCCGGTTGGGTGCTAAACATATTTGTGTACATGGAAAATGACTTTTCCGCATCCACTGAAGTGATTGGTACATATTTCGTATAAACTGACGATCTTCAGTCGTTGGATTGTTTTATTTTTATAGTCAACACAATTGTTGTTACTATTGAGAGTGTAAAATATTTTTTTTTTATATTTTAAATTTAAAATTAAACTTTGCATTGAAATGAACGAAGAAAGTATTATTGTTATGGCGGCTTGTATTACCTTGCGTGTGATAAAAAAAAAAAAAAAAAAAAAAAAAAAAAAAAAAAAAAAAAAAAAACCAAGAGAAGAAAAACAATTTTGGATGAGAGAATGGTTCAAAAAAAAAAAAAAAAAACACATTATCCCATCATAATCTTCTAGATTAACTTCGACTATCTTCTCCTTCTGACTACAAAAATTAGAAACAGGATACTTGTACGAGAGAATCGATTTCGTCGGCCCAGCGTTTATCGTGTACACTACGATCGATACCTGGCCGGCTACCGGCGTTAATTTTGATGACCTCAAGTTCATAAGCTCCACAAACGATTGGAAAAATTTGAAACAAGTAAAGCTCACTTTTAATTTTCCACGTAGCAGGTAAACTACAGGTACAGACGTATAAATTCGCGCCAAAATTCTTCACTATTTCATTTATTTGCCATTTTTTTTTTTTGACGAAGATATAAAATTTACAAAAGACAAAAAGACACGATTGCTTCACACAATTCGACTTGATTGACTGATCGTGAATTGTACATTCATAGATATACACGGTCAATCGTGAATGTCAATCATCTTGATTGATGATATAAATAGGGCTGGGATTTCGATGCATTTTGCATTGTTTTTCAAAGTTTACTGTGCAATGCTCGTCTTGTCACAAATTTGTTTTATGTACATTTGAATGAGAATAAGAAAGTTTATTTTGCATTTTTTAGTTTTTAGGTCATTTTCTTAATTTTTTAGGGCATTTTAGAGTTTTTGGAGCATTTTTTGAGTTTTTGGAAACCAAGTGTATGAATTTGAAATTTTATTTTAAGATTTTAAGATTTTTACACCAACATGGTTTTTAAATAAATATAACAGATTATAAGTAGGTACTCGTAATTCGTATTATATTATCGGACAAGGTTTGAGTAACCTCTACCCGCATTTCCTGTTAAATAATCTTAAATCAGTAAAATCGACGTCCGATGATATTATCGTTAGACGTTCAGTACGAGTTTTGTCGTCGTTAATACCGTTTTATTACTCTAGTTAATTTTTTTTTTTTTAGGGCATTTTTCGGGGTTTTTTAGGGAATTATTTAGAGTTTTTAGATTATAAAAGCATTTTTTTTTAGGATATTTTTCGGGGTTTTTTAGGGCATTAAAATCCCAGCCCTAATGATAAATATTCAGACATGGTTGAATTCCATCATTCGTGAAATTTGATCGTCAGTCATTATCATTCGCATACATACACCATCAGTCTTGACTGTCATTCATGACTGACCGTGTATGGGGGTTATGGATGCTATTGATTTTTTTGTATTTCCTCTCATCCGTTATTCTTTTGCTTGCGTTCTGCTTCTAACACAGTTTGCTATTTTTTTATCAGTCGTCCATCCGTTACTGGTTTTTTTGCACCGGTTTTATAATTTCTGGCAATAATAATATCGATGTCGATGTGTAATACACATAGGAATACGTTAAATTCACATGAAAATAATGTGAAAATTAAGAAAGAAAAAAAAGAACCGAATAAAGTTGACTTCATTGGAATCAGAACGGTTCGATACGTATTTATTAGAATTATATTTCACCATCGCAATACCGTCAAAAGAATCATTTTCTAAAAAAAAAAAAAAAAAAATCCGAGCCCTACTTATAACCAATTTCGATCCAAACGTCCTTTATGGCGCGTACAAGTCCGGCCGACGAATTTCGTGTCACCGTATTTTTTTTTTTTTTTTTTTACTTATTCATTTTTTTTTTTTTTTTTTTTTTTCTTAACGAAACACGCACCGTATACACTACGCCGACAACGGTGAAATGTATTCCGGTTAAATAAACACAATAATATAATACGGTTGGCCTGCTTTCGCGTTTAAAAGGACGTAATAATACAACCGCGCGGTATAGAAACCGCGGCGGGTCGCGACTGCCGCAGCCGAGCCTCACGACCGCTACGCGGACCCGGAGACTTTATCGCTACGGTATTAGAACGTAAGTATAGTTACGGAAACCTTCTTTAGACATATGATAATAATAATAATAATAATAATAATAATAATAGCCGCCGACTCGACCTGTAGATATGCACTGCGTATAAATATATTTCATAAAACCGGTAAAAAAAAAAAAAAAAAAAAAACATAAATAATAAACGTTTTTTCGTTGGTTTTTTTTTTGCGTTTTTCCGGGGGGGGGCAGGAGGGTGTGTGATCCGCGGCCGTTAGCCGTGCGAAATTCGCCGTAAAATACCGTCGTGGACCCGGTAAAATTTTTAGACAAAAAGAATATTTCGAAATAATTGCAAACCTAAACTGTACAGGCGTATAGAAATCGCACGTTTCATTTGTGGGCCGGGGGTACAAGCTCGTCATATGTTTTTTTTTATTATCAGTTTATTTATCTTTCATTTTTTGTTTTGAACCTACGTGTTTATTGATTTGCTTTATGGAAAAACCGAGACGATTTTATATAGTTTTTTTCGTTCTCCATAAGTAACCTTCCGCTTTGCTTGCCCTCCCGCCAGCGTTGACTTAGAAATCGATGATTTTTTAATCTTCGATGAGTTTTAAAATGTACAATTTTTTACTAGACGACACTGATGTGTAGAGTTTATCATTCAATACGATTTGACGTTTTTGTCGTTCTCGTGTATTGTCAATAAATGAGTTGGTAATAACCGCGTTTTGTAAACGCCGGGCACGCTCGTGTTATATTTTTTAACAGGTTTTCTTTTAAATCGGACGCGTCCGTTTTAATATGAATTAAACATTTGTTCGCGTTTAACGTAAATTCGTATATAATAAAACTTCGTTTCGTTTCAATAGTAACAAAACGAAGGAAATGAAAGAAAAAAAAGGAAAAACTAACTATTACACACAGTATAAAATATAAACGTTGTAAATAAATTAACGTAATACCTAGAAACGAGCACATAAAAAAAACGACCGTCTTGGTATCCGTCCTCCGTATAATTCAGACATTTATATAAATCGCACGAACAAGTAATTTAAATTTTCATTTTCGAACGTTACTAATTACGTCGTTTGAATTTAATTATTTAAAACTAAATAATATATAATATATCAACGGAGGTTTTTTTTTTTTGTTTTTTTTATCAAATGCCAATTTTTGGCCGATAAACTTGATTACGTGCTTGGTTTCGTTACGAAAACACCTAAACGATAACCAAAAGTCAACCGATTAGTGTAAAAAAAAATAAAACAACAATGTATGTTTTTTTTTTTTTGTTTATTTACAATCTATATTTAATATAATACAATAAGTAAATTTGAGTAATTAGAATTTTTGACATGAGTTCACGTGATAAGAGAAAATATCCAATGGTATTACTCTTCAGTTAAGACTAGGTAGAAAAGAAAACATTAATAAAAAAAAAGAATACACTAAAAACTAGATAATAATCAGAGTTCAAGTTTATAGACCATTATTACTTTTTTTTTTAGGATAAGAGGTCTCTGGACCATTTTCTTTTTAATCTACGGGTTGTACCGGGTAACTCGATAGTGGATAGATTGGCGATGAGGGGGTTTGATCAGAGATGGTTGATATGTTAAGATCATTATGGAGAGTTAAATTACTTACATACCAGGGGGCATTGGTTATTATTCTGAGGGAAATTGATTGAAATGCTTGTAGATTTATTAAGTTGGAATTTTTGGCAGCTCCCCAAAAGTGGATTCCATAAGTAGCTATAGGATTGAGGAGTAGTTTGTATATTAGTATTTTTTTCCGAATTGGTAAGTTGGATTTTAATAAAGGACGCAGTTGATGTAGTCTGTGATTTAATAATTTTCTTTTTGTTTTGATGTGAGTTGTCCATATGAGACGTCTATCCAGATGCATCTCTAGATATTTTACAGTTAGTTCAGACGGTATTTCTGTCATTGATGTAGATTGGGGGGGGCAGTCACGGGGGCGTAAAGCAAAAGTTATGTGAGACGATTTGGATTCGTTTGTTTTTATTCTCCACTTTAGAAACCACCCTTGGAGTTGGTTAAGGCGGGTTTGTAGTAGAAATGATGCGGTTTCAGGGTTTGTATCAGAGGCGATAATACCAGTATCATCTGCAAAGGTTCCAAAGGTAGTGTTATTGTTGTGTGGGATATCTGAGGTGTAGAATGTATGTATTTCCAAGTTATTAAAAATGTTAAGCTCGCAGAAACCAGCTAATTTCAAATAATTCCTCTGCAATAAACGTCACAAAATACGCGAGCACCGAGACTTTATGTTGGTGCCGTAATAACTGTTAAAAAAAAACCAAAAACAAACCGACTTTAATATCGATAAAAACTACGAAATACTCTTCGAATTAGTGTTGCCATTTAGTTGCAGACGTTTTATTTTCTAGAAACGTTTTCGGGAATCGTTTGAAATTTAAATACTTTTACCTATTCCAAACAAATCATTTCTAAAACACGATTCGATTTTAGGAATCGGTAATTAAATACAATTCGAAATCACTGAAATGCATTTATTTTGTTTCCTAATATCATTGACGTCGCGAAAAAAAATATTATTATAATTGTTTTTTTTTTTGATTTTTCGTATCATTCCGTCTTATTTTACAGCCCCGTACGATATATAAACAATTACACATTTCGATATTTAATCGTTCGTCCCGCGAATCCCGACCGGGGACACGCCGAATTTCCCCAATTTTTGAGCGCGGACAGTAAGTCAAACCCATACCGCGGTGCCGGGAAACGATATATATATATATATATATATTTTGTATTATTATTATTATTTTTTTTTTTTTTTTTTTTTTGTCTTTCTACCCGTTTCTAGACTTCTCGGATTCGATTTATCGGTTTTTCTCCCGATATAGGTACTCGGCGGAATAACGAGCACATCGTCGACGACAGCCGGCCGGCCCGTGCATAACTATGGCGTACTTGCGTATTTACGGTACGCGCAACTGTACAAACCAGTTTGTGCGGAACAATACGGGGTTCGATATATATTAAAAACGTCTGTGTTTTTTTTCTTTTTTTTTTTTTTTTATTTATTTTTTTTTTCTTTCCCCCCAACACACTTACACCGGCGTTTGACGTGAGACCGAAATGAACGACGACGACGATAATAATACCGTTTTGCAGACGACAGTCGTTAACCTAACGATATGATACGATTACCTACATATGTGGGTTGGCTGAGTCACTTACTCGATGTTGGCCGATATTGACGTATCGATTTAAATCGATAATTCAACTATTGTCAGTGACGAATTTAAAAAACTATTTTTTATTTTTTTTTTTTTTTTTTTTGCTCGGGGTGGTGAGGGGATGTGTGTGCGTGTCATAAATAATTTTATAAATCCGCGTAAAATGCTCGAGAGTAATTTTCGATCGATATTTTTATTGACTATTTGAGAGTTGAAATTAATAAATCACAAACCATATCATTTAGACACGAGTGTTCTTTTATTTATTTACCAGTTCATCGACGACTTTATCGGTCTGAATATCAAAATCTCGACGGGCAGACGGACACGGCATGGCCGTTAAGTCTTTTCCGATACAAAACGCGCTTGGACATTTAGAACGTTTAATTCGGAATTATATTTTTTTGGGCGATTGATCAAACATTTACCTAGGATATTGAGTACCTTAGGTGCGTTTTTATACGTTTTAATCCCGAGACAGATCTCTCGGCCGTTGCACTCGAAACAGGCCGGACGTGGCCAGAATATGTAAAGGCTTGAAAATATTTGGTCACATAGCATTACACATTGAATGAGCTTCCATTGCGCTTTCAGGTTTTGTGGACAGTGAATTAATTTTTCGTATTCAACGTTTTAACTCCGAAATTACAACGTTTCTATTGTGATCAATATCACAATGATGAATTAGTTCAAAACACCAATATTACCGTACATTTTCGTTTTATTAGATGTTTGTAAATAGTTTTGAAAATAGACCAACTACAATTATATTATTGACATGTTTAAAATTGGAGATCTTTAAACATTCTCTGTGGGGGGGGAGGTGAAAATCCAACGCCCCCCTCATAAATACGCCACTGATTGTTTTTCAAAATATTTATATGTATGGCATCTCTTCTTCACTCCTTCTCTCTCTCTCTCTCTCTTTCTCACTGTCTGTCTTATCTAGGTTAACACAACTTCTCTGTGCATCCGTCTCTAATAAATTCTCCCCGGTCGATATTTTATGCATTTTTTCCGGGTCTTCTTGGCGAAATTGAACAGACCCGCCATACCTCATTACGTGTCCGGAGGTGGTGGGGTGTGATGGGGAAAAGATGGGGGGGGGATCCATAGATTAACAATGGCCCATCGATTTAACCTACACTATTGGATATTTAAATAAATATAACATTAGGAAACAGTAATTGTTAAGAATCAATGAGTTGTACTTGCCTTAAAAAAAAATCGTAAACGTTTTAACGAAATAAACCGTTTCAAAACGAAAACGTTAAAACACCGATGTTGTTCGATGTCATTTCAATCAGATATCGTCGAACTCGCCTTCGTGAAATGTCGCAAAGACGTTTCGTTTATATCAGTATCTATGTCGATATCGTAGAAATCAAACTGTCGCATCTTATGCCGTTGTACTCGTGTACTCGCCCCGTGTTCCCCTACTTATTAAAACAAACAAAAAAATGTATGTATATATATATATATATATATATATAATATTATTTTTTCTGTTTAGTTTTTCCGGACAAATGCATAATACCAACGAGGATATGTGTAAAACATGTGAATTCATACGCTCGCAACTATAAACTACTATAGAGTTAAAGTTAATGAATTAACGGCTCAAATAATTAACAAGTCCGAGTTTAAAAAAAATTAAAAAAATTAACCTCTATTAACCGTACACCAATTTTTTCTCTGTCTGTCTGTCTGTCTGTCTAATTTAATGATCCGCCTATTTGTGTAACAAACAATGGTATATTTAGCTGTTTGTCGTCACTAATTTTATTTTTTATATACCGATCTTTTCAGAGCATTCGTTGTTCACAAAAAAGAAAAAAAACCTATAATATTTTTAATTTATTTTATTTTAAATCCAGTTTAATACATTTTTTTTTTTTAACACGTACAATCTATAAATACAGTTTTACAATAAGCATGTTTGGGGGTTTACATAAAAATAAGGGCGAGATTGACATGGGAAAAGTAATCACCCAGCGGCAACACTTACTGGCCAGAGAGTGTTATTTCAGGTCACGGTTCCAATTTCGCTTTAACCTTCCAAGCGGATTTTCTGCAATGGATTCAGAGTTTAGGGCACGGATTAGTGGGTAAGACGGGCACGGGATAATTTATAGGCATTTTTGGCTTCTTCTTGAACAGTTCAAATTTTTAAGTCTGAATGCAAGGTGTGGTTTGAAACGTACGGAGGTGCGTATGTAATCATTCGTAGTGAGGTCGATTGGAATGCTTGAATTTTGCAAGTATTAGATATTTTCGCTGCTCCCCACAATTGGATTCCGTATAACCGAATTGGCTTTAAGAGGGTTTTGTATAATAGCAATTTTGTATTTAGGTGTCAGTTTTTGCTTGCCTTCCTACCAGTGCTCTTCGTCTGACATTCAGCGTGAGACGTTTCTGCTCAATATGTATGGCCCAGGTAAGTCTTTTATCAAGTGTGTGACCCAAATATTTAACATTGGAAGAAGAAAGGATAACTTTATTGTTTTAAATTGACTGGAGGTACTGTGGTTTGTTTGAGGGTGTAGATGATTTGGGATGATTTTTCATTGTTCATCTATATTCCCCATTTGGAATACCAATCTGCAAGTAGGTTTAGATGACTTTGTAAACATTGGCTGGCAAGAAGTGGATTTTTTTCGAAAATGTATAAAACTTTGTCATCAGCGAAGTCGGTTAGAATAGTTTTAGAAGTGGTTGGTTAAACGGCTGTGTATATGAATACACTATTTAATACGATTTTTACCAGGAAAAATTAAAAAAAAAAAAAAAAAAAAAAAAAAAAACAATCTCTTTCAAAATAAAACTTACCGCCCTACCAAAATTGTCGTTCTCCGCTTCGGCTTACTTCGTCTGACGTGAAATTCGCCACTTTACAAACCACCGGCAATATAATCGATCTCGTACACGATATTCAAATGTTTCTTAGAAGCCTTGAGATCTATAATAATATTAATAAAAATAAGGATATCGTGATCGTGTATACTATATTTAAATACAGGAATGTATCGGTTTTTTATTTATAATTTGGTGGTTTTGACGTGTCGGTTACATAATAGATACGTATATTTTACATTTTTCAAATCGTATTAAATATTTTTTAATATTAGGTACCGCGTTAGTTATTCGATCCGGTCTTATAGGAGTTATTGCACTCGAGGCAATGATGTTCGTTTTTTTTTTTTTTTTTTACATTCCCCGAAACCTGAAAACTGCATTTCCTCAGCCGTATAGTTTAATTATGTTCATACGAAATTTCAATAATATGTAAATATTCCATGCATTACGATATTAAAAAAATAATTTTATTCGTAGTTATAGTATTCTATAAAGTAGGTATACAGGATATTTTTTTCGCCGCTATTTATAAAACCAGCCGATTGGCAGGTGTAAAATACAAACCGGTATTGGTAAGCGTAGATATTATTTTATTATAATTTCTTATATTATATAAAAAAAAAAAAAAAAAACTTTTTTGCTATTTTAGTAGAAAGGTAGAATGGTGAGGTTAGAATGGCTAGACTACATATTTTTTTATGGTTTGCATATAGGGTGTGACATTATTATACAGTGTGTGAAACCTGGACAGTGAGCACAATCGAGACGAGAAAGCTACAAAAGCATTTGAATTGCGGTGTTACCTACGATACTCAAATGTTCGTGGTGTGACGGAATAACGAATAAAGACGTTTTATTATAAAAAAAAAACTTTGGAAAATTATTAAAAAAAAAAAAAATAATAAAAAACAGAACGGATAATATAGATAGATATTTGATAGATCAAACTGGAAAAATAGGACCGAGAATGAAATATTATACCGTAAATTCTTAAGGACACGGGAATCGAAAGTCGAAGGGTTTGAATTATGGCAGAATATCAAAGGGGGGGGGGCTGCAACGGACCAATCGAAATATTAAAGACCAAAAAAAAAAAAATATAATAAAATATCTTTAATGTTTTAAGATTTGTTTTTTTTCCGCTGGCAAAATTAGTTGCAGCAGGTGGTGCATTCTGTATTGAAAATATAATACCAATACAAACACGACGTTTCGATGAAATTTGCATCAAAGTAGATATACAAAGGCGAGGTAAAAACGAAAGTCCTATATAAACAGTGTTGAGACTTATCTAGATACATTTGTAAGTTTTTTTTTTTTTTTTATCGTATTAAGGTAAATATTACTAGGTTATCTATATTATTATCTTAGATAAAAATGTCACTCATATAGATGAAATGCCCTGTGTTATTCTCGAAAGTAGCTTAACAACTTAATAATAACTATGACCGTACACTCATTTCAGGGCGAAATTCAGGAGGATTTTGACGGTGTACACGAGTCAATATAAATTTAACATTCACATAAATCGAACAAATTTGAGTTTTATTTTTGGCATGTAGTGACCAGTTGGTAAACAATAATAATTTATTTTAAACTCTAATAATCGTGTAAACAGAAAGTGATAACCATTGCTAAAAAAAAAAAAAATATATATATAAATACACTGTTACATTTTATAATTTATATATTTTCGAAATCTAATATAATTTTAAATGTAATTAAATTTTTTTTTCTTTTTACGAAAAATGTATGTATTTTTTTTAATATATATATATCTAAATAAATTTAGTTCAGTTCGTCAGTTTTATTTTTATCTATACAGAATTTCGTTTTATCTTTTATTCGACATACAAATAAATTAGGATTATCTGTGTGTCTGATACACTGGTACTACGAACTAAGGTGAAATTTATCGTCGTATTGACATAAAAGAACGGTTTTAGTCGAGTGTGTATTTAATATCATTCGTCAAGGCGAAAACCTACTCGGCTATATTATTATTATTATTAATAAATATGTATGTACTCACAATCGTTATATTGACCGAGTACAAGTGGGCGTGGTAGTGAATATGGAAAGAATAAAAAGAAACGTTTGATGTGCGCATTATTATTGTTACTATATTATTTGTTTCTCGCACTGCACAATATCGCGAAGAACCGTCTCGTTTTAGTAAAATGCAAGTAAAGTGCTATGCCGGCACCTGACGGACTGCCTAATGGTATTACCAGGTGGCGGGGGCATTGCCTATTTATATTGAAAAAATTAAAATTAAAAAAAAAAAAAAAAATAGAATAAATAAAAACGTACGCTGGCACGTCATTATACTATTGTTGTATATTTGCATTATTATAGTAAAAAACCAGTGACGGGCGATAGGGTGGCTAACGGACCCCCTCCTCCCAAAAACAAAAAAAAAACGGTCTTACACTTTTATGATTTCATTAAATATCAAATTTAAATTTTGTACTATCAAAATTAAAACATAGCAAATACAATAATAATATATAATTAAACACAATGTACATTAAATATTTATATCGGCCATTATTTTGATATATTTTTTTTTTTTTTTTTTTTTAGTATCGGCCATACCGGTTGATTGCCGGTGAATTATTAATAAAATTGTATAGGTTACGCCTTTACCGTGACTACATAAAAATACCCAAAGTGCACAAATTAATATTAACTTAAAGTTATAATATGATTTTCATTGTCAAAACCTTTTTTTTTTCTTTTCTTTTCTCTTTGTATTACATTACTAATTTATATTATTTATTGTAGTATCTTTCATAAAAAAAAAAAACAAGTCAGCTTGAAACTCTTGGGTTACAAAACAAAATTAGATAATATTACTATATAAAAATAATGTTATTTAGCCCATTCCCCCTGTCCTTAAATAAAAAAAAAAAACCCTACGTTATTATAATGTGTAGTGTATTTGGTTAACGTTTTCGGGAGGCAGCGAACTGAGGATCAAAACCGCCTGTTTTTCTTAAAGTCGACGTGTAAAATTGCGACGGGGGGAGGGGGGGGAGAAATAATAACCATTATAGAAACCGCGACAAATTCGATACGGTACCTATACATTAAACGAACTGCGACAATTTATTTTGTACCAGACGCGGATTAAGGATTTTTAATTAGGGCCGGGCATCAAATATCGTTATTTATTATCAGAATTAATACGAATTTATATTGCCGGCACCGGGATAAAAAAAAAAAAAAAAACGATCGGGACGCGGTTTGTCTTTGGAACAACTTTTACAAGTACCGAGCTGATACGCGCAAACCGTTAAGGCGTCCTAAACCATCGTTTGTCTTTGTGTCGTACAGATAAAGTCGAACATATAATTGTCGTACTTGTTATCATTCGATGTGCTTGTATAAAAAAAAAAAAAAAAAAACAACCGTCGGTGCTGCTCGGTAATACGTTTTCTATTTCGTTATTTGATAGAAATTTAATAAAATAATAATAATAAATTCATTTTGTTAAAGAATTTCGAGTGGGGGGGAGGTATTGCTCCCATGCCACCCCTCATATACCCGCACATGTTTGGATTTTTTTTTTTCGGTTTGTTAAGATATACCGCGCGATTATTAAAAAAAAAAAAAAACCGCATTGTACGCAACGGATTTCCTTTGCTGCTTTGTTGATTACCCTTGGGGCATCGTCATCGGAAATCATCACAAATAACGTGACGGTAAGATGCAACGTTTGGTGCATATATTTGCATCGCGTCGACTTTAAGAGAAAAAAAAAACAAAAAATGTAATGTAATTCCGTCGCGGACAATATTGCACATTAGGATGGTATAACGTAATAAAATCAATGGACAGGCGATAAAATTGTGTAACTCGATTATGTTAAACGAACGGAAAAATAATACCCACGCGGTGTACGTCGACTTTACAAAACGAAAAATTTACGAATAAATACGAGCGCGTTGCCCTCATTTTCGTACAAGGCCGGCAAATCGGCTATTATAACATATTATAACGCCACTAGGAATCTATACGCGAAAATGTCTGCTATTATGTTACCGAAAATTTGAAAGACCACAAATGCGAAGGAAATAATGTACTATACAATTTTTTTTTTGAATTAAGAAATATTAAACAATCTGTACTCGTGGTACAATAAGCTTCAGAGATATTTGAGAATTTATTATAATAATAGAATTAATACAAACGAATATTTATATGTAACCCTAATTATAATTTTACGTGAAATCTTGAGTTTGAAGAAACCTGTCCAGCAACAGCACTTCGGCGAGAATTTGTTTTGTTGATTAACGTATAGACCTGTGTATTACGCTAACCAGTCTCTTCTGGGCCACTTGCGCCGGAGTCTCCTTACCGTATTACCCGGAAGGGAGTGTGATGAAAGATCTTTAATGAGGGGATTGGATGGATTGTTGTAGTCTTTTATGGAATTTAAAGTAGTGATTTTTTGCGACTTCGTTGACATACGGTATGTTCGGGTCTGAGTGTAGAGTTTCATTAGAGACGTACGGAGGGGCGTTACTATACAATTAAAAAAAAAAAAAAAAAAAACGTCTTTACGTTGTTACAGGTTTATTGCAAAACAGCGTAATCGCAACAGTTTCAAATTCGTTTTTGAATATGCACGGCTAAACAGCCGCGGACGGTTTTATATTCTTAACGTTTCACCGTGATTCGATTTTTTTCCTCTATCATTTCCGTAGATTACTCGTCGCCGTACAACGTGGTGTTTATTTTTCGATTGTGTAGGGAAATTTAATGAAAAAAAAAAAAAAAACAATAATAATAAAAAAATCCATTTAAGTCGTGTTATTGACTTACGTCGATGCGAAATTCGTTGTTGCGTAAATAAACCGACTAGACTAAAGCGTATTACGTTTTCAGAGTGTTCTGTTTTTTTTTTTTTTTTTCTTTTATGTTTGTTGTACATCATGTCGGATTCTGGATAATTGGAATTACGAGAAGAATAAAATACGTATTTCCGAATTTACCGGGCGCTAAGAGCACGTGATACTAGTTGTACGTGCACATTATAAAGAACTTTGTCTGGGTCGCAGCGTGCTCTTATTTATCGATAACACTACCCGATAATTTTTTTAAAGTAATATAAAAAACCGAAATAACCGAAAGTTTTCAAACTGATACCCATTAATGTCTTAATATTATCAAAAAAAAAAAAAATAAAAATAGCCACGCTACGACACAGATAAAGTTCTTGTGAATTTATGCTACGGAATTTCGGTAGTTTCACGCGAAACGGTTTTTTGTATAGATTTAATTTTTTTTTTTTTATCGCGATAACACAAAAAATCGCACGTGATAACGTCACGGGATTAACTTGTACATTTATTCGATAGTGAAATTGATTATTTTCAAGTCGATAAACACATACCATTTTTTCTCTCTCGAAAATTCCCTTAAAAATTCCCTTTAAGCGACCTAAATCCTAAATCCGGGCGCTATAACGTCTTTTTAATTGTTAAATACGTTGTGCGTTTACCAAAGGATTTCGATCTACTGAAATTTATCTACAAAAACACATACAACCGGTAGTGAGATATCCTATTTGTATAAGATAATCAACCCTAATTTATTTTCAAGGCTGGAAATTATCGTATCGTAGGAGGTTTTTACGTATATTTGCGAAATGATGTGGTCGAAAAGTATTGTTTCGAAATACCCGTGGGCTGTGCACAGGTATTTATTCTTATCGTAGTGTTACATCCGGTCGGTTATTGGGTACAATATTCGTACGGATAAACAATACAGTCGAAACAATATTATCGCCAAAAAAAAAAAAAATTTGGTTATTCGATAAGAATACAACGCGACCAATATACGCATGTACGTCCCCGACGACTTTGCCGAACGGAAATTACATAAGTCGTCGACGTTATATTCTTTTTATATATATATTGTCATTAACATGCTTGCAATTCTTTAAACATATACTGAAATTTAAAAGTATTCTATTTAACTCGATAATTCACTCGAAATATTTTGGATTTTATTGTAAAAATGCTCCTTAAAATCGAAAATATTATAATTTCAGTCCGGATTTATATATGTTTACATATCTTTACTGAGTGCATGCGGTCTTAGGAGAGTAAAAAATGTAAACGATCCGTTCAACCGCCGAGTTCGCAAGAAAAAGTTTTTTTTTTCTCGCATATTTAAGAATATTTCATGGGTTAGGAAATTTAGCTTGTTTAGCATATTTTGTAAATTGCGGGGAAAATTGATTTTAATTTTGATATAAAGGTACATGAAAAAAATATGTTTTGTATAATTTATAATTTATAATTTATCGTTATTCATATAGTCATACCTCACTATAATTACGTAAAATATACCAGAGGAATATTGTTTTTACATGTTTTAATAAATATATACGAGGTCTGTTCAAAAAGTGCCGGAATTTTGTTTTTAATAATTACAAAAATGAAGTCGCATATTATTTAATGATGTCTCCTTCGAAATACTCTCCTCCGGACGATATGAAGTGATCCCGGCGATATGGTCGATGTTCAAAAGTCCTTTGGAACTGTTCCAAAGTTAAAGTTATGGGTTCTGTTGCCGCGGTCGCTTTAATTTCCTTTACATCTTGAAACCGTTGTCCTTTAAGCGCAGATTTTAGTCTTGGGAATAGAAAAAAAAAATCACATGGGGTCTGATCTGGAGAATAGGGAGAGTCCGGCGGGACCACAGCAATTTTTTTATCGGCCGAAAATTCACGAATCGACAGCGCTAAATGTGCCGGTGCATTGTCGTGGTGAACAATCGCGGAAAGAATTTGGCAGCCGATGTGTGTACATTTTCCTGTAAAATTGCACGGCAAGACTCAATTGAGATTCCCTTTGTTAACACACGAACGGTTTATCGGCGGGCATTTCGCATTTTTTTTTTTTTTTCACAAATTGTCACCACACCATCGTTTCTGGAAAACGTCGGCGGGCTTCCAGAACATGGATAAATTAACCGCCTTGAAACGTTTTAAAACACTCGAAAGTCACGGAACCGCTTAACGAATCGTCCCCAAAAGCGGTTTTGGTAATTTTTTGCCAAGTTTCAAGCAAAACTCGATGCACACGCGTTGTTCGTTAATTTCGGGCATGCCGAAAAGCATGCGAACGAATAAAACCGACTGGATTCAACCACGTGTAATATTAAACTGAGATAAGATAACGACTTTGGGTTTTGTTTGAAATATCCACTCATTCGCGGCGAATACATCTACGTACAATTTGAAACGTTATCGTGTGCAGATTAGCCGTAATAACATTTGTCCTGGTACTTTTTTTGAACAGACCTCGTATATATTGTTGTTATAATGCAATTATTCTATTATGCACGTGTCTACCGTATACCGTTGTTGAATAATTATTTAAAGAATATTGTAAATAATAAAAATTAAATTGCATATATTGATTATTTTTTTTTTCTAATTTTTAAGATAATTTAACGAGAATATTTGTTGGCGAATATTTGTAGATTTTTTAGGGAATATTAGGTGTTCTGGTCTAATCGTATTTTAGGCGTTTTAAAACAATATGAACCCGGACGATAATGTAATTGTAACATGCTGGATATTCGCAGTGTTGCGCTGTTTTATCGATACGAATGCAAACGTACATATATATAAATACGAATGAAACTAATTATTACGACAAACGATATCGTTTTCCGTATCGCGTCGTGTATTAGAAATTGTCATAATTGTCGTCGAATATCAGTCAAAATTTCCAACAGGATAACATTATAATACAGTCGACTAGTTTTCGTCGGTGGGGAAAGTTTGACGAAAAGTGTCCGTTTTAGAAACGCAGAAAATAATACGCGTACGAATTATTGTACCGATAATAATTAATACATATTATTATTATTATTGTAATGTACGCACGTATATTCTTGGTGGACCGCGCGCGGTACTTCCGCCATCGTTTCTCGACTAGTCAATATTCCGTTTGAATAATAATTGAAACATTCGTACCTGCCCACCCATTACGTTCATGTATAATAATAATAATAATAATATATTTTTTTATTCTCCGGCTAAATAACGATTTAGCGCTTGCGACGGTAATATTTGCGGCTACCGCGTACCAATGTCGAGTGAATTCACCTGTTATATAAAATACGAAAGTACGTACAATAAAACATATTATTTTCCGGGGGTTTTTTCTTCTTCTTCTTCTTCTTCTTCGTCGTTTTCGAAGACGACGCGTTCATGCGGCGATTCGTTTACTATTCGCTTAATTTAACGCTATAACAATGACAAAATACTATAATATTATGCAGTGACCTAGCCATTGGGAGGGGGGCAGGGTCATACCGTATTGTTTTTTACATATAATCAGTATAAAAATAAATTCCATATATTGATTATGTTTTCTAATTTTTAAGATAATTTAATGAGAATATTTGTTGGCGAATATTATTAGAGTTTTTAGAGAATATTAGGTGTTCTGGTCTAATCGTATTTTAGGTGTTTTAAAACAATATGAATCCGGACAATAATGTAATAACATGCTCAATATTCGCAGTGTTGCGCTGTTTTATCGTTTTATCGTTAAATTAGTCAGTATAAAAGACAAACTAATCGAGTAAACGTACAAACAAGCAATCCTGAAGACTATTATCGAATATCAATATTTATTCCGATTGTTGATGGTATTATTTTACAATATGTCACTGAATTCAATAAACAGTTAGAAGATATTGTAACACTTGAAAGCTGCAAATCCCTGTCGATTTTACTATACACGGTAATGTGTCAACATTGAATGCTGCAAAAACGTATGATTAATGATCTTCTTGGTAACGCTTTGGTAAGTCTCAAAGCTGAATTACCAATGTGACAAAACCAATGTTAAGACAATACATTAGAAAAACCCGAGTCAGCAGTAGACGCATTGCGTTATTGCACGGACCTAACTTAACCAAATGTGGAATTGTTTCTTCGATTATTTGCAACGTTACCGGTTATATACTTCTTATATTCTCCGCTCTAAAGTTATTTACGGTCAACAACGAATGAAAAGAGGAGGCTTATTGGGTTAGCTATGCCAAAGATCAACAAATCAAATGACATAGCTGAACCAGAAATTTTTAGATCAAAATCTCACAGACGTTTCCTTTTATTGGTCAAAATAAACATTTAAAATTTGATCTGATCCTTTTTTTTTTGGCTTTGCCCCCCCCCCTCACCCACTATTCCAAAATCCTGGCTAATATTGAAACGGATTAATATTGTAATATTATCAGTCCGGATATATACGATTTTACAATATATCTTTCGTGTAAATCTGCCTATATTTTATGTTCCATATCGTGTATTATGTATATGTGTATAACAATATCTTGGCCACACATGTCTCTATGTTGTAATTTATATTAAAACTAACCTATAATTATTTTCCAAAATATATATTGGCTGGTAAAATGAGAATAATATCCATACAAGGAGATTTCCATTCAATTTGGTCAGGTTAGCTATTATTTTTGCATTACAGTATGTTTTAACGATCTTATTTACAATAATATTACTTTTAAATATTGATGTTCATTGCGATATCGTAAAGCATGCGAGTAAATGTAATTGGGTCGTTTTATATATATATATATATATACTATTATGGTGTTTGAATAGTATTTCAAATATTATCCAAGCGAATTTCAATTACTTGTTTTTAAAGACAAGCGTTAATAGCGGTATTTGTATTTAATGACTTTTCTAAAATTAATTTGAAAAGTGTACGAAATCCTTTATGAAAAACTGATTTTTAAATAGTAACAAGTATAACGGCCCAGAATGGTATTCTGCGTTTAATATCTCATCGACGACCGTTACCGATATTATGAACGTTTTTAATCGGATTTAATATTCTCTCTTCGGTATTTGAAAACGCGAGATGCTATTCGAAAATCAATCGGTTGTTGGTAATAGTGTGCCGTACGGAATGTGTGTAAAATGTTGTAAATATTCCAACGAAAAAATCTGTCCGTAAGAGAAGATAATCGCTAGGTCGTGGTTAAAATAATCGTCCTGTACAAACCCCGCGGGGTACCTATTATTATTTTTTTTTTTTAAATATTCGTCATTTCCGTTCGTACCACACTCGGTCGGGTATTTTATTTTTTATTTTTTTTTTTTTTCCGGCAGCCGAGATGAAAGAGAAGAAAATCCGTATACGCGGTGTGTTCCTTACAATATATTGTCGGCCGATTATTATTATTATTATTATGCGGTAGTGGTGAAAATCTGACGGAGCAGAAAAAAATGATAAAAAAAAAACAAAACAAAACAAAACTAACGAGTCACGTGCAGTACAATTACCCGGTTAAAAAATAATATTAGTGTGTATGTGCGTGTATATATATATATATATAGGTACATGTCGTATATTATAAAAATATTATACTGACGACGACGACGGTTGGCGTGCGCGGAAACCTAGCGAGGCTTGAAAATTTCGTTTAGAAATTACCTGCCTTATTCTATACGTAAGGCAAAGCTAAAAAAAAAAAAAAAAAAAAAAAAAAAAAAAAAAAAAAAAAAAAAAAACGTTGCGATAAAGCAACACGAAAAAAGTCTGTCCTACACATAGGAGGTACCGATGTTATACTAATCCAAATTGAATACGGCGGCGGTCCGGCAGTGTATTCCAACCGTGGAATGACACTAAATAATAAACGTAAAAAAAAAAAAAAAAACAACCTATACATAGAAAAAGAAGATAAAAAAAAACAAAGCCTGAAGTATATTTATATAGGTAGTGTGTAAATACGAACGGTTTCGATTTAGAAAACGGGCGGGCCGCTGTTTGAGGACGGCAAGCCGAGTATACAGAGGGGAATTTAATTTAATATATCCTGTACCCGGATTAAAAAATTCGCATACGAGTACATCGAAAAAAATAGTACGTGAAATGGCCGTGAATCAGTACGGTTTTTAACAAAATAATTACGCTTTAAACCGGCGGTCGCCAACCTTTTGGACCTCGCGGACCACTAAATCCATAACACTAAATTCTACGGACCACTAATGTCTTGTTTTTTACCAAGTTAAAAAAAAAAAAAATAATAATAAAATTAATGCATATTTTATAAAATAGTTTGATTATTATTGATTGCGAAAAAAAATTAGCTTATATAAAACTGTTGAGTATTAAACAAGTTTTAATGCCAGATTTGTTCTTGTTTGTTTTGAATAAGTTTGCGCATTTTTGGCTCCAACGGAGCAACTGCAAGACAGAGAGCTCTATTAATTTCAAGCGTAGACCGGTACCGAGCTGTGACTGATGAAAATGTTTTTTCGCATAAATACGTAGTTGAAAATTGAATTAAAATTTTCACTCAGCAATGGGTATTCGCTTTTAACGGAGAACCAAAATTGAGATTTTAATAGAGTTGACTTGAATTTAGATTTAAGTGTGCTGTCGGATGATAAATCGACGAGGCTTTTTTTTTCATTCATATTTAAATTGTTGTTTCCAATATTTGCTACAAATGGATTTATTATCCACATATCTCCATGTGTAGGATCTGTTTTTTTTTTTTTTTTTTGGGAGGAATAACGATCAAAAGATTCTGTGAGTTCTATTGTAGGTGCTGTTGAACAATATTTACCGCTTGCTGGTTAGGAAACCGTCGTTGGAAATTAGGTCTATTTATTTTCTAAAATGCGATAATAACGCGACACTATTATTCTTATTTGTTGTAAACTGAATCTACATACAACGATATTATATACTATTTTTGTATATTACGATTATAAACTCACAACATTACAAATAATGTACCAAATTTTTCTGTGGACCACCAAATTTTTACCGTGGACCACCGGTTGGCGACCGCCGCTTTAAACGATTATAACAAAATAATTAGGACTTATGGTAAACATTTTGCTGTACCCGTACAATTTTATGCTAAATAAAAACTGATACACAACTCGAACGTTTCCAATGCCTATAAATGATTTAAAAATGGCCAGAATGTTTTGGAAATTTGTCCGCTTTTACAATGACCAAATTTTAATGTTCTGCAATAATTGCAGGTCTTCATAATGAAACCGTGAATTTTCCCGTTTTTCGCAAGAATACTACGGCTAAAATCGAAAAATGACTCCTTGTACCGACTGGATCCGAAATGATTTCAGAAAATTTGCTACACTTGAAAATCGGTGCAGGGACTGTCGGCTAGGAATGTTGTTTACGGACAGAATAAAAAAAAAACACACACACATCATAGTAAAACCAATACAATCTTCGTTTCGTTCGCAATCTAAACCAAAGCCTGGATTATTCTATAGGTATAATTATTTGTAAATACGACAGGTTTCAATTTAGAAAATCATCGTCAGAGCAACAAATACAATAAAGGAAAAATATATATATATTTTTTTTTTTTTTTTTAAATCGTATTAAACTTAACGGTGGCCCAGAAATACGAACCGACCTGCTGCTGATTGTACCGTTGACATTAAATTATTACTAACATAACAGTATAGAATATTATGCACTAGACAATGGCACCGGAAAGATATTTAAATTGCGGGACCGGACATTTATTAATTTAAATGCTCACCGACGTAAAATTTAATAACCTAACGAATATTTCGGAAATATTTCCTTTTCGGCGGATTAATATAACCGAAACAAATGTATGTATTTTATTTTATATCGAATCGACGAACACGGTATCAGATAAATAATATTCGTTAACAAAACAACGGGACTCGGTTTTATTTTGATAAATGTTATAGTTTTACAGTATTTTATTCGCCGGTCTTTGGTGATATTATCATTATATTTCAATAGGTTTTAGAGTTTTCGAACGTATTTTTCCGTACGTCAACAAATCGTTAGATTATGCACGATTTACGTTTATATATTCGACATGAAATTTATATAGGACGACTGAAATCTATGGGTTTTAGCCATTGGGGCGTAGCCCTTGGAGAATATTAAATTTATTGTTGCTGAAATGTATATCGTAGGATATTTGTTGACACATTTTGTTTTTCAATATCGTTTTAGAATATTGAAAACGCGAATTAATACGCACGCGATCACGTAGACCGTGTGCACATGAATGAAAAATGTTTACCACGCGTATACTAAATACACGTGCATTTACTATCCGTGTTTAAGTGTCATTCACGTGTTTTTATACTGGCCGCATTGTTTCTTATTTTATATCGTATAATTTTAATGCTAAATTAAAAGTTTCATCAATATTATAAACATAAAGTAAATGCTATAACATTGAAATACGTGAATACTAGGTGTGAATAATATTTATACCGATTAAGATAACGAAACCCCGATAATGTCATTCGATAAAGTAACTTTTAACGATAATTTCAGTGTTGGTTTGAAATTGATAACAATATTGATTTTTGTTTTATGTCATTTTTACGAAAACGTGTTTCAGTCGTACAGCGATTTTCATAATGGAAGCAATCGAAGAACAACGTGTTGTGGGTACAATTTTGTTTTAAATTAGGGAACAGTTCTAGTGAAACTATTGAACTCTTGCAGCAAGCTTTTGGAGATGATATTCTGTCTCGGACAACGTGTTTTAAGTGGTTTAAACGGTTTAAGGAAGGTAGAAGATCCGTTAAGGATAACGAACGACCTGGTAGACCTTCGATCAGCAAAAGCTGTTGCTGGTGTTCGTGAAATTATTCAAAATAATTGTCGATTGACTAGCAGAGAAGTTGCAGAAGACGTCGGAATATCTTATGATCCTTGCCAGGAAATATTAACCAAAGAATTGGGCATGAGCCGAATCGCAGTCAAATTTGTCCCTCGTCTCTAAACCGATACAAAACCGAAAAACCATCTCACAAGAACTTTTTGAAAGAGCAGAAACAGACCTAGACTTTTAAAAAATATTATAGCAAGTGATGAGACTTGGATTTACGGGCACGATGTTGAAACCAAGCGTCAATCGTCACAGTGGAAGTCAACAAAATCTCCTAGACCAAAGAAAGCAAGGCAGGTGAGATCAAATGTGAAAGCCATGTTAATCACATGTTTTTGTCTTTCGCGGTATAATTCATCGTGAATGGGTGCCTCAAGGACAAACAGTAAATCAGCATTTATATTTTGAAGTCATGAAATATTACGTAAAAAAGTTAGGGAAAAAAGGCCAGAAAGTTGGAAATGTGAGCCCCGGCTCACAGCTCATTGCTCATTCGTCAGTTTTTAGCGAAAAATCATACTCCAGTAGTTCCACAACCACCGTATTCACCCGACTTTTTTTTTTATTTCCGAAGTAAAAATCTACGCTCAAATGACGTCGTTTTCAAACAATCGATGACATTAAACGAAATACGGAAATCGATCTCAGGGACATTCCAATTAGTGCCTTCCAAGAATGTTTTCAAAAGTGGAAAAGAAGATGGCAGCGGTTGGTTGGTTCCCAGGGAGATTATTTTGAAGGTGATAATGTGTATTTAGAATGATATTGTGTTAATAAAATTTTATTTGAATAATCCTGGTATTTTTTGATCAGACCTCGTACATGAAGATACGTGTAATATACGAATAATTGCACGCGTACGTGGATTCTTCAAGTGCACGGATTTATAGAATCGAATGTTAATTTCACGTGAATATATAAGAGCGTGTACACGCGGTCTAGTTTGAACAATAGATCTCTCAACAACGCAATACGCATTTTCTTTTAAATACGTGAAATATTTCCAACACAAAATATTTCAAAAAAATTATCGCGGTAAATCCTATGGAATTATCATAATGGTTATTTTATATTTAACGTTGTGGGACTTGGTAATAATTGTAAGGTATACATTTTTCTTTTAAAAGACATTTTTCCAAAACGACCCGGGGAGAACGCTTTTGGGATGATTTTGGGGGTTCAGCTCTCCTCCTCCTCCTCCTTCTCCTCCTCCCCCCAGAAATATCAGAGAAAATTTAAAAAATAAATTACCCGACCTAAATGTTAAACAGCTATTTCGAAGTTTCCCACGAAATTTACAAATTATAAGTAAATATACGAGTACCTAAAGAGTAATAAAGTATGATATTTATGAACGTTTTACATTTTTCTCAATCACCTCCCCCGAAATTTGTTCGTGCATTCGACCCTAAAAATGACTCTTAGAATACACTAAAATCATTTATTGTTTTTAAAAGTTTACGAAATATACCTATCGTATCTCACTAATTTTACAGATGTCTAGATCAATGCCAATCCCTGGACAATCGCTCCGATTCCATCTAGATATACACAGATAAAAATAACAAATATTTTAATTATGTCAGATAAGTGGAAGTCATAGGAAGAGATAGGCAACTTTTATAATTTTATTTTTACTTGTCTGTTAGGTTTGTGAACATTAAAACAGCTAGGGAGATGAAAACGTCTACAGTTCTATAAATGCACAAAGACCATAAATTATAAACGGGCAAAACATTATTATTTTTTTCTTTTTCTTTTTCGGTATATTTTTCACCTATATAGTTATTGATTATTATCTTGAATACAGGATAGATATAGTCGACATTTGCGTCTGGAACTAAAAGGTACCGGTTGGTATAAAATGAATATTGCGGGCGAGATGAAATCCGTGTGGTTTTCATATCGAGTGTGCGTTCGAGTCGAACGTGTGCACGACCGGGTTTTGTTCATATAATAATCATATAATATTGTATTCAACAGCGTTATGGTAAAATCGTTCCGAAACAGCGTATTGAAGCCATTAACACCGAAAACCGAATACCGGAGCCGTAGAACCCCGTACAATGGGAACACTCCGGAGACCCGCGATAATTAAAATCGAGTGCGGTATTGAATAACGCCGAGCGTCGGAGCCCGGACTTCGGGAACAGCCGATGATGGTGCACTCTGTTTAGCCGAGTACCGGCACTGCATTATTATCGACGGTTATTATCATCCTACAGAACGTATAAATAATCATCGTGTCAGTGCTTATATAAAAATCGACTATATTCGGCGCGATTTTTTAACGTCAACGTTAACGTCCAAAACTGACTCTCGGATTTACGAGATTAAAGCGCGAGCTCGGGCTAAACGGTCCGCAAGTGAAAGAGTTCCCCGTTCGGGAGGGCGCCCCGCCCCAAAATCTTTGCCCGTTATCTTCTACTGTACAAATGGTTTTGCTATTCGTGCCGAACGCCTAAAATATAAAAAGCCAAAATTTCACTACAAAAACAAAACGAAAAATGAGAACCTGCACCGTGCGACGCTATTTCATGGTTTTAGTTTTTCAATACCTACCACAAAAATAAAAAAAGAAAATTATCTATATTCTAAAATCGATTAATACTAAGTTTTACGGTAATTTAGAATAACTTTTTTCGCAGTTGTGCGAAAAAACTAAAACTAAAACTAACGTTTGCGCACCGGGCAAGAAAAATTAACGCCCCTTCTCTAATTACGGTTAAGTAAATTTTACTCGGAGTAAAAAACAAACTTTTTTAATTAATTTGTATTGCTGAAATAAATTTAAAGTAAATTCATTCATAATAATAATAATAATAAAATAGGTATGTTTATAACGTCAATTTATATGATCTTCGTAGTTTTAGTGGAACATTTCGCGGTATAATGTCTGCAATTTCATTTACCAATGTTGTCGGTCTTGCGACGGCGTTTTTCTCGAGATAACTAAATTTCTTTTCCCGTACATTATTAATTTGAATTGAAAAAACTATAGTGCACTCTGCACTCTGGAGGCGTCCGCGGAATTCCGGCGCCCTGGGCGGTATGAACGAACCCGGGATATAGTACAATAATATTATCATCATTATTATAACACATGTGCTGAAAAGTCCCGGGCCTAACAGAGAATACACGGCTCTTTCATTAAAAATTGAATTTATTCATCAACGTAATCTCCTCCATCAAGAGCAACAAAATCATCCCAACGCCGCTCTAACATTTCAATACTATTCTTGTAGAATCATTTTTCTTTTGCTTCAAAATAGAGCCTCAGTTTCACTGATAACCTCCTCTTCATTCGAGCCAAATTTCTTACCGGCGAGCATTTTTTTGAGATCTGCGAACAGCCAGTAGTCGCTGGGAGCCAAATCTAGAGAATACGGTGGATGCGGAAGCAATTCGATATTTAATTCATGTAGTTTCGCCATTGTTTAGAATCATGAACACGTTGTTGTTTTGGCTCAACAGTGAGCAAACGCGGCACCCGCTTTGAACAGAGCTTTCTCGTGGGCAAATGGTCATGCAATATAAAGCCAACAACACGTTCATTTGATATCTTTACGGTGTCAGCTAACTCATGCAACTTCACTTTGCGATCGTTCAAAACGATTTTGTGGGTTTTTTCAATGTTTTCTGGTGTTACCACCTCATTTGGGCGCCCACTGCGTTCTGCATCATCGGTAGTCTAGTCTCTACGACCGCGTTAGAAGTCAGCATACCAACGTTTTATTTTCGTTTCTGATGGAGCGGAGTCCTCATAAGACTTTTCAAGCCATTTTTTTTTTCCCATCAAGAAGCAATGTAAAATCAAAACACGAAATTGTTATTGATCCATTATTTTTACAATAACAAAAGTAACGTCACTCTTAGCACAATATCACACACTAATGAACGGATTGTCGCGAAATTTTAACAGCTGTCTTTTGCATGTTAGTACCAACTAATTATGAGGTGAATTCCAAAACACTAGCGCCATATATGTGTTAGGCCCGGGACTTTTTAGTCCATGTGTTAATAGCGTGTGGTACGGTAGTTGTTCGTTTCGTAATAGTGTTCTGGTTTTATCGTTTTGCCTCCGTGACTCGGAAAAACGTCCGTCACACGACAATCTCCAAACGTGCGGCGTTCGTACGGAATTCGTCGTGGACCGCGAACTCGCATGCGACGAAATCGCCCCGGGGCGTACTTCCCGTCGGAAGGTTCGTCGGAAAATCGCACCGTCCAAATCCGAGAGCAGTCGTTTAAACGTCCCCATCCCCCTGGCCACGAGGATCGTGCGGATTTTATTTTTATTTTATTTTTTTAATTACGACGCAAACAAACAGCAAGTGGGAAAAGTTTTGTAAATAGTTCACTAGGAAGAATTTCGGATGAACCAATAATTTGTTTCGATATATATTTCTTGGGAAAATTTCCAAATAGTTCCGAATAGCGTATAAAACATAAAACGTCGGGGGAAAAAAAACCATCATTGAAAAATGATGGGAAATTAAATACGAAAAAAATATCCAATGAAAAATACCTATTGCGACGTAAGAAAAATGTTCAAAATGTTTCGACGAAATTATTTAAATTTAAATTTAAAATGGAAATACCAATGATTTTTTTTTAAATACAATTTCCGAGGTGGGTTACTCGCAATGTGCCGAATTTAAATAATCATTATATACTTTTTATTTTCCGATGATAATATTACAATCAAGGGTTCCATTCTGGGTTACGGCAATAAAAAGTTTATCGTAGTTTAGCGAAATTGACAATCGAGGAAATCGCAAGGGTAATCGTCCGTCTCCGAAAAATATTTTTTATTTTGAGTAGGGAAAAATTGAATGAAATATATTGTCGTGTCTCCCTCCTCTCCGTAGAAATTCAATAATCATCGTCGAAAAGTAGACAACAAAACGAAAACTTTTCACGCGTTGCTAGATTATTTCTTTTATAGTCGTGGTTTTTTTTTTTTTACAAAATTTAACTATCCTATTGCAAAACGTTTTATTGGTTTCAATTAGTGTACATTAAGAGTCATACACCTCCGCGGCGGGTAAATATTTGCCGGAATAATCCAACGGTATCACAATAGTTTTCGACCAAAGCATTCGGGTTAAAAGTTATAATTATATGCAAAACTCGTACGCTTAACCAAGTCAATACATTTCTGGTGAACCGGCATTTTCGTCCGGTGTCAATTGTTTTACGAAAAATGTTCAGTTTTCCTTGGTTCATTTTGAATAACGCGTACAATATATTACCGTCAACGTACGCGTGAGATTTATTGTTCGTATTTAAAAAAAATAAAAAAAAAATAAACATTTATATTTGCCCTGTACTCTACAAAATATTAGCTTTATTTTCCACGTGACAAAATAAAAAGATAACCGTTTTTGTTGATATTGATAAATTAAAAACTATGATTGGTTAATATGTATAGATTTTCGTACCTAATCAATACGGTTAAAAATAGATAACAACTCGTTATCACGTCCAAAACTGTTTATCATAGTACAAATTCATAATTCGCGTATCACATATTTTATTTTAAAACGAAGAAACAAAACATTTTTTTTTTTTTTTTTATTATGTTATCGAATTTCGTTTAAATTGTTTAAACCGTACCGGAATATCTAAAAAATAATGAGCCCCCCCCCCCGTGATGTTTAAGCAAAAAAAAAAAAAAACATGGCGGCCTGGTGGTAACCGTTTACCGTTTAAATAAGCCTGAAAACCGAATACTCGCTCTTGTGAAAAATTAGAAAAACGTGAATTGTAAACGTTTTGCGCTGTAGATCGTCGCATATAAATATTCACCGAGCTGAAATTAATATACTATTAATAATTTACGTTATACCGTTCGACGTTACTATTTTCGTTAGTCGTTTTCCACCGTCGAGTTCAGAACGCTCGCGGCGTCGTCGTGTATACGAAGACCGGTATATTATAGTTTAAAGATAAATTAAAATAATATTAATATGATCGGCGAAAGGTCTTTTTGTCGAAATAGAAACAAAACGACGAGTCGTATAAAACAAAAAAAAAAAAAAAAAAAAAAAAATTCAATTCAATTGAAAACCTTTTGTATTTAGGTACGTAGGTACACGTTACGTCTAGATTCTCTGGAATTCGAGTACACGTACTGTGGCAACATTATTTCTGCGCCGACGACGAAAAATAACCATAACCGGGTTTTCAGCGCGATGTTTTTTTTTTTTTATCATTTATTTATTATAATTACGAGTAGGACTCGGATGTTCATAAAATTGCACGAGATGTTTTTCTATTAATCCGACTATTCTGTAATTACAGAATACCCAGACGCGAATTCCAATTCTACTGGACGAAATACCATTTTTATTTTGCGTATTTTATGGTTTCGCAATTGTATTTTTTGGGATTATCCGAATGTAAATGCTGAATTGATCGGTATTTTATTGCAATTTTTTACGTAAAACTCGTATACAAAAATACCCGTGTGTTTCGTTTATTGGGTTTGTTCCGCGCGTTTCTGAGATTTTTACATAATATCACCATGTTAAATCTCGAGGATCCTTTATAAATTTCACGTCCATATAGAACGGGTACGACTTTAAACGTAACGTCAGTATATTTTTAACCAAAATTTGACAATTTTTTAGCACACAAACAAATGCATACAATCCCGGTAATATTGAGCGCATACGCGTACGATACCCTATGACCGCTGCCAGTGTTGAGACTTGTCTAGATACAACTATCTAGATCCTTCTGTCTAAATAATATTTGTTTTATTTTTTATATTATATAGATGACAATATTCCGATATCTGTCTGTAGTTTATTTCGAGTAACAGTATAAACATTATATTTTTAGTAATTATCTAGATAAAATATATAAACAAAGAGATATTAAATATAGTAAAATACAACACTAGCTATATAAAGTGATTTACACCGTTTACATTTGTATTATCTCCCTATTGTAATGTTCTCGATAAAGATTACAATAGACAATTTAAAAAAAAAAAAAAAAACAATTGTCTCTTTTTGTCTAGATACAAATTCTACTTATCTACTTATCTGATCAGAGATAATTTAGACATTCGTCATCTTTATGTGTGCCCATATTGTTTCGGATTGATTTTCCCTATTTGCGTCTGAACACCAACAACAATATACGTCACAGTAATATTGTTTCGAAACAAAAGTTTGATCAACGATGTTGAAATAGGACAAATCGCCGAACAAAGCCAAAGGTTTCACAGCCGCCGATGACAATCGCCGACGTGGGAATGAGAATTGCGAATTTCCCGCGACGAATTTCCCTAGGTGCCCGGCGGTCGGGGGTCGTGCCTTGGGTCCCGCTCATCGCCCGATCACGGGAAATATGAAAATTAACGTTATCGTGGCGAGAAAACGGCGGCCAAAGTGTTCAATTTTACCGTCGACCTTAGGTTACAAAGTTATTATAAGTTATTATTATCGACCACGGCACACCGTGTGTGACGAATTTCGACGGATCCGACGACGGGGCGACGGCGGTAGATAGAGACGAACGCATCGTGACGGCCGCGCTCGCACAAGGACGGCCGTCCCGAGCATCCCAACAGTCTTCGAAATAAACGTATTAAAACAATAACGATCGTTTTTATTGTAACCGGCGTTTCTACAACAACGGTTTAATAATAATTACATTATCGTACGGCGCGATTACAATTAAAACGATCAATACAAATGTATCCCGTGTAAATAATACCATGTGTGATAACACATTTTCGAAAATGTATTTGTAATCTTGACTTACTAGAGTATATTCAATTTAAAAAAAAATTACTAAATATTACTTTTTTTTTTTTTTTTTTTTTTACACACAATAAAATTTGAGAAAATGTAAGAAAATTGCCAGTACCCCACACATTGTCTGTTGTTGGATAGTGGGATAGTTTTAGTTGGCCATAGGCCACGGTGATAAGGTAGGATATTGAGAGAAATTTGATTTGAATCTGCACGCAATGATAAATGATTGCTAACGAAAAACGATTCTGAGCGAAATTCCGTTAATCGTGTTTCGAAATCCCTATGCGATTTTTACGTTATTAAGGAAACTATCGGGATAATCAAAATAATGACCTCCTTCGAATACTTTTACTCGGACTTTTTACTTTTACTGTAAAAGTCTGTTCGATGGACCAATCGTAAATCGTGACCTATTAATATCAACTAATATCAGCTTATTTATTCTAATGTAACTTCATCACCACGATTTGCAGCTCTTGTCGATAAATCAATATGTAATTGTGTAATGTTAACCCGATGTGTAGGTGGCCCCTCTCAGAAAATTGCCCGCGATAAGACTTGCAGTTCATGGGCGTCCGCAAAAATATTTTCTGAAAGCAAATGTAATTTTAAAAATAAATGACTGAGTTTTTTTTTATTTAGTTAACTCGTGTATAGGAATTAAAAATCTGGGGCTAAGTAATTTCTCCTTTATGCGCCCCCCCCCGCCCCGCCCCACCTTCGGGACACCCATAGTGCAGTTGGTCCGACGCAGGGGCTAAACAAAATAGTTATTAAATACTTAAGGAAAATGACGTAATCTAAAAATTAATTTAACAATACTTATTTTCTTTACTTTTTTTTTTTTTTTTTTAGCGGATAACTGAAGTAAGTAGTATTAAAAAGAAAGTTGCTGCAGCTCCGCATCCACCCGCTCGCTGTCTAACCTAACCGCACCCGCCGCCGACTGCCAAACCACACCCGACCTGCTGTATTCTCCCCACTCTTCGTGTTATCATTATTCCGTTATCAGCTGTTATCAGCTGTTATCTGCTAACTGGCCCGCCGCCTGTCATTCACGACGACCCGTGACGTGCTACACGTAGTCGAGCTATATAACCAACCACCGCTCTTTGTGATATTTGCCGGTATATATTACCGTAGCCGGGGTGTCGTCGGATATCTTAATAACTCCGACAAGTGCCCGCGGTTCTGTTACGGACCCTGCCAATAGTCACGGTCCTTCCAACGTAAACGGGAGGCTGTTATTGGTTATTATCGCATGTTTTCGCGTGCTATCGATTAGACGGGCTATCGTGTCTGGTAATTCACAGTCTTATCCAGTGATTATCGTACTGGGTTATATTTTTTACCGGCACATTAAAAATATCGGACATAAAACAATGTGTCTCCGCGGATATGTTGCACCGTGCCGGAAACACAAACCTGTCCGGCCGTATCACTGTTACCGACTACACGCTGTTATCACATCACGTCATAATCGTATGCGATTATATTTTATACCAGCATATCGAAAACTATTAATATGATACTCGGCCGTTCCGCCGTATATTACATAGTCGCACTATTACAAAATCGTTATAAAAAAAATCGGAAAAATCTATTACGGTAATGTGCACGGTATGTGTGTGTGTGTGTGTGAGTATCGTTAGTTAATATTATTATTTGAAAATATCCGAGCCGCGACAGAAATTAAAGCCAAAACTGTGTGTGTGTGTATTACGGTTAAAATAATGACAAATATAAAATTTAAATATAATTATTTGAAAAATATCTATTTAAAAATGTTATAATGTTCACTTACGTTTCTGGTCTGAATATTTGTTTCTAATATTTGCATAATAGATTACTCTATGTTGTTTTTACGGCTCAAGTACGGAATAATTATGTATTTTAAATCAAATATGGTGTCCTATATTATTATTCGTATTGCTTATATCAAAGTATCTTGTTTATATAGTCGCAAATCATATTTCCATAATTTAACCTGCTATTGTGTGTAGAGTATGATAAAAAAAAAAGTAACTTCACTATTAGTGTTGTTAAAATAATGTTATCATTCCGTTTTACTGTTTCGTATAGATTTTAAATCGATAGAAAATTTTTACCGTAGTTTATATAAACATATAATCTAATAGTTTAGACCTATACTATTATTCGCATTCATATTAATATTCAATATCGAGTATGGTCTAGAGTAATTCTTAACACAAGTAACATATCAATTTTGAAAACCGCCCTACCATTATATTCCTTATATCGAAAACCGCAATCATATATGATCATATCATCAGCGTGGGTAATTTGTATTTAATTATTCAAGGATAGCGGCATATTGTGTCATAATTTTATAAATAAGTTTACCTCTTGTGAATATCGTAAACCAATCGTCATTTTCAATCGAAAGAGAATTTCGGCTATTGTATATTGTGTGAAAATATTCACGTATAACGTAAATCGTAATAAATATAATAGCCTTGGCAGAAATTTAAGTCAAACCGAATATAATGCATTGTCAAGTTGGTGTGTTATATTATTATTATTCACGATCATATTTATATTCCATATCGAGTATGTTATAAAAACAAAGAAAACAAAATTGTTCGATATCGCATATTACGCGTCTTATCCGGTTATTAACGGACGAGGTTATATTATTTACCCCGCATATCATAAAAAATAATAATAAAAAAATATATATTCGTCCTATTATATGACGACACACTGTTTTTCGTCGCAGCCGTTCCACCGTATATTAATATTTAGTAATATACATTGTCGTTACAAAAATCGGGGGGGAAGCCTCCTAATAGGATAATGTGCGTGCATATTAAAATACGATAATTATTCATACCGTTGCAAATCCTATTCCCTATAGCTATTTACCCTGCTGTTGTGTGCCGAGCACGGAAAAAAAAAAAAAGAAAAAAAAACCGTACTATTAGCGTTGTTGTTACCAATTTAATATTGGCCTTTCGCAGCGTTTTTAAAATTGCTATAAATATATCATAGCAGAAATTAATATCAAACTGAATATTGTGCAGTAATATTAAAATCGAAAGACAAATATTATTGTCACAGTATACGTAAACATTGAACCTACACGTTTAGAAAAAAAAGTGTCCTATTATTATTATTATTCGTAATCGTATTAGTATTTAATATTCAAGCCAACTCTAGAGCAACCTAACCCACAAGTAACATATCAATCGAAATGTAAATATCGCATTTAACAAAAACGTCATTTTAAAATATAGAATTTCACATATTGTATATTATTAAGAGTTATATTATGTGAACAAAAACGAATATTATATATTCCACATTTTAAAATCGAAAACTGACGAGATAACAACGTTGACCACACCGTTTTTTTTTTTTTTTTTAATTTTTTCTAAGACCGAAAATTGTATTACAATACAAATAGAAATAATCTTTTTAGGTAATGTTTATATATTGTATGAGTGTATATTATACACTAGTTCCAGTTCAAGACTTAATTTTTTTTTTTTTTTAAATCCTATTGAATATGAAAAAATAAATAAAGGCATTTCTCGATCGAGTGTCAAAAAATTATGTGGGCATTTATGGTACCTGGCCGAATGTGGATCGAGGTAAGAATTATTTTAACATTAGTATCGGAACACTATGGTGGTTGGATTCTAATTTTTTTATTTTTTTTTATGCGTTTCTAGGATTAAAACGTATTAATTCGGAATCTAGTGTTAGGAGCACGCGTCGAAAGAAGGCCAGGCTACTTTTTGTATATATCCACCGGCTGTGTCGCATTAAAACCGTCATTCGATCGTAAAATCGTTTGGTAATATAGGAGAAATATGAGCGGAGTGAGGGCTATAACGAATGATTATGATTTTTTGGAATCATTAAAATTGGTATCTACTACTGCTACCGCCGCCAACATCGATTGTCATACTTTAACTAGACCGCCACCGCAATCCAACACTTTCGACGTCCTCGGTTCAACAGCATATCGATTATCACGCGAGTAATCCAAATACGAAAATAAAACTTTTCTCGGCTAAAATAATATAATAAAATACGAAAATTGTATAATATATACATATATATATATATTTATGCGTAGACATTCGTATACGTATATTTTTCGTCATTCGTAAAACATCATCCGCAAACAGGCGCAATCACGTTTCGTATCATTTGCAGATTTTGGTCGCAGGGGCAAAATATCCGATAACGAAATAGCAAATATATATATATATATATGTAAGCCGTGATAGAAATAATTGAAGTCAGACCGAATATTACATATTCGACAGTTTGAAATCGAAAAATGACGAGATAATGCAAATAATAACGTCAACCGCTCGGTTTTTTTTTTTTTTACATTTTTCCTAAGACCGAAAATTGTATTGCAATACAAATCGAAATAATCTTTTTAGACAATGTTTGTATACTGTACGCGTGTATATTATACACTAGTTTCAGTCCAAGACTTGATTTCTCCATCAAATTTGCTGGATCGGAAACGAATTGCGGGCGGGCTGTGAAACGTATATAAAGCGATGGAGAAATATTTCTGCCAAAGTCTATCGTGCTGACAGACAGAGACAGATGAACGAGTATAACGAGGAGACAGATTAAAAAAAAAAAAAAAAAAAAAAAAAAATGAAAATTGTATATAATGAGAAACGGGACCGCCCCCGTTTAGAATAAATTTTATATACGAATAGAGGTAAAGAATATTTACCCATTTTTTTTTATAAATACGTGCCGTTTTTATTTTATTTTTTCTTCTATTATTTCACGGGTCACGGGTATGCATTTAATTATGGATCTTAATTAGCTCGGCCAGTCCTGGGTTGGAACGACACAACTGGCATCGGTTTATTATATCGGATCGATCAAAGGTGTTCGGCGACTCGACCTCGATCGCCATCCTCGTGTCTGCGAGTCGACATTAATAATAATATTAATAGATAAATTAAATAAAATAATATATGATGGTATATTGCAATTGATTGTAGTAATAATAGAGTATTATATATATATATATATATATATATTATTTATATCTATGTTGGTCTTAGGGTTTATCAATATACTCTAAGAGTTAATAGAATTATATATATACTTATATGGTAGGTATGAATCCGACAATCCGACGAGACGGACCAGATTTCAATTCTGTAAAAATTATTCAAGTTTGGTAACACACTTTTTTTTTTTTTGTTGGAAACTGATTTCAAGTTTCCGGCAATTCAACGAAATAAAAAAATGTGCACATTTGTAAATATTAAAACGGATTTATGATATTACATGAATATGGGTGTGGGGGGGGAAATAATATTTACCACGAAGATCCTGTAACTTACTATGACTTTTTGGCTGCCTTATTAAGGATCACTTGGGTAGGCACACAGTGACTACTAATATTATTTTTTTTTATCTTATCTAGATAGATAAAATTGCTATCTGATAATCAGATAATAGATTTCAATCGATTTTCTTTTTTTCATTTATCTTTTGATTCCGAAATGTCGAAATTCAATACGTATAGCAGAAATGAATATATAAATACGTATTTAACATTGTTATTATTATTTTTTTGTTTTATTCGAATTTATTTAATAATCAACACGATACATATGTGTATTGTATATGTATCATGTGATTTATGGTGTAAATGTAATGTGTATTATTAATTTTCTACGCTCAATAAACAACAAACGATTTACGCAAAATATTATAATTTATTCACTATTTCACTAAGGGTTTTTAGATTTTTGCAAAAGTCATTGTAACAAACCCGAACACTAAACGATTGTCTGGTTTTTTTTTTTTCTTATCGTTATCTGTTATCTGTTATCCGGATGAACTTTTAACGCGTATTCTGTCATGATCATGTCTAGTCTTATGGAATGCGGTAATCTAGGCGCAACGCTGAATGCTACGGCACCGTGCCGGTTGTCCACGGTTCGCGGACGACAAAGCTCCGCGTAGGCCAGAGTACGGCGACCTATAAAAAAAAATGTATGAAAAAAAAATAATATCGAATATAATAGAAGATGAAAATGAAAACGCGCGTGCACGTGTCGTTTTTACGCGACTCGGCGGCGAACGTCCGCGGGAAACCTTTAACGACCTCGTACGGCGACCGCGGCGCGTCGCCCGTCCGACACACGGCCGTCCTCGACACGGAACCGCGCGCGAGGTCGACTCGCGGGCCCGCGTATAGGAAGTCCAACACAACAACATAATCGAACGCACGCGCGCGTTGTTTACACCGACGTGTCTATAATGTCACTATGATGTCACGCCGCGCGGAACAATGGACACACGGCCGTGTTCGGCGGCGATCTCGGGGATTTCTATTCTGCGAGGGATCCCCGGTGTTTATCGCCGTCGGTTAGGTTGGGTTAGGTCAGTGTCCCCCCCCCTATTAGTGTAAGGGCTTCGGCCTGGCTACTGCCCATTCCCCGGTAGGGACGCGAAGATTTGTACAATAATGTGAGCCGTTTGTTGTAAATAAACGATGGCGACCCGCCTCCCGAAGTAGAGCCTCACGGCCATTCTGGGAGGCGGGGGTATTGCCGGTTAAAAAAAAAAAAAGAAAAAAAAAGATGGTTAGGTTAGGATAGCCCCCGGACAACACGCCGCCGGTCTCGTATCGACGAAGCTGCCGCCGTGACCACTCTGGTGGAACGCCCGCACCAGGTAATTCCAGAACGGCATGTCACGGCGACAGGGCGCGTCCCCAGGTTGCTCATAGGGTAACGGCCCTCAGGTCTGAGGGTTAGCTGCGAAATAAGTCAGTACGGATCTGGGCGAATAAGCAGTCGCGGACAGCGCACAAATAGGGTAGGGCGGGCTCTTTAGCCTTGGCTGGCAGCCGCCCTAGAGGAAGGCAATCCTCCCGGGGCCTCGCTGCTATAGCGGCCGTCCAGCGGCGTGCAGCTCTTCGGAGCGTTTGCGCCTACAGGACCGTCTCGCACGAGGCGGCGCTAACCGTAGCGGAACTGCCTCCCTTCGATCTGTTGGCCTCACGCAGATGCAGGGCGTTTGATCTACGGAAGCGCCGGAGGGGAGCGGGCGCGCGTTTGCTCATCACACCCGACGTGCTGGTGCGATGAGTTACGAGACCGCACGGTTCCACGACTTACCGCCTCACTCAACTGTTCACGGGTCACGGTTGCTTCAACTCGTTCCTTCACCGGATCGGGCGAGCCCCCGGGTGTTCTCGCTGCGGATTTCCCAGTGAGGAGAACGAGGTGGATGACGACGCTCTCCATACCCTGATGCGCTGCGAGGCGTTTGACGGGGAGCGCCTGGTCCGGAGGATAGGTCCTTTCGAACCGGGCAGCTTGGTGTCGCTCATGTTGGAATCCCCAGATCGTTGGACAGCCGTGGTCGACTTCGCAGAGACGGTCGTCGCGGAAAAGGAGTCGGCCGAACGGCAACGCCAAGCCCTCGACGCCGCGGGCGCGCGCCTTCAAGCGCATCGCGGCCTCGCAGACGCCAGACCGCCGGCCGTGGGGCCGGTAGGAAGTGTTCCCCCCTACAAGTGTAAGGGCAGCAAGCGGGCTTCGGCCTGGCTACTACCCATTCCCCTGCAAAGACGCGAAGCTAGTGAACTAACTTATGTGAGCCCCCCCCGCCGAAGGGGAAAACGGGTTTTTATATCTTGTACTTATTTGTATGCGTTAATTTTATAAAATAAACGATGGCGACCCGCCTCCCGAAGTAGTGCCTCACGACCGTTCCGGGATGTGGGGCTATTGCCGGTTTAAAAAGGAAAAAAAAAAAAAAAAAAAAGCTCAACACAACCTAACCGAATAAGCCAACCCTCTCCCCCTCCTACCACACCGGAAGACATACGACATAACTAAAAATTTACGCGCCGAAATCAAACGGGAGAGGCGTCGGGTTTATTTTTTTCTTTTTTTTATTAGGAAAATAACATTTACAATCTGTACAATAATCAAATTCGCAAAAATAACATAAATATAATCATGGAAACGGAGATAAGGGAGGCCATCCAGTGATAGAACCCTTTATTAAGTACAATTTTTAAATTTTTCTTTTTTTAGGATTGCGTGCCTAGATCAGAAGATCGATAATTTATTCCCTCGCCGGTCGTCGTATTACTAAAAAAAAAAAAAAAAAACTATTGGGCGACCAGTATTATCAGAGCCGGCTGACGTTAGGTTAGGTTATAAATATTGATCGATTGATAAAAATAATAAATTATAATAATTCGTTCCGTATCGTTATTAAACCAATACGTTAATGTACACAGGGAATAACGATAACATTTCCAAAATAATATTATGTATTTTATTCGACGGTGATCTATTGTTATTATGGTAAAAAAAAAAAAAAAAAAAATTTAAAAAAAATTGTCACCGATATCGAAATATATTTACACGACAATTTCGTAGATGTAATATAAATTCAGCGGTGTTCCCATAGGGTTTACTGCGATATAATATCCGCAGTATATTCCCAAATGTTTATTAAAAATATACTCTACGCGATTGGCGAAAAAAAAAAAAAAACAAACAAAATACGTCTATATGATAATATTTATTTGTATTTTATTCTGTTTTTTCGGAATGGACACTTTATTATTATTCTGAAATTTGTAACGTTTTTTTTTTTTTTTTTGGCCTTTTTTACAATCGAAAATGATTTTTGAATATTCAACGGTATTGTAAATATTAACGACATTGATAGTGCAAAATAGATATTTAATATTAAAAAAAAAAATAGGACACTTATAAATGGGTAAATAATGCTAATGGTCGATTGCCATTGTTGATGACCAATTTTTTTTTTTTTTTTAACGACTTAATTAAAACCGTTTTTTGTATACGATTTTACGATGGAACGTAAAATAAAGCTCAACGCTCAATCATTTGTCTTGAGTTTGTTAACCCACACCCACATAATTATTGTCAAAACATTTTCAAGCACACCGGTCGGCACATATTTTAACATCGGCGTATCCTCGGAGACCGTGCCCTGCCCCCTCCATTGACAATAATTATATATAAAAAAAAAAAATTGGTTTAATTTTTAATCATAATCGTATCGTATTTATGTAATTTTTGGTACCTATTGGATATCGATAATTTTGTTGTGATAACCATAGATAATGAACACGGACTGGGATAAAACCACAGAACAATAACCCAATGTGGATAATAAATAAATTATGATCTATGGTGATGACGAATTACTAGTCTAGACAAAACATCAAATATTAACTTGCGAGTATATTAAAAAAAACCATGCAATGTTATTGTACACATGCAGTGGCGCACCCGGGGGGGAGGGCTTTGAGGCTGAAGCTCCCTCCCCAAAAAAAAAAAATCCAATTTTTTTTTTTTTTTTACCATTTAATTATACATTATTATAGCATATCGTCACATATATATATATATATAGTAAAACAATGATGAACGATGACGTTTTTTTTTTTCTTCTCCAAATTGTATTGTTATGTTATCTAACATCATTGATTGTTCAATAGCACGTAAAAGGTTTGTGGCAATCGCCGAACTCCTATTTGGTTGAAAATTATTTTCAGATTTTTAGGCACTAGCGTCGTATTCCAGATGCTAGTGATTACGTTGGATCGACAGTGATTAATAACTACGATAACAATGCAAATTATGACTGTCGACTGTCCGTGGCATGAATATCGCGTTTGGACGACCCGGTCCGTTCGATTTTTCGCGCGGTCGTGACCGTTTGTGTTGGACACGTATGTACACGTATGTACGAACAAGCCGAGACAAAATGAGTGAAAAAAAAAAAACGCTAACCAGCTGGTACTCTACTTAACTATATCGGTATTAAACCGAAAATTCCAAAACACCCAATGATCCGCCCCAATGTCCAAGGACTATTTGCTGCTTCGCGGTCGACATCTGACATTGTTGGTAATTACGACAATTTTTCTCCTTACGATATATCAATATTTGTCGATAAAAAAAAACTCTGAGAAAAACATTCAAGTTTTACAAAATTTGCGGATCCCGCCCGAATAATAATTTTGATTTTCCTAATCAACAAATTGGCAATCAAAATAGAAAATTTATTGTACATTTTGGTTAACCGACTACAAATGGCTAACATATTGAAAAATTGAAGATAATGCTTTTCGTGTAGTTTGCGTATTGTTTTCACCTGCTGAGGCTGACTATTGTTCCGACAAATCACTTCATACATTTGTTAAAAAAAAGGCCTTAGAAAAATTCGAAAAAAACACGGTAATTTAAATTATCACGTCAGGAAAATATTACCGATTGATAAACGAATTGACATAATTCATCGCCAACAGGCTTTAGAAAACATAAATTTTAAATAGATTTGTCATAATATTTAGTCATTAATATAATTATAAATATTAAATACATATTATGTACTATGTGGTAATAAAAGAAAAAAAAATGTATTATTTAAAAATTAGTGGTTGTTTGTCAACTTGTGTGCAAGGAAAATAGGAAAATGTTTAAGCCCCCCCCCCCACAATCGAAATCCAGGACGTATTTATAATATTTTGGCGTGTACAAAAAAAAATGATTTATTTTCTATTATTTAGTTAAAGTACACAATATGTATACATATTATTTTATTGACTTTTTTTATTTAATGCCAGACACAACAACATTTGTCTACATTTTCCCGGATAGTATAGTGCCTAGTAGCTACAGTACATTATTTCCATGTTTCGTTGATGATTAAACGAATAGTATATATATATATATTTTTTAAATGTAATAAATGTTATAAACTTTAATGGGCAAAGGTGTGGTTATTTTTTTTTTTGCCTCTCGCTCCCATTAAGAAACGGGTGGCTACGTCACTGTATTATAGTATATGTCGCATCCACTTGACGGAAATATAGGTTTCACGAAAAGTTCTCAAATTCATGAAACGCAAACCGTTTAATTACGTTTTGTGACATAATTACAAATTTCACGATGTGGGTTTATATTATCGCGAAATGGACACGACAAAATTGGATACGGTGTAATTTTGCCATCATACGGCCGTCCGTTTTGTTGTGAAACGAAGCATGATTTTATACGTAGGTTTATTAAACCATCAAAAGCATGGAAATTGGATATGGAAATTTGCAACCGACTACGTCAAATGTTATAACTATCGATCGCTCCGTGCAAACAACACAGTGGCTGACTTATCAGAGGGTACAGGCATATATCAGTTGTGATATATACTGTGCATGTTTTAATGCTAAATTAATCGATTGTCTGAATAAGTAAATTGCGATTATAACGTTTAAAAAAAATATATATATATTATTTACATACGAGTTGTAATCAAAAACTGTGAACAATATAAATAATAATATTTATATCGATTGAGATAACGAAACCCCGATAATGTCAGTCGATAAAGTAACTTTTAACGATAATTTCAGCGTTGGTTTGAAATCGATAACAATATTTAATTTTTATTTTATGGCATTTTTTACGAAAACATGTTTCAGTCATGCGGCGATTTTCGTAATGGAAACAATAGAAAAACAACGTGTATGCGTAAAATTTTGTTTTAAATTAGGGAAAAGTTCTAGTGAAGCTTTTGAACTTTTGCAGCAAGATGATGTTCTGTCTCGGACAACGTGTTTTAAGTGGTTTGAAAAAACAAACGAAACTGTTGCTCGTGTTCGTGAAATTGATCAGAACAATCGTCGATTGACTAACAGAGAAGTTGCAAAAGACGTCGGAATATCTTATGATTCTTGCCAAGAAATATTAACCGAAGAGTTGGGCATGAGCCGAATCTCAGCCAAATTTGCTCCTCGTCTCTTAACCGATGAACGAAAACAAAACCGAAAGACCAACTCTCAAGAACTTTTCGAAAGAACAGAAACTGACCTAGACTTTTTAAAAAATACTATAACAGGTGATGAAACTTGGATTTACGGGTATGATGTTGAAATACCCTATTTTTCCTAATTTAAAACAAAATTTTAGGCGCACACACGTTGTTCTTCTATTGGAATGACATTATCGGGGTTTCGTTATCTTAACCTATATAAAAATTATTGACACAGTCCGGGTATTTTTTAATCACACCTCGCATTACCAAATTTTACAATATTTTAAAATGTATAATTGATTTTTTAAATTTTTTTTTACAATCCGAAGATTAATTTAACGATTATTGATGTCACTCGCCATTTTTCCCTATCGTCTATGTTTCTTTTTAGCTATCGCTATGTTCATATTCCGGTATCTTCCATTACTTGCTTCAAGAATGGTGTTCTAGGCTTTCCTCTTACTGGTTTGCCATATATTTTTCCTTCTATTATTACGGGTTATCCAATCGGGTCGATTCCTTATTGAGTTTCCGATCCACGCCTTTCTTCTCAATCTCGGCGTAATCCATATTGATTTTTGACCATTAATTCTCCTAAAAACCTCAAAATTTCTTTACCTTTTCTGTCCGTAGAATTTTTATCGTTCTTCTCAAACACCATTCAAAAAGCTTCTATTTCGGTTTTCCCGGCGTTCAGTGGGCTAATTTATAATATCCATCTTAAATAATTATATACTGTTATAATAAAAAAATTTGTTTTTTTTTTTTTTTAGTTTATGTATTTTTCGTATATTTTATACAATCGGTGATAGTGTACAGTATGTATTTCATGTATATTATATTTTGTTTCACAAAGCGGATGGCTAAATTATGAAAAAAAAAAAAAAAAAAAAAAAATCACACGATATCAAATTGTACTAACCATTTGGCGATAACAAGATTAAACGCTTCGTGAAACGTTTAATTATTTCACAAAGTGTAAAAACAAAAGAAAAACTAACGTTTCACGAACTCGGATAACTGTTCGTGGAAAGCATAATTCCATCGGGCGAGTGACAAATGAATCACTCTGTATGCGCGGTGCTCGAATCGGTCGGAGGGTGGTGCGTGGGAGACGGAATACTTGGTCTTTTTTGAAAATATTTCTGCGCGCCCGGTTTAACTATTCAATAACGGACATCGCGAACGCGTTAAATAACGATAAATATTTTATTGCACTTTCGCGGCTTCTTTAGCTACGATTTGATTTTTTTTTTTTTTTTTTTTTCCAATTCAAGATGCGAAATCGTCCCGGGGCTCTCTGAAAACGATAACGAACTCGTCCGATCGAAGAAAATCGCGCTCTAGTAGCGATTTCTATTAGGTACGCTAGACGTATCGCCACGGATGATTGCGCCGCTCGATCCAGGAGGAGTGTGGCGTGATTTTTACACGCGAATGTAAGCAAAATAACTGCAATATTGCGATAGATATTATACACCTTATATATATATATATATATATCCGAGCAATAGTTAAAAGTCATCGTAAAGTCATTCCGTAGAAAATGTATTTTGTTTAAGCCTTCAAAACGAAACGATTGGTTTTTTGTTTATTTTTTTTTTTTTTTTCTGTCGTCGTTTAATGGTTTTCGTTCTTCAATCATTTTTCGTCGGTTTAACTTGTCCGGTTAATAATGTCCTCGGGTTTTATGGGGATGTTTTTTTTTTTTTCTCAAACAAACAGGTTAATTTTTGATTTTTAAAAAGAAAAAATCAATATTTTAGACACTAGAGCAGAGGTTCTTAACCCGCTAGGGGTTCCCACTAGTGGTACGCCAAGAAATTTTTTTTATTACTATTTGAATTCAATATTATTTAGTTTAGTTTAGTTTATTTGATATTAGCTAATTTTATAAAATTATTGTTTTATCAAAATAATATTTAACGTCGATGACACGGGGTTTGTAATCGTAGCGATTATAGAATTTTAGATAATGATAAACTCTATAGTTTATTATAGTTCTTATCGATAAATTCTTATTTGAAAAATAAGTACAGAAGTAGGCTCGATATTTGAAAGTGACTTAAGAGTGAAAATTAGTTCCATTCAGCCTGATATTGATTGTCCTTGTACAGAATAAACAACAACAAATATTACGTTAATTGTATTTATTTAATTTTATTATTATTTTGAAAATTGTAATTTAAAATTTAAATATTTAGATTTAACTAAAAATTAAGATTTTTTACTATCATAAATATCAAATAATAAAAATGTAAAGAAACGAATGAATAATAAAAATATACGCTAAAAAAAAATTTGACTACTAATTTAGTTTTAGAATTGAGGTGGTACGCGTATTGATTATAAAAGTGTCTGGTGGTACTCCATGATAAAAAGGTTGGGAACCCCTGCACTAGAGACACGATATATAGATATCTAATAAAATTATTCGTTTTCAAATTTGTTGTCACTTTATTTATACAAAAAAAAAAAAAAAGAAATAATTTAAATAAGAAATTCTCAAACATAGCATTGAAGAGTTACCAACTCAGTCAACTTTGATGAGTTACCAAAAAACGCGTCATGAAGCAAAACGTTATCAAAACTATTCAACAAAACGTGAAAATTATTACATTTTGGTACGAAAATCCGGATTGTTTTATCGCTAGTAATAAAATCGTTCGAGCTCTCGAATCATTAGACATTAATAATGCCGTGTGTTGCGTCCGTCTAGTGTATTATCTACGAGTTGTTTTTTTCAACGTACCCGGGAAAAGGTGAAATCGTCTCAAAACCATGATAAAAATCGAACTCGTTGTGGATCTGTATGCGAAACAGTCCCAGATATTCTTTGCCCGGGTCCCCCTAAAGATTAAACCCTTCCCTGGCTTATTGTTTCTGATAACACTAGAAAAATGGCGTACACATTATTGTCTCGAAGGGCAGGAGAAACAAATTTAATTTCCCTTTCAAACTCCGAGCTGGTCACGAGTACATGTAATATTACGTAACGTAACTTCTGTAACTTGGTCCACGTGCCATATCCGATTGTCTGCAAACGTAACTCGAAATTTACAATTTGTAATCCCCGAAAACCTTTTTTTCCTTTAACTCCCCCCCCCCCCGATAAACGACTCGTACGAATTTGTATGGATTTGAATTGGAACCAAAATGTGTGTTGTGTATTTTTTATTTTTTTTTTTTTTGTTTTATTATTATTGTTATTTGTACGCTTGTACGGTATCGTATATAATTATGCGTAGACTGAATTTATAATAATAAGCCGTCGCCGGGAAATATTTTATTTATTCCTTTATAAAACGAGCTACAGCAGTTACAAACTGTGCGCAGTAACAATATATTTTATTTCATTGTAAGTTTTCGTATAATTTAAAACTGGGTACCTTACGGAAAGTTACGCGACTTTAACCGTTATAAAGGTGTGCCCTCCATCACCTCGACGGCCCTTCCCCTAAGTACCTATATACCTATATAAATATAATTTTACTTATTCGGGAAACATAAAAAGCAAAAGGAACGCGTATTCTAATTTATCTCACCTCGTCGACTCGCAGATACTTGCAAAACGCTTCTCGGTCTCTGGTAATCTGGGGCCGGTGCGCATACTACAGGGTGGGGCGTTGCTACTTCCTTATTTTAAAAAATCATAACACAAAAAGTATTGGCAATATTGATTTAACTATTTTTTTTTTTTTTTTTTTGTGCGCAAAAGGGGTACATTTAAAGTTTTATTTTATTTGGTTTTAAATACTGCATCTCGAAGGTGGCCACCGTTCTCGTCAATGCACCGAGATAGTCGGAATTTGAAATTTCTCTATGCAGAGACTGCCCATGAAGTTCTCTCGGGTTAGTGGGGGGGCTCCGATATCGCATGTTTTGTTTGTTCACACATCCTGAAATATGGAAATGCGCCTCGTCGCTAAAGAAAACAAGGGCGTAGGTCCTGAGGTAGGTGTCCGAGGAAGGCTTCACGTGCATTTTTTCGCGCAACACAATCGCGTGGACTAAGTGGTTGCACCACTGCCGATTCGTGAAATGGGTGAATATTAAGTTGCTCATGAAGAATTCGTCTCGCTGTGCGACTAGACGTCCCTGAGGCAGCCGAATGTTTGCGTGCAGATCGCCTAGGGGAATCGGCAAAACCGCCGCCCTTACGCCCTTTCGATGTATTCTGGCGTCCTGACGGTTCTGGAAGGTCCGTTATGTTTCTTCTGCACACTACCGGTATCCCCGAACGTGTCCGCCCGCAAACAAATCGATTTCCGATAGGCACGCGCGACCTGCGGGTCCGATATTGAAATGGTTTCTGAAAGCACGCTGAGCTGCGATGGTCGAACGGCTGAAAGAAAAGTAGGCCTCCACGGCGAACGCGCGCTCTTGCTCTGTCCACCGCATTCTTGACACTGACTAGTTATAAAAAAAAAAAAAAAAAAAAAAACCTTAGGTAACATGCTTTCGAACAAGCCATAAACCAACGTTCTACCATTAATAGCCGCTCAGTTGCGAGAGTTTCAGATGAGGAAGTAACCACGCCCCACCCTGTATTTATCAGTAGTATCTACTTTAAACAGTTTCGCTTATCCCAATCGTTTTAAAAACGAGCTGTTTATCCCAATATGGTTTTTTTTTTTTTATATCGTGTACGATTCTGTTTGAAAATTATCGTGTGCGAGTTTCGATTGTATAGTAAATTTGTTCGTCTCACCACCCAACCACCACCCCCCACCATGCTCATAGAGGATTGCGATAATATTTTTGAATGTGATAACAAGACGCGTATAATATATGCATAAACAAAAAAATTGCCTACCGTGCAACATATATATATATATACTAGGTGAATAACCCGGCTTCGCCCGTGTACAGTTTTTTTGTGTAACCTACTATGGCTTTTAGTTTATCCTAGGTTGCCCATGTATTGTAACAATCAGAAGTCAGCAGAAAATTATTTTAATATTTTGAAGACAAATTGTAAGATACAATTCTAATCGACAAAATGTTAAAATAAAATATACCCAAAAAATTATAACTTTCTGTAATAATACATTATGGTGTTATAAAAACCCACCAATATTTGTATTGACATATTTTGTTCATCTTCTAACCTAACCTCTTTATAAACAGTATTTTTGGTACTGCCTTTTGGGGCTAAAATAACCAAACTACTGGCAGAGCTAACTCTAGAACATGCGACATAGAACTGTCCATGTGAAAAACATTCTTCTCTCAAGTCAATCCCTGTCATGCTCAATGATTGTCCTTGAGACTTATTAATAGTCATAGCAAAGTAAACTTTGAGTGGGAATTGTATACTTTTAAACTCAAAGGGATAATCAGTTGGAATTAACGTTATTCTCGGGATTAAAACTATATCTCCTCTAGCACACCCAGTGATAACTATAGCTTCTATTACATTTTTGTGCAGAGCTTTAACTTGCAATCTAGTTCCATTACACAGTTTAGGTTGGTTAAGATTTCTTAGTAACATTATAAGTGCTCCAATTTTAAGGAGAAGTTTATGTGATGGAAGACCAGAAGGATTCAGAGTATTAAGAAATTCTAAAGGGTAATGGACAGCATCATCTGATTGGATCACCGAATCAAAAGATTTATATTCAACAGCTTTTTCATTAAATGCCTTTAGTAGAATTTCATTGATTTCGGCTGCCTTGTCGTTCTTTGGAGTTAAGATAGCTCGCTCGCACAACATTCGATGGGTTTCATCTTGATATTTATTATATCTGGGTAAATTCTGGAAGTTAGTTCTGATAAAGAGCTAACAACTGTCCACAAATTTGAAGGAATAGTGATCTCACCTTCCAATGAAGGGAAATTTCCGTCTCTTATTTTAAGTAACATCTCAGCGAAAATCCCAGCAGATGTGTCACCTTTCACATGAACCCTCATATTTTTATGAAGTGCAACATTCTGGATATGTGGCCACAAATACGAAGCTTATAGACATGACTTTACTTCATCAACCCTTGTACCCCTAGGTATAACTAACCCTTTAAAATGCGAATTTCGAAAAATCCTTTCTTAGTGCGCCTATACATAGTAATAAGTACATTTACTGAAAATTTCATATCCATAGCTTCAGCAGTTCCGGGTAGGCGATGATGAATCACCCAGGACAAGTCTTTTTATATATAAATATATAAATATATAATACGCCCGAGAAAAATTCAAAAAAATTCTTTGTACACTCGACAATAAAAATGATATAATTTTAAGTATAACTTATCGACTTATAGACGTTCGCATAGCGTAATATGCTATTGAAGCTGTTACAACGACGACTCCCGAATCCCACGGTGGACCGATGATAATCGTGTTAAAATTTTAGTTCCCGAGTCGGCAAAACGAATATCGAACGCGGGTCGACCATATCTGTGACCGCGGGTCGGGCCGAGTAATCGCGATCATTAGGCGTGCGCAGAGTTACCACCCGATCACGGGTGCGGCACGTGTTTCTATGCTCTTGATTATTATTTATACCGTTTAATTTAACGAACGCATTCGGCAAATAGATCCGTCCAAATCTCGTCAACGCAAAAAATAATTCGTTTTTTTTTTTTTAAACAAAAATATTTACACGGGAACATGCAATTAAACCATTTTCTAATTGCACACTAATACACAATACACATAATTTATAAACCTATAATAATAATCTACGCTCTCTTCGATTATCCCAACTACTTTTTCTATCTGAATGTTAATTAAACGTTCTTGTTCAAACAAACAATAATAAAAAGGATTCCAAAGTCTTTTTTTGCAACATTACAATTACGAAGTTTTGTTTTTATAATATAGTTAATTTAGTAAATACCCTATCGCAACTGTAGGTTGGATTGGGTTAGCAAAATCGATTAAAACCTTTTTTTTTTTTTTTTTTAAAAAAAAACTGGAACAACGTTTTCCCTTTGAAGTCAATTGTCATCAGCTGCCGATAACTTATCTTGCATACAAGTTTTATATGAAATACAAACCGTTTGATGTTGTATTCGGTTTTAATATTACCTAACACTGTTTATCTATCTTTATCTATTTATCTTTATCTTAAACCGTGGTATCTTATTAACTATGTCTATTGCATAAACTGTAGCTTACTGACTGATAAATGATAGTGTCGAGACACGATTTTAAACGTATAATCATATCGCGAAAACGCAGAAATACAAAACAAATTCTGTCGTCTATCAATTGTCAAATAAAACTATAGACGTCCTTAAAAAAAAAAAAAAAACAAAAAAAACAGACGCAGCCTAGGCTGTATGTGCTGCACCGGTGCGCGATATTATATAGTCGCGGACCCGGACGAGAAATCGATAAACTGCGACGTGTACTTAATACCCGATAAAAATAAGTTTACCGTCTAGGTGAATTTAATGGAATATACCTATTTATTATAATAAAAAAATAACGTCACCGTGACGGGGTAATATTTCTCGATTTGGATTTTATTATTGTTGCAACGATGCCACACAACACTATACAATTTCGTATTATTATTTATTTTTTTTTTCAAATTATTATTATCCGTCGTTCGTCGGAGTTACGGGCTTTTTTTTTTTTTTCCGTTTTCTCTTAGCCGGACATTCTACAGGAAACAATAGAATGTACAAGACGACTTTGTGCAGAGCGACTGAAAAAAACGTTTGCGACGATTATAAAAATTAAAATTGTAGGAGACTTACCCTAGGAACACGTATTGCAGAAAACTTAAAAAAAAAATGGAGAATCTCAGACTTAACCCAATAAAGAGGGGGGAGGTGGGAGAGGCCATAATTCATTTTGGAAAACTCCCCGAAAACGTTAAGGTCTTAGACACAAACCCATTTTGTGTTTAATTAAACAATTACACAACATACATTAGGTACTAAAAAAACAAAAACAATTTTTTTTTTTTCAAAATAATAATCAACAATAAATTGTATTAAATTATAAATACTAAGTTGATATGTTTTTTGTTTTTCATTTCTGCAAATCGCTCAATTATTCCGTCAGTGGATCGATCAATTTCCCTGTGGAAGCACTTAATCTACCGCGACCCATTTTCGATCTATGTCATGTTATTAATAAACATAAAGTGAAAAAAGTGTTGTACAAAACTATCAAAACTACCGTTCACCAATTACCAATATTCACAGCGAATTCCGCCAATGGTTATTTATTAATATGTATAAGCGATACCAGACGCCGGGATAACTAACTTACGATGTGGCCTGCATTTGCACAGTTAAAATATTAAACATTTTCAGCATAAATAATTTCAGGAACATAAAGTGATAAAAAAAAAAAAAAAAATTGTTGTAATTTTGTCATAACAAACGTATAGGAAATACACAAACAATTTAATTTATTGTCCCCCGCACCCATCAATACGCCGCTGCTTTCATATCGCATTTTTAGTTAACAACAGTAACTAATAATTATTTTGAATCGATATTGTTGTCCACCGTCTGTTTATTACGTTTGTACGGCGAATACAATTTACCGTACCGAAAGAAAATAAAGTAGGAAAAAAAAATATTTTCTTCTTTCGATATCTACTTTTTGCTATTCTTATTATATTTCCTCTTCTTAACATTGTTTTAACATTTTTTTTTTTTTTTTTGAACTGTAAAAGTGCCTTCACTGGAAGGTATCTTTAATCCGTCCTTCACGTCAAAAAACACCAAATTCATCAATTTCACCTTATTGTTCAAATTATGAAACAGATTGTGGAAATAAAAAACTGAGTAATAAAAAAAAAAAAAAAAAATATTTTATTCGCGGTAAATTTGTCAAAATGTGACCTAGCGATCAATACGGCCTATCGGCTGATTAATATACGGACCGCAGTCGGGTTTCGATTTATTTTCCCCAATAATATATCATACGGCGTTGGGATACAGTATAACAGTATAAGACACTACAAACTGTTTTTTTTTTTTTTTTGTCCGCCCCCGTTGCTGATTCAATCGTAAACGCCGTTACTGAAAATCGTCCATAATAATAATATGTTGCGGGTAGGATAACGGGCCCGGCCGTAACGAGACGGTCCGCTGTTAGACTTCTGACGTTACGACCCATTTTCCCGGTGTAAAAGATCGCACGGCCCAAAAAAAAAACGTATGGGGGACGGCTTAACAGACGTTGCTGATAATGTGTACGGTTAAAAAGAACTATATATTTTTTAGTTTTTTTTATTCCTCGTCAGTGGAATATCTACGGAATATTCGCGTGTCGGAAATGTTCCGTGTAAATAATGCACAGTCGTAAATAACTGACGGTTTATTATCCTTTTTATTATTATTATTATTATTTTTTTTTTTTAATCCGTACGCGGGTGACGCACATCACTACGGGTTGTCGAAAAAAAAATAAATATATATATATATATATATAGGAAGAACGACTCTTGTCCTTGTGTTTTTTTTTCTCTTTCTTTTTTCTCTTCTATTATTATCGCGACTTGTTGAAATATTGACGTGTCGTCGCGTTTCGATACATACGATTACGGTATTTCACGCATATTATTATTATTATCAGAGTGCGAATAACGTATATTAAAAAAAATTGGAAAAAAAAAAAAAATGCAGCGCGTATTATAATAAATCGGAGAAAGTAATTTTTTTTTTTTTTTTTTTTAATATTAAATACATAGGTACTCACGCGAACGGTCACAAAAACCGAATCTCCGCCTATTCGCCGGTCGTTCCAGTTTCTATACATACGAATATATGTCGCATCCACATAGTGTAAACGCACATTTTTTTTTTTACGAAATTGATATCCGGTTCAAGAAAGATGTTCTTAAGTTGGCGAAACGGATACCAAATTCGGGTAACCTTTTCTTGTTCGCTTTTATTTTTTTTGCTTGCTCATGTGTACACTTCAAATTAACAATTCAATACGAAAAATTACGAGGTGTGATCGAAAAATACCCGGACTGTGTTAATAATATTTATTATATCAATGAAGATAACGAAACCCCGACGACGTCATTCGATAAAGTAACTTTTAACGAGAATTTGAAATCGATAACAATATTTACTTTTTAGTTTATGGCATTTTTACGAAAACACGTTTCAGTCATGTGGCGATTTACGTAATTCTGCACGTTTTCTGCAACTTCTCTGCTAGTGTCCTTGAGGCACCAATTCACGATGAACTGTACCATGAAAATCAAAAAAAGTGATTAACTTGGCTATCACATTTGATCTCACCTGCCTTGCTTTTTTTGATGTAGGAGAATTTGCTGACTTCCACTGTGACGGTTGACGCTTGATTTCAACATCATACCCGTAAATCCAAGTTCCATCGCTTGCTATAATATTTTTTTAAAAGTCTAGGTCAGTTTCTGCTGACGAGGAACAAATTTGGCTGCGATTCGGCTCATGCCAAAATTCTTTGGTTATGAATTCTTGGGAAGAACCATAAGATATTCCGACGTCTTCTGCAACTTCTCTGCTAGTCAATCGACAATTGGTTTGAATAGTTTCACGAACACGAGTAACAGTTTCGTTTGTTTTACTGGTCGAGGGCCTACCAGGTCGTTCGTTATCCTTAACGGATGTTTTACCTTCCTTAAACCGTTCAAACCACTTAAAACACGTTGTCCGAGACAGAACACCATCTTGCTGCAAAAGTTCAAAAGCTTCACTAGAACATTTGCCTAATTTAAAACAAAATTTTACGCACACACGTTGTTCTTCTATTGCTTCCTTCTCATCACATTCCTCGAGAATTTATTAATTTATAGTTAATTTAAGAATTTGAGTAACCTAACCCCAAATTCGGGGTGCATTTCGCGAAACGGAAACCTTTGTATTTTACATTGTGTCAAATTTTTTATCAAATTTACAGGGTACGGATACATTCAATGGAATGTAGATGAAGTACTGCTAGAAAATATACCTAATATTAATTACATTTAAAATATGTTGAGTACTTATGCCCCGTTATATATCTATTGCTGGGACTGGAACCCTAGTGATTTTTTCGGTTCTTAAAAAAAAAAAAAATTAAAGGGTTCCGGTTAATACCGGTTTTAAAAAATGCATCGTTTCCAATAGTATTGCTTATTGCGTATTAGGAATTTTTATATATATTTTTTTTTTTTCATAATAAAACTATCGACAAAGTAACTTTATACCACATTATGAGCTATTTACCTATTGCTTATTAGGTAGTATTTTTATATAATAAAACTACAAACAAAATAATGTACTAAAAATAAGACAATCGGCAAAATAAGTAACATGATTACTCGTACGTATGTGTGTATTCAGTTATTTTTTTAGAACCTAAAAGATTTGAAAATATTTGTATTCTATTTAAAAGATTCCGGTTCCGGTTCTCAAATTTTCTTCGGCAACCGGTGTAGTGTACTTTTCCAATCTCCAATTCGTTAAACTTATCCGAACCGCATAAATTCAATACGAAATTACACAAAGTGTAAATTCAAACGGTTTCCGTTTCACGGGACGGATCGAATTCGTGAACATTCCACGAACTTAATCGTCACGATATAAGTTCACGAAATGGATATCCGTTTCGTGAAGTGTGAATTTACACTGTAAGGATCCGGTATAAACCATGTAGACGTCGGCGGGGTTTGCGCTAGTATTATGCACTACAAGACAAATTGTGCAGTTCTAAAACGCTAATTGTGCAATTGTTACCACTCTACTGCTACCTGCTTTATCATTGCAAACAAACTACTAATATTCAAGGGTCGGACTTTAAAGCATGTGCTTCTTTTTTTTTTCTATATAATATAGAAAAGTAATTAGTATACATAAATTCGTTTTGTGACATTCTGATTCTAAATAAATCAATTTATTTTCGCTTTTTTATTGATTTTTCGCAGACATCTCTGTTTTGGTATTTTACTAGGTTTTTTGTACCATAATAATAATAATAATAATGATACAGTTTTAATTTAATTAATGAGAAAAGAAAACATACGATTTTTTACTTATGTATGATAGCTCTCGGTTTGTGCGAAACACGGAATACGGACTACGGTTATCATTGTTACCGTTTGTCGGTCTGATAATCAAATTTCATTTATACTATTATTATCTTATTCCGATAATATTGTGTACCGTTATGTTATCGACCTGCATATACACACGGCAGTCTTATTTTAGGTTAGGTTTTGTTTTTTTTATAAATAAATATGTTTCGTTTTTGCTTCTGTTTTTTTTTTTTTTTTTTTTTTTCAAACAGCTGTAACAGCTATTTTTTTGTTATTTATTGTGCTTTAAAATCCGAGCCACGCTAATATACTATACCAAAACAATTGGTATTTATTAATGTTATAAATCATAATAATCAAATTATATTATCATAATATTAAGACAGTAACAACGTGGATTGATTCACATTGCACAGAACAATAATGACAATAATTATCGGGTGTGATCGTTGCCGCGGATAATAAATTAATATTGTAATACCTATACACCGCATTCGAGATGGAAACATCACAGAACGAGACATAATCCCGTGACAACGCAATCGCGTACATTTTTTACCGGCTGTTTTTTCAAAACCGTAACGCGTGTTATGTAATATTTTATGACCGTGCCGGTTCTGCATTTGAATGGATATACTGGGACTTGGAATATTTCGATGCCCAGCTAATTTCTCTTGTGGCGCACGGTTTAATTAACTTCGATACACGTGTTGTCAGACAGATTCGAGAAGGGTATATATCAGCTACGGTTTGTCGGGAGGAGGTTTTGGCATACTCTCATGCCGAAATGTGTAGCTAAAAGTCAGCTATGTCCGGGGGCGCCTCCTACTCGTGCAGTTCTGAAATTTTCATACCTCGCAAACCCCGGACACGCGGGTGCGTATTCTGCGTACACACGAACTCCGAAGACATTGTCGTGCACCACTATTATTATTATAATAATAATAATAATAATATACACAACGCCGTCCGGTATTTGTCGCTATTATTGGGAATAATAATAATAATTTAAAAAAAAAAAAAAAAACTATATCTATACGACGCCTTGGACGCGACGGTCGTGAATCGTGATTATTCGCCGATCGACCGCGTTTATAATAATATAACCTTAATATATTTTACAGTACACGCAATAATAACAGCAATACATCGGACAATCGATCGTAGACAATAAAATAATAATAATAATAATAATAATAGTAATATGATATCGTTACATTAGCTCTATCCATCGATCGGTATCGCGGCATCCGCGGCCGCCGTCCACCCGTACGAGGTGTGACAACAAAATAACGAGACTTTCTAAATATAACCTAAACTATTAACTTTATCTATAAAACGATTATTGAAATATGATTAGAAAACACTTATCTAAAAGTACTATGAACACCGATGGCATCGATTCATTTTCTTATACGTTAGTAGCCTTGTTATTAGTGCGAGTTCGACTATACTGCCGAAAAATGTTAGATATAAAAATCGAACATTATGTGTTAACATTAAATTTCTTGTTAAATTAAAAAAAACTGCCGCGGAATCGTTTCGTATGTTATGTGAAGTTTATGGTGAACGAATGTTTATCAGGAGCTCGTGTTTTTGAATGGCACAAACGGTTTTGTAGTGGAAGGGAGGACGTCGAAGACGATGATCGTTCTGGACGTCCTACCACGTCTTCAACAAACGAAAACGTTGAAAAAATCGACAAAATTAATTAATCAATATTATTATAAAGAGGTATTAATTAAATTAAGAGAACGTGTCAGAAAGAAGCGACCAGATCTATGGAAAAATGGCTGGGTTCTTCACCAAGACAATGCTCCAGCTCACAGTGCATTTTCAATTCAACGGTTTTTAACTGAAAAAAAAATGTCTGTACTTCAACATCCCCCGTACTCGCCAGACCTCGCTCCTTGTGACTTCTTCTTATTTCTTTTCCCATTTTCAAACAGTCGATGACGTAAAAATGAAAACGGCAGAACTTCTAAAGGGGCTGAATGAAAGCAATTGGCAACACTGTTTTCAAGAATGGCAGCGACGTATGCAACAGTGTATTGATGCTGAGGGAAGGTACTTTGAAGGTGATAATCATTAAATTATAACATTTTTAAAATAAACAACTTTTATTCAAAAAGTCTCGTTATTTTATTGTCACACCTCGTATAAATTATTATTACCGTCGTCGGTTCGCGATCGCCTCTGGAGCGCAGGCTTCCGGAAAATCACGGTCAACGGCGACGGCCGCGACAATTATTGTCGACGGTTTTGCGCCTAACCGACCGACCTGTACACGAGCCCGTCGATGGGGTGACGACCGCTTCTTAAGACATCCGTCCTAACCGTCCCGGCAACACGACTACGCTCTGTTCAAGTTGACAGCGCCCAATCGCTCAGACGAAAACAAGTTCTGTTCGCGCACGTGTCTTGCTCATCCTGCTACGGCAGTGGTTCCCAACCTCTTCTGTTCTACGCCCCACTCGTAGATTTTCGAAAATCTCGCGCCCCCCTTCATATAAATTGACAAAAAATCGATTAATATGAAATATTATGTGTAGTAATAAATTAGTATAAAATATTAATAAACGTAATCAAAAAATGATCAAGTTACCGTTACTGATACCCGATAATGGATAAAGAGAACCGGTTAATTAAGTTTTTTTCTCTACGTTTTAAAATACAAATAATGTAATCAATAAAAATTGTATTTCGCAATAACTGCGCGGCGTTTAGCACAACGTTTTCGCGACGCACCGTGGTCGTAGTAAGTAAATCGAACGTTTTTGTGCCGTTGTTTTAATTGTTTTGTATTTAGTTTTCAATATGGACAACATTCCGGTTAAATGGAATAAATCTATTGTAATATTGAACATGTTACGCGACGGAGAAGATATGTCTCGGTTTTATTACCACGTGTGTGTACACGTGGCGGCGCGCCGACGACACCGACAGACAACGGCGTACGATGCCGACCAAACGCGGAGCGTCTGATCTCGCCCCGGGGGGGGGGGGGGATCCGACAGTTGTCGGCGGCTCAGCGTGCACGCGCGGGTCCGGGCACTCTTAAATTGAACAGAGTACAATTCCGATTGGTTTATCGTATGCGAACCTAACCGAACTGTGGAAGCCATTGCTGTGGAACACAGTGAAAACCTCCGTAATCTCCGTAAGACGGAATCGTCGGATAACGACGGACAAACGTCAACGGTCCCGGTTCGAAATACTGGGTGACGTTTACCTATCCGCCGGCGGGACCCCCACTAAACGGAACCGGAAAACATTTCCGTAATTTCCGTAATTAGTGAAAAAACACTCTCGACAGACGGAATATAAAACCATTGACAGATGAATATTGTTATGTTAACGTATTGGAAACAACGTAATGTGAACATTAACGTTTGCTCGTTGCAAACTACGGTTGACAAAAGTTTACAGTCACAATTTCAAGTTCAAAGCTATTGGAATTAATGACAAAAAGCGCGCGAATGTGCTAAACGTGTGGCCCCTTAGTCACAAAAAGCAATAAAATAATCCAAATTATTTTTCGTAATTATATATAAAAAAAAAACGTGATATGTACGTAATAAGTTGTTTTTATCTTTAAGTTTTTACTTTTATACACATTTAAATATAAATGCGTGCGTTATAATCATTACGTATAGATTTACGAAATATTTACATAACTAAAATATCATATTTTTTTTAACACGCATATAGTATTCTGGAAACTATAATATTTGTATTTATTTTTTTTTTTTTTTTCCATCCTCTCCATAGCGGAAAAAATGTGTTGGCCCCGAGCGATGCCGTTATAAAGACGTTTTACTGTAGACACTTGCTCTCGGGAACCGCGGAGACAGCGCACGGTGGCCGGCCTTGTTGACCTGTGCCCCGGGACTTGAGAAGACGAGGGCCTCCGCGCACGGTCCGATTGCCGACTGTACGCAATTACCCCCCTATAAACGGAGGGTGCACATCGATCGGATACGATAGTGATTTTTAAAAAAAAAAAATAATAATATTACAATAATAGTGAAATCGGGCCGACGAGCCTGACGGTACGGAGGCACCGACTTTCGTATCGGCGTAGAACCCCGGCCGGAATTACACGAATCGCCCGGATATAGAAATAATATTCGCCGCCGCCGTCGATAAACGACTATAGGGGCCAAGACCTCGCAAGATCCTCGCGCAGACCGGGAGGTCCGGAAGAGTGTCCTGCGTACAGGAGGGCGCCGCGAGTGTTCGTTCGGCCGTCGCCCGGCCCAGTGGCTATTCGACGGACTGGATACCTTGACCTGGACCGACGTGATGAGGCCGTTTGTCGAATCCTCTTGGCGCTCGATTACCGTTATAGCCTAATCCCGTTTGCCGCCGTCGATTTCGTTCTGTCGGACGTTAAATTTTAATTTCGATGGCTCTCGGGTTGCTGACCGAACCATACGAATAAATAATCATTCCGCGATCGCCCGTTTGCGGGATAACAAAAACCACTTACCGGTACGATACACTGCTTATTGCTACTACAAAAACAAATGACTTTTTTTTCCGAAATACGAACTACGGGTCGTACCGGGTTCACGGAGATGGACGAAATGCTAAACCACACCGGGTCGATGTTCAAAACAATTCTATTACTATTACAAAAATGAAATCGCCATCAAGACGGTCGGTCGTTTCCACTCGTTCTTATCAGTTTTCAATTATTCTACGGAATAACGGATTTGTTTGGATGATGATAACTCGGCGGGTTACGATATTTTTTTTTTTTTTTTTTTTTAAGTCGATTTTACGGCGTCGTAACCGATTAATCGCTACGAGTCACGAAAAAAAAACCGAATTCCGTAACTCCGATACACGTCCATAATCCATTACTACCGCCCGTCCCTGGGTTAAGCGGTTTTTGTTGTTTTGTTTTAAGTTCCGACGTGATATCATTTGAGTAATTTTGTTTTTGCCTACCGCGTCCCGTAAAAAAAAAAATAAAAAATAAAATAAAATCTTAGATCCGCGTATTGTTGTATCGTTTGGTGCGATACAATAATAATTGATATAACGTCGCGTTGTCACCGTTCGCGACGATGTAGAGTAGGTCATACCGCGCGACAATCGTCGAGAGGTGGTTTTTTTTTTTTCCGCCAAAAACTGCCGTCTATACGGTTATAATAATAATAATGCGACGAGAAAAAAAAAAAAAACAACAACAATAATAATAATAATAATTGGTAAATATATCGGCGGCGATAATAATAATAATACAGCGTGTGTTGTTCCGAAATCGGTACGGCGGATCGCCGGACCGCGACCACGAGCACGCTGTAAAAATAATATTGTACACCGGGCGGTGTATTATAGTCTAACAATACGCTGTAAATAAAGCAGCGAAAAAAAAATCCATCGAGCCGGTTGATAAATTAATATGGCGGACGGTCGACCAGCGGTATAACGAAGCTCGGCGTAACGGAAATCTCGATAAAACGACGTCTGTCTTTCATTGGAAATGTCGCGGTGTCGCGAAGACTTCTAGTCGGTCAAAGGCTCCTAGTGCGACGTAACGGATTTTTTTTTTTTTCCCCACAAATTCGGCGCTTGCCGTTACGAATTTTTAATAATTTATTTAGTTAATACGCGCGTCGGTTAGCGGTGTAAACTATCGTATTCGTTGATAATTGCGCTGCCCGGGACCAACTCTCTCCCTACTCACTATAACGTGCGAACGGAATTTCTTCCGGCGAACACGGACACCACAACTCCAACCTTCGGACTAAATGATAAATATAATGGATTTCAAGCGTGTGCAATATGATCTTACGATTTATATATTTGCGTGTGTGTAAATATGTATTTGTAAGTGTGTTGATTTAAATTTTGAATTTTCCATTAAATCTCAGTGTAACGGATTTCGATGGTTTAAGCTTCTGACATAACGAATTTCGATGTGACGAACTTTCGACGTACCGAACTTTTTTTCTCGGTCCTTATATCGCCAATTGACTGTATATTGTATATAGTCGCGTAGCCGGGATTTTTTTAAGGGGAGGTTGTGTTTTAATTTATGTATTAAAATACAAATTATATGGGGCGTATACCATATCCTTATCACTTAAAAAATTCCACAATTTTCGATTAGGCCACCGTCGTCGTTTAACGATAAAAATGTCCAACAGCGGCTGTTGTTTCCATAGGTTACCGTCACGGTGTACGGTACATAAGACGATGACCAATGACCATTATCAAGTATATTTTGAAATTGATAAATAACAATATCAAATGTGAAACAGAATCGTCTAACTACAAATTTTATAAAAAAAAAAAATTTAAAAAAAATCAATTATTTTATACCTAATATATTTCTGGCTTGTATACGTTCGAGGTGGGTGGGGGGGGGTTGTTTTAACGCGCTTGATTATATTTACGAGATATATACCGGGTTCTTATCTAGGGGAAAAAACTTTGATCATTATTTCGATTATAAAAATCGATAGAACTGATAGAACTGATATAGCTATACTATTACAACAACAAAGTCGAAAATATACCTGAAAAATATTGTAGTGATGGAGAGTGACCTATTAAGGGTTTAAGAGCTAGGCGAGTAACAGGGAGAGGGGATTGGCAATCCTGGATTTCTGCGAGCCAATCATTGGTTTGATTGAGCTTTAACCGGTTTTTAAGAAAACCACAAGAAAAACCATGAAAGAAGGATTTATTTCGTTAAAAAACCAAAGAAAAACCACGATCTCTCCCAAATTTTCTATTAGAAACCGCTCCTAAAAATGTATGATTGAAACACGATTTCCGGTAGAAAAGTTTTGTTTGCGGGTAGAAAAAAAACAACTCATCGTAGTAAAACTAATACACTATGCATAGATCCGAAAATATGTATAACTGCCATAATTATTATCATATTTTTCGTTGTTCTTAAATGGGATGTACGCGTATGAATTATTCGACTAAACTACATTTTATGTAAAAATCATAACGCATAATAGTTACTAATGCAAATTTTTTTTTTTTTTTCGTTTTTAACGCGCTGTATATACTTTCTAAGCTTATGCGATATTATTATTTTTTTATTATTATTATTATTATTATTATTATACGTTGTTCCATATAAAAGTAATAGTTTTATATTATGTTGTAAATAATCAGCCAACAATGTGAATAAAATGGCAAATTATAGGTACACCGTTGTACTATATCGGAACGCCAAACGCGTGTGAATGAAAATAATGTTTACACATTTAAAACGATGAATCGACAAATTTAATAGGTAAGGAGGTATTTGGTTTATAAAAAAATTTGCCCGGTGTGAACAGTAATAATTTATACTTCGAGTACGAACAAGCAAAACGTGTAGCTTGACGGCAACTTGACTCGCTTAATTTTACAGACCCCGCGTGTGGACCGGGTTGATCCTCTCATCCTCTTTGACCGTAGCTTTATAAATCTGAATCATATATTTTCTTAGTTTCACCGTAGATTGTAAATAATCGTCTTGATACATCCATTTTTACATCGGTGATATAATATGAGTACGATGTTTTACAATTTCATTTCAAGCATTTCAAATATTTTAAGAGCATTTTGTTTTAGGTCAAAGGGCAACATTGAATTTTACAGTTATTTTTTTCTAAATCGTTCTAAGACGCCTTTTTTACTAGTTAAACTCATTTTAACATGGAGAGGGGTGTGTGGGTACTTTACTATTATCGTTTCCCTCTTGAACGTCAAGTATAACCATTACTGGCTTTAGAATGTATATTCGTGTACTTCGAAAAACAGACTGCCAAGAATTCCAAGTGCCATAATATTCTTGTAAATCGCGTACGATATTATCTGTATTTCGTATATACTATTAGGTGGGCAAACATTTCCAGAAATAACGGTTTCCTCACCAGCGTCCCGGAAGAAATGGACAAATTGAAGAATTAAAAAATAATACATTCCGAAAAATATTTGTGCTTCCGGAAGTTAAAATGAAAAATATTACCGGGGAAAATAATTTCTACATGCAAAAAAAAAAAAATCACTGCCAAATGTATATTTTATTTATTACAGTTTCCATGCCACCCGAAAACGAATTGTTTTATACAAAACCTGCAGGATAATCTCGGGCTGTCTTTAATCAACACCGAATGCGGAAATACAAGTACTCTCACGAATATTTTGAGAAAGATAGAAAGACACAAACAACAAATTATTATACATGTATACAAAAAAATTAAAAATTGTTGTCAGTCAATTAAGTACATTAAATTACACAAAAGTCATAAGTTGAAACAAATAATTGTTTAAACTGACAAAGTTGATATTCAAAACAATTATTTTCTTACTACAAATTGAAAACCATCTTGTTTAGTCATCCTAACCGAGACAACATCGAGATTGCGTCAGAGATAGAAAGATACTAACAACTTGATGATATCCACTGCACAGAACGAACACACCTTAGCCGTTACTTAAAGCCAGAAAAAGCTACCTTACCACGATCCAACCGATAAAGAATCCGCAAAAAAAAAAAAAAAAGAGAAACAACTGACGGAAAGAATGAGATCAAATCACCGCGAGGATAGTAAAAGAAAGGCTAAAGTAAAGGACTGGAAATGGGAGAATGGAAGGCATTGATCGCACGAGAACAGGAGTCGGACGGACAATGCGAAACCACACTCGATTAAATGGAACATACAAGGAGGAGAAGAAGAAACTACCAACTACGAATGTCGCGAAACACAGACAATGTACAATCTACAGACCATCTACTACAATGTCCTCTGATAGGAACCACTTGTGACGGGGAAATTACTTACACCTGGCAAATGATAAAGCGACAGCAGTCGCGTGGTTTTTTTGGATAACCAAGATCTGAACGACACGAAATAAGAAGATTACAGTTTATACATTTTAGTAGTAAATTAACTTGCTTTAACCATTGTTTTGAATTTTGACAAAGTCATAAAGTGGCCAATCATATCACTATATCACACAGATATAAATATTATCAGCATGGAAGAAAACATCAGTCGATCACATTTTGTCACAATTTAAGATATACTTACATCAAACGTATCGTGCAGATTTGTCTATAACTACTGAACTTGACTCATTTTTACATCCGTAGAAATGTCTCAATTTGTCCAATAAAATATTTTTAAAAAACAGGCACCTGGGAAGGATTGCGCCTTTGTGATTGGTCTATTTGAATCGTGCACGCGTAGAAGTCTCGATTTCACTACTACTGTTAATGATAACAGCAAGATGTAGTTAACTCATAGACAATAATATACTATGAATGGGGGTCATCTATCGTATATGCTCTGCATCGTAGTAGATAACAACAGGGTCTTGTACCTTAACTATTTTATCGGTTCTGGTTTCATGGTTACAGTTCGGTTCTTAAAATAAAAAATGTTCCGGTTCCAATTCCGTTTCTTTAAACTATAAAATAAGGATCCCGGTTAGTATTGGTTCTTAAAAATGCATAGTTTCAAATAGCATTACCTATTGGTTATTAGGAATATTTTTTTTTATTGTAATAAAACTACCGAAAAATAACAAAATAAATATTCGGTGATAATAATAAACTCTGTTCTTATTATTCACTCAAAACGCAATCCACCCCCTTTTGAACACCGTCCCCTAAAATTCGGTTATTAGGTATTTTTAGTAGACAAATCGAATTATTTTTATTGATTTATAGGTTACCTTGGTAACACGGATGAATAAAAAAACTGTTATGAATTGTTGTAGTGCAGTCCCCTTGTGCTGTGCGGGTATCTATGGTAATAAGTGAAAACCAGAAGCTTTGTTTGTTTACGCGCTAGACAACAAAACAAAAAAAAACAAAAATGCAATTAATCATTGCAACGAACGAAATGATTATGTCACAGGAAAAAAAAAAAGATTTCCGTTGTTTAGCGGATGAAATGGATAGCCGAGTAGACCAGACGCTTTTAATCTGCCGAAGGCGAACTGCCCGCTTTCCATCAATTATTTGAAAATAATGACACGGGCAGGACAATAATACATAATGATCTAGCAACAGCAATATCTGGCAATATCAAAACATTACCTAGGATCGGCTAGTAAATTATAAATATAAAAGGAAAAAATTTCAACGGAAAATAGACACTTGTACTGATTTGATTAAAACAGAATCCGATTTAAACAAATCGAGATCGATTGAGTTAGAACCGATAAGTAGCAAAAAAAAAAAAACCGAAAACAATGTAAATTTTATTTAATAGGTTCCGGTACCGGTTCCTGGGCACAAAAGTAACGCAATGATAATATTCCGGACGCGTGCGATAAAATCGAATCGACCACGAAGATTTTGTCGGTTTCTCGTGTGGGAAATCACCGAATTTTAGCCAAACTCCGCCGAGTTTACGCCAACCCTTGTCGCCGCATTAAATCGATTTTCAGATTTTTACGTGATAAGTAAACGGTCGCTACTCGTAAACGATTTCCGTCGGTTGACCTAACCTATTCGGTAAACAGTCGCCGAACGCCCGGTGTGGATTAACCCACCGGATTTTTGTTTCGGACGCGGTGAAATAACCGAATTCGAGTGCCGAACAAATCGATTCGGTAAATTTAAATTACCAAACCGAATTTTACGCGTTTTTCAGTACGGTGTAAATCGTATAACGACAACAATGTTACGCCGTATCGTTCGGGCCGTGGATTGGATTTTGCCGAACGATAACTTGCGGCGATGCCAAAAAGCCGCGCCGGCGAGCGACGGGCAGATGGCCGGAAATAAAAACCGTTCACGAACACGTAAATCGCCGTTGTTATTATACGCCGGACCACACTATTATACGCGCACGCGAATTTCCAACAAAAGATTTTTGTCGGACATAACCACAAAAGGCTGCAGCTGCCGAACGGCGGAGATGTGTCGAAATAATATTCCCGGGCGATTCATCCGTTCGTCGCCGGTTTGTGTTACAAAAACGAATCAACTTCGATTGGATACTGAAAGCGAAACGAGGAACGTATTGGTGGTCCTACGATACAATACGACGTGTATTTTTTTTTATTTTTTTTTTCCGCCTATTGTGAACAGTTTTTGAACACGAGAAATTTACGTTAAAAAAATTGAACGTTTTGGATCTAGTCGGTGACCATTTGACGCGGTCATTTTATTTTTTTCTTTTAAAATCCTAAATATCACTCCCTCCGGCGTGTCGAAATTAATGAAAACAAATCTGTACACGCTGCCTTTGCTCTCCGCCATAGACAACCTCCTCCTCCTCCGGTACATATAAACAGCAAACCGATACCATTATCCGACACAGCCAAATACCTAGGTCTAACCTTCGACAAACCCCTAACACGGACTAAACATATTCACACAACAAAATTAAAATTAAATCAACGACTTTACCCTCTCAGCCAAATTCTCAATACTATCCGGCAAAACCAAAATTCAAATATACAATATTCTTCTTAAGCCGTTCTGGCTCTAATGGAATTCACCTCTGGGGCTCAGCAAAAATTTCAAACACACAAAAAATACAAGTGTTTCAATCGAGAATCCTCCGACTTATAACCAATGCTCCTCCGTAAATTTCGAACCACACTCTTCATACAGATCTTCACATCACTAAAGTCACTGATACAACCAAGCTGTATCATTCAACATTTAAGTTTCGTCTCCAAAATCACACCAATCCCCATATCGAAAAGCTATTATCTACCTCCATCCCAGGAAATCATCCCAGAAGACTCAAACGACAATGGCCCCGTGACCTTATAAAGTAAATATACTATGAATATACTTAATACACAAGTAAATATAAATTCAGTACCCTCACTGGATGGTTTCTTCCCTCAAGACACCCAAGCCATTGCATTTAATTTTTAAAATCATACATTATACTTATTGTACTTTTTTTTTTTAGTATAGATTGTATAAAAAAAAAAAAATCCTAAACAATAGCTGGAAAAAAAAAAGGAAAATAATAGTTTTCTGTTATTTTCCGATTTTATTGTTTATTTTCTTTTTTTATTTAGCCAAAATAAACACCCATTTTTAGTCACGGTGAGTTGACATCTACAAAATATTCTGGAAATTTTAAAATTTAGATATTTTTACTTTATTTTCTCGAAAATTTGACACAAGATCCGTCGTATACTTGATGGTAAAAAAAGACAAAAAGTCTGGCGTAATGTATTTATTTGTTAGTTATGTGAATTTGAAATTCACTCAACTCCCTTCCCACAAGACTGGGATATAACCGCTACTGGGTGATGCGATAAATAGAAAACTAGGGTAAAGTGTATTATTATTATTCCAGTTTAAACTACGAAATAAATACTCATAGATGTTGTATTTTAAACAACTCCTAACCTCCGCCACTGATTACGCACTCCATTGATCAGTTTTGTATAATATTGTAATATACAACATAGTATAATATATTATATACCTTGTTTGAAATTAATAATGTAGTGTCCGGTATAAATTGTAAATCCCATTTACGATGGCTGGCCCTCAAGACAAGGGCACAATCGGTTTTGGATAATAGTAAAAAAGACACAGAAATAAATACGATCGAAGTTTATCAATCAATAGGTACGTTGTATACGATATTTTTTTGTGACATTATTCAAGTACATAGAACAATGCGCAGTAGACGACGAATACAACTGTAATTGTTCATTTTTTGAATGAAACGTTTTAATGTCCAAAATGTTTTACAATTCTACAACTCCGGTATGGGTTAAAATTTGTATAGGCATTTTTTTTTTTTTTTTTTTAGTAATCAATTCTTTGTATTTATTTGTATAAAACAATTTTGTGACACTTGCATATTTCAATTATTTGTCAGCAATAAGATTGAATATAACCAGGCCGATAGCCAGTAGGATATGGAAATTAATAGGATTTAATTCATTTATTAATCAAAAGCACAATAATTTTTATTGCTTAATATCGAATATTTTAATTTTAAATGTCTTTAATAAATATATTATGTTTAATATGGAAAATTTATTATTTTGAATTGTCATATTTTCAGTTGTTCTCTATAGCACACCATGTACCTTTAGTACAATAAAATTGTTTATTTTCTTCTGATGGAAAAATAAAAAAAAATTATCATATTAAATGTAAAAATCACATTTTTTTTCAAACTTATCGCTGAAACATAATGTATAAAATATAAACAGTTCTTGTGAATTCCTCATGATTAGGGCTGGGAGTTTGATGCAATTGCATATTTTTTTTTTCCGGTGTTTACGGAGCTACCAAACCGTAGGAAATGGAAAATGGAAAATGTGTTTTGAGTGGTACTGATTAAAATATAATGTAATTTTTATTTTGCATATTTGTGCATTTTTACGGCATCTTCTTAGTTTTTAGAGTTTTTTTTTTTTATAATTTTCTAATACAGCTGAACGTAACAGCAATTTAGTTCAAGCAAAAAAAAAGTTTAAATATTAAAATATATTTTTTAAATTATTATTTCAGAAAGAACGGTTAAGATGTAGGTTAAGGGGTAATTATTGAAGAATATATATCCACCGAAATGCGTAAAATACTATTTAAAGAACAAAAAAAAAAAAAACACTTTTAATACATTTTTTTTACCGTTTAAGCTATTTTAAATCAACTAAAAGGCATTTATTGAGTATTTTAAGGAGTTTTTTTTTTTTTTTTTTTTTTAAGGGCATTTATTGCAATTGTTTAGAGCTTCAAAATTCCAGCCTGATGCACCGCATTGCAATTAGTTATTTCGTAGTAAATTAACTAAAATTTGAATTTATCACTAGGCATTGTTGGTTGTTTCGCAAAACAGTTTGTTATCATTATTAAAAAAAGCGGCAAATTAACCAACGATATGGGCTTATTCTATATGTAGAGCCGAGGCCATGTACGTTTTGGTAATATGCTTACCATCCGCGCAAGGACACTCGAACTATACAGGTAGGTACGTTTTGAAAAATAATGATTCGCTAAAAAACGAAAATAATATTATTATAACCTTGTTTTTCGTTTTAGACGTATCATCGTGAAACCATCGTGCCTATTGAACGCTTTGAGTCTTGAATTATTATTATATTTTTTTTTTATCGGATACGAATATCAATTTCAGCACTTATAAAACCGTATCGTATTACATAAATAGCATGTTTTATATTAACCGATAAAAAAATCCGTACAAAAGCGTATAAATAGGAATTTTGCCGGAATATTCACTTTTCACAATACCGTTCCTATTGTACGTATTGTAGTCCTATATAGATAATATTAAAATATTATAAAAAGAAAAAAATGTTTTAAAGACTAATACTAGATAAAAAAAAAAAAAATCATTGACGAACGAAAAACGATTCTGTGCGATATTCGGTAAAAATGTATTGATGATTTAAAATTGAAAATTACAATTATATTTAAATAAAAAGCAAATTACGATTTTCCGTGTTTTTTCGTCTCAAAATACTGTGTGTTTTCATGGAATCGAAAAAATTGTATTCACATAAATTGGATAATAGCATAATGACGGAATTTATACGATTTCCATCAAAATGTTCACTATAATCGCTTATAAAAAAAAAACTACTGTAGTAATTTGTTTTCTTTAATATAATGTAATGTATGACATTGAACTTTTGTTTGCACAAGGTATAACTTATGGTGAACCTCGTGTACAACCATCAAACATTTTTTTTCTGCTCGGCCAAAATAATTGTATTCCCGTAAAACCAAATAAAACCAAAAAGAAACTCGAAAATTCCAAACACGATTTGACAATTTTTCCACGATACTTGAAAGGACTAGCAACAATATTCTGTGAAAATTGGATGTTTCTACAATTACTTTTGACTAAATTACAGAAAATTCAAAATAAAGAAACTATTATTGTCATAAGAGAGTTACAACAGAAATCAAAAAAAAAAATGACTTCTTCGTTGCACTGATTAGATCTAAAATGCTTACTAAAAAACATGCTACATTTGAAAATTCAAGCAAGATTAGAAAAGTAAGTAAAGGCAGAAAAGTAGTTGACAGATTCGCTACACTCGGAATCTAAAATAAAATAATAAAAAATAAATAAATGTTAAAATATATCTATACGAAATCGTGAAATATTTTTATGCTCTTGACCGAAAGGTTCTCTTCGACCGGGAAACGAATATGTTTGTGAAAAACTAGGTACTACAGAAATTGTACAATAAACCGAAATACGAAAAAAAAAATTATATCGTAATTCAATCGTTTATCAGGAACAAACGGGCAGAATGATTTGGTCACATTTGGTGGGCTGACGGGCGATTCGTAAAGAAGGTGCGCACGGAGAAATTAGACGAATTAGACGAAATGCCCAGAAAGCCAGAGATTGATGTAATTGCCGAGGATCTGGGAGCAATCGATCAGAACGTAACCGACGGTAATCGACTTAGACGACAGAGTGTGTGAGAGAGGCGGAGAGCAGCCAATGGTCCTTAATGGACCGGTAATCCGATAGGAAAAAAAAGATCATGTAAGCAATACAAATAAATAATAAATAATTAGAAAGAGAAAAAAAAATATGATAAAACCTATATAAATACTCTGGGGTTTTGTTTCTTTTCTATTTTTTTTTTTTCTTTTATTTAATTAGTACATTTAGATATATTATACATAAATGTAATTCTTTAAAATATTATACGTATTTAATGTATTTTGGTCGTTGCCGTGTAAACGCGGGAAAATCGTACACGTACGTGTACTCGAGAAACTGGCGAGACGGCCGCGTGGGACCCTGGTACCCGAGGACGCATTTCGAACCGCTGTCCGTGGCCGATAGAAGTTCGTCGGCGCCGCGCCGACTAGTGCCGCCGACCGGCGGGCGCGTACACGGATCCCGACAATCCCGATTCGCCGCCCTGCCGGTTACGTTAGAAAACAATAAAAAAATATCTACTGAAACATACGAATGAACAAACATTCGATACTCGACAATTGCACATTACGAGACCGTCTTATAAAATTATGTCGTGTTCTAAAGTCTAAAAAACGGTGTTTGCCGACCGGGAAATACGATGAGGAATTTTTTGTTAGTTCAATTTTTTTGTTAATTTAGCGACAAATTAGAATAGGCACATATATATATATATATGTATGCGATGGGCGGCAACAGTATTCCATCCTGGAATTCAAAAACTGGTCACGAAAATCACCATCAAGTAAATATTGTATTATGATAAAGTCGTCAAGAAAATTGATAATAACACAATTATATTTTTAGTATTGTCGTTGAAAAAGTCTTCCGAGTTTTCATGAAAGGTGGTTCGCGACCTATTAAAAATTCTCTAAATGGTCCGTAGTGGTAAAAAAAAAGGTCGGACAACACTGGTCTATAGGAACCGTCTTCAGCACGAACTTCTGCTCGGATACATAAAAATAACCGACAGCTCAAATTCCAACGAAATATTTCGCGCGCCCGTAATACGGTTTATACGAGAGGAAAAAAAAAAATACTATACGAATATTCAGAGAACGTGCTTCCGTAGACTCGTATTTACAGGACTGACACATGAGTTTTCCATGTTTGGAAAACGAAAATTTATCATATCGAAAAATAATCGTATTGACTTTCGGTAGCGTTTTGACAAGTGGGTAAGTAGTGGTCCCGTGTCAAAATGTTCACCGGGAAAAACAAACGTCAGACTTTTGAACGATAATAACGTTTTCGTTATCGAAAATATAAATTCAACGTCGCACGTTCTCCTTTATTCATGGCGAAAATTAGATTTTTTAAAATGAGTCTGCGGTAGAGCCAGAGTTTTGGCTTCGCAAAACCGTTTTTAACGTCAAATTACGGGGCGATAACATACCCCCGTGATTCGCACGAATGGTTTTACTCCGGCAAATTTCTTATTTTAAACCCCCATACAATTTTTAAATACGAATTTCGTTACAAAAACAATTTCAACCGTATATAATAATACAATATTGTTAAAAACTATTACAACAGTCACTGTCGCACACAGTTTTCAGATGGATAGACGCGACTAGAAGAGAGTACTCGGATTTACTGAAGCATCCCTCTCCCCCCCCGTCCTAAAAAACCAAGATAAAAATTGGACAAATTAACCGTTTCTTTCTTTCTTGTGGAGGACGTGTTTTTTTTTTTTTTAAATTTAATATGACATTTATATTAAAAATATTACACGGTTCGTGGTTGCATTAACGCAACACTAGTGGTCAGTTGTTTATTTCAGAGCACGGTTCCATCGTGTTTCAGAGGCAACGGTATAGACAATTATATAATAAATAAATATTATGTTCCTGTTTTAATAAAAAATAAAAATTACTGCGTATTTTTAATTTTGCATTGGATAATAGTAATTTTAATTATTATTAAGTTGTGGTCGGTGGGCATTGCATAATTACAGGCACCACCAATATTTGGACTCTGGTTTTTCGACAAGCCTATGACTAAAAAAAAAAAAAAAAAAATGATCGTCCCGGATTGCTCCAACACATCTATGTGCCCTAGGGGCACCATGAACCCATTACAATGGCACCATGGCACATACGGAAAAAAAAAAAAATAATAATAATATATATTTACAATGACATAATCTAACCTGAGCGAAGAAAGTATTGGTTTTATTATGATGTGTATTATTTTGTTCTGTCTGCCTGTAAATAATTTGTAGACCAGAAATCTTGCCCACCAATCATCAACACCGTCATAGGCGGTTTCCTGTGAACATTTTGTCCAGCTGGTGTATTTTTTATTTTATACGCATTTCTTTAACATTGGAGAAAAAAAAACCAATACAAAATGTAACGGTTTATATTGATATCGATTCGGTATTTTTTTTTTTTTTTTTTTCAATTCAGCACTTTTTGGGTAATTTTTTGGGTTTTATGCTTCCCCCCCCCCGTAAAAATGCACAAAAATGTTGGACGAGATTCATGGTTCATAACGTTGTACCGAACAGTATAAATAAATTGAAGATTATGTTGTTATTATTTTTTTTATTTTTTTTTTTTCTATAAGCGTTTTAAGTTTAAATTTATTCGTGGTTTTAACAGGAGGGCACCGCCGCTCAATATTTCTAAAAAAAAAAAAGGGCACCACCGTCTAAAAATGTCGGGAACCACTGTTGTACACTATTATAAAGCGGTCGGGTAAAAAAGAAAAAAATTCTTGACAACGTGGAATAAAATTATTAAAATTATAAAATATATAGGAAACAAACAAACCGTTAATAAAATGGAAATGTTCGATAAAAACGTACCTGCGCTTCACATAGGCATCCCCGTTCATTAAACCACGCTAGAAAATTCCGCAGTTTCGTCAGGTTTATTAATTATTTTTTTTTCTTCTTCAATTTACCCCCCCCCCCCCCCCGAAAACACTCCGATAAATAATTAACGGCAATGCGATTCAACATGAGAGTTTTTAAGCATTTTTTTTTTTTTTTTTTTTTGTTGCAATTTCTGTAATATTTTATAGGTTTACAGCTGCCGCCCGAAAATCGGTATCGGAGCAGTGTGCACGCGGGCGCACGACGAAAACACCGAACTCGTAAACGAAAAAAATAGTAGGGAAACCGTCCGGTACGTTCGCCGGCGAGACTGTTGACGCGTGGGACCCTGGTACCGGCGTACGCGTTTATGCCACCAACCTAATAATATTTTACCGGAACGCCGACACATTTCGACAGGGCTTACACCGGTGTAGATTCGAAAATTCGATTGGACCGGTCGGAATTGACCTCTCGGCGTAATGTTTGACCGGCAAATAGAATGAAAAAAAAATTGTATTATCGCGTATAATAATAACGCTTAACGGGTACGGTAAATTATTATCGTCCGAACCGGTAAAACATCGTACAAAAAAAAAAAAAAAAAAAGAAATAAAAAAAACAATATAGGCGGGCGTGTGTGCCCGTAATGAATTCACGATGATAATTTCACTTATGCGTCGTCGTCCTTGGTGAATTTCTTTTCCCCGCGTAATAATATTATTACCATGTCGTACGCCGTTGCAATTTTTTTAATATTTTTTTATTCATTCGCAATTTTCCCGTTCCCGCGTGAATTCGTATTCAAACTATCGTTCATATACAACCCTCGAATTCTTTTGTAATAGGCACTGAGATGCGTATTATTTTTTTTTTTTTTTTTACAATGTATGTTTACTCCGGAAATGTTTTCAACCAAAAACAAATCGCGTACGAAATGCACGCAACGATAAATCATTGCTAAAAAACCATTCTGAGCGAGATTCGTTAAAAAAATAAAGAAATATTGAAAATTGTAATAATTTTTAACTACAACATAAACGACGAGTGTACGTGTTTTTCCGTCTTAAATCGTTGTGTATTTTTTATAGAGCAAAAAAAGATTTTATTCGCATTAAAACCAAAAACTCAAATTATTAACATTAAAATTCAAATTTTAAATTAAAACGCGTAGAGTAAAAGAAAAAAAAAACTACCTTAATACGCTCGGTTTTTTTGTTTCTGCTACTAAGTATAACAACTTACGGTGATTGTTCAAGAATTTCTACACAACCAAAACAGTAAAACAGGAGAGAGAAAAAAAACTATAGCGAAAATCAAGAATTCCTGTAGAAAGTTTGTTTACAGACGGAAAAATGAAAAAATTAATTTCGAGAGAGCACACTTCGTTTCATATGTAAAACCAATTACATTCCTGCCTTCGCTCGGAATCCTAAAGTGCACGGTGCACTTAAAACTTTAACTCAATTTATCGATTATTTAGTTGCACGTATACGTGCATACTACTCGTATAATAATAGGATCGGGTAAAAAAACAATTAATGAAAATATTACGTAAGAAATAACTAATACAAAATCGTAAGCGATTTCCGAGCGATCGTTTAAGCGTTTTACGGTTTTATATCCATTTTGTATTCAGTAATTTCTTTAAGGTGTCCGGACCGGAAACGGATTACGATCGCACTAATATTATTACTATTATTATTATTATTTTTTTTTTTTTTTCGAATAATTTGTCGGGTGTGTACATCGGTCGAAGATTTGGGTAGGGCCAGATGGAAAAATATCACTTCCGGCAGAAACTAAATAAATTAAATTCTCTTCTATGTCCTACGTTCCCAACTTTTCACCTACAACAGTGGCCTGCCCTTTTTTTTGTCGAATTAACTAACTTCTAAGTTAGAATTTTTGTATTTTTTTTTTTTAAACGGTAATTACACCGGTGGAATTAATTATGATTTTCGATTTTCGCCCAGGAGCCCCGGAACCGTGCAAAGCGCACTGCGGACGGTGTACCCCTCGGCCGTCTTCTTAGTCCGGCCCTGCACGAAAATATTGTACACGGACAAAAATAAAGAATTTTCAATAAAACATCACACACAGCGAGGGTTCGGACCTATTTACGTAATCCTATTCAAATTACCGACTACTTACTTGACCGTAAAAATGTTTTATTTTATTTTTTTTTTTTTTTTTACACGTAATACACAATCTGTATCAGACTAGACACAATAAGAATATTTGATGAGAGTAACATTGTTTGACGTGGAAAGTTTGATGATAGAAGTTTTTTTTTTTTTTTTTTCAATTTATACTTATCTTAAGAGATCACGACACCACTTACGCTTCAGGCGTCTCGGTGGATTTCCAGGTATGGTGGGAGTAGCCAAGTTTTTTATGACATCGTTAGGGTGGTTGTTAAGTTTGGAATGGAATCTTTTATAAAAAGTTTTTGCTTCGTCGTTAATTGTTTTGAGTTTGGTGTCAGTATGAAGGGTGTGATTAGACACGTAGGGTGGGGCGTTCAATATTTTTCGGAGAGCGACGTTTTGGAATGTTTGTATTTTTAGTATGTTAGTCTTTTTAGCGTTGCCCCAAAGTTGAAGTCTTAAATTCGGTGAGCAGTTTTTTTAATGAATTAGCTAGTTGGAAATGTTTTTTGTTTTTTTTATTTTTATTATACACAATCTGTAAGTGTTGTTTTACAATAAGTGCATGTGATGGAGGAAACATGGCTTGAGAAGCTGGAGATAAGAATCTGCCCATTGGAGGCACTTAAGGTCAGGATTTTAGGTTAAGGTTTTAGTGTGCTAGCAAGAGAGAGTGGTATTACAAATTATGGGGAGGTAGAGGTATATACAATTTTAGACTAGAAGGTCACGACACCAGGTACGTTTAAGACGCCTTCTGGGGTCACCAGGAATAGCGTTGGAGGATAGCTCAGAGATCAAGGGATTACGATGACTGTGGAATTTAGAGTGTGTGCGTTTGCGACGTTTTGGACTGTTGGGACGGCTAGGTCTCTATGTAGAGTGTCGTTAGATACATAGTAGGGAGCTTTGGTTATTTGGCGGAGACACTTTGATTGAAAGATTTGAATTTTGTTTAAGTTGAATTTTTTGGCTGTGCCCAAGAGTTGGATACCGTATGTCCAGATCGGCTTGAGTAGGAGTAAAGTTGGAAATGTTAAAAAAAAAAAAAAAAACAAAACAAACAATCCATTTCGCTACGCACGTTTTTCTAAGTATACCGGTGTAGTTAACGCTACGGTAAATTTATCTAAAGTCTGTTTAAATTCCTAATATAATACTACATTTTCATGTTGTGATCCTCAACTGTATGTTTATCGTGACAACATATTTTTGTTTAATTTTTTTATATTATGTATTATCTATATATAGTACTAAAAAAAATATCGTTAGATAAAAACAACGAACGTTTTTATTTAAAAAAAAAACCCAACTGGTGTATGCCTCTAGTCTAAGAATAAATTCCGATAAAACGTTATTCGTTTTTTTTTTTAAATAAAAATGTTCGTTGTTTTTAACTCCGATAAAACGTATCGAATATGAAAATAAAAAAAAAATATATTATAAATATATAACAAATTATTTTAATTAAAACTATATTATCGTTAATATTAATTTTATAATAACGTAATAATATTATTATGATCATTTATATATTATTTTAATCATTTTTTCACTGAGATTTATAATAATTTTTATTTTAAGGGTATCGTGATATCTGGTGGAATACTATGGAATACTAATAAGAGCTTATCATTTGATAGATTTATGGATTCGATTATTTAGGTTCCGAGCGTAGCAAAAAATGTATTGCTTGTACTATAATATGATACGAGTATGTACTTTTTATTGTGGTCTGCAAAACACATTTCGACCAGAAATCATGTTCTGATCATCAAACCTTAGGGATGACTATTTTCGGTGGAAAGTTTTGTCTAGTCGGTCATTTTTTACGTTTCTTTGTAGGTTTCATAATAATGGAGAAAAACCAGAAAAAAAAAAACAAGTCGGAAAAACAGTAACGGTTAGCTTCAAAATATTCTGGAGTTATTCATAACCATTTGAAATTTTCTAGGTTTTTTTTTTTTTATTATTTTATGTGGATAAAAAAATTTTAATTTATTTTTATCGGCGTGTTAAGTTCAAACTTATATGGAAATTCCTTAAATACACGAACAATTTTAATTTATTTTATAGTGGCAATTTAATACAGTTTTCAATTTTAATTTATCATGTTTAACCAACATTCGCTCAGAACAGTTTTTCATTTGCAATGATTAATAATCGTTGCGTACAGATAAAAATTTCACGTTTGGTCCTCATAATTTCCTAACATTTTACCTATGCAACAGTGGCCCACATTGTGAAGATATTTGGCTTTTTTTACGTTTCGCATAAAAAATAATACATGTTAAAAACAAAATGATATTAATGAAAACTACCGATATTATATCGCAAGTCCGGAGTAGCGAACTTGTGTCGTTCAAAAAGTTTTAATTATGCAAAATATGCATATAAAAAATAAATCAATATCTACACAGGTCTCAATATAACATTTAAAAAATTGATTTCAAATTTAAAAGTTTTATTATTTTTTTTTTATTTTTCTGTTTTCATATAATTACAAAAAAACATTAACGATTTGCCTTGCTCAGTTATGTGCTGATATTTTCGGACACAATACGTCAGCGGAGAGTGTGTCATTCTGTTTTATTTACACATATTAACAGTTACAATTCGAGAAAAAAAACGTAACTTTTTTTTCGTATTGTAAAACTTAATTTGAAAAATGCGTGCTCAATTAAAAATATTTGAATAAAGACGAATTTGTTTTATATCACACATAATATTAAAGAACGTCGTTGTTGATGTCTGAAAACGACCGATTCAATTTGAACGCGACTGGAACGGTTTGAAACGCGATTTTATTGATGACAATATTAACTATATTAACCGATCTATTGTTCTGTTTGAAATTCTCGATGAAAATCCAATTTTTTTTTCTTATCGAAATATGTTTCGAACGTTTCCGTGCGGATATCGTAGAAAACCCGTTAACGCGATAATATTACAGCGACGCGATGCAATGAAATAATAATTTGTGTTTGAAAATACCGAACAACTCGATATAATAATTCCCCCCCCCCCCATACCGATAAAATATTAACAAAAAAATAATAATATACTCTATACGGACGTTTTACGTATATTGGCATAGTATATACGCGTAGTATTAATTTTACATTTTTGGACCGAACAAACAAATACTATGACGGCAGTTTTGAACCACTAAACCCCGAAATTCCCAACTACACTACGTCTATTGTAATATTATTCCAGTGATATTCGTCGAACCCCATCGGTGTACCGTTACGGCCGCACTACGCGTTTTATTTGAACCGACAATATTATAATTTTTTTTTTTTTTTTTAGCAAAACGAGTCCCCCCGGCTTTGTCTCGGCGAATTGCGTCGCGGGTCTCCCCGCAAAGCCCCCTGCCGGCCACCTCGGTCCGCCCGGTGCAATAAAATACGCAATTTAAATCGATTAAAATAATTGCGAACGGGTACGTCGTGTCGTACGGGTAATAATGGTAATATTATGTCGACAGCAGCAGACGGATGCGCAGGCAACACAGCCAGGAAATAACGCGTAGCGCAAAATGGCAGAAGGCTATAGTAGTAGCAGCGGTCGTATACTGTTTGAAGGGTTCCTGTTTGTCAGGGTCCCGGGCAATAAACTAAATTGGACGTTGAAATTATTTAGGTTTAACAAGCGAAAAAAAAAAAACAATATTTATCAAATTGGATATCCGACGTGTAGCGATGAAAAACGCGGATTTTTTCCCCTCCGCCGGAACAAAAAAATAAAAATAAATAAAACGGTACCGTGGAATTATTCAGCAAACATATTCTCTACGCGCTAACCTGACGCGAAACTAAAACAATACAATTATAGACAACGAAAATCAACAGTTATCGGCCATTTGAGGCACAACGAACAACGGATGGTGATAAAAATTCCAAAGTATGAATATGAATTTTCATCGATTCTATAGTACGATTGAAAAAAAAATTGAAAAAATATTAATTTAGAACAAAAATCCCAAAAAAAATCGTTGCAAACAGGTTCGTAGTATGCACAAATATGCACATCGCTAAAATTGATTGAATACACAACATATGTGAGATGTGTACCAATGGAATATAAATTTATTAACACTGCCGGGAGTTTTTAACCAAAAACGTAAAATATGAAAATATACGAGTAAAAAAATCAATTTTTTTTTTTTTAACTAAATATAAAACTGCGTACAAACAATTTTAAAACGAGTCGAATAATTATTAAATTTTATTTTTATCGTAGACGATAGTTATTTCACAGACATTACACGAATTAACCACCCACTCCCCCTTAGTGGCTGAAAAATACCCACATATGCGGAGGGAAAATAACATTGTCATAAATATAATCGAGAAATGGTGTTCATTTATCGTTTTGTAGCGCATCGTTTATAAAAAAAATCCACTACGAAGCAGTTACCAACTCCATCTGGATTTAGAAATGACATTCCGAACACAAAACATTTCCTAGCCATTTATCTAGTTCAGAATTATTGCCTTTATATATATATATATATATATATATATATATATATATATATATATATTTTACTTGAGCCTACCGCCTGAATTTTTCCCCACCGTGATTGCACATCACGCAATTTCAATGTCAGTCCGCCGTGCATGTTTAATTTCATTGTTGAAGTCCTTGTTCGATATCGACAACAATGTGCGTCGGTTTGAGTTTTAGACCAACTATAAAGGATAATCGATATTAAACGACGGTATTTCTCGACGTTCTACTTTACTGACGAAACTTTTGAACAATTTCACAGTTAGTTTTTTTTTTCGTTAACACATAGCGGCCCCCCAACCGCCGGGTATATACGTGTTATAAATGTAAAATTTTACTAGTCCATTTACCGGACGCCCGAGTGCAGAACGGGTCCCGGACCAGCTGGTCCTGCGAACCGAAATGTCCAAATTTCCACTGTAAACACATTATCAGAAGTGATTCGTAAATATTGTAAGAGGATTTGGCAGGAGATTAGCCCGCGCGTCCTACGTCAACGCCTGCATTTCTATACATGTATTGTATTTATCAATAAACGATGGCACCAATGGAATAGTAACGATGTTCACCTCCGCTGGTGTCGGTTAAAACGAAGAAGAAAAAAAAAAAAAAGGGGGGAAAGTTATGTTTTGGCCCCTTAAACTAAAACGGTACAATTTCGATAATATAGAAATTAATTTCGCCTTGAGAATAAAGTGCGTTCGAAATGTTAAAATAATCGTCCCGATACTCCCACGGCCATTTTGACCTTCGGTAGTCCCTCTCATGACACAACGGTCCTAGTCGGTTATTCGAAGTTTTCAGTAGGAACGAAAAAATAATAAAAATCTCCCCGCTTATAGAAACGATACGATAACTTGAATCATTTAGTATTTCGCTGATAACTCCAAAAATATTAACGATAGCACTTGGGTGGCAATGGGAAATAATACGCAGCGGAAAATTTCGATTCGGAAACAACGAAATAACTAAAAAACGGACCGGAAACGTTATGGTTCTCGGGTAGAGGGATTCCGACAAATCGATTTGATCGAAGTGTGTATTTCGTAGTCATATATTATTATACTATGCCGATACACGAAAAATGCGCATATGTATAATGGGTGGGTGATTTTTAAATAGAGATAAGAAAATTATCAGATTTTCACCGGGCATAGCCAATTTATAATCGACATAAATAGTCAAATGACGATTTTAAATCGCGTATTAAATTCGGCGTTGATATAATATCATATTTCGCATCCGGATCCGCCCTGAAAATTGACAATATTACAAAAAGAAAAAGAAAAAAAAGTATTTCATTGATACTGGCGAGATAAGTTTAATAAAAAAAAAACCTGTTGGTAGCACCTACTCGTATAATAAGACAGAGTTTCATTAAATATGATTTTGTATGTAAATACAAAAAAAGATACAAGGAAAAATGTAAATATAATAACAGTAAAAAGTTTAAATTGTTACAAAATATTTCTTGTCGTCGAATTTCGGCGTGACTCTCTGTCTGTGCTTTAAAAAAAAAGTTTTATTTCGTAGATTTATCACCGTAAAATGCCTGAAGCTTACGGTCTTGACGGCTCTTTCCACTGCTCGCGTACGGCACGGCAAACGCAATAAAGATACGCCGCTTTTTTTTTATTTTTCTTCGACAAACAATTTAATATTTTCATCGGGTATAGATTTTTTTTTTTTTTTTTTTTAAATCTGAAGTTCGGTGAAATTTCCCTGCCAATCCATCAGGTCGACGTAAGCGATAATCCGTTTAACTATACATCTGGAAGTCGGAACGGTCTGGTTTTATTTGTTTTTTTGTTGCAAGCTTTCGAAATACGACGCACGCTATGTAAGAGCTATGGCGTGCTGATAAGTAACGCCACTTTACGTATAACATTAAAACTAGTGAACATAGATTAATGAAATAAAAACACATGTGTAGTAAACTAAATTATCTTTACTCGAGTAATATTATTTTTTTTAACATAATTTCCTTATACGTCAATGCATTTCTGCAAACGCTTAACAAAGTTGTGTGTAATGCCGTCCAAATGAAATCTTGAACACCAAAAACTACCGCTTGACTTCAGCTTTAGTTTTCTCATCAAGATCGAACTACGTACTCTTAATACATCTATTAAATTTAGGAAACAAAAAAAAAAATGACACGATTCTGGACTCTGTAGGGTGGATTCGGAATAACGTGAAGATCGCAGCGATTCAATTCAATTGCACTGTGGCACGGCTGTTTTATTTCTTCTGTCGGTATTCTTGAAACGCATTTTGCGCAATTTTTCGGTACCCAAGTTCAAAGAGAAGGCGCTAAACACATTCTTTAGATATTCCCAGCGAAATTTCTTTTTTTGCTTGGACCAAATCATCGACTTTTAGCTTATGAGCCTCGTCTGTCATCGTTACTGGCCGTCCACATCAGTCCCGATCGGAAATAATGACTATACCGATTTCACTACGTTATTGCGCAATACCCAACGACGAACAGAACTGATGTATAGAGTTTCGTTACCGTAGAACGAGAGCAATTGCCTTTGAATATCGGCGGGTTAAACATTTTCTGCGACAAGAAAATTCAATTACAGCACGCTGTTCGAACCGCCGCACGTCTGCAGAGGCCATCATTACAAAAATTACGTACGTATAAACTAATACCGTTAGCCGTTAAATGCTCCACAAACGGCAATCCAATCGGAAATTCAAAAACAATTCGGCGATATGAGGCATTACCTATCAGCCCGCCCTCGTATGTGAATTTATTATTGTACAGGGTGCGGCAGAGCCGACTGACGTGTTTAATGAGGACAGGCCTTAATAAGTGGTCAGTTTTGAATTGTACGGTAATGCCGTTTTTATTCGTAATCGCGGTCCGGACAGGTGGTGTACATCGTGGTTTCGTCGTGCGTGCGTATTACGGAAATAATCATTCTGTGATCGCTACACAAAAGGGCTTTCCGTATACACTTCGGCGGCATTCCACGTGCTGAATCCGTTCCTTCGGCTAACACTATCGAATTGCGGATACGGCATTCGGAAGAAACTGCAAGTACCCTAAGTAGACTTGGACGCGGAGCACCCAGAACGGTAAGAACCCCCCCCCCCCCGAAAATGTGCAGTTGGTTAGAGAGTCAATTGAGCAGTCACCAAGACGCTCAGCCCGGAAACACGCTGTAGCTTTGGGAATCTCAGACCGTTCTTTGAGGAGAATTCTTCACGAAGATTTATCATTCCGTCCCTATAAATTAATGCTTGTCCAAGAGTTAAATGCTACTGACTACGGCAACCGTATAAATCTCTGTCAGTAAATTCTTCTGCAAATTCCTCCGATATCAACTTTTTTTCTATAGTAATGAGGCCCATTTTCATCGTCTTTCTGGAACTGTAATTAAACAAAATGTTCGATACTGGGCTACAAGTAACCATGAAAGACCACTACACTCTCCTAAAGTGTCAGTGTGGTGTGCTGTGTCTCAGTTTGAGGTGATCGGCCCCTACTTTTTTGAGGACGAGAACAGGACCGTCACTGGATCGTCTACAACAGTGTATCAATGCTGACGGCCGCCATCTTGGAGATACAAATTTCAAAAAATAATTTTTAATAAAGGGGATTGAATACTGATTTAAATAAAGAATAACCTTTTCTCGAAGTTTTACCGCTCGTTATTTATAGCCCATCAAAACTCGTCCGCGCCCTGTATTTTAATAATTTTTGTCGGTACGGTTGGGGAACGTGATTGTGTTATATTCGGATTATAATTTCGCCAACGTTCGCGTCGTTCTAATATTGTCGATAACGGTTGTTGTCTCTCTCACTCTCTCTTTTTTTTTTTGTTTCTCTCTTATATATATATATATATAATATCACCTCCTTACACACTGCGGTGTCGTGTACGCGGAACGCGCGGTCACTCGTACGGCCCCGAGTCGCCTGCCGCGCGATACATCAACGCCCGTGACGGCGGCGGCGGCGGCGGTCGATATAGACGGACGCGAATACCTATATTATGTCGATAGCGTTTCCTTTCCGGACGATATACGATTTTATGTATGTTATATATATATATATATATATGTATATGTATCCGCATTATATCGCAGTGTGCACACATAATGATAATAATAGTATAATACGTTACCGTCAAAGACGAGAGAGAATCGGTCATTGTCAACTGCGAATAGTCGTATACGTACGGACCTACTGCGTCCTGCGCGTTATTATATTATAATATAATGCCGATGTCCGATTTATCGCTTTAATATACCGCGGTGCGGTCGTCGGATCGCCGGAGTTGTATCGCCACGATCGTGTTTTATCCGCGACCCGGCGGTTTTCAATGCAAAATCACAATGCGAAACACATTCACGGGCGGCGGGGATAATCCGGATTTGCCGAAATTCGAAACCCGACTTGTTGTTTACTGTAAATCCGGATTTATATCCGGTATCCAAATTGCGGTTTTAAAAATTGCGATTTTATTTATTCTATAATTCGTTTAAACTACTGCTAGTATCCTAATGTTAATAGCGTTAAATGATATAAACAATTACAAAAATATCAAAAAATATGTAAATTATTTTAAAAAACAAAAATTCGTCTTAAGCATTAAGTTTTGAAAATGTCATCAGAAAGATGATGGCCCCCAAGCTGCGATACAATAATGAAGGCGATTTATGAAGTTTTAATTGCTCCCAAGAAATGTTGTATCTATGAAAGGTCGACTTTATTCAGTAATGACAAGGACCACTTTTATCTCAGTGGAGAGGTGTATAAGTAAAATTGTCAGTACTGGGCTGAAAATAAACCAAAGAAAATTCACGAGAAATTTCTTCACTCCCCAAAAGTGAACATATGGTGTGCGATTTCCAAATTTGGGACGATTGTGTTTTATTTTTTTGAGGAGAATGGACAAACCGTGATTGTCAACGCTCAACGATATCATTCCATGTTGAACAATTTTTTTGAAACTCAATTAAAGGAACTAAATGACAAAGCTAATTTGGGAGACGTCTGGTTTCAACAAGATGGGGCTACAGCCCATACTGCTCGAGTTTCAATGACGAAATATGTTCCCTGCGTGCCTCGTCTCTTTTAGGGGTGACGTGAAATGGTCCGCGCCTGCTCACCCGATCTGAGCATTTTCGACTTTTCCCTGTGGAACTACCTGAAGGAAAGTGTTTTTAAAAATCGGTCTTACACCTTGGAAGAACTCAAAGATCGAATTTGGGAGGAAATCGCCGCTATATCCGTCGAAATATACAAAAATGCGGCCGAAAACTTCAAAACTCGCTTTCAACAATGTATCGCAGTTGGGGGAGGGGCCCATAATCTTTCTGATATAATTTCCAAAACTTAATGCGTACTTCGGCATGATTCATTATAAATATGAATTAAACAGTTTTAAAATCCTAAATTCGGAATCTGGATTTATTAGATTTTCGGATAATCCGAATTTATATCACATCACTAATATATATTTATATGTATATCATAAAAATAAATAAAACACACGTGTAGAACAAATTTTGCCAGGAGTATTAATATAGGTGGTGTACAGTGGCGCAACTAGAATTTGTTCGCCTATCAGAACCATGAAACTTATTATCTTCGCGTTATTTATTCGTGAATAAGGCCACTGGTGTCTTGCACTGTCCGGCATTCCACAGACCGAAAAACGCATATCATATACTTAGAAATCTCATGTAAGCAATTTATGTAATTGTCAAATGTTGAGTATACGCTTAAAAAAAAAAAAAAAAAAATTAAACGTTCATGCGGGGGGTGTCTAACCTAACCCAATACACTCCACTTGGTTGTGTCACTGTTCGTGTATATTTGTACAAACTAAAGGAATAATTTTCGATTTTACGATATTTTACTGTTTCCCAGAGATTAACCAAAATCCCTACTTAAAACTAGGGTAAAAATTAAACTGTGAAAAATTTCCTACTACCGGTTCCCGAATGAAAACGCTAATGTGCTCTGTGACGTGTTTTAGTCGTATTGATAATGAGAAACATGAAAAAACAACGCGCAAATCATTTTGAACCGTCTAAATGGTAATCCGACCGAAATCCGTTGGAGTACAAGTACTTTTTATTCCTAAAATTTATTCCAAACTACCGTCAAAGTGACCCAAAAATGTCAAACTTTTAAGTCCTAACCTCTCGTGTTTATATTCAATAGACTCTCGATAATTCGAAATTCAGGAGATCGAACTGAAAATTAGATTTATAGAAGTTTTCGATTTAGCGAGAATTCGAATTTTTTTGAGAAAAAAAACAATTTAAATTAAAGAGAGTTAAAAATTTATTATTTACATATTATTATTTATTTATATTGCAATAGAAAATTTTAATATATTTATTTAAAAAAAAATCAGTTATTTTCTTTTTCAATACATTTTTGGCCACAATCTGGCCCATAACGCTATCTAAAATATTAATGGCCTTGAAAATGGCATTCAATTTTTCTTCATCCTTTTAAGATTTGCTTGAAGAATTTACGCGATCCTAACATAAACGATTTGGATTCTTGTGACGGTACACGACAGGAACCTCTACCTCCTCTTGTTCGTCATCAACAGAACCATGGTTACTGAACACGAGTACGTAAGTTGAACCATACTTCTAATTTATTTCAGCTTGTATACAATTAATATATTCGAATTATAGAGTGTCTCCCGCTGTCTCACACATTATTATTTTCGTTTTATCGAGGGGGTCGAAACGCGTGTGTTTTCATTGAACTTTAGAGGTTTCTCGTGGGGGCCAAGTGTTTAGTTCGATTTATAGATGTTTTCGAACAATCGGGAGTCTACTGTATAACGAACTTAGTATTAAGTTAAAGTTGAACACAAATCGCACAGTGTACGCGATTTGAACAATAAACAAATTTCACAAAGTACGTATACTATAATATTAATATTACTCGCCCGAAACTCCGTATAATACGTTTTAAACAAAATTTAAACTCTAAAGCTCGGTCGGCAGTATAGGGGAATAGTAGTTGAGTCTCTCAACTTGAACTACTGGCCGAGACAGTTTGACTCGCATCGCAGTGGGCGGTGGGAACGGGCGAGGTGGTCTCGAGTAATCTACCCGAGTTTGTCGGTTGGCCCTTTACGGTGGGTAGTACCGACGAGAAAGATTTTATTTTACAGTTTTCCAGTCTGGAACAAAAAAAAAAAAAATACAAATAATGCGTACGACCCCTACACAATAAAAATAAAACTAACGTATAACCCGTACGGTGTATACACGTCAACGCTGTCAACGTGGACCGTGGTGTTCAATTCGGTTTTCGAGATCGATGGCTTGTTAATAAAGAACTAGCGCACCTCGTGTCGGTACTTCCGGTCAGTGAATATAAAACCTATTCACGACATCAATACCGTATTTAGCCCCTTTCAAAATCTCCGGCAATTTCGAACTTTCTCACCGCCCCCCCCCCATCCTTCTGGAACCGTAATCCGGATTATTCGAGACACGAGTGATCCGCGATGATTAAAAACCAACATTTTTTTTTTTTTTTTTTACTTATATTCAGGGACGTGTTGGCCTATCGGGAAATCGTGTATTCGTCCGGGCTACTATATAATACAGGGAGTGCTTAAAACTCCCATTTTTAAAATATTGGCACGCTCAAAATTTGAGTTACATTTCAGTACTAATGTTTAGACTTAAAAATATCTGCATGTTGATAATTATACCAAACATCTTACAGATATTGATGTTGACATTTTATTGATTTGGTAAATGGGCGGGAGGGAAGTAGGGATGGAAATCGCCTACGTTTTACGAACACGTTTAGTAAAACGTTTTATAGTACCCACAAAATTGTATTCTACGTAGTTGTGCCTGTGATTTTTGGTTGATTTGATTCATCTATTACGTCTAATATACTTAGTTTTGGGCAGAGTCAGTTATTTTGTAAGATATTGTGGGATGAAGCGTGGTGGGGCGTCCGACAATGTCTTAACAGAATTGTTACGGGTTTGCCAAAATCGAATTTTAAAAATGATTCTTAATAAAAAAAAAAATCAAAGATTTCCGATCGAAACTTTGTATAAGGAACTGAGCGTGGTTCCCGTTAAACAATTATACATTATTAATCAATATTGTTTTATTCCTAAACAAACACAATATGTTATATCATATAGCACACGGTGTCAATACTGGGTACGCTTAAAAATAACTACCCAGTGAGTTGGCCGTATAAGATAACCCGTGGCAGACATTTTCATTTCATTGGCACCAAACTATTCAACAAAGTACCTACTAATATTGCTATAATCCTCCATTTGATCTATTTAAAACAAACAAAAAATTAATATTGGCTATTAGACCTATGCGATACTAGTAGCGTATCTGCGGGGGAGGAGGGGCTGGTGAATTACCCTCCCACCGTTGGAATTGTATAGCTGTGATGTTTTTAATCACGGCTGTAGCCTAGCTATGGAAAATCATTTAAAAATCGATGAGTGTCCTGATGTTATTTATTCCACTATTAGTTATTTGCTTCACATTGTCGCTCCTTTGCCAATATTCGTGTGGCAACTGCTAAACGCAGTTTTTCAACGTTTTGCACGATCAATAAAATTTAGTTATTTATTTATTGTAACAGATGCTTTGTTTTGTTGGACTGAAGACTTGGTTAAGATTTACGATGGGCGAGGAAAGATTGACTGATTTGGTATTACTCAATATCTATAGAGATATCGACGTGGACGTTCAAGTAATCATAGATAGATTAGCATGTGAAAAAAAAAAAAATGATTAATATTACTTTGAAATTGTTGTAAATATTTTTTTTTTTTTATTCATTTTGTATACAATTGTTTAATGTGCACATTTTTATTTTATTTTTTTCTGTATAATATTTATAATTTATACCTATAAATTATTATTATTTTTTTTTTTTATTATCTGGGAGAGGAAAATAATTATAAAAAAAAATATTATAACTGTTACTTGTTTTTTTGTGGACGAGGGAACCGCTCGTGATTGTGTATTACAATTTTTAACCCCCCCCCCCTTTGATTAAGCTCCAGATACGCCACTGTTCGGGCGAGCTCCCGGTCTCCCGGGTGTTCTCACTGCGGGTTTCCCAGTGAGGAGAACGAGGTGGATGTGGACGCTCTCCATACCCCGATGCGCTGCGAGGCGTTTGACGGGAATAGGGAGCGCCTGGTCCGCAGGATCGGACCGTTCGATGAACCGGGCGACTTGGTGTCGCTCATGTTGGAGTCCCCGGACCATTGGGAAGCCGTGGTCGACTCCTCGCCGAAGCCGTCATCGCGGAGAAGGAGTCGGCAGAACGGCAGCGCCAAGCCCTCGACGTCGCCGGCGCGCGCCTTCTTCAAGCGCATCGCCGCCGTCGTTGATACCCATGCTACTGCCCACCCTCACCGTAGGGTACGAATTTGTAATTATTTATGTGAGCCCGCCCCGCCTCGGGGGAAAACGGGATTTTTACCTATTAACTGTATCGAATTTCATTAATAAATTATGGCGATCCGGGAGGCGGATGTATTGCCGGTGAAAAAAAAAAAAGAAAAAAAAGATACGCCACTGTGTCATCCGTTAAGAAGGCGATTAACAGTTAATCTATGTTGAGATAAATAGTGTGTACTAAATTGCTATGTTTCTATTGTCAATCAGTTCGTTTCACTTATTACATTTTCGTATTGTTATGTTCCGTCTGACTAATTATGTGTGTGTCTGACTAATTTTACTTATTTATTTATCGTTTAATTTTAGCCGAATTGTGTTATGTTATGTTTATTTAAAATTGCTTATAACGTTAAAAACTACCGGGACCCCACGCGCGAGTACTCTCGCCGGCGCTCGGTATTTCAACGTATGCATTTCAAATTAAATATATTTCCCAGACCGATAAACAAAAAAAAAAAAATAAAATCGTCAATTCACCTCCGCTCGTATTATACAATATTTCAAATAGGTACCCAAAAGTACTCTCTTTCGCTCTCTCTCTCTCTCTCTTTACAACGCATAAAATTTTATCTATTTTTTTTATGTATTTTTCGTTTTATTTTTGAAAATACCGAATACAAAAACAAACGGCGAAACGGGAGAACACTCGCGGATAATGTTTCCCGTATAGCGTATCCACCGTAAATACATTTCGTAATAAGTGGATTATTTATTGTATCGCACGGGCTGCGCAGTATTAAAAACGGAATGGGTTGAAACCCCGCTGAAAGTACGAATTTACCGTGTTTACGTACGGGTATGTCATTGCGCGCGCTTAACGTCAGACCGGGCAAAACAAATCGGTGGCGTTTCTCGTAAGTACGTGTATACGAGTATATATATATATATATATATATATATATATATATTGTTACCTCGCGGTAGACAATTTAATCGTAAATATTCTTGCGAAATGTAAAATCCGTTTATAGTGCGTGTAATTCTCGTCCCATCGCACTAGACGGGGTCACCCCGTTGCCCACCTTCGCCCACCTGTTCCCCCGCCGCCCCCTAGACGTGCTGTGTCGCAGTCGCGCTCGCCCGGTCCTCCTCGCGATATCCACCGTCTCCGGAACATCTGTTCTTCGGCTCTTCCTACTCGTCCGTCCGCCGCCGCCGCCGCCGCTCCACAACCCGCAACCCCACTCTCGTTTAAACACGCGTATACTGTATTTGCACATTATCGCATAATATACGTAAATATGAATTGTACAAAATTATCGTCGTGCCGTATAATATTTTATCAAAATAAAGACAAATATTTGATGGAAAAACATAAATTTTAATTTTGTATCAAACCTATAAAAAAAAAAAAAACACTGAAAAATGTATCAATAATAATGGCGTTTTGTTGTTTTACAAAGATGTTTATTATTATTTTATTTATTTTTTTTTTTTTTTCTGTAAACAATTTTTTTATCAGAAGACATACATCCGATCTATAAACTCGTATACTGTTTCCGATAGTAAATTTTGTCTTTTTGGTACTTAAAAGAAATCATTTGTCGATATACCTATTGGTTTTTTAATGCGACAAAAAACAAAAAAAAACAACCAAAAAATAACGAAAAAACACGATTTTGTCAAATTCGAGTTTTATTATTTATTTCGTTATATATGTGGATTCCTGGGTTACCATGAAAATGAAAAATACGTCTAATACTACTTCGCTCAGAATCGTTTTCCGTTTGCAGATATAAATTAAATTCAAATTAAACATACTACCTTCCCTACTTGCCACCTTTTTAATAATGTTTAATTAAATTTCATTTTTCCTTTTTTTTAAATTGGCTTCACGTTATAATATTTTGAATTAAGTTTTAAATATTTGCTTTAATATATTTCTCTACATAAAATGTAGATATTAACATACGATATAAATTTAAATATATTTCTTTTTTTTTTTTTTACCTTTATAATTTTCCGATGTTAGCATACGGGTATAAATTTATTTCAACTGTAATTTATTTTTTTCATTAAAAATAATTGTGTTTTAATATTGATTTCGAATTTTCCATACCATCATTTATCATAACGAATGTTGTAAAATATTATATTTATATTTAACTGACGGCGACGCAAGCAAAATAATTCTCATAATATTGAACACACCTACACATATTCCCGTTCCAATATATCCGTCTGTAGTGAAAAATAAAATATACATTTATTACAGACTGTAAAATATATGTATATTTACGGTAAATTAAATTCAAACTTTGAATTTGTCGGATATAAATATTCCAAGTTTGAATATTTCCGAGTGGTGTAACTATTGGACCATGTGAAAATATCGAGTGTTTCATCTACCAATACAATAAAAATAAAAATAGAATTTTTATATAACAATTGTTTTTTTGAGCGTATTTCAGATTTTTTTGATTCCTGACGAAGCAAGAAATATATTGATTTTACTACGATGTGTGTTAAAATACATAACAATTTATCGTTTTGTTAAATCAATCTTAACACAGTTTTTTTTTTTAAATTTTATTTCAAGCATTTAATATATTTTTAGAGAATTTTTGAAGAAAAACGCACTTATAGCCGCACTTTTTAATCTTTTTCCCGGTCAAACAGCAAAACATTAAAACTTCCAGTTGCAATATATCTAATGATAAATGCAAAAATAAAACTAATCGAGCCCGATTTTTTTTTTTTTATACATTTTTCAAAAAAGTTTCTAGAGACTCCTTTTTACTAGTTTAACTTATTTTAGCATGGATTTGTCACCCCCCACCACCACCCCATAGTTATATCCATTAAAATCGAATGATAACTGTGGTTTTTTCATAGCTTACATTATTTTTACATTTATATATTTCGTAACATTTTATGGCATATCAAAGCGTATTTTTTACAGTATAAAATATATTGTTATAAAGCATATTATATTTCAATGCTATATGAGCCTCGGAGTATTCTTTAGGTATTATTGAAAATTCCAACGATCGTATAAAATACAAATTTACGATAATAATATAATACATATATAGGTACGAGTATAAAAGTCACTGGAGAAAAAGGTAATGAAATTATATAAGCAATAATCTGGTGTCTGGTGGTACTGTTGAGTTGAGTTTTTACATTTGAATTTTTATGATACTCGGCCTCGTTTTACAGAATAATATATCCGTAAGATAAGTACGGGGTGTGGTGTAATGTTTTATGTGTACGATCCGCCCCGACTTTAGAAATTATGTGTTTATTTATTTGAATCTTAATAAAAAAAAATTGTAGACTGATAGTAACAAAAAATAACTATAACTGTAACGTTTCTATTAAACCAACAAAAATCATGGGTTTTGTTGTTGCAAAGTATACGGATATTCTAAAAGACCAATTTTTTTTTTTTTTTTTTTGTTTGTTTGTTTTGCTGTAGAAAAATCATAAAGCACTTAAAAAATATCTCGATTTTAACGTCTCGGTCGTGACTTGAAAATTGGACACCCGCGGCTGAGCCGAAACGCAGTTAACGTTTACCCGTCCCATCCCTCCAAAAAAAAAAAAACCACCGGTCCTTAATAGCGTTGTTGTTGCCGTGTAAATTTGACAATTATTCTTATTTGTTTTTTTTTTAAAAAACTAATATCATCATTAGTAAATATTTTAACGACGTCCGTGCCGCGGTCTCGTATTTCCAATGTTCTCTATACATAATTTACGACATAGCGTGCGAAACCCTGCCACTGCTAAGGGCCGTCGAATTGGCGGCGCGGCTACACCCTCGAATAAATTTCAGTTGTCAAATCCGGTTCCGTCTGTCCCTGTTTTCTACTGCTATCCTTTTTATGGTGTACCTGGTCGAATTTCACACGGTCTTCCCATGGTGGCCACTCGTCGGCAGGGTTCTCCTTTATAGTTGCCCAAAACTATCGAACGGATAGCCCGCCCACGACGCCTACTCATTTTAATCTATTCGACAATATCCGGTTATTGAAAGGGTTTTTTTTTCGAATTGTCGCCATTCTTCGGTGCGGGTGTCGACCATTCAGCCAGGGGCCATAGACTCTAATTTCGAATACTTTCAATGTTGTTTCCTTCACTGTACCAAGTGTGGTCTCCACCACGTCTCTGCGTCGAACCTACCGGTGTTACCTAGGCCGTATCGGGGCCACACACACACACGTCTGTGTGTTCGGGCTTACTGATATAGCTCTCGAGCTCAGCATTTTTCCGAGACCGAAAAAACTCTTGTTACCCTTTGGGTATTGTAATGCTAATTTCCATTTTAAAGTGGTCGTCTTGCGTTAGAAGGCAAGCACCGAGTGCTTAAAACGTGCCACCCACTTAAATACACGCCCTTGTTGATATTCTTTAACTTGGCGACACTTGATCGTCGCGTATTCAGTTTATTCGTCGTTGACACAATACAATCCGACTTTTCCCGTCACAGCCGAGGGTTCCTCGCGCCATTCGTTTCACTTGATCGTCGGTATTTCCTAGTCATCCTCGTATGGCAACGAGGTCTATGTTCGAATTGCCCGTCGTTAACCCGTCCGTTACTCCGGTTATATTTTCTCCAGTGCTAAATTGAACGCTATTGGAGATGGTGCCTTTGTCTTTTGGCCGTTAACGACCGCTTGGTACGTGAATTTGCTGTGGTATTTTCGATAGGCGGCCTCAATCGAGTTTACCGACTAGATGCGAAAATAGTATCTCGTTCAGAGTACGCTTACAAGACCGATATTGTAGCAATAGGTTTCAACATCTAGCGGATATATGTATTTCGAACGAATCCGTAACAATGACCGTATGTCGAAATAAAATGCGTATACGCGGTGATCGGGGGAGGCGAAGGGTAACACCAGGCAGGAAACACCGGAGTGTACGTACAATTTATCCATAAATGTAAATAACGATGTCCGAGCTAGCAATAAATATAATACGTTTTTTTATTTTTTTTTTTTTTTTTATGTAATACGACAGTTAGACCGGAACGGCGGCCGCCGGACTAAAATCGAAATCGCATCGCTCGTTCCGGCGCTTTCGGCGGCGCGGAATACGATACGACGGGATGCACGGCAAATATGTGTATTGCGATTCGTATAGAAAAAAAAAAAAAACATACAAACGTTTTTCTGCGACGACACATCAAATATTATACAATATATAATACATATAGGTACAATTGTATATATATATATATATATAAATAAAACGATGCGAGGGCACATTATTTGATATGGAAATATAATTTATGTATGCGAAACCCGCCCGCAGCAAACCCGTTCCGGAACTGCCGGTTGTGTTTTTTTGTGTTTTTTGTGTTATTTTTGTCGAAATCGTCGAAATATGGTACGCGCGGGTGTATCGATACGATGGAATCCGCGCAATGGATCGCATGGAAATTGACAAATATATAATACAAATATCACTAGTGATGGGACGTAAATCCGGGTTATCCGAAAATCAAATAAATCCCAATTTCGGATTTGGGATTTTAAAATCCGAAAATTTAAGTTTCGAATTCAAAAATTATAAATTTTGTATTTTTATGTGTAAAACGACGTTTGCCGGGGCAGCCGGTAATGTTTTATGTTTATTAGAGCGTAGTAATATATACATGGGTTTTTTTTTTTTTTTTTTGCTGTACTTGTTCTTTAAAATAAATGTCTAGTTTTGATATTATTCTTTTTAAGTTGTAAAAACGTATTTAATGCTATTATCAATAATAATAATAGTTTTACGAGAAACGAATTAAAGAATATAAAATCACAATTTCAAAGACCGAAATTTGGTTTCAGACAAAAATCCGGATTTACAATAAATGTCGACAAATTTCGAAATCCAAAAATCCGGGGATTGTCGAACTTCGGCAAATCCGGAACTTGCCGATCACTAAAAAACACACGTTACGTTCAAAGTAAGGCACTTCGAACAGGTATAACATTTTAAAACAATTTTGTTTTTTTAATTTTGTATTGAAAAACACCGATTGAAATTATTCATAACTTCTCACGGTGGCCAATGGCGGCCCGAGGAGTATTGAGCGAGTTCCAATAGTACTCGAGCATTATCGACAGTACCATTACACTCGTTCGCAAAAATCGGTACTCTCCCAACATTATAGGCTTTACTTTTTTTTACCACGGTATTTCCATATACGCTCAACACTTTAGGATATTAAAACGACAAAACCTCAACTATGGAGGAATAGTAAAAAAGAAAAGAAAAAACCACATAAACAAAGAATGCAGATTAAAGTCAATATGACAAGACAAGCGTAAGCAAATACATTTATTGTAAGATGCCAAAAGTTGTTTAGTGGTACTTTGTGATCTCGTTCCCGTGCGATTTATGGTTCGGTGTTAAACTTTAGGTACGTAATTTATCAAACGAATATTTCGTTGTCTATCGAGTAAAAAACCATCCTTCGAGCGCTAGGAACGGGCGCTCCACTTAATATAAAGTTGAACCGCCCTTTAAGTGCTAAGCATTAATAAAAGTTAGGAAAGTAGGAAAGCAGAACATATTATCGTTATGGCGTTTGAAAAACGATCCCAAAACTATCTATATTACCATATTACATAAAGTGTAACATTACGAACATTATTAATACCATATAATAATATACAAACTGACTTAATTTTTATTCAAAGTATCATTTAAATGAAACAGTATGTTTTACTGGATAATATTTCATAAAGGACCTAAAACAAACGAGTACAAATTCTATTTTATTTTTTTTTTTTTTTTAATTTACCTACCTCTTTATTTACAAAAAAGCGTAGTACTTTTTATATTAAATTCATTTTTTTTTTTTTCATTTGCATATTATTTGTATATAAGTTCATAAGTTAATTTATACGAAAAACAGCCGAGGTCCTACTAAATCGTCATTAAAATTTCAAAACTAATTTTTAACAGAAAACAAAAAAATGAATAATTTTAATTTTGCTTTTGGATAACGATATTATATTATTAACAGCATTGGCGCTGTACAAACAAAGACTGGCGTTACTAGAGAGTTCATGCAGGCTCAATCGAATTAAGGGTACCTACTATTTCTATACATTAAGTATACAACTTGGTTACGTTTATTATTTGACATTCGGAATATTACTGTTCGATTTATAACGCGTTCGGTTAACGGTATGTGATTGAATCGTACGCAAATAGTATCCTGGTTATGGTTGTTACACTATTGGCGTGTGCAGATGATGGCGTGACACTCTGGAAAATCTAAAATAAAAATAGAAAGCAGTACGAGAAAAATCGAGACTAGTCATCGAACAATGGTCCTTCGAACAAATAAGGATTGGGATCAGCATTAGCATATGCTAGTGAGTTAACATACTATGTTAATACGAAACTTCAATATCAGAGGATTATCTTTAGGACGAGTTGAGAATTTCAAATACTTGGGCGTCGATCGCAAAAAAAAAAAAAAAAAAAAAACCCCATGCATGACAAAATAAAACTTGGAAGAAGTTCGGTGAACCGAGGATATCGCGCAATGAGCAAGATGTCCACCGCGAAACTTCTTTCAAGAAACACCAAGTATAAACTTTACTACGTGTTTTACTTACGATTTGTCGGCATGTATGGGTTAAAGGTCCACGACGCATGGTTACGATAGACTAAATTAATAATTTTCATCAAAAAAACATAATACTATGGTCACTTAATACGCTAAATTCTGAAACTGGTGAATACGAGCGGAGAATTAACGCAGACATCGACAGACCGTACAATGGGCCCAGCATACAAGAATTTCTAGAATCAATATGGTTGGAACGAGCTGGACACGTATGGATATGTGCTGTGGGTAAGTCAACGAGTAAGTTCTGCCTAGGAAGCTAAACGAAAAAAGGCTTGTAGGAAGACACCGCGACGACGTTGGAAGGACCGAGTAACAAAGTACGGTTTAAGAGATGCGGTGAGAATTGAGGGTGCAGGAAATCGAGAACGACGGAGATGTTCGACGGAAACTGTAAAAAGCCTAAATGACGTGTAGAGCAAAAAAATAAATTACAATTGTAATAACGAAAATTTCAAATTTAGACTTGGCTTTTTTACGGGACGCAAGCCGATGTTCGATAATATTATTTTAAAACCGCGATTCATGAGTATAATCTACTCGGTTAGACGAAATTTAAATCGTTTGTTTCTCGTATAAATTTGTAATGATTTCCGACGATTTCCGTCCGTTTTAAATTTTATCTGTAGAAATAATTCATGGTTGAAGAAACACTTTAAACATTTTTACTCGGTCGGAAAACGTTTGCCGTGAAAAATAAAAACACATACAACTAACTAGATAGGTTAGTTGTTAAATTATATAAAAGCTTCAACGCTCCGGAAACTAAAAGTTTCAATTTACTATAAGATCGCTCAAAGTTTATCTTTTATATTTTCCCGTAGTTTAATGAAGTAGGTATTCATCCGGGGTAATTTAATAATATACGATTCCGAAGAAGATACTCACGGTGAGCGCACCGTATTATTATTTAAGTATCGGTTTTCTGATGGTGTGCGTTTTTTCTTCTTTAGATCCCGGGGAGAGGCGAAGAATGTATTGGTTCTACTATGATGCATTTTTTTTTTTTTTTTTTTTATTGTGCCAGTCAACAACTTTTCTACCGGACGTCCTACTCCGATTTTCAAATCTAGGGACTTTTCTGAAAGCATTCTTGATCACTAGTCGGTGCATTTTACAAAGGTCATTTTTTTTTTTTTTTTTTTTCGTTATTTTCGTTGTAGTTTTCCTAATTCGATAAAACCGAGAAAATTGACAACAATAATAGTTTCATTATTTTCGATTTTTTTTTTTTTTTCTTTTTGTTATAACTCGGTTACAAAATAGTAATCGTATTTGCACAGCATTTTCAAAAAATTCTGGCTATTTTTAAATTATATTTGGCGTTTTAAATATTATCGAATAAATAAAATAAAATTTGGCTCGACAGAAACGCACGAAAATTGTGTGACTAATGGCAAAAAATAATCAAATTAAGCGCAGTTTAATAAAACGTTCTTAAAAGCGTTAAAGTGTAAATTTTGATGAAAATCTTAAAAATGACGACATTTCAAAACGCGATTAATCGGATTTCGTTTAGAATCGTTTTTCATTAACAATGATTTATTGACGCGCGCACACATAGATTCGATTCCCACCTATTTTTTCTTGATATTTTTGGGTAACGATTATTGTTGGAAAATGTCAGTATTGAAAAACATAATATTTGCGTATTATTTTTTGCAAAACTGCTTTGAACGACTACAATAATAACGGCTGAATAAACTGAACGTTTGAAATAAATATGATTTATCAAAAGTTAAGGAATTAAAAAATCGCCAACAGACCTAAGCGGATAAATTCAATATTTGATGGAAAAATATATTAATAGCGTTACAAAATAAATTCTATACAGATTTATGGCAATGATATACCGTGTATATGCATTTTTTTTTTTTTTCTCGCTGAAAGCGTTGTTTTTTGTTTTTGCTGATTTTTTCGCGTCTCGTCTCCCATAAACCGTCCGCATCCATCCTCCTCCGAATAATATTATTTTTTTATTTTTTTTTTTTTTATAATAATATTATATAATATCACGACGCGAATCGTGCCGATCGCTAAAGCGTAAGTGTGCGATTTTACGTCCCACGCCGGCGCTGTAAAATTTAACATAATACCAGTTATATAATAATCATATCATATCGTTACTTAAGCAGCTTTTTTCTTTTTTTTTTTTTGGCTTGTCTTTTTTACTGCCCCTCCGTTTGGTTTTTTACTAGAACGCCGGCGGCGACATGGCGTGATGGTTTTATACGATAATTTTCGTATTACGTCATCGTACGTAATATTATTGCGGTACGGTATACACTGGTTCCGGAATGGCGTACTTACATTTTGTATTTTTTTCGAAATATATTATTATTATTATACGATTATATTATATATATATATATATATATATATATGTATATTTTTTTTTTTTCGCATACAAATTGTGATTAAAATTTTTCGAAAAAATTTCCCCGGGGACGCGCGTCGCGTCGAGCGAAAAATAAATATAAAAAAAATAATAAAAACCTATAGAACACGGGACGCGATGCGATATTAAATACTCGTACGACATACGAGTCTATAATATATTATTATCGGGGCTCGATCGATGGTGCATTTGCATTATTAGTTTTGCTACCCGGGAATGCGCGGTAAATAAAATAGAAAATCCGTTTCGCAACAATATTAATAAAAATACAAAGTTTAATTGTGCTTTTTTATTTTTTTTTGTTGCATATTTACGGGTATTTTGGCGTATTTGCCGTGTAGTAGATTTTTTTTTGGAGTTATTAGCGCGTGCATTTCGTATACATTGAGGAAATTACTATTTCTTATTGATTTTCCCGAACATTTTTACATAATTTTAGTACCTCGTTTCGGGTTATTTTCAATCTCGTACGACTATGGGTACCTCTAATATGTTATTATCGGGGCTCGTTCGATCGTGCATTTGCATTATTTATTTTTGTCACATGATAAAACGTGCTAAGTAAAGTAAAAAATCCGTTTCGCAACAATAGTAATAAAAATACAAAGTTTAATTGTGCTTTTTTTTTTTTTTTGCATATTTCCGGGTATTTTGGCGTATTTGTCGTGTAGTAGATTTTTTGTGGAGTTATTAGCGCATGCATTTCGTATACATTGAGGAAATTACTATTTCTTATTGATTTTCCCGAACATTTTTACATAATTTTAGTACCTCGTTTCGGGTTATTTTCAATCTCGTACGACTATGGGTATTATGAGTTTTACAGTTAGCAAAAAAAAAAAAACAAATCAAGATCGGTAAAGATGAGAAAAAGCTTGGACTTGGCAAGTGAAATAAATATAATAGTTCAAATGAAAACCAATAGAGAAAAAAAAAAAAAAACATATAACATTTTAATTGTTCAACAAACTGAAATGTTTGTTTTTTCTTCTTTAAAGATAAAAATGTAGTATATAGTAAATTTTTTCGCGCGTATTTCTATGCACGTAAACGCGTAATATTTCCAATTCGTTTTCAAATGCATATTTCGCGTGTTTTCGGTGTATGTGTTTGTTTGGTGCGCGAACTTGCGAGCCCTGATTATTTACACACGCAAGTAGCAGTATACCTACTGTATACTATTATTATACGAACTATAAATAATTTCGAATTGCCGACGACGACGACGACGACGCCGCAGATTACTTTATCCCGCAGTTTATTGTTTTATATATATATATATATATATATATATATATATGTGTGTGTGTGTTTTTTTTTTATTTTTTTTTTTTTTTTCTTATAATAAATATAATACAAAACGCGTTTTCGCGAGTAACGCGGTCGATTTAATTCAAAGGCAATCCGTCAGCGGCACAACCGCAACCGCCGGCCTCGCGTATAAACAAAAGACGGTTCGCGAATTCGCCGAGAATCGTAATCACGCGCCGTAACTGCGAACGCGTTCAATCCCGTATTGATACGCGGCCCCGGCCGTGTGCAAGTATAATTTATATACCGGTGTATGATTGTGTTAAAGGAAACCGACGTGTACAGGTGAGTTCGGTGCGCGAATAACGAACGATAAAATAAAAAATAAAAAAAAAAAACACCGGAAAACCACCGCCTCGTTCCGATATCGGAAACCCGTGATCGCGCCGAAAATAATACATCGAACCGCCAGCGTCCGAATAGAAATCGTTTCTTCGTTGGTTTTCCTAACAGTAAAGCCGGGAAAATCTACGACTGTACAATTATTGTGGATTTACGCTGTAAACGCGGTCACGAAATAGCAATCCTAGTACGGGAACCCGAAATTTGCACATTTTCAAGATACTCACGACGAGTGTTATTATTCTCTGGTATTGGTTTTACTACGATGCGATTTTTTTTTTGTTTTTTTCTGTCGGTAAACAACTTTTCTACCGGACGTCCTGTTCCGATTTTCATGTGGTAAGGACTTTTCTGAAATCATTTTCGATCTAGTAAATGTATTTTATAAAGGTTTCGCACAACATTTTCAAAACATTCTGGGCATTTTTTAAATTATTTTTAGGCATTTTATAGGTATTATCGAATAAATTAAATAAAACTAATCTGTACGCGTATGGCACGATAACCATAAGTGAATGCAGTAGAAATAAAACAATAGTATAAGCGATAAAAGTATTAAAAGTATTTACAACAGTCTCTAACGGTAATATTATTTTGCATGAAATGCATGAATTGAAGAGGCTGTCCAGCAACAGTACTTCGGCGGGAATTTATTTTTTTCGCTTGTGGACTATACTAACCAGTTCGATCGTCGACTAAGAAATCTCTGGGCCACATTCGCTTAAGTCGCCTTGTAGTATTACCGGGAAGGGAGTTTGAGGACAGTTCAGAAATAAGAGGGTTGGAATGATTGGCGGAGTATTTTGTGGAATATTTTGTAATTGGTGTTTTGCGACTTCTTTACCGAATAAAACGAATAAGCGATAAGTGTGAATTTTGATGAAAATCTTAAAAACGACGACATTTCAAAACACGATTAATTGGATTTCGTTCAGAATCGTTTTTCGTTATCAATGTTTTATCGTTGCGTACAGATATATTGAATTCCCTTTTTATATCCTGCTTGTCTGATATTCTCACCTATTTTTTTCTCGAATCGCCTCTTTCCGAAATCGTGATCGCGCTGAAAATAACATCAAACAGTTTACGGTCGCCAGCGTTCGAATAGAAATATGTAAACCGACGGTTTCGTGGCGTTTTAAAAATATGATAGAGATCACACAGTTAGACTTATTTGATATTATTTGTTTAGTTTTGTTTTATAAATTACGTGTTTATTTTAATTTTAAATATATGATGCCTGACACGAAAAAAAAAAAACACAGTCAAAGCAATCTTCCGGGCTACGTAACATTACGTTTGAAATCGGTACGGATTACTGATGACTATATCGAGAACTATCGCTATATGATAATTTTTTAGATTCCTAGTGTAGCTATTCGTATTACCGAAATGCGTATTTTTTATTCCCGGAAAACTCAGATGCATGATTTTTCGCCTGACTGTACTTCAAATGAACAATTTTCCAAAATACTCAATACTTTTTCCGAATAAATGCTTTTAATGTTTCTTATTTTTTTTTTTTTTTTTTTTTGGCGAATAAAATGCTTTTTCATGCAGTATCTCAAAATATGCAGAATTTTCGATCGCCGCGACGGTACGTTACTTTTTTCCACGGTAAACACATTTTCGGTTAGTAAAAATGCTCCAAATTATTCGCATCATAAAACGATTTCTAAATACGCAAAATTTGTTTGAAACATTAAAATATCTGACAAAAAATGTCGATACTTCGGTTTTGTCGATTCCCGGATAACCTGGGTGCTACATGGGAAATTACTTTCATCCACTCAGGATTGTTTTTTTTTTTTTTTTTATCGACTCGTTAAATTACTCTATTATATATGCGCTATACCGTCCAAGCTTTTCATCTACAATCATTTTAATTTTTTTCTACAACCGTACACAATGAGAATAAATCTAAAACTGGTCCAAGACGGACAAATGGAGACATTATGTCTACGATGGACATCTCCTACATGGGCACAATAGGTGTAAGCCTACTCGAGCTTTAATCAAATTAAAGATAGTTTATAAAAAACAATTAATTAAATCATATCAGTTTAGTAAATTATGATAGAACATTGTTAAGAGATTAAAGTATACCGTTTTTTTTTCTGTTAGGTAAAAGGGTTTTTGTAAGAGATTTGTACAATATATTTGTTTAAGTCCGAGTAAAAAGGTTATTCGTGTACGGGTTAACACGTAGCCCTCTCGAGTCCCAGTCGACCGGCCAGAGTACGTGCGATTCTAAGGTTTTCTCCGTCGTCGATCGTACACCTCGCAATGCGATCCCCTCGAAAACGTTCACCACCGCCACCCACGTTCTTAGTGTCGTACGTAATTCGCCGGCCAACGAAAACACGTTTGCTCCGTGCCGCCGGCCCCAGACGACGGTATGCCGTCATTGAATAATACATCGTTCGGGGGACATCACATCCGGAGCTCGTATTTGCGGTTTATAGAGAGTGACGACGGACAAAAAAATAAAAAAAAAAAAAAGGAAAAAAAATAGAAAAGAAAATAAAACGACGGGGCCACGTGTTCGCCGGTAATACTGTCGGGAGGACGGCGAAAAATAAAATAAGTAGCAATGTATACATATCCGAGACGGACAAAAAGGTCACGTCGGATTTCTCGCCGGCAACCATACAATATTTACAATAATGTAAATAATATCTTTGGAATATTTGCCAAAGACGCGCTATGTGCTCTCGAAATAATTCCTTTTCCTTTGGAATAAACACACGTGCGGAAAGCTATATAATTTATCTATTTTTTGCACACACACCCCCCGCCCCCAACCATCATCATCTAGTTTATACAAAATTATTCATTTTCTATGTATATTCGGCGGTCTATTAATTATATCAATAACCGATAGAATAACTATTGCATTGGCACTGATGAAACTGTACGGAACCGATAACTGACCGCCGGTTTCGTACAAAATTAAAAACCGTTCTGTAAATTGAATAAACGAGGTCGTTGAATCGATAGGTTTTCGAACCGATTTAAGTTCTGTTCGATTGCGCAGAGCTGTTTGTCCATATAGTTTAATTTCGTTGTTATGCTGCGATTATTTTTAGTCAAGTATTCTTATTCTTGCCCAACTCTAAATAAACGCACAAAACGCCAACAGGTATCTATATCCGGACTCTGATAATCGAATAACGGTATATTTGTAAATATAAATCTAAAGCAGTTACTGCACAAGACTAACTTTACTTAAGGGACCTGCTAGTAACTTTTCAAAATTTCTTAACAACAAATCGAAATCGTTTACAATTCGTTTACAAGTCTTAGCGAGTAGTTCAATCAGTTTCGATACGCCACCGCACGTTCGAATTTCGACAAAATATCTTACATAGTCAACAGATATTTCAACGTTAAAACATTATTATGTAAATACGATGAAAATACCGCGGGCGAATGATTCTCCCCAAAGCGAATAATTCACGCCACAAATGTAACATTATTTTTCGCACAGAAAAAAAAAAAAAGGTACATTTTACCAATTTTTGCTTTTTAACACAAACAATTAGACACTTTAGTAGATTACTTTTAGTAAATACAAATACAACCCATAATGGACGGTTTTATAGTTGTTAATAATTTGCGCTTTTCATGCCTGAATACTGAACTGATTTGATACCGCAATTCAATGTTGAAATGATTCAAATACTTGAACGTGTTTAAAAACATATTCAGTTCTCTAATATTATTATCGTAAAATGCTAAAACCTTTAATTCATAACATTCAAATAAATACGGTGGCATAGGGTTTTATTATCTATATTCATATTAAAGCCCCCCGGCCCAACCGGAAAATTCCCAATTTCCCGATAGGCCAATCCGTGTCCACCTATATACAGCGATGTTCCCATCAAATTTGTTAAGGATATATTCGGCACAATTTTAAGAATTTCAATAAAAAAAAAAAAAAGTGTAAAATTATAGGGTGCTAAAAAAAAATATTTTTCATATACCATTACCTACGTGTATTAAGTTTCAGACTATGTCCTTGGTATAATAAGGGAAGAGTGTTAATGATAAAAAAAAAAAACAAACAAACATATTTTGTATTTTCGTTATTTGTATTTATTTCAAAAAAAAGAAATATATAACTTGATATTCCCCCACGTTCTAAACCTGCCCATAAAGTATTCTCGATGGTTTCAATGAAAATAGACCCGGTGCAAAACATTATAATTATTATCTACGTATATAAATATAATATATTTAGAGACTTGAGTATTTTATTACAACTGTCAACTACTGTTCAGTACCAACAACGTCGACAAGATAACACTAACGAATGTCGTCGTAGTGCACAAAAAATAATTTTCGTACCAAGAATATATATTATTCGGTTTTCTATAAAAAATACGAATACAAAAACTGCATAAAAGATAACGATAATGTTTTTTTTTTTTTTGCAAATTCACTAAGACTTGAAAGTATACGCAGTATACCCATGATTAAAAAAAAAAAAAACTGGAGAGTGTAAGGCGTACATGGAGTATACCCTACGGCATTTGCGTAATTCCATTAAATTTCAGCAGGTGAGAACAAGACCGTAAATGGGAAGGTGGTGTCCGGACCCCTCTTGGATTTTTTTTAAAAGTAGAGAAATTTTAGTAGTTAATATTGACTATTGTATGATGAGTGTCCAATATCTATATTAAATAAATGTTGGACTCGCCTCTACACCGGCCTGAATTTTTTTTTCAGTTGAAGCCATTGGCGTAAAGCTTTCATAGGCCCGATAATCAAAAAGACATTTTGCAAGTGATATCGTGTTCAAAGCCACTCGCTTCGCTCGCACACTATACCTAATTTTATTCGATGACAAACACAAGTATAAAAACTATTTACAACATAAAACTGTATATTTAAAGGGGATTATCCTCGGCAGGATAATAACAACGCGTGTGCATCGAGTTTTGCTTGGAACTTGGTAAAAATGATGCAACGGAAACGGTTAAAACCGCTTTTGGGGATAATCCATTAAGTGGTCCCGTGACTGTCGAGTGTTTTAAACGTTTCCAGGACAGTCGGCGGTTAACTGAAGACCGTAGACGTCATCCAGAAACGATGGTGTGGCGACAATTTGCGAAAAAATGCGAAATGGCCGCCGATTGACCGTTCGTGAGTTAACAAAGCGAATCTCAATTGAGTCTGGTCATGCTGTTTTACAGGAAAATGTACAGACGAGAAGGGTCACGCCGCTAAATTCGTTCCGCGATTGTTCACCACGACAATTCACCGGCACATTTAGCGCTGTCGGTTCGTGCATTTTTGGCTGATAAAAAAATTACTGTGGTTCTCCCTCCTATTCTCCAGATCAGGCCCCATGTGATTTTTTTTGTCTATTCCCTAAAATCTGCGCTTAAAGGACAACCCATAGGTTTAACATTGGAACAGTTCCAAAGGACTTTTGAAAAACGGCGCGATCATTGGTTATCGTCCGGAGGAGGCTATTTTGAATGAGATATTTTCTTTTAAATAATATGTCACTTGGTTATTGTAATTATTACTGGTACTTATTGAACAGACCGCGTTGTATAATTGTAGACGAAACCGGACTTGTCCGGCTTGTTTGTTCGCGAAAATATTCGAGTTATAAACAATATTCGTGCGTTTGGTTTAAAAATGAGGGATCAAAGGACCCCGGGGGGGGGGGGAAATGTTCGGTGGTAATCATCGACGATTTCGTGTCGGGTAAGTACGAGTTGACCGCGTTCGACAGTATTATAACGGGCGGACGGCGCCGGCCGGTGTTGTCTCGCTATTAACGCTTCCCGTTATTATTAAATATTCCGTACCGATATTAATAATAATAATAATAATAATAATAATATGATTATTACAAACTCAAACATCGATATGCCGCCGACGATAGCGTTCGAGTCGGCGTACGCGCGGATTTCTAATTTATGCGCACCGCGGATTTCTCCTATAGCCCGGGATATTATTATACCGTGTACCACCGGCTCGTGTGCGTCGAACAAACGCAATTCCGTCCGGGCCGATGGGTAAATTCGCGCCGGGCGCGTCCGAGACGGCAATCAATCCGGCGGTCGCGACGCACGGGGCCCGCGCATATTTCGAATTCGGCAAATCCGCTCGGTCGGACGCGACCGTTTAATGCAACGCTGCGGGCCGGCGTTCCGCCCGGGTCGTCGGCCAGCCCCGTGGTCCGCCCCACCCCCCGCATCAGTATAACGGGCAATCGATACGGTCGGCGAACGTATCGGATATCGGCGACGGCACGTAGTAAAAAACGGACGGGGAACACACGGACGCGCCCGGAGAAAATCAAGACAAATGCCAACAAATTAATTCGACACCCGCCTCTAACCTATACACCACCACAACCGCCCCTCCGCCCCTCGCCAGGGGTTCGGACGTTTTTTTTTTTTTTTCTTACACCGCCATATGTCCGATTAGAGAGGCAATGAAACCGAACACAAACGATTTGCAAGATTTGCAAAAGAGTCGTCTGGCGACGCGGCGTCGCAGTCTTTGCAGTCTGGTCTCCTGGGAACGGTTTTTGAACCGGACGTTCGACGCGATTCGCACGACAACTACAGAGTTGTAAAGCCCCCGCCGTTGGATAACAATTTAAAATCCGAACGGCCAAAGAGTTTTTCTTTTTCTCATACCGTATCCGAGAGCCGATTAAAGAGCTAATGAAACCGAAGACAAACAATAACGCTATTCGTTTGTTTGACGATTGTTTTATTGCGATGCGTTACTTAACGGAAAGTTTTGGAATCGCTTGTCTTGTAAAATCTCGCGGTACTCTGGACCATACTTGGGTCGGTCCGACTGGAGCCGCGGCGTGGCTAGTAAACGTTCCGTCACGTGAGTTTGGTTCGGCGTATTCCGTCGGTAGAGCTAAAATATTGAAATCGTTTCACGTGCACGTACGAGGTGTGGCTATTAAATAACGAGACTATCTACTTAGCGATAAGGCATGAGTAGATAAGGGTATAATGGTAGTATATTTGTAATCTATGAATATCACTGCATCGAACAATACCAGTTTAGTCAGTTTCCGTTTTGTAGTCTATGTGTAAGCGTCGTTTAAATTGACCTCTTACGTGTTGAATGTCGAAATCATGCCGGACGAAAAAATTGAACAACGTATTAATTTAAAATTTTTAGTGAAACTTGGAAAATCTGCGACCGAAAGTTTTAATTTATTAACTGAAGTATATGGAGATAGTGTCCTATCACGACCACGTGTTTTTGAGTGGCACAAACGATATCGTGAGGGTCGTGAAGAAGTTGAAGACAATCAACGGGTGGGTCGTCCATGTTGGTCGTCTTTTTCGATATTAAGGGTGTAATAAAGACAGAATGGGCACCTCAGGGACAAACTGTGAATCAACATTATTACCTTCAAGTATTGACAACACTCAGAGAACGAGTAAGAAGAAAGCGGCCTGAGGTGTGGGAAAATGACTCTTGGATCTTGCATCAAGACAATGCGCCGGCTCACAGTGCCTTATCTGTAAAGCGATTTCTAGCTAAAAATCGAACTACAGTGCTTCAACACCCCCCATATTCACCAGATCTCGCTCCATGCGACTTTTGGCTTTTTCCAAAATTAAAAAGTGCGTTAAAGGGCACACATTTTGAGTCAGTTGAAGCTGTAAAAACAAAAGCGACAGAGGTGTTAAAGACATTGCAAGAAAAGGATTTCCAACACTGTTTCAACCAATGGAAAATTAGAATGGAGCGATGTGTCAAACATGGAGGGGAGTATATAGAAGGGGAAAAATGTTAAACCATTAAAAAATATAAATAAAAAGTTTTTACAGAGAAAATCTCGTTATTTATTAGCCACACCTCGTATTTCGAGATTTGCGAAAGATTCATCTGGCGACGTGGCGTCGCAGTCTTTGCAGTCTGGTGTCCTCGGAACGGTTTTTTTGAACCGGACGTCCGACGCGATTCGCACGACAATTGCAGAGCTGAACAGCCCAAAGAGGATTTTCAAAACAAATTATTAAAACGTCAGTGAACTTGGCGGCGGTTGATTCAATCGTAGGTTTGAAGACCGGACTACTATTTTAATAAAGCGGCGGGCTACTCGGTTTTTTATTTATTTATTTTTTTTTTTTTGTTAAAGAGAACGCGGTTTGACCTATTTCTCGCTCGCTGAAAGTCCGTTTAGTGTCATTTTTTTTTTTTTTTTTTTATACAAGCGGGAGGGGGGAAGGTGTGGGGGGAAAGTTGAATTGTTATTAAACTCTGCGGCGCGCCTGTTGGATAACAGTATAACAAGTCGACACGGCCGATGTTCCGTTCGAAATGTATTTGCAGTTTTAAGTAAATTAGAAAGTTAAATCGCTATACCTATAGAATATTTTTAATCGATTTGCCCGCTACGATTTTCGAATCGTCAATATATTATGTATGGTCTCGGCGGAATAATAATAATAATTATTATTATTATTATTATTATTATTATTATTATTATTATTATTTGCGCACGGCGCCGTTTCTTTTGTTTATTCGCGTGGATAGACGTAAAATACACCGTACGCCTGTAAATAAAATATGACAAAAGACGAGTAACGTTATTATATTATTATCACAATATATCTTTCTCCTTAATTTTTTTTTTTTTTTATTCTGAGCTTACCGAGGAGAAACGTATTGCGTTGGTTGTATACTATGACGCGTGCGTGCATGTCGTTTTTTTCCCCGTCTCTGAACGACTTTTCTATCGAAAACCGTACCCCGGCCGTCAACTGTCTCTGCTCTGGGGCAGGCCGTCTTTGCTCGTAGTTCGTATCTTGATAAATTTGGATGTGAAACGCCGGGAAAAAAAAACGCCAGAACAACACGTGTAATTGCGTACGCAATAATATGATTTTTGTTATTTGCGATTTTTTTTTTTTTATTGTAATTCAATAATAATAATAAAAAATCGTCGGAAACACCTGATATATTCACTAAATATTTGTCCTTTCTAGACGCGGTACAATTTTCAAAACATTCTAGAGTTTTTCGAGTTATATAACTATTTTAAATGTTCGAGTATTTGATTAGTATTTGTTCGGTTTTATGTGGATCGTGGATGCAAATTTGTTTAGCCGCTCGACCGCGCTGGATAATCAAAATTTGTTTTATTATATTTTTATAAATCTCGATAATCGTGAGACGGATGTGCCGGAAATAGCATACGGGTGTAATACAGTAACTACGACACGGTCATTTTTTTTCCGTTTATTAGGAATTTCGACCGACTGACTGTCCGATTTTGATTGGCTACGAATGGCATAACCAATAGTTGTTTGACGATTATAAAAAAATAGAAACTAATTGTATTTGATTTTATTAAAAATATATATTTATGTTAATACTCGTTGGGGCAATGTTATTGTATAACCATTTGTGTCGAAACTTATCTAGATAATAATATGTTTTTATCTTTTATCCTATTTATAGATGAAAATATCGGTATTTATCTATCCGAGACAAAAAAAAATAATAATTATCCTTTTAGTTATTACTAGATAAAATATATCTAAAAAATACTTAATCCAATAGAAGAAAATATTAATAAAAAAAAAAAAAACTTTTTTTTTTTTTGTATCTAGATAAATACATTTTACTTGCGTCTGCGTCTCCAGCACTGATCTTCTCGTAATTATTATATGTCTGAGGTCTAACGCAAATAATACGCATTGGTAAATCCCAATTCGAAAGACTCCATTTCGTCTATACGTAAATGACTGAAGACTGTAAACTTGTCGGCGTAAAAAAATCGATTCGCCGGTCTCAGTCTCGCCGGTAAAATTTATCGGATTCGCGCGTTTTGAATAGCGGCTCGTATAGAACTCAATGTAGGTTATTACCTACATTAATTATATATAATTAAACTTGGAAATTAGCGACTAAACCCGAAACGTATGGCTTTGTGCCGGTTTTCGCGCCGTCGTTAACATAGCAACACAACATTCAAATTCCAAACGTTCTTTTGCGCGTTGTTCGTCGTCATAGGTTAGATTAAAATAATGTTATACATTTTTGTCGCCGATCGTAAATGACCGAAGGGGAGGGAATCGTTTGAAATTCGCATTCGACGTAATTTTTATGTATTGCGTACGGATTTTTTTTTTAAATTTTTTATTTTAATTCGTAAAAAATAACAGATGGAATAAATAAAACCGTTTTTAATTTTAACTACAGTATATGTATAAAACGTATGTATACTATTGCGCTCGTGTATTGCTCATGGTTTGTATGTGCACTAACGACAAACAATTCCACCGGCGCCGTACTAAAAAATTAAACCGTTCCCATTATGTGTGTGAGCGCACAATTACGGTTCGAGTAAAATAAAAAAAAATAAAAATAAAAAAAAAAACACCAACTCTGATACGGGAAACGCACTTACGCATAAACCAATTAATCCCGTACAGCGTTGTCCCGTGCCCGTGACGAGCAAACTAATTTTATTGAAATAATAATATTCGTGAAAAAAATAATATGCAATTTTCGTATTATAAGGGCGGAAGTCTTGTGCGAGCCCCGTTTTAGAGGTTTAATTTCGGCGAGGGGAAGTAAATACTCTCTATGATTTTTGTTGTTCGTCCATTTAACAATTTCCGATAATTTCGGATAACATATGTTATCGGCTCGTAGACATAAAACATTACAAACTCGAATCGTAGTATTTTTTATGAACTGCATAAATGAGTTTAAATGAGAACTGGACAATTTAATTTTAGAAATGCACATTTTGTGTACAACTGTACGTTAGCGCATATGCCCTGTTGTACATTCGGAAATGTATTTAGCATTTTTATATACTGTTTATTCAAAATTATTTCCAGTGCAATTATTAATTTAACGCGAAAACAATAAATTACAAGGACCAAATTAATAGTGTTCCCCGAATTAAAACCGTACAACTGTTAATAAAAATCATAATTTTTTAATAAAATTCGATTTTTAAACGGTGTATTTGATTTCAGATAAGATTAGTAACTTTGGTCCTTGTAATAGTACACGGTTATGGGATAATTATTTTGTATTTCCGTAGCAAACGTGAAAATCATTTCAGATAATCGGACAACTGTTATGAAACGTGAATTTTATTTTATTAAGTAAATGATAATCATTTACTTCCCGTGATTAATTTTTTTATCATTTGTTTAATGTAAAAAAATCTCAATCGTTCAATTCTATTGAACTACTTGTTATAACGAATAACTATTATAATATTCATTGAGTTATTTATTAAAGAGATATTTTCGTCGGTAAAATATTGTGAGTAAAAAATACTGTTTATCAGTAATAAATGTTGTCGGGGATATTTGTACCGTGCATGTTGATTTTTTATAATTGCAAACGGTTAAATTAAACACAATCGTGATGAAATATTGTTAAAAAAAAAAAAACATTCTATTGAGATAAATAATAATAATAAAAAAAAACAGATAGATAGACATATTATATTCTGAAATGTTCATGTTGTCGAAAATGTATTATCGAAGAATAGTGAATCGCGCGGCTCACTATATACGCCACCGCCAATAGGAAACGTTGACGGACAGGATTGTGTTAACAATAAAAAAAATAACGAAATAATAAAGAAACATTCCGAGTGGGAACTGTCCGGTTTTCGGGCGACCGGAAAAAAAAAAACCACGCAGGTCATCGGATGAACGTACGGTTTGCACCGACCTGACGGGAGTCGTGGTGAAGTGCTTCCACTTGTAAGCCATTATTCCGCTCGTGTTTGTACGTTTTTAATGCTGGTATTTTTTATTTATTTTTTTATACATGAAATATTGAAACGACTGGTTTTAATATAATCCCAGTCGTGCACAGTACACGCACGCGAATGTATATTATTTATTATTTATACAAATTACACCGTGCGTTTGTAATAACATCAATTGTCAAATGTCCCGGTAATCATAAGACGGCCGTAATAATAATATAGGGCGCTGTCCAATTTTCGAACGATTTCACTGGCGCAGTTTATCCAACAAGTTCCGCTCTAAATCGTATCCGCAATCGCATTCCCTAGTATCGGAATTCTATTCTGGACAACAATTCTCCGAGCGCCGGCATCGGCATCGTGCCTAAACTCGGGGGAGGCAAGCGATGCTCCCGGACACCGCGCCGTCGGTCTCGTATCGGCGGAGCGGCCGCCGTGGTCACTCGGGTGGAACGCCCGCACCAGGCAATTCCAGAACGGCACGTTACGGCGACCGGGCGCGTCCCCAGGTTGCGGATAGGGGAACGGCCCTCAGATCTGAGGGTTAGCTGCGAAATAAGCAGTCGCGGACAGCGCACAAATAGGGTAGGGCCGGCTCTTTAGCCTTGGCTGGCAGCCGCCCTAGAAGAAGGAAATCCTCGATAAAAAAAACCCCGGCACTGAACGCGAGCCAGGCTCCAGGAAGGAGGTGTTGGGGGAGCTCAAGAAGCGGGTGCCAAAAACGGCTGCGGTAACTGTCCGGGTCGCCACAGACTCTACAGTGACGCAGCCCGGCACGATGAAGATGATCACCACGGGAGTCGATCTTAAGGCCTTGAACGCTCGCGCGAGCCGTGCGGGCGGGATCGCTCTCGCGGTGTGGAAGGAGGAGGAGGCCGCCATTTTGGCGGATAAGCTGCAGGCGGTGGTCGGCGTCGACGGGCAGGGTTAACCGGCCGACGACAACGGCCTCCGTCCTGCTCCTCGACGTGCCGCCATGGATGGCGGCGGTCAAGGACGTCCAGGACGCACTAGTAGCGGCGGGCTCGGTGTCCGCGCCGGCAACCACACCACCGCCCGTCACCTTACGGCCCACACTGGGAGCTCGGAACTCCCACCGCCGTTGCCAGCTTCGTGCACCCGGCGGCGGGCGCGGTAAAGATCGGTGAAGCCGGCCGAATTCAGTTCGGATGGTCCCGCTGCCGAGTCAAAGTGCTCGGCAAAAGGCCTCCGATCTGTGATCGGTGCCAGGATCGCGGACATCACGCCGCCGAGTGTAAGAACTCGGCACGGCAACGGCGTTGCTACCGGTGCGACGGCGAGGGCCACCTTGCCGCGAACTGCAGCCACGTCGGTAAGAGATTGCGGCCGCCTCCGAAAAGGGACGCCGCCAACCGGAATAGCGAGGAGCCAGCCGCTGCAAAAGACGCGGCAACCTCCCCCCCTACTACCGAGAATTTAAGGGCAGCATGCGGGTCTCAACCCGTCCATAACGCGTCTGTGTAATAAAATGTGAGCCCGCCCCGCCCGCAGTGGAAAACGGGATTTTCAGCCGCATGTGTATTTATTTATAAATTGTTTTTCATTTAAATAAATGATGGCGATCCGCCCCTCGACGCAATGTCTCACGGCGGTTCCGGGGGGCGGATGTATTGCCGGTTACGGAAACCAAAAAAAAAAAAAACTGCAAGAGATGCTCGGCTTCGCCGGACTATTTGCAAAGAGCAACGAGGTTAGGTTATTGTATGGTCCGACCTGTTGGCCTTTTTATTTTTTTTTTTTTATTCGAACCGGCAATACCCCCGCCTCCCGGAAGCGCCATGAGGCACTACGTCGGTAGGCGGATCGCCATCATTTATTAATTAAATGAAACTACAAATAAATGTTTGAGCAAACTTCCGTTTTCCCTTAAGGCGGGGCGGGCTCACATAAAATAGACAACAACAATTATTGCCCTACCTCGAGGATGGGCAGTAGCCAGGCCGAAGCCTGCTTGCTGCCCTCACAGGTCGTAAGGGAGGGACACTTGAGGTAATCACGGCCGCGCTGGCGCGCATGAGGTTTCCGCCTTACATCAGACGGATGATCGGATAGTATCTGAGCGGCCGAGTTTTGATCGTGCGCGACGATCCGTCGACCGGTCTCGAGACGGTTCCGGTAACCTGCGGGGTACCCCAAGGATCCGTTCTCGGGCCGCTCCTCTGGAACATCGCGTACGACGCCGTCCTCCGCTTACCCCTCCCGAGGGGCACGATCACTATCGGCTACGCGGACGATACGCTGATCGTGGCGGAGGGGGACACGGCGGAGGGCGCTCAAAACCGGGCCAACGCTGCACTGGCGACCGTCTCCAAAGGCATCGGGGACCTGGGACTACGACTGGTCGTCCAAAAGACGTCGGTCGTGGCCTTCAGTAACCGGCGCTGGCCGACAGCGCCGCGGATTCGACTCGACGGCGAACTCATCGCGCCCAGCGAGTCCTTAAAGTATCTCGGCCTTGTGCTGGAGAACAAGAGGACTCTGTACGGCGCGCACTTTCGCGCTGTGGCCGACAAGGCCCGGCGTGTGATGTCGTCGCTCGGCCGGCTAATGCCTAACATCGGGGGCCCGCGGGAGTGCAGGCGGAAACTGCTCGTGAGCGTCGTGCACAGCGTGCTGTTGTACGGCGCTCCCGCGTGGGCTTATTCCCTGCAACTCTGCCCCCCGGGCGACCTGTTGGCCTTTCGTAGGAGCAAGGCGTTTGACGCTTTGCTCGCGTTGGGGACTACGGCAGGTGACGTACCCCGCCCGTCAGCGCTCCGTACGAAGATCCGCACCGCGACCAGATGGGCACGTCGAATCCGAACCGCGGAAGCGCCGGAGGAGAGTGGGCGCGCGTGTGCGGTGGGTTACAAGACCGCACGGTTCGATGACGTACCGCCTCACTCAGTTATTCACGGGGCACGGATGCTTCAACTCATTCCTTCACCGGATTGGGCGAGGTCCGTCTCCCGGGTGTTCTCACTGCGGATTTCCCAGTGAGGAGAACGAGGTGGATGACGACGCTCTTCATACCCTGATGCGGTGCAAGGCGTTTGACGGGGAAAGCGAGCGCCTGATCCGGAGGATCGGTCCGTTCGAACCAGGCGACTCGGTGTCGCTCATGTTGGAGTCCACAGTCCAATGGGAAACGGTGGTCGTCTTTGCCCGAGGCCGTCATCGCGGAGAAGGAGTCGGCAGTACGGCAGTGCCAATCCCTCGAGGTCGCCGGCGTGCGCCTTCAAGCACATCGCCGCCGTCGTTGATCGTAGCTCCGTAGTCGCCACACAGTAGGAAGTATCCCCCCCTGCAGATGTGAGGGCGGCAAGTGGGCGTCGGCCCGGTTTCTGCCCATCCCCACTGTAGGGCAAGAAGACTGTAAAAAACTACTGTCTGCCCGCCCCGCCTAAGGGGAAAACGGGTTTTTATTTTTATTGTTTAAAATAATTGTATATGTT